>JAQPPZ010005450.1:1588343-2921686 GCA_028583015.1 Wollemia nobilis
CCTTTGGAGCATTTTGAATTAAAATGTGACCAAAGGAGTTAAGTACCTTTGGATCCTTTTGATTGAAACTATGACCAAAGGGGTTAGGTGCCTGTGGTGCCTTTGGTGCCTTTGAACTAGAATTTGAATTTGGAGATGGTGAGGCAAAGGACACAACCTTTTGAGCCTAGCATTGAATGCGAGGCAAAGGATGTATCCTTTGACAAAAAGATGCAACATTTTGAACCTATCAATTGATGTGTTGATTGATGTGAATGCAAGGCAAAGGGTGCAACCTTTGATAAAAGAATATAATATTTTAAACCTAGAAGTTGATTTGTTGATTGATGTGAATGCAAGGCAAAGGGTACAACCTTTGACAAAAGGATGAAAATTTTTAAACCTGGTAGTTGATTTGTTGATTGATGTGAATGTAAGGAAAAGGGCACAACCTTTGATAAATGGATACAACCTTTTAATCCTAGCAACTAATTTGATGTGAATGCAAGGCAAATGGCACAACCTTTGAAAAAAGGATGCAACCTTTTGAACCTAGCAGTTGATTTTATGTGAATGTGAGGCAAATAACACAACCTTTGACAAAAGGATACAACCTTTTGAACCTAGAAAATGATGTGTTGGTTGATAATTATGTGATTGATTGGTGATTGAATGAAATTAGATTTTTGGTGGGGAAGGTGTGCTACCTTGATTACCCCAAGTTTTTTGATTACTTGTTTGATTGGGGGAAGGTGTGATACCTTGAACACCCCTAGTTTTCATTGGGTTTGTTTGATTGAATGTTCGAATTTGATTGATTGATGTGATTGATTGGTGGGGATGGTGTGAAACTTTGAACACCCACAAGTTTCTTTATAACTGTTTGATGTATGCAAATGAATGATTGGTATCATGGTCTAATGGTCATTCGTAAAAAAAAATAGACTCTTGCTTAATCAACTTTATCTTTATTGCTTAATCAAGGACACCAACATCTAAAGGTGAAATATGAAATTCATGTAATTATGCAATGATGATATGGAATGTAAGCTTACTTATGACTTGGTTTACCTTAGGGATGATTGATCTAGAGTTATTTTGCAAAGACTCAAACATCCTAGTGATTTTGAAGAAAATTAAATATTAATCTCCCAAATCCATAAGGTATCAAGGTTGTCCTAGAAGAGTCAAATTTCTCAAGGATCAATTGTGTGTGCAATGGATGTTCATTTACCAATCATGAGCATGGTAATAACTCAAGCCAATCAAGAACCAATGTGTATGTAAATAGTGAATTCATTTACCCATCTTGAGTAAGGTGAGATTAAGCCAGTCATGGAGAGAACCAGAAAGCTAGCTTGTCCTTATGTGTGTTCAAAGATCTCTTGAAGAGATGTGTCACTATGCATGATCATAGTCCAATATTAAGGTCTTCAAGCTTTGGGAAGTTAGATTCTTAACCACTCGAATTGAGTCTTGATGAGAATGAAACCCTATCCTTACTACTTGAAGCCCAATTATGTATTTACAAATTGAATTAGAGCTTTGGGGAATTGGATCCTCAACCACTCGAATTGAGTCCTGATGAGGATTTAACCCTATCCTTACTACTCATGCTATTATGGTATTTTTGTTGTGACAAGAATTAGAGCTTTGGGAAATTAGATTCTCAACCACTCGAACCGAGTCCTGATGAGAATGTTACCCTTATCCTTACTACCCTTTTTATTGTGTTTTTGTAAAGTTTTGTAAGTGGTGAAAACCATTGTTTCCATTGTTATTTTGGACTTTGTGCATAATTGTACAAGAAATTTTCACTTCAAGGTTCAACCCAATCATGGTGTCATCCCTCTATGACACAAGATGTTATTAATAAGTGTAATATGTGTTTGGTTCAATAATGGTAGAGTCAACTCCTAGAACTCAATATTTTCTTAGTGAAAAAGTGTGCTTTGGTCCAAGAGAAAACTTGATGTTCAATGGAGTTTGCTTGAAACACTAGGAGTGGTTAAGTGATCGAAAACACCTAGAGGTGGAGCTTGAGTTGTGAAATGGGACTAATATAGGATCGAAGGTGTCCATCTATATGATAAGACTTGTTGGAATAACAATTATCCAAATTGAGCAAATGACAACTAGTATGGTAGGTGACATGAATGGATGCAAATGATACAAATGTGTGTATGCAATGTAAGTGGAATGCATGAATGGATGCATGAAATACACTGTGTATGATTTTGTGGTAATGAATATGTCTGTGTTTTTTTTTGTATTTTGATTGATTTTGTTTGCAATTATATGTACATAGTTTACACCAATTTTACATGTGGCCAAGGTGGCGATGATGGTTCTACCTGTGGCTCAACTTTTTACTGCGGTAAGAGCAGACGAAATATGGCTTTATGGATGGAAAACATACGAAGGTAGAATTCATCTTCCTCTATGAAAGGTGCGACTAGGGCTGACTCTTCTTCATATCCATCTAAGGTGATCAAAATTGCTTCATATTCATCATACTAATCATCCTTAGAATTGCTATCGTCATTATCCTCCCCCTCACCATCCTCTTTAGGATCTATAGCGAGTCATTGAAATGCTTGTTCAAAGAAGGAAGTGGAAGATTGTGGCCTATATCCAAGGCCATAGTGATTGTACGCCTCATGATAGCAGGGTCCAACAATATCATGAATGCCCTATTCATGTCATCCTAACCCATATCCTTTCTATTTGACCCAAAAAAATTATTATAATGGGAAATAATAATTGGACATGTATTCAATATTGGCAAAAAATTTGATCAATCAGGGGTTCATCAAGAGGAGGTGGATCAAACGATAAATAGACCCCTCCATACACAAAGTTGATTTTATTTGGCACTAAATACATTTTATACACTACACCTATAGCTAAGGGTTAGTCACGCAGGTGACCATAGTCCCTAACATTTTTAATGCTAAGTGGTGTGATTGTGACATCTTGAACCATGTATTCACCAACACTAGAATTAGCAAGATGGACTGCAACTTAGTTGGGTGGTGGTGGTGTGGATGACTCAAGTGAGGAGGTGTGTGGGTCAAGGGTGACTTGAGTCTTAAGTGAGGAAAAAGGTATATGTTGGAATGGCACTTCAAGATCAGATAGATCCATCTATGAGACATTGACTAATTGAGATGGATGTGGATTTAGCTAAACAAATTGGTTTGTGGTTGGAGGCTCAGACTGATATGATATGATGATGGGTGCTTGTGATGAAGTTGATGATTGATTTTGTGTTGTAGAGGCTTGGCCCCCTTGTGTGAAAGTGGGGTGAGAGGGTTATTGGTTTATAATATGATGTGATTTGGTTTGTATTGATGAAGATAATGGTTAATTAGTAGGATGATTGGGTGTGATGGGTGTATGATATGAAGTGGATGATAAGGCCTAATTTGGGTTGGTAGCTTGGCATGTGGAAGCATGATCTACTATGGTAAGAGCCTCTAGGATGGGTGATTTGGATAAATTATTTTGGTGTGAGGTGGATGGTGTGGTTGATGTTGTTGGACATTTTGAGTAGATGAGTTGTCATTGATGTCAAGAGTGAGTGGTCATTGATGTCAAGCTTTCAACACCAGTCAGTGGCAGTTTCAGTGGGCAACATCAGTTTTAGGTTCTCCAATAAGTGCAAAAGGATAGTCCAGTTTCAGTTAATCAAGACCCGGTTCTAGGAAATCAGATATGGTCCAAAGTGCAAAGAAGAAGCCAAGTGAATAATATTATAATAATTTTTTATAATATTATAAAGGGAAGTTTAAATTAATTATAAATTAATTAATATAATTTTTATTATAAATTAATTTATTAATTAATTTACTTAACTTATAAGTTATTTAAATTAATTATTAATTAATTTTAATATTAGTTATAAGTTAATTTATATTAATTTTAACTAACCCTAAGGTGGGTTATTAAATTAAATTCAAAATTTGAATTCGAATTCTTAAGCACCGACATGGGGAGAAAATACCCATGTGTGTATAAAAAGGGGATTACCCACCTTACCCAAAACTACCATGCCTTCGAATTTAATTAATGCGAGCTTGTGCGAATCGTGCTGCAACAAAGAGGAGTGCTTTTTGATTTTCGTGGGAAGTCAACGACGCACGAAGGTATAAGAGGAAGGAAGTCCTCCTTCCTTCACGTGGGCACCAATAGCCCACGCGGTGGGCTCCAAAGCGCTAAGGCGCTTGGACTTGGGGAGACGGCGGATCGAATCACGCCGAAACCCTTTTGGGTGAAAACAAAGGTATGCTTTAAGTTGAGCACCAAAAATTTTAGGGGTATTAGTTGAGCATTTAAAAATTAATTTTTGCATATTTGATTTGGTTTGTAAGGTTGTAAGGGGAGTTATAAGGCTTATGCAAAATTAAATTTTTGGTGTTATTTGCTTTAATGTTTGGAAAGGGTAGTAAGGTGTTTTAGGAAGATTGTTTGAAGTCTTGTGGTGTTGGATATTATTTTAAGTTGGAGATTATAAGGTGTATCAAAGTGATTAATTTTTATGTATGATTTGATGGATGTTATTTTTAAAAGGGAGCAATAAGGCATAATTGAGTTTTGATTATTTTTGTGTCTAAGGAATATTTTGAGAAAGTGTTGAAGTGATATTTTGTCATCTAACCATTGAAATTGGAAAGAAGAAAATTGTGATTGAGACAGGTTTTCTAAGGGCACTTTTACATCAAACAAAAGGTATGGGCACATCTTCCTAGTGAGTGATTGTTGAATGTTGTGAATGCAAAGTTGGAGTGAAAAGGATTGTTTGGTAAGCATTGTTGAGTGTGTTTTGAATTAATGCTTCAAGGTTTTCTGGAATAAAGAGTTGTTGATAAAACCTTGTTTTATAAGCATTGTTGTTGAAGTGATTAATTGAGTGAACTTGAACTAGGGTTTGCAAAGATCATGAGTATCATTGTTATGTGAGATTGATTGATAAGCATTGTTGGAAACATTTGAGTGAGTGTTCATATGCTTGGACTAGGGTTTGTGAGCAAGGGTTAATTCATTGAGTGATTGGTTGAGAAGAGTTGGTTGAGCCTAGTCAAGTGGATGTGTTGATGTGATAGTTCAAGTTCTATGAAACAAATTATTCTATATTCTGAATTGATTTGAGAAAGAGATTGAGTTGTGATGAATGTGAAGCATATTGAGTCTCTAACAATTCTCTTTATGTTTCTATGAGATTGGACAAGTTCTAGTGAGGACTTGTTGAGTAGATTTGAGGTAAGTCTTAGAGAAGACTTGTGGACAGATTTGTGTGAGCTTTTGTGGAAGCTTACAATACATATTTGAGGATAGAGATTGAGAATAGATTTAGACAAATAGAGATTGAGGACAAATGTTGAGGATAGATTTGAGGATAGAGTTTGGTGCAGATTTGAGGATAGGTTTGTGCCAGACTAGAGATAAAGATTGAGTAGATTTGTGCTAGATCGAAGGACTATGTTTAGTGCAGATTTGAGATAGAGCTTTGAAGGTGATAGAGTATAGAGGATGATAGTCTCTAGTGGATAGAGATCCATTAGCTAGGGTAGTGAGGATAGGTGTCTTCAATGGATAGAGATCCATTAGCCAGAGTAGTGGGGGCAGTAGTTCTTCTAGAAGATCACCAGTCAAAGCTAAGGAGAAAGAGTTCTCCTATGGATAGAGATCCATGAACTTGATTAGGGGATTGGTGTCTCCTTTGGACAGAGGTCCATAAACATTGTAGGGAAAGGATTCCCAAGAGAATTTATTTGAGAAAAATTTATAAGGAATATTTTCTCCGTGGAGTAGCCCACATTGGGTGAACCACGTTAAATCATGTCTCTCATGTGTGTGATGCTTTGTGTGATGTTTACTACTTTAATATTGTTGATGTTATCATTTGGATTAAAAAGAAAAAATTTTATCTTATACTGTTCACCCCCCTCTCAGTATAAGCACATGTTCTTCAATTGGTATAAGAGTGGGTCTCTCCATGAAAAGACTAACAACTTGGAGGAGGATCCATCAGAAACACACATGAATTCAAAAAATGAAGAAGAGACCATGTTTGATATAAAAGAAGAATTCTTTACTACTCTCAAGAATTTGGAAAGGATTAGAGAAAAGAACTCAAGCTTGAAGGAACAAATTCAAGAGGATGAAGAAGCAAAGATGGAACTTCTACAAAGTCTCACAGAACTTAAGATAAAGGTAGAAGAAGGAAAGAAGATTGAGCAAGATATGATGGATCTATTAAGAGCAAGAGAAACAGAATGTGAAATATTGGAAGAAAAAATTGTTTATCTAAGGAATGAAGTTGAAAGGACCAAAGTACTACAAGATATAGAGCATGGGAAATAGAAAGAAGAGTCAAGTCTTCAAAAAGGAGAAACTTCAAACAAAGAGAGGCAAGCAAAGGATACTTCAAAAGAAAAAGACATCAGAAAGGAAGAAAGCAAAGAAGAACCTTGGATGAGAGTTAATCACAAAAGGAGAAGCACCCAACCACAATCTCAAAGGCATCCAAATAGGTTACATAATTTCTTCCATGGTCATTGTTTTTCTTGTAACAAATATGGTCATAGAGCTATACATTGTATTGGTCATGCAAGAAACAATGTCAATAGAAATTTCAATTCTTTTGCACCTCTTATGGATAATGATATTATATGTTACAAATGCAATAATTTTGGGCACAAGGCTAGATGGTGTAAAATGATACTTTCTGAGTCTAGTAAAAGAAAAACAATTTCAACAACTAGGAAAGATGAAAGGGAAAATGTAAAGGCTAGATCAATGTTAGTTCAAACAACCCTTCATGCTCAGGATAAAGAAGAACAATGGTATCTTGATAGTGGTTGCTCTAGACACATGATAGGAGACAAAGAAAAATTCATTGTACTAAAAGAAACCAATAGAGGATCAGTAAGTTTTGGTGATAATGGATCAACAAAGATTGGTGGAAGAGGAACTCTGAGTTTAGATAATGGGAAAACAAGAACAGAAAATGTGTTGTATGTCAAAGGGTTAAAACATAATCTGCTAAGTGTAAGTCAACTTTGTGATCAAGGTCATATGGTTACATTTCACCCAGATAGATGTGAGATAAGAAAATCAGAAACTGGAAAAGTCATTGCAAATGCAAGAAGAACTCCAAACAATCTATACATGCTTAGTGAGATCAAAGGGGAAAAGTGCTTTCTATCACAAGAATATGAGAGTTGGTTGTGGCATAGAAGATTGGGTCACTTGAATTTTGACAACATAGTCAACATAAGCAATAAGCAGGTCATCAGAGATTTACCCAAGATAAAAAGGCCACAAAACACAATTTGTGCACCTTGTCAACATGGAAAGCAAACTAGAACAAGCTTTAAGTCAAAAGGATATATGTCATCTGAGCCATTAAGTCTAATACATACTGATCTATGTGGTCCTACCAGAACATAGAGTATTCAGGGTGAGAGTTACTTTATATTGTTTATAGATGATTACTCCAGAATGGTTTGGGTAGCTTTCCTAAAAGAGAAGTCAGATGCATTTGAAAAATTCAAAGCATTTAAGGAACTGGTTGAAAATGAAACTGACAAGAGGATTAAGTGTTTGAGATCTGACAGAGGAGGAGAATTTACCTCAAATGAATTTGTAGAGTTTTGTGAACAACATGGGATCAAGAGAGAATACTCAACAGCAAGAACTCCTCAACAAAATGGAGTAGTTGAAAGGAAAAATAGGACTATTGAGAATATGGCTAGAGCTATGTTAAATGAGTCCAAACTCTTAGATGGATTTTGGAGGGAAGCAGTCAACACAATAGTATACATAATCACTAGGGCTCAAATGAGGGTAAATCATCACAAGACTCCATATGAGCTTTGGAAAGGAAGACCGACCACTGTAAAACACTTCAAGGTTTTTGGAAGCAAGTGCTACATAAGATGAGAAGATCAAAACTTAGGCAAGTTTGACCCAAGATGTGATGAGGGAATTTTCCTTGGTTATTCCTCTAAGAGTAAAGCCTATAGATGCTTCAACAAGAGAACACACACTATTGTAGAAAGTATAAATGTAACAATTGATGAGAAGATAGATTCAAGAGAACCAGTTCAAC
This sequence comes from Wollemia nobilis, assembly GCA_028583015.1. Taxonomy (NCBI): domain Eukaryota; kingdom Viridiplantae; phylum Streptophyta; class Pinopsida; order Araucariales; family Araucariaceae; genus Wollemia; species Wollemia nobilis. The sequence goes on from JAQPPZ010005450.1 coordinate 1,596,439, forward strand.
AAATTGTGTATCAGGAAGATGGAAGTTGTCAAGAAGAGTTTCATGAGGAATCAGATGAAGAAGAAGAAGAAACACAAAGACTTCTTCCTAAAACTCCATCCAGGTATGTACAGAAGCATCATCCAAAAGATCTAATCATTGGGAATCCAGATGAAATACAGACAAGGAGAAGGATAATAACACCATCTCAACAAGTAAATTTTTCTTTGCTATCTAAGATTGAGCCAAAATACTTCAATCAGGCAAGTGAAGATGAGTTCTGGATTAAGGCAATGGATGAGGAATTAGATCAGATAGAGAAAAGCAAGACTTGGGAACTTGTTCCATGACCAAAGGACAAGAATGTGATCGACACAAAATGGGTATTCAGAAACAAGCTAAATGAATATGGACAAGTAGTAAGGAATAAAGCAAGGTTAGTGTGCAAAGGTTATGCACAGGTAGAGGGAATTGACTTTGATGAGACATTTGCTCCAGTTGCACGACTTGAAGCCATAAGAATATTTTTAGCCTTCTCAAGTTTTAAAAACTTCAAGGTATATCAGATGGATGTTAAGTCAACATTTCTAAATGGTGTTCTAGAAGAAGAAGTCTATATTGAACAACCGAGAGGGATTCATATTAACAGATAAACCAGATCATGTATGCAGATTGAAAAAGGCATTGTATGGTCTAAAGCAGGCTCCTAGAGCATGGTACTCAAGATTGGATAAGTATCTTCAGGAACAGGGATTCAGAAAAGGAATAGCAGATAGCAACTTATACATCAAAAATGAAGGGAATAATCTACTAATTGTGGTTGTTTATGTTGATGACATCATTTTTGGGGGAAACAATGATAAGATGTGTAAAGAATTTGCAAAGAACATGCAGAATGAATTTGAGATGTCTATGCTTGGTGAGTTGTCCTTCTTTCTTGGACTTCAGATTTCACAATCAGAGAAAGGAGTATTTCTCTCACAAACCAAGTATATAAAAGAGATGCTAAAGAAATTCAGGTTAGAAGATTGCAAACCGGTAAGTACCCCCATGGTCACAGGATGCAAGTTAAGTAAGGATGATGAATCTCCAGAGGCAGATCAGAGATTATACAGATCTATGATTGGCAGCTTGTTGTATGTTACAGCTACAAGACCAGACATAGTGCAATCAGTGGGATTAGTGGCAAGGTTTCAGGCAGCACCTAAGGAGACACATGTGGTAGCATAAAGAGAATTCTCAAGTATCTAAAAGGGACTATGGATTTTGGGCTCTGGTATCCCAAAAGTGATAGTTTCACACTCACAGCATATACAGATGCAGATTGGGCTGGCAGTATTGATGACAAAAAAAGCACAAGTGGAGGAGCATTCTTTCTTGGAGACTGTTTAGTCTCTTGGCTAAGTAAGAAGCAGGTTTCAATATCCTTATCTATAGTAGAAGCATAATATATTGTAGCAGTAGCCAGTTGTACACAGGTATTATGGATGAAGTGAACTCTAGAAGACTTCAAGATAAAACATGATCATCCTATTCCCATATTATGTGATAATACAAGTGCTATAAGTATCTCAAAGAATCCAGTGATGCATTCTAGGACAAAGCACATTCCGATCAAGTATCATTTTCTGAGAGAACAGGTGATAGATAAACAGGTCAAGTTGGAATATGTTACTACAAAGGAACATATAGCAGATATTTTCACTAAGCCACTTTCGAAGGAGACCTTTGAGTATCTTCGAGGAAAACTGGGAGTAATACTCCCACCCCAGAATTAACCACCTCAAGAGGAGGTGGGGGAGGGGCTAAGCTAAGAGACTCATTCTTAGCCCCGAGCCCCAAAGGTGACCCTTTGCCATTGATGTCAAAGGGGGAGATATTTGAGTAAGGGGGAGAGATTTGGTTTAAGAAGAGAGCATTGAGTCAGGGGGAGCAATTTCCTAGGGGGAGCAGAATAGAAAAAGGTCAAGTTTTGGTAAAAAGAATTTGGGTTGCCATCAATGACAAAGGGGGAGATTGTTGGACATTTTGAGTAGATGAGTTGTCATTGATGTCAAGAGTGAGTGGTCATTGATGTCAAGCTTTCAGCACCAATCAGTGGCGAGTTCAATGGGCAACATCAGTTTCAGGTTCTCCAATAAGTGCAAAAGGATAGTCCGGTTTTAGTTAATCAAGACCCGATTCCAGGAAGTCAGATATGGTCCAAAGTGCAAAGAAGAAGCCCAAGTGAATAATATTATAATAATTTTTTATAATATTATAAAGGGAAGTTTAAATTAATTAATATAATTTTTATTATAAATTAATTTATTAATTAATTTACTTAACTTATAAGTTATTTAAATTAATTATTAATTAATTTTAATATTAGTTATAAGTTAATTTATATTAATTTTAACTAACCCTAAGGTGGGTTATTAAATTAAATTCAATTTGAATTCAAATTCTTAAGCGCCGACGTGGGGAGAAAATACCCATGTGTGTATAAAAATGGGATTACCCACCTTACCCAAAACTACCATGCCTTCAAATTTAATTAATGCGAGCTTGTGCGAATCGTGCTGCAACAAAGAGGAGTGCTTTTTTATTTTCGTGGGAAGTCAATGGCGCATGGAGGTATAAGAGGAAGGAAGTCCTCCTTCCTTCACGTGGGCACCAATAGCCCACGCGGTGGGCTCCAAAGTGCTAAGGCGCTTGGACTTGGGGAGACGACGGATCGAATCACGTCGAAACCCTTTTGGGTGAAAACAAAGGTATGCTTTAAGTTGAGCACCAAAAATTTTGGGGGTATTAGTTGAGCATTTAAAAATATTTTTTTGCATATTTGATTTGGTTTGTAAGGTTGTAAGGGGAGTTATAAGGCTTATGCAAAATTAAATTTTTGGTGTTATTTGCTTTAATGTTTGGAAAGGGTAGTAAGGTGTTTTAGGAAGATTGTTTGAAGTCTTGTGGTGTTGGATATTATTTTAAGTTGGAGATTATAAGGTGTATTTTATAATCCATAGCCCCTTATAAGATATGGAACATGGTATGTATTATCTTGACCCTCACTTTCATAGGTAGAACAATAGTTTCAATTGCGGAGCATAAAGCATCATTGAATGCCCACAAGGTAAAGGTGGATTTGGTAACGGGAGAAGGTGAAAGGTTGAGATGTTGAATTTTTGAGGTCGTGATGATGTTGATAGAGAAATCAGTATCAATTAGTGCTCACTTGAATGGTTTCTGATCAATATGAGAAATTATATGCAATGGAGGATCAGGTGACTTTGATGATATTGTCTTGATTTTAAAATCATAAAATATGATTGAAGGCTCCATGCATGTTTGAACACTCCCTACAAAGTTTTTAAAGGCATTAGGATATTGCATCTAAATTTCAATGGATTTTATGATCTCCATAAATGCCTCCCAATGTGGGAGAGATTGTTGTATAAGCTCATAAACCGATAATTTGGCTAAAGCTATTTTTAGACGATGTATCAACCGATTCCTTGATGTAATAATTGGTCTTGGTGGTTGGATTTGGAGATGAATTATAGGTAGTGGATGGGTGTGATTTGATTAGATGGGCACATTTGTTGGTTGTGTTATAGGAGGTTGCACTGCTTGTGATGTTTCATTTAGTTTTTATTGGTAGTTTGTATTTATTTGACCTTGGGTGACTATATGGATAGCCTCGACAAAATCTTGGTATTGTTTTTCATGATTGACTTGGTTAGGGGAACTATAGAATTTGATGCCCTAGTTTTTTGTTGATTTACCTCACGATGAGGTAGTGGTATCTGATATATACCAAGGTTCTAATTTTGTTGTGCCAAGGGATTATTAATTTTGATGTGTCCCTTCTCTAGCATGTCTTGTGTGATATCTTTAAACGAATAAGAACTATCAATGTCATCACCTTTCTATCTATAAAAGGTGGAGTATAGATACTCCTTATAACCCCTGCCATTTAGTCGAGCTGGATCTTCTAGTTTTATTTTTGGTAAGGTAATTGCTTGTGCATTATACAGTATTTGGAAAATGGATCAATATGATTCAAGAAATGAAGTGTAATTGTAGGGTGGTTGAGTAAACTGTTGAAACTTACTATTATCTACATATGGATATTGGTTTTGTAGCTATTTTTGGGGTGGTACTACCTAATAATTCTATTGTTGTAGTAGTTGTTGTTGTTGTTGTAGGGGTTGTTGAATTTGGACTTGAGGTCATTGAGGCTGTAGTGTTGGTTGGCATAAGACCACTTGATTGACTTGACCCATTTTGGACTAGCTTTGATTATTCCCCCTTGAACTTTTAATTTGCCCTTATTTCTTTTTAAGTTTTATCTCATCCTCTTGAATTTAATTTCTTCAATGACACGAGCTTGGGAAAGTGCTTCCTCAAATGTTTTACATTGTTGTAATTGTAGCAACAAGGCAATTGGTTTTGAATAAATTCTAGTAAACATTCTCATTAGTTCCACCCTGTGGAGGGTGAATGGAAACTTAGTAATGACTACTCTCCAGTAGTTTCCAAATTCATACACTGACTCATCTTCAAATTGTCGTAAGTTGAATTTTTTAATGAGTGTAGTTTTCTTCCTGATATTCATAGACAAATGCTCAAGGAATTGGTCTGCAAATTGCTCAAAAGTATAAATACTATGGTGTGGAAAATGGTTGTATTAGTCTAAATCATCTCCTCTAAATATTTGAGGGAAATTTTGGAGCATTAAGGGGTCATTTTTTTGTATTCTAAAACATGCATGAATAAAACCGCTTATGTGCTCTCTAGGGTCATCATCCTCTTTAAATTTGTCAAACTTCGATAACGTAAAATATGTCGAATAAGGTGGTAGTGGTACTAAAGGATGAATAGGATTATTGACTAGTTGTCGCCTGTGGGTTTCTGATATAACATCCTCAAAACTTTCATACCTAGACTATCAATATGATTTTGCAAAGATTGATATTTAGGGTCTTCAAATGGTGACTAAAATACCTAATTTGCTTGGTGTGTAGGCTTGATGTGTGGTGTTATTTGGAAGATGGTGATGATGCATATTATGTTAATGATGGTTTTGAAATGTTTGATGTTGGTGAAATTGTTGTTGATGTGGATATGGAGGAATGGAGTTATTTTGCATTGATGAATTGGCATACATGTTTTGAAGTGATTTAGTGGGTATGGTGGTGATTGGTGGTCAAGACACCCATGATTCATATTGCTTGAATAAAGTATTTGGATGTGATGTTGGTAGTGGATTAAAATTTTTCATATGTGATTATTACTACAAAATAGGATGGGTGATTTGACTAGCATTATTCGTAAGCCTTTGTTGTAGGTGTTGAAAATCTTGATGTATGACATTCATAGGTTCATATTGCATGATCACATGGGGGGAAGATGATTGGGCCTGATGAATGGTAAAAATATGGGTAGATTTTGGTTTCGGACAGGTAGTGAAGGGTATCACAATCAAATGAGGAATTTTTTGTTGAGTGGGGTCAACATATGATGATGATGTTTGTAGGAATGATGTGGTTATCTATGAAGTAGCGTTAACTTGTGATTCATATAGAGGGTTAGAATAAATGATGTTTTGGGTAGAAGGAATAGAAATGTACAGGTCGGATGATTATGGTGTATTTTGGTTTAGAGATGTCGGTTCAAAGAGAAGGTTAGTGATGATGTGATTAATTTACTATTGATGTGAATAAACACTCGATGCAATGTAGGGGTGGTTTAGGTGGAATGGTAAAAGGAGGCAAGGATGGAATCACCAGGCTCAAATAGGATGAGAACATCAACATCTATGTGGGTAGTGTAGTTGTCATAGGGCATCGATGGTTTAGTACAAGGTGTCTCTAGGATAGTAGCATGAATAAATCGCTACATCATATCATTATTTTAAGGAGATATTTGATAGTATGGCCCCGTAAATAAGTCTATGTTTATGGTATGTGGTACACTCCTTTGTTCAGCTATAGAAGTGATTGGAGCTTGGGAAACTTGAGTGTAATGCTCCATGAATGTAGGTGCTTGGGTGTGGCTATTTTTTAACACTTTGGCTTGACCTCAGGTCAATACCATAGTCTAGGGAGTCAAATGGATGATGAATGTGCATGTATGTGTGGAAATGTGATGTGAATGAAAACAAATAAATACATAATCAAACTTTTTTTATTTTGAAGATTTTTAAGTGTATTTTATGTAAATCCTATGTCTAAAAAACTATGTAAGGTGGGTGGTGGAATGAATTCTAAAAGGATGTATTTGAACCCAGCCCTCTTATAAAGGATGAATCATGAACAACTTATATGACTTCCTAGATAAAGGCTTGGTTACGAGTGTAACCTAAGGGAACAAATTACCTCAGGAAGAGGTTGTGCTATCTAGTGCCTTCCTACCAATCCATATGGGCTTTCACTTCACCGTCATGTGATCTTGGACATAAATGATAGTTGTGATTACACAAATTATTAAACCCTAGGAATTGAAAGGAGTCTAATCTTGATTACCCTGAGCTAACCTCAAAAGTAACCAGTTTCTTAGTGATGAAGTCCAAGAAACTATTGTAACTAGCTATGGTTGCACTAGGGCTCTCTGACGGTTGGTGATGAAGTCCAATACATACAGGAGGTTATCCTTACACTATTCATGCAGTGGTGTGGAATATTTGGAATGTGCAAGTGTGTGTGAATTTTTTTTTTGTTTTACTAGGAATTTATAAAAACAAAATGTAAAATTAATTCTAAATGCAATCCAAGATGTAATTTCTAATTTTAATGCCTATAATTGTTGTAAAAACACTCATACATAGGAAGAACAATAAATTAGAAAAGAATCCTAAATTAAATGCAAGAAACATAGGTTCCAAATAGTCCCTAGAATGCTTTTGAAACACAAAATCCAGATGCAGATATGTATCTGGGATTGAGCAGGCATAGAGATGCATTTGCATAGATGCAGAGCTGCACCTACTCATATGGAAGAATGTGTCTAGAGTTAACCAAACACAAATCTACATATCTAATTATGCATCAAAAACAAAATAAAGTGGATCTAGAACCCTATGATGACCTAAGATGCTCTCTAGTGTAGATTTATCCCTAGATGCAACTAATATGATTTTTTTTGCCACCTAACTAAACGAATAAATGTCTTAAAATGTCATTTTATTTTAATTTTTGCAAAAACACTAAAAATACCTAAAAATCCTAATATGCCTTCAAAATGCCTGATCTATTACCTAGAATGAAGACATAAAAGTAGAGCAATTCCTTTTTTTTAATAAAAAATAGAGCTAGGATTTTAATGACGATTGACCTGGAAGCCTTTCACTTTCTTCCTCCATCTCACCAGATGCAGTGCTACGTCTACTTAGGATCACATATGTAGAGGTGAATCTATGCAGATCTCCTAGATGTAGTTTTTCACCTACTCAAGTTCATATCACACCCAATCAAGATTTGGAGTTCGTGAACCAATTTTTTATTTTTTCATGCAACGTAACTCCAAAAAACCTACGACAAAAAATAAAATATAGATCAGTAATCAAAAGTAGCAAGTCATATAAAAAATAGAACCATTTGGGAGTCCCACCATGATCACAATTTTGTAAGCAATAAAGATATACACCCAACAATGAAAGGTAAAATTACTAATATGCAATGTAAAAATAAACTTTGTATTGAATTTGTGTGGAAGCCTTTATCTCCTTTCTTTTACAATGATAATACCCCAAGTTGTGGGGATTTGTTTACAAATATAATGTTTGCATGTCCAAAATTTTAATGAGCAAAGTAAGGGAAGATTCTTTTGCATATCAACAAAATAATAGGTGCTAGGAATCTTTGATGCTACAATCAATTTCTTGAGTGGGTTTGTGTATCCTTTGATGGGTCACTCAAGCTTTAGTAGCTATTCAATAATTTATCACCTGCACCTGCAAGAATACAAACAACATAAAAAATATTAGTAGCATATGAGGGGCCTCCACTATGTGAGGCCCTCTTTTATTTAAATAAAAATCTACAAACCCTAATATAAATGCTTGTAAAGTATATAAAAATATGCAAGAGACATAAAACAAAAAAATCAAACCTTCCTTGCGATTACCTAATTAGATCCATGTCTTTCGAGGGTTGGAAGTATCATCGAGCATGTATGGTGCTATGCCTGGGAACTAGCTGGATGCACTCTTGTATCTCTATAGATGTAGATCCATGTATAGAACTGTGTAGGTGCCCTACTGTGTTTGGGTCTATTCACAAAATTAATGCAAATCAATTCAAAACTTTGATTTGTTGACCCTTGAATTTTGGTTAGGGTTACTCTCTCTATTTTGCTATGGATTTTTTATATTTTGTTTCTCTCCTTCATCCTCTAATTGTCAAAAGTGAATCATGTTTTATAACCCTTTTGATATCTAGGGTTAGGGTTTGGTGGTGGAGCTTTAGCATGCCAAGTCGCAAGTAGGATTGGGTTTTGGCCAGTGGCTAGGATCGCCACATGGCAATCTCTAATTGTGGTTATGATGAATGGTTATGATTTGACACCATATATTTATATATATAGATATATTCATTTATATATATATATATGGCTAGGATTTGGTGTCTACAATTCTATAAATGCCCTTAAATTTTCCATTTATTTTTATGTAGCTTCTACTTCAACTTTGGCCTTTTACTCCTCGAATATAGTTTGTATAACATTATCATCGAGGAGTTTGTTTTGGTCAGCAAACACATAAAGCAGACCAATATTTACCAACCTCTACTCTTCTACTATAATTTCTTGGATTAGGGTTACTAGGTAGGCTATCATATTTGTGCAGGCTTGTATCCCTTTTTTAGCATAAAAAATCCTCTTTAGTTGTCTAACCAATCCTTTTTCAATATACCCCTAGTTGTTATGCTTAAGTTGTTATAATTATGGCCAATTATTTCAATACATATTGATACCTCTCCTTCATGCCTAACCCATTCTTGATGTGTTGAATTATATTTATGGTTTGGTTAAGTATGGATTCATCATTAGCCGTAATTCAAAATACCTTTTGGCATTCACAACTTCAATTTTGATGTTGTCCCATAGGAACTTCACTTGTTCTACTTATTAGTCACATCCTAAGCATCGCCTTTCTACTTTTTTAAGTTATTCAATTTCCCTATAGATCCTAGTTATTTCATGTTCTCATATTCTTCAATTTCCCTATTGACTTGATTTGAGACTAGAATTTGTAGATATTGTCTACCCCCTCAAGCGATGAGTCAATGGAGAAGAGATAAAATGATGAAAGTGATAAAGCAGATGACAAAGATGAAAATTATTAGAATGAAATGGATGTTTTTTTTGAACAAGCATCCTTATGGTGATCTACCCATCCTACCATATTGTATGGATAACCAATCGCTACAATCGTCAGGTGTCTAGAGTAAATCACTAGATACAAGGTTCACTTGAGAATGTAGATTAGCTAGTGCAAGAAAATAAATATTATAGATGTTGACCATAAGGGTTAGATTCCTCTGGAGCCTTTTGAACTGAAAGTGACCAAACGCGTTAGGTGCCTTTGGAGCATTTTGACTAGAATGTGACCAAAGGGGTTAGGTGCCTTTGGAGCATTTAATTTGAAAATGTGACCTAAGGTGTTAGGTGCCTTTGGGGCATTTTGAACTGATTTGACCAAAGGAATTATGTTCCTTTGGGGATATTTGAATTAGAATGTGACTAAAGGGTTTTTTTTCCTTTGGAGCCTTTTGAAGTAGATTGACCAAAGGGGTTTCATTCCTTTGGAACCTTTTGGATTGAATTGAATTTGGACCTGAATTACATGAATGATAATGTAGACAAGTTTCCTTATGGTAATCTACCCATCCTATCAGATTGCATGGATAACTAATCACTAAAAATTTTAGGTGACTAGAGTAGATCATTGGATATAGGGCTCACTTGAGAATCAATTTACCAAAGGGGTTAGATGCCTTTGGAGAATTTTGAATAGAAATGTGACCAAAGGGGTTAAGTACCTTTGGATCCTTTTGATTGAAACTATGATCAAAGGGGTTAGGTGCCTTTGGTGTCTTTGAACTAGAATTTGAATTTGGATATTGTGAGGCAAAGGGCACAACCTTTTGAGCCTAGAAAATGATGTGTTTATTGATTGAATGTGAGGAAAAGAGTGTAACATTTGACAAAAGGATCCAACCTTTTGAACCTAGAAATTGATGTTTTGATTGATGTGAATGCAAGGTAAAGGATGCAAACTTGAAAAAATAATACAACCTTTTAAAATTGGTAGTTGATTTGTTGAATAATGTGAATGCAAGGCAAATAATGCAACCTTTGACAAAAGGATGAAATATTTTAAACCTGGTAATTGATTTGTTGATTGATGTGAATGCAAGGCAAAGGGCACAATATTTAATAAAAGAATGCAACATTTTTAACCTAGCAGCTAATTTGATGTGAATTTGAGGAAAAGGGCATAACCTTTGACAAAAGGATGCAACCTTTTGAACCTACCAACTAATTTGATGTGAATGTGAGACCAAGAGCATAACCTTTGACAAAAGGATGCAATATTTTAAACCTAGCAAATGATGTGTTGGGTTGATTATGTGATTGATTGGTGATTGAATGAAATTATATTTTTTGTGGAGAAGGTATGATACCTTGATTACCCCAAGGTTTTTTATTACTTGTTTTATTGAGGGAAGGTGTAATACCTTGAACACCCTTAGTTTTCATTAGGTTCATTTGATTGAATGTTCAAATTTGATTTATTGATGTGATTGATTGGTGGGGACGGTGTGAAACTTTGAACACCCCCAAGTTGCTTGATGATTGTTTTATGTATGCAAATGAATGAATGGTATCATGTTCTAATGGTCATTCATAAAGGTTTTTAGACTCTTGCTTGACCAACTTTATCTTTGTTGCTTAATCAGGGACACCAACATCTAATGGTGAAATATGAAGTGAATTATGAAACTCATGTAATGATGCAATGATGATATGGAATGTAAGCTTGCTTATGACTTGGTTTGCCTTAGGGATGAATGATCTAGATTTTTTTACACTCAAACAACCTAGTGATTTTGAACAAACTTAGATATTAATCTCCCAAATTTATAAGGTATCAAGGTTTTCCTAGCAGAGTCAAATTTCTCAAGGACCAATTGTGTGTGTGATGGATGTTCATTTACCAATCATGAGCATGGTATGACTCAAGCCAATCAAGAACCACTGTGTGTGCAAATACTGAATTTGTTTATCCATATTTATTAAGGTGAGATTAATCCAGTCATGGAGAGAACCAGAAGCTAGCTTATCCTTATGTGTGTTCATAGATCTCTTGAAGAGATGTGTCACCACACATGAGAATAGTCCAATATTAAGGTCTTCAAGCTTTGGGGAGTAAGATTCTTAACCAGTCGAATTGAGTCTTGATGAGAATGAAACCCTATTTTTACTACTTGAATCCCAATTATGTGTTTATAAATTGAATTAGAGTTTTGGGGAATTGGATCCTCAACCACTCAAATTGATTCATGGTGAGGATTTAACCCTATCCTTACTACTCATGCTGTTATGGTATTTTTTGTTATGACAAGAATTAGAGATTTAGGGAATCATATTCTCAACCACTCGAATTGACTCCTGATGAGAATGTTACCCATATCCTTACTACCCTTTTTCTTGTGTTTTTGTAAAGTTTTGTAAGTGGTGAGAACCATTGTTTCCATTGTTATTTTGGACTATGTGCATAATTGGACAAGTAAGAACTTTTCACGTCAAGTTTCAACCCAATCATGGTGTCATCCCTCTATGACACAAGATTTTATTAATAAGTGTAATATGTATTTTGTTCAATAATGGTGGAGTCAACTCCCAAAACTCAATATTTTCTTAGTGAAAAAGTGTGCTTTGGTCCAAGAGAAAATTTGATGTGCAATGGAGGTTGCTTGAAGCACTAGGAGTGGGTAAGTGATAGAAAACACCTGGAGGTTGAGCTTGAGTTATGAAATGGAACTAATGCAGGATCAAATGTGCCCCTGATTAAGGTGACAAGACTTGTTGGACTAACAATTATCCAAATTGAGCAAATAACAACTAGTATGGTATGTGACATGAATGGATGTAAATGATACAAATGCGTGTATGCAATGTAAGTGGAATGCATGAATATATGCATGAGATAAAATGTGTATGATTTCATGGTAATGAATATGTGTGTGTGTGTTTTTTTTTGTATTTTGATTGTTTTTTTTGCTATTATATTTACATAGTTTACATCAAGTTTATAGATGTGGTCAAGGTAGCGGTGGTGGTTCTACCTGTGGCTCAACTTATTCTCCCAGTAAGAGCAGATGAAATATGGGTTGATATATGGGGAACATACGAAGGTAGAATTCATATTCCTCTAAGAATGCTATAACTTGGGTTGATTCTTATTCAGATCTATTTGAGGTGATCGACATCACTTCGTATTTCTCATACCAACCGTCCTTGGAATTGCTATCATTATTATCCTCCCCCTCACCATCCTCTTTAGGATCAATAGTAAGTCACTGAAATGCTTTTTCAAAGGAGTAAGTGGAATATTATGGCCTATATCCAAGGCCAAAGTGATCGTACACCTCACGATAGCAAGGTTCAACAATATCATGAATACCCTATTCGTATCGTCCTAACCCATATCCTTACCAGTTGACCTAATGAAAGTATCATAATGGAAAATCATGATTGGACATTTATTCAATGTTGGAATAGAATTGATCAATCAAGGGTTCATCAGGAGGAGGTGGCTCAAATTATAATTTGATACTCCTATACACAAAATTGACATACACAAAATTGATTTTGTTAGGCATTGAACCCATGTTATACACCGTACTTATAGCTAAGGATGGGTCACACGGGTGACCATAGTCCCTAAAAGTTTCAATGCTAAGTGGTGTGATTATGACATATTAAACCACGTATTCACCAACAATAGGATTAGAGATATGGACTACAGATTGGTTGTGTGGTTGTGGTGTGGATGAGTCAGGTGAGGAGGTATATAGCTCAAGGGTGACTTGAGGCTCAGGTGAGGAAAAAGGTATATGTTACAATGGAACCTCAATAGCAAAAAATCTATGAGATGTTGACTGATTGAGGTGGATGTGGATTTAGCTAAATGGATTGGTTAGTGATTGGAGGCTCAGACTAAGATGATATAGTGATAGGTGCTTGTGATGAAGTGGATGGTTGATTTTGTGATGCAGAGGCTTGACCCCCTTATGTGAAAGTGGGGTGAGAGGGTTGTTAGTTTCAAATATGATATGATGTCATTTGTATTGATTAAGATAATGGTTTATTGGTAGGATGATTGGTTATGATGGATGTATGATATGAAGTGGATGATAAGGCTTGATTTGGGTTGGTGGCTTGGGATGTGGAAGCATGATCTACTATGGGAAGAACCTTCAAGATGGGTGCTTTGGATGAATTATTTTGGTGTGAGGTGTATGGTGTGGTTGATGAATCTAAGGATAGATGTATGGATGGGATTGATGACTCATAGGGATTTAAAATAAATTTGAAGTACTTAAAGGGCTCATTGTTGCTTGGAATACAGTAGATTTGTCCCTCATGCACATATTTCAAACATTGGTGCAATGTTGAGGGAACACATTTTATTTCTTTAATCCAGGGGAGTATGTTATAAGCCATAGTCCCTTGTAATATGTGGAACATGGTATGGATTATCTTGACCCAACTTTCATAGGTAGAACAAAAATTCCTACTGTGGAGCAGAAAGCATCGTTGAATGCTCATGAGGTAAAGGTGGATTTGGTAATGTGAGAAGGTGGAAGGTTGAGATGTTGAAGTGTTGAGGTCGTGATGATGTTGATAGAGGAACCAATATCAATTATCACTTAATTGAATAGTTTCTAATAAATATGAGCAATTATATGCAATGGAGGATCAGGTGATTCCCATAAAATTGTATTGATTTTAAAATCATAAAATATTATTGAAGGCTCCATGCATGTTGAACACTCCCTACAAAGTTGTTAAAGGCATTAGGATCTGACATATAAATTTCAATGGATTTTATGATCTCCATAAATGCCTCTCGATGTGGGGAAGATTGTTGTATAAGCTCATAAATCAATAATATGGCTAAAGCTATTTTTAGGTTGTGTCAACTGATTCCTCGACGTAATGATTGGTCTTGGTGGTTGGATTTGGATATGAATTGTAGGTTTTGTATGGAAGTGATTTGAATGTATGGGCACATTTTTTGGTTGTGTTATAGGAGGTTGCACTGCTAGTGAAGGTTCATTTAGTTGCTATTGGTAGTTCATGTTTCTTTGACCTTGAGTGACTATATGGATAGCCCCCACTAAATCTTAGTATTGTAAGATTTAGTGGGGGCTATCCATATAGTCACTCAAGGTCAAAGAATTTGACACCCTAGTTATTTGTTAATTTGCCTCACGATGAGGTAGTGGTGTCTCATATATACCAAGGTTATGATTTTTTTGTGCCAAGGGATTATCAATTTTGATGTGTCCCTTCTCTAGCATGTCTTGTATGATGTCTCTAATTGAATAACAACTATAAATGGCATGACCTTGTTGTATATGAAAGGTGTAGTATAGATACTCCTTATAGCCCCTACCATGTGGTCTAGTTGGATCTTTTGGTTTTATTTCTAGCAAGGCAATTGCTTGTACATTATACAATCTGTGGAAAATGAATGAATATGATTCAGGAAATGGAGTGTAATTACGAGATGACCGAGTGTACTATTTATGTTTATGATTATCTATAGGTGGATCTTGGTTTTGTAGCTATTTTGGGGGTGGTACTACTTGATAATTCTATTGTTGTAGTAGTAGTTGTTGTAGGGGTTATTGAATTTGGACTTGAGGTTGTTGATTTTGCAGTGTTGGTTGGCTCAAGACCACTTGATTGACTTGACCTATTTTGTATTATCTTTTGTTATTCCCCCTTGAAATTTTATTTTGACATTATTTATTTTTAAGTTTTATCTCACCCTCTTGAATTTGAATTTCTTCAATGACATGGGCTTGGGCAAGTGATTTCTCAAATTTTCTATATTGTTGTAATTGTAGCAACAAGGCAATTGGTTTTGAATAACTTTTGGTAAACATTATCTTTAGTTCCACACTAGATAGGGTGAATGGAAACTTAGTAATTACTACCCTCTAGTAGTTTCCAAATTCATACACCGACTCATCTTCAAATTTTTGTAAGTTGAATAAGTCGATGAGTGTAGTTTTTTCCTTATATTCATAGAGAAACACTCAAGGAATTGGTTTGAAAATTGCTCAAAAGTATAAATGCTATGGTGTGGCAAATGGTTGTACCATTCTAAAGCATATCCTCTAAATATCTAAGGGAAATTTTTGATCATTAAGGGGTCATTTTCTTGTATTCTAAATCATGCATGAATAAACCTATGTATGTGCTCTTTAGGGTCTTCATCCTCTTTAAATTTGGTAATATAAAATATGTCAGATAAGGTGGTGATGGAAATTAAGGACGAATATGATTATTTACTAGTTGTTGCAATGTGGGTTTCTGATATAACAACCCCAAAACTTGCATAGCTAGACTGTCAATATGATTTTGCAAAGATTGATATTTAGGGTCTTCAAATGGTGATTTAAAATCCTTATTTGCTTTGTGTGTAAGTTTTATGTGTGGTGTTATTTGGAATATAGTGATGATACATATTATGTTAATGATGGTTTTGAAATGTTTGATGTTGGTGAAATTGTTGTTGATGTGGAGATGGAGGAATGGAGTTATGTTGCATTTATGAATTAGCATACATGTTTTGAAGTGAGTTAGTGGGTATGGTGACGATTGGTGGTCGAGACACCCATGATGTTGAATAAAGTGTTTGGACATGATGTTGGTAGTGGATTGAAATTTGTCATCTATGATTGTTTCTACAAAATAGGATGGGTGATTTTACTAGAATTATTCATAAGTCATTATTGTAGGTGTTAAAAAGCTTGATGTATGGCTTTCATAGATTCATATTGCATGGTTGCATGGGGGGTGGTTGATTGGGCCTGATAAGTGGTAAAAATATGGATATATGTTGGTGGTAGATAGGTAGTGAAGGGTATCACAATAGAATGAGAAATGTTTTGTTGAGTGGGGTCAAAATATGATGATGATGTGTGCAAGAATCATGTGGGTATATACGAAGTAAAATTAACTTGTGCTTCATAGAGAGGGTTAGAAAAAATGATGTTTTGGGTAGATGGGATAGAAATGTACGAGTTAGATGATGATGGTGGATTTTTGTTCAAAGACATGGGTTCGAAGAGAGGGTTGGTGATTATGTGGTTAAGTTATTATTGATGGGAATAAATAGGCTCTTGATGCAATGTGAGCATGGTTCAGGGAAGAATGGTAAGATGAGGTAAGGATGGAATCACCAGGCTCAAATAGGATTTGAGAACATCAACATCTATATGAGTCGTGTGGTTGTGAGAGGGCACCGATGGTTTAGTATCTCTAAGATAGCAGCATGAATAACTCACTACATCATATCATGATTTGAAGGAGGTATTTAATTAGGTAACCTCATAAACGAGTCTATGTTTATGGTACATGGTACACTCCTTTGTTCAACTATATAAGTGACTGGAGCTTGGGAAGCTCAAGTGTAATGCTCCATGAATGCAGGTGCTTGGGTGTGGGTTTTTGTTAACACTTTGACTCAACCTCAGGCCAATACCATAGGCTAGGGAGTCAAATGGATGATGAATGTGCATGTATGTGTGGAAATATGATGTGAATGAAAACAAACAAACACACAATAAAACAATTTTTTTTTTATTTTGAATATTTTCAAGTGTATTTTATGTAAATCCTACACCTAAAAAACTATGCAAGGTGGGTGGTCGAATAAATTATAAAAGGGTGTGTTTTAACCCACCCCTCTTACGAAGGATGAATTATGAACGACTTATACGACTTCCTACATGAAGGCTTGGCAATGGGTGTAACCTAAGGGAACAAATTAGCTCTAGAAGAGGTCGTGCTATCTAGTGCCTTCCTACGAACCCATATAGGCTTTCACTTCACCCTCATGTGAGCTTGGGCATATACAATAGTTATGATTCCACAAATTATTAAGCCTTAGGAATTGAAGGGCGTATAATCTTGATTACCTCAAGCTAACCTCAAGAGTAACCATTCTCTTAGTGATGAAGTCCAAGAAACTATTGTAACTAGTTATGGCTACACTAGGTCTCTC
The DNA here is from genome assembly GCA_028583015.1 of Wollemia nobilis. Taxonomy (NCBI): domain Eukaryota; kingdom Viridiplantae; phylum Streptophyta; class Pinopsida; order Araucariales; family Araucariaceae; genus Wollemia; species Wollemia nobilis. The sequence continues at coordinate 1,613,708 of JAQPPZ010005450.1, forward strand.
TATTGGTTGATGATGAAGTCCAACACATTCAGGAGGCTTTCCTCACACTTGTCATGTAGCAGTGTGGATTATTTGCAATGTGCAAGTGTGTGTGAAGTTTTTTTTTTGTTTTACTAGGGATTTACAAAAACAAAATGTAAAATTAATTCTAAATGCAACCTAAGATGCAATTTCTGATTTTAATGCCTATAATTGTAGTAAAACACTCAGAAACATGTAGAACGGTAAATTAGACAAGAATCCTAAATTAAATGCAACAAAAATAGATTCCAAATAGTCCTTAAAATGCTTCTAAAACATAAAATTAAGATGCAGAGGCGTGTCTAGGATTGAGCAGGCATAGAGTTACATTTGCGTAGATGTAGAGCTATGCCTACTCAGATGCAAAACCATATCTGGAGTTAACCAAACACAAATCTACATCTCTAATTGTGCATCAGAAACAAAATAAAGTAGATTTAGAACCCTAGGAAAACCTAAGATGCTCTCTAGTGTAAATTTATCCCTAGATGCAACTAATATGATTTTTTTTGCCACCTAACTAAACGAATAAATGTCTTCAAATGCCATTTTATTTTAATTTTTGCAAAAACACTAAAAATACCAAAAAAAACCCTAAGATAGCTTCAAAATGTCTGATCTATTACCTAGAATGAAGACAGAAAAACAGAGCAATTCTTTTTTTTAATAAAAAACAAAGCTAGGGTTTTAATGACAATTTACCTGGAAGCCTTTCGCTTTCTTTCTTGAGTTCACAAAATGCGGTACCACACCTTCTCAAGATCATAGATGCAGAGGTGCATCTTTACAAATCTCCCAAATGTAGTTCTACATCTACTCTAGTTCAAATCACACCCGATCAAGCTTTGGAGTTCTTAACCAAATTTTTGTTTTTTCATGTGACATAACTCAAAAAAACCTACGATAAAAAAAAAACATAGATCAGTAATCAAAAATAGAAAGGTAGATACAAAATAGAACCCTTTGGGGGTCCCACCATGATCACCATTTTGTAAGCAATAAAAATATACACCCAAAAATGAAAGGTAAAACAAGCAATATGCAATGTAAAAATAGACTTTTTATTGAATTTATGTGGGAGCCTTTATCTCCTTTCTTTTACAATGATAATACCCTAGGTTGTGGAAATTTATTTACAAATATAATGCTTGATTTTCCAAAATTATAATGAGCAAAATAAGGGAAGCTTCTTTTACGTATCAATAGAATAATGGATGCCAGGAATCTTTGATGCCACAATAAATTTCTTGAGTGGTTTTGTGTATCCTTTGATGGGCCACTCGAGCTTTAGTAGCTATTCAATAATTTATCACATGCACATGTAAGAATACAAACAATATAAAAATGATCAATAGCATATGAGGGGCCTCCACTGTGTGAGGCCCTCTTTGATTTAAACAAAATTATACAAACCCTAATCTAAATACTTGTGAAGTATATAACAATATGCAAGAGACATAAAACAAATAAATCAAATCTTCCTTGTAATTACTTGATTAGATTTGTGTCTTCGAGGGTTGGAAATATCACCTAGCAGGCACAGTGATACACCTAGGAACTAGTTGGATGCACTCTTGCACCTCTGTAGATGTAGAGCCATGTTTGGAACTGCAAAGGTGCCCTGTTGTGTTTGGATCTAGTCACAAAATTAAGGCAAATTGATTCAAAACTTTGATCTATTGACCCTCTAATTTTTGTTAGGGTTACTCTAGCTATTTCTCTATGGATTTTTTATGCTTTTTTTTTCTCCTTCATCCTCTCATTATCAAAAGTGAATCATGTTTTATAACCCTTCAGACAACTAGGGTTAATTTTTGACAGTGGAGCTTTAGCATTACCAAGTGGTAAGCTAGGATTGAGGTTTGGCTAGTGGCTAGGATTACCACATGGCAAGCTAGGATTGTGGTTTGATGAATGGCTATGATTTAACACCATTATATATATATATAAAAAAAAAAAAAATAATATATATATATATATATATATATTATATATATATATATATATATATATATATATATATATATATATATGTATATATATATATTCATTTATATATAAATGGCTAGGATTTGGTGTCTACAATTCTATAAATGCCCTTAAATTTTCTATTTGTTTTTATGTAGCTTCTACTTCAACTTTGTCCTTTTACACCTCAAATATAGTTTGTATCACATCATCATAAAGGAGTTTACTTTGTTCAGCAAACACATAAAGCAGACCAATATTTACCAACCCCTACTCTTTTACTATAATTTCTTGGATTATGGTTACTAGGTAGGCTACCATATTTTTACAGGCTTGTAGCCCTTTTTTAGCATAAAAAACCCTCTTTAGTTTTTCAACCAATTATTTTTTAATCTAACCCTAGTTTTTATTCTTAAGTTGTTATAATTATGGTCAAATATTTCAATACGTCTTGATACCTCTCCTTCATTCCTAGCCCATTCTTGATGTGTTGAATTATCTTTATGGTTTGTTCAAGGATGGATTCATCATTAGTCATAATTTAAAATACCTTTTGGCATTCACAAACTCAATTTTGATGTTGTCCCATAAGAACTTCACTTGTTCCACTTATTAGGCACATCCTAGGTATGGTGTTGCTACTTTTTTAAGTTCTTCAATTTCCCTATAGATCCTAGTTATTTCATGTTCTCTTGTTTTATGTGTAGCCCATATTTGTTCAATTTTCTACTCAAGCTCTTTATTTTCCTATTCAATATTTTTTATGATTTGGTTGTCCTCAGGTGAGTTGATCTAAGATATCATCTAGTTGCTTCCTCCATTAACTACTTTTGATAATATTAGTCTATAACTATTTAGCATGTAAGTTAACTAGGGTCCTTAAATGGTGTATTTCCTTATGGTCTCTATCCCTTACTGAAGCTAGATCTTTCCTACTACAAGTTTTATAGTTTCTAGGGCATTGTGTTTAGCCTTTTTTATGTTGGTTTCATTATATATCACCAACTAGCCATATTATAAAACCACTTCAAGTGATATCTAGTTATATATTTTGATCATTTCATAAGGGTATATTTTAGTGAGGTCCAACTCTAAAACCTTGGTGATGAAGTCAATTAAATATATGGATGGACTATTAGGATCTACCTACAAAGCCTTGACAATTAGGATCTTTATTTTACCCTCAAATACTTATGACCTCACTAGCATTAATGCCCTTAGATTTTCTTTCATTAGGGAATTAAATTCTTCCTTGAATTTCTTCTCTATCTCTTGTAATAATTCTAATGCTTTATTGGTGTCTTTGGCTCCCAGTGCACCATTTCACTTCGAAACATAAGTCTATATAGGTCCTATTATAATTTGTTTCACTTGGGTGGTCCTTATAAATTAGGTGGTATAGACTTGTGCTGGTGACATCATCATCCCAAGCATGGGTTGTAAGAGGGAGGCACAAAATGGACAAGATGAGATGGTTTTTGGGGCATATCAAGTGGAAATTATGGTGAGTAGAAAGATGGCTATTGATATTTCAAGGGCTATTTGTGTCAAGCAAGTGGATAGAAATAACACTAGTGAAGATAAGAATGGTATGATATTAAAATATAAGATAAATAGATGATTGGTAGTGACCTCAATGGTGGGATATGGGAATGAAGTGATGGGTGTGGTGATAATATTTTGACTTACTATGTGAGGTGATATACCTCTTGGAGAACTAATGTATACACTCATAGAGGTAGAATGGAGTTTAGTAGAATTGGGAGGAACTTACAAGTTTGGAATAGAATAATAAGTAGAGAGAGAGAGAGAGGAATAAATAATACAAGAAAATGATGGAAGTAGAGGAGTAGGGGAGTGGATCCTTTGCAAGTAATAATAATAGTTGGTTCCTTAGTTTTGGATTTCAATATCACCCTATCCACACATTTCTTTTATCTTTGTGGATTAAGGAAGACTTCTATAGATACTTTGTCTTATCTCACTTAAATATTTGAGAATCATAATGTTTCTTAAGTTGCACATTACTTATGATATTAGCCTTGGTGTACATTGTCATCCTTTTCTACTCTATTATTTTCACCTTGAAGAGTGGCCTTTTCAATTGTATTTCTCCTTCTTTGAGTGGAGTTGCTCCTCCACTCAAGCTAATGCCTTGAAATTTTTTAATATGTACAACCATTCTTTTTAAAATGGATCCACAAGTATCCTCTTCACCTTTAAAATTTGGTCCCTAACTATCTATTGTACAACATTTTTTATCATAGTTAATGTTGAAACTATAGTTAAAATGATAATTTCTAGGTTAGAAAGAAGAGACACTCCAAAATATGGGTTGGTGCTAAGGGATCCTTCAATAGTCATTTCCATTTTGGATAACTTCTTACATTTTTAATCATATATAACCAAAAAATAATTATTGAATGGTCCCTAATGCACTAGTCTCTTCAATGTGTTGGTCTCATACCTTATTTTTTGCTAGGCTAGGATCTTTTGGATCTTCCTCTTTGTATACTCATGCTTTTCTAAGGTGATTATTAATTTATGATCAATATTATAATCAAGATTAAAATAATCCTTGACCTTGTCATATATATAGAAAGAAAACCACTCTTGAAGGTGTGTGTTCTATTGTTGAACCTCATATTTGTATCCATGTGGTTCTACCATTATGGCTAGAGCTACTTCCTCTAATATGTTGGATTCCTTCTTAACTATAAACCTTATTTCATATAAATAGAAGGTATGTATCCCTTTAGCCTTCAACCATATCTTGAAGTACTCCTTAGGGTCATATACCAAGACATCCTTTAGCTACTTTAGCCCTATGCTCCTTATATTTTCTTCTATGAGAGTATGAAACACTACAACTTTGGCATGATAGCCATGATTTGTTTTTGGTAGGGTTGAAGTTTACTTTTTTCTAGCCCTTAAAATACTTTAGGTCCATATAGTCAAGATGTCATACATACTCCAATATTAAAATGTATTCTAGGATAAAGGTAGTCTATGATGCAACATACAAGCTAAAAATATGGATGAAGGATCATTTCTTACTAAGTTAATAATCACCATTAACCATTCCTTCAATTTCAATAGGTTTTGATATTCCTCTAACATCCTTGATACTCTTTCCCTTATATTCATAATAATGGGGTGGTACATTACATTAGAGAAATTATATAATATATTTTTTTTGTTTTATATATGGCATATCTATGCTCTATATGATAGGCAAAGGGTTTTCAAAGAGTCTTGCTTGGTCAAGTTGTAATGATGAAAACCATCATTTTTTGGTTAAAGATGATCTAGACTAGGTAAGATGTGTAGGTGAAATTTCTCATTTCTTTGAATTTTTTCAATTGTTTATTCATCCATTTAGTTGTGTGTTTTTTATAGTCAATAATTTGGGAGTAACTAAGATATAATTCTATTGTTTGCATAAGTGTCACATACTCTTTGTATACTAGTTTATTTGTCTTTTTTCCAAATACATAGCTATATTAGAGAGTATTATCTAGACATCATCTTTGAATAGGTCTTATTCTAAATGAATATTTAAGTCCAACGCTTTTTTTATATTTTTGAGATGCAACACGAAGTAATCTCTCCAATAATGGTAGTTGAACCTATACTAATACTCCTTCTATGCTTTGGGATTACTTGTAACATGCATGGTTGGGTTATTTTTAGCATTCAACATTCCTATAATTTATTCCTCCCTTATGTAGAATGGTATTTGTTTCCAATGAAGTGACCTTACATTTTTCCTTCAAAATCATACCTTTTGCATAATCCTAAAATATATCTAGGAAATTTCAAACATGTGGTATCAAATTCATAGCAATCCTTTAGATCCAAACCTTTATTATATATCACGAGTATATGCATAGCCCTAAGTTATATCATCTTAATGACTCCTTCCTCACCTTAGTTGGTAAATATTTGTATTTTTCCTCCTCCACCATTCTATAAGGTTTATTGAGCATATTTTTGGGTATTTTAGATTAATAAAAACCCTTCTTCGTCTTATTTTCCTTACCCTTTCCCTTTGGTAAGTTTTTTATCTTGTCAATATTTAAACTTGTATAGGTTAGATAGGATTATCAACTATAATGGTATCAATGGTAGCTAATGGTCCCTAATGCACTAGTCTCTTCAATGTGTCAGTCTCATACCTTATTTTTTGCTAGGCTAGGATCTTTTGGATCTTCCTCTTTGTATACTCATGCTTTTCTAAGGTGATTATTAATTTATGATCAATATTATAATAAAGATCAAAATAATCCTTGACCTTGTCATATATATAGAAATAAAACCACTCTTGAAGGTGTGTGTTCTATTGTTGAACCTCATATTTGTATCCATGTGGTTCTACCATTATGGCTAGAGCTACTTCCTCTAATAGGTTGGATTCCTTCTTAATTATATACCTTATTTCATATAAATAGAAGGTATGTATCCCTTTAGCCTTCAACCATATCTTGAAGTACTCCTTAGGGTCATATACCAAGACATCCTTTAGCTACTTTAGCCCTATGCTCCTTATATTTTCTTCTATGAGAGTATGAAACACTACAACTTTGGCATGATAGCCATGATTTGTTTTTGGTAGGGTTGAAGTTTACTTTTTTCTAGCCCTTAAAATACTTTAGGTCCATATAGTCAAGATGTCATACATACTCCAATATTAAAATGTATTCTAGGATAAAGGTAGTCTAAGATGCAACATACAAGCTAAAAATATGGATGAAGGATCATTGCTTACTAAGGTAATAATCACCATTAACCATTCCTTCAATTTCAATAGGTTTTGATATTCCTCTAACATCCTTGATACTATTTCCCTTATATTCATAATAATGGGGTGGTACATTACATTAGAGAAATTATATAATATTTTTTTCTGTTTTATATATGGCATATCTATGCTCTATATGATAGGCAAAGGGTTTTCAAAGAGTCTTGCTTGGTCAAGTTGTAATGAAGAAAACCATCATTTTTTGGTTAAAGATGATCTTGACTAGGTAAGATGTGTAGGTGAAATTTCTCATTTCTTTGAATGTTTTCAATTGTTTATTCATCCATTTAGTTGTGTGTTTTTTATAGTCAATAATTTGGGAGTAACTAAGATATAATTCTATTGTTTGCATAAGTGTCACATACTCATTGTATACTAGTTTATTTGTCTTTTTTCCAAATATATAGCTATATTAGAGAGTATTATCTAGAAATCATCTTTGAATAGGTCTTATTCTAAATGAATATTTAAGTCCAACGCTTTTTTTTATATTTTTGAGATGCAACACGAAGTAATCTCTCCAATAATGGTAGTTGAACCTATACTAATACTCCTTCTATGCTTTGGGATTACTTGTAACACGCATGGTTGGGTTATTTTTAGCATTCAACATTCCTATAATTTATTCCTTCCTTATGTAGAATGGTATTTGTTTCCAATGAAGTGACCTTACATTTTTCCTTCAAAATCATACCTTTTGCATAATCCTAAACTATATCTAGGAAATTTCAAACATGTGGTATCAAATTCATAGCAATCCTTTAGATCCAAACCTTTATTATATATCACGAGTATATGCATAGCCCTAAGTTATATCATCTTAATGACTCCTTCCTCACCTTAGTTGGTAAATATTTGTATTTTTCCTCCTCCACCATTATATAAGGTTTATTGAGCATATCTTTGGGTATTTTAGATTAATAAAAACCCTTCTTCGTCTTATTTTCCTTACCCTTTCCCTTTGGTGAGTTTTTTATCTTGTCAATATTTAAACTTGTATAGGTTAGATAGGATTATCAACTATAATGGTATCGATGGTAGCTAATGGTCCCTAATGCACTAGTCTCTTCAATGTGTTGGTCTCATACCTTATTTTTTGCTAGGCTAGGATCTTTTGGATCTTCCTCTTTGTATACTCATGCTTTTCTAAGGTGATTATTAATTTATGATCAATATTATAATAAAGATCAAAATAATCCTTGACCTTGTCATATATATAGAAATAAAACCACTCTTGAAGGTGTGTGTTCTATTGTTGAACCTCATATTTGTATCCATGTGGTTCTACCATTATGGCTAGAGCTACTTCCTCTAATAGGTTGGATTCCTTCTTAATTATATACCTTATTTCATAGAAATAGAAGGTATGTATCCCTTTAGCCTTCAACCATATCTTGAAGTACTCCTTAGGGTCATATACCAAGACATCCTTTAACTACTTTAGACCTATGCTCCTTATATTTTCTTCTATGAGAGTATGAAACACTACAACTTTGGCATGATAGCCATGATTTGTTTTTGGTAGGGTTGAAGTTTACTTTTTTCTAGCCCTTAAAATACTTTAGGTCCATATAGTCAAGATGTCATACATACTCCAATATTAAAATGTATTCTAGGATAAAGGTAGTCTATGATGAAACATACAAGCTAAAAATATGGATGAAGGATCATTGCTTACTAAGGTAATAATCACCATTAACCATTCCTTCAATTTCAATAGGTTTTGATATTCCTCTAACATCCTTGATACTCTTTCCCTTATATTCATAATAATGGGGTGGTAAATTACATTAGAGAAATTATATAATATTTTTTTCTCTTTTATATAGGGCATATCTATGCTTTATATGATAGGCAAAGGGTTTTCAAAGAGTCTTGCTTGGTCAAGTTGTAATGATGAAAACCATCATTTTTTGGTTAAGATGATCTAGACTAGGTAAGATGTGTAGGTGAAATTTCTCATTTCTTTGAATGTTTTCAATTGTTTATTCATCCATTTAGTTGTGTGTTTTTTATAGTCAATAATTTGGGAGTAACTAAGATATAATTCTATTGTTTGCATAAGTGTCACATACTCTTTGTATACTAGTTTATTTGTCTTTTTTCCAAATATATAGCTATATTAGAGAGTATTATCTAGACATCATCTTTGAATAGGTCTTATTCTAAATGAATATTTAAGTCCAACGCTTTTTTTATATTTTTGAGATGCAACACGAAGTAATCTCTCCAATAATAGTAGTTGAACCTATACTAATACTCCTTCTATGCTTTGGGATTACTTGTAACACGCATGGTTGGGTTATTTTTAGCATTCAACATTCCTATAATTTATTCCTCCCTTATGTAGAATGGTATTTGTTTCCAATGAAGTGACCTTACATTTTTCCTTCAAAATCATACCTTTTGCATAATCCTAAACAATATCTAGGAAATTTCAAACATGTGGTATCAAATTCATAGCAATCATTTAGATCCAAACCTTTATTATATATCACGAGTATATGCATAGCCCTAAGTTATATCATCTTATTGACTCCTTCCTCACCTTAGTTGGTAAATATTTGTATTTTTCCTCCTCTACGATTCTATAAGGTTTATTGAGCATATCTTTGGGTATTTTAGATTAATAAAAACCCTTCTTCGTCTTATTTTCCTTACCCTTTCCCTTTGGTGAGTTTCTTATCTTGTCAATATTTAAACTTGTATAGGTTAGATAGGATTATCAACTATAATGATATCGATGGTAGATAATGGTCCCTAATGCACTAGTCTCTTCAATATGTCGGTCTCATACCTTATTTTTTGCTAGGCTAGGATCTTTTGGATCTTCCTCTTTGTATACTCATGCTTTTCAAAGGTGATTATTAATTTATGATCAATATTATAATCAAGATCAAAATAATCCTTGACCTTGTCATATATATAGAAAGAAAACCACTCTTGAAGGTGTGTGTTCTATTGTTGAACCTCATATTTGTATCCATGTGGTTCTACCATTATGGCTAGAGCTACTTCATGTAATAGGTTGCATTCCTTCTTAATTATATACCTTATTTCATAGAAATAGAAGGTATGTATCCCTTTAGCCTTCAACCATATCTTGAAGTACTCCTTAGGATCATATACCAAGACATCCATTAGCTACTTTAGCCCTATGCTCCTTATATTTTCTTCTATGAGAGTATGAAACACTACAATTTTGGCATGATAGCCATGATTTGTTTTTGGTAGGGTTGAAGTTTACTTTTTTTTAGCCCTTAAAATACTTTAGGTCCATATAGTCAAGATGTCATACATACTCCAATATTAAAATGTATTCTAGGATAAAGGTAGTCTATGATGAAACATACAAGCTAAAAATATGGATGAAGGATCATTCCTTACTAAGGTAATAATCACCATTAACCATTCCTTCAATTTCAATAGGTTTTGATATTCCTCTAACATCCTTGATACTCTTTCCCTTATATTCATAATAATGGGGTGGTACATTACATTAGAGAAATTATATAATATTTTTTTCTCTTTTATATAGGGCATATCTATGCTCTATATGATAGGCAAAGGGTTTTCAAAGAGTCTTGCTTGGTCAAGTTGTAATGATGAAAACCATCATTTTTTGGTTAAAGATGATCTAGACTAAGTAAGATGTGTAGGTGAAATTTCTCATTTCTTTGAATGTTTTCAATTGTTTATTCATCCATTTAGTTGTGTGTTTTTTATAGTCAATAATTTGGGAGTAACTAAGATATAATTCTATTGTTTGCATAAGTGTCACATACTCTTTGTATACTAGTTTATTTGTCCTTTTTCCAAATATATAGCTATATTAGAGAGTATTATCTAGACATCATCTTTGAATAGGTCTTATTCTAAATGAATATTTAAGTCCAACGCTTTTTTTATATTTTTGAGATGCAACACGAAGTAATCTCTCCAATAATAGTAGTTGAACCTATACTAATACTCCTTCTATGCTTTGGTATTACTTGTAACACGCATGGTTGGGTTATTTTTAGCATTCAACATTCCTATAATTTATTCCTCCCTTATGTAGAATGGTATTTGTTTCCAATGAAGTGACCTTACATTTTTCCTTCAAAATCATACCTTTTGCATAATCCTAAACTATATCTAGGAAATTTCAAACATGTGGTATCAAATTCAGAGCAATCCTTTAGATCCAAACCTTTATTATATATCACGAGTATATGCATAGCCCTAAGTTATATCATCTTAATGACTCCTTCCTCACCTTAGTTGGTAAATATTTGTATTTTTCCTCCTCCACCATTCTATAAGGTTTATTGAGCATATCTTTGGGTATTTTATATTAATAAAAACCCTTCTTCGTCTTATTTTCCTTACCCTTTCACTTTGGTGAGTTTCTTATCTTGTCAATATTTAAACTTGTATAGGTTAGATAGGATTATCAACTATAATGGTATCGATGGTAGCTAATGGTCCCTAATGCACTAGTCTCTTCAATGTGTCGGTCTCATACCTTATTTTTTGCTAGGCTAGGATCTTTTGGATCTTCCTCTTTGTATACCCATGCTTTTCTAAGGTGATTATTAATTTATGATCAATATTATAATCAAGATCAAAATAATCCTTGACCTTGTCATATATATAGAAAGAAAACCACTCTTGAAGGTGTGTGTTCTATTGTTGAACCTCATATTTGTATCCATGTGGTTCTACCATTATGGCTAGAGCTACTTCCTCTAATAGGTTGGATTCCTTCTTAATTATATACCTTATTTCATAGAAATAGAAGGTATGTATCCCTTTAGCCTTCAACCATATCTTGAATTACTCCTTAGGGTCATATACCAAGACATCCTTTAGCTACTTTAGCCCTATGCTCCTTATATTTTCTTCTATGAGAGTATGAAACACTACAACTTTGGCATGATAGCCATGATTTGTTTTTGGTAGGGTTGAAGTTTAATTTTTTCTAACCCTTAAAATACTTTAGGTCCATATAGTCAAGATGTCATACATACTCCAATATTAAAATGTATTTTAGAATAAAGGTAGTCTATGATGCAACATACAAGCTAAAAATATGGATGAAGGATCATTCCTTACTAAGTTAATAATCACCATTAACCATTCCTTCAATTTCAATAGGTTTTGATATTCCTCTAACATCCTTGATACTCTTTCCCTTATATTCATAATAATGGGGTGGTACATTACATTAGAGAAATTATATAATATTTTTTTCTCTTTTATATAGGGCATATCTATGCTCTATATGATAGGCAAAGGGTTTTCAAAGAGTCTTGCTTGGTCAAGTTGTAATGATGAAAACCATCATTTTTTGGTTAAAGATGATCTAGACTAGGTAAGATGTGTAGGTGAAATTTCTCATTTCTTTGAATGTTTTCAATTGTTTATTCATCCATTTAGTTGTGTGTTTGTTATAGTCAATAATTTGGGAGTAACTAAGATATAATTCTATTGTTTGCATAAGTGTCACATACTCTTTGTATACTAGTTTATTTGTCTTTTTTCCAAATATATAGCTATATTAGAGAGTATTATCTAGACATCATCTTTGAATAGGTCTTATTCTAAATGAATATTTAAGTCCAATGGTTTTTTTATATTTTTTAGATGCAACACGAAGTAATCTCTCCAATAATAGTAGTTGAACCTATACTAATACTCCTATGCTTTGGGATTACTTGTAACACGCATGGTTGGGTTATTTTTAGCATTCAACATTCCTATAATTTATTCCTCCCTTATGTAGAATGGTATTTGTTTCCAATGAAGTGACCTTACATTTTTCCTTCAAAATCATACCTTTTGCATAATTCTAAACTATTTCTAGGAAATTTCAAACATGTGGTATCAAATTCATAGCAATCCTTTAGATCCAAACCTTTATTATATGTCACGAGTATATGCATAGCCCTAAGTTATATCATCTTAATGACTCCTTCCTCATATTAGTTGGTAAATATTTGTATTTTTCCTCCTCCACCATTCTATAAGGTTTATTGAGCATATCTTTGGGTATTTTAGATTAATAAAAACCCTTCTTCGTCTTATTTTCCTTACCCTTTCCCTTTAGTGAGTTTCTTATCTTGTCAATATTTAAACTTGTATAGGTTAGATAGGATTATCAACTATAATGGTATCGATGGTAGCTAATGGTCCCTAATGCACTAGTCTCTTCAATGTGTTGGTCTCATACCTTATATTTTGCTAGGCTAGGATCTTTTGGATCTTCCTCTTTGTATACTCATGCTTTTCTAAGGTGATTATTAATTTATGATCAATATTATAATAAAGATCAAAATAATCCTTGACCTTGTCATATATATAGAAAGAAAACCACTCTTGAATGTGTGTGTTCTATTGTTGAACCTCATATTTGTATCCATGTGGTTCTACCATTATGGCTAGAGCTAATTCCTCTAATAGGTTGGATTCCTTCTTAATTATATACCTTATTTCATAGAAATAGAAGGTATGTATCCCTTTAGCCTTCAACCATATCTTGAAGTACTTCTTAGGGTCATATACCAAGACATCCTTTAGCTACTTTAGCCCTATACTCCTTATATTTTCTTCTATGAGAGTATGAAACACTACAACTTTGGCATGATAGCCATGATTTGTTTTTGGTAGGGTTGAAGTTTACTTTTTTCTAGCCCTTAAAATACTTTAGGTCCATATAGTCAAGATGTCATACATACTCCAATATTAAAATGTATTTTAGGATAAATGTAGTCTATGATGCAACATACAAGCTAAAAATATGGATGAAGGATCATTGCTTACTAAGGTAATAATCACATTAACCATTCCTTCAATTTCAATAGGTTTTGATATTCCTCTAACATCCTTGATACTCTTTCCCTTATATTCATAATAATGGGGTGGTACATTACATTAGAGAAATTATATAATATTTTTTTCTCTTTTATATAGGGCATATCTATGCTCTATATGATAGGCAAAGGGTTTTCAAAGAGTCTTTCTTGGTCAAGTTGTAATGATGAAAACCATCATTTTTTGGTTAAAGATGATCTAGACTAGGTAAGATGTGTAGGTGAAATTTCTCATTTCTTTGAATGTTTTCAATTTTTTATTCATCCATTTAGTTGTGTGTTTGTTATAGTCAATAATTTGGGAGTAACTAAGATATAATTCTATTGTTTGCATAAGTGTCACATACTCATTGTATACTAGTTTATTTGTCTTTTTTCCAAATATATAGCTATATTAGAGAGTATTATCTAGACATCATCTTTGAATAGGTCTTATTCTAAATGAATATTTAAGTCCAATGCTTTTTTTATATTTTTGAGATGCAACACGAAGTAATCTCTCCAATAATATTAGTTGAACCTATACTAATACTCCTTCTATGCTTTGGGATTACTTGTAACACGCATGGTTGGGTTATTTTTAGCATTCAACATTCCTATAATTTATTCCTCCCTTATGTAGAATGGTATTTGTTTCCAATGAAGTGACCTTACATTTTTCCTTCAAAATCATACCTTTTGCATAATCCTAAACTATATCTAGGAAATTTCAAACATGTGGTATCAAATTCATAGCAATCCTTTAGATCCAAACCTTTATTATATGTCACGAGTATATGCATAGCCCTAAGTTATATCATCTTAATGACTCCTTCCTCACCTTAGTTGGTAAATATTTGTATTTTTCCTCCTCCACAATTCTATAAGGTTTATTGAGCATATCTTTGGGTATTTTAGATTAATAAAAACCCTTCTTCATCTTATTTTCCTTACCCTTTCCCTTTGGTGAGTTTCTTATCTTGTCAATATTTAAACTTGTATAGGTTAGATAGGATTATCAACTATAATGGTATCGATGGTAGCTAATGGAGTTACTAGATTGGATTCGAGCATGGATGGGATAGCACAAGTGGCACTAGTACCCATGATGATTTTTAAAGGTTTTGGACACTTCAAAAAATTAAAAACAATTGCTAGGTGTTGGAAAATGGAGTGATTTTCTCATATAGGAAAAGATAATTGCTCAATAAGGTGGATCAAATCACTCAACTTTTATAACTTAGAAAAATAATTCTTCTAAACTAGTTAATCGCCAAACCTTGGAGGAGTGAATTGATTCCCTAGGGATTAAGCATTTTTCGTAGTCATGTTAGTTTTAATCACCCAATGTGGAGTGAATTGGTTCCTAGTGTTTTGACTTTTAATTGTTTTGGTAAAGGTAAAGCAAAGGGTCCTTTTATGGGCACGACAAAGTGAAAGTATTAAAACAAGAAGAAGGAATGAGATGATTTATTTGGGAAAATACTATGCACAAAAGTGAATCCCTTAGCGTAATACTACAATTATATTTGTAATGGGTGGGGAACATGTCAGAGACAAGGCCTCCCCTAAAATTGGTACACTAAATTGAAGAACTTAGGGAAACAATTTAGCTAGTTTTTGTGAATTCAATAGCTTTAAGGCCATTATTAAAGTGGACAAAGGGAATTTACAATCAATAAGGGTTTATTTTTGGGTTATAGGGTAAAATTAATAGTAATATTGTCATAACCAGTGATTATTGGGGTTTTAAAATCCCTTATCTACATAACCAATGGCCCACATGTTGTATTTAATGTGTGTTTTAGGCTATTTTCTTGATTAAATAGCAACACATTGACTTTTATAAGTCATCAAATCCTTCCTTTTATCTTTTACCTTTTAGAGTGGTTCACTTCAAGATTCAAAATGATTTGCTTATCTAGTCAAAACAATTTGATTTTAAAGGAGGTGAATCACTTCCTCTTTTAAATTTGTAAAAAAGAATTTAAAATTTTCCGAAGGAAAAATTTCAAAAAAAGGAGAGAAAATGATAAGAATCAAAGTGTTTGATCATCCTTTTTTTAATGTTTTCCTTTAAACTTAGAAAAAAAAATTCTTTGTTCTTTTCTCTCATTTTTTTGTATTTTGTATTTTTGAATTATTTTATTCTTTTTCAATGAAAAATAAATATTAAGTAGGAATTAATAGCCATAGAAAATAAAAAAATATACTATGTACATATTCACATTTTATTTCTTTTGAACCTCTTAGATGGGCCTTAAGTGCTATCCATTGACCGAAATAGGTAATGGCCTTCCATCAAGCATCTCAAGCCTATATGCATTTGGACCTAAAAGTCAAAGGATTTGACATGGTCCACTTCAATGTAAATTAACATTCCCATGACTTCTAGGTTTTCCCCTATCTTCATCCCACTTGAACACCAAATCATCTTCCTTATATTCCACTTTGGTTTCCCTCTTATCAAATTAACTTTTCACTGCCATTTGATTTTGCACAAAACCTTTTAAAGGCCCTTTATATTTTATATTATAGAGTTAATAAGACATTCAATTAGGCTTGTATTGGCTCAATATCTATATCCTCAAGCTCTAATTATTGGAATATTTGAAGAGAAGGGAGCTCCAAATTGACTAGTAGTACTACATATTTTCCAAAGATGATTTTATATGGTGATGTTTTTGTGGAAGCCTTAGGTGTTACCATATATACACATAATTCCTTTTTAATTTTGGTATACCAATCCATTTATGACATAGCTATTGTCTCTTTCAAGATCCTTATTATTTCCTTGTTTGTGGATTCATCCAATTCATTACCTTGAGGATCCTAATTGGATGTAATATTCAATACAAAGTCATATTCAAGTGAGAATTCCATCAACTTAAATCCTCTGAAGGTAGTGGTATTAATGGTTACTATTGTTAAAGGATTCCCAAACCTATTGATAATATCCTCTAAAGTTTTTTATGGATTCTTGGTTTATGTATTTAACTATCATTATTTTGTTCCATCTAGTGAAGTAATTGGTGGTAGTCAAAATTCATGCATGTCCAACACTTAATAGATGATTTATTTTCTAAATAAATTCAATCCCTCACTACTTAAAGGGTGGATTTTAAGAATATTTACCCAGGAAAATACAAGAAGTTTTACATTATTTGATCCATTGGAAGCAATAAGAAAAATGGTGCACTAGTAATTTCCTACCCTAAGAATATTTTGAGGTGTGGTTTGCATAGAATGGTATCTTTTCTCATCATAATATTTCTTGATTAGTGTCTTTTTTCTTTATTCCTTTATACATCTTAATATCACCTCATCATATCCCTTTCAAACAAGCACATTGTCTAGCTAGGTTAGTGCATTGCCTTTTGCCTAAATCTAGGTCTTTCTTTAGGTTTTAAGACTTCTAGAATTTGTCCTAATATCATGTATCTTCTAATATCTCCCATCCACTCTAGTTTATCATCGGGTTAAATTTCTTCTACCAACACTATCTAATCCTTAGGATATGACATACCAATATTTTTACAAAAAGCATAACCAATTTGGTTGGTTTTATTTCTATGTCATATTACTAAATTTTCTTTATCCAACATGCTCTTTTATCACACAATTCACCATGCAACATTATGGATATGACATTAGGATGTACAAAAAAAAAATAGTAGTCTTGCTTAGAGATATATAATACTTAAATTTTTTTAGAAATTTCATCATAGCAAACAAATGTTTTCTATGGAAGTATACTTTTCTTAATAACTATGAAGTACTTGACTCATGAATGATATTGGGCTGTGTTCCTTTCTATCACATTTTTAAGTTAAAACAACGGTGATGCGTTAATCTATACTAAACACATGAAGCCTAAAATCCCTAGAAAAATCTATGTTAATAAGAATTGAGGATTTTGTGATTACATCCTTAATGTCTTGGAAAACCTATTTACCTTATTTGGTCCAAATAAAATGGAATTTCTTTAGCATCTTGGTAATCAATCTAACTAGTTATGCAAATTCTACTATAAAATTAGCCACAAACTATATTTACCTAAGGAATGATCTAATCCCTTTAATGGATGTAGTTAATGGCAACTCTTGAATGGATTTTATCCTTTCCATAGCTATGGCAAGGTAATTATTACACCACATGCCCTAAGATCTTTTATTCTTACACCATAAAGATATACTTCTTTGGATCCAAGGATATTCCTTACTCTTTACAACTTTTAAAAATGGACTAAAGATGTTCAATATACTTATTCCTTTCTTTACAAAACATAGTTAAGTCATTTAGATATACGAGTTTATTTTATTTATCAAACCTTTAAAAGTTATATCATGGTTTTTTTAAATGTGACCCTAGCATATGATAAATTAAATGACATCCTTTAGTATGTATAGGTCCCTCAATTTCTAGTGAATGTTATTTTGTGTTGGTCATCATCCTTAATTCAGATTTGGTTGTACCTTGAGAAGCCATATAGTAGTGATAACATCTGAGATCCATCTACTTTTTGTAAAATCTAATTTATGGATGGTAGCGGGTAGTGGCTTTTTAGTGATAATCTATTCAATTTCTTTAAAATAATGCATAACCTAATATCCCCATTATTTTTGTGAACCAATACCAAATTGGCCACCCATGTGGAGTGCTTGATGGAAAATGTGATATGAGCTTGTAGGATTTTTAGAATCTCTTTCTTCATTACTACGATTTTAGGATTAACCAATATCTGCTTTTGTTGAAATATCTTTACACTAGGTTCCAATTCTATAGTGTGCTCAATGGAATTCTTATTATAGACCTTAAAACCTTCATACAACCAAAAAATAATATCACCATACTTTTCATAGATTTATTTGAACATAAATATATCTCCTTATGTACATTCTTTACCTAAAAGTATATTCTTTCCTTTTATAACTTCAACTAGATGATAGGAATATACCTTCACCTTGATGCTAGATTTCTTAGAACTATCATTAGGGTTGATTAATATTTTTAGCATAATTAGTCACCTTCGTATCTAGTTAGTCTTCAATTAGATAACTCCACATTTTATATCATCCCCATACTCATTCTTGTATTTGATATATTGAGATTCCTTAATGAGGAACTCTATGTTCTACTAATCATTTTCAAATCACATTTCTTTAGTAGATCCAAAAATATGTGTGTGTAAAACTTTAGATAATTTTTTCAATCACATTTTCTAAATTAACTTGCATTATAACTAGCTTAGAGTCACCAAATATCATAGTGTCTTGATACTCATATTTTCAACTTTCCTTAGGGACATACAAAGTACTTCATATTTAGACACATTATTAGTGCAATTGAATAATAATTTGCAAGCATAATTCACCTAAGTATCTTGAGGATCAATGAAATAAATATTATTTCTTACTCCATTTCTAGTTTCTACATTATCAAAATGTATGTTTCATGTTCCATTTGATTCATTGGCTTGTTGGCTAGTCAATGTCGGTTCCTCAAAAATCATATAGTTACAAATATTAATATCCTCAAACTCATATCTAGGTCCTCTTCATCTTAGGGTTTGCCCATAATCATGTTGATTTCTATCATATGATTTCCTTTAACTAATTTCTCATCCATATATTTAGGCAACTTATTTGAATTTACTACCCCATCATCTTCAAGTTTGTGCAGTAGATAGTTATATCAAGGTTCATTCTTTATCTTGATGTTATTTCCATACTTAGTAACTTTATATACATGTAATATATTTCTATGTATCCATACCTAAATAACATCTTAATCCATTATTTTAAATAGATTCTTAGCAATATAAATTTCCTATACTTTCTTATAGCAATCACGAGCCTTCGCTAGTTAAATGAATACTTTAGATGATTTTAGCCTCCTACAATTTATCCTTTTTGTTTTCACTTTGTTTATCCTTTTGTTTATTTGATATTTTTTCCTCTTGAACTCCTTTTCCTTTCTCAAATTCCTTCTCATTTTCAACTTGTTCACCTTTTTTATTAGGACATTGCTTATGGTGTTGGGATTAGCTTCTTTTTAACAGTATCTTTTGTATGTCTTATTGTCCAGTTGTTTTTATCCCATTATCCTTTATATGCAGTGGTGGCCTATCTCTTCTCAAAACCATAGAACCTAAATTAGATTCTACTAATTTCTTGAATGGTTCTTATTCTTTTGATGCATTTCTTTTGCTCCTAGTTCTAACTCCTTAATGGTTAGTAAATATAGCATTATCCTCAAAAGAGGAGTCTTCATCATCTCTAACAATTCCAAGATTTATAAAAATAGCATTTCGGGAACTACTAATTCTATAACTACTTTTTACATAGACACTATATATTGCTAAATTAGTTGCTTCATCATAGGTGATTGGTTTACTATCACCACCATTTGTTCCATAGTTGCAATATATTAGGCCTAACATTGTTGATTGTACTATTTGACATGAGAATACTTAATGGCTATGACACATTTAGGAGGGTTGTATCCTACATTGTAGATGAAACAACATAAAGTATTAAACTTTGAGTTTGTGTTTACCGTGTTATTCTACAACTAATTTTTTGACTACCCTATATTTTTTCAACAAACCTAATATTTTGTTAGGTAAGGGATTCACCTTTGCTACCACTTCTATTGATCCTAACCCCTATTTGATTACCATAAAACTTACCTTTATCAATGTTATGGTGATTTTACCACATCTAACATTTCCTTAATTGAAATTATCAATTCATTCTTGTCTTGATACAAAATATTGATACTATTCTATGGTGGAGTAATTAAAGCAAGTAACTAAGATTGAAATAAAGTAGACAAATGTCACTACTTAGGGTTAATTAGCTTGTAGATAGGATATTGTGGTTTTGAATGATTGAGAATTTGTAACATGTGCAATGGTAGGGGTAGATCCTTATATTTGATAATTTTGTGTAATATGGGTAGCATAAGACATAAGCAAGGAAATGGTAGTTTTTGTACTCTAATAAGAATGTCATATATATGGGCCACCTACTTGAAAGCTATAGCTAGATTAACATAATCAAAATTACAAATAATTAGCACTATATTAGATTGTAAACCTTTTATGTAATATGACAAGGCTTATTCTCTATTAGGATGCATATTCAATGGGATAAAATACAAAGTGTTGGCAATTTTGGGTTTGAGATCCTAGCTCCTTGTCTATGAGTTGTCATTGATGTCAAAAGGAAATGGCATTAATGTTAAGAGGATGTGTTGGCTTCAAAGGTGAAAGATTCCAAGAGAAT
Source organism: Wollemia nobilis (assembly GCA_028583015.1). NCBI lineage: Eukaryota > Viridiplantae > Streptophyta > Pinopsida > Araucariales > Araucariaceae > Wollemia > Wollemia nobilis. The sequence continues at coordinate 1,634,620 of JAQPPZ010005450.1, forward strand.
ATTTTTAAGAGAATCCAGAGAGATTCCATTGGATAAGGTTTTTGGATAGGGTTTTTATTAAAACCAAGTTAAATGGTTTTTATTAAAACCAATGGAGGTTCTCTTTATTATTTAATTATTATTTAAAACCCTTCAAGGTTTTAATTAATTAATTATTTAATTAATTAAGGGAGAAATTATTTTTAATTTATTAAAAATATTTAAAGGTTTTTAAACCTTTTTTATTCTTAATTTATTAAAATTAATTAAGGGTTTTTAAACCCTTTAGAAAGCAATTTCGATTAAATTCGAAATTACGTTTCTTTGCCACCGATGTGTTCTAAAGTCCACGATTGGACTATAAATATGGGAAGGATCCTAAGGTTTAACTCCTCTTGAGATTTTTGAATGCATTAATTTTTGGTTGCGATCGATGCTTTGTTGACGCCGCGGAAGAAGAGAGCTCGCGTTTGAAAAACTTACGAAGTGCTTGTTCGTTGAAGTGGTAGGAAGTTTGTCTTAGACTTCGTTAGCCCCTTGTGGGCTAGTGGAAGCATAGGCTGCGTTTGGGCTTTGCGTAGGCGGAGGTCTACGTTTCGATTCCCGCAGAGGGAGTTGTGCATGGATTAAGTCACATTTTTGTTAAAACGTATTTTGTGCCACGTTTTTCGAATTCATTAAAGGCAACCATTCCGCGATTTTTGGATTCGTCAAGGGTAGCCATTCCGCAATTTTTGGATTCTTCAAGGGCATCCATTCTAAGGTGTGATTAATTTCTTGATATAATTTTTGTCATTGTTTAGCATTGTTTAAAAGACATAGGAGAAATAAGGGGATATTTCTTTGGTTGTATTTTTGAGATTAGTCTTTTCCTATGCAAAAGTTTAAAATGGAGATATAAGGTGTAAGTTTTGGTTGTTGTGTTTTTGACTTCTTTGGTGGTTGTTTTCAAAAGAAGAGAAGCTAAAAGGTGTATTAAGGAAAGTTTTTATATGCTCATTTATTTTGGTTCTAACCCTAACTTGGTTGGAAGTTTGAGGGTTGTGTGTGGTGACAGCTTTAAGGGTCAAGTTTCTTCTACTCCAATAAGGTATGGGCACATTCTTCTTATGAGTATGATTGGTGTATGTTTTCTGAAATAAGGTTGGAGTGAAAAGGTTTTCAACTAGGTTTTCTTTGATTGGGTGTAAATCCTATTTTTTGGTTTTTTGAAGACTACTTATGCATTGTTATCCTTAAGGAGAGTTTTTGATGAATGCATAATTTCTGGTTTGAGATAGTGGAAGCTTTGTGCACTAGGGTTTGTGAGTCAAGCTACTTGCATTGAGTTGGTGGAACCCTTGGTTGGCTTTTTTGAGTTTGATGGTTGAGTTGCTTCCATAGAGGTTGTTTGATCAAGTTATTGCTTTACTTGATTCATGATATTGGGCTTACTCCATTGAGTTGATTTGAGCAAGTTATTCTTTGCATTTGGTGATATTGTGTTGGTGGTTGTTTTGTTCAAATATCTTTGGAGGGAAAAGGATTTCTACTTGTTTCCTTTTCTTGTGATGATAGGTTGAATGCTTCAAGGTTAATGTTGAGTTTAATGATGTTGGTTAAACCTTGTCTATAAGCATTGTTTTTAAAGCCCTAATTGGTTGAGAAAAGATATTGGTTGTGGAAAGAACATGAGTATCATTGTTATATGAGATATTGCATGTTTGGCAATTGTTGGGTTGTGTTTCATGTTCTTGAGAAAAGCATACTACATCTATCTTATTCATTTGAGATTGAGATTGAGAGTTAAGTATAGAACATATTGAGTCTCTAACAATTCTCTTTATGTTTCTATGAGATTTGAGATTGAGATTGGGAGTTAAGTATAGAACATATTGAGTCTCTAACAATTCTCTTTATGCTTCTATGAGGTTGATGAATCACATTGGGTCTCTAACAATTCTCTTTGTGGGTTCATGCTAAGCAAGTTTTTTCTTGGTGAACTTGTGAGCTATTTTGGACAGGTTTCGTTGGGGACTTGTGAGCAAGTTTTGAACAGGTTCCGTTGGGGACTTGTGAGTAGGTTTTGGACAGGTTCCAGTGGGGACTTGTGAGTAGATTTGGATAGGTCCTAGAAGAGGACTTGTGAGCTGAGTTTGAAAGTTCTATCAGAGAACTTGAGGACAGAGGTACATTGGTTCTATCAGAGAACCTGAGGACAAATTTGGCAAGTCTTTGAGAAGGCTTGTGGACAGAGGATTGATTTGTTCAAGAGTTGGATAGATCTGAAAGATATATGAAGACTTGTACTATATCGATTGATTATGTTTGGTATAGGTTGTTGAGCTACTGTGGGCGTGATCATAGAAGGCAAAGGTCTCTTAGGCTAAGCATTGAGGACAGGAGGTCTTCGGTGGAAAGGAGTTTCACGTGCTGGCAAGAGGTAGAGACAGTTGATCTTCTGAGGGATCATATCAAGAGCAGAGGGGAAGGTATTTCCTTTGAGTAGAGGCTCATAAATTTAGATTGGGGGAAGGTATCTCCTTTGAGTCGAGGCTCATAAACATTGTAATTAGGAAGGTTTCCCAAAGAACTTTGAGATAACTTTTAGAGAAAAGTTTTGTGGACGTAGCCCAGGCATTCTGGGTGAACCACGTTAAAATTGGTGTCACTTTGTGGATGATTTTGTGCATTGCTTTGATATTTCTTTGGGTATATTGCTTTATTTTTTTGAAGTATAAAGGAAAAAGTAAAAAGAGGTCTTATACTGTTCACCCCCCCCCCTCTCAGTATAAGCTTGTGTTCTTCCCAAAGTCCTCATAAATCTAGTATTATAATCATGAATATTTTCCTATGGATGTATGGAGACTTATTTCCAAATTTTGAATGAATCATTACTCCAAAATGACTTACAATTTTTTTTTTTTTTTGGACAATTTGCTTTAAGAGGCAAGACGTTCCAAATGGAGTGAATCACACCTTAGATGGAGACTTTGTAAAAATTCTTTAAATTTTGGAAAATCACTTTTTGTTAGTGATAAAATATAATTTAGCACCAAAATTGAAGAAACTTAATGATTTTTGTGTACTTTTGATGTCACTTTATAGAAAAATTAAAATTTTATGAGGTTTGAAACAAAGTTGTCATTCATAAAGCACCCATAAAATTGCATGCAAAATAAAGTATATATAAAATTATTCAAAAAAGAACTAAACTCAATCTCAATGTAGAAATCAAGCCCTTAGAACCATTGGACATGCTAGAAACTATTGAATTATGGATTTGTTTAAATTCTTATTTTCCCACAATTCTATTTCAACAATTGAAAAGAGATCACACCCCCTTCAACATCTAAATTTAGGATAGCTCCACACTATCCTTATTAAATATAAACTAATCTAATCTAATTGCATAAAGTAAATTTAGAAATTAAAATTTTGAAGGTTAATTGTGAGAGATTAAAACAAAGAGCATGAAATTGATATGGTCATAGTCATAGCAAGGAGAGTGTGTGATCAATTAATATATGAGAAAAATGAATAATAATATATCCTACATAAGTGAAATAGAATTAACAAAAATATAAAAAAATAAAATATCAATGCCATAGTTGTCATGCATTCCATAGTCCAAAAGAGAAGTGCAAAGCAAGCATCTTGCACAATCTCTTATTATTTCCAAAATGAGAGCAATTACAATGTTGGACTCACAAAGTATATATTTTATTATTTCAAGGTCAAGATATGTTTACAATGGATACCATGGATCCTATTTATAGAATAAATTCACCCCTAAGTTACCTTGGGTGAAAAATTTCTACTTCTAGTAAAAGTAAATATTTTGGGGCATCTTTAGCAAAATGATGCATCTCCAAATGTTACATGCCTCTAAATGCACTCATAAATGGTTTATAAGCCTTATAAGATGATTGGTGGTGCCATTAATAGATAAAATATCATTTTATAAATATATTCCTTAAGATCCATGCACTCTTGCTCTGCTTGACCTATTAATGAGTGATTTTCTATGGGAAGTGGAGGGAAGTGATCTTGGCTTGGCGAGTGATTGACTCTATTAAAACAATTGCACCTCTAGAGTGGATCATACCTTAGGATACAACTCCATAAAATTATTATTTAAGAGGCTCTATTTGATCAATTATTTAGTTTTGTGCACCTCCAAAATATCAAGAACCCTAAGGTAGTAATCAAGTTACTATAATAAAATATTCTAAAGTGTGTAAATAGCTTTACTCATACATTAGTATATCATAATTTTCTAATATTTAGTGATATATTTGTGTTTCTTAATACCATAAAATATCCAATGTTTATTTTTATATAATTATTTTGTTCATTTACTTTTTATTGAATGTTAGATTATGTGTTTATTCAATTTGCTTCTCTCATTGTAATAGTATGACATTTTTCAACAATATAAATCTTTGAGGTATAGAAGGTAAATATCATGCATTTGTATTAAGAATGATAAATGAAATTAGTTTGCTATAAATTCTTAAAATAGAAAGGTCTAGAGTTCCAATATACCTCCATTACTTTGTAAACCAAATTATGAAAAGAAAAATGAGTATACACCCCTTCTTGGCTTCAAGTATACAAGGACTTAAAATAATATAGTTGTCTACCATCCTTAATACACATTTATCATAAATAGTTATAGAGTAAATTTTATATAGGGGGGTTCATATATTCCAACCCATTATCCCTTTCCTCATACATGGTCAATGTCATCGTTAGGCATAACCTAGAACTTTATCATTACGTCAAGTTAGGCTAGCACAAGTAGCTAACGCTCTTGGAAACTAGTTAAAAATGTATAGATTTAAATTTTTACCCTTCTCTATTGATCACCTTGGCATTGGATATGGTAGATTATTGGTACCTATGTAATTATCAAATAGTAAGTTATGATGTAGTACATAATTATTTAGAATAAGTAGTTCATTATGTAATCATGATATCTTCATCAAAATTGACATAATATTCATATCATCCAAGGAGATCATGATAATTATCAATTTAATAAAAATATATCAATTAAATTGATATCCCCAAACCTATCATATCAAAAGTGGAATAAATTTATGACTTCATGTCTTGGATCAAAGTAGAAGAGATGTCAATGATGAGAATATAATCAACATACAACACAATCACTAGAATTTTTCCATCCCAATTTTTGATATAAGCATCATTTTTAGCCTCTCATCATTGGAAACCACAACTAAGAAAAAGTAATGTATCTTCTCATACCATGTGCAAGGAGATTGCTTACTTCTACACAAGGACCTAGTTAAATGATAAAACAATGAAGTGGGTCTCTCAAGATCAAAACTGGGTGGTTACTACATGTATATTTCCTATTGAAGCTCCCTATGTAGAAAATCCTTCTTCACATCCATAAAATTTACCTTCCATCCATATGAGGTAGCAATAGAGAGAATTATCCTGATCAAGTCCATCCTATCTGCCAGTGTAAATTCTCAAAATAGTCTACTTCCTCCTATTGACATAATCACTTAATAACAAGGTGTACCTTTATACTTGACCATATAAAGTATATTTATTCCTATAGACCCATATGCATCCAACAATATTTTTTCATTTTATAAGAGGAACCAAATCCCAAGTCCCATTCTTCATCAAAGCCTCATATTTTACCAAAATAGCATCTTCCCATTCAAGCTAACCCTTAGCATGAGAATATGTGAGAGTATTATAAGAATATGCTACCTTTAAAATCAATTCTTAGAAAGGATCCTTCTAGATAGAATAGCCTAATAATCCTTTAAAAGTGTCTTAACCCACTTTGGACTTGGATGAATTAAGGAACAATCATGTGTATCCTACAATTCAACGTCAAAAGATAATACTGAAGAACCCAACTCAAAATAACCACTCACCTCATCACACAAGTCTAAATCATTATAAATTTATGTGTCCTACTCATTATACCCTAAACTTAGAGAATAAAGAGTTGCATATGATGCTACATGTGAAGTGGTCAAAGCAATAGACAATGGACCTCCACTCAAAGATAAATATGAAGAGGATACTTTAATGGGAATAGATCCAATTTAATTATTGAAAGAAATAACTAAATATAGGATGGTAAAAGGGTTAGAAAATTTATTTTCCAAATTATTATATGGTGGGGAGGAAGGAGTACCTAGAATAATATCATAAAATATGACATCTCTCTAGATCAAAACCTCATGCCTTTGAGGTATTTTCCATAAAAATACACTTATGATTCTTTTTTACCTCTTTTTAAATATTCTTGGGTATGTGAGATCATGCTAAAACCCAAGCATATGGAATTAGGTCATATTAGGCTTACCTCTTGTCAATCATTCAAGAGGTTTCATGCCCTGGATTACCCTTGTAGGAACTCTATTGATGATGTATGTTGTACAAGTGATAGCCTCACCCAAGAATTTATGATCCATATACTTGGCATAAATCATGTATCATACCATATCCATGATCACCTTCTTTTTTTTCTCAATCATACCATTTTGTTGAATATAGTGAACAGTTTTCTCATATGTAATCCCATGAAAAGCTAAAAAATCATGAAAATCATAGCTAACATATTCATCTCCTCTATATGTCCTTATATATTTTATTCTCCCAACTAATTTTCAACAAGAGCCTTAATGGTCTTAAACCTCTCAAATATCTCATCCTTAGTGTGAGTAGTGTACAACCACACATATCTAGAGAAATCAACAATAAAAATAAAGAAGTGCCTATTTCCTAAGAGACATGGTGTGCACATAGACCAACAAATATCACTATGTATGATCTCCAAGGGATTAGAGGCTCACCTTGCAATATCTTTTGTAGATATCTCCTTATGATGATTTTTGAGAATACACCCTACATGTGTACCACTTAGAGGGGATATGCATGGAAGCCCAATGACCATATGATGTTGACTCATGTTATCTCAAAGATCCATAGTTGAAATGCCCAAGCCTATGATACCACTTTTTATTTGTATTATCTATATGAGAAATAATAGCAATAAATCTTGTATTTCTAGAGGAGGAGGCAAAAGAGGTAGATATTTCTTCCAAATTATACGTGTGGTTAATCTTATCATAATAAACAAAAGCAATGATTTTTAACTCATTTCCTATATCCTTAATTACCCATCTATTATGATAAAATTTTACCTTCTTATTTGTATGATTAATGCAAAAAAATAAAATAGGTTAGGGACAACATTAGGAACATGAATTACCTCATCAAAATATGAATATCCAATGCTAATTTCTCCACACCCTATAACCCATAATGAAGAATAATCTTCAATCACAACATGCTCCCCTGCATGTGCTTTGTTGTAGCCCTATAGAAGATGTTTGTGCTTTATCATGAGTCTAGTTGCCCCTAAATTTACAATCCACTCATTTGAGGAAGTAGATGTCCAATATGTGGAATTACTACATGCACTTGTGAGGTTTATCCATCAAAACTATCCTCACCTTATGCATATAATATAGCAACATCAACCCAGGTGTTGTAGGTGAGTTGGAGATGAGAGGGTAATCCTCCAAGGGAGGTCCTAGGTTCAAATCTCCACCCTACCAAAAAGCTAAATTGGGTATCCAAAATCCAATTGATAATGTTGGTGCGGGTAGGGTCGAGTGCGACTCCCGGGTGACTTTGATGGTGTAGAACCCCTGTTCGTGGTCTCTTAGACCAAGGCGGCCCGTAAGGGGTTTTTCGCTTAAAAAGAAAAAATATAACAACATCAACACTCTCTTTCTTGTTGTTTCTTCAAGTTTATCAATCCGAATTCTACAACTCTATATTATGTTTTTCCTTTTTGTAAAACTCACAAGTAAGCTTCTTGAAAGATTTATTGGGAACCTTCTCATATTTTTTTGACTTCTTGTCATTTTGGACTTTACCAACAACTTCCTTTGGGTGAGCCTAATTTAAAATAGAATTTTCCTTATTCCTATTTATTCTGGCTTGATGGTGCAAAAAAATTTAAATACCTCATCGATCAATAGAGTAGGAAGATCAAGAAATTACACAGAATTTTAAAAATAATATAAACTATCTCATATGTCTTTGACACATTGTTGAAGATAATATTGAGTAGTTTAGTGTTTGTTTCCTACTCCAATGTTTTATATCCTTCTCTTATCTCCTGACGAAATCCTCTTGTAATTTGTATGTCTTATAGTTTTTTAACTAACTAATATACTCATGAATAGTATCAAATGAGTCCATGGACAAGATTACAAGCTCAACCTCCAATCTATTGATTTGTGTGGAATCAATTTGATTACCAACCCCTAAAATTTCTCAATAAACACTTTAGGATTCATGTTGCTACTAACATGAGTATCATATACATTATCAACATGAAGAGCAAAGATACCATGATAATAATCATTTTGTTCCCCATAGTGCTAATTCATTTTTTCAAAATCAATATCATGAGGCTCCTCATTCACATATTTGATTAAGCCCTTGCTTTGGAGTAGAGCTTCAATCTTGATCTTCTAAGTAGCATATTTTGGACCACTAAACAAGGGGATATGGTGATCCATTCTACTAAAATACAAACATCTATCCATACTTGTGATCAGAAACAACACCATCAATACAAAGATTTTAAAAACCCATATCATTTTTTTAAAATGGTCTCAAAATTCCTTTATATGCAAATGTTATGGCCCCTAGAAATTTTACCCTAAAATCACAAAAAATACCTCTAAAACCCTTGAAAAAATATTAGTACCTATAGCAAATGATAGGTCATCATCATAAATAACTACATGAGTGGCTACAGGGTTACCAGGCATGAATTTATTATGCAACATACTAATGAATCATGTGACACCACTTTTCATGATCTGATTTGTTGTCTTATATACAAACCCTATTATGCTACTTATCATGTCTTGATTCACTCTAAAATTTATGCATCACCAATTATATTTTTGACTATGGAATTTGTATATCAATCTTGATGATATGGTGATATATGATTTGCCAAACTCATATTTATATTCATTCAGTGGCGTACATCCTGCTAGATCAACCATTGTATACTCTATAACATCAGTCCAATCAGGTACTTCCATGTCAATACCTATGTTAGTTGTCATGTATTGTATTATGCCATTGTATGTACTACAATATAAATTATATGAACTACCATATATTGCCTTAGGATTCATGCACTAGTTGGAAAGTCACTTATACAAACTATCATGTAAGTTCTACAAATTATCATGTGTCACCTCAAGATTTAGACACTAGTCACCAAGTCACTTGTGTAAACCACCATGTTAGTTGTATGGACTACCATGTGTCACCTTGGGACTCATGAATTAGATTATAATTCACCCATATAAACTACCATGCAAAATATACAGAATACCACATGTCTTTTGTATAGCCCCACCATGTCATCACAAGCATCCAAAGACATGATGTCATCTAGTGCAAAATCATCATAGGGTTCCACATTACATTGAGTTCCACATCATTAACCATGCTAACATCAAACATATTATCCATAATTTTTGGGTATGGGAGGGAATAAAACCTGAGACCTCCCATGGGCAAGTTTTTCACCATCCTCTAGCTATCCATCTCCCTAAGCACTATGCCTAGGAGATAAAACATAAGAATCAAATTAGGAAATAAAATGTAAGAAGCATATTTAGAATGAAAGCAAGTAGCAAATTATCATGATCCACCAAACAGGACCCTTGAGGAAAAGATAATATAACTAGACCTATTGTTTTGATGTCTAAACATTGTTGATGCTACAAGTATGCAAGGATAAATCATGGCATTTAGTTTTGTTCATGATTATGATGCTACTAATTTTATATGGTTTTGTAGGGTTGATTGTAGGTAGATAATGTCAAGCTATCAATTTGATAATAGCATCAATGTTTTTGTTAAATCAATCAATTATGGGGCTGAATAATAGCATTGTTTATTATGAATTTTTATTTTAATTGAATAACCATTATAAGAGTAAGCTAAAAATTTAATATCTACCTTGATGATGCTTTTAAATTTTTTAGCAAAGGAATTGATTAATGTTGTTTTGATAAAGATAGTAATCATTTTGATATTGAGCTAATAGTTTTATGATAGCTTGAATATTACCCTTTTTAATGGTCTAGCAAAAGGGAAAGTTTGATATTTACCTTATGAAAATAATGGTTTAATTATAATGATAAACCATTACATTACTAAGCTAACAATTTCATATCAGCTTGGACATTGCTTATTAAATTGTTTGAAAAAAATAAAGTATTTGATATTGTTTAAAAATCCTTTGAATTTATTTAAGAGGTAAGCATATTTTAAAACTTAAAAAATATGGCCATTTTAGACGGGTGATTTAATGGCCTCTTTTCAATAGAACTAAGCAAGGAGGCTAGCCTTAATGGCTAGTACGCCCCTTGCCAACTGGACAAACGTCAAATGGTCTTTGGTGTGTTGGGAGTTCATGCATGTGAGAAAAAAAAAGGAAGTGAGCCCAAAAGAAATGGGAGGGAGGATGCACAAAGAGAATATAGGGAGAATGGAAAAATACAATTTCATGGCCAACTCTCTATCAAATCACCAAGGTTCAATGCATCCATAACATGTATTAACTTGGGGTTTTGAATGTTTCAACAACTGGGCATTACAAACCCTAACCCCACCATTTTTGACACCTCCTATTCTGGGATGATTGTTTCAAAATGGAAAGAATAGTGTATAATATTGAGCCAATAAAACTATTTAAATGATGCCTTATTCCTATAATGGGATACACATCATTCATATTTAAGGGAAAAAAAAAGTTCTTGAGACCAAAATTTGGAACACAATCGCACATGGACATTCTTGTTGGAGAGTATAGTTTCACAATGAACTCTCTATAAAATCAACAAGGTTCAGTGGATCCATACTAGGTATTAACTTGGGACTTCGAATATTTCATCAATTGGATATTATCTTGCCCATCTCAATGAATTCCTCTTTGTCTTCTTTGTGAAAATCGTTTTGATGAAAGGAAACCCAAGTTCGTTGTTTGCCCTTGTGTTTAATATATGAAAATGTTATTTTTTGCAAATTTGGGGAAATGGGTTTTGTTCACAAACCAAAAATATAAAATGGGTTTTGCTCCCAAATCAAAAATATGATATGGATTTTGTTCACAAATCAAAATAATGAAATAGGTTAGTCTCTATTTAAAGATTGAGCAACTTATTCACTGTATCTTGAATTCATAATTATATGCTACATTTTTTAACAATTTTTGTTTCCAAATAAAGGAAAATTGCTTTTAGTAAATAGTAAAACCTTTTGAAGTTGTATACTCCATATTTATGAATCATATGAGGAAAACCCATGTCACATGTGGTCTTGTAACCAAATAATTTTTTTTATATTACTTAACCCCTGTCTAAACCCTGGTATTTCGAATAAATAACTTATATCATAGAAAAATAAGTGGAACTAGATTATGGTGCCCAAAACATGCAATTTCCAAAACATATAAACCAAACCATTGAAAAAAAAATGGGTGATTATGATATTACTGGAAAATTGTTTGGAATGATAACAGAGAATGGGATAAGTAGTCTTTCATGATGTAATTTACAATAAATTAAATCTGCTTTCATCTTTGAAATGGATCAAAAACCTTAATTTGAAATTGGAATGCCATGATGGCTAGACTTAACATTAACCTTACTGCATTTATCTTGTGAGTTTTTTAGAATATGAATTTAGTTTTGTTGTAGTAGAAACTAGGCAAAAATCGATGTATGAATACATTTCTGATGTAAATCTTTTATTGATTCATGTTATATCCTTTCCCTAATTGATTTGAGGTGTTGAAAAGAAATACAAACTAAGAAAAATTGCTCTAGAGCTATGACCAATTTGTCATTGACCTTTGAATGAGTGACATGGTTGAGTGTTGTCTATTTTAAAGACTTAACATGGTTGAATGTTATTTGTTTTGAGAAATAGATATGGATATATTTTATTTGACCTTTGATGAGTGACATGCCTAATGGTTACCTATTTTTAAGACTTAACATGGTTGAATGCTATTTATTTTGATAACTAGAGATTAATATATTTCAATTGACCTTTGAATGAGTGACATGGCTAAGTGTTGCCTATTTTGAAGACTTAACATGGATAAAAGCTAATTTTTTAAAAAACTAGAGATGAATATATTTCATTTGACCTTTGAATGAGTGACATGGCTGAGTGTTACCTATTTTGAAGACTTAACATGGTTGAATGCTATTTGTTTTGAAAATTGGAGATGATATATTTCAATTTAACCTTTGAATGGGTGACATGGTTGAGTGCTACCTGTTTTGAAGACTTCACATGGTTGAATGCTATTTGTTTTGAAAACTAGATATGAATATATTTTATTTGACCTTTGAATGAGTGGCATGGCTAACTATTGCTTGTTTTGAAGACTTAACATGGTTGAATTCTATTTGTTTTGAAAACTAGAGATGAATATATTTCATTTGGTTTTAATGATAGAGAAATATATTAGATATGAATATATTTCATTTGGTTTTAATGATAGAGAAATATATTAGAGATGAATATATTTCATTTGGTTTTAATGATAGAGAAATATATTAGAGATGAATATATTTCATTTGGTTTTAATAATAGAGAAATATATTAGTGATGAATATATTTCATTTGGATTTAATGATAGAGAAATATATTAGAGATGAATATATTTCATTTGGATTTAATGATAGAGAATTATGTCAGTAATTGATATATCTCACTTGAAAATTAAGAATGTAGAAATGTGATTGATGGATAATTATATTTCATTTGAATTGAATAAGGTTGAAATATAGTAGCGGATATTATGTTTCATTTTAGGGGAATGAACTTGGAAAATATATGAGTAGCTAATTTGGTTCATTTGATTATTTGAGTGAAGGAACGTATCAATATACAAGTATGTTTCATTTTAGGAAGGAGCTACTCAGGTTATGGGCCATAAGAACTATGGGGTTCTTATGTGCCCTTAATTGTATCATAGAATGTAAGATGCTTTGAGTAGTTATGAGAAAAGTTCCTCATCTCCTTGGAAGTATGCATTGGCATTCGTTGAGAGGATTATGGGGTCATTTTTATGGATTCAATATGCGTACTCTTTCGTTGATGGAGGACATATTATAATCTTGGAAGAAATATATTCCTTGAGTGCGGATTAGAAGATATAGGTTATCTTAGGGGGGTGAAAGTGGAGTTCATCCAAGGGAATTTATAGGGACTTCCTCATTATTTTTGGAATATGAATTAAAGGGGTCAATTCATGATGTGGAGCATAATAATTATGGGGCTCTTATGCACATGTGATTTGTACTAATGATTTGTGATAAGGAATGGTGTGATTCCTTGTAAGAATGTAGTAGAGATCGATTTAAAAAGTAATGAAACTGGATATATTTTATGGTTGGGTTTTTCTTGCAAGGGTTTTCTAGGATACATGATGTGTCATGTGTGTTGTGATTATTATTATCTCATGATTTTATTTCATATTTTCTTTCTAAGTTATCTTGTTAAGGACTTGTTGCTCCACAATTAAAAAGGGAAGATCATGGTTAAGAATTCATTAAGAATCACATGTGATTGGTATATGGTATTAATTTGTGACAAATAATGGTTAAATTAAGAATTATGATTGGATGAGAAGTGTCTTAGTTAAGATGTGTAGAGGGTACACACATTTGAGATGCTTTGACAATTTCTCTAATGGACAAGAAGGACTTTATCCATTAGAAGATGAGAAAGAGAGTTGATTTAAGAGAGTATGGGATCCCTTTGTTAGGTCCAACTTTAGTAGTTGCAGAAGGCAATAGATAGGTTGTAATATTAATGAGTTGAATATCAAGTAGAGTGATATATGGAAAGTGGTAAGTTAACTCATTGTGGAGATGATATGGATAGCTTACTTGCATTGTGCTTTGTGCACCTACATAGACGAATTTATGTATGGTATAGCGATGGGTGTATCCCTTTGAAAGACAAAAGGGAATAAGTTGGCTCATTGAGGAGATGAGACAAATAGATAGCATAATTACAAGGTACTAAATTAATATACAACTTCATATATTGGTTTATGTAGTGTGGGGATATGGGAAATACCAAACGAGTGTATATAAAAAAAATTCTCTCAAGTTGGTTAGGTTTTTGGGTCATTACACAAATGCCTATTATTTAACCCTCCATGTTGATGTATGCCTATGTCATGCTAATACAATTGTGTGCCAATGCATCCAAACTTTGAAACCATTCCAAAAATATTCCCTAGAATTCCCTTTTAAAATTCAAAATTTTAAATTTTGGAGGGAAAAAACAAAATTTATTGAACACAAATTTGGGGTACCTAGAGAAAATTGAGCAAAAGTACTAAACTAAGATCCCCCATAAAATTTTGCAAAGAATCCAAAAATGCTAACAGTTCATTCATATCTATTATATTTTTCCCTATGCAACCAATTTATCAAATGTAACCAATTAGGACATCCTCTCATGCCTATGCAACAAAAAAAAATAGATCATTTATGCAACTTTGTCATATGGCTTGGAGGTCTTTGCTAAGCATGGAAGCTTACCCATGGTTTCTCTAAAAAAATGGGTTTTTTCTAAAGATATAACATCTTCCTTTCTTATTTTATGGTAGCTAGGCAGTCTACCCTCTCATCTATATGACTATTGGAGAAAATAAGTTGGAAGAAAAAAGAAAAAGGATTTTTTTTAAATCATAAAATATAAATGAGGTTTTCAAAAAACTTAATCTTAAAACTAGGGTATCCATCTAGTTAGAAATTATTAAAAAAATTTCTTAAATTTGTGTTGTGTGCATGTTTTTGCAAAGAGGATGTGTGTATAGAACGTGACCATTCATGTTTTATATCCATGTACAACATGTCAACGTGTGGCAAAGTGTGCGAAGGTCAAATGTGAATTCTAAACATGTTATGAACAAAATTATTACTCTCATACATGCGAAAGTTAGTTTTAAATTATTCTCATGAGAAAATATACTAATCCCAGTAAGATCCTTGTGATCCAAGTCCACATAGGGTTTTATCAAAAAACCTTCCTCCAATTTTGCTATCATCCTTCAAAAAGAATTTCTTCTTAGATAGTTCCAATCATAGTTATCCTTGGTAGAAGTTGAAGAAACAACTACCATTTGAAGCAATCACATAATGGAGATTCACACCTGCTCTTATACAATGTTATATTTCATAGTAGTTTCCAAAATTAAATGGAATCAAATATTACATAGTATTGATTGAAAAGAAATACATATAATGAAGAGTAAAGCATTTTAAATATATTTGGGATGTTCGTGGACACCAAATAATCTTACTAAAATGGAAATAAAATTAGACTTCAATTAATTACCAAAAAGGTTGGTATCAAGGGATAGTTAAATCCACGTACAAGTTACCTTTAGGTGAAAGGTTGTGAGACCAACCTTTAGGAATAAAATATTAAAAAAATTGTGAAAGCACCTTTTTCAAGGTTTACATGGGATCAAAGAGCAAATGTGATCAACACAAGTAAAAATATTAGTCATGGCCTCAAGATAGTCACCACATATTCCACTAGGACATGACTCTTTAAATATGGTGTGTCATCTTGGGGTATATGGCCATGTCCATCTATCTTAAGGCTATCAATTTTACAATCTACTAATACTTTGCTTTCAATACCTCCTAGAGTTGACTTTTTTATTGTGTGATTTACATTGCAAGGTCTTCCAATTGTTGTTGATTAATTTTAGCCTCAATTAACTGGGACTTAAGGTCCTCAACCTAATTATTTAGTTAGACCTTATTTTAAGCATCCTCTCTCAAAGCCTAATTCTCTTTATGGAGTTAGTCTCTTTTATTATTCAATTATACCACTTTGTTTTTTATATCCTTATCCTCTAGATCACTTCATCCTCAATTAATATGAGGTTAAACTTCATGGTTGTGCCATGTGTGAGCTAATTTGCACCATTTGGTATAGGTCCATTCTCTTTATGTCTAGCTCAAACACTTTAGTATCTAAATTAGTAGGATATTTTACTACTCTAGAAGGTTCAAACTTAGTATTCTCAATAATATATTATATGCCCTTTCCTTACTAATTGCAACAACATAAGGATAGAACCCTTAGAGGCCCTTTTGTTAATTCATTTGAAATTTTTCTTTTATTTATTTTCTTCAATAGCAAGGATTTCAAATACCTCAATGATGTCTATCTCTTTAATACTTTATTAAAAGTAAATATCATGCTTGGCCTAGTAGTCATGTTAGTTTAAGAGGTGCTCTTATAGGCTTATCCCATTGAGTTGAGGAAGTAATCATCACCTATAGGAGAAGTTGCCTCACTTGGGACAATGGGTGTGGTGGGCATGTAGAGATGGAAGGCAAAGAGAGTGGAGCAAATTACATGGTTATAGTAGGAAAGAGAGTGGAAATGGTAGGAGTGGGCTATAACACCAACTATATTAGCATGTTAGAAAGTGGTGACACGGTTGATGAGGTCATGCATGATGATGGTGATGTGGTGTATGGGACCAAGGGTTGAATGGTGGTGACTTGGATAGTAGGTGATTGAAATGATGTGATGGGTATGATCCCAACTATGATTAAAATTATTAGGAGTATGTTCCCCCTTGGAAAACTTTGGGTCTACACTAGTGGAAGGTGAGAGAAATATAGAAAATTAATGGAAAATGATAGAAGAACAAAAAATAGAAGAACCAAAAGAGAGAGAAAGAAAGTGTATCAAAGTACGGTGGAAGGGAAACAAGAGTAGTAGCAATAGTGTCCATAAATCTAGTTATTCTTAACTTGGCATGGGATCCTCCTTGAGGGATTTCCCCCTTCTTAATTTGATTTGTCTATTGTTGTTGTTCTTTAAATGCTACAACTTTAATTAACATTGACCTATACCTCTCAAAACCTCTTTGTATCTATATTATTCTCTACTTGATCATTGGATTGGCCATTACCAATGTTGTTGGTGTAGCAGATATGGTAATATTAGGTATTAGTCTATTATTTGGTCCCTAAGAAATTGGAGCATCGATCATTGCTTCACTTATGATTTTAGCCCTCTTTGCAATCATTGCTTCACTTATGATTTTGGCCCTCTTTGCAATCATTGCTTCACTTATGATTTTGGCCCTCTTTGCACTTGTAGGGTATCTTCTATCCCATATAGACAAATCTTTGTCAAATAGGTCATTCTTATTAGTATTTTTAATTATTCTTATCTCATATCTTATCCTCTTGTATGCTATAATTTTCTATGTACCTTAGCTTACTCAGTGCTCCTAGATTTCAAGGTTTTATTTTAATATCTAGGTTGAAATAATCCTTCACTTTTGTGTAGAAGGTGTGCCACTCTAGTAGGTTGGTATATAAACTTAATATTCATACCTATGGTTACTATCCAAAGTGGTGAGGCTAGTTCTTCATTGATATTTATCTCCTATTAAACTTTGTATCCTTTTTTATGAGCAAAAAAAAATATCCAAATTTGTATTCCTAAATTTATTTTCAAACATCCCTTATGGGTAATAGGACAAACCATCCGTTAGGCACTCTACTCTGATCTCTCTTAGTCTCACCTATGCCACTTAGTCAAACCCATGTAGCTTTGTAGTGATATTCATGATCAATTGCTTGAGTGGGTAGAATGTGGTTTTGTTCTACCCCCTAAAGTATTTTAGGTCCATGTAGTTAAGTTGTCATACATAGTCTAAATTAAAAATGTAATTGGTACATGTGTGGGAAACTCAAAGGGCATGGCTAAAAGGCCATATAGGTAAATGAAGTATTGATACCTCACTAGCTAGAAATATCTATGCAGCCATTCTTTAGAACTCATAAGTTAGACTTGATGTATTTCCCTTAAATTCTCCATGATTATCTCATAAACCTTGTCATAATATGGATAGGTCTTACCCACGTCTTAACAAGGTGCATCTATGCATTCAACAACTAATACTAGTTTGTCATTAGCTCCTAATTGGTCTATTTGTAGGGTTGGAAACCAATATTTCTTTTGATATACGATGAGCTAGGCCAAGTAGGAGGTATACTTTATCCTTTCGTACTTAAAGGTCTTATGTTGATTGTCCATCTAATCAACTATGTATGTGGAGTAGTAAATCATCTATGAATGGTTGAGGTAGGTTTGCACAATATGAAGTAAGTAAATATACACTTCATAGATATTTAAATCATTTATCCCCTTGAAATTATGGTTATACCATACAATGATATTTGTACATCTGCATTGAATAAGTCCAACTCTAGTGGAATGGCAAAGTCGATTGGTAAGTTGGGTTTCATTAAATATAGGATTAGGAAATCCTACTAATAGATTATTGAATGTCTATAATAGAAGTACTTTTGAATTTGAGTTATGTAGCATCCATATTATTAGGTCATCAACTACCTTAAGCATTTTCCTCATAAATCCCTTCCTTATATAGAATGCATTCTCACTTTGTTAAGGGATTCTAAAGCTTCTACCTTCGGAGTCATACCTCTCTAAAATGATTTCTACTAGCTTCAACTAGCTCAAAAATTGAAGCACCAGGTTCATAGCTACCCCTAATGTCCAAATGTAGCTTTTACTTTAGGAATCATTTTATGGACCTAGGTTGAACCTTCTTAGGACTTCCTTTCTAACTTGCCTAGTTGAATGTATGTATTTACCCTTGTCCACCCTTGATAGGGGACATCATAAAAAAAAATTTGACTTTTGGGGAGGGGATCTCTACCTATTTTGCCTTTCCTTTTTTCTTTTTGTTGTTCATTTAATGGTCCTACCTCCTTTCAAAGTATAGGTACAAGTGATGGTGGAGAGTATGTTGGTGAGGCAACAATAGTGGAAGGTGGTGAAATAGGGTATTATTTATGTAAGGAAATGTTGGAGGATGTGGAAGTGGTATCCATGATGGTTCAATATGAAAATGGATCAAATGGAGACAACCATAAATTTTTTAAAAGGTGAAAAATAGCCAACTGTATAAAAGGAAAGTGATTTACTCGTAATTTGGAGTGTTTTGCTCACTTTTTACATGCTTAAGAAAATGGAGTGATTTGCTCACAATTTAGATCAATTAATTTATTTTTAGGTACTTAGAAGGATTTTTGGCATAAATCAACTCCCTCAAACTTGTAAGGAACTCTCTTACATCAACAAGCGACTCACATGCACAAGAAAGCAATTTACTTATCTTAAAGTTTTGAAAAACTTTATGCTTTATAATCAATGGTTTTCTCTCTTTACTATATTTTTGGAGAGTGTTTCTTTTCTAATGGAAATGTCCATGGGATTTTAATCTTTCTAACCTACTAATCAACACATAGTTCACATGCCATAGGGGTGCAGTTCACATGCAATAAAGGGTAAGACATATGTTTACCTCAAAAGTGATATTGATCTCCTATTTTATGTGTAGTGAGATCCAAAATAAGGGTTTATTGGGCCCTCACCAAGGTTATACACCTTTATGAGGATCCTCACACCTACCCATGGCTTCACCTAGGCACATAAGGTAGGGTACTCAATCCAATTAAGGGTTTACTTATCCCTACCACTAGTTGGCATAAGGTTGGCCTTGGGAATGAGACATTCACTCATGTTAGCAAGTAATTCATTGGAATTGAGACCCATTTAATTATTTTAACTATTATAGAACAATAATAAAGAGGAATTACACAAGCATTTTTTTATTAGGTTGAAGAAGAGGTTTTGAAAGGTTTCCCGAACCTTTTACAACAAATAAGGAAAAAATACAAAGAAGCTCAAAAGTATAACATTATAAATACTAACAAGAATCCATCCAACAAAAATGAATCCAATATAAATATCAATAAAAGCTCAAAAGCTAACAATAATAAAAATAAACACCCAAGAAGAAAGATAAATAGAGACCCAAACACAATCCTTCCTATGCAGCCTCCTCTTCAAGGGATTCCAGCACAACACTGGAATCCAAATCAGCCATCATTTTTTTAAGATCTCCTAGGATAAGAGCAGCCTCCTCTTTAGGGGATTCTAGCATAGCACTGGAAGAATCTACCATCATTTTCCTACGATCTCCCAAGAGAAGAGCAACCTCATTAGCATAATTAGCAATCATCTTGTTGACCTTATGCATGGAGATAATAATATTATTCAAGCTTATAAAAGTATTCCTAAGACTCGATTAAGAATTTGGAGGCCCAACTAAAGCTTTCTTCCTTGTTGATGAGTCAACATGTTGCTTCACTTTCTTCAGGGGTGAAGTTCAAGATTTATTTTTAATTGGAAATATCAGGACAGACTCCCAAGAATCCTTTAAATTTTGATATGGAGTGACATCCCCTCCTCTTTATCAAATCTTAACTTAATTATTTAGAATGCCTCTAGGTCTCTTATTTACCTTTGGATCCTAGAGCCATCTCCACCCCTTAACTAGGTTCCTTCTTGGCTGAAACATCTCCTTTCCATGGATTAGCACTACCAGGTTTCTTCCCTCTATCCATTGAGGGAGTGAATTGAAGGAGGATTCAAAAAGCATCTCATCAACCTTTTTATCAGCTTCCTCTAGGTACTTGGGATTCTTCTTAGACTTAGAGGGACTTCCATAATCCATACCTAGGCTCACCACCCCAACATGATTGACTTTCTTATTTGCATGCATGAATAGAATCTAGAGTAATCCCTGATGCAGAGGGATAAAATATTTTCCTTTTTGAACCTACTTCATAGTATTTTCAACTTACCTAAAAATAAAGGTCAGGATATTCATTTGTTTTCTGTACTAGAGATGATTGAGGAACGCCATGTGAAAGCTCCTTACTATAGAAAAATATCCATCCAACATGAATAATTGCATGATGGTGAGGACCACCCTATCTAAAGTATTAGGGAGGGATTCATGGAGAATACCATTCTAGAACTTATCTATATTTTCACCTTTACCCCTAAAAATTTTCAATTATTTTTCCAAGGAGTGCTTCTCTCTGTTGATATATTCCCATGAAGCTATCTGGCCAAAACTTTTGATGATGAGAGAAATGTTGGTGGTGAATTCAACACCCTTGGATCTAATTTTCCCTAATCCCATAAGTGAGAAAGATTCATAGATATCTCTTTATCATGTCGACTAATTTTTTAGGAATTTCAAGAATCCACCTTTGTCAAAAATATCCCAAACATCTTTGTCCAGCATTAGAGCTGCTAGTTCTACTTGTAGCTCTAACTAAGGAATATATCATTTGTTTTCATAATAGAGATATGAGTGACATCCTATGGGAACCTTTCCATCTAAACTATAAGGGCTTTCTATTGGATACCAATATTTTCCATGGAAATAGTTGCCCTATTTCCTTCCCTATACACATGTTTGATATGGGAATTCTCTAGAAGTTGAATACTTCTTTTTGCTTCCTCCATGAGGTCTTCAATTTTACAACTAGGAGGTTGAGATCCCTTCATGGTATTGACTATATTCAAAGAATTTCTTTCTGTAATAAAATTTTTTATATTCATCCTTTGCAAAATATTTACTCCTTGGAAAAGAGCTCTAGCTTCAGTGAAGTGGCTCATTTGAATCCCCAGGTTTTTTGCAAAGTCAAGAATAATTTTTCCTTTACCATTTATGATTACTCCATCCATTCCTAAGATTCTAGGGTTCCTCTTAGTAGCCCCATAAAAATTAAGCTTTATCTACCCTAGAGTTGGGGGGATCCATCTAACCTAGGGATAGACACTCTTTTCTAGCTTCATCATCTATAAATTTCTCTTTAAAAGGCCGATATTGTCAGTAATTTGAATCTCAATCTCACTTTCCCATTAATTATTAAAGGGGATGGCAAAGAAATTTTCTATCAGTGCATGAAATATTCTGATTCAGGATCCTTTTTCACATTCTTAAAAGCTCTAATATTATATTTCTTCCAAACCCCCCATAGGAAATAAGGATAACTTAGATTCCATAAGGTATGAAGAATCTTACTTTTTAAGGGAGGGTCACATTAGCAACACATATCTGCAATGTTATTGAAATCCACCCAGCAAACATCAAAGTTTCTAAGAAGAAAGTTAAACACCTCCTAGGAAAAAGGAAAATCCAAAAAATATGATGAGAGTCTTCACATTTGACTTCACATAGGTAGCATCTATTAGGAATGACTATTCCTCTCTTCTAAAGATTATCAATTGTAATAATCTTGTTCTAAATAGCCAACCAAAATAAGAAATTGATTTTCAAAGTGATTTATTTGAACCAAACCTGATTTACCAAGAACCATCCCTCACACTCATCCTTTGCTAGGTAGTACACTAATTTGACTGAGAATAGACCATTTTCCTCCTTCCAAATCAAAGAATATTCTACACTAGAGTTCTTAATATACTAGGTTCTTAGCAATCTGGAGAGCTCTTTGGGATCTAAGCTCGATATGAGGATAGGTTTCCACCTTTTTCTTCCTTCTATCCCTTCTATAAAATCTAAAACTTTGGATATGAATATTTGGGAAGTGATTGGTTATAGGACTGCTAAATAAATATTGTTGGTTAGAGGGGAATTCTAAATCTAAGGATATCTCCAAAAATCAATTTTGGACCCATTACCCAATTTCCATCTCATCCATTTTTGGATTAGACTTTTTTTCTTAAGGAGACTATTCTAGAAAGCCAATCCAAAAGGGGGATTGGGTTCCTAAAGGAAATTATTTCCCTACCTTAGGTATTTAGCATAGAGAATTTGCACCCATCTTGAATCTTCTTAACTTAGGAGTTTCCAAACTTGTTTTGATATTAAAGCATTATTCATTTGTCTTATCTTCCTAAACCCAATACCACCATCCTATTTCTTTGAATAGATCTACTTCAATAAGAGAACATCCTTCCAACTCTTTTCCACTAAATGAGTGATTTCATGAATAGTTATGATGCCATCCAAAATTTTCCTACCTACAATAAAAACTCCTTGGTTGGCATCAATGATAAAGGGTAAAACTACTTCTTAGTCAAGATTTTATAGAGGGTGTTACATAGGCTAATTGGTCTAAAATATTTAAAGTCTTTAGCTTCGACTAACTTAGATA
Source organism: Wollemia nobilis (assembly GCA_028583015.1). Lineage (NCBI taxonomy): Eukaryota > Viridiplantae > Streptophyta > Pinopsida > Araucariales > Araucariaceae > Wollemia > Wollemia nobilis. Next base: position 1,657,758 of record JAQPPZ010005450.1, read on the forward strand.
TGAGGACTAGAAAGGTTGAATTTACATATCTTGGAATATGAAGGGGTTTTTTTATATTACATATGACAACAACCACTTTAGCCTCGATTATGTGCCAAAATATTTGATAAAACAAAGTAAGGAAACCATATGGTCCTAGAGATTTTTCTCAAACCATTGAGAAAATAGCATTCTTCACTTCCTCCTTGAAAGGGTTGGTCAATAAGGTATTCATATCTTCAAAAGGATAGGGGAATGTTAGAAAGAATTCTATTTAGAGCTTGATCATCCTCCAAGTAGCTTTTAAAAAAAATTAATAGCTTCAGCCTAGATTTCCAACACATCCTCAGTCCTAGAGCCATTAAACCTCACTACTTCCTTGATTTTGTTGAAGCTTATATGTCTTAATGTGGTCACATGAAATAACTTGGTATTGTGATCTCCATATTTTAGCCAAAGGGCTCTTAATTTTTATCTCTAGAAAGATTCCTCGCAAGCCAAGGTGTTATGATAGTCTGCAAGGATATTTTTCTCCCTTTCTCTAGTTTTGTGAGGATACCTCCTTCGATGGAGGAATCAATATCCTAGAGTTGTTTTTTTAGGTAATATTTTTTGTGAAAAATATGCCCAAAGACTGATCTATTACATTATTTTAGGTTAGCTTTAAAAATATGAGCTTCTTTACTATTTGAGATATTAGGGATCCTAAAAAATTTTGAGCCCACCATATTGCTACCAAGGTTTTGAGATTTTCATTATGGATCCACATAGCCTCAAACCTAAAAGGGATTTTAAACAATTTTTTTTCCAAGAAAGCCTCCAAAACCAACAGGTTGTCATCAAATCTAGCTTTAGGGAGAGTGCTCAGGGTGGAATCTCCAAATGAAGTAAGACCTTCTTTGGATATGAGAACTCTATCCAGTTTGATCTAGATCAAATGACTACCTAATATTTCTATTACTCTAGGTAAACATACTCCCTCTCAAGTCTAGATCCAATAGCTCATTATTATTGTAGACATGGAAAATTGACCCATCCAAATGAGTCATTTTCCCTTAGGATCCCTAAGGAGTCCCTCAAAATTGCTAGGTGCAAGTTTGGGCCTTCTTTTTCCTTTTTTTTTGCTTTTTCCTTGGCTTTGCCAAATTCATGGTCATCTAGGATGGGGCATGAATTTGGAAATTATTTGATTTTTCTCAAAAAAGCTCAAATTTTGGGCCAACCTCTATGGCATCTTGGACAAGTTTTTTTTTTATTTTCCCACCTAAATCCCCTCCAAACCTCCTATAAATAAAAGGATTGTACTCCATTTTAGAAAAAAATGTGATGATTTAAGCCAGTTCTTCCAAGTGATCTAATGAGTTTTTGAATGCCATCAAGTGACTTCAAGTGCTCTTTCTATTTTGAATTGCTTTGTTATTGCTTTGTTTTTGTGATTAGTTGTTTTTGATGAACTATGGGAGCTTTGAGGAGGGGTCTACCATTTTTGTTATTGTATTTATCCTTTTGTTGCTCTTTCACTTCCACCATAAGTTAATTAGGTTTTTCTTTACATTATTGGTTTACTAGATCATTAATCTTCCATTTATCATTGCATTTCTAGCATTAACAAATCAGTTAGAGGCTCTATTGCAAATTTGTACCCTATACTTACAAGGTGCAAATTCGACAAGATTGAATTCATGGTATCGGCTCATCAAAGGCTTGGAGATAGGTTTCATTCCCAGACCCTATTTTTTCTCTTGCATATTTCATTTTAGTCATATTTCATTATGTTCGTGCTTTGTTTACATTGTTTCATGTCATTGCATTTTGTTTTGTTTGCTCCCCAAAGGTCAAGAATCACTTTTACTTTCAAACGATCAGCTAAAAGGACCAAGGGTTATTTACTATTGCACCTCGAAGCTCAGTCACATAGAGGCCCAAATAGTCCCCAAACACCAATTAATTTTTCCAAAGGTTTTGAAGCTATTTTGCATGTTTGAAGTTGTTGGTATATCTGGATGCAAGTTTAAGCTAGGATCAACCACCAAATTGGTTAATTGTTTTGATAGATATTTTAGGCTATTTTTGAGGTGTCTTTGTTCATTTGTGTCTATTTTCATTTCATATTTAGATCATAAATAAATAAATAAAATTATTTGACTCTATTTCTAGGCATCAATAAAAAAAAGGATGTAGTTTTGCATTTTAGGTTAATTTTTTTTGTGCATTCTCTTAACCCTTGCTGAAAATATGTGTTTCCTTGCAAAGTTAGGGTTTTAGTTCTCTTTGAAATCAAAAATCATTCTAGGATAGTCTCTTTTTTTCTTGGATTATTGTTTGCCCTACATTACTCTTTAATTATTCCTAGACTAGATCTTAGTAAGACGAAACATAGGTGCTTGTTTAAAAAGAAAGACATCAAACATTTCCACCCCAAACTTGGAGCAAGTCCTTAAACCATTCCTGGTGAATCCTTCAATACCCAAGCCCCTGAGTATAGAGGAATCAATATACCCCTACGGTCACCTTGGCTCCCAGCAGATCCAACCAAGAATCGTACATGGTAGGGCAATTTTTCCCCTCTACAATTATTCACAAACTGAGTAAATTCCTCCAAACCCTTAGACAAAATTGGGTTACCTCATTTTTTTCTAAAGGATAGAGAGGGGAGTTAATGTCTCCCACTAGCATTCACACTCCATCTTTAAATATCTCTCTCAGTTGATTGAGAGCATTCCATAGATAACACCTCTTAGTAATTGAGTTCAGGGTATAAATATTAGTAAGAACCCATCTACAATTAGTATCCTTACAAAAAAAAAGAATATTTTTTAATCTATCTAAGGAGTAAATCAATATACCCTCAAATTTATTGGGATCCTAGAGACATAAAAGTCCTCCAAAATCTCCTTGAGCATGGATGGAATAAAAACTAGAATCCTTTCAAATTATCTTTTTAACCTTATCAATATTAGACCCTTCAAGTTTTATTTTTGGAAGAAGGATAATTTGTGGGGTTAATTTCTTTCTCACCGATGCAATCAATATTTTCTTTGGAAATACACATAAGCATGAATGAAACACCAAATGTGTGATCATGAAGGAGAACAAATTGAGAAATGAAACAAGATAACAAGAGTCTATTTAGATGAAGGGGAATGATTGAAGTGGGATTCACATAAGAAAGAGGGAAAATAATTTCTAAAATAATAACCATGAGTTTTATATATACATATTCACATTCTTTTTTGGCCAAATATTTTATTGTCAAATTGGGAGGAGGTGCTATCCATTCATAGAAATAGGTAATGCCATTTTCTCCATGGTGTCAAGTTTGCAGGAATTTAATCCCACTACCTTCATAATTTGATAGGGTTTACTCCATAAGGATTCAAACTTCAAGTTTTCCACTAATTTTTTTGTTCTTTGTCTCAGTTAATATGAGATATCCTTATTTGTAGTCCATCTCTATGGCCCCCATGTTGAACCATATTTTAATGACCTACTAGTATTGCACCATTATTTTGAAGGTTTTTTTCCTTTCTTCCTTTATGGCTAATAATATATTTAGCCTTGTTTGCATGAGTTCAATGTCCATGTCTTCCAATGCAAGCTACTACAATATTTGGAGGTAAGAGAGCTCCAAATTGATTGGTAATATGGTCTATTTACCATAGACTAATTCATAGGGCATTAAACTAGTGGATGCTTTTATCATTACCAAGTCTACCCATAATGCTTTGTGCAACTTGGTGTGGCAATCTCTTTATGACTCATAAATGAATATCCTTAGGATCTTAGTGATATTTTTATTATTTGACTCAACTAACACATTACCTTAGCTATTGTACTTACATGTGTCTTAAGTAAGAATCCATATTCAAAGGTAAAATTCATCACCTTGGTGATGAGTTTCATTAATGTTCTCACTTTAATTAATATGTTAAATCTAGGGTGGCATCCTAAGGATGTATGTGATAGAGGTCATTCGAATTACGGTTTAGGAATTAGGACACTAGGCTATCTAATAAAAATAGGGAATCACAATGTCTTTGCAAAAACTATAGTAAATAGCACATTTTGCATCAATAAAAGCTAACTAATTTGTAGAAGTTGAACATGTTGAAAATGAAATATAGTAAATTACATTGTTGGAATGAAAATTGCAAAAAACAATGTACTAAAATTGAAATGATAGAATGTAAAATATTGGAAGATAAAGCTACTAAATTAAAATATATTGAAACAAAATTCAAAGTAGAAAATATAAATGCAATGCTAAAACTAAAATGACATGACAAAAATAAAAAATACAAGAACTAATTAAAACCAGCTAGCTATGACAGCAATAAAACACACACATGCCTAAAATAGGAAAAAAACAAGGGAAGATAGAGCATTTAATACTACTAAAATTAATGACAGAAAATAGTGAAAAAACCTAAAATTATAGCATAAATTCCTTCCATAAGCCTTGAGAGTGGGCCCTGGCTCTAAGGTATAGCATAAGGTTTAAACTCAAAAGGTCCTAAGCTAACTCACAAGATCAAAAAATCATGCAAGAGACTAAAAATAACTAAATCTAAAATTACTGCACTTTATTGACTATGCAACTGGTATAATAGTTGTTGACTAATTCATACAATTCTATTTTCCTACTAAATTTTTAAATAAGGAAAAAAAGGAGTATTTATAATTAAATCCTCAATTTTTTTTGCCTACATTTGGAGGTAAAAATGGAAAAAAATATGTTGCCTCCTTGATTATAGTAATTTTTGTAGTCAACAATTGACCTATCCAGAATTAGGATAGAAAGTTAGTTTGGATAGATTCCCTTATCTTTATGCCTCTAATTGATTTGAAAAGTATTAGAATAGTCTTGATAAATATTCATGTCAAATATCAACCTTCCAGCTCACCTTTTCCTCTGGGAAATCAATCAACAATCAATTCTATTTTTTCTATAGAAAATCCTAGAGTGCTCTAGAACATGTGGTTGGTTATCCAATCTATGCAAATTCTTTGGTATTTGATTGTTTGGTTGATTTTCGGTGCGTGGATATGTTCTTCTCTATCCCTTATGTGTTGAAAAAACAATTTAACCATTGATTTGGATTGCTACATCTGCCACTTAGGATCTTGCAGCTTGCTACCTAGATGTTTTGGAGTAAAACCTAGATGTTCTATTACAACAGGACTACAATATCTAGATTTTGTGTAGGTTGCATATTTGGACACCACATCACCTCAAACGCACATATTAAGGGTGGGAAAATTATTCAAAAATATGGTAAGTTAGATTTTCAAGTTTATAACTAAGACCTCCATCCATAATGCCCTTTTACTATGCTTTATTCATGCCTAATAATCACTAAAATCATGCAAAATTACCATAAAAATGTAGGAAACTTATCTTAACAATAGAATATGATTTCCTACAATTTTACCATATTAACATCAATATTATCATGCATAAAAATCAAAATACTTGGCATTAAACTATAGTATTTAAACAAAATGAGTAGTTTTATGTGACATATGAGACATTTTGTTGCCTCATCACTTGATCCCCATTAAGCAAATGGTGTTATATATGACTATAGAAGTTGGTGTCCTAAATATGGTGATGATATCTTCTAACAAATGAACCATTGCTTTTTGATTGGCTACTTTGGTTAAGGATACTACAACCAACTTGGTGGAATAATCCGTTGTGGTGAGAATCAATCTATGCCTTATGCTAGATATTGGGTTGATTTTTCCTATGAAGACTAGGTACCATTGTTGGAATGGTTTGGTCATGGTGATAGATTTTAGAGTCATTGGAGCTCTTCTCTTCCTTCCTCTAAATATTTAATAATATTTACAATCCCTGACCGATTGGAAAATATGGTAGGATAGTAATATTCACCCCTCAAGATTTTTTGAGCTATGGTGGGCACAAATTAGTGTCCCTCCTCTTCATGATATTGTTTTATTAGGTCCCCTATCATTTCTTCTTTCATGTAGTATAGTAAGAGGTCATCATATCCTTTTATAAACAATATGTCATCAAGCAAATAGTAGTTCATTGATGTTTGCTTAAATAGATCTCTCTCTTTGGTTTTCAAACTTTTTGGTACCTACCCTATGGCTATTTACCTGCACATATCTCCCATCTACTAGCTCTATTTTCCACATTTATATCTTCTATTAGAGCAATTTGATCAATTATTATCATTGCTAGGATTTCACATAAATCCCTTTCTCTAGTGAGCTTAATGGGTTTGATCTTAATGTTAAATTCTTGGATTTTACTTATCTATTTAGACCTCTTTTCTCCTAACTCACCATGAATCACAATGGATCATACATTAGGATGTACCATAAATACAGTGGACTTTAATTTCTTAAGATATTTCATAATTGAAAACACATATTTTTCAATAAGGGTATATCTTTCTTCATAGCTATGTAGGTTTTAGCTCATGAATAGATGGGTTGTTTTCATCTTCATAATTTTTTGGGTTAGGATAGTAGTAATACTTTCATCTATACAATATATGTAGTCTAAAATTTTTGGAGACATCTAGTTTAATCAATACTAGGGATGTGTCATCTTTAACATCCTAGAGAGATTTTCTTACCTTATTAGTTCATTCTAGAGAAGCATCCTTCTTCAATCATTTTTTTATAGGTTTGACCATTTGGAAAAAATTTATGATGAAATTAGCAACAAATTGGTTTTAACCTAGGAATGACCTAATTTCCTTGACAAAATAAAGAAATAGAAAATTATGGATGGATTTTATTTGATTTATATCTATGGATAAACCTTCTTTTGATACCACATGACCTAATAATTTACCTTCTTGAACCATTAAAATATACTTTTTAGGGATGAACAAGATATAGAACTCTTTAGAGCTTTGAAAGGACAATTTGATATGCTCAATATGATTTCTCCTATATTTGGAATATACAATTAGGTCATTAAGGTATATGAGAATTGTCTCATCTAAAATTTTGGCAAATGCTATGTTTATAGCTCTTTGGAAATTTACCCCTACATTTCATAGACCAAACAACATTTTTTGATACATGAACATCCATATTTATTGGTGAAGGAAGTCTTATGTTGAACATCATCTTTGACCTAGATTTGATTGTATCCTAAGAAACCATCAAGGAGAGAAAACATATGTGATGTGGGTACTTTTTGCAGATTTTGATCTGTGGTAGGCAAAGAATAGTGGTTTTTTAATGAATTTCAATCTAGGTTCCTAAAATTGAAACCCAACTAGATGTCACCATTTTTCTTGAATACAGGAATCGAATTGATGACTTAGATGAAGTGTCTAATTAGAAAAATTATTTAATCCTATAAAAATTTTAAAAATTCCTTTTCTATCAATATATCTATTTTAGGATCCATCATCCATTGCTTCTGTCTAACTAATCTGGCACCAGGATTCAATCCAATGGTATGCTCTATAATTTTTCAATCATAGACCTTGAGATATTTCTATGACTATGCAATAATATCTTCATACTTTCAATTTAGATCTTTTAAAAGGTTCATCTCTTTCTAAGTGTAGTACTTCCCAAGTAGTAGATTCTTCCTCTTAGATACTTCAATAGGGTGATATGATGAGGATTTCACTTTTAAGCCTACATTTATTGTACTATCATCTATATTAAACAAGCTTTCTAAAGTGATCATAATGTTGGGTAATTGATTTATCTTCAACTCTATGGCTCCATCCTGAATGTAATCAACATATTCATTATTTTCTTTGGTATATTGGACACTTTGATTAGGAATCCTATTATTTATTCGTCATTGTTAAATAATTTCCAATGATCAAAATTATCAAGGATTATTGGTCTGAAGACTCTCTCAAATTCTTTAGGTTTATCACAAATATCATTGGTGGGATTAATATAAATACCATACCTACCAAATCATCTACTTTTATCTTCAATTATTTAGGTATTTACTTTAATCTTATATGATGATTTTTTTCAACAAATCGCATACCATATGCTTATACTACTTCATATGCTTGTTCTTTGTGACACATTAAGAATTTACCTAGTTTACAATTAATTCCAAGTCACCATATATTCTTAGGTCTTTAATTCCTAATTTCTTGGCATTCCTTGAATTGGTATAAAGTGCCTCATATTCTACCATATTATTGGTACAATTGAATAAAAACCATCATGTAAAATTATTATATGCATCTTATGAGTCAATGAATTGAATACCAACACCTACCCTATTGAGGATAACTTAGGCTTATCCACTTAAGCCTAAGTTAATTATTATTATTATTTACTATTCCTATTTCATTGCACTTTGTATTCACGTGAGGCATAGTATGCCCATGTTAGAAATAGGTTGTTAGCATGTTGTTAGATGGTTTTTAACTGTTAGAGATCTTGTTTGTCTTCTAGCAGTTAGTGGACATCCATAGTTAGCATTTTGTTAACTAGTAGTTAAGTGGTTGGCCATGTTTGGCAGATTGTTACAACCACTTAACCTATGTGAGATTCCTATGTAATCCTATATATTACTTGCATTTCATGAATAAAGTAGCTTCATACTATTGTTCCTACATCATTGGTATTCAGAGTCGAAGGATAATTTTTTTTGCAGGAGGGAAGGCAAACTGCCACTTCACTGCTAGGTGCCTAGTGAGAGTGCTTGTGCATCAGATCCTAGGAAGGTGTTGACTGAGAGTTGACACTAGGTGAAGCTGAGGTAGCAGAGGGTAGCAATTATCCCTGCACCACTTATCTGCCTTGAAGAGAGGTTGAAGTTTTCCTTGAAGGAGAAGTTGAGTTAATCTCATCAGTTCAAGTGAAGTTCAACTTGCATTGGAAAAAGAAGTTGAGTTCATTACAACTTTACAAAAATTCTTTCCTTGTGCATGAAAAGATCTTCATTATTTTTATAAAATATTAATTTTATATTAATATTTTATTAAAAATAATAATAATAATCATGCATTGTCATGGTGAATAGGCTTTGCCTATTCTAGGAGCAAGCGACAGTGCCGACCACCGTCGACGCCCACTTGCCCATATTCGGTGATCAGCCAGCATCGGTGACCATCCGCTGCTCGCGTCGAATAGTAGCTAGACAAATTCTTGGCTAATTTTGAACACCGAGCCCCACCGACCGCCCACCGTCTAGGCAATCGGTGATCATAGCGGCAACACTGAGGACTGGCCACACCAGCCCATGATAGCCCCGACCATCGACGCTTGATAGCAACCAGTGGCTATCACCGTGGTTGGTCGTCCAGTAGCCAAGAAGTCTCGACCACCAATGATGATATTTGGCAATCTATCGACTATCGACCAGTGGCCACGACGGGCCATCTCCCTTTCGACTACCACCAAGTAGTGCAGGAGCACCCTACTCCTCCTTGACTTTTTGATGCTGCTCAAATCCATGGCATACATCAAAGAAATCTGGCATGATGACAAGTTCTGACGAGCTTTCGACGATGTTGTAGGCATGAAAATTAGCAATCCATGTGAAGTTTTGGTTTTTTTGGATAGCAGATGTGTTTTCCCAGCACGTGTTTGAGTTCTCGATGAAGGTTTGATATTTTGGCAAAAATTATTTAAAAACCCAAAGGTTTTTATTTTTCGAGAAAAACTCCCGACATTATGAATTACTATTGATGGCCATCGGCGATAGAAGGTGTGAAAAAGCCTCACACCCTTTGTCCCACATTGATTGTGTGGGGGGTGTAGAGGCCCTTATAAGGTGCAATACGCACCTTATTATTATCTAGCTTTGCTAGACACTCTCCATCGTGCGCATGCGCATGGAGGCACTAGTTACGTGGGCGTAGGGCTGCCAAGTGGCAGTGCCTCCTTTGTGGCTTGGGTGAAGTTTACCGTTGGATTGTGAACGTTGTAGTTTAGAAAACCTACTGCTCAGCCTTGGGCGAGAGTTGACCGCCCGACCCAAAATTCAAACATTTTTTAGCACATGAAGATGTTTTTGGCATTTTTTTGGCACATGAAAATTGGCGGGAAAACTGGCAGGAAATCCAACTCGAAGGGAAATTCAAATTGAATTTTCAAAATTTCAAATTCTACCTTTTTGGCGCCAAAACCAGCAAAAAGGAGAGCAACTTCAAGAGGTGATATCTTCCTCGTTTTTGGTCCATTTTTGACCAAATTTTTTGCATTGTGTTGCAAATTTTCAGCAGATTGATAATTTTTGCTCCTAACCAAATTTTGGCATTGTAAAAGGGTTGATTTTTCATTGTTTTTAGTGCTAATTTGTAATTACAAAATTGAATTATTTTTGTAAAGAGCACTAAAATAGCCCTATTTTTGAGAGCAAAATTTGTAAAATCTAGGCAATTTGGCTGCATAGGAAACTAAAATTGTTCCTAAGCCTAGATTAGTTCTTGCAAAGACCATTTTGTAATCCTCCTAGTCTGGCATATACTAGGAAAAATATGGCTCAAGACCTCAGATCAAACATGGAAAACCTTACTTCTGCAGTAGACATTTTAGCAGAGAAGGTAAGAGATATTGTTGTGCAATTCAATCCTGGTGAAATCAAAATCCACCATAATCATGCCAACAAAGCTAAATGTGAGGTTAAAATGTATGATGGATCTAGGGATCCCGATGTCTTATCTGCATGGATTTTGGATATGCAAACTTGGTTTGCTTATGCTGAAATTTCGGAGGATGAAAAAGCCACATTTGCTACACTAAAACTCACAGGTTTAGCAAAAGTTCTCATTGTAGAAATACAGAGCCATAATGCCACCATGACTTGGAAAGAATTAACTCAAATTCTTAAAAACACCTTCTTTCCACCAAACTACCAAAGTGACCTCACTACCAAGTGGTATAGATTGAGGCAAACCTATGGAATGTCAGTTTCTGATTTCATTTTCCAATTTAATAGGTTGAGGGTATTGCTTGGTGTGAAATATTCAGAAGATGATTTGATTAATAAATTCACTCGTGGCTTGCAAGATCATATTTTCAGGGAGATCAAATTCAATGTCTTCCTCACCTTGGATGTGGCATTCAATCATGCCATTCTTGCAGAGGAGAAAGTTGGTGCATATCAAAAGTCTCGTTCATCACAGGAGGGCTCTTCCAAAGGCGGGAATCAACATCAACAGAAGGTGAAGAACAATTCTCAATATTTCCCTCATTCTTCTTCTCCTCCCACTTCTCCTAAAGCACATTCTTCTTCCTTTCATGCTAAAGATTCTTCTTCTTCATTGTATTGTGAATTTTGTAAAAAGCATGGACATGTAAAATCCAAATGCTATACTTTTGAGAAGTTTAAGAAGAAGAAATCCCTAATTGTACAGCCTACACATGAGGAACCACAAGATGGTCCCATTTTGGCTACAGGGACAGAAGAAGAATATCCTGCTTTAAAGGGTAAACTGAACAAAGTTACCCTAATGTCCAATGTGTTTGCTCAAGGGGGGTGTGATCATTTGTTTGTCACTAGAGCCCACTTGACGCATGATTTCTATGTTGATTGTATCATTGATAACGGATCACAAAAGAACCTCATTGCGAAGTCCGTTGTGGAGAAGTTGAAACTTCCCATCAAACCACATCACCAACCTTATGCACTTGGGTGGAAAGATGTAGACTCCACATCCAACATCACCCATACTTGCACCTTGACTTTTGCTTTTGGTGACAAGTTTGTGGACAAAGTTAGGTGTGATGTCACAGATATGGATTGTTGTGGACTCTTGCTAGGTAAACCCTATCAATTTGATAGGAATGCTATTTATCATGCTAAAAAGAACACCTACACATTGGAGTTGCATGGTAAAAACTACTTGATACAAAGCACTACACCTACTTCCAATTTGATGTTAAGTTGTAGGCAAGTAAGGAAGCCATTGAGTCAAGCACTTATTTTAGCTCCTACTAGCATTTGTCCCACACAAAATGAAGAAAAAGCACCACCTAAGGAACATGCAAAGGAAGAAGTTTCACTCCCACATGATGAACAAGTCACAAGAGCAAGTGGTTAAGGAACCCACCATTCTCACTCATGAGAAAGATGCCATTGATTCCATTGGTATAATTTTGGGTACACCTACAACTACTGAACCACTTGTTCCATAGAAGTTACCTTTGGCTTTTCCCACTCCCACCATTGCACACATGGAGGAGCAAGCTAAGGTTACTTCCCTTACTAAGCACCGACAGAGCCTTCTAGGCAAGATACCATAGGACTTGTAGGAGACTCCGTAGGGAGTGGTGCGAAAGCATCACAATCCTCACTCACCACAGGTTGGAGGCAGAGTTTGGGTTCCTTTGGATGAGCGCCACTTTCCAGAGACACCATTTTAGGACCCTCTTTTGGTACCTGATCCTGTTTTCAGTCCTACAGCAGTAGTGGCACCTGATCGTCAGCTTTCGCTCATTTTAGATAGAGTTTTCGAGATGAAGACTCATCACACTGGACAGGGTTCTTCCACTACTTACCTTGTCGCTCGTCGTGGTCACTTTCCACACATGGCTCACTGGATTCCTCACCATGAGATGGCCCATGACTTTCCACATTTGTTGAGAGCATTGGGGTCCAATGCTTATATGGTTGGGAGGAGTGTTGAGGATAACTTAGGCTTATCCACTTAAGCCTAAGTTAATTATTATTATTATTTACTATTCCTATTTCATTGCACTTTGTATTCACGTGAGGCATAGTATGCCCATGTTAGAAATAGGTTGTTAGCATGTTGTTAGATGTTAGTTAACTGTTAGAGATCTTGTTTGTCTTCTAGCAGTTAGTGGACATCCATAGTTAGCATTTTGTTAACTAGTAGTTAAGTGGTTGGCCATGTTTGGCAGATTGTTGCAACCACTTAACCTACGTGAGATTCCTATGTAATCCTATATATTACTTGCATTTCATGAATAAAGTAGCTTCATACTATTGTTCCTACATCATACCCTATTCTTAGTCCTAGTATCATTGAAGTACATCATCTAGGTTTTATCTACTTCTTGACTTATCATGATTGCAATATTAGACAAAAATTCAATGATGAGATATTCACCCAATTTAGTCTCTTCATAATCAACCTTTGAATCTTCTTCATCTTGTAATATGTTGATTATCATATTGACTTCTGAGTTCTAGTTATTTTCAATATTCTTGTCATCTTCCATAAATTGTGGGAGCTCATTCTAATTTATAACATATTTTTCTTCTAGCTTATGTAGTAATTAGTTGCAAGGTGGATAATTTTCAATCTTTATCATCTTCCTATCCTTAGGCATATTCATATGGGTATAATCCATTTCCAAGTAACCATCTCCTAATAACTTATGCATCCACTCTCTAGATAGCATCATACTAAATTAAAAAGGAAGGTCAACAACTCTTACCTCTTGTACTACTATAAAATCTAGGTGTATAACTATAAGCATGACTAGGTCTTTGAGTATCCCCACTACATTTACCCTTGTGCCATCCATTTTAATTGGCTACCTTGTTTTTGTATAAGGTAGACCCATCTCTTCATAAAGAGATTTAGGCATAATTGTTTCTATTGCTTCCAAATCAACTATTCAACTCCTTAGCATGTAATTTTCAATATTTAGGGTCATATATAATGGGGGTGGCTTTAGAATATTAGGCTTAAAGGAATCTAATATATCAATTACATTGACTTGTATGTTTATTGAATGCTTCACAATCAACTTCTATTGATTAGTTATATCAATTGGAGTCAGTTCTAACTATTACCCCTAGCATAACTCCTATCCTATTATTTTAAACCTTCCTAGAGTAGGTCCCGCTACCAAGTTAGAGCTAATACTTCTAGTATATTAACCTTAGTGTATTTCCTTTACATTTCCTTTTCAGTGTTAAACTTGAATTCCATAAAGGTACTCACACTTGATGCTATCAACTTTTGATATTACCTTGTAGCTTTTATGTATTCTTTGCTTGTGTGAGGGGTACTTTAGCAATAATTTAGCCTCTTTATTAATCTAATATATTTATTTGTTATTCTTTCTTTTTATATATTTATCTATTCCTCCTCCGTTTCTTTTATCTAATTTAGGGTCTTTTCCCATATCTATTTGTCTATCCCGATTGTTTTGTGCCTCTCCTCTTTCCTTCTAAGGTATTCTTGTGGTATTCTTTTATATGATATCTTTATCCTTCTATTTATCTTATTGTGTCACTATCAACCCTTTATCTTGTAAATATAATGGTGGTCTTCGTTTCCTAAGGATCATCTTACCCGTACCAGTTTCATTTTTCTTCTTAGTTGATTGCTCTTTGAAATTTTTTCTCTTACCCCTAGTCTTAATCCCTTGTTGATTAGTGCATATGGAATCATCTTTAAATTTTGACTCTTCATCTATTTTTACAATACTAAAGTTAGCTAAGATGGAATTTTTGGGGTTAGGTAAGCTAGGTATTGGCTATTGAGTTTTGGGTTTCTGGTATATAGGCTAATTAGTTGCAAAGACTAGTTAACCCAAGATGGTCATCTATTAATAATAGAATTCTTGGTTATATTGGATAATATAAGGATATCTAATGGCTCTAAAATATTCTATATTATCATTCCTCTCATTATACAAAATACACTATGTTAAATCTACCTCTAAGATGACATTAACCATATGGTTGTGACTTGTTAGTTTAACCTATTTCTTGGTTAGCACCTATTCAAGGCACCTAACCTTTTGTGATATATGGAGTCTTTTGAGGTTGCCAATTCTATGATTATTTCTACTATTGTTTTTTGGTATATAAGATACTATAGCATTAATATCGGGTTTTACAGGTTGACCCAAAACCTTTTACAAAAATCAGCCCAGAGTTGTTGATGAACATATCCTTACTAAGGATCCTATATATGTAAAATCTACATGTCGCCAAAGCCATTACATCCGGTAAGGCACATAACCTATTATCAAAAAGAAACTTCCCATACAACATTTTGGGTATACCTCGAGAAAACACACATGCATCATAATTACAAAAAAGAAATAGACACGGATCCCTTCCTTGAGACAATGGAGAAACAAAAAGTTGCAGACACACATAGCAGAGTACTAAAAAAAACTCCCACAAGCTCTGTATTGATAGTTACTCTTAATAATTCTTTGGTAATTGCTTTCTTCCATATATGACATGCTTTGGTACCACATACTATCTTGGCCAATTAGCCTTGGAGAAGTGAACCTGCTGGCTAGATTTATGGCGATGGCTATTTGGTGGTCCACGTGGCTTTGGTTCGAAGTCATATTGTCATTTCTTTCCTTACCTGTGATTATCAACCAATATCAAATTACTAAGATGACTAGGAGCCATGATATCTGACATGTGACTGTCCCCATTAGTCTTTGTGGTATTTCCAAGCAGCATCCATGAAGACTGACAGCTCAGATAATTTTTATTGTGAGTCCAATTCAAAAAAGAGACAGGAATACTCCTAGCCTTTGAACTTACAGTGCCTTCCCTGTTGGTAAATTTGACTATCATTCTTGGTATTCTTGTTGAATAAGCTCCTCTACTTCACTCGGGACATCGTGTTCCCATTTGAAAAGTCTGTCACCATCAACACCCAAATTGGCCAGCTTATCAGCAATTTTGTTAGCTTCCCAAAAGACATGTTGGGCTTTTCTGTCCTATCTTCCCTGGAAAAGGATCCTAGCCTCTTCAACAATTGTTTTAATCCTCCAAGGAGGTGTTTTCCAATTATTGAGGAGATTTATAACATGCATAGAGTCTCCTTCTACGATCAAATTGCCTTCTAAGTCTTGAGTCATTTGAAGGCCTCTCCACATAGCTCTAGCTTCAGCTTCATTTTTTGTCCTTGTTCCCAAATATTCAAAAAACGTAAGCATCATATTCCCATTATGATCTCGCACAATGCCACCAGCGCCTACTCTACCAGGATTGTCCTTAGCTGCTCCATCAAAATTAAGCTTAAACCAACCTGTAGGAGGTGTATACCACTTAACATTGGTTCTTGGGTTGACTTCCCTAGGCACAGACTTATCTAAAAAGGTTAAGCTTAAATATTGAGCAATCGTGGTCTCCTGCAAATGAGGTTTATAGCTATCAAAAGGGATAAGGTTCACATTCTCATTGGCAAAGGATAGGATCCTAGAAATGATAGTTTGATGATCATGGATAGACTCATTAAATACTCTATGGTTCCTTTCTAACCACACCTGCCAAAGATAGTGATTGAGACAAATTTTCCACATGTATCTAAGTCTTTGGCTTGAAAAGGGACAAGGCCATTGGATGAACAAATCAAGTACAATGGCTGGTTTAACCCATGAAATATTTAAGGCCTGAAAACCCCACTTAGGACAGTCAAGGAAAAAGGGCACTCAAGGAAAATGTAACAAATGGTCTCCCAATTAGCCCTGCACAAATAAAAATGATTAGTGATACAAATACCTTTACGCATTATATTATCAATGGTTAGAATTCTTCCTTGGATAACCAGCCATGAAAAGACTACAATTTTTGGAATTAAATGTTTTATCCAAACTAAGTCCTTTTTGAGGACAAAATCCTCATCATCAAGTAGAAGCTTGTAAGCTGATTTAATAGTGAACTGCCCATTTTTCGTAGGAGCCCAGGTCACTTGATCTTCCTTGGGTCTCATGGGGATAAACTGTTTCCCAAGAATGTTACAAAGATCATTTGATTTCGCTTGAAATCCCTAAATTCTTATTTGTTTCCACTTCATTCTACCTCTATCCTCAACCATATAATCGAAGACTTTTCTGCCAATGAGTTCTTCTGTGATATCTCTGATTCGGGCTAAGTTAGGATATTGCGTCAGTGGTTTGTCCTTAGCCCACCTGTCATTCCAACAATTTATCCTCTCACCATTGTCTAAAACCCATCTTAAACATTTTTTGATGATTTCCTTACAATTAAGAATTGCTTTCCAAAAAGTAGAACCTTTGATTGGAACTGAGTCACTTAGAAATTCCATATTTTGAAGATACTTTCGTTTGATGATAGTTGTCCATTCATTTTCTTCACCATAAATGAGACGCCATGCCTGCTTAGCTAGTAAAGCTAAATTTATATGAGCAATTCTCCTTAGACCTAAGCCCCCATTTTCCTTGGGTCTGCACACTTTGGTCCATCCTACAAGGTGTATCCTTTTTTTCTCCTCTGATCCAGTCCATAAAAATTCTTTTTGGAGTTTCTCAATTTTTTGGAAAAACTTCACAGGGGGCTTTAAAAACAGAGAGTAAATAGACTAGAATGCTCTGAAGAGAGGCCTTAGTGAGGTTCAGATTTCCTGCTTGAGATAGAAGATGACCTTTCCATCCAGCAAGTTTTTTTTGAATTCTTTCAATAACCCTGTCCCACATTGACTCTCTCGGAGAACCAATGAAAAGAGGGAGACCAAGATACGAAGTGGGGAGGTTTGCTATATCACACCCTAAAATTTCTACAATCCTTCCTTGCCTCTAAATGGGGGTGTTCAAGAAATATAACTTTCTTTTACTAAAATTAACTTTCTGACCAGCAGCGTCCTCATAGAGTTGTAGGATGTATTTAATTATTTTGGCCTCAACCACCGATGCCTTAGTCAATATAAGGGTATCATCGATGAATTGTTGGTGATAAATAGCCCTAGTGAGAGATTTTGCCTTGATTACCGATATTAGCCTTGAACTACAAGCATTTTTTATGGTTTTGCCTAAATCTTCTGCCCCCCTGTCAAATTCCTCTACAACTTTGAAAGTAACCAGCAGTTGTTCCATTAACTAGATTTGATAACCATGCTTTAGAAATACATTCTTTGATCAAATTAACCGATTGGTGGTGAAAACTAAACTTAAGTAGGACAACAATCAGAAAGTCCCAATTTAGCCTGTCAAATGCTTTCTTCATATCAAGCTTGAGGGAAAAAATAGACCTGGTAGTCTTATGAGTAGAGTACAGAGCTTCATGAACTGTGATAACTCCATCCAAGATTTACCTGCCCTGGACAGAGCTTCCTTGGCATGGATCTATGATGCGGGGCAGAATATCTCTCATTCTATTTGCAATGGCTTTAGTTAGGATCTTGTAAGAAATATTGCACAGACTGATTGGCCTGAAGTTATTTCTCTATTTCTACTATTGCCTTAAATTATTGTTTTTATTTATCAATTTTTTGATGACTTCCACCATCTCACTCATCCTAAAGTTATTATTTGACTCGTTGTTTGGGTTGGATGGAGTGGGGAAGATACAAGTTGTGGTTGTAAGGCTACAATGAATGATGTGCTCTAGCCAATATGAATAATTATACATAAAAACAAAGAATAATTAGTGGAATTATTTGGATAAGGATTAGGTGTGGGAAAAATGGTGCATGTAGAACTAGGTAAATATGTATTCTAGGTAATGTGGATTGAGTAGGCCATTGGTGTAGTAGGGAGAAGATTTCTTACTTGAAAAGGAATATTTTATCCTGTGGATGACTCTTCAAAGGATATAGCTAGTGTATTATGGTTAGCATTATATATCATTAAGGCTAAGGCCAAATTGTAAACCTTTGATGTAATATGGTAATGTCTTCTTTTCATTTGGCCTTAATATTTTTTGGGAATAAATTCAATATTCTCAAGAATATAGTACTAAAATCATGTATATTTTCTTGATTTTATTTTCAATTATGTTTAATTGAAACAAAATAGAGTAACCATTCCCATGCTATCAAATATTTACGTAAATGTTTCAATTATTGATGCCCAACTTGTAACTAAATTATCTGGTAGTCCCCTCTACCATAAAGTAGCCTTATCATGAAGAGAGTAAATTAGAAAATGTACAATTATATCCTCCTAGATGCAGTGTATCAACTTGATTGTTGACAATTCACTCAGGTGATCTAGTATCATCTTCTTTTTATTTCTATCAAAGGTAGGAAATACATTCATAGCTATTGGGAGAATGGGAGATTAGACCTCTAAATTTAATGGTCCTTGGTAGGTCAAAATAGGAAGTTGATTCTATGGCCTAGGATGTGCTCATAGGTTATTTTATTGAGGGAGAGGTTGACCATTTTGTTGATGTGGACGAGGATAAGCCTACATCACATGACCATGAGGTGAGTATAGAAGAAATAGAGGATATGGATATGGATAATAATAAGGTAAAGGATACTAAGGTGGCATATTTTAGTAAACTCATAATTTATTTGGAGGTGGATGCATATTTGTTGTATAGGAGAGTACTATAGACCTATTTATGGAAGTTTTTGGTTCTAATGAGGTGGACCTTGCATATTTTTCTATACCTTACTATCTAGAGATAGTATTAGCCTTGGGTATTTTCTTTGGATACCTATGATCCCATTTTCTTGCTAGCACTTGAATATTTTGAGCAAGGTTTTGGTTTTGGCTTAACCCCAAAGATCCTACATTAGGAGCTATAGAGTGGACAAGGGGAATGTTAGACATATTTAACAAACTAGATCCAAGTGGGTTTTGAGTAAAAGAAGTACTTGTAGGAGGGATTTTTTGGGCATTAGAGCTTAGTGATTATTGGTATAGTAATGGATTGCAAAGAGTGGGTTGTTTATTATATTATTCACATTAACATGTATACCATAAAGGGGGTTGGTATGTGTTAAGGGTAGGCTTGTATTGGACCAAGTTTGATTTGCTAATATGGAAAAATAACTCATTTCTTGGCCTAAGTAATCAATTTGTGAGGACATGAATCTTTGATTGATATGGTTGGCCATGGGGTTTTTACCTTTTAACAAAATAGGATTGGACACTATAATCACTTTAAACTTGTTGTCTAGATGTATCCATGTGATAGTATGCTCCTTTATTTTCCCGTTTGCATTTTTTTTATGGTATGCAATGATGTCTTTTGACTGATGTTATTTCCATGTTTTTTTTATCATTGATTACATATTCATAATCTTATGTATAGACCTACACAAATAGAGTTTTGAGATTAAAAATTATAAAAAAAATTGAAAACATATATGGAGTGATTCACTTTCAAATCAAGGTGATTTGTTTACAAATTCAAGTAATTCATTTGTAATTTGGAGTGATTTGATCGTAGAAAATGAATTGGAATAATTTTGCTTGTGGAATCCTTCACTCATAAATTAGAGCAATTTGCTTGCTAATTGGGGACTTAAAATAATTTTAATAAAAAAGGACCCAAGCAAATCACTAAGAGTGAATTGCCTTGAAAATGGAGTAAATTATCTTCCCATGAGGTATGAAGGAAGAATCTTGTCTTTCCTAGTGAGTTGCTTCTTAGATTTAGATAAAATTTCTCATCATATTTGACTTGGAATATTTTACAATTTTTGGAGTGAATTAGTCATTGAGTTGAGCGAATTTCTCAATTTCTCTTTTGTTATAATGTCTCAAAATATCCCTTAAGTGTCTTTTGCCTATGATATATGCACATACAGGGTCAAATTCAAGTACTAATGATGCTTTGATGTTGTTTGATTCATAACCTTTGAAAATTTTCAAAATTTTGAAATTCATATCAGAGTCATCGTTAGTAAAGTACCTATAAAGTTCAAGCACAAATAAAAAATGATAAATTTTTTAAGTCAATTTGAAAGTGGAACTAATAAACCAAGTCCATAGCCTTAGTGAATCATTTTGGATTCAAATTGTGAAAGTGCAAAATTTTTGGAGCAAACTACTTGCAATACAAAGTGAATAATTCACAAATGCAATCAAATTACTTGCAAATTTGACTTAGAAAATTTGTAGGCTCTTTACTCAAAATAGAGTGAATCACTCCAAATTTGAAAGAATTGCTTCCTAAAACTAGACTCGATAAAACATTTTTCAATTTTGAGCCAATGGCTTCATCCGTGATGAATGCAAAATTTGGCATAAAAATCAAGGAATTAAGTGCAATATGAGGATAATGAGGGTTAGTCCCATAGGGTGTTCCAGAAACTAAGTTGAATAAAGGAATTATCTTGACTTTTTAATTAATGTTTTATACATTCTAGTTTTACTAAAGTTGAAAGGGATTGTTAATGGCTTCTCCCAACCTTTGGATTTAGGCTAGCTCACCACTATCCTCATGGAATACTCCTACACTAACTTGCATTAAAAATAAAATGCAAAAAATAGAGTGTAGAAAAGTTAGTGTAAAAATAAAAATGCATGAAAGTTTAATGGTGCAAGTGATTCAAAGAAAATATAGGTTTAAACCATAGCAAGGAAAGTGTGTGTTTAATCAACAAATGATAAATCAAATAACATCAATGTCCATCCAATCATAAGATTATGAAAGATGGGCTAAAATATCTATGCAACAATCATCATGTACTTAGCAAACCAAGAGATTAGTACCACTGATGGAATGCATAAGAACTTGCTAGTTTATTAAAATCTCATAAGCTCAAAGCATAATATGGATTTCATAGTGTGGCTCTAAATTCTCATGCCCAAAAGATGAATACAATGGATCCCTTGGATCCTATTTATAGTAAAATTTAACCCATAAGTGACCTGGGGTGATAAATAGTTAATCCTATTAAAAGTATATATTTTAGGAATCTTTGGAAAAATTACGTACCACCAAATGTTACATGCCTCTAGTTATGCCTCTAATAGGATTAGAAGGATTCCAAAATGACTTAGTGTACCACTACATGCCAAAATATCACTTTTCAAAATATTCACCTTAGAATCCATGACTCTAAATTTATATTTATGACCTTCCAAATGATTCTCTCTAATTTGAAAGCAAATCCCTTGCATTTACAAGCCAATTGATACATGTTCCTAAGTGAATCACTCCTTGGAGACAAATAGACCTATGGATTGCTCCTTGGATCCAGTCAATCTGTCTTGTAAGTGAATAAGTATCTATACCAAACTTAGATAAATTTTGGGAGGTTTTGTGATGTGTTTCTTGTCTAATTTCTCTTCTACAAGCTCCAAAATTTATAAATCCTAAGGTAGTATCGAGGTACATCAGTACATATATGAAGAGTATAAGGATCACTATCTTTTTTATATATTTTACCTCTCATATGAATGGTTTTATATGGTGTTATGAGATGGGATCTATCTAAACATTTTTAATTAGAAGAAACCAAGAAGCCATCATATTTTATAATATTATATTATCATTTAATTTGATTTGGATATGCTAACTATATAGCAAATCCAATAGTATTGTAGTATATAGTATCTCATACTAATCACTAATTCTCTCATTAGACTCATGATGTGTATATATGATTACCCAATTCAATTCATAGTGATATTTATAGGTAACTCTGTTGGTCCGACTTTTATACACACCCTGTGAAGAATGAGCATGAAACTCTGATAACACTTATACGGGATAAATCCCACTCACTTTAGGATCTTGTTGGTTATCCAAGGTGTGAGTTACAGAGTTGGGTCGAATGTCTATTCACTCTTTTCCGCTTCTGGAATAGTTTTCAATATGGACTATCTGTTACCTTACAACGGGCTCATTGAACTTGTTCAGTAATGTTTAGAAGTTGTCACTTGTTGACAATCAGATTTAAAATTAATTCTTTGATCTAGCTCTTATGGGTCGATAGATTTAAATAAAAGACAAATTTAAAAGAAAATAAAAATGGATCATTTCACGGTAAAACAAAGAGGGTAGGGTAAGGCGGAAAGAGAAGTTTATCAAACTTAGCTGTAAAACAAAACTACCAATTTTATTTATACTATCAGCTTCACAACAGAACAAATCAAAGAAGAAAGTGTCCAGCTTTCTAAGATCACTTTCTACTAAGAGCATAAGGCAGAGATGGAACAGATCTGAAAGAAAATCATAAACAGAAGGGAAGTCCGTTAAAATTGGTATTTCTCACCGATAGCATAGCTCACACAGTGAGGACAGAGCAATTAGAACAAACTTGAACCTTAAATCTGTGATTTTCCCTAGCATACAATAGAACAAATGAAGCCCAACAACATATTTAATCTTGATAACACGGATTTACAGACATATATTTAATAAACTTTAAAGAAACGGATAACAAAAGAAGATGAACTTATCACAATCTGAAAAAGATTAGGCTCCTGGCCATGCTATCACGAGAAAACAAAAGCACATCAACTCCAAGTCCAGAAATAAAGTATTTAACAAGATTTGCAAGAAATTGCTTCAATAGCCTTTTATTTCTAAGTTTTCGCCTCCTGCGATTACATTTAGAAGAAGTATTTATAGACTCAGGACAGACCCTGATCTTTTCAGAAATATCTTCTTCTCAAACCGTAAATCTTATCATCTTAAACCCTAGTACCCGGGTTTTACAATATAAAGCCATTTAAAACAAAGTCTTGATAAAACTTAACCATTACGCAACTCGGTGCGGTCACTTGCCATAAATGGAGAAGATGAAATTCGAATGCCACTTGCATTCACCCATAGCTGATGAGTAAATGCCCTCATTAATTCCCTCGGGTAATCTGGATGAGTCACCACTTCTCTGAAATTTCATCTCCGTAGAGCCATCCCCGAGTTGAAAATCTCTGCAAGCCATTAATTCTGCCATAAATTTTCATTAAATGCATCCATCGGCAAATTTCGGTAACTGAGTGTAGATATTTTCATTTTTCGGCCAATTCTCGACATACTCCATTAAATGGGCAGTTGCTTAGTCACCGTAAAGTCTCTTTGCGGCCAGATCTGTAAAATTTGGATGAAACAGCAATTCTCGGCATCTCTCATTTCAATATGGCTGTCTTCGATTAATTTGCACTTAACTTTGTCTTTATGGCCATTTCTCCGTTATCATGTAAGTGCCAGATGGCTTCCTGCATGAAAGACAAACAAGGATTAGCATTTTAAAATTATTAAATCAAAACCTTAAATATTAAAATGAAACCCTAAAGTTCAGTATACACGGCTCTAATCATCTGATACGTGGCTTGCTTTGTCTTGACACGTGTCGCAAAAATCGTGACACGTGTCCATTTCCAGCTGTTTTCCACTTTCGGGCTCTTTGCTGCCTAAGCCGCGAAAATGCGACATGTCACGATTTCGTGACATGTCACGAAATCGTGACTTTCCCTGTCGCTGCCCTTCTCGCTCCATAGCCGCGAAAACGTGACATGTCGCGATTTCGTGACATGTCGCGAAATCGTGACTCTTCCTGGCCTTCGGCAACTTTTCTTCCTCATGGCCGCGAAAACGCGACATGTCGCGATTTCGCGACATGTCATGAAATCGCGACCCTTCTTGCCTTCGGAAACTTTTCTTCCTTATGGCCATGAAAACGCGACATGTCGCGATTTCGCGACATGTCACGAAATCGCGACCCTTCTCTGACTTGCCCCTGGCTCTTCTTCACTTGTCGCGATTTTGCGACGTCGCGATTTCGCGACACCTTCGCCTTTGCCCCTTTTCTATTGGTTGTGTCACGATTTCGTGACCTCTCCTCCCCTTTCTTCCTTCCTTTTTCTTTCTCTTCTTCCATCACGATTTCGTGACATGTCACGAAATCGCGACGTCCTACGCCTTTACTTCTCTTAAAAATGTCGGATTTCCGACGTCGCAATTCACGACATGTCGCGAATCGTGACCTCTTCATCCTTACCCCCTTCCATCACATTTCGCGACTTTATCACTACTTCTCGACACTCCCTGCTTCTATGCAATTGCTTCCTCCTTCGCGACATCGTCACGTCACGATTTCCACATCACGATTTCACTACATTTTATGCCTTAGAATTTTATTCTCTCTTGTAGTAGCGAAAATGCGACATGTCACGATTTCGCGACATCTTTTACCCTTTGCTTCCTTTTGCCTCCTACATTTGACATTCCAATTGTGACATGTCATGATTTCGCGACTTTCCGTACCATCTGCTTTCTCTCTCCAAACCGTCGCGATTTCGTGACATTTCCAAAAATGGAAAGTGTCGCGATATCACGACATTTCCAAAAATGGAAGTGTCGCGATTTCGCTACGTTTTTTTGACTTAGCTGATTTTTCAAAACCTGTCGCGATATCGCGACATTTCCAAAAATGAAAATTTTTGGTTTTCAATGAATTTATCTATCTGGAATCTGCATTTTTTCATATCGGTGAAAGATTTTCTTTAATCAGCAATGATTCTAACATGTGAAAAATGAATTCTGAAATAAATCAAAGCCAGATGCAAATAAAAGCACAACTTGAAAAAGGAGGCAAGCAAATTTGGAATTAAAACCTGAAAAACATCAAGAGGGTCCCTACTGCAAAAATGAAAGCTCAAAATTTTCAAAGGGTGGAAATTCATTTTTCAGTGGGGGTGTGTTGCTTCTCAACAAATGGCGATATCTGCGGGTAAAATAGTAGCATTATTTTAGAACCCAGGACTCTAGTTTCAAAACAACATAGACCATGCATCAAGCCTTGCCACAAATATTCTTCAAAATAAATTGACTATTAATTGATAGTTGTTAAAATTTCCCAAGGACATACTAGGCTGAATCATTTAAGGAAGATTTCTGATGTGCAATTACAAGCGTATAAAACTTTCTTCAAGAATGACTGGGCCTTCGAATGTTGAACTCCGGATTGATCAGCTTTTCTAGATTGTAAAAAGGGGAAACCGAGTAGAGCTCTGTTTACTAGTTTAGCCTTTTACAGCCCCGACAGAGTTACCCTTTAGATTTACACGACCCAAATTCACAACTGTAAGGTAGAATCTACAACTTGGTAGAAGAAAAACATCTTTTGAAGTCTTGGCTGCCTCTTTCATTACATAACTCTTTCTTTTTTTTTCTCTTCTTTTTTTATATATATTGGAAATAACAGAGTGCCAATTTCATGTTGTCTTGCTCAACTTTCATCTTCTCTCTCTCTTTTGAAATATATCAACATCCGAAAAGCCTTAGAAAGAATAACAATTTTCTTTTAATATTTCATCAGTCTGGAACTGCTTCAACATGGGCACTGATAGCCTCTGTGGATACTCAAATAATTACATGAATCATAGTCCCCTCTTATAACCAACTTTTCTTGGATTCCCTAGGAGTTTCTCCAGCCAAACAGCATAGCAGTTTCTTTATAATTAAAACAACTATGGCAAGCAAGACACAAAATCCAATCATCCTTCCACTTTTGTTCTGAATAACAAAATAGTTCCATTGTTTAATTTAAACAAACTATCTCACACTTATGATAATGAACACTGGATTATGGACTCAGAATGAAACAATCTTTAGAAGGTGACTTTTCATTGATGCTCAGGCAAAACTCAAGAATAGAATTCTTAAAAGCTAAAGAACTTTGTACAGACTTCCAAGGATAAACACAGGCCTTTAAGAACAAAATAAAAATAAAACTATACAGACTTTAAAATAAAACGACGAGCACCAAAGAAATAAACGAATTTACAAAGGAAATAAAATAAAACGACAGACAAAGAAAATAAACAGTATTTACAAAGGAAATAAAATACAGAACTTCAAAATAGACTAAAACTGCACAGACAATTAAGATTAAATAAAATAAAACAACACTACACAGACAATTAAAAATAAAATAAAAAAAAAAAACAAAATAAACAACACAACAAAAATAAAACAAAAAAACAAACAACAAAACAAAAAAAAAACTAAAACAACTAAAATAAATAAACTAAAAACTATACAGACATTTAAAATAAAACTAAAATAAAATAAAACTAAAAACTGCATAGACAATTAAAAATAAATAAAATAACTTTAAAGCTTATTTACAATGTATACACATGTTACAACTTCTTTGTGACTCATTCAAATGATATATTGGACGGAACAGCTGAGAAATAATGCTTTAAGTATTGACCATTAACAGGGAGGTCCAGAAAATTACCATCAAGGTCTTGTAAACGAAATGCATTATTACCTAGAATCTCGAGCAATCCGGTACGGGCCTATCCACAGTGGCTGCAACTTTGTATGCTTACCCTTCTTTTCATGGGCCTTGTCCCATAGAAGCACCGAGTCTGCCGGTCTGAAAGCTTTCACTTTGGCCCTCTTGTCAAACCGGTGCTTGACGGTTTCTTGGTGCTCGAGCGAAGTGTTCCAGGGCTTGGAGTCTTTCATCCTGCAAATTAGTTAGATCCAAAACACGGGCCTCTGCATCTGCTTGATCCTCAAAATAGTCTAAGACAAATTGGTAAGTAGGTAATTTCGGAGAGATGGGAACAATTGGCTAGGTACCATACAACAAAGCAAAAGGGGAAGTCTTAAGAGACACTTTATATTTTATCCGATCAGCCCAAAGTGCATATTTCAATAATGTATGCCATTGTGCAGGGTTTGTCTGTCTGCAGATTTCTTAATGGCATTCATTAAATTCTTATTTGTGGACTCGGCGAGTCCATTGCCTTGGGGATAATAGTTGGATGAAAATCTGATAACTATCCCCATCCGGTATGCCCATTCTGCAAACTCCAATGATTGGAAGGCTAGTCCATTATCACACACCAAATTCGGAGGAACCCCAAACCTGGTTATGACATTTGACTCTAGAAATTCGATCACTTCATGAGTTGTACTTCTTGTGGTGGCTGTTGCTTCGACCCATCTTGTGCAGTAATCAGTAGCTGTTAGAACATACTTATGCCCTGTTGAAGAATTTGGATTAATCACTCCCACAAAATCAAGTCCCCATTGCATAAAAGGTTTATTTATTACAACAGGCTGCAATGGTAGAGCCCGGTTGGCCTCTTTGGCTGCAAAAGTTTGGCACTGATGGCAAGTTCTCACATGTTGATGGGCATCTTTAAATAGTGTAGGCCAGTAATAGCTTTGCTCTCAATATTTTATGCGTGATAGCGAGATCCTGAGGAATGCCCCGCCCCTAACTTTTCATGAAAGCTGGACATCACTTCATTGACTTCACCCCGAGAAATGCATCTCAAGAAAATGCCAGCATAATTTTCTCTGTACAAATTACCTGCTTTGAGGAGATAATGAGCGGCTTTCAGTTTTAATGCTCTCCTTTGGGTTCTATTCAAGTGAGACGGGCAAACTCCAAATTGCAGCAGATGAATAATATCTCCATACCAGTCATCGGATTCAGAATTTAAGCCGATTAACTTCTTCCCGTACGGGTATTTCGGCAATGTGTCGGGACAAACCAAGTCCTCCGATCAATTTTGCGAGGCCGAATTTCTAAGTCATATTCTTGCAGCCTTGTAACCCAATTACCTCTTAGTTCACCCAACTCATTCTGACTTAGTAGGTATTTAACGAGTGGGTCTGGAACTATAGCATGAATTCTGCTTCTTAGTATGTAGTG
This sequence comes from Wollemia nobilis, assembly GCA_028583015.1. Classification (NCBI taxonomy): domain Eukaryota; kingdom Viridiplantae; phylum Streptophyta; class Pinopsida; order Araucariales; family Araucariaceae; genus Wollemia; species Wollemia nobilis. Next base: position 1,685,996 of record JAQPPZ010005450.1, read on the forward strand.
CCTGAACTACTTAACTGCTCTCACCAAGGCATAAGCTTGTTTGTCTAAACGAGAATATTTCAGCTCAGCCCCCTTTAAATTGGTACTCTTGAAAGCAATTGGATGTTCTCCGGTTTCTCTCCGTTGGGTCAGAACTGCAGCAAGTGTGTGTTCAGAAGAAAAGGTGTACAGATAAAAATCTGCACTGAAATCTGGGCTTACCAGAACTGGTGCTTGTTTGATGGCGGTCTTGATTTCTTGGAACGTTGTTTTAGCTTCTATGGTCCGGAAAATCTAAGCGGTTTGCTTTAGCATGTCATTCAGTGGCTTGACTATCTCTGCAAAACCGGAGATGAACTTCCTGACAAAGTTAATTTTTCCAAAGAAGGACCTCAACTCTTTCTTGGAGTTGGGAAATGGTATGCCGGATATGGCTTCAACTCTGTCCGGATCCATGGAAATGCCATCTTTTGTGACCAAGTGCCCAAGGAGCTTTCCTTCTGTTACACCAAAAATGCACTTCTTCGGATTCAAAGAAATGCCGAACTCCCTGCATTTGTTAAACACAGACTCCAAGTGTTTTACATGGTCAAACCGAGATTTAGAGAAGACTGTTAAATCATCCATGTAAACAACAATACATTTACCCATAAGGCCCTTGAAAGCATGATCCATTGCTCGTTGAAATGTAGCTCCGACATTTATTAATCCAAATGGCATCCTCTTGTAAGCAAAAGTTCCCCACTTAGTTGTGAAAGCAGTTTTCATTTTGTCTTCCTTCTCAACCAATATCTGATTATACCCGAGAAACCGTCCGGGAAAGACATCATCTCCGAACCATTGACAATCTGCAACACCTCATCCATAGAAGGCAGGGGATAATTATCTTTCTCAGATGCCTTGTTCAAATTTCTAAAATCCACACACAGGCGGATCTCTCCATTTTTCTTTCGACTGGCACCAGATTGGCCACCCAAGTAGAATGCACGATGGGAAAAATAATGGCGGCACTCAATAGTTTTTCTACCTCTTTCTGGATGAGGGGCTCTAACAGAGCGTTGACATGCCTCTATTTTTTTTGGAAAGGTTTGCAAAATTCTTTTAAAGGTATAATATGAGTGTAAACTTTCGGATCAAATACCTTTAAGTCTTTGTATGACCAGGCCATAACATCCTTGGACCTGTGAAGAAAATCAATCATATTCCCTTTTATTTTTGGATCACAGTTCTTAGCCAACTTGATGTGCCTGGGATCTTCTTCAATCCCTATGTTCGGGTTCTCGGTCTCACTTGTCTTTTGCACCCATAGAATCCTCTAGAATTCACCTTTTGCTTGATTTGGTCAACATCAAAGAGCCGCTCCAGTTCCACCATCCCTTTTGGAATTCTGTTGTCCTTCAACCTTATTATTCCCCTGTCATCATCTAACTGCTCCAGTAGAGTATCCCTTTGGCCCTCATCGATTATAGCATTTTCAAATGTGTTAGTACTCTGCAAAAAGTTTACAATCTGTTGATCATCAGAGAAAACCTGAAAATTATCTATATTATTTGGGACTGAAGGACAAGGGACTAACTCAATTGAAAACTTGTTCCATTTAAATTCTTCCAGTGGTTTTAAACTTGCGGTTGAAGAAGCCAAGACATCTGCACGTGAATTCTGCTCTCTGGGTATGTGTGTCAGATTAAAAGCATCAAAGTCTTCTACAAGATCCCAAGCCCGATGTTTGTATCCTTTTAAATAAGATGCTTTACACTGGAATTTACCTTTGACTTGATTAGCCACCAATTCTGAATCGGTAAAAACTTGAATATTTCTTGCTCCTTTGTCCAAAGCAAATTTCAAACCTAATACCAAAGCTTCATACTCTGCTAAATTATTTGTACAAGGGAACTGTAGGCGATAAGACATAAAATATGTCTGACTTTCAGGCCCTTTAAGGACTGCCCCTGTTCCAGAACCCTGTTTAGACTTAGCCCCATCCACATGAAGCGTCCAGACTTCATTACTATGAACAGGATGGGCTTTACTAAACTTCTCATTTTGTCCCGTTGTTAAATTGTAAACTCCAATATCTACCTCCGCAATATTTACAGTCTCATTCTCTGCATTGTACTCGGTAATTGTATGCTTGTACACGGGTTCTCTTTCAACCCGTAATTGATTTGCCACTCCCTTCCACGGCAACCACATGTGTGAAAAGTCTGTTGCCAAGTATCCGTTCAGAGATCTCGACCAATCCCTGCTCAAAAGCATCCCGTACCCCACGGGGATATCCACAACCTGAATTTCAATTTTATGTTGAGCCCTTGGCTCAGATGCTAATTGGATATGAATATTTTGAAGTTCTCCCACTACTTTAACCTCTGATTTGTCCAATTGGACAACTCTCCTTTCAGACTTCATTGGGGTCAGACCCAACTGTTGACAAATGGCCAAAGGCATAACATTAGCGAGATGCACCCGAATCTACCAAACAATTGTGTAAGTTCTTCCCAAAAATACGAACAGTCAGTAAAAAGGGGGAACTTCGGTTTTCTCTTTGTACATGGCTACATTCGCATTTGCTATTTTCTTCCCCTTGTCCAAAGATTTTGTAGTATGCCTAGAGTATGTTTTTATCAGGTTGTCCCTCTGCTCTGAAATCTGGGCCAAATCATGAAGAGTAATGTTGGCCTTGATCTTTTTCATATCCTCCACTATGTTATATCCCTTATTAAGTGGAGGGACAAAAGCATCTGGTCCTCTCAGATTTCCTCCCTTGGGTGGAGATGGATTATTACTTGGAGATGGATATGGAGGAACATTGTGAGAGTTGTCCGGAGGGGTTGATGTAGTGTTAGGCTCCGGATTTCTGTTTCTCAGGTTGTAGTTATCCCTTCTGTACTGTTGGAAAGCCTGCACCTCATCCATAGGCATTTCAACTACATTCTCAGATTCATCCGAGAAAGTGAAAGAATCCAAGACCATAGTTGCACTGTGGTTGGATGAACTTGGGCCATCCGTAGTTCTTTGATTTTTAGGAGAAATCAAATCCCCAGACAAAGCTTCAAATGCATTACAAAATTCCAAACAATCCAACTCCCCATGCTGAGAAGTAGCATGTATTCTGCACTAGTTAGGCAGAGCTAAATCGCAAATATTCACATCATGACCCTTACCTTTGTAATCTTTATTAGGTTCATATGGGGGCCGGTTGAATCTGTTCGGTTGATATGAATACCTGTTTGAGTTGTCCCCAGTAGAAACTTGCCTTTTAAAACTCAAAAAATCATTGGCCGGCTTCTGAACTATTTTTGAGACTTCTTCAACTCTTGCATTGTCGGCCTCTTTGCCTGGGTTCTGTACATTCTCAACAGGTGCTACAGCCAATGGATTTGCTGATGGTAGAGTCTGACAAACTGGCAACATCATTTGATGTGGTATGGGATTGAACACAGGGGCAGCTTGTGTAACCAGAGGAATTTGCTGAGCATTTAAAGGTTGGGGTCCCAACTGTCTTTCCAGAATCAAAGCTTCTTTATAAGCCTCTGTTAAATTAGTAACAGTGGGATCTCTTTTCAAGAAGACAGAGGTCATGGGATCTAGGGAATTTCTAAAGATCTCTAATGCCAGGTCTGCATTCGGTACATAATAGCCGAGTAAGTCTACCATAAGCTTTCTGGAATCTAACATTATAAGATCTGATAGATTCACTTAATTCTCTTTTGATACCAGAAAATTGCTGGTATAATATACTAGGATCTATCACTTCACCGAACTGTGACACAAAAACCTTTTCTAAGTCATTCCAGCTGGTGACAGAATCATTAGTGAGATTTAGAAACCAGTCATAAGCTCCCTCCTGGAGAGTGAACGGGAACAATCTGCAAGCAACATCTTCATGCTGTACATTTAATAATTTCAAAGCATTCTTGAAAGCTACCAGATGTTCTTCTGTTGTCCTTGTCCCATCATGTTTATATTTGGGGAGATATCTTTCCGGATTTCTGGGCAGGTCATGGGCTATACCCGAAATATTCAAAGCAGTGGAACCCAACCAATTTGCCATTACTACTTGGTTGACGGTGATATTTTGAGTTGTAGTTGGAGTAACTACCGGTGGTGATAAAGCTATTTGAGACGAGAGACTTGGCCCTTTCGAGGCTACTTCTTCTCGGAGTTTCTAATTCGGGGACAAGGAGCTCTCCGGCTCCGGGGTGGGACCTTGTTACCACTGTATGTAGAATCCAGACTTTTCACAAGCACTTACAACCTTACAATCCTTAACGTAGTCTTGAACTTGAGGTCTTCTTTTTTGGCAATTTTAAATATTATATTGACAATTTACAATACTGATCGGAGTTCAGTGGGCCCTCCTTCTAGCGCCATTTTTAAATGTTGGTCCGACTTTTATACACACCCTATGAAGAATGAGCATGAAACTCTGATAACACTTATACGGGATAAATCCCACTCACTTTAGGATCTAGTTGGTTATCCAAGGTGTGAGTTACAGAGTTGGGTCGAATGTCTATTCACTCTTTTTCGCTTCTGGAATAGTTTTCAATATGGATTGTCTGTTACCTTACAACGGGCTCTTGAACTTGTTTAGTAATGTTTAGAAGTTGTCACTTGTTGACAATCAGATTTAAAATTAATTCTTTGATCTAGCTCTTATGGGTCAGATTTAAATAAAAGACAAATTTAAAAGAAAATAAAAATGGATCATTTCACGGTAAAACAAAGAGGGTAGGGTAAGGCGGAAAGAGAAGTTTATCAAACTTAGGCTGTAAAACAAAACTACCAATTTTATTTATACTATCGACTTCACAACAGAACAAATCAAAGAAGAAAGTGTCCGGCTTTCTAAGATCACTTTCTACTAAGAGCATAAGGCAGAGATGGAACAGATCTGAAAGAAAATCATAAACAGAAGGGAAGTCCGTTAAAATTGGTATTTCTCACCAGCAGCATAGCTCACACAGTGAGGACAGAGCAATTAGAACAAACTTGAACCTTAAATCGGTGATTTTCCCTAGCATACAATAGAACAAATGAAGCCCAACAACATATTTAATCTTGATAACACGGATTTACAACATATATTTAATAAACTTTAAAGAAACGGATAACAAAAGAAGATGAACTTATCACAATCTGAAAAATATTAGGCTCCTGGCCATGCTATCATAGAAAACAAAAGCACATCAACTCCAAGTCCAGAAATAAAGTATTTAACAAGATTTGCAAGAAATTGCTTCAATAGCCTTTTATTTCTAAGTTTTCGCCTCCTGCGATTACATTTAGAAGAAGTATTTATAGACTCAGGACAGACCTTGATCTTTTCAGAAATATCTTCTTCTCAAACCGTAAATCTTATCATCTTAAACCCTAGTACCCGGGTTTTACAATATAAAGCCATTTAAAACAAAGTCTTGATAAAACTTAACCATTACGCAACTCAGTGCAGTCACTTGCCATAAATGGAGAAAATAGAATTCGAATGCCACTTGCATTCACCCGCAACTAATGAGTAAATGCCCTCATTAATTCCCTCGGGTAATTTGGATGAGTCACCACTTCTCTGACATTTCATCTCCGTAGAGCCATCCCTGAGTTGAAAATCTCTGCAAGCCATTAATTCTGCCATAAATTTTCATTAAATGCATCCATCGGCAAATTTCGATAACTGAGTGTAGATATTTTCATTTTTCGGCCAATTCTCGACATACTCCATTAAATGGGCAGTTGCTTAGTCACCGTAAAGTCTCTTTGCGGCCAGATCTATAAAATTTGGATGAAACAACAATTTTCGGCATCTCTCATTTCAATATGGTTGTCTTCGATTAATTTGCACTTAACTTTGTCTTTATGGCCATTTCTCCGTTATCATGTAAGTGCCAGATGGCTTCCTGCATGAAAGACAAACAAGGATTAGCATTTTAAAATTATTAAATCAAAACCTTAAATATTAAAATGAAACCCTAAAGTTCAATATATGCGGCTCTAATTATCTGATACATGGCTTGCTTTGTCTTGACACGTGTCGCAAAATCGTGACACGTGTCCATTTCTAGTTGTTTTCCACTTTCGGGCTCTTTGCTGTCTAAGCCGCGAAAATGCGACATGTCACGATTTCGTGACATGTTCCCTGTCATTGCCCTTCTCGCTCCATATGTCGCGAAAACGTGACATGTCGCGATTTCGCGACATGTCACGAAATCGTGACCCTTCCTGGCCTTCGGCAACTTTTCTTCCTCATGGCCGTGAAAACGCGACATGTCACGATTTCGTGACATGTCGCAAAATCGTGACCCTTCCTCCTTCAACAACCTTTCTTCCTTAGGCCGCGAAAACGTGACATGTCGCGATTTCGCGACATGTCGCGAAATCGCGACCCTTCTCCGACTTGCCCCTGGCTCTTCTTCACTTGTCGCGATTTCGCGATGTCGCGAAATCGTGACGTCGCGATTTCACGACACCTTCCAGCCTTTGCCCCTTTTCTCTCGGTTGTGTCACGATTTTGCGACGTCGCGAAATCGCGACGTCGCGATTTCGTGACACTATTTTGCCTTGCTCTTTTTTGGACTTTGCTTTGACTACACTTTGTTCTGTCATTGCTTCCTTTTCTGTCTCAGCTTCTCTCTTCTTGGTTGGACATGTCGCGATTTCGTGACATGTCGTGATTTCGCGACAGTCCGTACGCCTTTGGCAACTTCTCTTAAAAACGTTGCAATTTCGCGACGTCGCGATTTCGTGACGTCGCGATTTCGTGACATGTCACGAAATCGCACCCTCTTTCATGCCTTAGCCATTTTTTCTCGTTCCTTAGCCACTTTTCTCTAAACGCGTCGCGATTTCGTGACCTTTTATCACTTGCTGCCAGCTCCCCTTCACCTGTCGCGATTTCGCGACGTATCCGGGCCTTGGGCGTTTTCTTGATTTGTGTCACGATTTCACGATGTCGCGATTTCGTGACACCTTTCTTACTCGGGCCCCTTCTGCCAATCATGTCGTGATTTCGCGACGTCGCGAAATCGCGACGTCGTGATTTCCACTTTCTCCCCTTCAAAAACGTCGCGATTTCGTGACTGTCACGATTTCGCGACAATTTTATGCCTTAGACTTTTCTTCTCTCTTGTAGCCGCGAAAATGCGACATGTCACGATTTCGTGACATGTCACGAAATCGCGACCTCTTTTGCCCTTTGCTTCCTTTTGCCTCCTACTGCCGTGATTTCGCGACATGTCGCGATTTTATGACATGTCACGATTTTGCGACGTTCCGTACGCACATGCTTTCTCTCTCCAGACCCGTCGCGATTTCGTGACATTTCCAAAAATGGAAAGTGTCGCGATATCGTGACATTTCCAAAAATGGAAAGTGTCGCGATATCGCGACATTTCCAAAAATGAAAGTGTCGCGATTTCGCGACCTTTTTGGGACTTAGCTGATTTTTTCAAAACCTGTCGCGATATCGCGACATTTCCAAAAATGGAAAGTTTTGATTTTCAATGAATTTATCTATCTGGATTCTGCATTTTTTTCATATCGGTGAAAGATTTTCTTTAATCAGCAATGATTCTAACATGTGAAAAATGAATTCTGAACTAAATCAAAGCCAGATGCAAATAAAAGCACAACTTGAAAAAGGAGGCAAGCAAATTTGGAATTTAAAACCTGAAAAACATCAAGAGGGTCCCAACTGCAAAAATGAAAGCTCAAAATTTTCAAAGGGTGGAAATTCATTTTTTCAGTGGGGGTGTGTTGCTTCTCAACAAAATCATTACATGTTATTTATATCTATTATGTCTTGTGCAATATTACTAATGGCTCAAGCATGCAATTTATTATCATTATTTCTAATCACTTAAATCAATGCATTCAAATACTTGACAAATACATTGCTTGTTCTAATAATTTAGAGGATCCAATAGTAGAATTTAAACTTAAAATGTGTACTATAAGTACATATGAAATCAAGACTATCCCTATAAATATTAATCCATTCAAATATTGTATGAAGAAGCTCAAGATTATATATTGGGATCCTTTGTTTTTTCATGTCAATTTTATAGATGGTTCTTGTTGCTTCTTATATGAAATAATTGTATAGATTCATATTTTTTAATCTTTCTCATGTCATATCCAAGGTTGGTTTGAGTTATATGTAATTATTATACTTCAAGGACATCTAAGAATAGATATTATTGGTGGTATCTTCATTGATCACAAGGATGATGTATACTAAACATGTCTAAGATAAATTTGTTATAACACAAATAACATGGTGAAGGTTTATCAGTCTAAATTAGGACCTTACTAATAATAAATATATAATTTAATCATTGAAATAGATACATATGTCCTGCACTAGTCTTTATGCAAATATTTTCCTCCTTAAATGGAGATATCTTTCAATTCTATAACAATAACATTATAGCATATTATTATTAGTATTGTAACCTTCATTTAGAGGAGTGAACTTTGGTTTTGATTAATTGCTTAAAATTATAGTTATGTTGTGGATTACCTTTTATGGGATTTTTTTGGATAAGAAATCCAACCTATTACCTTTTATTTTTAACTAAGCTATATATCATTACCATCAAAATACCAAAATATTACATTTGTTTTTAGGTCAATTAAACCATATTTAGCTTGTCTTTTTATCAAAGATATTTTCATTTTATTTCTATCAAATATATTTTTCACCTTCCTCAAAGTACTATGTTTATGCAATCATCTCTTTGACAACATTTTAATTAAGAGATAAAATATCACTTAGCTAGATGCCTTCTAAAATTTGAATTTCACCAAGATAAATATCAACACCATGTTGGCTAAAGTATCTACTACCTAATTTCTTTCTCTATAGATATGCTCATATCTCCAATAGATTACCTCCAATAGTAGATGATGAACATCAACAATAATATTTTTTTTAATCCAATTTCCACATCCATTATTTTTGATAGAATTAATGATAATTTGTGAATCACCTCAATTGAAATATATTGTCATTCTTTTTCAATTTCAATTTTAATTCCTATAAGAAGTTTTCTAATGTCTATATAGTTAGTTGAAGTTCCACATGCTTCTTAATAACTAAGGAGAATGTTACATTTATTATTTTAAAAATCACCATATGTGTTGACTTTTTCCAAATTTTGTTTAAAAGCACCTTTAAAATCAATTTGGATAAACATAATGTCTCAACATTTCAATTTCACCATAGATCAAATAAAATTATTTATTTTAATGACATTACCATAGATGAATCTTCCATGTATATCCAAATCCTATAACTAAGTTGCTAACACCTATTTTCCTATACTTGAGACTTCACATGATAAGCACCATATCTATAAACAATCCACAAGAGAGATAATCATGCAGTTCTAAAAATTGACATGATTTGAAGATTTATATTTTAAATTTCTATTAATCCTTTTAATCCATAAATTCCAAAAAATATTGGTAGGACCAAACCTCCATATAATACATAATGCTTTAGCTTTGAAATAATTAATCCAATATTTTATAAACTCTTTAAATATTGATGGAGCTACCTAATATATTCTTGTATTTTTTTAAAAGCAAATACAAATGGTATGAGCAAAGGGATAGTGAAGAAGTAAATGGTTTAATGTTTCTAAATTATTATTACACAAGGAATACATGAAAGGTCCATGATATCCTCTTCTTTGCAGACTCTCTCTTGTAAGAATCTTATTTTGGACTAATAACCAAAGGAATGTTGAGACCTTGGGAGAGCCTCTAAATTCCCATATACCAAATTGACCAAGTATTCATCACCTTATTTTTAACTTTCTAGATAGATTCATTTACAAAAAGCTTTAACCAGGATCAAGTATAAATCAAATATATGTCAATCAAAATAACAATAAATCTCAATATTGAAATAACAACAATATCTCACAAATATAACTCAGATGTACACAATATCCAAATATCACAAGAATAATTTATATTGGTTACATTGCATAGAGATTTATCTCCAATATATAATTTTACATGACTTTTTAGTACTTTAACTATTTTTCTCCTCAAAAATTTGAGATATGCAACCTTTCATATTATTTTCATAAAGACAAAACTCTCATCTTGTCACATGTCATGTGATTCTTCATTCTCTATCCTGATACCTTACACTTTCTCTCATATTGATACATACATTATATAAAATATAAATTATCTACCAAACTAATATTACAAGTGGGCCAAATAGTGTAATACTTCCAACACCCCTTCATATTGCATTATTTGGTAGGAAGGCTTTTTGCCTTCATTCTCTGATTTTTCTCTCTTCGATCTTCAGCTCTGACTCTAGCATGGCTAGATATATAACCTTCATTATATCTTCCTCTATAAATTATTTGTGTCTACCTTTGGATCAATGCATTTGAGTTACCTCTAGGTCTCTACCTCTAGGTCACTGCCTCTAGGTCACTACCTCTAGGTCATTGCCACTTGATCTACCTCTGGGTCATTGCCTTTGGGTCTTTGCCTCTAGGTCACTCCCACTGGATCACTACCTCTGGGTCATGGCATCTAAAACTTTACCTCTAGGTTACCTATGGATTATGATTATTTATGGGTCATCCACTAGAACTTTCATAAGATCATCATATTTGTAGGATCATCACTATAGATTCTTTCACTATAGGCTATCTTCCAAGCTATGCTTGGGTCATAATAATTTATTTATTTATGATAAAAGTGATAATATTCATAGCAAAATTTGATCATACTTGATTTCCTTCTATAGAAATCATACAAATATATATATCTTATCCCATTCATTCATGTTTATCCATCCACAATCTATTTTTAAACTTGTATTCTTTCTTTTATTTTTGTAGATAAAATATTTGTGAATGATTGTGTCCTCTACAAATTTCACAACTATGAATATTTCAATATTTCTTTAACTCATTTTCATATCTACCACAATGATTACATCTATTCTCTATTATAAAATTCATTTTCCTTTTTTTCCTTCATTGTCACCGATTCTATTAGTCCTTGTCACTATTTCTTATCATAAACTTAGTTCCTGAGTCCTTTTTGTTCATCTATCATGTATATCCAAGACCTTCACATTTTGGTCTTATTATTGGTACAATTGGTTATTTTATTCCTTGTCCATGTTTTCCCAAACTTGTATCTTTATATCCCATTTTACTTAACAATTTTGAACCAATTCCTTTAGTATGCCTTTCAAAATAACCAAAAATATCATTAGACTGATCCCTATCAATATCAACACAACTATGAGCATCACTATCTCTGTCATCATTTGAATTCATGTCAACATCAATTCTAATATCATAAACTTTTTCTAGCCAATCAAAAACTATATTCAAATCCTTTGTGTCATATATAGCATCTATTTTTGTAACAGGTTCTTCTATCTTTGTCATGAATTTTAAGTCACGAGTATCATTGTTGGCATCACATTTTTTCTTTTTATTTTGATAAGAATCACAACATGCATCTATCATCATGGGCCTTAAATCATTTGTATCACAAGAAACATCTTTCACAATTGTCTTATTCCCTAATTCTTCAACCTTTTCTTGCTTTCTTATCTTAGAAATATTTAGAGTAATTATTCCCTTGTAGATTTTTTTCCATAGACTAAAAGGTATAGTAATAAAGTTTTCATAAAAATCATTAGCATCATTAAGAACACTTTACATGTATTTTTTAAGCATTAGAAATTATCTCTCATCTGCTTCACTAATAATATCAACAAGCTTATTTTCCAAATTTGTAGTCATTTCCTCTTGCTTTCTATTCTTGCCTATGAGGATTTCATTAGAAAGTAATGTCATATATATTGTATTTCATAAATCATAAGGTAATGTAAAAACATCTTTAGATTTTTCATCTACTTCATCAAGTTTTGAACTTAGATAATTTCCTAGCATTCAGAAACTTTCATCTTTGGCTTCTCTCATGTCTCTTTTCCTTTATTGATGTATTCTCTTCACTTTCAATTTTTGCTATCATGTTTTGAGTACAACATTTTAATTTTTGCAAGATTTTCTTAGTCTCTTTTAGTGAATCATATTGAATGTATATTTTTTCTTGAAAACACAAGTTTTCTATTTCAATTGTTTTTAACAAGTCATGTTTTTGTATTTCTATTTTTTGATCATTTACTTTTCTTTTCACTTGCTTTTTCTTTGTCATGTTCCTTTGAAGTTGACAGCCTTATAAATCCCTATATTTAGAAACTAAATAATGAATATTTTGAAACTCTTTTGTCTCCAAAATAACTAAATTTGCAATAATTCACTAATTCAAAAAATATATTTTTAAACTTTCTCAAAAAATATAAAATAAAATTTCAAAAAAATTTAGGAGAATAGATCCTTATAACTCTCCAAATAATTTAAATTTCCATTTATTTTTATCTTTGATGTTTTTTTTTTAACGAAAAATCCCTTATGGGGCCACCTTGGTCTGAGAGACCACGATCAGGGGGTTCTACACCATCAAAGTCACCCGAGAGTTGCACTCGGCCCTGCCCACACCAACATTATCAATTGGATTTTGGGTAACCAATTCAACTTTTTGGTAGAGTGGAGATTTGAACCTCGGACCTCCCTTGGAGGATTGTCCTCTCCTCTCCAACTCACCTACAACACCTAGGTATTAATCTTTGATGTTGAAAACCTTTAATCTCCCTGATTTAATTTTTCAAAAACTTCAATTAAATTTCAAAATTTTAAAGTTTAAAGTTTTTCAATTAAAATTTAAAACACTTTTAAAACTTTAAATTATAAATAAATTACTCCACTCAAACTTCAATAAACCTTATCTCTACAACTTCAATTAATAAAATAAAATTAACTTCTAACCATTAATTAAAAATAATTTTTTTATATATCTTCCAATAAGTTAAATACTTTCGAATCTCCACCCTACCAAACGCACATTGAGTACCCAAAATCCAATTCATTACTCCCCAAACCTGCCCAACAAAATGTTTTTGCTAAATTCAAAAAAAAATTAATAACTTATCACTCCCCTTAAAAATTAAAACTTACTGACTATGCAAGTGGATGTTTATAAAAATTATTACTCAAAAAAATTAAAACTTACCTTATAAAAATTAAAATTCAACCTTTAGCCTTCATTCTCAATTTCAACCAGATTAAAATTCAACCTTATACCTTCATTCTCAATTTCAACCTTAGGGATAAAATTTAATTTAAAAAAATACTTTTTAAACCCTAATTTTTTTGGTAGGTAAAAGTAAATTTTATTTACTTTACGGGTTGAAGGGGCCCGACCCTATTTACATATGGAATAGCTGCACAAAAGTTGCAGATAATACAAACACGAACAGGCCAGGCCACGAGGCTGGCAACAATCCAAAAAGAAACAAGCCCTCTAACCCGGGCATCCCAAAACCAGAAACATATGTAACCGAGCAACATAGAAAAAGAAAGGAAACCCCCCTCTAAAACCACTGGAACTACCGCCGTCATTTCCCAGTCTCCTGGGACTTGTCACCGCTGGGAAGGAGAGCCTCCAGGATTGTTGGGAGCCTCTTGAGCTCCTCAGTGGCCCTCATCATGAGGTTGGTCCCTTCGCGGAGAACGTTGGACGCCGTTGGATAGTTGTCCACTGCCTCCGTGATTCGGCTAGAGCCACCAGTGAAAAAAATTTGCACCATGGTGTCGAGGAGACACCGTTGTGGTGGCTACAGCCACCGTTGCTTCTAAAACTGAGGTTGGACGAGGACTCTGAATGGTCCCTTTGCGGGCCTGGCCTGAGACTAGACCTTGACAGGACGGAGCTAACTGGTGGGTATTTTTCCCATATCATGGTTAACCTTTTTGATAACTTCGATGGGAAAATTGCTTTCCCAAATGATGAGGGAGCTTCCTCTGATAGCTCTGTTGGCGAGGATGTCAGCCACTTGGTTGGCTTCTCTATAGATGTGCTTGATCTGGTTTCTCTCCCTATCGTGGATCCATCATTGGCAATCCAGGATGATATTTTGGATATTTTTTGCTCCCCTACTGCTGCTCTGAATGAGGTTCACTATGATTTTAGAGTCCCCTTCGAAGATAACTAGGCTCGCCAAGTTTTTGCATAAATCCATGCACCTCCAAACCGCTCTAGCCTCGACAAAGTTGTTGGTTTGGGTGCCTAAGTTTTTAGCAAAGGCCTTGATGATGTTGCCTTTATGATCTCTGATGACTCCACCTACCCTAGCTTTGCCTGGGTTCCCTTTGGATGCTCCATCGAAGTTGGCCTTTAGCCAGCCTTGAGGGGGGATTCCACTTGACCAGGGCTTTGTCCTTCGGGGGGTTCTTGGTTTTACAACAGTCTTGAGGGATCTTAAGGGAAGAACAAAGTTGCTCTTCAATCCCAGGTGGAGGCAAGAACTGGCAGGGGATGAGACTACTGTTTTCCATGGTGAAGGCCAAGGCTTTAACAACCACTGCATCCTGGGTTCTGGGTTCTTTGCTGAAAACTTGCCTGTTACGTTCTAGCCAGATCTACCAAAAAATGTGGTGGATGATGGAACTCCATAGGAAACTGAGTCTGGGATGCCTGAAGGGTCTTGGCCATTGACTGATCAACCCTTTGACTGAGTTGGGCCATGCCCAGTAGACCTAGAATCTATCAGTGGCTACAGAAAACACTTTCCTAGCAAAGGAACAGTCCATTAAGATGTGTTGGGCTGATTCCCAATCCTGCATGCAAAGGTAGCACCTGTTAGGGACCATGACCCCTCTACGAATTAGGTTGTCCATGGTGAGGATTTTATTATGAACAACGGTCCAGTAGAAGTGGGCTATTTTGGGGATGAGGGACCTGAGCCATATCCTTTGGGCAACCAGTTTCCCACTTGCTGGAGCCTTCCCCAATGGCCTTCCTTTCACAGAGGTGAGACGCAGTCTTGACTGAGAAATTCCCATCGATGGTGCCATTCCAGCAATGTTCGTCCTCCTTCCTGGACTAGGGGAGAAAAACCGACCTTAGGACCTCTTGGATCCCTTCTACTACCATGGCGATGGTATCATTAGTAATCATGAACTTGATCGGCTTCCAATCCTGGATCCCTTGGTTAGAGGAAATGAAGTCGACAACTCTGGGCCCGAACTTGTTGTCGGTCAGATGCCTAACTACAACCAGCTTGGGATTGCTACTGAGGGCTTCTTTCCCAGCCCAGACGTCCTCCCAGAAGTTGATGTTAGAGCCATCACCCAAAATCCACCCAGACCCTTCATGGATGATGCTTTGGGAGAGCGAAATGGATTTCCAAAAATGGGAGCAATTACGGGGTATGGTGGCTTGGAGAAAGGGCTGATGCTGGAGGTACTTTCTTTTCACAATGTTCACCCACTCAATGCTAGCGTTGGTAACCACTCTCCAAGCTTGCTTGGCCAGGAGCGCTAGGTTGGTGACATTGATGCGGTGTAGACCCAGGCCTCCCTGATCTTTGGGGGTGCAGACTTTATCCCAGGCCATAAGGTGGAACTTCTTCTGGGTTTCGGACCCCGACCACAAGAACTATTTCTAAATTTTTTCAATGGCTTCACCCACGATCGTCGAGATTTTAAAAACTGACAAAAAATACGTGGGAATACTCTGCAAGACCGATTTTACCAGGGTTGCCCTCCCTACGCTGGAGAGGAGAATGCCCTTCCACCCTGCTAGCCTGTTGCGGATCTTGTCCACCATGTTCTCCCACATGCCAGGGTGGGACCTTCCCTGGAACATGGGAAGGCCAAGGTAGGTGGTCGGGAAGTCTGCTATGGAGCATCCCAGAATTTTGGCAATCTTGCGCTGCCTTCTGATCGGGGTGTGGATGAAAAACAACTTGCTTTTGGTGTAGTTGATCTTCTACCCAATAGCCTCTTCAAAGAGGTTAAGGATATCCTTGATCACGATGGCATCTACAATGGAGGCTTTGGTTGTGAGCAGGGTGTCATCCATGAACTATTGGTGGGTTGAGGGGGGAGCCCTGAAGCTGCTTTGATGTCGGAGAGTTTATTGCTAGAACAGGCTTCTTTGATAGTTCTTCCCAAACTTTTAGCAAGAATGATGAACAGGATAGGAGACAGGGGGTCTCCTTGTCTCAGGCCCCTGGAACTCGGGAAGTAGCCTACAGTGGAACCATTCACCATAACCGAGAACCAGGAAGAGGAGATGCAATTGTAGACCAGATTCACCTAGGCCTCATGGAACCCAAACTTGAGGAGGACTTGGCTGAGAAATTCCTTGTTGACCCTGTCGAAGGCTTTATTCATGTCCAATTTGAGGAAAAAAGTAGCGGTCTTGGACATCTGGGTAGAGTGAATCAGCTCATGGATGGTGATGACCCCATCCAGAATGTTGCGGCCTTTGACTGTACTCCCTTGGCATGGATCAATGATGGCAGGGAGGATGTTGGACAACCGGGTGGCTATGGCTTTGGTAAGGATTTTGTAGATGACATTGCAAAGGCTGATGGGGCGATAGTCTGAGAGGGACAGAGGATTAGCTCCTTTGGGGATAAGAGCCAAGAACATGGAGTTAACATCTCTGGGAATGGTTTTGGAAGATTGCATTTCCCTGACTACAGCATAGAGGTCTGGGCCCACAACATCCCAGAAGGTCTGGAAAAACCTGGGCGGGAATCCATCCGGGTCGGGAGCTTTGTCAGGCTTCATGGAAAGGAGGGCCTGGTGGATTTCTTTGTGGGATAGAGGGCTGAGGAGGAACTCATTGGAATCCCAAGAAATGAGGGTGGGGATATTGGCAAGGAGGGATTCCATGGCCAAAGGGGACTGGGAAGAAGAGGGGCCTAGGAGGGCTTTGAAGTGGCTAACAACTTCATCCCTGATCAGATGGATGTCCGAAGTGGCTGCCCCATCTTGAGTGACTAGTCTCTTGATCTTGTTGGCTCCTCTATGCCTAAGGGTTGAAATGTGGAAGAACTTGGTGTTGGAATCCCCTTCCCTGAGCCATAGCTGCCTTGACTTCTGGCACCAAAAGGTTTCTTCTTTAGAGAGGATATTGTGGTACTCAGCCAACAGGTTACGCTCCTCATCCCTGAGGCTGTCACTACCTTCCCCTCTTTGAAAGGTGTCCTCGATCTGGCTGATTTGGGATTTGACCTACTGCTTAGATTCAAATATATTCCCGAAGGTTTCCCTGTTCCACTTCTTCAAGTTTCCTTTGATGAATCTGAGTTTTTGGGTGACCTGGTTAGTGGCAGACCCTAGGAATTTTTGCTTCCACCATGACTCAATCAGCCCCTTGAGGTCAGGGTGGTGGGTCCACATTGATTCGAATCTGAAGGGAGTCTTGAACTATGGCTTGGTATCTGATTCTAACAACAATGGGCTATGGTCAGAACCGATCTTTGGGAGGGCTCATAGACTAGCATCTCCAAACCAGGGGAGGGCTTCCTAGGAAAGGAGGAATCTATCTAGGTGCTCCTGGATGAGACTATCGCCTTTCCTTCTATTGCTCCAGGTGAAGAGGGATCCCTAGAGGTGGATATCCATGAGGGCATTGGAATCAATGAAGTGCCTGAAAGCTTCAGTATCCCTGTGAGTGATTCTGGCTCCACCCTTCTTGTCACTGAAGTGTAGGGGGGAATTGAAATCCTCGGCCAGGATCCACGGGGTTCCTTCAAAGGCTTACCTCATGGATGTGAGCATGTTCCACAGAGCTTCCCTTCCCAGGGGGAATTAGGGGCATACACATTTGAAATTACCCAAGAAAGCTGGGACTCAGGATCGTGGAACAAAATATTGCTTATCCTGTCCTATCTTGAAATGAGGTTTCCCTGGACTTTGGCAGGGTTCCACAGGCAAAGGAGCCCTCCTGACGTCCCGGACGTCGGGGAGTGCACGAAGTCACAGTTTTGCCAGATCTTTCTGGCAATGTTGGGGGACCACTGATCGCCTAGTTTTGTTTCCTGAATTAGAAAGATAGTTGGGTTATGCTCTCTTCTCATGGCTGCAACCAGTCTTTGTTTGGCTGCCCCATTTAGTCCTCTCACGTTCCAGGAGAGGACTTTCATTTAGAACTCTTGGAGGTTTTCCTGCCCCCTTTTCCTTGCTGAGCAGGGGGTTTGGTTCTTTGGCCTTCATCCTTTGAGCTGCTTGCCCCTTCCTGAAAGAGCATTCTTTGGGTCCCATTGGCTATGTCTTCCGTTGTGTCTCTGTTCCTTCTATCTGAATCCATTGGTCTGCCCTTCTTTTTTTCTTTCCCCACATCCATCTAGGATTTTCTGTAGCTTCGGGTCTATCTAGGGCTCCTTTGCTCAGGGGACGATAGATCCTCATCCTCATAGTCAGAGGTGATGGGGTCGGAGGGGGCTGGTGAGGCTGGGGTTTCATGGATCGGGTGGGGAGAAATATGGGGTGGGTTGGAGGAGGCCTAGATAAGCCTTATTTATAGCATGTTTTAGATAGTTAAAACTGCCTAAAACTCTTGTGAATTATCTTATATGCTAGTTAAGTTGATTTAATATGCTGTGTATTAACTGTTTGCATGATTGAAGTGTTAAGGACATTATATTTTGATTTTTAAAAGTTTTTGTATAGTTTTATGTTATATTTTCAAGCTTAAGTTGACAGCAGCATTTCAGTAGTCTTATTTTGATGATCATTAAGCATTAGTTTCTCTAAATTCAGCAAATAGTACAAAGACTTATTACTGTGCAGCAGAAAACTGGTTTTTCCATATAAATTCCAGCAAGCTACCAATGAATGGAAGGCATGGAATTCACATCCAAGGAAGAATGAAGACTATTGCAATCTGATATTGAGGTCTAATACACCTGAGAAATGCAGCCAAAACCATTTGGAGTCAACATAGTTGGTCATTCTAAAGATCTTCGGAATGAACACAGTGTCTTCGAAATGAACACAGTGTCTTCGGAATGAAAAAATATCTTAGGAATGAGAAAACACAGTGTCTTCGGAATGATAAGATCTTCGAAATGAGAATTGTAGTATCTTCAAAATGAGCGGATCTTCGAAATGAGAATTGTAGTATCTTCGGAATGAGCGGATCTTTGGAATGAGAATTGCAGTATCTTCGAAATGAGCCACTTATCTTCGGAATGAAAACAAAATGTACTTTTTGACTTGTTGACTGACTTTTGGCGGTGAAAAAGGGGATAAGAAGGTTGAGAAAGTTAAGGGAAATATCTCCCATCTAACTTTGCCATCCAAAGCCACCATTTATGGAAAAGATCAGATTGATCCTATTCTAGGATAAACGCAAGAAATTCTGCAGGATATCAGGACAGCATATTTTATGTTTGTAATTAGATTTTAGGCATCTATAAAAGATAGCTCCCATACAGGTTGAGCTATTAAGAAGATTAGATTAGACATATTAGAGATATTAGAGAGGAGATCAGAAATAGGATAGATGAGATAGCAGTTTTTCAGATCTGTAACAGTTAGCAGCAAATTCTGTAATTATGATTCTAAGGCAATAAAGTGCAGTTTTATTCTATCTATCTTATGTTTGAGTGTGAGTAAGACTTAGAGAAGAAATTATACCTTCTTCTGGAAAAGGAGGCCGGCCACTTTCAGATCTAGGATAAGGACTAACATACAGGTTTTATTCTAATTTTGCTGCAGCAGAATAAGTAGTGGAACTTGTCAATTTCAGCATTTTGTGGTATTTGATTTCTATTTTAGTTTTTATCCATATATTTTACATTTGTGATGTAATCAGCAATAGATATAATCAGTTTCTTTATTTTTCAGTAATTTTTTAATTCCCTACAATTTACATTGCCAGCAATTTACAAGTTTTCTATAATTTCCTGCATTCTTGTTTTTACTGTCAAACACTGCACAGAAGATTGATGACCTTCTGTTTCAGAGTATTGACAGAAGTTGATTACTTGTTTTATCTTATCATTGCAAAAGTAAATAGGTTTCTCATGTAGCAACTATAATTAGGATTTTCCTTCTGCAAATCAATTAAGTCTCAATTTAGCAATTGTAATTAGGACTTTATTTTTGTAGACAGTAATTAGTTTTTCATTCTTGCAATTAAATTAAGGTTTAATTTATGCAATCTAGGGATAGAAGTGACACAAATCCCCCACACAATCAATCCTACCAATAAAGACCTACTGCTCCCAAATGAACTGAACTACAACCCTGCTTGAACTTTCTATCGTAGACAGCCTTGGACACCACCCCGGATTGATAAGATCTTTGAGATTTAATGATGGTATAACGACTACTCATCATTTTGGCGTCGTTGCCGGGAACACGGTGTTGTTAGAAGGTGAAAAGTAGTCCAATAATTATTAAATATGCTATGTTGTGAATTTTAGAGTAAAATCTGAATGTAATGACTGGTATATGTAATTGTTATTGGTAAATTGTATTTCAGTCCATTTAGGAAATAAGCAAGAAACCACAAAAAGAAAAATTTCACAAGAGGTTGAAATTATGTCAAAAATTTCTAAATTATTTATTTCCAAAAATGTTGGAATTTTTAAAGAATCCCAATCATCCACTTCCAGCACTACAAGATCCTTTGAGAAATCATTACAAGGAGGAAAATTAAGTAGTTCAACACCATTTTCTCTTGACAAATCCATACAATCAAGAAAATTTGACAAGATTTATAATTGTTTTTGGGAACCTACAATGGAAGGCTCACAAGAGAATCAAGGTAGAGCCAACAATGTGCTCCACCCTAGTGCAACTAGTGCATCTGCCAGAACTTTTCAAAATCCCATCCAACTAGATCTTAATCAAAATGCTCCCATGAAGGTCATTTCACCTGCAGTATTACCAACTTTCAAGGGAAATACATCTGAAGATCCTGATATGTTTTTGTTTGAGTTTAAAATTGTATTTCAAGCTCATGATTACACTAATGACAATCAAAATCTCAAACTATTTCCTTCCACTCTTAAAGAGTTAGCTCTACGATGGTTTATCACCTTAGCACCTGACTCAATTAGAACTTGGGATTAGATGGAAAACATATTCTTGGAGAGATACCAAGAATATTGTCAAGTCAAGAATCAAAATGATGAAATTCTTACAATGAAACAAGAGGACAGTGAAATCTTAGAAGATTATATAGACAGATTTTATTTTGTTCATAAGAGATGTGGAAGTATTGAACCTAAAATTTGCAAAGTCCTATTCTTAAGGGGACTACAAGATAAATCTAGGGATGCATTGGATATCTTGGGAAGAGGAGATACAAATGCACTTAAATTTGAGGAAATTATTAAACTCTGTAAAAATTACTCTCATTCAAGACATAGAAAACACAGAATTGGTAATGAAAAACATGATTTGAAAGAATGCATAAAATAGGCTGATGTTTTAGTACATGATAGAACATTAGATGAAAAAAATGAATCTACTAAACCTTCAGCCATCTATTGTTCAGAATGTAAAAAGCAACACTCTCTTCAAGATTGTCCTTTGAAAAAAATATTTATACCTGCTGCATGTAGCATTTGTCAATTAGGACACCCCACAAATCAGTTTAGTTTATTGCCAGAACTTAAAAGTGTCTTTGAAAAATAGTCTCAACCTATGAAAAAAACCAATTTTGTAGGACAAGGACAAGGGAATCATTTTCATAAATTTCCATATCATAATGCTTCTCAATTTCCCGCACATTGGGGAAATAATCCTTGGTATATGCCATGGTCCGCTTCAGGTCCACTTCAACAATGTTGGAGTCAACCACCATGGGCATACTCCTAAGCATGGTCTCAACATGGATGGATGCAACAACAATGGAATCAACAACATCCACCATGGTTGCAGCCAAAATTACAGGGATATCAATGGGTACAACATCAAAATCAGTACAAAGGGCAGCAACATTGTCAAAACCAAAAACCAATTTTTTTGCCTAAACATATCCATAATTTCTATCATGGACAACAACAACAAAAATTAAAACAACCTCTATTTTCAACTCAACCTATGGTTAGTCCAAATCATGTTAAATAGGTAACCCCCTGTCTCTGTGGTTGAATCAAAAAATACAGCCCTAATAAATGTTAGTGACTCGTGTTAAAACTCGATTGTGTTCAAGTGAACCACTACTTGAACCTATTCCACTTATCAGTGTAGAAAGTGAAGTTAAAAAGAATGAACATGAAAACAAATCTACACTAAAACAACATCAAGAAGAACAAGATACCTCATCAAATAAAGTATCATATTTTGAACGAATCGAGATATCAAAAATAACATCTTCACAATCAAATTTGATAAAGGAATTAGAACATTTAACTCATTACAATCCCTTTATCTCAAGTTGTACCAATCATTAAGAGGATTGTTCAAGAAATGTGTTTTAGAAAACCAAGAAAAAAGAAGAAAGTATATCCTAAAACCATACAAAAAGGTGGAAAATTAGTTAACTTGCTTTCAGGTAAACTTATTACACCTAAGTATGATTGTACAAAAAACCCACAGTTTCTTAGAACACATAAGGAAAATGAAAAGAATACTTTAGTTTTGGCCTCCATCAATGTAAATAAAAATGTTTCTCCAAGAACCAATTCAAATAAGCTTGGTACAAAACAAACTGAACCACGGCCAAAACAACCTTTAAACAACAATAGTTGGTTGACTAAAAACCAGGGAGCAAATTTTCTTGATATATTGGTGCAACATCCTAATGCTTTACTAACATTTTATGCATCTTTAGCAGTTGGCATTGAGTTGTTGCAGTACTGAAAAAACATATTTTGCGGTTGAATGCATTTGATGAACTTTGGTTGGAAGCACTTCACCAAATAGAGTTCACTCAACAAAAATGGAAAATGTGGCATGATGATCACATTAAGAGCAGCAAGGATGAACCAGGGGAGTTTGAGAATGAAGTTCAACTTTCTTTAGTTGATTATTTAAGGAGGATATTAATGGTAAATGGACATATTTTATAGTTGTACCATAAACCACTAACAAAGGTGGAATTTGCTCGGTATTTCACACAGTTACATTTGACAGAAGAGGCTTCTTCTTCTGATGAATATTCCAAATGATCATATCTTTGAATCTTAAAAGAAAAAGAAAAAAAATTAGAAAAAAATAGAAAACAAAAAGATGAATAAATTTTGGCTGTGAATTCCTTCATGGGCATGATTTCAGGGAAGTCATGAATTCCTTCACGGGCACAATCATAATCAAAAATACAAAGAAAAAAAAAAGAGAAAAGGAGAGGTTAAAGAAAAAAAAAAAAAAATGAATAGCTCAGCAGTGAAAATCTTTTCTAAGGCGCTACTGAGTTGGTATGCATGAAAACCAGTTTTCTGGCATGCATAACCTTGAAATTTTTGAGTCATCATTGTACAAATTCACCAACCGCACTTGTTTTTGAAGTGTTGCAGAAGCCTCAGACAAAATATCAACGAAGCAATCATCTTTCAAAACTTGCATTAACTTGTTTTAACCAGGTATATATGTTTCTTGCACTTTTCTCATTGTAAATATTTGATATATAGTATATGACAATTAACCATTAGTATAAAAGTGTTCATAAGAGTTGGCATAAACAAAACATACTTGGAGAAAGAGAAAAATGTTGGTTTCTGTTATGTCTTCAGAATTACTGCTGTATCTTCAAATAACCGTGGTATCTTTAGAATGAAGCTTTGTCTTCGGAATGAAAGTGTGTCTTCAGAATGAAGGTTTGTCTTCAGAATGAAGGTGTCTTTAGAATGAAGGTTTGTCTTCAAAATGAATGTTTGTCTTCAAAATGAAGGTGTGTCTTCAGAATGAAGGTTTATCTTCGGAATGAGGTTATCTTCAAATTAAATGCCCAGCTTAGTCTTCAGAATGAAACATAATCTTCAGAATGAAGATTTAACAGTCTGTTTCCACGTGGCATCCAAGGAGGGAGAAAAATACATAGTCAAGGAGGGAATGAAACATAATCTTCGAAATGAATATTTAACAAACATGCCACCACCATTCATTGATAGTAACCACTCATGTGGGAAAATTTGCATGCAGAATGGACAAGCTAAAAATAGTAAAGAAAATTTGATGGCAAGGATGTCCAATGATTGATGGCCAGGTGTTCAGAGCATAGAATAAGGAAGTGTGCCATATTTTCTTTTTGAAGACATATTTGCTAACGATTACAAGAAAAAAAAAATTATTCTTTCTAAAGAAGAAAAATATCAAACCCTGTAGCAACCAAAAATCAGTGACCTAATAGATGTTGTTGCAGAAGAAGAAACAGTTGTTGCAGATGCTGTTGCAAAAGAAGAAATGGCTGCTACAAAGGCTGTTGCAGAAGAAGAAATAGGAACTACTACAGAGGCTATTGCAAAAAAAAAATGCACCCAGCAATAGCAACAGAACCATCAAACTCACAGACTAAGAAAAGAGGGTCTGAAACTGTCAACAAAAAATAAAATAGAAGAGGGTTCATTTTTCTAAAGATGTTATTTATCTGTCAAAATAGGATAGTGAAGTTCCCATTGAAGAGCTTGAAGCTATCCCTAAAGCCCCTGTTACCACAAGAAAATAGGGCAAGAAGAGAATATATACATTAAGGACTAGGAGGTCTGCAAGACTCCAACAAAAAGAGCAAATTATTGAAGAGAAGACTAGACAGGATAGCCCTGATATCATAGAAGTGCAACAAGCCATTGAGAATTTGGATGTAATCATAGATAATTTCATGGAACCTCTTGTACAAGAGTAGGGTTCTGAAGCAGAGGATGAGATCGTTGTTAAGCAACAAACTGCAGTTGATTTTTCAGTATTAGGTTCTGAGTCAAAATAATAAGAGGAGGTGGACATCACAAAACAACTGAGAGCAGCCAAAAGTGTTATAAAAATACAAATGAGATCGATTGAGGAAAGAGAAGATGTTATTGAAAAACATGAAAAGAAAACTAGAAAATTATAGCAAAAAGTGGAGAAACTAAAAAGCAGGTTGTCACAAGTTGACGAACAATCCACTACATCAGATAAAGAGGAGGATTTGGTTCGATTCATTGCTTGGATTATCTAGGGAAGATGAAGACATAGGTGCTCATTCTGAAGTAGTGCCCCTCCACTTTGAAGCAGTGCCCTTCCATTCTGAGGCATTGCCTTCTTAATCCAAAGAAATACCTTTATGCAACATTATTGGGTAGGTCTCAGATTTAGGCCTCCAACCATCATTACTCTAGTTTTATCCTATTTTGAAGAGGATTCCCAACCAGATGATCAGTTTTAATAATGACTAAGAAACCTTCATGAGCAATTACACAGGCACTAAATTGTTCTATGAAACATGGAAGATGAGTATGGACATTTGTGACTCCATAGCCCACTGCAATGCATGAGGGCATGCATTAATACAAGTTGGGGGGAATGATGAGGCCTAGATAAGCCTCATTTATAGCATGTTTTAGATAGTTAAAACTGCCTAAAACTCTTATGAATTATCTTATATGCTAGTTAAGTTGATTTAATATGTTGTGTATTAACTGTTTGCATGATTGAAGTGTTAAGGACATTATATTCTGATTTTTAACAGTTTTTATATAGTTTTATGTTATATTTTCATGCTTAAGTTTACAGCAGCATTTCAGTAGTCTTATTTTGATGATCATTAAGCATTAGTTTCTCTAAATTCAGCAAATAGTATAGACTTATTACTGTGCAGCAAAAAACTGGTTTTTCCATATAAATTCTAGCAAGCTACCAATGAATGGCAAGGCATGGAATTCACATCCAAGGAAGAATGAAGACTATTGCAATTTGATCCTGAGGTCTAATACACCTAAGAAATTCATCCAAAACCATTTGGATTCAACATAGTTGGTCATTCTAAAGATCTTCGAAATGAACACAGTGTCTTCGGAATGAACACAATGTCTTCGAAATGAACAAATATCTTCGAAATGAGAAAACACAGTGTCTTTGGAATGAGCAGATCTTCGGAATGAGAATTGCAGTATCTTCAAAATGAGCGGATCTTCGGAATGAGAATTGCAGTATCTTCAGAATGAGTGGATCTTCGGAATGAGAATTGCAGTATCTTCGAAATGAGCCACTTATCTTCGGAATGAAAACAGAATGTACTTTTTGACTTGTTGACTGACTTTTTGCGGTGAAAAATGGGATAAGAAGGTTGATAAAGTTAAGGGAAATATCTCCCATCTAACTTTGTCATCCAAAGCCACCATTTATGGAAAAGATCAGATTGATCATATTCTAGGATAAACGCAGGAAATTCTACAGGATATCAGGACAGCATATTTTATGTTTGTAATTAGATTTTAGGCATCTATAAAAGATAGCTCCCGTACATGTTGAGCTATTAAGAATATTAGATTAGACATATTAGATATATTAGAGAGGAGATCAAAAATAGGATAGATGAGATAGCAGTTTTTCAGAGATCTGTAACAGTTAGCAGCAAATTCTGTAATTATGATTCTAAGGCAATAAAGTGCAGTTTTATTCTATCTATCTTATGTTTGAGTGTGAGTAAGACTTAGAGAATAAATTATACCTTCTTCTGGAAAAGGAGGCCAGCCACTTTCAGATCTAGGAGAAGGACTAACAGACAGGTTTTATTCTGATTTTGCTGCAGCATAATAAGTAGTGGAACTTGTCAATTTCAGCATTTTGTGGTATTTGATTTCTATTTTAGTTTTTATCCATCTATTTTACATTTGTGATGTAATCAGCAATAGATATAATCAGTTTCTTTATTTTTTAGTAATTTTTCAATTCCTTGCAATTTACATTTCCAGCAATTTACAAGTTTTCTATAATTTCTTGCATTCTTGTTTTTATTGTCAAACACTACACGAAGATTGACGACCTTCTGTTTCGAGTATTGATGAAGTTGATTACTTGTTTTATCTTATCATTGCAAAAGTAAATAGGTTTCTCATTTACCAACTGTAATTAGGATTTTCCTTCTGCAAATCAATTAAGTCTCAATTTAGCAATTGTAATTAGGACTTTATTTCTATAGACAGTAATTAGTTTTTCATTCTTGCAATTAGATTAAGGTTTAATTTATGCAATCTAGGGATAGAAGTGACACAAATCCCCCACACAATCAATCCTACCAATAAAGACCTGTTGCTCCCAAATGAACTAAACTACAACCCTGCTTGAACTTTCTATCGTAGACAGCCTTGGACACCACCTCGGATTGATAAGATCTTTGAGATTTAATGATGGTATAACGACTACTCATCAAGGTTGAAGGGAGGCTTCGAAGGGTTCCCGGGAGAGCTAGATCTTGAGGAGGGAGGGGGGATGGGAGTTTGCTTGGCTAGGGGAATAGTCTAGGAAGGGCGGGGAGGGATGAAAAAAGGGGTTTGAACGATCGAGGGGATGGGCATCAGCTCAAAGCTCCCCAAGATCTCCCCTTCCTCAATGTCCTCGATCGAAATAGAATTTTCCAAACCACTAAATTTATTGGCCATGGAAACAGAGGTACTTACCTTGTGATAGAGTTGTCTTGGTGGGGGTCTGGTGGTGGTTTTGTTCTATGCTGGAGAAATGGAATACTGGAGGTGGTGCATTTTTCTTGGCTAATCCTCAGAGCAGGTCGTTTGGAGCAAGAATCGAATCTTGGAACACTGCGACTAGAGGTGACCCTGGGATTGACATTCAGGGCAAAAAATTGGTTTGTTTTTGTAGATGAGCATTTGTTTCCACTTGAAATCCATATAAATTAGGTTTAGGTGATCTGGTAGCTGGCTCTCCAGATTCACATTTACACACACGCGTTCTTGGGTTAGACGGGTCCTTGCACGAGTGGCCAAGTCAATGGCCACGAGTTTGCCAATGGCCTTGGAAAGACCCTGGAGGGCATCTTCATAGAAGAAGTGGGCTGGGATATTCGATAGCCTGACCTAGATGGGGGTGAAGTTGATATTATGGGAATTGGGATCAAAGTTTGCTTACCACTTTTTTAGAAATAGACTTCGCCTTCCAAAGAACCATGGGCCTCCGAATAAGATGCACTCGGTGTCTTCCTGGGTGTTGAGTTGGATCATGAAAAACCCTTGGGTCATTGCTGAGATCTTCATATTCCCAAGGGTTTTCCACTTGGATGCAACCCATATATGGATGACGTCCATATCAAGGCAGCCTTTGATAAATTTTCCCACCAGGGAGTGGGTGTCCCGAGACTCATAGCCCTCCATAAGGCTTTTAGGGCACAAAACATCGCTTCCATGGGTGATGAATTCATTTGCCGCAAATGAGGGAGGGAACCATTTTTTTTGTAAAATATCGGTGAAGGATGCTTTCCCACTAAGGATTCCATCCTTGGAGAGTTGGAGGGCCACATGGAGATTCTCGTCTCCTCCTAAGAGTGGACTGATTCGGTCGTAGGCCATGGACTCAGTATCGCTAGGGTTCGGGGCACCGTAGTCCCCGAACTCAAGAATGCTTGGCGACGTCATGGGAAACCTTTGCATTCCACATTCATGCCTCGTGTTAGTCCCTAACGACCAGAAGACCAATGGTGATGGGAAGTCTGGTGATGACACAAGGAAACAATCGAGGGGGGATCACCATCACAAAAATTGCATGTGCCCTAAACTTTCACCTAGGGAGGAATTTTGTTGATCGTCGAAAAACTCGATAGAATCAAAAGAAACTCCTATTTTCTATTATTCTAGATATCTCTATCTTGCCTTTAAACCCTAATTTTACCTCACATTGTGCAATGGTTTTTTAACTTTAAAATTGCACTTGGAGCTCATATTTAATTGAGTGCACTCTCAATGGATACCAACCACTCTGTATTTCCCCATTGCAACACGCTTGGATATTAAAGATATGCACTCTTGATGGGTGTTTCACCAGAGGCACATTACGCAGTCTACGTTATAAAGTGTAAATTTCATGAAATAATCATTTTGCAAATGTCCTTGCTTTGACATGTAAGAGGTAAAGTATTACTTTCTTCTTTGGCAAATTTCCTCAATACAATTTCTTTTATTATTATTATTATCACTTTGTTGGCAAATAAAAATTCTTAAACTACTCCAATTGCAGTCTACCTGCGTGCTTTCATTTTCACAACATTGATTTCTCACATATTTAATTATTTATATATGTTTTCATAGGCAATAGACAAAGCATCTCTAGTTGTCATGAGATAATTCATTCGACAATAAGTGACACTTTTGGTTTGAATTGTCTTTGCGATGGACACTCTCAGATGGGAAGGATATTGTTGTGAATAGGCTCTTTGTAAGGTATTCCACACAAGCTATGGATAAATTCCTCTTAGAAGTCAAGATCATAGCCACTTTCTTTACAGAAATCTTGTGTGTTTGCTTGGATGTTACAACAGAGAAAACGGGCGAGCAATTTCTCTGTCATGAATTTATGTCAAATAGTTGTCTTGATAAGCATCTATTTGGTATTCAATTTTAATTTATGTACATTAATCTCATTATAATCTATTCTCACTACAATTCATAAAATTGGGATAGAGAACTTCGTCTCAACTGGGCACAATGCTTCTTGTTATTTTAGGGAAACACATGCTAAGGAAAAAAATACTCGGGATTATCTCCAATATGAGGAAGGCCATTATCTTGTACAAGATATAATTTGAGTGTAATTTTTATATTATATTTTTAGTGAAGGTATAGTGTTAAATGGTATTTTTTAAGGTTAAACTTTTTTCCTTCAAATAACCCTAATGTTTTTATTATTATTATTATTATTATTATTATTATTTTGAAATAAATTTTTATACTTATTTTAATTATTTTTTAATATTATAATATTTTTTTTAACTTTTAAATAAAATAGTTGAATTCTTGATCGCTCTAAACTTTAAAAAATAAATTTTAAATAATAAAAGATTTAACTAAGTAGACATCCTTATTTCTCCATACGTAAAAATAATTAATTTAAAAAATAGAGAATAAACTTATAACTCCTAAATTCTTTTTAAACCATTAACCTTATGACTCCTTCAATAGCTTAAAAATAGTTTTTAAAACTTTAGAATACCTTCTTCTTGAATGCGCCAAACACTTTCATGACAGGATGCTTGAACTTTTAAAACTCTTCAAGAGCTTTCCAAATAGGCAAACTTTTCCTTTACTGGGTTTTTCGTCAAAAGGTAATGATTGTCCCAATACCTTCATTCATATTCTTCGTGACTTATCATAGCACTCTGTAGCTCCAATACCATTGTCAGTTTTTCAAATAGATTAATTCACATAAAGCTTTAACCAAGATCAAGTATAAATCAAAGATATGTCACTTAATGAAAATAACAATGAATCTCAATATTGAAATAATAGCAATATCTCACAAATAAAACTTAGATGCACACACTATCCAAAGATCACAAGAATGATTCACATTGATTACATTGTATGGAGCTTTACCTCCAATATATAATTTTACATGACTTTTTAGTACTTTAACTATTGCTCTCCTCAAACATCTAGGAGATGCAACCTTTCATATTCCTCTCATAAAGACAAAACTCTCATCTTGCCACATATCATGTGACTCTTCATTCTCTATCCTGAGACCTTACACTTTCTTTCTCTCATATTGATACATATATTATATAAAATATAAATCATCTACCAAACTAATATTACAAGGGGGCCAAATAATGTAATACTTCCAACACTTCTAATAGATTCTAAACCAGCATATTCTAGGATGAAAAAATAGGTAAATAAAACTCTTGAAGCATATTTTGAGACTCATTTACTATTTGTTTGAGTTCCTCTCCTTCAACCAGATTGCTAATAGAAATCCATGATCTAGAGTCGTTGCACACATTAACATAATATTTGACATTTAGATATTAACCATATAATACCCCTCATTAATTAACCATATAATATATTTCTTGATCAATTGTAAAATATCTAATATGAATTTCCATTTTGGTGATCCTTTGGGTACAATTTATTTCCTAAATAATTTCATAGCATTAAGCAAATCTATATTTTTAAATATTATTTTTTCCAACTCTTTCCTTTATCTTCGAATAATATTCAACCAAGGACCAAACTCATAAGTATGTAATGTAGTCTTTATGAGTTGTAGTCTTTCTACCATGGTTAAGAACTTATGTTTACACCCTACCAAAAAATATTTCCTTTTATCCAAACATGATTCCCAAAGATCCTTTTATTTCTTTTATGAGACAAAGGAATACCCAAGTAAGTTGGTGAATTATTTTCAATTTTAAACATTAAAATATAAATAATAATCCATTGTAAATCTAGGACGTAAATGAAAAATATTGGATAGTATTAACCAAGTGTCTAGTAGCCTTTTCATAGCATGATAATATTGATTTATACTATGTGGCCTCACTAATTGAGGATGATCCAAAAGAAAAGTATTATCAACAAATTGGATTTGATATACAAAGGGATATTTTATTACGAACTAAATACCTTTAATTTCTCCTTTTGTTTTCTCCTTTGAGAAATCTCATCCTAATGCCTCCATAAGAATAATAAATAGATAAGGAGATAATGGGTCACCTCAAAAAATTCCATGGGATGACTTAAAGTATCTAGCAAGGGTACCATTAATCAGATTATAATATTTTAGAGTTCTACAACAACATCTAGTCCATTCACACAAACATTGATCAAAACCAAACATTTTAAGAATAACATGTAGAAAACTCTAGCAAACCCTATAATGTGCTTTTTCATATCTAATTTCATAATCATAACTATCTTTTTAATAGAATGAAGAGAATGTATGGCCTCATATGCACTAATTACACCATCAAGAATTTATTTACAATGAGAAAAAACCACCTTGTTCCTCTAAGATAACATAATCTAGAATGTTTTTCAACATGTTTGCCGTAATTTTAGTAATTAATAAATCATATTACAAAGGATTATGGACAAAAATTATCAAAATATGTTATCGCGTCTTTCTTGGGAACCAATATAATAAAGGTGGTGTTGGTCAAATATCTTCCTAAAATACAAACATGAGTTTGTGCACCCTAGAAACGACCAACATTGAAAGGTCGGAGGAAAGAAATGTCCTCCGTGCCAATCTCCAGAGAGGGTTGGCTCCCTTACTAATCCTACACCGGTTTAAGTCTAGAGTTGCAGGAAAGAAATAAAAATAATAGAAAGAAATGGGAAATATAGCCACATGCCAAAGATGTAGGATTGGGGACAAACCAACAACAGGAATTCCAACCAAGTGTTATAGCAGCATAAAATAGAAAATGAGGCAAGAGACTCTATTCGAAGACAACTTCCAAAATCGCATTCTAATACTCACACTTACACTAGCAATGCCCAAATCCAAGTGTAGAATTTAAACTTAACAACAGATAGCAAACATGAATATAAAATAGAAATACTTGAACAAAAATAAATCACATAAATATTTTGCTTGCAAAATCATAAGCCGCAACTTCTTCTATTTAGGCAAAGAACTTGAATAGTTTTTTTGCAAAATGTCCATCCTCCCTTTTACAATATAAATTGTGTAGTATTTATAGAGGATTTCACCTCTTTTATTTAATTCACATGAAGGCAAAATGTTTACAGATCGGGAACCCTAGTGTGGAAATTCCTCCTCAGAAATCTTGAAAATCCACTTTTTGAAATAGTGATCTAGTTTCTAAGGAAAAACCTCCAGGAAATTAGCACATTCAAGCGTTGGTGCACGAAAAACTACAAATATGGTCGATGACCTGGTATATTCGTTGCACCTCAAAAATTTGCTCATGTTCAAAATATTTTGGAATTCATGAAAATCGCTCGATGGTTTTAATGTTGCAGCGCTTTTTGCTTGAAATCAACAACTTCAGTTACTCCTCGCCCCAATCATTAAATTCACTCCATTCACCTAAATTGAGAGCCTTTGAAAACCCATGTTGATACCAAAAATAGAATTTGCTTGAAACCAAGCAATGAGCGAACGTGTCTCCTTCAACCTGCACCATTCTTCCTCAT
Organism: Wollemia nobilis; assembly: GCA_028583015.1. Taxonomy (NCBI): domain Eukaryota; kingdom Viridiplantae; phylum Streptophyta; class Pinopsida; order Araucariales; family Araucariaceae; genus Wollemia; species Wollemia nobilis. The sequence continues at coordinate 1,718,925 of JAQPPZ010005450.1, forward strand.
TCGTGCTTCCTGGTGAATAGGGCACCCCTACAATAATAATTTTAATAATTTTGCTAAACTTGTACCTCTAAGTCGTACTTTGCATTGCCCCATATGTTTTTGTTGAATACATAATTTACAGCTCAATTTACTTCATCATATTTATTCCATAATAGCAATCTCCCTTGGGTGAAACACCTTTTAATGTTTTCATTTTACTCTGACGTTTTTATCCATTATTATGTTGCTTCACCCTAGAGAGGGGCGAATGGGATTTTTACCGCTTATCTAGGGTGAAAGTACTGTTGGCGACCTTCTTTGGAAGCTCTCCCTCTTTTAAACTTTTAAAATATATGTTCACCCCAAAAGAGGCAAAAGTCACAGTCGCCCTTAACTTTGGGTGAACGTAATCTTGGATTTTCAACACCTACCCCTTTAGTATTTTCCCGAACTTAAAACAAAGTCCTTGATGCATTGGTGGGATCATCTTCATGTAGCTTCACCCTTTATGTGCATTTGCCCAAAGAGAGGGCAAAATGTGTCTTTGCCCCTCTTTTGGGGCAAATGAAGCTTTGAATTTTCAAAGCTTATCTTGGTGCTCGAACTCATCATTTTGTTGTGCTTTCAGCCTAGGGAGAGGCAAAAGGGATTTTTGCCCCTCACCTAAGGTGAAAGCCCTGTTGACTAGTCAACAAACTACCTTGGTGCATCATCTTTGAAAATTTGGGGGACGTTCACCCCAAAGTGGGGCGAACGATGCTTTCACCCCATATTTGGGGTGAATATACTTATTTATATTACCATTGCACTTCGACTTTGGGCCCACTTGACTTAACCATTAAAAAGTATTTTCACCCGAATGAGAGGTGAAAGGGACTCAACCCAACTTAGCACATTTTCTTCCTTTTTGCAATACTCATTCGTCCTGAAGTGGAGCGAATGCACTTGTTACCCCATTTTTGGGGTGAACATACTTTTGTTCTTTCCACTTCTTGACAACATGATTTTTGAAGGCGCTAAGGGTTCTTCATTCTTCATTCGTATGAAAATGATGTCATTTTTATTATTCTTAGTCTTTGGGTGCTATTTGTTGCAGACGTCTTTGGGCGATTTTAACTGATCTCACCAACCAATTTTCCCAACCATTTTACCTTATAACACCCATTATTTTTGGTCATGAAAAAAAGAGACAAAGGAGTTTGACACACAAAAAATAAACTGCAACATATTATATCGGCCAAAATACTGCAATCATAGTATAAATATATTTTGCCATTTTTTTACAATCAAAAAAATTTATCAAAAAATCTCAATGTGGCATAATATCAAAATTGCCAACAGGTGGCAATGACCTCACTTATCCTAGACCTCTTCGATCATAGTCAACATATCACTCTTTAATAAATTTTAAAAAAATGAATTAAAATTATGGGAAATCCATTGAGTCTAGGTGACTTAATAGGATGGAAATAGAAATTTGCTTCATGTAGCTCATCCATATATATCTTCTTCATCAAGCTTTCTTTTTTTCTTGTGTGATAACTAATGGAATATTTTGCAAAAATATTCCTTGTGCCTCTTTAACTTGCTCAAAATCTAACAAAATATTTTTAAATAATTAATTGCTTGCTTTATGATAAATTTTGGAATTCATGCCTATTTCTAGAAATAAATAGAAGCAATCCATCCACTTGAATCTTGTATAAAAATAATAAAAAGGGATGAAAGAGAGAAAGATATGGTGGGCACTTGTAGGCACCATAAAAAATCACTTAATTATCTATAGATAAGAATCACAACACTCCAATAGAATGGATGGTGTGGTGTGGAGTATATATGCTAATAACAAAACCCTAATTACATAAATAATTTTAACCTAATCCAACATAATAAGAGGGTTTGAGGTTAATTACAAGTTATAAGATGGATTTAACCATAACAAGGTTAAACACAACCCATATGGCTTATATAATAAAATAATACAATAACTTAAATATGTTTGTACAGTGATTTCCCATATGCCTATAAAAGATTGTATCATACAATTTAGACCTTGGCCATAAGTTAAATTACACTTTCAATAAAACTTCTTTCTTAAAATTTATTTCATGTAGACTTAAATATTTTTAATGCGATGAAAATAAAAAATGTTGTTCTAAAATGAAATTTTTGGTATTTTTATCTCCTTCCTTGAGCCATTTCTCCCTAAAGTTTTGAAACCATTATGAATCCTTGCTCAATTCATTATGATAATAAAAAGTAATTGTTTTTCTTACACATTAGAATCCTGGTCCATTCCATTGATTTCTACTATCTCTTGTGAATTTTTGAGCTTAGATTCAATTTTCTTCTTTTCTTTAAAAATGTTACCAGAAAAAATGGCATTCTAAATTTTCATTTGTACCTTTAGATATTCCATATTTTGAACAAACATGTACATATTTTATCCTTTAAATTTTACTTCATCCCACCATAGCATAACCATATAGAAGAAATTAGCATCTTAAAGCCACATAGACTAGTAGTGAAATTGAATTTTAATGACCACTATTGAGTAAATTACAAGCCAAAAGAATGGTTGTTATGATCCTACTCACAAAGATGCAAATGAAGTAAATATTTGTTATGATCTTTTCATATATCGTATTATGAGTAGGATCATATATAACTATACCACGTGGGAAATGGCACCTTAACTGTGCATCAAACAAGGTGGTTGGTTGTAGATTACGAAGAAATTTCATAATCTTGGTAAGTTAAAAAGGCATGTTTTTTCATTATGTTGTGTTCATCCTCAAACTACCACCTGTCCCACCGTATGCATAGGAATCGCACAAAATTTTCATCATTCACCAAAAGACAATCATATTGATGCATGTGCTTGATGATATCCCTTTCGAAGTAGGTGGTATTGTTTGAGGTGTGATTGTAGCATAACTAAAAAATTATTTGCATGCATCAAGATCATGAAAATGTAATTTTAGTTGCCATTTTCATTCTATTGACATAAAGGAGAGCAAAGAAGTTATAGATAAAAAATTATTGTGTTCTTGCAAAAGTGTGATAGAAACTGTGTAATTTGGCACAGGCAAAAGCGAATATCATGGGAGGACCAAAATACAAAGCTAAACCAGACGCCATTGACGAGCTCGAGAAGCATCCTGAGGTCATCATAATTTTCATCAAGTAGGTGGAAAATCTTCCTACAACAATTCAAAGGCTATGTAGAAGCCCTAGCAACAAAATTTACACATTCACTTTAGAATAACCGGGTGAGGATTATAGGACTGTAATTAAGGTAACTCCAAAAATTCTCAATAAAAACTATAAAATTCCTTACAAGAGAGAGAAGATAACAAAAACATTTAGAGCTACTCTTCTTGACATTTTCAATGTTTTTAGAATAAAGGGTGATATTGAGCCTAGATTTGAAATAAATTTAAAAAAAAAAAACAAATTATGCAAAGGCATTAAATGCTCCTATCTAAAAGTACCATGGAATGAAGTTACACTATGGATCATGAAATTATTTAACCTATGAGGGACATTTTAGTATCCTCTTTGGACATCAAGTAAATATTTTAACCCACCTCAAGAATGGCACTCATAGACTTGAGGTAAGAATTAATTTACCTCTATATTTACATAATGATTTGCATGATATGGCTAAAATATTCTAGGAGGGGTAGGGCTTTATTAAGTACCATGGATTAATCAAATTGTCAGGTAAACACCACTTTGGTGGGATTGAGCACTCATGGAAGTAGTTTATGAATACATGGATTGAGGCTTCTACTCCCAAATATAATAAGAAAGAAATGGAAGAAACATCTAGGAGTAAAAAGAAACCAAAAGTTGCAGAGAACCTAGAGTATAAAACACCATCTGCATAAAATAGATCTAGGGGTAATAGTAAAAAATAGCCTAGGATTGTAGATATACCTACTAGGGAAGAAACCCATCCACCAAAAAAATATGTTCCTACAAGGAAGAGGGTTGCAACCAGCAACAGGAAAAGGTATATAGAAGTTGCACCAGATACTGAAGAGACACCTTTATCAGAATAACCTACATTGGTATATAGGAAGAGATAATGCAAAGTTATAATCCATGTGATGACAATAAAATCTCTACCCAAGTAGAAAGCTCTATACAGGACGAAACCCCTACCCCAAAATAAATATTTGCATTAGAGGGGTCTATAGTGATCCCAAAAGAAACCTCTATGTAGGAGGAGTCTCACCCTCAATCACCTAAATCCACTCTAGTACCTAAGGATTCAAAACCAGATGAGAGAAGTGTTTACAAAAGCATGAGGAAGTGGCCTAGATATACCAAAAAAATAAGATAACAAAATAAGGGCAAAACGAGTTCTTCTACTCATTTGAGTAAACGACAAGAGGAAGTGTTGGACCAATCTATTGCACATGATAAGGTTGCAAAATATTTTGAAATAATATCCTATCATGAGGAAGAGGAGGTAGCATATGAACATCATGAAGAAGAAGTTGTATCAAAGCAACCTCCCCTTAGACAAAGCCAAAGGTAAGCAAAATTTAGCTACTCTGGAGCAAGCATTAGCATTGTCTGGAGCTCACAGATAGAAAAGGAAGAAGTTGATCATTTATGATGATGAGGATATGTAAATCCTAAACATTCTTATAATAATATAGAATTAGAAATAAAGTGATTTCCATCCTTTAGGTACAACCAACAATTCGATGCAAACTCCACTAGATAATGTTGACCTCCCTATAAAACAATAAGATATGGTTGGTAATTATCATGCATAGGAGCCTCAATGTATGAATGAAGAATCAAATGAAGACATAATGGAGAAAGAAATTTAAGCCTTGGATTGGTTAACTACTACATATTCTAGAGCTATTATCAAGTCTCAGCAATGATAGTTGTAGGAAGCTCAAATAGAAATTTAGGAGAAATAAAGGCATATTTCTTAATTGTTGTAGGAACTGAATGAAATGAAAAATAAATTAGGATAAAATATATATTCTAAGTCAATTTCTAGAACAAGTGTAGTAGATATTCTACTAGGATTAGCTACTGAGTATAATAGTAATCAAGAGATTAGGAAACAAGGTCAAACTCCATCTGACCCTGATGAAAATGTTGTAAATAGAAGTGTTTCAAATAGTTTGGAGCCTTTTGCTTTAAAATATGTTTTTGTACATCATGAAGGGAAGGCACTGATGGAATTTGGAGAAACTTCCACATAAGTAAGAAATATTTTGGATCATGGAGTTCCAAAACAAGCTCTAGAACAAAGGACTTCAATATTTAGGGTATTAGAATGGCATGATGCACCTTATTAGCTTGAGATAGAGCTAGCAATAGTGATCAAGTAGGTTATTGTTGAGATAAATCATATTATAAAATCATTGGGAAGGGGAACATAGATTGAATTCCTATAAATTCTAGTTCTAAGACCAACTATTGTCATCCCACAAGGCATTGTCACATTAGATAATCATAATACAACAATCTCAATATGGATGAGGTGATGTCATTACTTATAAGGATGCCTTGTGATATTCAGATCCTTAGAGGAACAAAATAGGAAGCAAGGTGAAGAGAACCAATTTTAAGACTAAGATCACGGACCTATACCACATTGTAGACTAGTTAGTTGAATGCAGGTCACCTAGAAAGATTTATAGCTTGTTTTTATAGGTGGAAAGTAATGAGGATTTGTTCTGATATCTCATATGATCTGACCTCTACTAATTTTTTTGTTGAAGCCTTCTTGCATCGTCCTATGGAGTAGAAATATTTTTTGTGTAAATTTTATTTGCATAAATGTGCACTCCTTGATGATGTGCAATTTTTTTCTCATATCTATATTTGTGATGTTCAATTATGAGGATTCACCTCTACATTTTGTAATTAGTTGTATTGGCAAGAAAGGTTGAGATAATATAGGTCAAGTGAAATGGGACCTGATCTATTGTTATAACATTATCAACCTAACCCAAGGGCTCTAATTAGTACACACTACTCTTTGATGGGTAATGCAGCTATAAGGGAGATATTATAATTATGTCAATGCATGTTTGACAAATTTCTAAAATTTCTATAGATATAACTTTAATAGGGATTGGGTTACATATAGACAAAGGTGTGATGAAATGCCTATCACCTTGAAGAAAAGGGAGCCCATTTCATCAACAAATATAATATGGTCCCATAAGAGAGCAATTGCAATGATTGAGGTGATTACAACACTGAAATATGAATGAATATGCCTATATTTTTTACCACCCACTATGATAACCCCTATTCCATATTATGACAAGACTAGACCACAACCTAAACATTGATTTTAGTAATGGCTAACATAAATCTGAGAGAACATGGGATACCACTCTATAAAAGACATTTTGTGGTAGCATTTATAATGAATTAGATATGCATGCTACTTTGGCCAGGTAGAATGCATGAGGCCATACATCAAAATCAGTGTGGAGGAGTGATGAGGCTACAAAATTACCTTATTTTTTACTAGCCTAAAACTATTTGTCTATTTTTATTAAACTAATATAGTATATGCCAAATTTTAATCTATATTTATGTTAATATTAAATGTTGAATGTAGTGAATAAAAGAATATTTTTTCTTTACCTATTTTAAATTGGTTTTTGTTTGTTTTTAAGGACTAATTACATGGTGTATTCCCAATTGAAGGATAGAATAGATTAATAATAATTCTATAGAATTTTATGAACAAACCAATGGTGTTGATGTATTTGGTGAACCATTGCTCCAAAACATTTTTAAGCTACTGCACCTAAATTATGAAAGTTGGAGTAATATAGCACCAGTTGTGCACCAGAATAATCTTAGCACAAGTTGGGCACCAAAATAGCTGATGCACTAGAATTACAGTATGCAAGGGTTGCATTGGAATAATAGGATGTGGAGTCACTCTAGAATAGTTGTGCAAGGGAGGAATTGATAAAACCGGATGGTCAAACCACTTCAAAAGTATCTTCATGAGTCATGTGAATCGGTTTTATGTTGACCAATAGCATCAAAACAAATTTATGATTCTACAAAAGAATAATAGTGTTGACCAGTAATTTTGTAGTTGTTGCTTTCCTGTCATGTGGGAATAAACTCAACTACATATATGATGATCTTGATACATACAAAATGAAGTAGGGAAATATGTTGGAGACTTTAGATCTATTTCTATAAATCAACATATTTATCTAGCCAAATATACTATTATAATCTAGTTGGTTCGACTAAACACGTAAATCTATGTAATAAATTAAAGGATAGATTGCTACCCAAAATAAATCTTGTTAGTAAGTTGGATAGTTAGAATCTCATCTATAAATAATAATGTATGCCTATTAGGCAAGGGTTAAGAAGATGGAATATGCAGTAAATATTTGACATTCCACATGATGTATTAATCTAAAATTGTTTTGTCCCATTGAATGTATTACATTGACTACATAGTCTTTACTGCTAAATATTTTACCTCCTATTGAACCTTGGAGCAAGGGTCCACTCTTTGGAATAGTGGAAGGATTATTAGCATAATTGTAGGTTTTTTATTTAGTTTTCTTTCTATTATTTATTCCAACAACTAGAATAGCATAATTGAAGTTGATGAGTTTATTTTTATTTCAAGTTTACCTTGGTTAAAATTATGTTTCTGATAATAGTGTAATTTATTTTATTTTTTTGTAAGTGTGCATTGTTATTTTCATTTGATTATTGAAATATAATTTCTACTGATAATTTTTTTATTTCAACAATGAATTATGTTTTAATTTAGTTTGGGGTTGTTTAGTTCCTTTCAATTAAGGATTGTTGCTTCATTCATTTCTACACATCAATTATAGGATTTATTTCAGTAACAAAGTTTGGAATTCAATGTGGTTATATTTAGGAATGTTGCAAAGATGTTTTAATTCTTGGTTTTCATATATTAGTTTAGAACCTAGATATCTAAGATATAGTTCTTAGACCTCTAATGCATATAGCCTTAAGATTCCACCCTAGTTTGATAAATATTAAAGTGAGAGCATTAACAACACTTATCAACAATGATGACTATAGTCCAATCTAAGGAAATTTTTTTCTAGAGGCATATTTACATCCAAAAAATTCTAGATGATGAAGGGGATCTAGATGAGTCTTCCTCAAGTGCACAATCCCACTAGATCATATATTATGGGAGGAAGATATTATTTTTACCATAGTAAATTCTCACTACACAAAAGAAATCCTTGACAAGGAAGCCTTGGCAGAGAAAGAAGTAGGTAGAAAGGAAGCATTAGATGAAGCATGAACAAAAGTTTCAACCAAGAAGTTCTAAAAAGGCAAGAATTCTAGAAAGGCGTAAGTACAAAAATCAAAAGTTGTAAGACATGTATTTTCACAGTCAAATGATAAAGTCCCAAGGTTAAAGGGAAATTCCCAATGTTAGATGGTGAGAAAACTTTTGAAGGTTGAAACCACCTAGATCCCACATATTGCACTGATGTGTATAGTCTTAAAGGTAGTATAGTCCTTTCCTATAAAATAATATGACATATCTCTCAGAAATGATAGTAATATCATGGGATCCATAGCAAAAATAACCCATAAATATGAAGCATTAAATGAAGAAATCTTCTAAACCCAAATTATGAGAATTTCTAAAAAAACATAGATGACAATAATAATAGTAGTTACTCATACAAAGACTCAAAACTATTTGAAATTTATAATTCCATATCTTTAAGACCTCGGGGAGACCAACATATTAAATAAAGACAACCTGACATTAGGAGCAACATTCACCTCAAAATATCTACATAATTTTTGGAGGGAAAGCCTCCTCTTTGTAATCTATAAATAGTAGTACTTTAGGCTTTGTAAAGCATTGACAAGTTTGTAAAGCTTTGCTTTCATTTCTCTTTGTATATTAGTACATGTATCTCTAAGTAGTCTTATGGGAAAATAAACCCCCACTTTTGGCATAACCTTTTGCAATACCTTTTGTAATATATATATATATATAAAATAAATGCCTACATGTCTACTTTGATTCCATTTATGGATCGCATGCTATGACCCATATCTTTTATGTGTGTATGTTTACATCTTAATATTTGTATGCTTTTCTATATCAAGGAGAGAAAGTGTTCATGCTAGCACATTATGGTAAGAGTTATTATGCAAGGAGATCTTATTGATCTTTGGTCCATTGCCACCTTTTTTTTTTAGGTTTTACTTTCACTATTTTTTAATTTTCTCTCTTACCCTTTCCCCCCAAGCTATTAGAGTAGGAAGTGTGCACCCAAGATCTCATTTTATAAAGGAGCTAGCCTTTGTTAAAACCCTAAAAGCCCAAAACCAAGACAAACCATACACTCTTGTGACTGGCCCTACTATATCACACTATGCAAGGTGTGATCTACCCCATCTGCCTGGTCGACACCATGTCTAACAATTGGAAAAATTAGAGTGAACAATAGTTTAATGGAATTTCTAGTGGAACCCCATTAATTTATCCTTGATCCCATGATCTCAACAACAAGTTAGGCTTGGACTTGGTGAGGGTATCTACCTGTTTCTTCTTATTGAATTTGTTCAAACTCACATGGTGACTTTGCTCAAGAACAAAAAATTAGAAGAAGCCACTATGAAGAACATCAAATTGAGGTTCTAGTGAAGGCTTTAGTCTATCTGTAAGTAGAGCACAAGTTGCATTCACTTGAAGACTCTGCTCAAGCTAAAGTATCCAAATGACTATGAGAAGTTCTCCACCAATTTTACATGCTAAAGCATGGACCCTTCCTTATGAGTTTTTCAGAATGGATCAAAAGAAACCCCTTCCAGTCTCCAGCACCACTAGATATATGGGATGACTTTTTTATGTCTATACTCCTAAACTTGTCATACTATATAGGTGAAGGTCTATCAACCCTATGGAAACATCTGCAAGACATGGTTTGCTTGTACCAACTACATAACATCATAAAGTAGAATGTGGCTCTAAGGTTTCTAGTGGCATCATTCAAAGTAAATGCTTACAAGGTGTATGAATCTCTTTCTCTGCACTCAATTATTGAATAGGGTCAACTTATTGCCCTATTCATGAATGGATTTAGAGAAAGAGAGTGATTAGCTCTAGTTATCTAGCCTACTACTCCCTAGTCTTCTCTCACTCATCAACTTGGTACTTCCAAAAAGATTACAATATTTTGGTATGAGGAATAATAATACATAGATGTGGGGGAAGCAACATCTAGCAGGCCCTAAAACATAATGACAATCATATGGGCCAAGGGATAGCAGAGATAGAAGAGCCCACTCCCTCTAAATTTTTTGAGCATGCAAGTGTGGGCACTTTTTTCAGTCTAAAGGAAGGTATTTTCCCTCTATGGACATAAGAGAGGCAAATAATCTAAGCTAAAGGTGGAAGATGCATTCCAATTGGATCAAGAACAAAAATTAAGTCAACACTAGTAACAATCCTACTTCACCAAGAAGATTTTTTATCCTTGGTACCAGTCCATTTGCATCAAGGGGCTACTCCCATTTTCTTAAGGGTAAAAATTGTTTATCTAAGAAACTAGAAAAAGAAAGAAAAAAGGACTTGAGCAACTAGTGGGGGAGGATCATGTTTGATTCCAAGCCTCATGGATAAAGGCCACCCACTAAATCCTTGTATATATGTATTATATGTAATTTAAAGGAGTAATCTTAGTTTTGTAAAGTTATGAAAGCCTTAACAACTATAGAGATCTAAAGGTGAATATTGACTACTAAAATTCCCACTTTTGCTTTCATTCTAAATGTGGGTTCTTCTGACTCTGCACCCAATGAACTATGTGCCAATTTTTATGGGTTCCTCATCTCTAGTAGGTTGAAGATCCCCTATGAGTTGTTAAAATTGTAGTTAATTTTAACTACACTGAAAATGAAGCCTTGACAAGGTAGCTTTGGTGAAGAAATAAGCAAGTGGAAAAGGAAGTGTCAAATGAAGCATAGACAAAAATTCCAATAAAATAGTTCCATAAAGGTAAGAAGTCCATAAATGTGCAATTCTAAAGATTGAAAGTTTGAAAAAAAACTGATTCAAGGTAGAAAGTAAAAGTTCTAACTCATAGAGTTTTGTAGTCATATGATAAGTCTCTAGGTCAAAAGATAGTAAAAGCCTTGATGTTAGATGCTGAAGAAAATTTCAAAGGATAAAACCACCTGGACCTTGCATATTGCATTGAGGTGTACAATCTTTGAGGGATTATAATACTTTCATGCAAAATAATATGGCATATCTCTCATAAAATATAGCAGCAACATCGGAGCCATAATAGAAATAACCCATAAATCTAAAGAATTAAATAAAGAAATATTTTACACCTAGATTATGGGAATTCCCAAAAAATGTAGATGGAAATAATAGTGGTTGCTTATCCAAAGAATTAGAACCATATGGTATTTATGATTCTAGATCCATAGACCTCAAGGAGATCAACACCTTAAATAAAGACATGACCCAACAACATGTTAGAGAATATTATATTATTTGGTACATGCTAATGTAGCCCCATGGTACTATGGGTGATTTTTGTGTTCTCCTCATCCATCCAACTCTTTTTGTTGTGATAAGAAATGTCCAAGGCTACGAGCATTGACCATAAAATCAATTACATTAGTAGAAGGACATGTTCTTCAAGAGAAATAAATTGGTAGTCAGCAATTGTAGAGAAGTCAAAAGAACCAAGAAAAAAGGTGATTGTGCTAAAAGGAGGTGCAACATCGTGATATAGCAACTTTTCATTGTGTCACGATCACAAAGTTTCCAAGAGGACTTCATGTAGAAAGAGGGACACGATACCACGACTTGATGTTGTTTCACAATCATGATTTCCCACAAAATGAAAAGGTGAAATATTATCATGACATCATGACATACATCTGTGGCACAATCATAAGATTAAAATAGCCAAGGGATAAAATATGATGCAGCATCACGACTTGTCAATGTTTCGTGATCACAAGATAAAAAAGAGGTTGAGGTAGAAAGAACAACCACAACATCGTAACAGGTTATCTATTCATGACAACCAAGGGTTTATTAGATCAAAGTGCAGAAGAGAAGGTGCAACATTGCAACATGTCATTATGTCGTGATTGCTAGGTCCAAGAAGCCGAAAAGACTAAAAAGTCATTACGATATCATGATAGGTCCCTGCATCACATTCACTAATGTTAGAAGGGTTCAAAGGCAAGAAGCAAACCATGATATCCTGATATATTTCTATTTTGGTGTCACGATAGTTACAAAAGGTAAAATTTGCAGAGGAAAGTCAGTCTGATAATATTCGTTACAGATCTATAGTGGAGGAGGTTTTCAAAAACAAAGAATAGATCATATTTGAGTTCATCTCCACTACCTTCCTTGTATGTATGAAGTAGTCAATCTATAGATAGGAATCTTGCACCATGTCTTTTTTAGGATCAATAATGTTGCATGATGTTTATATCAATTCAGCCACCTGGCATTCTGTTGTAATGGCTTTAAATGAAGATAATTTTGTATTTTTAGATATTGAACCATAGAGGTATTATAAATAAGAGCAATGGCCTATTGTGTAGGGGTTGGCTCTTAGGTTTTTACAAGTTGCATGTATAAAGACTTTTGGAAGGAGCAATGCAATAGAGATCTTTGTTTGGCCTCTAGTTCAATATTTTACAGAAAACCTATGTATGAATGGATGAATATTTCCATTTAGCTAGATGAATGTGCATGACATTAATTTTTTTTTTGGATTCTTGTGCATTTTTATTCTCTGGTTCTAGAATTAATAGTCTATGAACCAAATATTGATTAAGAGTTATTCTACATATGGTAAAACGGTTTGGTCTATTAGGAGGTTTTAGCAGCTGCTTTATTTCATGAGCTTTATGCATTTCTTGATGTTGTCTAATCCACACCATTACAAGTTCTAGTGTTAGCTATATTTAGTCTCTTTCAGCAATATTTTCTCCCCCATCATAGTTTTAGCTAGTTAGAACCTTAAAAGAGCCAGCCTTCTATAGATGTTGACCCGGTTAAGCTCTGTCGCTTGTTTGATCATTCAATGTTGGCCAAGTCTTGGGCATAATAATAAACATAATTATATTTTGAACCAATAGTTTTTGGCACACCCAATGGGATCCTAGGATCCCATAGTTTGGATAATTCAAGGACTAGTGATATACTGTGTTATCGATTTCATTGAAATCACCTGGTGACTCTGCTAAAATGTAAAACCCAAATTCTATGAACAATAGCCTTTTGAATTTTTAGCAACATATATCGTAGATGGTGTGAACCCACCATGGTATCAATGCATGCTCAGTGGGACCTTCATCTTATTTTTTAGGATGAACCAGGGTTCGGTGATACCTTATTTCAAAGTAATAAGTTCTTTCAAATCATCTAGCGACACTGCTGAAGATTGAGATTCAAATCCATGATTGGTTGTCATTTTTCTTTAAAACCTTTGATAGGAGAAGCCAAGATCTAATGGACAAAAACCATTTGGTGAATCCTCCCTAAAGAAGGAGCCTTGAAATACTAAGAAATATTAATGGCCCAACAACAATGCCCTTTATGGAATGATACAGGCCCTTTGAATGTCCAATATGTGCATAATATTTCTAATATTGCTTTGAAAACCTTACCAACCTTTTATGGTACAAAAAATATTGCCTATGAACATTATCAAGATGTGGCTTCCTTGGCTACTATGCATAATATCACATTCAAATATGTAATGCTCAAGATCATTTTTCTATATCTCAAAGAAAAAGCATTATGATGGTATAGGATATTAAAGGATCAAAAAGTTTGTATGTGTAGATTTAACAAAATCTCTCATTGATGCCTTCGATGACTTTGAAGATCCTTTCATATTGATCACTTAACTCTCATTCATTATATGGGTGCCCCTTGAAAAACTTTGACTTTAATATTTGATTTAAAGGTATCCATAGAATGATTCTTGATGAGTTCCAACCATCCCCTACTCAAGCATACTTATATTACATCCGTGCTTTCCATCCTTCCATAAGCCTTCTTATCCAGCAATCTAGAGAAAGTAATTTCTTGTAAATTTTCAAAGAAGTCATTTGTGATGAGAATATATTGATTCAAATAGGAAAAATACCACCTAAGAAAACCCCCTACCCTTTTCAAATATTATTCCCTATCCCTCCCCATGAAGAGATCAAGTCGCACCTGTGCTAAATCATAAAAGGAGTTTGTTCTGCTGAGTATCAAGAGTAAAGGCATCAAAAAGAGCAAGACCTGAGGATGGAAATCCAGAGACTAGTTGAGGAAGTAGAGAATATGGAAAGGATCAAAGAATAGTAGAAAAAATATAAATGACTTAGAATCTATGGTACATCAACTTCACCAACCTCACTACCTTCAGCTAACAGTAGAATTCATAATAAACTCAAAAGAGGTAGAACAATAGGATAATAACAGGGAAGGTGAAATTGGTCACACTCTAATTAAACTTCTATCTCATAAAAATGATCATATTAAAGAGGAAAAGAGAAATCAGTTGGAGCAGGTAATGAGTTCCCCTTTTATGGGTAACATGATGGCATGCAATACAATATAGAACTACAAATTCTAGGAAAATTCAAGTCCTGAAGTGTCTCAACTTGGAGATTATGGAAATATTAATGTATAACCTCTACCACCACAAGGTAATTACTTGAGCGATTAAATGATCATCTACAACCCCTTCCTGAAGGTTTAGATATCAAATAAGAGGAAGTTAGACATATGTAAAAGGCTTTATTTTCTTGCTACAATAGTTGATCAAATAGTAGAGGTGGTAAAACAATTTCACAAGAATTCCAAAAACTCAACCTCAGTGTTTGAAGGAGAAATTTTGGTATTAGTTTAGGTGGACCTAATAGATGTTGCTTTCAAAAAGCTCCCAAATACCAGTGATGCATCCACACAGGTTTGTTTTCCTAATATCAAAAAATATCATCCTCCTCCCTTCTACATGTTCCTTTTTCTAGAGTAATATTACATAACTATATAGTAGATCCAAAGGCTCAAGCTTCAATTATGTCAATAAAAATCTGTAGAGGTTTAGGTTTGATTCCGGATGTTAAAGAGTTAGACATATTGTATTTCAAAGGAAAGCATTTGAAAATGGTGGGGATACTGCACAGAGTACCAATGTTGATATGCAAACATCACAACTTAGCTATAATTCAAAATAGAAATTATTGATGTACCTTCATTGTTTAAAATGTGCCTATCACAAAGTTTGCTAAGGCAGTTGGAAGGACGTGTGACTCAAGTACAAGATCATATATTAATCTCACTGGCCCAGATACATCATCATGATGCCCAATCAAGGCTTACATGCATTTTGCATCAAAAGCTACAAGAAGCAAGGGATGGCCCCTTTCAAGGAACCCACATGTAGGAGGAAGGATGCAAATTTTGGTGATCCATCAAGAGTACATTCTACTCAACCTGAACTTTATTTTTAGTTGCCTGATCAAATGTCCTATAATGATTATGTAGCAAGCATCCATAATAAAAGGGGTACATAAGACTACATTTGCCTTTTCTAGGAGGTGGTAGCTCATGATGTAAAATCAACTAAAATTTATAGAATACAGATAATGGATGACGTAAGATCCCAGAAAGAAGATGATATGCATACATCACACAGATTTGATGCCTATTTGCAAATCCAATGAAGTGATACTAGATACAACCACCTTAGAACAAGAATCAAAAATAGAATATGACTTTACTGAGGTTAGTGGCAGTCGAACACCGTGGTAAGAAGATCATATAAAGCAACTCAAATTTGGTGCTATGTGATCTAGATATTTCAGTTTCATAGGGTAGGAGTACAAAAGGTTTCAGAAGCTAAGTGTGAGCATACATGTCATATTTTGTGTACATAGTTGGTATATATATGGTGACTAACTATATTCATTATGAATAAATGATTCTATTCGATGTGAAAGCATGTTCCCTACAGCATCTGGTACCAATGCCACAAATAAGTAGAAAGTTGATCGAACAGATCAAATTTCAAGTAAAATTGAGAGGGTCGTCTGATCCAACCATCAAAATATGGAACACAGTATGATTTTTTCTGACTTTTTAGCCCAATGGATAAAGATAGGTTGTTTTTGAAATAACATGAAGACATACCTAAAAATACTATGTAGCAGAGACAAGACCATTGAATCATGTGCAGGCAAAGAATAGTATCGTGCAATGCATAGTATGATATCATACTAAATCAGGAGAAACATGTGGAAAAATCTCAGTAGACATAGAGGACAACAAAGCAACATGAGTGAAAAGATTAGCTAACATGTGAATGTCAATATAAGCACCCCGTAGATCACCAAAATCTACAAAGGATGATTTTTTAGTCATCAGTTGATGGGATTTTTTTCTCTCAGCTTGGCCTTATAAAAATATGGATGCTCGTATCAAAGCAAAGGGATGCAATTTCAAAATATAAAATGAGATTGATAGTGCAAACAAAGAGTTGCAGGGAAAAATTTGAACGATGGAAGAAATTTATGTTCACCTATATGAAGAAGCGAAAGAGACCTTGGAGAAGTAGATGGTTGCCCATCAAAATATGTCATCTTATGGCAATATATCTATTTTGGAAGCAACCTCGAGCCTTGATGGAATATATTTATAGAGTTAAAGTGTTTGGAAAATAACTTCAAGCTCTAATGGAGTATATTTATGGAGGTTTTTTGTTTTTGGAGGTTATATTAATTTGTGTACCTCTGATTCCCTTGATTTCTTGCCTTTGTTTTTCCTCCCCAACACTTTAGTGTCTTTGCTTCTCGCTTGCCTATGAATATTCCACATTCTTACCATTTTTTGGTATTCCCATTTTTTTCAATGGAGTTTTGTACTATGTTTTATCCCTATCCATGTCTGCTCACCATATATTTTTCATGCATAAGAGCTCCCTCCACCCTTGTTTTTATAGTTCTTCATGCATCATTCTGAGCTTCCCACCTCTGTATATCCTTTCTTTCTTTCCTAGCAATGCAATTTTGTAAGAATCAACATTCCCCTCTTCTTATAGTGGTTGTCTTTTTGCTCAACTTACCTTTATGTCTTGTTAAGTCTCCCCATGTCCTCTTGGTTTCTTTTGTACTTTAGAAAGTGTTGATGCAGTAGCAAGGCAATATGGGTTTGTTAATCTTGCAAGTAAAGTTTCCCTATGAGTCACCAAGAATGTGAGTAATTTTTGTGTTCTCCTCACCCACCCAACTCTTTTTGTTATGACAAGAAATGTCCAAGGCTATGAGCAAAGACCATATAATAAAGTACATTAGCAGAAGTACATGTTCTTCAAGGAAAAGAGATTGGTAGTCAACAATTGTAGATAAGTTGAACGAACCAAGTAAAAAGGTGATTGTGCTAAAAGGATATGTGACATCGTGACATAGCAACATTTCACTATGTCATGGTTGCAAATTTTCTAAGGGGACTTCATATAGAAAGAGGGATATGACATCGTGACTTGATGCTTTTTCATAGTTGTGATTACCCACAGAATGAAAAGGTAGAATATTTTCATGACATCATGATATGCATCTGTATCGTGATCATAATAATAACATAGCCAAGTGATAAAATATGTCATGGCATCAAAACTTATCAATGTTTCACGGTCACAAGATAAAAAGAGGTCAAGGCAAAAATAACAGTCATCGCATCATAATAGGTTGCTAATTCATGGCAACCAAGGGTTGATTATATCAAAGTGTAGAAGGGAAGGCATGACATCACAAAATTTCATCATGTTGCGATTGCTAGGTTCGGGAAGCCTAAAATACTAGAAATTCATCGTGATATCGTGACAGGTCCCCACATCACGTTCACTAATGTTAGAAGGGTTCAAAGGTAAGAGGTAGATCATGACATCCTGATGTATTTCTATGGTGATGTCATGGCAGTTACAAAGGGCAATTTTTTTAGAGGAAATTCATTCTGACAGTGTTCGTTACAGATCTATAGTGGAGGTTTTCAAAAACAAAGAACATATCATATTCTAGTTCATCTCCACTACCTTCCTTGCATGCATGAAGTAGTCAATCTGCAGATAGGAATAATGAACCACATATTATTTAGGATCAATAATATTGCATGATGTTTATACCAATTCAACCGCCTAACATTCTATTGTAATGGCTTTAGATGAAGATGTTTTTTGTATACTTAGATACTGAATTATAGAGGTATTATAAATAAGATCAATGGCCTCTTGTGTAGGGGTCGACTCTTAAACATTTGCAAGTTGCATGTGTAAAGACTTTTGGAATGAGCAATGCAATAGAGATCTTTGTCTGGCCTTTGGTTCAATATTTTGCAAAAAATGTATGTATGAATAGATGAATGTTTCTATTTAGCTAGATGAATGTGCATGACATTAATTTTGCTTTATGGATTCTTGTGCATGTTTATTCTCTAGTTCTAGAATTAATAGTCTATGGAACCAAATATTGACTAAGAGTTATTTTACATATGGTAAAACCGGTTGGTCTATAAGGAGGTTTTAACGATTGTTTATTTCATAAGATTTATGCATTTCTTGATGTTGTCTAATATGCACCATTACAATTTCTAATATCAGCTATATTTACTCTCTTTCAACACTCTTTTCTCCCCCCATCATAGTTTTAGCTAGTTAGAACCTCAAAGGAGCCAGCCTTATCTAGAGATTGACCTAGTTAAGCTCTACAACTTGCTCGATCATTCAATGTTGGCCAAGTCTTGGGTGCAATAATCAACCATAGGCATATTTTGGACCAACAGGTAACTTCATGGTACAACTTGTAAATAATAAATTAAGATTGAGTCTTAATTTAGAGTGTGAGTTATATTTTTCTTTATGTACGTGTGAATGTGTAGGATATGTACAAGTGTCATGTAAAGTTGTAATGTGCAATAAATGTACAAGTATCATGTGAGTGTGTGTACAAATGTAAGTTGAGTCTATGTGCACAAGTGTCTTAGATTAGAGTGTACAAAGTTAAGGTCATGAGTCATGTCTAGGTATAATATAGAGTCATGTGTTCAAGTATGCAAGTGTCAAGTAGTCAAGCCAAGAGTCATGAGACTTGGCATATTCAAGTATCCTAAGAGTCATTCTACTATGGATATATACTCTATAAGGAAACTTCATATGATGTCAATATGTAGTGCATTATGGGAAGATCAAGTTCTTGTTATAGAAAGAGCAGTAATAAAGATTGCATACATTTTGAGCAATTAAGATTGTAAGTTGTTCTACATGCTTTGTAAATGTATGATTTAGGCTATTTACATTCATATCATTGTTTATTAATGAATGTTATTTGATATATTATTAGCCTTGATATACATATTAATTTGCTTATATTATTTTGTTCATATCATTATCTTGACATTATTGTATTATGGCTATATTATATTCGATCCTATGATATTTAGCCTGTGAGATTTGTAGTAGTATTAAGGCTTAAAAACCATCGGTGGTATAAAAGCTACTAGCTAAGTTACTATTAGAATAATCAGCTAAACAGATTCATAGAATTAATTTAACTACTTACAAAAATTGATTTTATCTAGTTTGATAAGATTGGTTTAGAATCTATCTATTTTAAATACAATGAGACTCAGACTCTATTGTAAAATCATAGTGAGTAGAAATTCTAGATTCTTTTCATGGTTGAAGAATAACCGGTGAAGACTAGGACTCAACTATAGAGTATTTCCACGATTGGAGAATAGCTAGTGAAGACTAGGACTCAACTATATTGGCATATCAACTTTAAGATAGTTGATCATTCAAGGCTATAGCCAACCCTTGACTTTGATATAATAATTAGGGATGCAAACATCCCTTGATATAGAAATTTGATAAAAAATTTAGGAGCATTCAAGCCATTGAGAAGGATCCATGGACATTCAGATTCACATGGACATAATATTAACTTCTCTAGTATAAAATATAGGTTTCCATTACCTTGTATGGATGATTTTGTGGATTATTTGAGTGGAGTGAAGTACTTTAAAAATATTTAGTTGAAGAGTGGTTATCATAAAATTCAAATCAGAGGAGGAGTTGAGATTAAAACTATATTTCATATCAAATAAGGCTTGTATGAATGGTTGATCATGTCATTTGGGTGAAAAAATGCACCTAGCACTTTTATGAGATTGATGAATGAAGTCTTGAAGCATTTTCTTGGTAAGTTTGTGGTGGTTTATTTGGATGATATTTTGGTGTTTAGAAATATGAAGGAATAACACCTAATGCATTTGAGGTTAGTTTTGCAAAATTTGGAGGAACAATTGCTAATTAATTTGAAGAAATATAGATTTATGAAGGTGTTGATATATTTGGGCTTTGTCATTTCTAAAGATGGTTTGTGGATGAATCCAGAAAATGTAAAGGTTATTGTATATTGACCATCACCAAGAAGTATGTTTGAGACAAGAAGCTTTCATGGTTTATCAATTATTTATAGGAGGTTTATTAGAAATTTTAGTGCAGTTTGTGCTCCAACCATGGAAACAATGAAGGGCAATAGGCATGAGTTCAAATGATAATGGAAAGGAGCTTTTAAATCTTGAAATAAAAAGTTGTAAAGTAGTCGGTTTAGCCTTGATAAAATTTAAAAATATTTTCCAAGTAGATTGTAATGCAAGTGGAATAACCATTGGAGGATTTTTATGCCAAGAAGGTAAACCCATTGCTTATTTAATTGAAAAATTAAATGAAGCAAAGAGGAAATATTCAATTTATGATCAAGAGTTTTATACCATTTTACAAGCATGCAATAAATAGAGACATTACCTATTATTGAAGGAATTTATATGATTTACAAATCATCATGCTTTATATTTCATTAATAGTTAAGGAAAATAAAATCAAAGACATATGAAAGGGGTAGAATATCTTCAAAGTTACTCTTTTTTTTTAACATAGAAGTGGTAGTTCTAATTGGGTAGTTAATGATTTGAGTGGAAGAATTCTTTTGATGAATGTAATAAATATTGATTTTGTTGGTTTTGATGTTATGAAAGAACTTTATGTTGATGATCTAAATTTCTAAAAATCTTGGGTAGCATATACTAACCCTGCTACAAGGGATATAAAATCATGGCTTGATTATTTTATCCAAGAAGGATTATTATTCAAGGCACAATAATTATGATATAGCTACAATCTTATTGTAGTGGTAAAGGCTTTGGCCTTTCTTTGAGATCTCCAAGGTTCAAACCCCACTCGGTATGAGGGGACTAGGACCCCTCATAAAAACCTGTGTAAACTCATTGAAAAAAATGAACTATAATTATGCATACCATAGAGCTCAATGAAAGAGAACTTGATAAAATAAATATAGTGGAGGACTTGTTGGAAATTTTGGAGTAGATAAAACCATAGGAAAAATGTCTAAAAATTATTATTATCTAGGAATGAGTGTATACATAAGAATATTTGTGCAAGGTTGTCAAGTTTATCAACATGTAAAGAGAAGAAGCCAAAATATTGGGATGTATCAACCATTACCAATACTATAAATACCATCAAAAGATATAAGTATGGACTTTATCCTTGGATTATCTCAAACACAAAGAGGTACTGATTCTATTTTTGTTGTTGATAGATTTCAAAGATGGCACATTTCATACCCTATATAAAAATAAATGATGTTGCTCATATTATTGATTTGTTGTTTAGAGAAGTTATAAGACTGCATGGTTTACCAAAAAGCATTGTGTTGAATAGAGATGCTAAGTTTGTAGGTAAATTTTGGTGCCCTTTGTAGAAAATATTGGGCACAAAACTGAGTTTTAGTTCAACTTATCACCTACAAATGGATGGGCAAACCAAAGTTGTGAACAAAAGCCTTGAGAATTTTTTGAGGTGTTTAGTTGGCAAGAAACCAAATTTGTGGGATACTATTTTGGCACGAGTAGAATTTATGTATAACAACTCGATCAATAGGAGTACAACCAAAAGTCCATTCCAAATTGTGAATGGAATTCGTCCAAGAGGAGTAATGGGTGTCATTAAAACCACACTTTACCAAAATTAATTTTAATTTATCAAACCAAGGGTAGTGTCCTATGGGAAATATGCACTAGTAAATATTTAAGATAAGGGCTAGTTTTGGCTCTCTAAACTACAACTCAAAAAATAGAAATGAAATTTAACTACAACTAAAATGAAAGAGTTTAATCTAGCAAACACACTTGCAGGAAATGAAATAATTACAGCTATAAAATTAAAGGAAATAAATTGATCATGAAAAAACTAAGCATTCAAGCTAAACTACAACAATACAAATTTAAAAATAATGTAGCTAACTAGTATTCTTAAGAAGTAAAACGATGCAGCTCATTGATTGTTATAAGTTGCAAGAAAATGACAATAAATAAATCTAATATTGTAGAAAATAAAACATAAATAAAAGGTACCTTACACCTTACTAGGAGTTTGCCATTACTCATAGCAATGTGGAAGGAAAAAACTCAAATCAAATCACAAGAATGTAGTGCAACAACAATTCAAATTATACTTCTGCTACAGGTCTAAATCAACAAAAATCTTCTTACAAGTGCAGTAAAAATTTAGCAGCATGACAATATATTCTTTTCTCTATCTATTCATAATTTATATGTTACTAGTATTATTTATAATGGAGAGGACAAGGCCCTCTCCTACCTCCACAGTTAAGCAAGTTGCAACAATTGATATGCAGTCAATAAATAAATCTCCCAAATCAGCAAGTAGGGATAGGAATAGTTACACTTGGCAGTCAAACTTGGTAAATAAACCTCAGTGGCCCATAATTGCCATGTTGGAGTGTTTAGAAAATAGAAAAAGCATGTTCAAAATAGCTTCTAAACCCTATGTACAAAATTTGATTTTTGTGTCCCTTTCCTAACCTGCTACTATTTGTGAAAAAAATTCTATTTTGGTTGTTATAGTTGGTCAAAGGAAGTTTGATCATATTAGTAAAAAGGTGTTTCTCAGGTTTGGTGCTTTGTTGGGTAACAATTGGTCACAACTTTTGTCTTATTGTGCCATGTTATATACAAAGTTTCATAGCAGTTCCTTTAGCCATCCTCTTCAACCACATGGAAATTTGGCCAACTTAGATTATAGTGCCAAGTTACAGTCTTTTCTGATGCCAGAGTATAATTGTTTTGTTTTATAGTATATTGTTCTATTTAAATCCTAGTGAATGGATTCAGGTCTAGCATTGGATGAGTGAGCATAGTCCAACACCTTCTTAAACTATAATCCTTAGCAAGAAATGAACCTAAAACTATATACTAAGTTCTACCCAAAATTCCTAGTTATGTACAAAACTAAATGACCCTATTTTTTATTATAAAAGCTTGACAAAAATCAGCAAATTGGACTTTTATTACCTTTCTTGGTATATGATTGTACTTTTTCTAAGTTGGTATTTCCTCCTAATTACCCTATTTAACCACATAACTTAGTGCAATAATAAAACAAAGCATATCCAAAAAAGTGAAGCAAGGGACTTCCCTGGGAAGTCTTGTTCTGCTTCCCTGCTTCCCTGCTTCCCCCTCCCTTAGTTCTGCCCCAGTTCCCAGGAACTTCCTTGGCCCTTCCTTCTTGGTTGGTTGGTGTTGCAGATGATATCCTTGGGGTGGGAGGTCACTTTTTCATTTTTCTACCCTTTTCCATGCCTATTTTATGGTTTCTTTCATGTGCCTCTATTATGGGACATCCTTGGGACCTTCCTTGGGTTTTCTGTGGTGCTTCAGAAATCCTTTTTCCCTGGTTCTCTCAGATCTATTCTAGGTTTTTTGCAAGTTTCTACTTGGAGTAGGTTTTCAGAGGTTCTCTAAATTTTGTGCATCGTAGCTTTGGAGGAGTTGCTTCTTGAGCATATTTTCACAGCATATTTTTGGTCTAGGGGGGACCACGTGCTTCTTTTCTATGGATCTACTCTTTGGGTTCCTAGTTTTGGTCTTCTTGGTGGGCTCTCAGTGTTTCTTTCTTGGCTTATGAGGGGCCTCTACTTTGCTTGTTGTTGAGATCCCATTGGTATTCCTTTTTTGGATCCCTAAAGTTGTTCATTGGTGATGTTGGAGGTGGTCTAAGGTTTCTTACTACACTTTTTGGTCTTTGGGGACCTATGCTTAATGCTTGTAGCTTGTTAACCCTATGGCTCTTTCAGTTTGGGTTCCCTAGGATCTCCCTATCCCTTTCCCATGGCTTGCAGTTCTACCTCTGCTAATTCCTCTACTTCCTCTAGTATTTACGTAGCTCAACCTCATTGTAAGGGGATTTCATGGCCTATGGAGATCCTCAGATTGTTGTTCCATTTTCTAGGCCTATGTGGGATGTTGTTCTGGTATTTTTTCTTGCATCCCTATGTGTATCTTGGCCCTCCCTGGGTGGATGATCCTTCTTGATGGTTCCTCTACTCCATCCAGTTGTTCAAGGTGGTTTTGTGCATGATAGATTTGGTTTTTCGGTGTTTCTTGATGAAACACTAGTTTATGGTTTTCCCCTACTCGGGTTTTTTCAAAATTGTATTATTCCTGCTTTGGCAAGAATTTTCAAATTTCTTGTTGGGTGGGATTTTCAAATTTCATGTTGGGAGGGATTTTTAAATTTTTCCTGGTTCTTTTTTCTCACTTTGGCGAAACTCTCTTTTTTCTTGCTTCGGGCTCGTTTTTAACGTGCTTTTCCTTTAGGCTATCCTTTGGCCTATCCTTTGGCCTTTCCTTTGGCCTTTCCTTTGGCCTATCCTTCGGCCTTTCCTATGGATTTTTTGGTCTGGTGACCTATTGTAAAAAGGTTTTGGGGCCCTTTCAAAACCCATTTTTAATAAAATTTTAACTTATCAAAAAAAACAAAACATATCTTAACAATGCAAAAAGGTGGTAAGAGGTTAAAATGAAGTATTGTGTGCCTCATAACTCCTACCAACCTAATTGAAGGTATATCCTCATGACTCAATGGGTCTTCTTAAAACATCCACTCCTAAGGTTCATACCCTATTTGAACTACTACCTTGCATAAGTTCATTTTAGGAGTAGACCCTAAGATTAGGATAGTAATTAATCTGCTCAAACCTCAAACTTTGCAAGAGGCTTATAATTTGACCAAATAAGAAGAGACTAATATCCAAACTAAAAGGTCTTTCTTAAACTATTCAGGGTTGACATAAGCAAAAAGGTAGAAGTTCAAGAAAAGAAAAAGTGCAAGTTTTATGAAATGGGATAAGGAGCAAAACAAAAGGAATAAAGTAAAATAAAAGTTCAACAATAAGAACAATGGGAACCAAGGGCAACATAAGAAGAAATTTTAGAAAAATGACAATTCCAACCCTCAACCTTGAAAGCAAAAGGATTCAGTGCAAAAAGAGGGAATAAGGAAGAAAATGCAAGAAATATCTTAGGCACCTAAGATAGACTACTTTATATGTGGGGGTCCTCATTACGCTAATAAGTGTCCCCAAATGCTAGGATCAAGTAACTAAGTCAAGGAGAAGCCACATCAGATCTATGCCACTATAGAGAATTAGAATTTGAATGAACAAGAAACACCTTGACTACTGAATGGTAAGTTGTTTGATAAGAATGTTAAAGTTCTAATAGATAGTGGGGCTACATATAGTTTTATTTCCACTATTATTATCGAGGATATGCTAGAAAGGCCTATATTTTTGGCACAAGGGTGGAAATTCAGGCATGGCTCTAGAAATACCTACTCAATGGATCAATATTTACCTACAAATAAGATAACCCTACTCAATGGTTCCACTACATGGCACTTAAATGTGGCACCAATTCATGCTTTTGAGATTATCCTAGGGATGGATTGGTTGAAATCTCATGGAGCCTTAATCAACTTCCAAAAAATATGGATGGACTACATCGATAATGATAAGAACAGAGTAAGAGTTTAAAGTAGGCAAGGATATTTTCAATCTCACTTATTATTAGCTATGTAGCTAAAGAAAGCCATTAAAATGGGTAGTATGCTATATGTAGTCAATATTAATGGAAAGACTTGGGAAATAGGGGATGAGGAAATGTTTAAGAAGAATCCAATTTTGCATGAGGTCAAGGATGTATTTCCATAAGATCTCCCAGATATACCACCTCAGCAGGAATTTGACTTCACCATATAGATAATTCCAAGGGTTGAACCTATTGCAAGGACACCTTATAGAATGACCCTGCAAGAATTGAAGGAGCAACTTCAAGATTTATTAAAAAATAGTATGATCAAACCTAGTGTGTCACCTTGGGGTGCTTCGATAATATCTGTGAAAAGGGATGGTTCCTTCAAGTTATGCATAGATAATAGGATGTTGAATAAGATAACCATTAAAAATAAGTATCCTCTACCAAGGATTGATGACCTCTTCTATTAGCTAAAGGATGCTACTATATTTTAAAAAATAGATCTGAGATCGAGGTATCATTAGTTAAGGATTTGAGAAGAGGATACCCATAAGATAGTCTTTAAAACTAGATACAGACACTATGATTTCATAGTATTACCATTTGGGCTAACAAAAGCACCAACTTTTATGAATATGATGAACAGTGTGTTCTAAAATTACCTAGATCGGTTTATCTTGGTATTCTTAGATGATATCTTGATATATTCTTACACCAAATAAGAGCATGACCATCATTTGACATTAGTGTTAGAGGTGCTAAGAAAAAACCAACTATATGAAAATTTGTCCAAGTGTGAGTTTTATGCCTCACAGGTACAATATTTAGGACACATCATCTCGACAAAAGGAATTGTCAAATATCCAAAGAAAATTGAGGCTATATTAAGTTGACCTGCACCAACAAATGTGTCAAAAGTTAAGATTTTCATGGGACTCACTATCTATTATAAGAATTTTATGAAAGATTATTTTAAAATTGCCTATTCAATCACCATCCTTCAAATAAAAGAGGAGTTCAAATGAACGGATAAATATGAGACCGCCTTTGAGGGTTTGAATAATAAATTAACTATAACATTGATTCTCAAGATATAAAATCCTCTTGGGAATTTTACCATGTGTACAAATGCTTCCTTAGAAGGTTTGGGTGGGGTATTGTCCTAGAAAGAGGCCACAGTAGCCTATGAGTCTAGAAAAATCAAGAAGCATGAGGTAAATTATGCTATGCATGACCTAGAATTGGAAATAGTTGTGCATGCACTGAAGGTTTTGAGATATTATTCATTGGGAAAACCTTTTGAGCTAAGGATAGACCATAAAATTCTAAGATATATTTTTACCCAACCTATGTTGAACGTAAGATAGAGAAGATGGATAAAGTTCTTAGCAGAATACAACTTTGGTATTGAGTATATCAAAGGGAAATAAAATAAGGTTGTAGATACCTTGAGTAGGAGAAGGAACATAGCAATGCTAACCTGAAGTTATATAGACTTGATGGATCATGTCTTAGAAATGCAACTATAGGATCCATATTGCATAGAAATTTGAGATAAAATTGAGAGAAATCCTAAAGAGAATAAGGATTTCAACATAAAATATAGACTTTTATGCTTCAAGAATAGGGTTTTTATATCCAAATCTGGTGAACTAAGGAGGTTGATTATGTAAGAGGTGCATAATTATCCCTATTTCGCTCATCCAAGAGGGTCAAAAATGAGGGAAAACATGAAAAATACCTTCTATTGGGTAAGAATGAAGTATGATATCACTAGTTTCATTGCAAGATGTTTAGAATACCAAAAATTTAAGGTAGAACATTGACACCCAATAGGGAAATTATACCCACATGACATACCTACACAAAAATGGTAGGTAATATCTATGGATTTTATTGTGGGTTTACCTAAGACTAGGTACCAACATGATGCAATATTGGTAGTGGTTGATAAGTTGACCAAGATTGCATATTTCATATTGGGAAACATAAAGTATGATGTACCAGTGGTGGCAAATAAATTTTCCAGAGAAATTTTCAAGCTAAATGGGTTTCCTGAGGTGATCATATCAGACACAGATTCTAGGTTCACATCAGAGTTTTGGAAATCTCTACATTTTTGTAGTAGGAACTAATATGAATATCAGTTCTGCATATCATCCAGAAACAGATATTCAAACAAAGAGGGCAAACCAATTTTTAGAAGGCATGCTCTACATGTATTGCATGGACCAAAATTTTGTGGAAAGACTTTTTGCATCTCACTAAATTTACATATAATAATGGGTACCATGCATCTTTGGATATGGCCCCATTTGAAGCCTTGTATGGTATAAGATGCAGAATATCTCTGTCATGGGGTAATTCATAAGATCGGGTGGTGATCAGAATGAACACTATCAAAGAGATAGAGGAATATCTTAGAGTGATCTAACTTAGGCTCAAGGAAGCAGCCAATCACCAGAAGAGCTATGCTAATCTGAAAATATCATCCAAAGAATTCTTTATGGGAGAAAAAGTTTTATTAAGGTTAATACCCATAAAAAGTGCCATCAAGTCAACTAAGTTGGATCTTCTCTATGTTGGACATTTTGAGATCATTTATAAAATTAGCCTAGTAGCCTGTAGGCTTGCGTTGTCACCCAACCTATCAAATATCCATGATACTTTCCACATATCCCTGCTTAGAAAATATGTTGCTAATCCTAATCATATTTATAATATTTCTAAATTGTAGATGGAAGACCCCTTAGCCATTGATGTGATACCAATGAAGATTCTAGGGTTTCATTCTAAAGTGTTAAGTAAATGAACCCTAGATTAGTGTAAGGTCTAGTGGGACCAATATTATAAAAAGTGTGCAACATAGGAAGATGTTGAAGAAATGAAAAATTAATTCCTATATTTATTTGAATAAAACATTTATATATGCTTAATTGTAGGAAACACAAAGGATTGTGTTTAGTCTAAGGGTGGGAGTATGTAACAACCCTCCTTGGTAGAAGTTGATTTTGATACTGATTTATATATATATGTGTACATATCTAATCCATGTTCTTATTTCCATGTTATCAAAATTTTTTGGTATTGCATTTTATGCTTTACTTGAAATATATATAGAATATGGTATTGTTGATGAACTCTTTGGATGAAGGACAAGGTACTCTCATCGGTGGATTGATAAGGGACAACCATTGGAGTTGAGAGAAATTATGGGAAATGATGGTGATGACTTGTTCATCGACAACTCAAGGGTAATATAATGCTCTTCATGTAGATGCATTTGCATATATGTTATTTTAACACCCATTGGATGAAGAATTTTTTATCACAAGGGAGTCCTCCTTAGTAGGTAGGTGATAACATTGATTATCTTTAAAGAACCACCTACTCAAGGAAAAAATGGGTGTAGTATTGAAATGCTTGATTCTTGATGGCTTTATCTGGCTTGGAAAGAGCCTTTGTTTGTTGTTTGATATCAATGCTAGTGGTTGATATTAGCACTCAATAGTATCCAATTGATGGATAATTGCTTTTTCTAACGTTAGTAGCTTTTCAAAAAGGAATTAATAAGAAAGTAGTTATTAAGCTATTACTCCAAAGAAATATTAGAATACTAATTATTAAGCCTTGCTTTGATAATTATTAATGAGTGATTAATTAAATTAACCATGAGCACATGACTTGAATTAAAATAATGTTATGCTTGGAATATATGACAAATGGAAAATCTTGCATCAATGTATCTTGAGTGAAAATATTCTCTTGCAAAGTAACGTATTGCATGAAGGTTGGAAGCTTTGGCTTGGGTTAAAGGAAATCCTATTTGAACTCCAAAGGGGAGGGGATTTGGAGGTTAGCAAAAGGCACTAGAGGAAGAGGATGAATAGAAAAGATAGACAAGTGAGGACGAAGTATCTTGGATTGAGTTAACCCTTATCAGAGCACAATATAAAGGTGTCTCTTGAAAACTATGTGCTATTGCTTTATTTTTAAATTAAATACATATAGATGCTTGTGTTGTTTGCATAATGGATGTATTTGATTTTTGGGTTGTTGGTTTCTATTGCTTTGATGCCTTGCTTTTGGTCTAAGCAAACTAAAATCTTGTTTTCGAGAGTAAGCCTTTGTTGGTTTTAAGTTAGCACCTCTTTATAGTTTGTGTGCTTGTATCTGCTATGTTCTCAGGGCCAAGATCTTTAGTGGGGTTTACATCTATGTTATTGCCTATGAACATCTCGGTTTTCTACCTTGTTGTACATCTATGTTATTACTTGTGTACGCCTTGATTGGCTACCTTATTGTATTTTTATGTTATTACCTGTGTGTGTCTTGATTTGTTGTCTTTTTGGATATCTATGTGGTTGTCTATGTGCACCTTGGTTTTGCCACTTTTGTGATGTCTAAGTTGTTGCATGTGTGTGCCTTGGTTGGCTGTCTTTTTGGATGTTTATGTTGTTGCCAATGTGTGCTTTGGATTGCTTACCTTTTAGATGTCTATTTTGTTGCCTGTGTACGTTCAATTTATTGCCTTACGGTCATCCCAAGTTGTTGCCATAATGTGGATTGTCCAGATATGGATGTTATACAATTGCCTTGCTGGTAGAGTTATTATTGTTTACTTTTTTAACCTTTGAGGTTTCAGTTTCTTTATTTTATGGCTTGATTAAATTTGAAGGTCAAATATTTTAATTTAGAGCCTCCTTTGAATAAGCATTGGTTAATTGTATAACTTAGTGAATGGACATCAATAAGTTATTAGTAGGCTCTTTGCTTCCTTTCAATATTAGAAGGAAATTAATAGTTTTGGATGAAATTTTATTTATTGGAAAAGGCATGAATTTGTAAATAGAAAAGAAATATATTTTATAAGCAAGTATTCTTTACTTTGAGTTGCTTGGCATATTGTATTTAAAAGAGTATGGGATGGCTTGAAGAGTTTTATGAATTTCTAAGGCTTGGGTAGATAAGAAATTCATTATGGAGAGAAGTATGGGATTCTCTCATTAATTGTATGAAATGTATTTGTGCATGGTTGTTGCATTTTTACATAGAGCATATTAAATTGCATTGCATCAAGAGTTGTCCTGATCCCTAAGTTTTCTTAAAATTTATGGGAAACTCCTTTTATGAGATCGAATGTGGAAAGAAGATGATGTAGAGGCCACTTGGGCAGACTTGCTCTTAATATGCTTGGGCATGAAAATATGCTATGTGAATGGAAATTTGTTATGTAAAAACTTGGTTATTCTTTTCTAAAAACCAAAAAGGATTGAAAGTCTCTATGTTATATGAGAAGATGACTTTGATGTAAAATAAGATTTGGATAGCTTTGAACTCCTTTAAAGATGTTATATTTTTGAAAGAAATGAAAGAATTCTTTGATAGGATCGAGAATCTATTTGAGATTGCATTTTCAAATTTGATAAGAAGGTATTTTATAGTATTATGTTGGATATCTTCATCTTGCTTAGATTCAATCTAGAGAGAGATTTCATGGGTTATCATTATAATGGATTATATGTGGAGCAATGATCTATTTAGATATTATATTTAGAATTGTGTTATATTGAGCAAGTTGTTTCTATTATAGCAATTTAAATTTTTATTTCAAGATATGTGATATCTTTTGTTCTACATAAGATTTTGGGAAGGGGGTTCTTGGATATGTATCTAGAACCTTTTAACCTAGAGTCATATAATAACCCAATCCTAGGAGGAGTTGCAGTGATGCAATAACCAGGTAGGTGTGAATCCTAGAAGGAGTTATAGTGATGCAATAGCTAGGTACTCACAAGTCTGAAAGGAGTTGCGGTGATGCAATAGCTAGATTCTCGTGATTGATACACCTTGAACGGTGAGGATCATATATTCCATAACTATAAGGTTAATGGAATCAATTTTGAGTCACATATGATGGTACCTTGAAGTGAGCTTCCAGGTGGCCATGCACATTGCCAAGCAAGTGACAATGATCTTAGTTAGCCCATAGAGTTGAGGTAACTAAGCACCAAGGCTTTATGTCGTATTAACCTACATAGACAAACTTATAAAAAGGTTAGGGAAAAGGCATCCCTCTTTAAGCGGTATGGGACTTAAAGAATAATCCCTACATTGTGGTTGAATTATCCTATACCAATGAGGATATAGGAAATGTGGGATGACCACTTTAACATCCTTCTAAATAGTGATATTTAGTAAGGTGAACCCTAGAACTATGGGAAGTTGACCACTCTTGTCCACTTGAGTGTCGTTTGCAATGACATTAAACTCAAAATGTGGTAAGCCTTGTGAATGCTAAAAAAAAATTATTGGGAACCTTGGTGAATCCTACTATATATATATATATATATATATATATATATATATATGTATGTATGTATGTATGTAACATACATACATACATACATACATATGTATATATATATATATATACATATATGTACATATACATACATATATATATATATATATATACATATATGTATGCATATATATACATACATATATATGTATATATATGTATATATATATATATATACATATGTATGTATGTATGTATGTATGTATGTATGTTACATACATACATACAATATATATATATATATATATATATATATATATATATATATATATATATATATATATATATATATATATATATATATATATATATATATGTATGTATGTATGTAGAAATACATACATACATACATACATATGTATATATATATATATACATATATGTACATATATATATATACATATATGTACATATATATACATACATATATATGTATATATATATATATATGTACATATATATACATACATATATATGTATATATATACATACATATATATATATATATATATATATATATATATGTATGTATGTATGTATGTATGTTACATACATACATATATATATGTATATATATATATATATAAAAGATAGATATATCTTATATATATATACATATATATGTATATATATACATAAATATACATATATATATATGTATATATACATATATATATGTATGTGTATATCTATATATATACATATATATATATATACATATATATATATATATATATATATATATATACATATATATATATATATATATATACATGTATCTTGGGTTGGTTTTATGGGTTGTTACAGTTGGTATTAGATCTCTAGGTTGTAGGGATAGAAGCTTCCATGGAGTGCACCTAGGATGAGCCTTGATTTAATGTGCTACTTTGGTAAGACTTACTATTCTAAGGACCTTAATGTGATTTAGGATACAATGGGTATTGCATGGCATTGGGACCAGTTAGATCAAGGAATAAAATATCCTAGAGAGTATAGTTTCTTATTGGGGGATTGGCACCTTGCAGAGGCAAGAGTGACCATGATCATTATCAAGAGAGTGATAATGGTCTATGTTAGTTCATGGAAAGATAAAAACAACTAATTGCAAGTATAATTGAGGGAAATTATAACTTACTCAACTCTTTTTTTTTTATTGGATATGGTACCTGCTTTAAGAGGAATTTCATCCAAGAAAATTGGATTAGTTGCATAGGAGGAAAATGTAGTGCACACCCAATAAAAGTCTAGACGAATTGTGGGTTCCAGTAAAAAAATTAGAAGAATATTAGCTCCTAGTAAGAGATCTAGGAGGACAATGAACCCCAATAAGGGCACCAAGGAAACAATAGGTTCTGATGAGGAAGTAGAAGATCTCTCTTACGTAGTGAAGTGGCTTCAAGAATGGTTGGAATAGCAGGAGAAATTAATAAAAACCTTGATCGATAAGGAAATCGGTACCATAACTACAAAAAGTAGATAGAAAGAGAATTTTGTTAGAAGAATCTAAGAGGGCAAATCTTAGATAGAGGTTGAGTTGGCTAAAGATCTTGAGAATGTTAAAGTAGACAAATTTAATGGGAAAGAAGGGGGAGATGCGGTCGAGTCATAGCTAAATGAGTTAGAAACCTTCTTTTCCATGAAAATATACTCCTCTAAAACTTTGATGGTGTGGGCTACCCTTCATCTTTAGGATGCAGCCCTAGAATAGTGGAACACATTCAAAACAAGCAAAAATATCCAAGCCACAGATCTTACATGGGATAGTTTCATCAAAATTTTTGATCAATTCTATATAGAGAAGTTTGAGGAATTCTCTACATGTCAACAAGGTTCACTATTAATAGAGGTATATTTTTAGAGATATGTGAAATTATTTAAGTATGTTCTAGAGTATGAGAATAATGAGAAACTAAAGGTACATAAGTTCATTTTAGGGGTAGACCCTAATATTAGAATAGTAATTAATCTACTCAAACCTAAAAATTTGCAAGAGGCTTATGATTTCACCAGATAAGAAGAGACTAATCTTCAAACCAAAAGGTCTTTCTTCAACTATTCAAGGTTGACATAAGTAAAATGGTAGGAGTTCAAGAAAAGAAAAAGTGTAAGGTTTATGAAATGGGATAAGGAGCAAAACAAAAGGAATAAAGGAAATTCAAAGTTTGACAAATAGAACAATGGGAACCAAGGGCAACATAAGAAGAAATATTAGAAAAAGGACAATTTAAACCCTCAACCTTAGAAGCAAAAGGATTCAGTGCAGAAAGAGGAAACAAGGGAGAAAAGACAAGAAAGATCTTAGGCACCTACGAAAGATTGCTTTATATATGAGGGTCCTCATTATTCTAATAAATCTACCCAAAGGCTATAATCAAGTAACCAAGGCGAGGAGCAGCCGCACTAGATCTATACCACTACAAGGAATAAAAATCTAGATGGACAAGAGACATCTATGCTACTGAATGGTAAGTTGTTTGATAAGGATGTTAAATTTCTAATAGATAGTGGGGCTACATATAGTTTTATTTCCACTAGTATTATCGAGGATATGCCAGAAAGGCCTGGATTTTAAGCATAAGGGTGGAAAGTAGAGTATGGCTCTAGATAGACTTTCTTAGTGGATCAATGTTTTTCTACAACTGAGATAATCCTACCCAATGAATCCACTATATTGCACTTAGACGTAGAACCACTTCATGCTTTTGATATTATCCTAGGGATGGATTTGTTGAAAGGTCATGGAATCTTAATCAACTTCCAAGAAATATGGATGGACTACACTAATAAGGATAAGAAGAGAGTAAGATTTCAAAGTAGGCAAGGATATTTTTGACCTCACTTATTATCGGCTATGCGGCTAAAGAAAGACATAAAATTAGGTGGTATGCTATATGTAGTCAATATTAATGGAAATACTAGGGAAAAGGGGGATGAGGAAATGTTTAAGAAACATCCAATTTTGCATGAGTTTCAATATGTATTTCAAGATATCTCAGTTCTACCACCTTAGTAGGAATTTAACTTCACCATAGATTTAATGCTAGGGGTTGAACCTATTGCAAGGACATCTTATAGAATGACCCCAATTGAGTTGCAAGAATTGAAGGTGCAACTCCAAGATTTATTGGAAAAGGGTCTAATCAAACCTAGTGTGTCGCCTTGGGATGCTCCAATATTATTTATGAAAAATAAGGATGGTTCCTTGAGGTTATGCATATATTATAAGATGTTGAATAAGGTAATCATTAAAAATAAGTATCCTTTACCAAGGATTGATGACCTCTTCAATCAGCTAAAGGATGCTACTATATTTAAAAAAATAGATATGAGATTGGGGTATCATCAATTAAGAATTCAACATGAGGATACCCATAAGACAACCTTTAAGACCAAATGCAGACACTATTATTTCACAGTATTTCCATTTGGGTTGAAAAATGCACCAACAAATTTTATAAATTTGATGAATAGTGTGTTCCAAAATTATCTAGATCGATTTGTCTTAGTATTCTTAAATGATATTTTGATATATTATTGCATCAAAGAAGAGCATGGCCATGATTTGAGGTTAGTGTTAGTTGTCCAAGTGTGATTTTTATACCTCACAGGTACAATATTTGGGACACATCATCTTGACATAAGGAATTTTTAAAGATTCAAATAAAATTGAGGCTATATTAAGTTGGCCTACACCAATAAATGTATCAAAACTTAGCAATTTCATGGGACTCACTGGCTATTATAGAAATTTTGTGAAATATTATTCCAAAGTTTCCCATTCAATCACCATCCTTCAAAGAAAATGCAAGGAGTTCAAATGGACGAATAAGTGTGAGGTCACCTTTGAGGGTCTGAAGAATAAGTTAACTATGACATCAATTCTTAAGATACTAGATCCTCTTGGGTTTATCGTGTGTATATATGCTTCCTTAGAAGGTTTGGATGGGGTTTTGTCCCAAAAAGAGGCCATAATATCTTGAGTCTAGAAAACTCAAGAATCATGAGGTAAATTATGCTACGTATGACCTACAATTGGTAATAGTTGTGCATGCACTGAAGGTCTGGAGATATTATTTGTTAGGAAAATATTTTGAGCTAACGATAGACCAAAAAATTCTAAGGTACCTATGTTGAACACAAGATAGAGAATATGGATAGAGTTCTTAGCAAAATATGACTTTGGTATTGAGTATATCAAAGGGAAAGAAAATAAGGTTGCAGATGCCTTAAGTAGGAGAAAAAACATAGTAGTGCTAACCCAGAGTCATACAGTTTTGATGGATAATGTCTGAGAAATGCAACTATAGGATTCGTATTACATGGAAATCTGAGATAAAATTGAGAGAAATCTTGAAGATAATAAGGATTTCAACATAAAAGATAAACTTTTATGCTTCAAGGATAGGGTTGTTATACCCAAAAATGGTGAACTAAGGAGGTTTATTATGCAAGAGGTGCATAATTTTCCCTATTCCACTCATCCATAAGGGTAAAAAATGAGGAAAAACATGAAAAATACCTTTTATTGGGTAAGAATGAAGTAGGATATCACTAGTTTCATTGCAAGATATAAATGTTTGGGTACATATTTAGATGCTTTAACCAAGACAAGCAATATTAGTAGGTTAAGTGGTTTTCTTTGGCCAAGTTATGGTCTAATACTTTCTACCATGTATCCACTGAAATGTCCCTACTTGAGGAATTATATGGTTAAAATCTCTCATCTTTAATAGATTAAATTCCTAATTCTTCCTATGTTGTTTGGGTTAATAATTTACTCCAATAGAGATAGTTCATTCTTAAGGTCCTTAAGGACAATATTTGTTAAGATCAAAATTGAATGAAGCAATAATGATTTACATTGCTCAAAGTGACATTTTGAGGTTGGAAACATGATTTTCTTAAGTCTTTAGCCACATAGATAAATTTATCTTAGAACCAATACTAACCAAAAGATAACACATAGGATTTATTACCCATATAAGATGGTTTGCCAAATTATGGATGTGGCATATTGATTGAAGCTTCCTTCTACATCCAAAATCCACCCCATTTTTTATGTTTGTTGTCTTAAAAATATAGTCAAAGGTGTATCCTAGATAGACCTTCCAAAATTAGATGAATAGCAATATATCAATTTACTTGAAGTAATATTATAGTATTAAATGCATAATTTGAGGGAACAATAGATGTAGGAGTCATTCATCAAATTTCAAGGTCTTCTAGTAGAAGATATAACTTGGGAACTAGTAGACATTCCCTAAAAAAATTTAACTTTGAGGACAAAGCTTTCTAAAGGGAGAGGCCATGTAATGGGCCTAATATAACCACATAATTGATCTGTATTGGTTGGTTGGGTATAGATTGTGTTGATTCGACCTTTGATCATTAGGGTTAAATGTTTGTTACTTTAGACGTCTATATATATAAGAAGAGATACATGGTAGTTTATCATCATTATAATAATCTTTCTTTTATCATCTTTCATGAGCATATGAGACTCTGCCATCTTCAAGTAGCCTATGATACTTTACCTTTTGTAAGTGGATTTGGTTTTCTTAAATGATTTGGATCTTAGATTTGTTGAATATATCTTGGACTTACTATCTTTCATTCTATTTTTGTTATGACTTTGTGAAAGTTATTTAGACATCAAGATGGCAAGATCCTTCATATGATATTTTCTTCCTCTCATACAATTACAATCTCTGTCTAACCAATTCCTCAATGTATGACATTTTCTTGTTGTATAATTATAGTTTTTGTATGACCAAGCCCATTGTATGGTTATGTCCTTGTATAGTAACATTCAAATATTTGATCATTTTCTTTCTTTCATATTACGTATAAAATTGTGCAATTGTACAGTGCTCCCAAATGTTTGAATGATAATATTTGGTATGGAAGGGGTGGTGATCCTTATGACAATGATCTCACAACAAATTGGTTGGATCTTATGACAACAATTTAATGAGATGGAAGCTCTCCTTGCATGATACGGTGACTATGAGACAACAACTCTTTGAGTCCACAACATTGGAAGAAAATGATTAATTTTGTGGCTACTTGTCTTCAAGATTGGTGCTCACGTCCAAACTTTCCAACTCTCAAGCTTCAAGCTAAGACCTTGTTCTCTCATTCTTTGGTAATTTTTAGACCTGCAATCACTCTAAGACTTTTTTCTAATATTCTTTGTAAATATTCATACCTTCACACATAAAACCTTCCAATCCATGATCCTATCAGTGTAAACATTCAACATTCACTCCAAAACATGAGGAAAATGGAAAATTCAAATGTATTCATTTTATTAATATATCGATACAATGAAATTAAATAGAAATTTATCCTTGAAGATAATTACAAAGAGATTTTTCTTCTCTATACTTGACATTTGAATATGGTTTTCCTCCTCTCTTCTCTAACTCTCTCTATATTCTCTTCATCCTCCCCA
This sequence comes from Wollemia nobilis, assembly GCA_028583015.1. Lineage (NCBI taxonomy): Eukaryota > Viridiplantae > Streptophyta > Pinopsida > Araucariales > Araucariaceae > Wollemia > Wollemia nobilis. The sequence continues at coordinate 1,757,718 of JAQPPZ010005450.1, forward strand.
ATCATTTTGTTCTCTATATAATCCTTTTTTATTTTTTACTTTCCATATTTTTCTCATCCCTCTCTTACATCATTTTCTTTAATTATGGTTTTATTTTAAATGATTCATCAACCATTTCATAATGGTTTGGTGCCCTCCATCATAATCGTTAGGTAAGAGGAAATATTTCATGAGCAAATCTCATGAATATTTTTTAAGTCCATAACCAAGACTCCATATTTAGAAATCTCATAAGCATTGATTCATGTTGCCACTTCAACTCGTTGGTTACTCTACTTGACTATATACTCATAGTAGACCTTTCTAATTGTGCTCTTGGCCACTTTGGAGTCGATCACTACCTCAATTTCCTCTCATTGCTTTTCTAGTAGCTGTACTATCCATTCTTCAATTGGAAAATTAAAAGTGGTATCTTTGGCATTCTCCATAGGCTTATCATAATATGGATACAAATCCACCATATTAAAAATTAATGAGATGTTGATTCCTTCTAGGAGTTCGATTTCATAGGCATTGACTACAAACTTTTTCAAAACCTTACAAGGTCCAACTTCTTCCAAATGATCTTGTTGTAAGTACCTTTGGGAAACCTTTCCTTTTGCATATGCACCAAAACCAAGTCCCCAATATGGAATTATTGTATTTGATGCTTAAGGTCGACATGTTGCTTGTATTTCATGACATTCTTTTCTAATTTTTCATTCATTTCTTGATGTAAATCTTACATAAATCCGATAAAATCCTCTATTATAACACTATGTTTCTACAAATTAGTTGTACTTCACAACTCATCCACTCCTCTTGGACAAATTCCATATACAACTTGGAATGGACTCGTAGTTGTACTTCTATTTACTAAATTGTTATAAGCAAATTATGCCTATGCTAATATGGTATCCCATATTTTGGCTTCTTTCCAACTAGACAATATAGCAAATTCACAAGGCTTATGTTCATAACTTTAGCTTGTCCATCTATTTGTGGGTGATAATTTGAAGTGAAACTCAATTTCATACCCAACTTCTTCCATAGGGTCTACCAAAAGTGGCCTACAAACTTCGCATGTCTATCTAACATAATGCTTTTTCGTAAGCCATGCAGTCTTACAACTTCTTGAAAGAACAAATCAATAGTAAGAGTACCATCATTTATTTTTTTACAAGGTATTAAATGTACCATCTATAAAAATCTATCAACTACAAAAACAATTGAATCATTCCCCTTTTGTGTTCAAAGCAATCCAAGGACAAAGTCCATACTTATGTCCTCTCATGGCCTCTTTGGTATCAATAATGGCTTATACAACCCAATGTTCTATCTCTTTCCTTTTTCATGTTGACATATTTGACAACCTTGTGTAAATCTTCACACATCTGTGCTTATCCTTGGCTAGTAATAACTTCCACCAAGTTGTTTCAAAGTTTTATCTATTCCAAAAAATCTAGCTAGTCCTCCACTATATATTTCCCTTATTAGGTTATCTTTCATTGAACCTCATGGTATACATAATTTTTGTCACTTGAAAAATAATCCTTATTGGATGAAATAATCCAGTCATAGTGTTCTATCTCTTGTAGTAGGGTCATTGCAAGTTGCCCAAGCTTCCTTGAAATCCATGTCATCAACATAAAGTTCTTTCATAGCATCAAAACCTACCACTTCAATCTTCATTGCATTCATCAACAAGTTTCTTCTACTCAAAGCATCAACTACCCGATTTAAACTTCCACTTCTATGCTTTAAAACAAATGAGTAACTTTGAATATACTCCACCCATTTCATGTCTTTGGTTCAATTTTCTTTGGTTGTTAATGAATTGTAAGGTACAATGATTTGTAAACAATACAAACTCATTTAGTAATAGATAATGCCTCCACTTTTTTGAGTGTTTTCACAATGGCATAGAACTCTTAATCATAAATTAAATATTTATTTTTGGCTTCATTCAACTTCTTGTTGAAATAGGCAATAGGTCTACCTTCTTGGCTCAAAAATCCTCCTTTGGTTGTCCCATTGGCATCAAAATCTAATTGGAAAACTTTGTTAAATTATGGAAAGCAATAGGTCTGAAAGCAAGTTTCTACTGCACTCTTTATCATAAACTAAATATTTATTTTTGGCTTCATTCAACTTCTTGCTGAAATAGGCAATAGGTCTACCTTCTTGGTTCAAAAATCCTCCAATAGTTTTCCCATTGGCATCACAATCTACTTGGAAACTATTTATTCTATAACTTTCTCTTTAAAGGTTTTAAAGCAAGTTTCTACTGCACTCATCCATTTGAACTCATGTCTACCTCCTTTCATTTTCCATGATTGGAGCACAAATTCCACTAAAACTTTTGAAGAACTTTTGGTAAAAATTTGCCAAGCCATGAAAGCTTTTAGCTTTAAACATACTTCTTGGTGATTTCTATTCTACAATCACCTTTATATTTTTTCAAATGATCCTTGGACATGATAAAACCCAATTTTACCAACTCCTCCTTCCTAAAACTATATTTCTTCAAATTGATCAGCAATTGTTCCTCCAACTTTTGCAAAACTTACCTCGGATGCATTAGGTGTTCTTTCTTTATCTTTATAAACATAAAAATTTCATCCAAATAAACTACCACAAACTTACCCAAAAAGGGCTTCAAGACTTTATTCAACAATCTCATGAAATTACTAGGTGTGTTTGTCAACCCAAAAGGCATAACTAGCAATTTATACAATCTCTCTTTGGTTTTAAATGCAGTCTCTCATTCATCTTCTTCTCTTATTTGAATTTTATGGTAACCAATATTCAAATCAATCTTTGTGAAGTGCTTTGATCCACTTAAATAATCCATCAAGTCATCCATACAAGGTAATGAAAACCTGAAATTTATTGTGATCTTATTTATTGCTCAAGATTTCGTGCACATATGCCACTCTCCTCCTTTCTTGAGTGCTAGTACAATTGGTACTACACATGGGTAGAAGATCTCCTTGATCAACCTCTTATTAAATAGTTCTTGGACTTGTCTCTTGATCTCTTCATTCTCCATAGGTGTCATCTTATAAGTTACCTTGTTTGGAAAACTTGCTTCAGGTATGAAGTCTATATAATGACTAATACTCCTCATAGGTGGTAACCCGTCGGATAATTCTTCTAAAAGAATATCAGCATATTCTTCCAATAAATCCTTCATTTTATATGTAATTTCATCTATATTATTCATTATCCCATCTTTTGTGGGTTTAGCAATGAAAGCAAAACATGATTTCCCTTTCTTCATCTCCTTCAAGAATTGTTTTTCGAAGATTAGACAAACTTTAGAACCATTACACACTTATTTTCCCTTGTCCTTCAATGGATTAAATGTATATATCTTACCATATTTTTCAATAGTTTAGGTGTTCACCCTACCATCATGCACTGCCTTTCTATGAAAATGCCATGGTCTTCCCAACAAGACATGAAAAGCATCCCTAGGCATAACATCACATATTATCTCATTTTTGTAAGAATCAATTTGGAAGTTTACAATACATTGTTCATTCACCAAAATTTGATGTCCCTTTTTCAACCATGACACATTATATGAATTTGGATATTCTATCCTTTTCAACTCAATATTTTCTACCATCTTTATAGACACTAGATTATTTGTGTTTATGCTACCCATAATCACCTTACAACACTTACCTCTTAATTTGAAAATTATCCTAAATAGGTTCCTTATTTGTTTAGGTCCGTGCACCTCCTTTTTTGTTTTAATAATACCCTTTTCATCATAAGGGATTCTCCTTATTTTGGTTTTTCCATGTGCTTTGGTGAAGTTGCACTTTCTTCATTTGCTTGTGTAATATGGTTATGGGCTTCGTTTTCATACCTATTGGTTTGTTTTGTTTGAGGGTACTCATATGCCCAATGACTAGGTTCTCCACACCTATAACACTTTTTGATGAATCCTCTACCCTTCCTGTACCAAAACCACCTCTTCCTCATGAGGATTCTCCACCTCCTCTAGTGTTCTAGCTGAAGTCATTATAATAATTACTAGCTTCTCCTTCTTATTTTTTTTTTTCCCTTCCTATTTGATTATTTTTTTCCTTCATGGCAACTTCTCTTTTGCCTTTAAGGTATACTGGTAGGCTTCTTCTATCATTCCAGTTTCATCATACTAAATTCATCTTGTATGGATAATTGTAGTCCATTGATATACTTTGAAACCTTATCCTCATTGTCTTCCACATGATTGGCCTGAATGGTGAGCCTATAGAATTCCTCTATGTAATCCTTCACACTTATATAATTTTGTCTTAAATTGTGAATTTTTCTAAAAATATCTAATTGGTAAACTTGTTGTAATTTTTACATTATTTGATCATGTAGATAGTTTAGGGAGTGTTTAATATTTAAATATTTAGAGTAGGGTGTGTTTTATATTTGAGCCTATAGCATGTGTCAAGTGTGAGTGGTGTGATGTGTTAAGCTAGTGAGTGTGAGTTACAGGAGTGAGGTGTCATTTTTAGAAGTAGGGAGTTATGAGCAATAATAAGAGACTTTGTCTTTATATAACATGTGATATTTATTATGTAAAATGGAAATATGAAGAGTTGTTCTCCTATGGGTTTTGAGGACAACAAAGATCAACTATCCTGTAATGTGAAGAGTCTCATGTATCTATATATCAAAAATAAAAACCATATAATATACATCAAAAAAGCATTGCATTTATGCATGATTTTGTAGATTAATTTTCAATAAATATTTCTACAAGTTTATTTGTGAATTATTTGAGTGATTTATGATTCATTGAATCCTTTGATATTCTTGAGATATTATTTGATCTTGGTGATTAATAATTATGAGATAATAGAGGTGATTTTCTAGCAGTGATATCATAGCCTCATTGATGAGATCCATAATTATTAAACTTCCAAGGTAGAGAGAAAATTTATCTCAACCCAAATAGGTTTGCCACAAAGGAACGTTTGATAGAGAGGTTGTAGTGATTGAAAGATATATCAGTGAGTAGGTCATGTTTAAATGGATCCAAACCTTATAGAAAGAAGGTCCACATTTACATAGGACAAGCAGTGGGAATACCGTATTTGTAAGAAGCCAAGCCTTGAAGAAGGAAGACTCACAGTTACACTGAAGTTATCTATGATAATCCAAATATGCATATATGAATATTGGAGATTGAAGAAGAAGAGAAACCAAGAAAGAAATAAAAAGAAGAAGAAGAAATAAGAAATAAGTTGGATTGATTTCACCCAAAAATTTAAGAAAATGAATGTTGAATAGATCACCCAAAGTTTAAGATAACCAACTAAAAAGAGCATTGGAAATTGTAGAAGAAGAATTACCAGGTAAGGCAAATTTAATTATTTGAAGAAAGTGATTTTTTATTGTTGGGAGGAGAAATTATTATTTGGAGAAAGGAGGAATTAATTTGATTATTGGGAGATATAAGAAGTTGATTGAATAATTTGGAGTGATAAGAAGATAAATAATAAATTGAAATTTGAATGATTATGAGCTATAATTTGAGAAGAAGAAAAATTGTTTGAAAGAAGAAATTATTGAATTGATGAATGGTTGAATTGATTTGAAGAATTAAATTATTGATTGAATGAATTAAATGGAGATATAAGAAGATTTGATATTTGAAATTGATTATAGAAAAATAATTTGATTCAATTGAAAATTTGAAGAAGAAGAAGAATTAATTGAATGAAAAGTTAAAAAATTGAAGTGAAATTATTGAAGGAAATTACTTTGGGAGTTATAAGAAGGAAAATATTATTGAATGAAAGACTAAAGTTTAAAATTTATGATCTAAATGAAATTAAAGAAAGAAGAATTATGTTGGCAAATATGCCCAAAAATCTCACAAGTAAATATTCCAAGATCAAAATTTCACACTATAGACATGGAAAATTAACCCACTTTCAGTGGGTAATCTTCCTTAAAGCCCCTAAGAGGTACCTAAACCTTGCCTAAGGCAAGGATAGGCCTCTCCTCCCCCAGCATTTCTTTTTTTAGTGCCTTTGGTGAAATCACGCTCCATCATGGCCAAGCGCGACTTCGCCAAAGCGATCTCGCACTCCGTCATCATGGGGCGCGACTTCGCTATTTTTAGTTTAATTTTTATTTTATTGTTTTTGGACTATTTAGACCCATGTTTAAATCCTCCATCATTTTTTGGCATCGGCTTTGGGTTTATTTTGCCCACCTTTTTCCCTTTGATTTCATCTATAAAAGGAAGGATAGTCTTGCTAAATCATATATGTGATATACAAGTTTTTGATGTGTGATCTTAATGTGAATTTTTGATTATTGATTAAGCTTGAAATTTTTATGATAGCTTGCTCTTCTTCCTTTGCTTTCTTCTGCTATAGCTAACCCTAAAGTATGAATTTTAGATTTTATCTTCTCTTGCATAAATTGGATTGATTTATTGTATGACTTGGTGGATCCGTGGTGTAGTTCGGAGAGATAGAATGTCTGCTTGTATATTTTAGTATTCTTTGTCTACTTATATGATGTCCATTAGGGTTTTATTACTTTATTTCTGATATTTATTTCATCTTCTGCACTCGCTTTTTATTTTTCATTAATCTGTAGCGATATCGCACCTGGTATTAGCAAGGCGCAACTTCGCTTGCCCTAATTAGGGTAAACCAATCAACAAAAGCAAAATCATGCCCCATACAGGAAAGGTGCAATTTTACCCTAGGGCATATCGGGGGTAATTTCAAGATTTTTTGTTCACTTTTACATTCCAGTTTGCATCTAAATCATACTATTGCATTTTGTTTTCTATTTTATGTTACTGTAATTTTATTTTATGATTCTCTCCAAAGGTCAATTTCCAATTTTGTGTTAAAAGGTCATCTAAAAGGACCTAGGGGGCTTGATTGTTGTGCCTCCAATAACTATTACACAATGGCCTAAGCAGGCCCCTTAATTCTAACTCTATTTTTCAGTGCTTCATGAGTTATCTTGCAAAAAATAGGTATTTTTGATATCACTGGACAAGAGGTAGACAAAACTAAATCAACCACCACTCTAGATAAGTACTCTAATTATTTTATTGGTTGAATATTTGATCTAGTTATTGATTCTTAGGCGTCTGAAAGTAAAAGGTATTTAGTTTGCATCTAGGGATAATTTCTATGCATTTACTTTGCACATTTCTACTTTAAAGGTTTTCTGGAATAAACCCTAGGTTAGTGAGCATCAAAAATATAGAATCATTTTACGCTAGCTCTTGTATGCTTGCATTCTGTTTTCAGCTATTATATTTTATTTTTTGCATTGTCCTTTATCTTTTCTAGCTTAGATCTAGAAAGGCCAAACTTAGGTGTTTTCTTAAAACTGAATACATCAAACATTCCTTAATATCCTGAGGACTTGGAGCGAGTCCTAAAACCATTCCTGGTGAACCCTTCCCCTAGCACGGAGTGTAGAGTACAACATAGCCCCCATGGTTCACCCCACAAAAGGTTTCCTCCTTGTGGATCCAACATTTTGTTTGGGAATTGTACGCGGTAGGGCAATTTTCCCCCTCTACATCTTTGGTGAACCCAACATGAATACCTCCTTTTCTTTCAAACAATAAGCAAGATCATTAAATTGTGTGCCAATATTTAAAAAGATAATTCTTTTGTATGTAAGTGCATAAGTTCCTCTTTGGTCTTAGTTTGTCTTACTCCTTTTTCTCAATGGTTTTTGACCTTGAGGAAGGACGAAGACTCCTTAGGTTTGATGAGATTTTTCATGAGAATGATCAAATTGATAGAGAAAATCATAACCTAGAAGAAGAGGCTAATAATAATCTTGATCCTATCCAAGATTCCAATGGGAATATCATCTTTAAATATTTTGATCATATATGGACTTTTTATAAGTATCATAAGAATGCTTTGGATATGGCCTTAGAGGAAGAAGCATTACTTGAAAAATATATCTCATCTCAAGAAAATCCTTTGAGTGAACCTTTGAATCATGGTAATCAAACTTGTCAATCTACTTATGCCACTACTATGACCACCAACATTGGATGGAACCCACCCGTTCCTCCAACTAGTAATGGCACCCAAAATTATTTTCAATTTCCTCCTTCATCTTCTAATGTCAACATTATTTCCTCTATTCCACCACAAGTTAATCTTCCATTCTCACAAGGAACCACCTATAACAAAAACCTTCACATGTCCAACCTAATTCAAGGGAATATGGGAAACATACATAGTAATCCATAAATGTAGAATTTGGCAAGTATAGTAAATCAGTTGGTTTCCAGGTTGGATATGATTCAACCTTCAGGATTTACATACAGTTATAAGGAGATGTGTAGTCAGCCATTGGATCTTATTGTTGTTGCTAGACCTTATCCTAAGCATTTTTCTATGCCAGTGTTGCCAATCTATAAAGGGATTGAAGATCCAATAGAGCATTTAAGAGGATTTAGGATAACTTACCATGATCTTATTTATGATGATATGCTCTTATTGAAAAAATTTCCAAAGATTCTTGCTGGAGTGGCATTAGAGTGGTATTATCGGTTGCCCAACTATTCCTTGAAAAGTTTTGAGAAGATTGCAGAGATGTTTGTTCATCAGTTTAGTGCTTATATTGAAAAGGAAGTGACTATGAGAGATCTATATGATTTAAAGCAAAGTAAAGAAGAAACCTTTTTAGAGTTTCTAGCTCGTTGGAGAAGTTTAGTTGGTTTATTAAGACAGCCTGTGTCTCAGAAGGATATGCTTGATATATTTATTCGTAACTTACAAGAACAATTATCTTATGATCTAGAAACTACTAATATCACATCTCTAGATCAAGCAATTATGTTAGAAAGAAAAGTGGAACAGGCTCTCATTAGGAGAGGTCAGCTTAAGGTTACAGAAGATAAGCCAATTAAGTCTCAACATAAGAATAAGAATATAGGAGGTAATGGTGATAGTAGATCTGTTAACAATACCAATAACAACCTATAAAATATTGTACTTTAGAAGCCTCCTCAAAGGAATTTCACAAGACTTAATATGCCTATGGAAGTAATTTTAAAGCAACTATTGGATGCTAAGGCAATAGAATTACCTCCAGTAAGATAGCTAGATACTATCGCTCATTGGTATAAAGCAGATCAGCATTGTGCATATCATAGAGTAGGACATTGGACTAATTCTTGCAAAAGGCTGAAACATGTGGTTCAAGATTTAATTGATGTTGGTCGCATTGACACTAGTAGTTTTCAATCTTCCAACAACCAGCAGAATCAAACTAGAACAAGACAAACCAATCAAGTATCCTATAAAAGTGTACCACATCAGTATGATAACAACATGGTTGGAATGATAACAACTACTTCAGGAAAACTTGTATAGAAAATGGATGATTCAACAAAGATTCCACTCTTGGAACTTCTACAGAATTCTCAAGCCCATAAAGAAGCTATGATAAATGTTTTGAAGCAGCAACCAGTACCTCTATATATTTCTCCTAGTGATATGGCAAAGGTTGTAGGTTCTCTCTAGAAGTCTCATCTAATATTTTTAGATAATGATATGGCTCCCTTAGGAGTACAGAAATATTCTTCTCTATACATCACTACTTACATTGGTGACACTCTCATCAAAAGGGTTATGATTGATAATGGTTCTTCACTTAATGTTTGTACACATCATTTCTTTCAAAAATTTGGATTGAAAAAGGAATATTTGATTGCATCTAGTGACATCATTAAAACTTTCAACAATGATTCTCAAGAGGCTTGTGGTACTATATTACTCCCTCTTAGGGTTGGACCAAAAATTTTAAAAACAATGTTTTATGTGGTGTCTTGTCCTGCATCTTTTAATCTTCTTCCTGGATGACCTTGGATTCATGCAATGAAGGTTGTCCCTTCTAATTTTCATCACTATGTGAAGTTTGAATTTGAAAACCAAATCATTTCTATCATGGGAGATCCTCATCCATTTGAATTTTGCTCACCGGAAGATCTAGCCCAAATAAATTCATCACAGTCTTCCTCTAAAAATTCTTCTACAAATGTTTCATCACATGATCAAGATGACTCTTCTTGTTTAGATCTTCTTTTTGATGAATCCCATCAAGTTTTAGAATGGAGTGTTAAGGATGAGTATAATATACACCCCAACTTGCTGGTCTATTTTTTGAGGTTTATGTGTTGAGTTTTCAGTTTATGATTTTGTTTGATTTGAAGGTTGCAATAGAGATTTTGATGAATTTTTTAGTTCATATAATTATCATAATGCATAATAACAGAATAAGCAAGGAAAAACTGACAATAAATTCTGAGCAAGGAAGAAATTATTTATTATTTAATTCTAACCTGAAAAGTATAATACTATACTTGCAGAAATTACACAGGAAAAGTAAGTTGTAGCATTCATTTGCTCATAACTTGAGCTCTGGTACTCCTATTTTATCATCGTAAAGTGCAGAAGTACCACCCAATGTAGCCTCCCAAGTTGTGACCCTCAAAATTGTGAAATGATGCCCTATTTATTTTTTGCATGCACTCCAAGGTGGCTAGAAATAGATGTATGGTTGGCTGAAAGGTTCGAACTTGTCTAGAAATTTGTGCCCCACTCCAAATGACTTCCAAATGCCACTAAAATGATTAAATTGTGAGTTGAATAGATTGGTAAATTTCCTAGAATGATTCAAAGATGCATTTCTCAACTCTACAAATGGCACGATTCCCTAGGTGCACCTATGTTGTATGACCAACTCCAACATGGCATCCAACACTCTAAACTAAATTAAAATGACATTGACCTAGAAGAAATATAACAAACATAATACAACTCAAATGGTCAGTTTGTCAACCCGGATGATTCCATAAATTAGCAAACCCTTGTCTGCCTCTGGTAAGCTCAAATGATTCCTCTATATTGAGAAATTCAATCCATGATCAGCTAGAGATGATCTTCCACATCTGAAATTGATAATCCTACTAAGAAGTCCACTCTCAACAAGCCCTATGATCTTCTGGTGAAAATCCCTAAAAAGCTTCTCCAAAAAATATAAATTCTTCCATGCAAAAATGAGCCTCAAAAAGCTAATTTAAAGAGAACATCAAATTAGGGTTTGGACGCCCATTTTAGGTTTCCACAAGTCATTATTTTATAATTTTTAATTGATGTCTCTTAATTTCATTAAAGTGGTCACCCAAGTCCTAGATAAATAATTTTATGATTTTAAGTTATAACACTTTATAACCTAAATTTATAACTTAACATTAAAACATGTCCCCTTTCACTTTGCCTAGCAACCCTTTTCCAAGGTCAACACTTGCAAATGGTAGAATTATACCCTCTAAATTATGGTATTCTCACCAATCTGAGTCCCTAACCAAACTGTTAGCCTAGAGAACCCATGTGACTAGGCTAACAGGTCTCTCCTCCGTCTACTGTAGAGAAGGGGACATTACAATATCCCCTCCTCAAAATTGCTTATCCTTAAGCAATTGGAATCTTGGAGTCTGTAATATAGCATCACCCTCCCAAGTGGCATCTTCCTCAGGTAAGTTCCTCCATTTTATCAAATACTCTTTTATAGTCCTTAGCTTGAGGGTACACTCTCTCTACCCAATTACTACCTCTGGAATTAATACCAACTTGCCCTCTTCGTCCAGAGGTGGTAAATCTATCGAGGGTGTGACATTGTGTCCCAATGCCTCCTTTAGGCGTGATATGTGGAACACATTATGCACTCTACTACTCTCAGGTATCTCCAGGTCATAAGCTACCTCACCCACATGCCATGAGACTTTGAATGGACTATAAAATCGAGGCTTAAGCTTCTTAGCTTCTCTCCTCTTCAGTGATGACTGCCTGAATGGCTGTAATCTTAGATAAACCATGTCACCTATCTCAAATGAGCATTCAATCCTCTTCTAATCAACATATTTATTTTGCTACTCTTGTGCCTTTCTAATGTTCTCTTGCAATAAATGCATGATATCCTGTCTCCTATAGAAAATCCTTGGCCCTGGGAACCCGACTGTCACCTAAAACCAAATCCATGAAGTTGGGTGCTTCATACCCGTACAATGCCATAAATGGTGACATCTTAATTGACATGTGATAGGATGAATTGTAATAATATTATCCTAAATACAACCATCTAACCCATGCCTTTTGTTGTCCTGACACATAATTCCTTAGATATCCCTCAACCCATTTATTGAAAATATTTGTCTATCTGTCAGTCTAATGATGATAACTCATGCTTGGTGTTAGCTTTGTCCCACACAATATGAATAGCTCCTATCAAAAGAGACTCATAAATTTACTGTCTCGATCACTGACAATGGTCTTATGCAAGCCATGCAGTCTGAATACCTCCCTAAAAAATAGCTCAATCATCTATGTTGTTGTGAACCCTGTGGTGATGGCAAAGAAATGGGTATACTTTGAGTATGTCTACCACCACATATAAACAATCCTTCCCCTACACCTTGGAAATTCCTGTAACAAAGTCCATGGATATGCTCTCCCACTTTTGTGAAGGAATGGTGAGTGGTTGAATTAAACCAGCAAGGAATGTATGCTCGTATTTGTTTTGTTGGCACATAGAACACTCTTATATGTACTACAAGATATCATCCTTAAGACCTCTCCAAGCAAACCTCTCCCTGATCTGCCTATAGGTCTTCTAGTAGCCAGGGTCTCCTACCATAGGTATATCATGTAGAAGTCTGAATATTTGTCTCTTGAACTTGGAATCTGATGTGATCCAAATTTTGTCCCGATAGTAAATCACCTCATCCCTGACAACATACCTATCATCATCTTGTGTACCCTCCAAGATCCAACAAGAAAAATCATCTTTGGCATAATTTGTTGTAAGTTTGGACCTCCAATCCTCAGTAATCTTTGCCAATGAACACAAGTGGGGGCATCTAGATAGTGCATCTGCCACCACATTCTTCTTCCCTTTGACAAATTCAATGTCAAAGTCATAGGTCTGTATCTTACTGATCCACTTCATCTGCCTATCATTGAGATCCTTTTGACTCAAGAAGTATCTGAGGCTATTATGGTAAGTTCTGACAATAAATATTTGGCCCACCAAATACTGTCTGAACTTAGCCATCGCATGCATGATGGCTAGCATCTCTTGATCATACATCGAATAGCTGGTCTCTCCTCCCCTCATTTTTTGGCTCTCAAAGGCTATTGGATGTTTTTTCTACATCAACACTGCTCCAATACCTTCACCTGATGCATCACACTCCACCTCCAAATGTTTGATGAAGTTTGGAATGGCCAATACTGGATAGTTGCTCATGACTTATTTGAATCTGTCAAACACCTGTTGTGCCCTGTCTAACAACTGGAACACTCCTTTTTAGTAAGTTCTATCAAAGGTGCTGCCAACTATGAAAATCCTTTGATAAATCTGTGGTAAAACCCACACAACCCAAAAAAACCCTTGAGTTGTGTAAGGGTGGTCGGAGGCGGCCAATCCAATATAGCATGTATCTTCTCAAGGTCCATCCTGACTCCCTGAGCACTGATGATATGACCTAAGTATAACAACTCGATCATACCAAACTCGCACTTAGTCTCTTTAGCAAAAAGAGACTCTACCTCTAGAATACTTAGCACCTCATCCAAATGTCTTAGGTGCTCCTCCCATGTGTGGTTGTATATGATAATGTTGTCAAAGAACACCAACACAAATCTCCTCAACTACCTCTGAAAAATCTTGTTCATGCAGGACTGAAATGTGGCAGGTGCATTGGTTAGCCCGAATGAACTTGAAATACCCATAGTGGCACCGAAAAGTAGTCTTCTCCACATCTATCTCCCTCATCTAGATTTGATGATAGCCTAATCTCATATCAATCTTGGTGAAATAAACTGCATTGTGCAACTCATCTAATAACTCATCTTTGTGTGGTATCGGGTATTGGTTTTTTATTGTCTTTTTGTTCAACGCTCGATAATCAATGCACATACCCATAGTGCCATATTTTTTCTTTACTAAAACCACATACAAAGTAAATGAGCTCTTGCTTGGTCTGATGTGCCCCATGTCAATCAACTCATGGATGGTCTTCTCTATCTCATCCTTATATCTCTTTGGGTGTCGGTATGGAGTAATGATAATAGGGCTAGTACCTTTCTTCAACTCGATGATATGCTCAACCCCTCTATCTGGTGGTACCCCTGGTGGTATGCTAAAAATTTTGCTATGTTTGGTAATCAAAGCCTGGATTTCTGGATTATAAGTTCATTTATTCTCCTATGTAGATGCAGGTAGGATAAAACAGTGGGCTGCCCACTCAATCTGATTATGTCTCATAAGCTTCTCCATCCGTTTGAAGAAAACTACTTGAGTTCCTCCTAATGTCATCCCTCTCAATACTATTTGTCGACCTTTAGATCTAAACTTCAATTCCATATTCTAGAATTTGAAGACGACATCTCCCAACGTACGCAACCACTAAATACCAAGTACCACTTCTAGATTCTTTGTGTTGACCACAAAGAAATCATCACATACCTCATAATTCCCCAATGCAATCTTGAACTATCGTACCTTCCTGGTGCAAGTAATGGAGAATCCATCAACGATCATGACTTTGAATGTATCTACTTCTATTGTCTTCAATCCCCTTCGTGCAACCAACCCCTCATTGATAAAATTATGTGTGGCTCCAATATCAATCAAATTCACCACATGTTTCCCCTTAAGTACACCCCATACCCATAAATATTTGGCTTCCTAGACGCTATGGAGGTGAGCTAGAGTATTAATCTCCTTTCTTGCTTGATCCTGGGTGGTTTCTTGTTCTTCTGGAGGTTGTTCACCATTGTTGTCCTCACTTTCTGATCGTTGATCAGAATTTCCAAAATTATTATCATCATCTAAATGATACTCTATCAGTTGCAACTTCCCCTTAAATTCACACTTATGTCCCGGGGACCAAGTCTTTTGGCATGTAAAACATAACCTCTTCTTTCAGAGTTCATTAAGGGTATTAGGATCTAGTTTTTTAAATGTTCCCTTTTGCTGGTCAGTTTCCTTCTTGAACGGTTTTTGGTCCCTATATTTCTTGAAATCTTTGACTTCCTTGCCTTTGAACTAGCTTTTAGTCCTGGATGTTGTGACCTCCATGTCTCAAGCTTGTTTGATAGCATCGTGCAATGTGCCTAGGTTAAATGCTTTGACCCAACCCCATAACGGCTCCATCAATCCATCCATGAACAGGACTATTAACTATCTCTCTAACATATTTGTAACCATGACATATAGTCTCTAGAATTCTGCTATGTAGGATTCAATTGAACCCACTACCTCAAATGAGTTAACTCCTAGAACTCCAACTCATGTTCCTTTTTATCAAACCTCTGCTGGAGTCTCTCTGTGAACTCAACATAAGTATTCACTCGGTCATGTCCTAGAGTGTGCATACCTTGATGCCACCAATCGTGAGCAATGCCCTCCAAATGTAATGTATAGAATTTGATGGCGTCATCTTCAGTCATCTGGTTCAACTGCAAATATGTGTCCATCTTTTGGACCCAAGCCTTGGCTATCATTTTTTCAAATGCATCAAAGAAAGGAATATGGATTTTTCCAATATTTTTTTGAATCTCCTGGCATCCATGTGGCGTATGTTCCACAAGTTCTCCTTGACCCTGTTGTCCTTGTTTTCCATGATGAATAGGTCTTCCTTTATTCCTAGGATTTTATCTATTTTCGATATCCACAAAGTCTCAAAATGACATAAGGGTCTGCAATTCTGAGCCAAGCTCATCCCATTCCTGTCTGTACTGTCTATACTGGTCTACCACTGTAGGCTCTGGCTCTTCTTGAAGTGGTTGAGGAACAATTGGTTCTGGACGTGGTAGAAATATTGGTATGAATGGCCTAGAGCTACTAAATCTCGTCGTCCTGGTAGGTGTACCTCCATTTTTGGCCATCGAATCCTCATTACCTGCTCCTTGTCCTGTGTTAGTTGGTTCATTTTGTGGGTTCTGTGTATTGTTCACCAGTATGTTAATCCCATGAACTTGTGTCATTAACCCAACCAACTGATTCAAACTATGTTGCATTTGATGTTGTGTTTGTCTAATATCATCAACAATTTTCCTTTCTATTTCATCTTGATTGGTTTTTTCCCCCATGGCAACTAATGAAGATGAGTCTATAGATATAACCAAAATCTCATTAATCCTTTGTCCTAAAGGTGATTTAGGCCACTGCTTATATCTAAACTACCAATCCAATTTGTCTTGCTCTGCTTTTTTTCTTTTCTCTTTCGTAGGCACGTTTGTCTCTTTCACTCATGTAATGATGACTCATAGGCTAGCAGGAAAAGTGGCTCTAATACCATTATAATATACACCCCAACTTGTTGGCCTTAGTTTTGAGGTTTATGTGTTGAGTTTTCAGTTTGTGATTTTGTTTTATTTGAAGGTTGCAATAGGGATTTTGATGAATTTTTGCGTTCATATAATGATCATCGTGCATAATAACATAATACGCAAGTAATAACTGACAACAAATGCTGAGCAAGGAAGAAATTATTTATTATTTAATTCTGACCTAAAAATTATAGTATTGTACTTGCAAAAATTACACAGGAAAAGTAAGTTGTAGCATTCATTTGCTCATAACTTGAGCTCTGGTACTTTGATTTTATCATCGTAAAGTGTAGGACCACCCAATGTAGCCACCCAAGTTGTGACCCTCAAACTTGTGAAATGATGCCCTATTTATTTCTACACGTACTCTAAGGTGGCTGGAAATAGATGTACGATTGGCTAAAAGGTTCGACCTTGTCTAGAAATTTGTGCCCCATTCCAAATGAATTCCAAATGCCACTAAAATGATTAACTGGTGAGCTGAATAGATTGATAAATTTTCTAGAATGATTCAAGGATGCATTTCTCAGCTATGAACAAATGGCACGGTTCCCTAGGTGCCCATATGTTGTACGACCAGCTCCAACATGGCATCCAACACTCCAAACTAAATCAAAATGACACTGACCTAGAAGAAATATAGCAAAAATAATACAACCTAGATGGTCATTTTGTCAACCCAAATGATTCCATAAATTAGCAAACCCTTGTCTACCTTTGGTAAGCTCAAATAATTCCTTTGTATTGATAAATTCAATCCATGATCAGCTAGAGATGATCTTCCACATTTGAAAGTGATAATATTGCTAAGAAATCCACTCTCAACAAGCCCTGTGATCTTCTTGTGAAAATCCCTAAAAAGCTTCTCCAAAAAACATAAATTCTTCCATGCAAAAATGAGCCTCAAAAAGCCAATTTAAAGAGAACATCAAATTAGGGTTTGGGCGCCCATTTTAGGTTTCCACAAGTCATTATTTTATAATTTTTAATTGATGTCTCTTAATGTCATTAAAGTGGTCACCCAAGTCCTAGACAAATAACTTTATGATATTAAGTTATAACACTTTATAACTTAAAGTTATAACTTAACATTAAAACATGTCCCCTTTCACTTTGCCTAGCAACCCTTTTCCAAGGTCAACACTTGCAAATGGTAGAATTATACCCTCTTAATTTTGGGATTCTCGCCAAGATGATTCCCTAACCAAACTGTTTAGCCTAGAGGACCCCTGTGACTAGGCTAACAGGTCTTTGCTTCATCTACTATAGAGAAGGGGATAATACAATGAGGGTCCACCCTCTCCTAAGGTCTTAACCCCAAAGGTGCATGTTATAGATGAGGCTTTATATCAGAATGATATCGGTTTTTATAGGTTTGTCTCTTGCGCAGCGTAGGTTGAGTCTTCTAGTTCTCAAGTGGACTTTGAATCTATGTCTTATGAGGACCTTGAGCAATTAGGAGTGGTTCCTGCCCCACCTCCTCTTGAGGATGATTTGTCCATTCTTATTAAGGAGACCATATATGTGAACATAGGTTCTAAGGAAGCCCCTAGAATCCTTAAGTTAGGCAAAGCCTTTACCATGGACGAGAGGGAGCAATTGACCAATTTATTTTAGCTTGGTCATATGCCAACATGCCAGGGCTTTATCCCTCCCTTGTCATGCATCATTTGGTAGTTAAGCTTAGTGTTAAGCCTATTAAGCAAAAAAAATGGAAGATGCATCCGAAGGTCGCCCTTTCAGTCAAGGAAGAGCTCCAAAAACTCCTTGACGTCAGTTTTATAAAATCCATCGACTATTCTGATTGGATCTCCAATATCGTTCTTGTAGCTAATAAGAAAGGGACAATCAGAGTATGTACCGACTTTTGGGATATTAACTTAGCATGTCCCAAGGATGATTTTCCCTTGCCCAAAATAGACCAGATTATATATTTCACTACCAAATGTGGAATGCTCTCACACATGGATGGTTTCTCAGGTTACAATCAGATTATGATTGCTCCTGAAGATCAAGATAAGACAACATTCACTACTCCCTAGGGTACCTTATACTGGAAGGTCATGCCCTTTGGCCTTAAGAATGCAGGAGCTACCTATCATTGGGCCATGACTTATATTTTGTATGACATGATGCATGATATTCTCCAGGACTATGTGGATGACTTTTTGGCTCGTTCCTTAGAATGAAAGGATCATGTCCATGACCTAAGATGAATATTTGAAAGGCTCTTACAATACAAGGTTTGTTTTAAACCTACTATGTGTGTGTTTGGGGTCACATCTGGTAAGTTGTTAGGTTTTATCGTGTCTAGGTGAGGCATTGAAGTAGACCCTGCTAAGGTGGTAGCTATCATTGATATGCCTCCCCCTTGCACCCTGATCAAGCTACGTAGTCTGCAAGGTAAGTTGCAGTCTACTCGTCGGTTCATTGTCTAGTTAGACAATAAGTGTCAGCCTTTCTTTTGGCTCCTTAAGAAGGATGTAGTTTTTTGATGGGATTTCGAGTGTCAAAAAGCTTTTTAAGGCCTCAAAAGATATCTCACCTCCTCGGATATTGTAGGTTAAGGTCCTTTCAGACTTTGGTGAATCTCAACTTGTGGTTAATCAAATCAATAATATTTATCAGACTCAGGATGATAAGCTTAAAGCCTGTAAGGAGATTGTTACCAAGTTGTCTTCTTTTGAGCAGGTAACCATAGAGTCTATCCCTAGATCCTCAAACCACCATGTGGATGCTATGGTCATTGTTGCATCCTTGTTCTCTTTGGAGTTAGAAGATGATCAAGCTTCGATTATCATTCGACAACTTCGAGAACCTGTGTCTTTGAGTTCTTGTTTGGATCCCCTAGAGTGTTTTACCATCGAAGATTCCCCATCTGAACCATGGTATAACAACATCTTTAATTTTCTTAAAAATGGCTTGATTCCTGATGGTTTAGATCGTAATCAGCGTAAGCTATTACACAAAAAAGCGGGTTTATTTGTTGTACTTGGCAATACTTTATATCAATGTTCTTTTGAAGGTATCCTCTTACGATGCCTTAACTCTAATAAATCTTGGCTTGCTCTTAGTGATTCTCATGAAGGTTCATATGGAGTTCATTTTAGCGGTAATGCTATTTCCAAAAAGCTCCTCCGAATGGGGTATTACTGGTCTTCCATGGAGAAAGATGCATGTGATTATGTTTGACGTTGTAACAAGTGTCAACGCCATGATCATCTTATTCATGCTCCTTCTCAAGACCTTCAGGTAATATCTTTCCCTTGGCCATTCTCCATGTAGGGATTGGATATTATTGGGAAGATTAACCCAGTGTTGTCTGATGGTCATAATTTTATCATTACTACGACTAAGTATTTCACTAAATGGTTTGAAGCCATACCTCTGGCTATGGTGACTGGGACTCAGGTTTCTAAGTTCATCTTCAACCAAATTCTTTGTAGGTTTGGGATTCCTTTGGTGATTATTTTTGATAATGGCACTCATTTCAATAACAAGGATGTTCTTAATATTTGTGTTAAATACAAGATTCAGCACAGATGGTCAACCTCTTATTAACCTCAAGGTAATGGGCAAGCCGAAGCATCCAATAAATCCTTGATCAAGATTTTGAAGAAGCTGGTTAATAAGACTAGTTGTGACTGGTATACTCAGCTTTTTCTTGCCTTATGGGCCTATCGTACTAGCATTCCTACTCCCATAGGTGCTTCGCCATATGTCTTGGTATATGGGTCTAAGGCAGTGTTTCCTTTTGAACTAGAAATCCCTTCTTTGTGCATCTTGTTACAAGATGCTGAGGTCATCGATGAGTATCGTACAAATTTCTTGAACCAATTGGAGCTACTAGATGAAAAGCCCATTCATACCTTAGATAATTTGTGAGCCTATTAGGATAGGCTCTGATGATCTTACTCTAAAAATATTTGCAACCGTTCTTTTGAGGTTGGGGACCTTGTCCTCAAAGAAAACCAAAAGAACACTAATGCTCGTGTTGATCTTCGAGGTAAGTTTTAGCCCAACTAGTTAGGGTCCTTTGTCATAACAGTTAAGTTTGGTTTTGGTGCTTATAATTTGGATTCTATGGATGGTAAAGAACTTAAAGAACCAATGAATATAATGCATTTAAAAATATATTATGCTTGACCTATTTTTCATATTGCATATGCATTTAGTTAGATCATGTTGCATGTTTGCCTGACATATTTTGCATGCTTGTCTCTCATATTATGCATGATTGCATGTCATTCTCTTCTTGCATATTGCTTGTCATATTTGCATTATTGCTTGCTCATGATTGCTTGTTCATATAGCTTCTGGGGATTCATGACAATGACATTTGATGATACCTAGTTAGGTCATAGCTCACATGCATTACACTTTCACTAGGGTTCTGATACCTAATGAAATCCCAACCTAGGTACCATATATTCTCATCCCTTATTCTCTTCTTTGCTTCCTTTGATATTTCTTCTTTTCTCTCTTCTTCTTGTGTCCCTTGACTTTGACAGTTTTACGATGATCATCATTTCTCCTCCAAGTCAATAAATGCAATCCTCTTTTGGTATGTTCTTGTCTTTTTGCATGATTCTTCTTTCTTCTGTGTCTTCTTTGTTCAGATAAGGATATGCGTTCTTCTCTTCTTTGATTACACACTTCCTCCCTCTTGACTTTTCAATAGCTGAAACTTCAAGTTGGGGGTACACACGCACAATTCTTTGCTCCTCATTTTCTTCCTCTTATTTCTTCTAGCACATGCACACACTCACATCGTGTTATGCTCATATTGATTGGTTCATACATACATGCGCATACACTTTCTCCGGTAGTATTTGTTGGAATATTTAAGTAGTTTTGTTGTCATTGATGTCAAGAGAGTACTGTTTCAGTTTCGTCATCATTAAGGACATCAAGTGGTTTTTCCAAAAGCAAGAAGGATTTTAAAAGGAATAGGATATAATATTTATTGCTAATATTATATGCGTAAAAAGGCCTAAAAGGTTGAAGACCCAAGGAAGGAGAAGCAAGTTTAAATTAAATAATAATATTATATTATTTAATATTATCGGACAAATTGATGAGGTGAAGTAAATCGGGTCCAAGGAATTATTAAAATAATTTATTCTTGAAAAGACCCATGAAGCAACTTGCAAAAGATTTAATTTAATTTAATTTATTTAAATTAAAATATTTTAACCTATGGTTAAAATTTTAATTTAAATAAATAATGGGTGGCAAAGGTTTTTAAATTTAATATTTAAAATCTAAATTCGAATTTCAAAATCGAATGATGGGCCGACGAGTTATGTGCAAGGGAAAACATGTATAAAAGGGGAAAACAAATTCTCATTTTATCCCCTTGACCTATGCTATCAAGTGTTGTGCTATGCTAATGATAAATGATATAATTTGTGTGCTTCGTGTTTCAAGAGAAGAGGTTTTCATGCTTCGAAAAAGGAAGACAAGGAGCAGGTTTTGAAAAACATGGAAGTCAAATGAATACCACCGGTGGTGGTAGCACAGGTAGCAGTTGAGGACGTGGGTTCGATTCATGTCATTGTGCTTTGCAAGGGAAAACATTTAGTTTTTCATGCTAAAGGCAAAGGAGCTAAGGTATAAAACAAAAATTGTGCGCTCTTAATTTTTGTATGTTCGCATAGCCCAAATGGTTGCCTAGCATTGGCTAGGGTGTTGAGGAAGCAAGGTTGTGAGTTCAACTTTGGCTGGAAACATTTTTGGGTAGAGTGAAAATAAAAGGTATGCAATTTATGATTTGATTTTTCAAAGGTTTTTGATATCCAAAATTTTACTTTAAAGGGTTACGTGAAATTTGAAAGTATAGCTTGTGAGTTTGGTTAAGGGAGATATAAGGTGTAAGAAAATTAAATTATTTTATTTTAATATTGATGGTTAAAATTTATTTAATGAGATAGGAGTTATAAGGTTTGCAAAGAAAATTATATTTTATTTTGAGATAAAGCTATGATGTGTTAATTATTTTGAGAGGAGAAATAAGGTGTCTAAAGAAGATTATTGTGGTTGTTTTCCTTTAATAAAATTATTGACTTATATTTTGAAAGTGTGGAGATTATAAGGTGTATTTAAGACTTGTTATTTGTGTGTGGAAAAATAATTATTGGAAAAATATTTGCAAGGAGATTTTGAGAAAGATTGTTGTTACCTAACCTTAAAATTGGCAAAGAAGATTTGATTGTGGTTAAGACAGGTTTTGAAGACATATCTCCATCAAAACAAAAGGTATGGGCACATCTTCCTATGAGTGAAATATTGTTGGATTGAATGTTGTGAAATGCAAGGTTGGAGTGAAAAGGATTGTTTAATAAGCATTGTTGAAAATATTTGAGTGAATGTTCATGTGCATTATTAGGGTTTGTGAAAGATCATGAGTATCATTGTTATGTGAAGTTGAGAACTATCTTGAACTAGGGTTTGTGAAATAACATGAGTATCATTGTTATGTGAAAAATAGAATTATCTTGAGTCAAGGTTTATAGTGTGAATTGTTGGAAGTATAGTGAAACACTTGGTTAAGTTTTGGATGCAAGTTGTGTTTCATTGAGTGGATAGTTGAGTATAGTTGATTGATCACTATTGATTGAGAGCATTGGAGCGATAGTTCAAGATTTGTGAAAGAAATTATTCTTTATTTCTGAATTGATTTGAAAGAGAGTTTGAAAGTGTTAGAGTGATTTGTGAGTGTGAAACATATTGAGTCTCTTACCATTCTCTATATGTTTCTATGGTTAAAAAATATTCTGAGTGAAACTTGTTTGTGTGATTGAAGAGGTTTTCTAAAAGGATTAAGTTGAGTTGTGTATGCAAGTTTTGCAATTGATTTGAATAAGCTTTTGTGAAAGCTAGTGGACTATTTTGAGTAAGTCCTAGAGAGGACTTAAGGACAGAGTTGAGTAAGCTTTTATGAAATCTTAAGGACATATTTGTGTGAGCTTTTGTGGAAGCTTACAATCATGTTTGATGCAAGTCTTAGTGAAGACTTGTTAAGCAGATTGGACAAGTTCTAAAGACAACTTGTTGAGCAGATTTGAGGTAAGTCTTAGTGAAGACTTGTTGAGAAGATTGGACAATTTCTTGAGAGGAGTTGTGGATAGATTTAAGGCAAGTTCTAGTGAATACTTGTTGAGCAAATTAGACAAGTTCTTGAGAGGACTTGTGGACATATTTGAGGTAAGTCTTTGATAAGACTTGAGAGCAGAGTTGATTGATTGATTTGTTCAAACCTTGAGTTAAGGTTTAGGGCAGATCTAGCAGAGCAGATTTATGCTAGACCGAAGGATTGTATTTAGTGCATATTTGAGGACAGTGATTAAGCAGATTTATACTAGAATGAAGGATTGTATTTAGTTTAGATTTGAGGATAGTGATTGAGCAGATTTATGCTATATCGAAGGACTGTGTTTAGTATAGATTTGAGCACAATCATTGAGTATATTTGTGCTAGATCGAAGGAATATGTTTAGTGCAAATTTGAGGACAATGATTGAGTAGATTTGTGCTAGATAGAAGGACTGTGTTTAGTGCATATTTGAGGACAGTGATTGAGCATATTTGTGCTACACCAAAGGACTATATTTAGTGCAAATTTGAGGATAGATATTGAGCAAATTTGTGCTAGACCGAAGGACTATGTTTAGTGCATATTTGAGATAGATATTGAGCTTTGGAGGTGACATACCAGAGGATAATAGTCTCCAGTGGATAGAGATCCATTAACCAGGGCAGTGAGGATAGAATTATTCTGAGTGAGGACATAGGTCTTCTATAGAAAGATATCCACAAGCTAGTGCAGTGGAGGTAGTAGTCTTCCAAGAGATCACCAGCCAGAGTAAAGGAGGAGTTCTCCTGTGGATAGAGATCCATGAATTGGATTAGGGGATTGGAATCTCCTTTGGATAGAGATCCTTAAACATTGTAATAGGGAAGGATTCCCAAGAGATTTGTTAAGAAAATTTTAGTGAAAAAATTTCTCCGTGGACTTAGCCCACATTGGGTGAACCACATTAAATTGGTGTCTCTATTGTGTGTGATGATTTGTGCATTACTTTGATTACTGTTGTTGATATTTCCATTGATAATATTGGATAATATTGTTTGGGAAAGAAAAGTAAAAGTGGTCTTATATTGTTTACACCCCTCTCAGTATAAGCTTGTTTTCTTCAGTATTGGCATATACATACATCATTTTAAATCAGCATACACTATAACACCTCCATCGTATTTTGTCTCTCTTTGACTTAGTGGGCTCAACATGCCATTATAGGATCAGCTCCTTGGCCATTGACAGTAGGCCTTGGCATACATCCTAGCGGGTAATTGCCCCATAATAGTTACTAGTGAGCAACCACCCATAGCGGGTTACACTCTACACTTCACTTATTGGTCCATATTTAGCGAGTACTACAACCATAGCGAGTTCTTCACTCCATACATGGACCATATTTTGAGCATAATACACTCTAGTCAGGATTCTTATCTAGCTTCCTCCTCGATTTCAGATGGTTGACCTTTGGATTTTATCTTTGTCTTCTTTTTCTCTTTCCACTTCACAATTTTTTTTTTCTCTCTTCTTCCTCTCTCTTCTTCCTCTCTCTTCTTCCTCTTTCTTCTTCCTCTTTCTTCCCCTCCCTTCTTTCCCTCCTTTTCTTCCATGCATTTCATGCTAGTTGCATTAGATTCATGTTGTACCCAATAACTTTTGCTTTGTTTCGCTTTGTTTTGTTTTTCTATGTGTTTACCTTTTGCTTTCTTTCTCTTTGCCTTTTTCGAGTTTCTTAAGGATGTTCCTTTCCTTTTGAAACTCGAGGGGGCACCCTAGCCATAGAGGTATTAGTAGAGATAATACCTCATTTTTTGTGCAAGAGTCTAGGATATCTGTTATGATACTCCCTTTTGCACCACTCCTTTGTCCAAACTTGGCCACCCCTTCTTTGTGTTTGTCGCCTTCTTGTGTGTGTTCTTGCCCATAGGAGTCTACATCTTTCTTTGACGCATTTACTTGGCCTTAAATGCATCAAAGAGGGGGTAAAATGTAGACACATAAAATTGACCCACTTTTAGTGGGCAATCTTCCTTAGAACCCCTAAGAGGTCCCTAACCCTTGCCTAAGGCA
The DNA here is from genome assembly GCA_028583015.1 of Wollemia nobilis. Lineage (NCBI taxonomy): Eukaryota > Viridiplantae > Streptophyta > Pinopsida > Araucariales > Araucariaceae > Wollemia > Wollemia nobilis. The sequence continues at coordinate 1,783,260 of JAQPPZ010005450.1, forward strand.
AGGATAGGCCTCTCCTCCCCTAGCCTTGCTTGTTTTAGTGCCTTTGGAAAAATCACACTCCGTCATGGTTGGGCGTGACTTCGTCGAAGTGATCTCGTGCTCTGTCATCACAGGGCACGACTTCATTATTTTTGGCTTGTTTAGACCCAAGTTTAAACCCTCCAACATGTTTTGGTGTTGACTTTGGGTTTATTTTGCCCACCTTTTTCCCTTTTATTTCATCTATAAAAGGAAGGATAGTCTTGCTAAATCATATAGGCGATATACAAATTTTTGATGTGCGATCTTAATGCAAAACTTTAATTATTGATTAAGCTCAAAAATTTTATGATAGCTTGCTCTTCTCCCTTTGCTTTCTTCTGCTGCAAGCTAACCCTAAAGTATGAATTTTGGATTTGATATTCTCTTGCGTGGATTGGATTGATTTGTTGTGTGACTTGGTGGATTCGTGGTGTAGTTCAGAGAGATAGAGTACTTGCTTGGATACTTTAGTCTTCTTTTCCTACTCTTGTGATGTCCATTAGGTTTTGCTTACTTTATTTCAGACATTTATTTCGTCTTCTGCACTCACTTTTTATTTTTCATTAATATGTAGTGATATCGTGCCAGACATCAGCAAGGTAGGACTTTGCTTGCCCTAATTAGGGAAAACCAGTCTGCAAAAGCAAAATTGTGCCTCGTCCAAGCAGGCTGCGACTTTGCTACTACGTTATTGCACCCGCTCCAGGCAAGGCACAATTTTGCCCTTGGGCACACTGGGGGCAATTTCAAGATTTTCTTTTCATTGTTACATTCTAGTTTGCATCTAGATCATACTGTTGCATTCTGTTTTCTATTTTCTATTATTGCATTTCTATTTTATGATTAACTCTCCAAAGGTTAGTTTCCAATTTTGTGTTAAAATTTCATCTAAAAGGACCTAGGGGGCTTCACTGTTGCACCTCAAAGAACTATTACATAGTGGCCTAAGAAGGCTCCCTAATGCTAACTCTATTTTTTAGTGCTTCATGAGTTATCTTGCAAAAATAGGTATTTTTTATATCATTGGACAAGAGGCAGAAAAAGCTAAATCAACCACCGGTATAGATAAGTACTCTAATCATTTTATTGGTTGAAGATTTGATCTAGTTATTGATTCTTAGGCATCTAAAATTAAAAGGTATTTAGTTTGCATCTAGAGATAATTTATGTGCATTTACTTTACACATTTATGCTTTAAAGGTTTTCTGGAATAAACCCTAGGTTAGTGAGCATCAAAAAGATAGAATCATTTTAGGCTAGCTCTTGTATGCTTGCATTCTATTTTCAGCTATTATATTTTATTTTTTGCATTGTCCTTTATCTTTTCTAGCTTAGAACTAGAAAGGCCAAACTTAGGTATTTTCTTAAAATTGAATACATCAAACATTCCTGAATATCCTGAGGACTTGGAGCGAGTCCTAAAACCGTTCCTGGTGAACCCTTACCCCTATAACCGAGTGTAGAGTACAACATAGCCCTCGCGGTTCATCCCATGAAAAGTTTCATCCTTGTGGATCCAGCCTTTTTTTTGGGAATTGTACGCAATAGGGTAGTTTTCCCCCTCTACACACACATAAAAATCACATCCAATAGTAACACAAGTAATGCTCAATAAAAATATTTCTATTATATTCACAAATTAAAATTTCTTACATTACATTGCATAGACCTTTTTCATCAGTATATAACAATACTCCTAAATTTTGTTCTCCTCTAACTCATAGAAGATGCAACCTTTCACATGCCTTACATTATGACAAAGTCTTTCATGATTACATAACCTCTTACTTCTAATCTTGACACATCTCACATGACTCTTCACTTACACACATGACTCTTCACTTGCATACTTGACACGTTTAACTCATTAACTCACACTTGCACACTTGACACCTTGCACTCATAAATCACACATAATTACATGACACATAAACACTCTTCACAAATTGACACAAATAAGAAAAATACTCCTAAAATAAATATTTACAATGGTACTTCATGGGACCAAAAAATGTAATACCTACAATAAATTGAAGACAAAAATTAAAATTGAAAAAGTATAAACTGAAGAAAGATAAAGAGAATTTACCAATAGAAGAAATAGAGAAATAAAAAGCATTTGTTAAAATAAAGGGTCTCCAAGAAGAGCATTTAGAAGTTGAATACTAGTCAAAGAAGTTGAGGTCGAGGCTGGATAGATTTTTAGAACAAAGTCTTGATACACTTAAGGTGAGAGTATTGAAGTACCTAGAAACCTAGAAAATATTTGTGCAAATTGTAATATAAAGATATAATGTTTGAAATGGACCATACTGGAAATTAGAGCCAAAGAAAATATTGTTCGAGGTGATGCTTATATTAAAAGCATAGAAGTCGGAGCACTATAGGAAAACTATTTTATTTCAGAAAGAATATATTAAACAAGTAAAATGAAAGGTGTAACATATGGTGATGTGTTAGATTTTTTTAATTAAAGCATGGACGTGTCACAAAAATTTAAAATACATGTTATGTGTTATGGATCGAAGGGAATTTGCTCATAGTTGTGGCCTTATATTGATTTGTCATTTTCAATATTACAATGGGTTGATGGAATGAAACCAATTGCAGTTGCAACAAGTAGGAAAATAGTTCTAAGATTTTAGAAATTGATACTAGATAACCAGGTTGGACTCACACCAAAGCATTCAAGGCATAAATATCCCCCAATAAAATTAAATTAGAAGAATAAATATGGTGGCGTGGATTCAACTGGGTTGAAAAAGTTAGAGATAACAAAGGAACATGGGGAGTTTTGCATGACAAGGTACTTAAATTATTATGTGGCAGACGTATCAAATATGAAGATGTTTATGGCATGTTTAAAAGACTTGGGTAAAGAAAATATATTTTCATTGAAAAGTTGATTTATTTATATGTCCCAAACCTTTCAAATATGCAATAATAATGGCGAATGTTGTAGTTTTTGGGTAATGTTTTACCAACAAGAATTTCTCCATGGCAATATTTATTATTAAGCTATGAATTCCATACCCTCAAAATGAATTAGAACATCACATTGCATTTCTTATTTGACCAAATTCTACTTATATCAATTTTCCTTGGCTGAATATTCTAGTAACAAATGACAATGAGATGAATCAGATGGTTACAAGAGACCTTCTTGTGCATTTGGGGTGTGATGTGATAATGGCTAATTATGGTCACGAGTGCTTGCAAGATGTATTGGCATAGGTATTTTTTATTATATCTATTTTCAAGAATTGGCTATATGTAGCAAGAGGTGCACATTTAATATGCTATCCTAGTACTTTCAACATGACTATTGGTTCTCTTCATTAGGAACTACTCTAGAGACCAAGAGAAGTAATCAACTTTATATTAGTTCTTTGCTTTCAGGTAGAGCATATGTTAAATGATAGGTTGATGTAACTTGTGAGGAAATAAGAGTGTGAACATATTCAAGTTGGAAGACTATTAATACAAACATCAAAATGAAGGATGAAAAGCATATATACTAAATAATGTAATACGGGTGTTGGAGGTATTACATTATTTGGTCATGTAAATAGTTTAGGGAGTGTTTAATATTTAATATTTAAATATCTAGAAGAAAAATTAATACGAGCAATTTGTAACATGGGTAGAAAGCCAAAGTTAGAAATGGAAGCTTAAAACTTGAGGAACTCATTACTTGGATCACAAAGATGGAGAAATATTTTGATTTTGAATCAATAGAAGACCCCAAGAAGGTAAAATTTTCCTGTACAAAGCTAAAATGGCATGCATCCTTGTGGTGGGACCATGTTTAAACCAAAATATAAATAAATGCAAAGAAAAATATTAAGACATGGGAGAAAATGGTCACCAAATTGAATTCCAAATTCCTCCTGTCAGATTTTTTAGCAAATCACCTCTATTCTCTCAAAATTATTAATCACCAAGATCAAATAATATCTCAAGAATATCAAAGGATTCAATAAACCATAAATAACTCAAATAATTTATAAATAAACTTGTTGAAATATTTGTTGAAAATTCATTTACAAAATCATGCATAAATGCAATGGTTGTCCGATGTCTCTTGCATGGCTTTATCTTCAATCTATTTATACGTGAGACTCTTCACATTACATGACTCTTGACCTTTTCTCTCCTCAAAACCCACAGGAGAGCAACTTTTCATATTTCTCTTTGACATTATAAATCTCACATATTACATAAAGATGAAGTCTCTCATTATTACTCCTAACTGTCTACTTCTAAACATGACACCTCACTCCTATAACTCACACTTACTAGTGTGACACATCACACACACTCACACTTGATACATACTATATAATAAAATATAAAACACACCCTCCTTCTTGTCCTTCATTGCGAGCTTCTAGTTGGCCCGCTTCTACCTCTTCATTGTCACTTATGTACCCTCCTTGAACACCCCTCCTTAGGGAAGTTTCAAGTGCATCTAATCAAGCGATGAATCCTTTCATCAATTTTCTATGTATATGACTCGAGGACCTTATGGTATTTCTCTTCCTCCTTATGTCATATTTCCTTTGGCATGTATCACAAACCTCAAGACTCAACCTGCTTTGATACCAAATTATATAGACATCAAGATAACAAGATAATTCATATGTCAATGTCTTCCTCTCATACAATTATAGTCTTTGTACAACCAATTCCTCGTTGTACAATCAAGATATTTGTATGGTTATATCTTTATCCGATGATATTCAAATGTATGATCATTTTCTTTCTTTTATATGACATACATAACTGTGCAATTATATGATGCTCTCAAATGTTTGAACAACATTTTTTTAATAGAAGGGTGTTGAGTGGATATTTTGCCCAGTTGCAAAATCCCCACCACAGTTAGGGTATTAAACCGAAAACCCTCTCTTGCAAAGAAGTTAAACAAAGAAAACAACTTCTCCAAGGTTCCGCTATATAAGCATTACACATGTATATTTTGAAAGTAAAATATTTAAAAACAACCAAGTGATTTGCAAGTAAATGTAAATAAGGGGCCTGTTGGTTTATTTCATTCATGCTTTGTAATTAATTTCCTTAGATTTCCATGGTTGTGCCTTAATGTGAATCCATAAAATGAAGTGTTGTTTCATTGATTATCTTTGCATTAATTTGTCTTACCCTGAATCCTTGTTAGTGGGTTCATTTTAATCTTCAGATTAAGATGCAAAGTTAGAGTGTTGTGGAATTGTCCACTTTATTTTAAATCCATGCCTTTAATGTGATATTGTAGTCAGTCTTTGCAGTTAGTAGGTTCAATTTTATCTTTAGATTAATGTTCCACTAATTACAAAGTTAGAAGTCGGTAGGTTAGAAAGTTAGAATGTTAGAGAGTTAAAAAGTTAGCAAGTTAGCATTCATTGCTTTATCTGCACTTAAGATGAAGTAGTAGGTTAGTAACCCTCCCTCCTAGATTGATTTTATCTTGCTTATACCATGTGAAAATTGTGCAGATTCGTTCCTTTTAATACTCTTGAAAGATTATCCAAATAATTGTAAATGTAAAAGCTCAAAAAACTAATTAGTTGGATCATGTACACTCTAGATTTCCCAGATCATATTTATGATGTAAATAAGATCTTTTGGGATTTTGAGTTTTAGATTGAGAATTTGGAGAAATAAATTTTAGGATGTGCAAAATAAAAAAAAAACTTGCATGAGGAAACTACAACTAACTATACTAAAGCTAAAATAAAAATGCAAATGTAATACGGTATCATGCTTCCCTACCCTACAAAACCAAATATCATGAGTCACTCATGAGGATAACCCAACCTAATCAAACCTGCAATAGCACAATCGGATTAGATCAAGTGCTAGACTCAAAGGAAAAATAGAACCTACATCAACATAAACCTTCACGTAGTGTAACCTCCTAAGAGCTTTCAACACTAGATATAAGTTTAAAAAATGCAGCAAAAAGAATGGACATTAACACAATAATCCTCATAAATGAACTCCTTCAGTCTTGCTCACAAGGTGCAAATTTTCGGATCAATGTGCATAAAAATGGTATTCTTTTATTACAAAAATTCTACCCTCTTCAACATGGTCTTCCATGGGTATTTAACATTTTTAGGAACCCTTTCATTTCATATCCCTTTACAAAAAAAATGAAAGTGTAAATAACCTCCAACATTTTAAACTTTTTCAAAATAAGATGACAATAAAAAAAACAAAAAGGATAAAGTTCAAATTTTCCCTTATATCTCCTTCTAAATTGGAACTTACCCTTTGGTCCCTATTCCAAAATATTAAACAATCATGAATAATAAAAATCCAAAACAAAACATCATCTAACCCTTACAAAATCAGGGTCATGATCGTGGGCACTATCCAGGCCCTACAATACCCATAGCCACCATACATTATACCAAGGGCACATAAATTTCATGAAATAATTAACCACAATAAAAACAAAAAAAACCTAGCACAAAAACTCCCTTTATTCTCCATCCGACGGTGTCGATTCGACTCGAACCCGAGTCGTTGGGGCACAATTCCTAACTAGCTTGCCCCTACCACTATGCCCAAGGCTTGGGTTGAAACCCAAGTCTTGCAATAGCATGTTATTCCTGCTCCAACCAATGCTCCTCTGTCTCAACAATCCTCTCCAACATGAGTTGAGCAATATTCGTCCATCACCTTACTTGCCCTTGGCTCCTTGCTCTGCCATCCAACCAGGCCTATGTTTGGCCTCCACATCGCTCCAAATCACTGCTCATACTTATCAAATAACTCTCACGTGGATGTTCGAGCATAAATCTTGGAACTAGGGTTTACATGATAAACATTATTGCTCCTTCTGTCCCATTGGTTACTACCATGGTTGGCAGCATTACAGTCACCTACCACTCACTAGCATTCTACAATGGTTTGGTGAGGGTATTATCCCTCTTGGACGTCGTAATGGATACTTGACCACTTTTATTCCTCTGTCTTTGATGCTACTATCGTTAGTGTGTAGCTCGCCTTACATCTCTGTCTCCTGAAAGTGCCACATGTATGCAAGGAGTGTTATAAATTTTATGTGGAAAAATCATTATCCCACATGCTTGGTGTTGTCACCTCTGAGTGCTTCATAAGGTGAAACCCGTCTTTGGTTTATTGACTACCTTCGGGCAGTCTTCCTCCCATGATGCATAGTGTGAAAGCTCCTCCCATTGGTCGTTCATCCATGTTCCACTATCTGTTCCATGTCTCTTCATGTGATCCAATCTTTGTATTGCTTGTATTCCTCTTTTATAGTAAACTTTGGATGACATTAAGGCTAATTTTGGTTTGATTAAGGCTAATTTTGGTAAACTGATTAAGGCTAATCACATGAAGAGACATTTCTTGGGATTTTGAAGGATGACATGAGCATGTTAGATTAGCCTTAATCAGTTTACCAAAATGATTTCATCCTTCAAAATCCCAAGAAATGTCTCTTCATGTGATTCATTAAAGTGAAGCTTTGGCATAATATTTCATTGTTTCACACTCCACTATCTTAGTATACTTAACCAAGGATAACCATTAAATAGCTTTATTTCCTTACCTTCAGTTCCGTTTGATTCTTGGGTTGTATTATTGACTCTAAAAATATGCCATTTTGTCAGTAACCATCCCAAAACCAAAACCACAATAAAGGGAACTACTCAAAACTGTAAATGCATGGGAACATGAACATGACTCTAACCTACACACACAAGACCAATGAAAACACAGAAAAGAAACAATCTAACTAACAAAAAATCAGCACACCAAATTGAAAACAAAAAGAAAGAAAAAACAAAACATATATGTACATATAATACACAATCACACATTTCATGGGCTAAAGTAATGCTTTAAATGCAGCCCATTAATAGGCAAAGATAATTCCTTTCCATCCAAGGTTTGTAATCTGAAAGTATTTTTACCTAGGATTTCAGAAATTTGATAAGGTCCTAACCATAAACAATCAAATTTGTCATGATCCCCATTTTTTCATGTTTTTTATCCCACAATAACACTAAATCAAAAATCTTGAAAGTTTTAATTGTAGCTCTCCTATCAAACCACCTCTTTACTACATCTTGATGTTTACTAAAATGAAGCATGGCTTCCTCTCTTTTCTCATCAAGATGCATCAAGTGGGTTAACCGAGCTTCAATTTGATTATCAGTTCCAAGATATTCTTTCATAAAATGAAGAGTTTGCAACCTTAGATTAGTGGGAAAAATGGGGTCCTACCCATAAACTAGATGATATGGAGATGTTCCAATTGATTCTTTCACTCTAGTTCTATCAGCCCAAAGAGCAAATTTTAACTTACCATGCCAATCTCTAGGATTCTTCTCAAGCAACTTTTTTATGCTAGACAACAAGTTCTTGTTAGAAGATTCTGCCAAACCATTACCTTGTGGATAATAATTGGAAGAAAATTTCAAGCTCACCTTGTTATCATATGCCCAATCTGCAAATTGAATAGAAGCAAATGCGGAACCATTATCACTTACTATTGCATTAGGTATTCCAAAACGAGTTATAATGCAATCCTCTAAAAACTTAATAACAACATCAGTGGTAGCATGTTTTGTAGGGACTGCTTCTGTCCACCTAGTGCAGTAATATGTAGCTGTGAGGATGAATTTATGAGAATCAGAAGAGTTAGGATTAATAACCCCAAAAAAATCCAATCCCCATTGTGCAAAAGGCCTCATCTCCACTACAGGTTGTAAAGGCATGGTTGTGTTTCTTTCCCTATTGGCCGCCATCTGACATGTATGGCAAGATCACACATGAGCATATGCATCTCTGAAAATATGAGGCCAATAGTATCCAACTCTAAGAATCTGGTGTGTCGTTGCACTGGCTGACCCATGTCCAGTTCCATACTTACCATGGAAGTCATTAAGCACTTGGGTTGCCTCCTTTTGATTCACACAACGAAGGTAGATCCCTTCATGGTTTCTCCTATACAAAACACCATATTTAATCAAAAAGTTTGCAGATTTCAACCGTAAAGCTCTTCTTTGGGTAGAAGTGAGATGTGATGGACACTTACCATTCAAAAAAAAATATACAATATCTACATACCAATCATCTTTAGTAATTTCTTCTACAGTATAATGTTGGCATGAGATTTGAGGATCAATTTCAGCAATTGATTTTACCAATCCTTGTCCATGAACTAGCTTCATAGGTTGGATTTCAAGATCAAATTCTTGGAGTGTAGAAATCCATTTTCCTCTTCTCTCACCTAGTTCATTCTGCAGAAACATAGTTTTGACAGTAGGGTCAGGCACAATAGCATAAACCCTACTACGTACAATGTAATGTCTGAATTTTTTTATCATTTTGAATAGTGCATACATTTGCTTGTCTAAAATAGAATATCTCAACTCTGCACCTTTCAAAGGAGAACTCAGAAAAGTGATGGGATTTTCAACATTACCTTCACCCTTTTGAGTTAGGACACTTGCGAATGAATGTTCAGAAGCAAACGTATAAGTATAAAAGGGCTTTGAATAATCTAGACTTACCAAAATAGGTGCCTTAGAAATAGCATCTTTAATGCCCTGGAAAGCATCCTTACTCTCATTTGTCCATTTAATTTCAACATCCTTTTTTAGCATGTCATTCAATGGTTTAGCAATCTCAGCAAATCCAACAATGAATTTCCTTACAAAATTGATTTTACCAAAGAATGATCTTAATTCCTTCTTGTTATGGGGAGGAGGGATTTCTTGGATAGCTTCTATTCTTTTGGGATCAATAGAAATTCCTTCTTTTGAAACAATGTGACCCAAAATCTTACCCTCTATTACTCCAAAGATGCATTTTCTCGGATTTAGGGAGATCCCATGTTCCCTACATCTTTGGAGAACTTTTCTCAAATATTTGACATGATCTTCTCTCTTCTTAGAGAAGATAGGAATATCATCCACATAAACAATAATGCACTTACCTATGAGTCCCTTAAATGCATAATCCATGGCACGTTGGAAAGTTGCACCTGCATTTAATAATCCAAAGGGCATTCTCCTATAGGCAAATGTTCCCCATTTGGTTGTAAAGGTTGTCTTCATCCTATCACTTGGATGGATGAGAATTTGGTTGTACCCTGAGTACCCATCTAAAAATGACATCATTTCTGACCCATTTACCATTTGGAGTATCTCATCAATGGAAGGCAATGGGTAGTTGTCCTTTTGAGATGCTTTGTTCAGATTTCTAAAATCTATGCACAACCTTATTTCTCCATTCTTCTTTCTCACAGGAACCAAGTTGGCAACCCATGTAGAATGCCTAACAGGAAAGATAATCTTAGCATCTAGCAATATTTTCACTTCTTTCTCTATCAAGGGTTCTAACAATGGGTTGATAGGTCGTTGTCTCTATCTAAAGGGCTTGGAGTCAGGTTTCAATGGGATCATGTGCATTATAACATTCTGATCATAGGTTTTCAGCTCCTTGTAACTCTAGGCTATACAATCCATGTATTCTTTCAATGCATGAATGATAGACTCTTTTTCTTCACTTGTACATGCCTTGGCAATGAATACCTCTTGTGGATTTTTTGCACTCCCTAAGTTGATTGCATCACATGCTTCTTTAGGGGGTGGTATCCTTTTTCCTCTTTTTGCTTGATACCTTGTATCAAATAATTTTTCTAGTGAAATAATTCCTTTAGGTATCCTATTCATTTTCTATGCTATTTCACTATCCTCATATGTTTCCTCTTGCCATATCTGGTCTTCATCTATGATATGATTTTCAAAAATACCAGAGTTAGTAACAAACTTAAAAATGTGCCTATCACTCTCAAACACCTATAGATTCCTAACGTTATCTGGTATTGAAGGATAGGAAACTAGCTCAATAAAAAAATTTTTACATTTTTTATTGTCAACTGGTTTGAGCATACCTACTGCAATGGCTAAATAATCGGCCATCCTATTACCTTTTCTAGAGATAAGGGAAATGTTGAAAGCATCAAATTCATCTATCAAATCCCTAACTCGAGTCCTATAATGGCTCAATATTTTGTCATGACATGCATATTGCCCTTTGACCTATTTAACAACTAACTCAGAGTCTCCTAAGACCTTGAGACACTTGAATTTCTTACTCAGAGCTAGTTGTAGCCCAAAAATAAGGGCTTCATACTCTACCACATTGTTGGTGCAAGGGAACTATAATCTATAGGCAGCAAGCAAAGGCTTACTTCCGAGACATGTGAGTTCAATACCGGCTCCAACACCTTGTCTTGATTTGGATCCATCAAATCTGAGAATCCAAACCAGACTGTTCTTTTCAAGAGGGCTACAAGAAAGGTTTCCTTTTTGAGGTTCTTTGGTAGCCTCTTCTATATCCAAGTTATAGACCCCTAGGTCAGATTCTACAAATTGAATTTCATTGGGCCTATTATATTCAGTAATCATTTCCTTAAGTCTTGGCTCACTATCCACCCAAATTTGGTTTGCTAATCCTCTCCAAGGTAGCCACATATGGGAAGAATCAATGACTACATAGCCATTCAGATTCTTACTCCAATCCCTACCCAACACCATGCCATACTTGGCAGGAATATTGACCACCAGGATGTCAATATGATGTTGAATCCTAGGTTCTAAATTGATTTGAATTCGGACTTCATAAAGAGTTCCTACCACATCCACTACAGTCCTATCCAATTGTATCACCTTGCTCCTTGAAGGAATTGGATTTAAACCTAACCTTTGGAAAATCTCAAGGGGCATGATATTGCTCGAGGCACCTGAATCCACTAAACAATTATGCAAGTTTTTTCCTGCAATCCTAATTATCAAAAGAAAAGGAGGCACTTCTTGCTTCTCCTTTCATAAAACCAAGTGAGACTCAACACCTTTGACCTCATGGGTTTGGCTTGGTGGGTATAATACCTTCATCAAGGCTTCCTTCTGACCTAGAAACCTAGCAGCCTCTATGAACGAGACATTAGCTTTAGTCCTTTTCAGGTCTTCCACTATGTCATAGGTAGGCTTCTCAAAATTTTGCATTTTCTACGTAGGCTTGGATGATTCTATAGCAGGTGGTGGAGGAGGATTATTATCAGCTTTGGTATCCGAAGGAAGAATGGAATTGTTTGGTGGAGTAGAGGAAGTTTTGGGACTCCTAGACTTACTTCTCATGAAATAACCATGATTCCCTTTCCTAAACTGCCTAACAGCTTGGACTTCCTCTTCTATGATTTCCTCATCATCCTCTCCTAAGACTTCATTATCCTCTTCTTCTTCCTCACTCTCTTGATAATGAACTATTTCAGCCACCAAAGCAACATCTTTTCCCTTAGAAAGATAATGCGGACCCTCATTGGGCACTAGCTCTAAGTCATCAACTTGAGCTTGTAAACAATTCGTGTATCGAGAAATTTTTGGACACTCCTTCTCATTATGGTCCTTAGTGTTGTGCAACCTACATCCCTTTTCCCAAGTAAGATCTGCAATATTGATAATGGAATCTGATCTACTAGGGCTTGCAAAAGTGTCAACTTGATTGGCTATGGGGTTAGGCACATTCCCATTATTAGGCCTAGTATTCCATGGCCTCCTCTGATTATTGAAATTTTTATTAGAGTGAGGAGCTTGGGAATTATGCTTTTGCATGTGGACCATATCATTACTCAACTTGAGGTACATCTTCTTTAGTTCCTCAACTTCAAAATTAGACTCTTTTGGTGGAGGGATTATGGTACTGGATCCAAAATAATTTCCAATACCATAAGTATCTTGACCTGGCATCATGGCTTGATTTTGCACATTTTGATTTAACAAAGGATTCACGCTCTGAAGAGGTGTGGGCATGGGAAATGCTTCCAAAGCCTGAGCATTGGTAGTCATTTTATTATCAGGGAGCAACGATGTGGTAGATAGAATGGAAGTATTTAGATAGGTGGGAATAGATGGATAAGTGGATATTAATGGGTGAGACTGATGGTATGGTAAGGCATTCATCATTGGCACCTGAGGTGTCATGACTTGATTCATCATAGAAAATTGACTATAAGGACCAAACTATCCTATCATAGGCAATTGGGGCATCCCAACTCCTTGGGGTGTCATCTGTTGTTCTATGACCATGGCTTCCATGTAAGCTTGGGCTAAAGTGGTAACTTGAGGATTTCTCCTAGAAAACATGGTAGTCATGGGATCTAACACCCCAAAGTATATTTGTAAAGCAAAAGCAACATCTATGTTAAAGTGGTGAGTCGATCTGGAATAAAGTTTTTGAAATCTCTGATTGAACATCCTAATCGACTCATTAGGTGCCCTTTTGGATGTCACAAACTGATGATACATGATAGTGGGATCCAAAGGAGACCTAAACTGATTGAAAAAAGTATTTTTGAGTTGAACCCATGAAGTAATGGACCCAATGGGTAAACTGATATACCATTCATAAGATATTTGATCCAGACTCATGGGAAAGAGTCTACAAGTGACATCTTCATGTTCTACTTGTAGTCTAATTAACACATCCTTGTAAGCCTAAATATGCTCTTCAATTATTCCAGGACCATCATGTTTGAACTTGGGCAAATATTTCTCAATGTTTTTAGGTATGTCATGAACATCCCCGACTATGTTTAGGGGAATATTACGTACTCCATACCAGGGAGCTGGTGGTGGTTGGGCCATAGTGTTCGATAAAGGTGGCCCTATAGGAGTAGTAGAAATAATAGAGGTAATTGGTATGGATACACTTGGTGTACTCACAATAATAGAGACAACCAATGTAGAAACACTAGTTGTACTTGACACTACAGGTGAACCTAAGGCAAGCACACTAGGTGGGATTTCAACCTCTTGAGTCTTGTTCCTTGACTTCCTAAAATTAGGAGAAAGGCTTTGAAAGATGGTTTCCCTAGTGGTTTTAGACCTAGTAGCGATATACTCAGGTTGGGCCAGCTTGGGAAGACACTAACTCTATACAAACCTCTCACAACTCACAACAAACTCAGACAAGAAAAAAAAGGAAAACCAAAAACCTGCAAAATAAAGTTCCTGCAACACAACATAGTGGAAACAAAACTTCACACATTAGTTGTCAAAAAATAAAAGGCTTCTGCAACTATAAACATTGTTAGATGAAAATGATCTTAAGTAAACAAATCACAAAGCTATGCAATGAAGGAGGCCCTCCTTCTAGCACCATTTTTATTGAGTGAATATTTTGCCTAGTTGCAAAATCCCCACCATAGTCAGGGTATTAAACCGAAAACCCTCTCTTGCAAAGAAGTTAAACAAAGAAAACAACTTCTCCAAGGTTCCGCTATATAAGCATTACACAAGTATATTTTGAAAGTAAAATGTTCAAGAATAACAAGTGCTAGAAACAACCAAGTGATTTGCAAGTAACTGTAAACAAGGGGCCTACTGGTTTATTTCATTCATGCTTTGTAATTAATTTCCTTAGATTGCCATGGTTGTGCCTTAATGTGAATCCATAAAATGAAGTGTTGTTTCATTGATTATATTTGCATTAATCTGTCTTACCCTGAATCCTTGTTAGTGGGTTCATTTTAATCTTCATATTAAGATGCAAAGTTAGAGTGTTGTGGAATTGTCCACTTCATTTTAAATCCATGCCTTTAATGTGAGATTGTAGTCAGTCTTTGTAGTTAGTAGGTTCAATTTTATCTTCAGATTAATGTTCCACTAATTGCAAAGTTAGAAGTCAGTAGGTTAGAAAGTTAGAATGTTAGAGAGTTAGAAAGTTAGCAAGTTAGCATTCATTGCTTTATCTGCACTTAAGATGAAGTAGTAGGTTAGTAACCCTCCCTCCTAGACTAATTTTATCTTGCTTATGCCATGTGAAAATTGTGCAGATTCATTCCTTTTAATACTCTTGAAAGATTATCCAAATAATTGTAAAGGTAAAAGCTTAGAAAACTAATTACTTGGATCATGTACACTCTAGATTTCCTAGATCAGATTTATGATGTAAATAGGATCTTTTGGGATTCTGAGTTTCAGATTGAGAATTTGCAGAAATAAATTTTGGGATGTGCAAAAGGAAGAAAACTTGCATGAGGAAACTACAACTAACTATACTAAATCTGGAATAAAAATGCAAATGTAATATGGTATCATGCTCCCCTACCCTAAAAAACCAAATATCATGAGTCACTCATGAGGATAACCCAACCTAATCAAACCTGCAATAGCACAATCAGATTAGATCAAGTGCTAGACTCAAAGGAAAAATAGAACCTGCATCGACATAAACCTTCACGTAGTGTAACCTCCTAAGAGCATTCAACACTAGATATAAGTTTAAAAAATGTAGCAAAAAGAATGGACATTAACACAATAATCCTCAGAAATGAACTCCTTCAGTCTTGCTCACAAGGTGCAAGTTTTCGGATCAATATGCATAAAAAATGGTATTCTTTTATTACAAAAATTCCAGCCCCTTCAACATGGTCTTCCATGGGTATTTAACATTTTTAGGAACCCTTTCATTTCATCTCCCTTTACAAAAAAAATGGAAGTGTAAATAACCTCCAACATTTTAAACCTTTTCAAAATAAGATGACAATAAAAAAACAAAAAGGATAAAGTTCAACTTTTCCCTTATATCTCCTTCTGAATTAGAACTTACCCTTTGGTCCCTATTCCAAAATATTAAACAATCATGAATAATAAAAAGCCAAAACAAAACATCATCTAACCCTTACAAAATCAGGGTCATGATCGTGGGCACTATCCAGGCCCTACAATACCCATAGCCACCATACATTATACCAAGGGTGCATAAAGTTCATGAAATAATTAACCACAATAAAAACAAAATAAACCTAGCACAAAAACTCCCTTCATTCTCCATCGGGTGATGCCAACGCGACTCGAACCCGAGTCATTGGGGTGCAAGCCCTAACTAGCTTACCCCTACCACTACACCCAAGGCTTGGATTGAAACCTAAGTCTTGCGATAGCATGTTATTCCTACTCCAACCGATGCTCCTCTATCACGACAATCCTCTGCAACACGAGTTGAGAAATCTTCGTCCATCGCCTTACTTGCCCTCATCTCCTTGCTCTTCCATCCAACCAGACCTGCATTTGGCCTTCGCCTCACTCCAAATCATACCTCCTTATCAAATAACTCTCGCGTGGACGTTTGAACATAATGCTTGGCGCTAGGGTTTACATGGTAAACATTATTGCTTCTTTTGTCCTGTTGGTTACTGCCATGGTTGGCAGCATTACAGTCACCTGCCACTCACTAGCATTCGATAATGGTTTGGTGAGGGTGTTATCCCACCTAGATGTTGCAATGGATACCTGACCACTTTTATTCCTTTACCTCCAATGCTACTATCATCAATACGTAGCTCGCCCTACATCTCTATCTCCTAGAAGTACCACGTGTATGCGAGGAGCATTATAAGTTTTATATGGGAAATTCATTATCCCACATGCCTGGTGCTACCGCCTCCGAGTGCTTCATAAGGTGAAACCCGCCTTTGGTTTGTTGACTACCTTCGGGTAGTCTTCCTCCCATGCTGCACAATGTGAAAGCTCCTCCCATTGGTCACCCATCCATGTTCCACTATCTCCTCCATTGGTCACCCATCCACGTGGTAGATCACCACCTCCTTGCTTCATTATTGCCTTGACTCACCACTCCATTGTCGCCTTAACTGGTCGCTCCACTATCGCCCCTCTACAAAATATTTTAGACATCAGATCATTGAGGAATGAGAAGAACGAAGGGACATTGAACAAAACAACCCTTTATCAAACCTAACATGAATACTAACATAAATGTAAACCTAATGAATAATATAAAAACAAACCATAACATAAAAAACAAACCAACTACAATAAAAGAAATTAAATCAAACCAAAAAATAAAAGAACCTAAAGACAACTATAAAGAACAATATAAAAACAAAATAAAGAATCAAAAATAAAAATCCACACTAAATAAAATAAACAAAGCAACCACAAAATAAACAATAACCTTTAACCTAAAACATAACACCAACTAACACAAACCTTTTAAAACAAAGGAAGACTAATAACTAAAACCAATAATTAAAATCTAATGACTGAGCAATATTAAATATTACCTTGCTAGCCATAACAACTCACAAACATCAAGCCATACCCTACTAGCAAAGTGGTCCCCATTAATACCATATTCAATAAAAATCAAGGGACATACAACAACCAAAAAGAAGCATCCAATTGCTCAATACTATCCCATTAACTCAATTTTTTACAAATTTCAAGGGGGTCCCCAATATTGGGGTTAGTTGTGAAATAGTCATGACAAAGGGTAGTTCTTCTTATGACAACAATCTCTCAACAAATGGATTGTATCCTATGACAAAAAATTTATGAGATGAAAGCTCTTCGTGCATAATATGTTGATACAATGAAATTAGATAGAAAATTATCCTGGAAGATAATTGTAGAGAGTTTTTTCTTTTTTTGGTATAAGGTAGAGGTGGTTATAAGGTCCACAAACCTTTTACAAAGTCAAAATGGGCTGGTTCTAGCATCAAGCCTGTATAATCAAAATACAAAATGGATCTTTCTAAGACTCACCTTAAGCCATACTTAGAGTCCACAATCCTATACTTGTCGCTTGACTATTCGAGATAAAACAAAAACCAAACAACACCTAGCACTTACTAACACTAGGTTGTCATATCGTACACTTGTCACCTCCCAAGCCCCGACAAATGGGATGCCTTTTCTGCCTAATTCCATCTCTCGGATTACTCATCATCAGCCCCTCCGATCTCCTGATGCTCTAACAGGTTTGATCTTAGCTCTTCTCTAGCGACCAACACCAATAGTTCTTGAGGGAAGTTATCCTTCCAAATTTGCATCTCCCCAACGAAAACTGCAATATTTGCCATTAGATCCGCCGCCTGGTTCCCTTCTCTGAAGGTGTGTTGGATTCGAGCATTAACCAAATGAGATTTATGAATCTTTGCTTCTAGGATAAGCTCCAATATGGTCCAGCTGGGGTCTTTATCCTCCTTAATTGCCTTGATTATATTAAGTGAATCCCCTTCAAAGATAACTTCCTTATAACCCTCAAGTCCGGCAATTCTCATTGCCTCGCATGCGAGCTCGAGCTTCGCAAAATGATTTGTTTGAGTTCCCAAAGGCTCTGCAAAGGCAAGGACCACTTTTCCTTCCTCATTTCTCAAAACTCCTCCTCGCTCCCGCAGCCCCGGATTTCCTTTAGTCGCCCGTCAAAATTAAAGTTAACCCACTTTTGTGTGGGGGGTATCCACTTGACACCATCCCGTGGGTTTTTTGTAATGTCTAGGTCTGGAAGTTCCTCTCCCCAGTTCCGCAAAATCCTCCTTTCCCTTAGAGACATGGTCTCGTTTTTGAAGAAGAAAGTTTTCCAGTTTTCTTTCAAAGATTTGATTATTCTATTACCACATAACCTGGGATCTTTCTTACGTCCTTTAAATACTCTCTTATTTCTCTCATTCCATATCCCCCATAAAAAATGGGGTAAGTCGAGCTTCCAGAGCCAAGTCAAAAGCTTTGCCCGAAAGGGGGAAGCCCACCGTATGCGTAAGTCGGACATGCTATTTGGACGGACCCAATCTATATGAAATTTGGACAGGATCATTTGGAAGACTCTACAAGAAAAATCACAAGTTAGAAATATATGACTTACAGATTCTATTGCTTTCTCACACAAGATACATCGATTGATGAATTGGAAACCTCTCCTTTGCAGATTATCTATTGTCAGGATCTTATTTTGAACTGCCAACCAAAAGAAGAAAGCTATTTTTGGGGTTAAATTATTTAACCAAATAACAGAAGTCGGAGTCCAGCCATTGAATCCTGAGTGGATTAACTTATAGGCGCTTTTACTCGAATAGATCCCACTTGTAGTTTTGCCCCAAATCGCCTTGTCTCTTCCTCCCCCGGGAATTATCGGGAACACCCTTAAAGCATCATTGAGTTTGGTTAGGGCCACCTTCTCTTGCTCGACGGATTATGAATCGTGATTTTCTTCCAAGAAGAAGTTTCTGTGCTACGACAATAAAATCCCCTACTTTTCCTCCCATTTCCTTCGAAAGTTTATGTTGGAGGACCCGAAGGTCTAAGTTATCTTTCAGAGGGGCCTCTTCCAACCACGGGTCTTTCCAAAAGTCCACTTGTCTTCCATTACCAATTCTCCATCTGATGCCTTTCCTGACTACCTCTCGACATTCGAGCAAACAATTCCAAAAATAGGATCCTCTAGGAAGATTATCAGCTTTCAGGAAGTCCTGATTATTTTTGATATATTTTGCCTTAAGAAGTTTTACCCATCCCAATTGATCATTATTGATAAATCTCCATACCTGTTTGCCAATAAGAGCTTGATTCATTTCTTTCATTCTCTTTAACCCCAGGCCCCCCTGATCCTTGCTTGCACACACCTGATTCCATGCTACCAACGAAATTCTCTTGCTCTCCTCTGAACCTGACCACAAAAAGTTGCGTTGAATTAGCTCCAATGTAGCTCGGACCTTTGCAGGCATTCTACATGCGAGAAATTGGAATGCTCAGTAAAGTAGTTTGAACTAATAAGGCTTTTCTCGCGGAGCCGAGAAGGTCGCTCCTTCCACCCCGCTAACTTTTTGGAGATCCTGTCAATGATCGAGTTCCACAAAGTAGCCTTCATTCTTCCTTCGAACATAGGCATGCCTAGATAAGTTGCTGGTAAAATCTCCTTTCCACAACCGAAGAGGTTAGCTATTCTTTCCTCCCTCCCACCAGGCGTGTTAAAGAAATAGATGCTACTCTTATTATAGTTTATGTACCTGTCTCCGTCTCGTCTCATACTTGGTTAGAATTCTCTTCAACTTCCTAGCTTGAGGCACCGAGGCTTTGGACACAATGATTGTATCATCCACAAACTCGTTGGTGAGACACTGGCTCTCATCGTTGAGGCTCGGTTTAAAACCTTCCAATTGACCATCCGCCACCGTCGCTGAAATGTTCCTACCCAATGCTTCCGCTAAAATAATAAACAAGTATGGCGACAAAGGATCTCCTTGTCGCAACCCCCTTTCACTCTTAAAGTAACCGGAGGGTGACCCATTCACCATGACGAGAAAATCTTGTAGTAGAGATACAACTAAAAATCAACTTAATCCACCGGGGACAGAAACCAAACTTACCCAAAATCTTGGTGAGGAACCACCATGAGACCCGGTCGTAGGCTTTATTCATATCAAGCTTTAGTAACATACCCGCTTCCTTACTAGTCACCATTGAATGAATAACCTCATGAATTGTGATGATACCATCCAATATTTTTCGCCCTTTCACAAAGCCACCTTGGTTCATATCAATGATGAAAGGAAGGATAACCTTCAGCCTATTGGCGATTGTTTTTGTGAGAATCTTCATCAGAGTGTTACATAAACTGATAGGGCGAAACTGGAAAATTCCATTGCTCCCACTAGTTTAGGGATGAGGACTAAAAAAGTAGCATTAACTCCTTCCGGGATTTCGATGTCCTTTTGAGCCTCAATTATAGCTTCCACTACATCATTGCCTAGGATATCCCAAAACTTCGGAAGAAAGTCGCAGGGAAGCCATCCGGTCCTGGGGAGTTGTTACCATCCATGTCAAAAACGACCTTCTTGATTTCCTCCTTTGTGAAAGGACTAAGTAAGAATCCATTAAGATTATCGCCATTCGAGGGTGGAATGGCTGCCAACAGAGAGTCCTCTTCTTCAATAGTCGGATTTACATCTTCTAGCAATGATTTAAAGTACTCAACCGCTTCCCTCCTTATGTCTTCCATATCTTTGGTGTTAGACCCATCGGCCATCTTGATCTCCTTAATTTTGTTAGTACTCCCGTGGCAAAGAGTAGAGACATGGAAGAAATTTGTATTTCTGTCACCCTCCTTTAACCAACGCGGTCTGGATTTCTGCCTCCAAAAGGTTTCTTCAAATCCTAGCATCGTGTGGTATTCGGCTAACGACTCCCTCTCCCGGTTTCTCGGATCCTCTCGTAAGTCGCTCCGACTTCGACCTTCTCCCGTAGTTCATTGATCTTGTCTTTTAGTTCGGCCTTTTTAACAAAAATATTGCCAAAGGAAGTTTTGTTCCACTCTCTAATGTTAGCCTTCACATTCCTTAGTTTACATGCCACTTGGGCCGGTTTCGAACCATTATACTTTTTGTCCCACCATTGGGCAACCGAGATCCTTGAGATCCCGATGTTGGAACCACATAAGTTCGAATCGAAAGGGTCTGATGTATCTTTTCTTAGAGTCCTCCCCTGTTTCCCATAAAATTGGGTTGTGATCAGACCCTATTCTTGGGAGTGTCGTTAATGAAGAGTCCCCAAACCTCTCCAAGAATTCTTGAGAAAGAAGAAACCTATCTAATCTTATCTCGAATTTGGTTTTCCTTCAATCTTTTGTTAGACCATGTATAGGAGAATCTACGCAGGTCCACATCCATAAGCTCATGTTTCTCAACAAAATCTCTAAACTCGTAGATATCAGCAGTTATTCTTTGAGAGCCCCCCAATTTATCTACAGGATTAAGGTAGCAATTGAAATCCCCCGCCACATTCCAAGGGTAGTTGGGGACCGTCTCCCTCAATTCAACTAGCTGACTCCAAAGAACCCTTCTCAATCCCTGTCTAACTCGAGCATATACATTCGTTAAGATCCACTCTTCCTGCGTGGTTTTATCCACACATAAGAGACAAATAAACCAACTAGACATCGGAATCACTCTACTATCAATCACATTTTTGTTCCACATAACCGGTAACCCTCCTGCTGTTCCAGTGGCCTCTTGGCCTACTACTTCAGCTTCTCGCCAAGTCCTATTCTTAAAAGGAATAACTCTACTCTCCTCCATTTTAGTTTCTTGCAGTAAAATCATATCCGGTTTGTGTTCTTGTCTAAGAGCATACAAAGCTCTTATTTTTGTAGGATTACTCCCACGAATATTCCATGAAAGAATCTTCATTTATGGGCTTTGGATCCTCGAGCCTTCACCCCAAAGAGCAATACTGCTGAGTGCCATCGACCACTCCTCGCTCTGCTTTTTTCTGCCTTAAGGCAGCATTGCTAGGTTTCCCTCTTCCTACCGAACCATATCCCCATACATTCGCTCTAGGTTGAAGTTCCTTGGGATTCACTTGGCTTCTAGTAACCATCTTGGGTAGGTCAGTCTTGGTCTTTGGGGTAACAATCTGGCTTTCCAGGTTAACTGGTCTTTTTGACAATGGAGATGATTCCGTGCTCTTAGCTTCTTGATTAGTAGATTCTTTTTTCCCCGCTTTGGGGTTACACCGATCTTGGTGGTTCACCTCTTCCTCCCGAGTATCCTTGCTCGTATTATTAGTTTCCTGCTCCTTCCTCCGATTTTTCTCCTCTAAATCCTTCTCTTGAGTCTCCTCTACCTCGATTCCACTTCTTGGTCGTCCATCTGATCTCCCTTCAAATGATTTAATGCATCAAAACTGTTCTCCACCGGGATGTTGATCTCCTTGGAATTTCTTCCCATAAATTCCTCTCGCAGTACATGGGACCACTTCCACCGAGCCTCCATAGGCCTCCCGTATCACCCAATCAAACTTACTTGCCCTGTGGCGTTGATCTATGGGGTTCTTTCCTTTGTTATTTGGCTCTGAGGCTTGCTGTATCATCTTAGGAGCAGGTTGAGCTTGAGTGTTCCCATCAAAGGGACCAACTCCCCTGTGAGAGGGTTTCGGGGCATAGGAATTTTTGGGAGGAGGGTTAAAACGTTGCCTCTTGCTTACAATAGGGCGAACAGGGTCTCTGATATTCGGATTTCGAGCTCCACGTCCTTGAGGCCCAGGTTGGGTAGGAATGGAGATCTACGGGGGAGGGATATTATTCTGGGTTTGAGGATCAGTATTTTGGAGTGGGGGCTGGTTCTTGGAAATGCAGTGGATACCCTGGTGCCCTACCTTCCCACAAACACTACACTTAAAAGACATATTTTCATATTCAAAGACCTGAGTATGAAGGCCAAACATAGATGACAAAATAATGGATTTAGGAAGCTCTTTACTCAGGTCCGCCAACACACACATGCGAGCAGACAGGAGTCTTGTTTTGCTCAAGGTTGTAGGATCAATAGCTATTAGTTCTCCAATCTCTCGTAGCTATCCCGACCAAGATTTGTTCGTTCCAAAAAATCGGAGGTAATCCCGGCATCTTAACCCAAATAGGAGCCAAATCCAAAGACTCCGAGTCTGGGGGTTGAAATCGAGGGACCAACGCTTCAGATACAAGCCCCTTTTCCCAAAAAACCAAGGACCTCCTTGGAGAGTCCTTTCCATGTCCTGTTCACATTGAAATGTCACCAAAAAAAAAACTCTTGGGTAAAGCCTTAATCATCATACCGGCCCTTGGCTGCCATTTTTGGATGGCCCATCTCCTTATGACTTCCATGTCTGGCCTCACCCCCATAAATTTAGCCACCAGAGATGTTCTCGCCCTCCATAGCCACATGTCGAGCTAAGGTATCTGGGACGTGCAACCTACCATTGACAGATTTTAGATTAAAACAAGAGTCGGATAATTTTTGCTTACCGCGAAGAGCATTAAGATATGAAGGTCTCCAGTTGCCAGGTTTCTCTTTGTCTCCTTCTTGTGTCTTCCTTTGATCCTGACGCATAGAGTCCTGGTCCCCCTTAGAGAAATCTTCAACCGCATCCGCCCAACGCCCTTGGACCGGTTCCAATAGAACTTCCTTGTCCACATCCTCCACACCGGGGGCTTGCTATCTCGCCAGAGCCCCCACCTGCCGCGTCTGCTGATCTACCCTCTGAAGTCCCACACCTAGGGTTTGATGCCCCTAGACCTCTCGCTCCTCCTCCTTGCTGCTCCATCCATCACAACTTGCTTCCTCCAAAATCTGCCATTTTTTTTTTTTTTTAGGGCCAAAATTTTGTGACCGCTATCGTGCACGGACTGCTAAAGCGACGGCTGCTACAGTATGCAGGCTTCTATAGTGTCGGCTGCTACAGTGGCGAATTTGATGGGAGACTGCTGCTCCCCTCTCTGACTGATGGCGGCTGCTGCTTCTGCTGCAAATAAAATGATCTCTAGAAGCTCCAACACCAAGCATTCCTGTTGTTTTTTCATTCACTGGAAGAGAGTTTTTTCTTATCTAAACTTAATGTCTGAATATGGTCATCCTCCTCTCTTCTCTAGCTCTCTCTTCTCTTCATCCTCCCCAACCGTTTTGTTCTCTATATCAACATTTTTATTTTTTTCTTTTCATATTTTTCTCATCCCTATCTTGTGTAATTTCCCTTTCTGACGGTTTTATTTGAAATGGTACATCAACTATTTCATAATTGTTTAGTGCCTTGCACTAGAAAGATAATTTCATGATTACTACTTTTATAAATTATTTCATTACAAAATTATGTCTAAAACTCATTTTACTTGTTGATTAAAATACTTAACACTTCAACTCTTAAAAATGATTATAAATTCAAGGCATGAAATTATATAATATATGAATTAAATATCATTACAACACAAATCTAGAATACAATGTTTATATTTTTAAAATGACAAGACTAAATGTCTAAGATAGTGCATTAAAACCCTTATATTAAAAAAATTAAGAAACATATAAAATATGATCATGTTACTGTCTCTTTCTCATATCAATACACACATACAATGCTTCTTTTTATTATGATGTAAGAAAATAGTTTTTGATCCAATTTTTTTACTATAAATATTCATCGATGAATATTAGGTTACTCAAGTTATGAAGCAATTGCTAAGGTCCATTGTGAATCGGTAGAGCAAAGACAATTTTTTTCAAAAACAAATAATTTTTTAGGAGCAATATCTTTGCATAAAGTTGTCTGATTCAAATTATTTTTGTCCCATTTTGTATGATTTGTGAAGATATTTGATATGAGTGGTCATTTTAAAGAATATAAGCAATATTGAGGGAGATATGACCATGTGAAGACAGTCATTCGAAACTAGGGTAGAGTAAAGGCAATTTAAAAAAAAGTGTTTTATCTCTTAGGAGCCTTATATTTGTGAATGATTATTTGATTCAAATGATTTTTGTACCAATTTGTGTAAAATTTGAAGAGCTTTAAAATGAGAGGTCATATGAAGGGATCCAAGCAATATTGATGGAGATACAACCATGTGAAGTCGGCCATCCAGAACAAGGGCAATGATGATTTTTCAAATCACAAAAAATAAAATTGTAGATATATGTCAACCAAGGTTTAGATGATGGGAGGAGCAATTGAGGGATAGGGTATCAATGAGGTAAGAAATTTTATCTGGGCATAGAATTTTCTAGAGCTAAGTTTCCTTTTTCCCTTCTTTATATTATAATTTTTACATGCAAATTATTATAGGTTGTTTATCAAATATTATAATCACTATAGGATATTCTGGTAAATTTTAGTATATTTTAAGTTATAGTTTCCTTCCCATGTAGCTAAATACTTAGATTCATCCCTATTAGTAGAGGTTAGTGAGGGCCTCATAGAGAGGCGATTCTTGTTTCTTAAAGATAAGGTAATTTTTGGTAAATTTAATGGGTCTTGGCCAAGAGCTTCGACCTTGACAAAATGTATTTATAGGAGTTGGAATTCTTCAAAATTGATTGTATCCTTTCTTCTCAAATATTTCTTCCTAGACATTTTTATTCTAGGGAGAAAATAGAGAATTCTAAAAGGATATCCTTGGTTTATAGGAATAGTATGACTCTTCCTTACTCATTCGTATGAAGACTTTGCACTTGAAAATTGTAAATCTATCCCCAGTACCAATCCAGATTAGGATGTATGGGTTACCCATTAAAATTTTGTGAAATAGATACCTTCAAGGCAATAGGCAACACTCTGGAAGAATTCATTGAGAATTCAAAAACTACAAAATATGGATTCTTGGCTAAATATGCTCAGATATTGGTCATGATTGATATAAGTAAACCTTTACCATAATCAATAATTCTTAAGTATGGGGGTAAGTTGTGGACCTAGACCATAGATTATGAAAACATATCTTTTATATGTAGAAGATGTCATGAGGTAGGGTATATTGAGGGATCATCCTAAGAACAGTCCGACAGAAACATATGTAGAAACTCGTAAGAGAAACTTACAAATAGACATGGATGAATATGGTTTTCAACTTCCAAAAAATAGGTCTAGACAAATGAAAGTAAATAACAATAGATACTAGTAAGGCAAGATACTAGAAGAAATACCAATTCTTTTAAGGCTTTAGCCTATGAAGAAAAAGAAGACCAAAGCTTAGAGGACACAATACAAAAAGTTTAGAATATTAATAAGGAATCATTTATTCAATAGAATTATAATTTAGGCAATAACATTCTCGATGAACCTAAGAAACGTGTCTCATCAGATTTTGAAGACTCTCTTTAAGTTTCATGCACCATTCAAGAGAAGAAAACTAATATATAAAATGTAGTGTTAGATATTAATGCCTCTACCATTAATAAGGAAATATCAAAAAATGAGTAGGACAAGTCAAAAGCTTCTATAGTAGAGCTAGGAGAGGATAAATCTAATGAAAAAGTAAGTTGTGAAAGAATATTGAGGAATAGAATAATAAGACCTACTCCTGATACAAGCAAGGTAAAAAGAGGAAAACCCTCAAATTATCAAGAAAGATCCAGGGAAGCAGGAGCAAACATATAGAAAGGAACACAAACTAAGTAGGTTGAACTTCCCTTTACCAAACAACAAAATGATATTGGTAACTCATAGGTGGGGCCAGTAGCCCCTAATGAGACATGATTACCATCTCATGGAATATAAGAGGTGTTAATATCCCCTCAAAGCAAAAGGTGTATCAGGGACCTTTGTTTAAGTAATAAGCCTAATATTCTTTATATCCAAGAAACTAAAATGACAAAGAAAGAAGTTTCCAAAACTATGAAAGTAGTATGGGTGAGATATGAATGGGATGTTGTGGATTCTAGAGTAGCAGAAGGAATTCTAACATGTTGAAATCCTATTATAACCTCCTGTGTAACCATTAATAAAACTAGGCATTGGATAGCCTCTTTAGTCACATGCTACTTTGCATATATTTGTTTCATCCTTATTGATGTCTATGGACATCCAACTCAATCAAGCATATTAGAAGTATGGATTAGGATTTAAGCCTTTATGAGAAGTAAAGACCAAGAAAAATTTTTCATGATCATAGGATATTTTAATGTCATTACCAATTTGGATGAAAATTTTGTGGGAATTAGGAAATTAACCCAAAGTATGAGATATTTCTCATATTTTATTCAAAACAATAATCTATGGGAGTTTGAGTTTAAAGAAGACAACTATATGTGAGCCAACAATAGAAGATACCAAAACCTAATAGCAATAAAATTAGACGGGTATATTCTCTCAGATAATTGGCTAGGTGAAGGGACTTGTGCTAAAATTAATACCTTGACAAGCATTAGTTCATATCATTGGCCAATAAGAATTAAAATAATGTAAGTAAATAAAAAATATATCATATATTAAATATGAGCATATGTGGGAAGACCATCCTCAATTTGTTGATATGATAGTACAAATGTGGAATTATTTAGGAAATGATGGGCTATATACACTTCCAAAACAAATTAAATCAATGACATATAGATTAAAAGAATGGAACAAGAATACTTTTGGAAATATTTTTGAGAAGAAAGAAGAACTAAAAGATAAATTTTCAAAATTTCAAAAAGGTGACCATAATAACACAAGCTCGGAGGAAAGGGATTTGCTTAATGAATATCATAATAATTTGAGTAAGGAAGAGA
Source organism: Wollemia nobilis (assembly GCA_028583015.1). Taxonomy (NCBI): domain Eukaryota; kingdom Viridiplantae; phylum Streptophyta; class Pinopsida; order Araucariales; family Araucariaceae; genus Wollemia; species Wollemia nobilis. The sequence continues at coordinate 1,811,140 of JAQPPZ010005450.1, forward strand.
TATTTTGGAGATCAAAATCAAGAGAGACTTGGTTAAAAAGATATAAAATTACAAAAAAAAATCATAGGATGGCAATAGTACAAAGATCTTCATCTGAAATTAGTAGAATTAAATGAGTAGAAGGGGTTTGGATTGAAGACTAAAGTGAAATCATAGAGGTAATTTTTTAACCAAAATATTATAGGATTAGAGGAGTTTGAAGTTCTTAATGATAAACTACTACAAGAAGTACCTTTAATTATAATAGATGAAGAAAATAGGAAATTGATGGAGACTATTACTCTGGAAGAAGTTCACTTAGCTATTTTCTCTTTTGATAAGGATAAATCCCCAGGTTTGGATGGGTTGTCTATAGAATTATATCAACATAATTGGGATATAATGAAGGATTATTTATTGGTGGTAGTGGAACAGTCTAGGGTACAACAATTCATACCTTATAAATTAAATGCAGCATGTGTTACCCTAATTCCAAAAAAGAAGGATGCATAATTGTTTGATTCATTTAGGACCATAAGCCCCTGTAATATGGCATATAATATTATCTCCAAAGTTATGGTGAATCTATTAAGACCATTGTTAGAAAATATTATTTCAGAAGAGTAAGGAGGATTTGTGAAAGGGGGATAGATTTTGAACTAGATTATAGTAGCTCATGAAGTTATGCATTCAACAACTCTAAGGAAAGAGAGAGTAATTATCTCAAAACTTGATATGAGTAAAGCCTATGATAGGGTTAAATATGATTTTCTTTTTGTAGTATTAGAAAAGTTTAAATTTGGGAAGAAATGGGTTAGATGTATTAAAGCTTATGTCTCTACAATTTCATATCCAGTGTTTGTCAATGGGTTAGTAATAGGATATTTTAAAGCCAAGATAGGTATTAGACAAGGAGATCCTCTATCACCATATTTGTTCATTTTATGGCAGAGGTATTGGATAGGATCTTAAAGAAGGTTAAAAAATATGGGTTAATAAGTGGACTTAAGGTTGGTAATAACAACGACCATATCACCCATCAACAATTTGTAAATGATAGAGCTTTTTTTGGGAGTGAAAGGATAAACAAGGCCATAGCTTGCAATAACTTATTAAAGAAATACAAAAGAGTGTCAGGGCAAAAATTTAATAGGAAAAATCCAAAATTTACTTCCTAAACACCCCAACTAGAATCAAAGTAAGGATTTGCAGGTTACTCCAAATGGAGGAGGCAAATTTGCCAGCAACTTATCTAGGGATACCATTATTTGAGGGGAGAATGAGGATAGAATTATGGAATATAGTTATAAGTAAAGTTTAGAATAAACTATTAACATGGAAAGGTAGATGATTATCATTATCAGAAAGAGTGCAACTAATTAAATCAATCTTACAAACCATTCCAACATATTATATATGTCCTTGTATACTATACCAAAATCTATAGAACAAAAGTTTAATCTATATTATAAGATCATTTTATGGTCAATATTACATGATAAAAGGAAAAAAAAATTGGTGAAATGGAGCAAGGTATGTGATGATAAAACTAAGGGAGATCTTGGTTTAACAGTTCTTATGAATGCCAACTTAGCTCTTAGGGAAAAAGTAATTTGGAGATTGTACAAAGAGAGATGAAGAAAATGGGCAAGAATTCTTCTAAGTTGAGCCCGATAACCTAAGCTTAATATTTACTACAATATCACTACCAAATGGTTTTGCACTATGGAATGGTTTTAAAAAATTAATTGATTTAGTGATTAAAGGTCTAAGATGGGTGGTGGGAACTAGAGAAAAAATTCTATTTGGATGGATACATGGTGTGATTAAAACCACTCAATTTAGATCTAATTCTAAAACCATGGATGAGACTACTTCAACATAATTATGGTGACAGGGTTGTAAACATTTTGTACAAGGATTAGAAAGGAAGATGCAAATGGAAAGAATATTTTTACAAGTATACAAGACTTTGATGCAAGGATTCAATTGAGCAGAAAGATAACAACAATGATTATTTCAAGGAGATTTGAGGATAAGTTGATTAAGGAGTTGAATAGCTCAAGATAATACACAATAATAAATGGATATAATGTAAAGCACCAACAAAATAATAACATCACAAGAATATGGAGAGATATTTAGGATAGCCTAAGCATTTCTAAAGTTAAAATTTTTGTTTGGTTAGTATTTCATAGAAGAATTTTATCCTAGGATAACCTTATGAAATGGGGTTTTCATGGGCCCTTACAATTTGTTCTTTATAAAAAGGAAGAGAGTATACACCATCTCTTTAAACACTACTTAATAGTCTATAAACTATGGTAATGGATGCTTAATATGTTTGGTAAATGCATGGTGATGAATGGCAGAATTGAAGAATGGTTAAAGCAATGGCAAAGCACTTTTAAAAGTGAGACTTACAGACAATTTGTGATATATCAAAATATACAATACTTTGGACTATATGGTTGAAAAAGGAACAACATAATAAAAGAAAATAATTTAGAGGTAATGAAAATAAATATTTGTTTAGCCATAGAGGATTCTAAACCAAACTTATCAACTCAATCAGTACCTAATATTGAAGTAGAGAGCCCTAATAGATGGGGTCAAGTCATCAAATGGAATTATGATGTTGGGTACAAGAGAAACAAAAAGAGGTCAAAGAATATAAAGTGGAAACCATTAGATGTTGAGGTGGTTAAATTGAATTTTGATGAAGCATCTAAAGGAAATCCAAGACTAGGAGGAGGAGGAATAATTAGAAATAATAGAAGAGAGATTTTGTCTCATTACACTTTCAATAGTGGATTTAAGACAAGTAATGAAGTTGAAGCTTAGACGACTTTGGAAGGGTTAAAAATATGCAAACGAATTAAATGGAATGAAGTATGGATAGAAGGATATTCATTAATAGTAATATATAAAATTTTGAGGAAAGCAAAGGCTCCATGGAACATACAAGATATAATTGTGGAAATACAAGACCTTGCTATAGAGTTTGAAGAAATTAAATTTACACATGTTAAGGGAATAAAACAAATGTGCAAATAGGCTAGCCAATAGAGGGGTTTTAATTGAGGATCATGAAGTTAAATTATTTTTTCCATTGTTAGAGGAAGTAGTAAGTTTAGCTCAAGTGGACAAGAAAATCTTGGTTGCCTAAATCAAATAATGATTAAGATTTAATTTAATGTTTTCCATTGGTAATATTTGTTTTGTTTTATAACATTAATGTGTTTTCATATAAAGGGCATGAAGGTGGAAGAGAAGATTATTGACAAGAGAAGATTAAGGGCAAGAGGAGATTTGTAAAAGAGGAGATTATCAAAAGAGAAGATTACTGACAAGATTACCAACAAAGAGAAGTAAATTGAAGATTACTGACAAAGAGAAGTGATTTGAGTTTTAGCTACAATATCTTGTTTACAGATAAAATAGTTTTTCAGCATTGTCATTGCTGCCATTGAGAAGAATCACATCGCCATCAAAGTCGTCCATGCTTCCTTGCAATAGTAGCAGCAGTTTGCGCAATAGTGTTAAACCCTTTGGAGGAGAATTTTGGTAATGGATTAATGCAAAGTTATATTGGATGGATACATTCCTTTTCTATGTCAATTATTTTACATTTAAATTGTTTTTCCAGCTATAGCAAGGATTAGAAGAGATAATTTAAAAAAAAATGAAAAACCCTAGTTTTTTTTCCAAAATCCTAGTTGCTTTTGGAATTTTTTTGGGTTGAGATCATGGAGTTACCAATTTTCACTAGAAAGGATGACATTGATGCTCAAGAATGGTGGATGAAGTTTAGATCTCTATATTCTAATGAATATTTTTGGACTTGCAAACTTTTCTATGTTTTAAAAGAGGAAGCTCATGATTGGTGGGCAAGTATTACTAAGGGAAGGAAACATTGTTTCACTTGGGATGAAATGGAGCATGCATTCTTGAGTCAATGGAACCCTTATAAAAAGATAGCTAGTTTGAAGGTCACCATCAAAGGATATGAAGAAGAAATAAAAATACTTGAGAGGGAATTGAAATAAATGAATAAAGATGATATAATAGAAGGAAAAAATACATATGACAATGTGCAAGTTCATGGTCACATTCAAAAGAAAAATATTAAGAAGCAAGGATCCAAAGAGAAGCAAGAAGTAGTTATGGTAAGGGAACAAGTTGAAGAACCATTAGAAAACTCAAAATTTGAATTTATAGTAGTAGCAACAATAAATTCCATAGAAGAAGCAACAACAAAGTCCAAGGAAGCCTTGTCAAAAGCACACAAGGATGCACCAAAATAAAGGTATAAGAGAGAATATTGTGAAGAAGAATTTAAAATTAAAAAAAAAAAACAAATTATTGAAGAATCAAAGGAAATAGAATATCAAGTTAAGGTTGTAGCATATCGGTACCCACACCACCCTAAGTGAGAATAATCTTGGAGGTATGGCTTAAGGCATCAATATTTAAGATCTATGTGAAGTCAAAAAGGTACCAAGTATGGCAATGTTTGGCAACAAAGGTATAATGTTTCTGGATTTCAAAGGGGTGTTGCAGCATCAAGGAACAATAGGACCAACCATTTGAAATATCAAAGCAAAGTAGTAGAAGCATGGATTCAACAAAGTAGTTATGCATATTTAAGTGGCGCAATGGCAACATGGCATCATCAAAGACCACCAATCAAGATTTTACTTAGATGGATGGATGAACAAGATTGGAAATTATCAAGAAAAAGGACGCTTAATATTTACAAAAAAATTGAAGAAGATCAAATTTTGTGAAAAAATATGTAGATACCTAATTATAGCATCTCAATTGAGATGAGAATTGAATATGTTTATAAACTCTCAAGCTTTACAAAAGAGAGTTGTGATTTTTCAAGGGCAGGCAACCCTAGTACAATTTATTTTTCTCAAGCAAAAAAAAGTGTTTTCATATAAGCTATTTATTACAATATTTATGGTTGCACTTATGCAATAGGAAGGAAACTAGCAATGCAGAATTGGTAAAGCAAACTATGATAGTGTGATGTTTTGAAAATATTACTCTACTAAGATGCAATGCATAGACAATAGAGGTGGATTTTTAGTTTTGTGAAGGTTGTTGTAGGAAATTGTGAATAAGAAGAATGTTGAATTATTAAATATTTGTATTCACACAAAAAATTGAAGAAGAACGAGAAAATGAAAATCAAGAATTTGATATTTTATGAAAATGATGTAGGTATCTAGTAGAGAGAATGGTTATTAACCTAAGATAGAGGGAACATGATGGAGTGATGGCAAGCGAATATTCGAATTACGAGGTAGGCGATAAGTAGGGAAGTGGGAATAAGAGCTCATGGAGTGGCGCGCTAGCGAGCGACGAGTCCATCGGATACCACACGGAGAGCAAAATAGAAAACAAGACATATCCAAGCACGATAGACGACCAAAATAGAGACATCAAGGGAAAAGATCCACCGGATAAAACATTAGACGACAACAAGAGGACCAGTTAGGTTTCATTCGTAGAAGTACTCCAAGGGAAACCTAAACTCTTGATTACTGCATCAAACGTCTTTGTAGCCTAGGGCCATGACGTTTTCTACCCATAACAAGTCATGGAAGGGTATACAACCCTAGATTCATTTTCCTTGGTAGGGAAGTTCATCGAAGGATGCTCGTATATGGATTCAATCTGACGTTGGGTAGTAACTAAATGGAAAACTCGAGGGTGTCTAGAACTATCTACAATGTCCAGGGGGTTTTTCATGATCCACCTCAACACGTAGGAGGATGCAGATCACATTTTATCAGGGGACCCATGGTTCTTCGAAAGAATAAGCCTCTTCCTCTGCAAATGGGAAGTCAAGTTCAACCCAAAATCATAGAGCATTAACTATGCTCCCATTTGGATCCGACTCCCAAACTTGCCTACACATTTCTTCCATGAATATGCTCTCCAAGAGATAGCCCGAGCAATCAAGGAATTGGTCACTATTGACCCAGCTACTCATGCCTGAACTTGCCTAACGCAAGCTCGCATATGCATCAATGTCAATCTGGAAACTCAGATCCTTGACCATCTTAACCTAATTTACAGATCATATCGCCAAAGCCAGCCGCTAGAATATAAAAATAAACCTGCATTTTGCTCTGATTGTCAAACCCAAGGGCATCTTTCGTCCTAGTGCCCAAATTGTAAAGGGACATAGACCGACTCTTAGACTTCAACCCACCCAGTCCATGGAGAAAAACATAATATGAAAGCCAGAATGGTACAAATCCAAAACCATAAGGGCAAGAAAAATGTCCTACCTCCTTCAAACGGTGATATGCAAAAGGCAAGTAGTATGTTCACAATATCTAACAAGTTCAATTTACTCAGCAATTTTGATCTCTTTGATAAAATAAATGATGAGGAGCCCCCTATAAAGGATATCTCTATTCCAAACCCACTCTCCCAACCATGTCCTAATGCCAAGCCCCTAAGAACACCCCTCCCCCACCTCCTCCCTCCCGCCCTCTATCCCCACCCATCATCGACATCGATTCCCTGAGCTCTCCTCCCAAACCCTCTCAGTCCCCCAATCCTCTGCCCACATCTTCCCCACCCACTAGGAATGGGTTATCCCTCTCCCCATCTAATCCATGCAATACCGAAATTGATAGTGATGATTCATCCCAAGAATCCCCATAACCATGGAGTCCAAAACAAACAAGGAGTTTCAAAAAGTCCCAGATGGATGTAGGAGGTGATAGGAAAAAGGGCAGGCCTTCAGATGTTGAACTGAGAAACCATGATACAACTGAAGATATAGCCAATGGCACCCAAAAAACCCTTTTCTAGGAACTCGAAAGTGCCAATAGAGAAGAAACCAAGAGATCCAAACCCCTCGCGCAGCAAGGCAAAGGGGGCAAAAAACCCTCCAAGAGTTCCAAATGAAAGTCCTCTCTTGGAATGCGAGAGGGTTAAATGGGGTAGCCAAACAAAGACTGGTTGCTGCCATACGAAAATATTCTAATCCCACCATATTTCTTATCCAAGAAACCAAATTAGGTGAACACTGGTCACCGAGAGTTGTCAAGACCATTTGGAAAAAATACAAATATGCCTACACACCGACTTTTGGTACCTCAGACAGACTCCTCTGTCTATGGGACCCCACCAAAGTAGAAGGCAGAGTCATCTCAGGTGAAGGATGCTTGTCCAATATCTATTTCCATGACCCCAACACCTAGCTCTCCTAGGTAATGACAAATGTTTATGCCCCTAACACGCACTAGGGCAGACTGATCTTGTGGAACAACCTCACTCAGATGAGGCAAGCGTTTAGCAATGTCCCATGGATCTTAGCAGGGGAATTCAATACCCCCTGCATTATTCAGAGAAAAGAGGGGGAATGTCATAACCCCCAAAACCACAAATGACTTTGCGTAGTTTGTAGATTCAAATGAACTTATGGACGTTCAGCTAAGGGGGTCCCAATTCATGTGGAGCAACATACGAAGGGGCGAAGACCTTATCCAAAAATGTCTGGACCATTTTTTTTGTCCTAAGAAGCGCTCCCCCTCTTTGGTAATGCCAGCCTTTAGGCACTCCTAAAAATTGGGTTCAATCACAACCCATTTATTTTTTAAACTGTAATCAGATCTCAGTTCAAGACCCCCTTTCAGTTTGAATCAATGTGGACTCAAAACCCAAATCTCAAAAGTCAGATTGTTGAATGGTGAGGGGGAAAGTTCCCTGGTACTGTCACAAACCAGGTAATGCAGAAACTGTGATCGATTCAAATAAAATTGAAGGTGTGGAATAGAGAGGTATTTGGGAATATCTTTAAAAATAAGAATAACATCAAAAGTAGGCTTGAACAGATTAAGGACAGGTTCCAGCAGGGGTAGGGATATGATGATCTCAAAGCTAACGAGAGGGTTTTGCTTTAAGAATACCATAACACCCTATGAAAGGAAGAAATGTTCTGGAACCAAAAATTGAGATAGCTATGGCTCAAGGAAGGAGACTCCAACTCCAAATTTTTCACGTTTCCACCCTCAGGCACAAGGGAGCTAACAAGATTAAGAGCCTCACAAGGCAAGATGGGTCTTTCACCTCTGACATCCACCAAATTTGGGATGAAGTTGTTTCCCACTTTGAATCCCTCCTAGGCTCCCACCCCTTTCCTTCCAATAAGACCATGGATATCCTTCTCAAGAACATTCCCAGGTCCATCTCTGAAGCCATGAATGACCTTCTCCTCAACCCTCTGACCTCTAAAGAAATCCACCAGACCTTGTTTTCCATGCAGCCAGACAAAGCCCTTGGCCCCGACGGGTTTTCCCCTAGGTTCTTTCAAACCTACTGGGACATCGTTGACCCTGACCTCTACCTAGCTATTTTCAAAATGCAGCTCACCAAAACCATTCCTAGGGACGTTAATTCCACTTTCCTTACTCTCATTCCCAAGGGGCTCAATTCCTAGTCCCTATATGATTACCGCCCCATTAGCCTTTGCAATGTCATTTATAAAATCTTGTCCAAAGCTATGGCCAATAGACTCATAGGCATCCTCCCTTCCATCATCGATCCCTGCCAAGGGAGTACTATCAAGGGGCGAAACATTATTGATGGTGTCATCATAGTTCACGAGCTTATCCACTCAGCCCATATCTCCAACAAGTTTGCCTTCTTCCTGAAGCTTGATATGAATAAGGCCTTTGATAGAGTGGACCGGGAGTTTCTAACCAAAGTCCTCCTCAAGTTTAGCTTCCATGAGAACTAGGTCAATTTGATCTCAAACTGCATCTCCTCTTCTTGGTTCTCCATCCTTGTTAATGGATCGGTAGCGGGGTATTTCCCTAGTACCAGAGGACTAATACAAGGGGACCCCCTCTCCCCCATTCTCTTCTGGTCAAGTGATTGGGGAGGGCCATCAAATCTTCCTGCTCTAGAAGATTGATATCCAGTATTAAGGTTGCCTCCAACCTCCAACTCATCAACAATTTATCAATGATACCCTGATGGCCCCTTCAGCCTTTGTTGTTGAAGCTAAAATCATTAAGTCTATTCTCAATCTCTATGAGGAATATGTTGGTCAGAGGATCAATTTCACCAAGAGCAAACTCTACTTCATCAACACCCTCATCAAGTGGCAGGTCAAAATTGTAGATATTTTGGGATGCACCATTGCTGATTTCCCAACCACATACTTGGGCCTCCCAATGTTCCGAGGGAGACCAACCAAGACTATGTGGAACAATATCATCGAAAGAATCCACATGAAATTGGTAGGATAGTAATGGGCTCTCCTCTCCTAAGAGGGCAAAGCAACCTTGGTCAATTCTATCCTCTAAAGCATCCCTGTGTACTTTCTATCAGTCTTCAAAATCCCAGTGGCTATGGGAGAAGCTATAGAGAAGATCTAAAAATGCTTCCTATGGGCAGGGTCTCATAACCAATGAAAGTTTCACCTGATGGCCTGGGATAAAGTGTGCACTCCAAAAGATAGAGGCGGGCTTGGGTTGCACAAGATTAGTCTCATGAACTAGGCCCTTTTGGCCAAATAGGCGTGGAAGGTTGTCACCAATGCCAATTTGGAGTGGGTGTCTATTGTCAAATGAAAATATTTGCAACAACATTCTTTTAGGGATGAAGGGATTCCCAGCAATGGTTCCCACTTTTGGCAATCCATAACCCACACCAAGCACCTTCTTCAACAAGGGATAAGATGGCAGCTTGGGGATGGCAAAGATATTGACTTTTGGCATGAACCGTGGGCTAGGGACGAGCCCCTTGTCAAATATCCCGATATTGCTACAATCAAACACCTCATTGATAATAAATTCGGTCCCAGAGTTGTTGACTTCATCACTATCGACCAAGATAATCGCAGATGGAAACAAACATAGTTCAGAGTTAGAAATGTTGTCATTGACAAAGCCATGGTGTCCCTGTAGGTTGTCCTCAGGGTAACTTTCATTCCCCAGACTCAAGTGGCAAACAAACTTTTCTAAAAAGGTACCAACAAAGGCCTTTTCTTCATAAAATTTGCTTCTCAATTGGCAGACAGGTCTCCTAAGCATCCCAACACCATTGATAGCCCAACCACAGTCAGGTTCATTTGGCTTAAGCACTTGGTCCTGAAGGTGGTGCATTTTTGTTGTCTAGCAATCCACAACAGAATCTTGACCACAGATAACTTGATCAGAAGGGGTGTAATTGTCCCCAACAGATGTTATCTTTGCACTCAGGCGTGGGAGTCCACCCAACATCTCCTCCTCGAATGCCCCTTCGCCTGGGACGTTTTCTCTTCCCTAATCAGCAGGTTCCACATCAAATGGGTGTGGCCCAAGTCCATCCTGGACTTGTTCACCCAATGGCCCAGTGTCTTTAGGAATACCAGGCTCAGCTTCCTATGGAAAGCCCTACTACACCATGTGATTTGGCAAATCTGGTTGGAGCAAAATAATCGCATCTTCAATGATAACCCCAAAAATCCTGAAATAGTGGCTATTAGAGCATTATCCTTTGCTATCGAAAACTCCAGCCTCATCCCTTGCACAAACATCCCAACTTCTAGGATAGAGTCTCTTTTGTTCAAATCTTTGGGGATTTCCACCGAGTGCACCAGAACTTAGAATCCCCCCAGTACCAGGAGTAATGTCAAGTGGAATCCCCCACCCCTAGGTTGGCTTAAGGCCAATTTCGATGGATCATCCAAAGGAAATATGGGGGATGTTGGGGCCAACGGTGTCATCAGGGACCATGCTGGCAACATCATTATAGCTTTTGCTGAAAACTTAGGGGTCCAAACTAACAACTACGTAGAAGCCCAAGCTCTCTGGAGGAGCATTGAGGTCAACAGATCTTTGACTAATCCTATCATGTTTGAAGGTGATTCATCTATAGTAGTTAGTCACATGAACAACAACAACAATGGAGGTTGGAATATCCATAACATAATTTAGGAGTGCCAAGCCTCCCTAAGTCAACGCCCTCAAAACATGATTCATCATGTGTTTAGAGAAGCGAACAAGGTGGCAGACCTTTTGGCCAACAGAACGACCAACCAAACCAACATGATCGTCTAGGAAGATGACTTCCCCCAGGATGTCCTCACGACAACCAATCATGATGTGGAGTGCAATCAAAAGAGCAGCGCTAGCTGCCATGATGGTGTTTTTTCAACACCAAAGGTGTTTTCGGTCAACACCAGTCTTAAAAGAAAAGAAGTCACAAATTGCAAATAATCCCAGTCTGGACTTATGATCAGAAAGACAACACAGAGCAGGAAGACAAAAAGGAATCCCAATAGCTCTAGGAAGGTGACTACAGGCAGTTGGACTGCCTCTGTGTGTTTTGATTTCATCTTAGTTATGTTTTATGTGGCCATGGTTTGGCTAGTCCACAGGGGGTCGAACCCCCAGACTGTTTTTGTCAGACTTTGTCAATTTTGTACTGTCGACATTGTTCATGCCCATTGTAACAAGGACGAGATGAGAATTGAATATGTTTGTAAACTCTCAAACTTTAAAAGAGAGAGTTGTGATTTGTCAAGAGTGTGAGACCCAAGTACAACCCCTTGTTCTCTAACAAAATAAATGCTTCTTTTTATTTGCAATTTTAAATATCTCATTTTATATAATATGTTCTTCTTAACAACTTTGATTTGGCATTTGTTAATGTATTTTTTAATTTAACATTCATTTTCATTATTTTTAAAATAAAATATATATATTTAATCAGTTAAACTTAATTTAGAATAATTTTATATATCTTTAAGCTCAATAGTTAGATTCCTCAACATTCAAGAAGGAGACCCAAGTTCAAATCTTGCCAAGGGCTACACTCATAATATCCAAACTTTGTTGTAATTCTATTACGTGGTGATGATGTAATATGGGTGAGGTTGTTTCAATCATATATAGCCAATTTAAATATTTAAATATATATATATATATTTATTTATTTATTTATTTATTTATTTATTTATTTATTTATTTATTTGAAATTTATTGATTTATTTAAAAAACACATTTTTAATAAAATAAAATATTAATAAAGTTTTCCTCTTATTGAAAGTTGCAAGCCTACTGCAGTGGCAAGGACTTTGGCCTCTCTTTGAAAGGTTCAAACCCCACTCAAGACCCCTCATAAAAACCTATGTAAACTCATTGAAAAATAAAGCTACTTTCCTCTTATTAAATGGTATTAAATTGGTTATATGGGATTGAAATCGACACTTTGGCCTCTCTTTGAAAGGTAAGATCCCTCGTGTAAACTCATTGAAAAATAAAACAACTTTCCTCTTATTAAATAACATTTAATTGGTTATATGGGATTGAACTGGTCCCACCTATATTACATGATGGTATTACAACAAAGCTTGGATATTATCCCTAATCACTTGACAAGTTTTGATCCTAGGTCTCCTCCTTTTTAATGTTGAGGAATTTAGGATATTATCCCTAATCACTTACAAGTTTTGATCTTAGGTCTCCTCCTTTTTAATGTTGAAGAATCTAACCAATTGAACTAATACCGGTTGTTTAAAATAGTATGAACCATATCACTTGACAAAATTTTTGAACATAGGTCTCCTCCTTTTTTAAGGTTGAGGAATCTAACCAGTTGAGATAATATCATTTGATTAAAATGGTATGAACTTAATTGGCTAAATTACTTGATTTTATAGAAGAAATATACATCCAAATCTTGTTGTTAAGTCAAACACATATAGAATACAATGGATCTAGGAGGGGGGAGGGACTCCCCTGCTCCCCCTCCCATGGCTCCTGGTTCCTGCCCAGTCTCTGGCTCAACCTAGGTCATCCCTCCCGGGGAGTGGTTGTTTGCAGATGATCTCCTAGGGGGAGATCCTTCTCCACTATCTGCGCCCCTCCCGACCGGCTAGGGTTTCCTTGGTTGTTTTTTCGGACTGGTGCTTCCCAGGGATCCCTGTTTGGTTGGGGATCCCTTCCATTTTTCCCTCAGGCTTCCCCTTGGGGTTTTTTGCAGGTTATTCGCGTGGATCTGGTCCCCCGCGTTTCTCGATGCGGTGGAGGTGACGGTTTAGGGTTTGGACAGCTTCCCCCTTTTTCTTGTGAATCCTCGACGGGCTCTGTGCTTGGACGGGATTCTTGGTCCCTACTGCTGGGATCCTCTTCTGTTTTCCCGGGGCGGGTTCCTTGTGGTGCAACTCTCTGGTCACTTCCTGATGGGCTGGATCCTCTCTGTGTTGGTTGTCGGCTTCCTGTAGGATGGCTCTCGCTGAACTGAATGTTTTCCCGATGGGCGGGATGGTTTCTCCACAGGGCGGGATCCGCAAAATCCTCCGATTTTCCCGCGAGGCGGGATCCTTTCTTTTTTGTTGGTTTCTCGGATGGCCAGATTTTCCTATTGCTTCCCGCTAGGCGGGACTGTTTGTGGTGGTTTTGACTGCTTCTCGCGAGGTAGGATTTTATTGTAATGGTTTTTCTATGCTTCCTGCTGGGCGAGATCTTCTCGATGGTGGTTTTTGGATACTCCCTGCTGGGCGGGATCTCCAAAACTACTTTCTTTCTTTTTGTTTGTTTCCCGCTAAGAGGGATTGTTTCATGCTTACTGTTATCAGCGAGGGATTTCGCTTTGGTGTTCAGTTTCAAGGGATTGATGCCCTAGGCCCATTGCTTATGTAATCAGGTTTTGGGATCCTTGTTAAAACCCGCTATAAATACAAACACTTATAACTAGCAAAAAAAAAAAGTCAAACACATATAAATGTTAAACTATTAAACCATGATTGAAATTCCATTCCACGTTAATATTTATCTATCTTCTAGGAAACAAAGGGTTGTACTCGGGTCCCCCATCCTCGATATATCACAACTCTATTTTTAAAGCTTGAGAGTTTACATAAAGATTCAATTCTCATCTCAATTGAATCGCTACATTTAGAAACCTGCATCATTTTACATAAAATGTCTAAATTCTTGTTTTCATTTTTTAGATCTTTTTCAATTTCAATGTGAATACAAATATTCTAAAATTCAACATTCTTCTCGACATTTATAAACTATTATAACATTATTATACAATCAAAATACTATTATAACGATGAGATGGCGGGAGCGGGAGCAGGAACGGGAGCGAGAGCGAGAACGGGACCAAGAACAGGTTCAGATGCTGGTGCAAGTTCCAGGGCGGGCGTTGGATCAGGATCGGGGTCGGGCATGCCGGGGCCCAGATCTGGGCCCACCTCCTCGACGGGCCCAGAGGAGGGCTCAAAGGCTAAGCAAAATGGTGGCCATGGTGGGGACGAAATCTTGTGCCCAGGACCTCTTCCTTGCCTCGATGCAAGCACAAGCCTAGGAAAAAAGCCTCCAGATCCTGGGCAGGGTTTTGCCCTAGGCGGGCCCAAACCCTCCTATCAACAGATCCTGGTGGGCACCAGGGCCCAACCTCGGACCCTGGGTTTAGGGCTTTCCCTCGAGGGCACCCACATTTCTATTCAAGAGGAGGTCTACTCCTCCTTTGTCACTGGATCCTCTGCTTCCCTAGTTGGGAAGTTCCTGGGAGGGCGACCGAACATGGAAACCGTCTGCAGATGGGCGGCTTCCAAATGGAAAGTTTTTGGTCACATTCAGTTGCTGGCCCTTACCAAGGAATTCTTCCTCATCAAATTAAACAACAGCGATGACGCTGAAAAGATCTTATCGGGCGGACCCTAGTTTCTAGGATGTAAAAGCCTCTTCCTCAAGTGATATGGAGCTGACTTCCACCCCAGCACCCAAAGCATAAACTTTGCCTTGGTATGGGTCTGGCTCCCTGAGCTTCCCTTCCACCTGTGGCACGAAGATTTCCTAAGGCTTATTGCTCAGTCGATCGAGGATCTGGTGACCTTCGACCCCGCTACTAAGGCAGGCTCCCGAATGGTTCATGCCAGATTTTGAATCAATGAAAATCTAGAATCTGATCTCCCCTCTTCCATGACCATCTCCTCTAGGTCCTTCTTTTGGTGCCAAACTCTGATTTACGAAAACAAACCTGCTTTATGCCCTCTCTGCTCCACCTAGGGCCACCTCCCCCACCAATGCCCCATATCCAAGAAAGTTGATGGCCCTCTCCCCAAACTCCCTTCCCGACCAGGTCGGGCCCCCTCCCGAGGGCCCCCTCATGACGGCCACAGATCCCAGGCCTGGACCACCAAGGAGGCTCCCCCTACTATCTCAGAGGAATCCCAAGCAGGCCTTGGCCTGGTGGATGGTCTTCCCCAGGTTTCCCCTTCCCTAGGTCTTCTTTCGGGGCCCCGATCCTAGGTTTCCCCCCTCACCCGATGCGAATCCCTCCCTGCAAGCCCCTGCTTGCGCCCCCCAGGCCTGTGAGCCTCCCGAGCTCTCTTCCTTTTTGGCTCCCACCTTCCTGTCTTCCTCTGCCTAGGTTTCCTCCTCCCCCCACCCCCGTTATCCCCCCTCGATCCCCTCCTGCACCTCTCGGTGGTCCTTGTTGGCCTCCTCCCTTCAGAGTGCAGCTCTGAGAGGTCTGACAAAGAGGTTGAGGGTAGTTCTTCATCTGAGCCTAATGAAATCAGCCCTAAGATGACCCAAAGCAGGACTTTCGCCACAGACTTTGGCAGCAAACTCAAGAGAGGTTGGCCCACCCTGGGCGACCAGCGAGCGAGGATCACTAAAGATGACATAGCCAATGGCTCCCAGGCAACCCTCTCTAATGTTGTCATGAGCTTCTCCAAAACAGACGCTCTTCGACCCAAACCCCTTGCTCAAGCCGGGAAGGGGGGCAAGCGACCCCACAAGGGTGTCAAATGAAGCTCATCACCTGGAATGTTAGGGGGCTCAATGGTGCCCCCAAGAAAAGGATCCTTGACCAACTCCGTAAGGATCACCGCCCGTCCTTCCTCCTCCTTTAGGAGACCAAAATAGATGATGCAGTTGCCCAAAGGGTTGCCCAAGCTACCTGGCGCAACTGCGAGTACCTGTCTACCCCTACGGCTAGCACAATCGAGGGTCTGCTATGCATGTGGGATCCTCGGTTTTACGAGGGGAGGCTCATATCATCTTCTCCCAGAATAATCAACATTATAGTCCATTATGTGAAGTCAAGGCATTCGTGTTGGCAATTTTGGGTACTTTGGGTACATTGCCTTTGCTCAAGTGTATAAGTTGTCATTGATGTCAAAAGGCATTTTTGTGTTGATATCAAAAAGAGTGTGATGTCATAATGTTAAAGGGTTTTTATTAAAACCATGGTGACAAGGTTAAAGGTTTTTCTTAAAACCATTTGGACTCATTAAGGGTTTTTATTAAAACCAAGCTTAACTTAATGCAAAGGTTTTTACTTCTTGAAAACCTTGAAGGTCCATGTTTATTATTAATAATTAAATTAACTCAAACCTTTGACAAAAAGGGTCTTTTAACCCTTAAGCGACGCACATAAAGAATTCATTCGCCGACGTGTTGCCATCGTTGGAGGAGCACCAACGTCAAACAATTAAGGAGAAATGGCTATATAAGTGGGGATGATTTTCTAAAGTAACTGTACCTTCGATCGATGCAATTTCGTAGCTTTGTGTCCTCCGAAAAAGTGATGTTTTTCACTGTATTTCGTTGTCCATCCATATTGAATTGCCCAAGTTTTTCTTTCGCTTGACGTCTGGCAGATTGCGTTTCTCTGACATTTGATAAGACTGCGAACTATGTTTTCTGGGAGTTATGTTTTTGGACAGCGCTCATGATGATGGTGGTGGCTTGAGGAAAACGTTTACGTTTTCAAATCCTTGGCGATTAAAGGAAGACAACACATATGATTACATTATATTTTTCATTGGGCACTTGTGCTCCAATGGTGGTGGTATGTTGAGTGAAGAAGCGTTGGGCAGAGGTGCCAAATTTGACCCATGTTGTGGGCAATTTCGTCTTGGTCGTGATGCACGAGGATAGCAGCAATGAAAGTGCTTTAGCATTTGTGGTGGTGTTATTCATTTTCTCCAAAGGTTGGAGAACGAAGGTTGGCCAAGGTATATCTTTTATTATTTGATTGGAGTATTTTGAGTTGACTTGGCAAATATAATTGATGGAGGTATAAGGTTAAGTTGTCATATTTTGCTTTGACATTATTTTATTGATGTTTAAAGAAGTGGAGCTAAAAGGTGTAATAAAGGAAGTTTATATTATTGCTCATTTCTTTTTATTCTAACCCTAACTTGGTTGGAAGTTTGAGAGTTGTGTGTGGTGACAGCTTGAAGGTTCAATTAGCTTCTACTACAATAAGGTATGGACACATTCTTCTTATGAGTATGATTGGTGTATGTTTTCTGAAATAAGGTTGGAGTGAAAAGGTATTCTACTAGGTATCCTTTGGCTAGGTGTAAATCCTATTTTCTCGGTTTGTTGAAGACTACTTATGCATTGTTATCCTTAAGGAGATTTTTTGGTGAATGCATAATTTTTGGTTTGAGATAGTGGAAGCTTTGTGCACTAGGGTTTATATTTGTGAGTCTAGCTACTTGCATTGAGTTGGTGGAACCCTTGGTTGGTTGTTTTGAGTTTGATGGTTGAGTTGCTTCCATAGAGGTTGTTTGATCAAGTTATTACTTTACTTGATTCATGATATTGGGCTTACTCCATTGAGTTAATCTGAGCAAGTTATTCTTTGCATTTGGTGATATTGTGTTGGTGGCTATTTTGTTCAAATATCTTTGGAGGGAAAAGGATTTCTACTTGTTTCCTTTTCTTGTGATGATTGGTTGAATGCTTCAAGGTTAATGTTGAGTTGAATGATGTTGGTTAAACCTTGTCTATAAGTGATGAGGATTGATGTTAGATCTTTCATATGACCCCTCTAGTAGTTCCTAGCTAGGTTTGCATAGTTTATTTCTAGCAAATTCATATTGTAAGTGAGTCTCCTTCTCACATGCACTTGTGGGCACTAGTTGTCTTCTAGTTGTCATTTAGAGTGTTAGTTAGTAAGTGTGAACTCAAAGTAGGAAGTGTGTACTTCAAGATAGCTAAAATGGATCTTCTAGTTAGCAATATTCATTTCTCTTAACTTAGAAGTTTACGTGCATTCTCCTTTGCACCTTTGTAGCTTTTGGTTAAGCATATTGGATCAAATCCATGATTTCATGGGTTGGTTATGTATTTTGGGCCATTAGTGCCTATATATTGAATTGTAAATAATAGAAAACTTAGTTGGATTTTTTTTTGGGTTGTCCAGCACGACATATCAATGTCATGGCCGTGGCTGTCCAACGACAACGCTTCGGCCTTACAGTCGCGCTGTCCGCTGATGCCTGATATTTCTGTCAAGCATGACAGCGCCAGGCCTTGGCATCAGGCCATCCGCCTGACGTGTTGTCAGCACTAACAGCGCCAGGCGCGCGGCCTGTGGCCGGGACTACCGATTGACAACCGCCAGTGCGGTTTTCGCATTGGCACGTCAGGTCCCCGTCATAAGGCGCTTAGGGCCTGACGTTGCTATCAGCTGGTAGTCAGACTTCGGTCTGACTACGCAGTCCGGCAGCCGCGTGGTCAGGCGGACAACAACCTGCTGCCACGTCTGATAGGTCGACAGGATTCTGCCAGGCCTGTCGCGGTTGGCAGGTTTACCTGCTATCCGGCCTGCGACGGTCAACCCAGCCGCACGGTTGAGGGCTGACGCCTGCACAGACATGCATTCTACACGTAGGATTTCAGGAATGGTGTAGCAAAGGCAATGAGGAATTGCCTCGAAAATTAAAAAAATTCATTTTTGCACATTGCCTTGGGAATTGTGCCAGGCAGATTGGTTTTTTGCACCTCGGGAACCGTGCAACTGAAGACTGAAAAATTTTCATGCAGGGTACTTGAAGATCAGTTCCAGTTAAGACAGCCAAAGCATGGGTAAATTATTGTAATTATTTTTTAATTTTTACTATTTAAGGTTGCTTGTTAAATTTAGTTTTTATTAATTTAATTTTTAATAACTTGATTAAAATTCATTAATCTTTGATTTAATGAAATTTAATTTTTTTAATTAAGTTATTTTTAAATTAATAAATGTTAAATTGCACCTTAGATTAGTTTAAAAATTTCAAAATTTTCAGCCTTAGGAGTAAAATTTTCAAATTTTGAAGCACTCCATTGTAACAAGGAAAAAGTTCCATTTTTCTTTCCTTGATTAGTGCTGTCTCATTTTTACTCCTGGCTTATACCCGGGAACACATGGCTTCTGACTTGGCTGCCCAAGTGGCAGAATTGGCCCATGTTGTAAATGCTTTGGCAGATAAGGTTAATGAAACTACCATGGCAGAAGTTCTTGGCAATCTTGCCATGAAGGTAAATGACATTTCTTTGCATAATGCTTCAACTTCTGCTCATGATTCTCGTCTGAGAGTTCATTGTGAAGTTCCATTGTATGATGGATCCAGGAACCCTGATGTCTTGAATAGTTGGATTCTTGACATGAGTTCTTGGTTTTCTTTCTCTCAACTTCTGAGAAGATGATATAGTGCCTTATGCTAAGCTAAAACTTTTTGGCTTAGCCAAAGTACTTGTGGAACGAAAACGAGGACAAGAACTCACTACATGGGATGATCTTGTACAATGTCTTACGACCAATTTCTATCGTTCAAATTATTCTAGGGAATTTTTTATTAAATGGTTTCATTTTCGCCAAGGTACTAATATGTCTGTACAAAAATATATTTTCCAGTTTAACAGGTTCAGAATACTTGTGAATGTGGAGGATGATATTCCAGGTTTGATTCTCAAATTTCAAAGTGGCTTGTTAGAGCATTTGTACAGGGAACTAATGTTTGTTTCTATGGAAATGTTGGATCAAGTTTTCAACTAGGCGCAGCTTGCGGAGGACAAGTTTAAGGCGCAATCGCAAGCATTTCGCACACCTGTTACTCAAGTGGTTGCAAACTCATCAAAAGGGAATAATTCTTTCTCACAAAAGAAGAATTTTGCTCAAAAGAAGAATGTGTCTTCTCCATCTCCTTCTTCTCCTTCCCCTTCCGCTTCTACTCCTTCTTCTTCTTCTTCTAAATCTTCTTCTTCTTCTTCTAAGAAATTTTGCAATTATTGTAAGAAGAAAGGCCATGAGAAAGCTGATTTCTTTAAGCTTAAAAAGAAGAGTTTAGTAATTACTACTCAAGAGGAGGATGCTTCCAAGGGTCCCCTTGAGTCTGTAGGAGAGAGTAGAGTATATACGAAATTACGAGGTAAGCTTAATGAAGTTACCTTAGTAAATGTAAGTTCTTCGAAGGGGCTCGTGATGCTTTGTTCATCACTCGAGCCCACTTACTTCATAATTTTGCAACTGATTGTATAGTGGATAATGGCTCGCAACAAAATCTAATTGCGAGGTCCATTGTCGAGCGTTTGAAGTTACCTATGGAGCCTCATCCTCAACCTTATTCTTTGGGTTGGAAGGATAGTGGAAGAGGCTCAGAAATCACCCACACTTGCACTTTAAAATTTGAACTTGGCCCACATTTCATAGATCAAGTCACTTGTGATGTGACTCCTATGGATTTTTGTGGGATTTTGCTTGGACAACATTTTCAATATGATAGGAGAGCTGTTTATGATTCTTTCAAAAGAACCTACACACTTCAAAAAGATGGTAAGGTCTTTCTCATTAAAAGCACCAACACTCCTAATATCATTCTAAGTTCCAAGCAAACGAAAAGAGTAATTAAGAAAGGTGGTGATGTTGCTCTAATTTTCATTCGCTCTCAAAACACTTCTACATCTACATCCATTACAAAGCAACACTCTTCAATGGATAAAATATTGCAAAGTTATTCACACATATTTCAGGAGCCAAAGTCTCTTCCTCCAATTCGCACAATTAATCACAGCATTGAAATAATTCCAGGTTCTTCTCTTCCTAATGCTCCCATGTATAGACAATCTATTTTGCAAAATGAAGAAATAAAAAGGCAAATAGAAGATTTGTTGTCTAAGGGTTTCATTAAGGAAAGTACTTCTGCTTGTGCCTCACCTATTTTGTTAGTTCTTAATAAAGATGGCACTTGGAGATTATGCATTGATTTTCGTGCTTTGAACAGAATTTTTGTGAAGAATAGATATCCCTTACCTCGCATTGATGATTTATTAGATCAGCTTCAAGGAGCTAAGTTCTTTTCAAAAATAGATCTCAAAAGTGGATATCATCAAGTGCATATCCAAGTTGAGGATACATGGAAGACAACTTTCAAGATGAAGATGGGCCTCTTTGAATGGTTGGTCATGCCCTTCGGTCTTACTAATGCTCCTGCAACCTTCATGAGGTTGATGAATGATGTATTTCGTGAAGTCCTTGACAAATTTGTCATAATATATCTTGATGATATATTGATTTTCTCAAAAAATTGGGAGGAACACCTTAGGCATATCCAGAAAACCCTTGATCTTCTTGCGAAGAATCAATTATATGCCAATTCTTCCAAGTGTTCTTTTGGCAATACTTCAGTTTCTTACCTTGGCTATGTGATTAGTGAGAGTGGAATTCAGGTAGATCCCATAAAAGTTGATGTTTTACTTAAGTGGTCCCCTCCTACAACTCTCATTGAGTTAAGGAGTTTCCTAGGACTTGCGAATTTTTATCGCAAGTTCATTCCTCAATATTCCACCCTTGCAGCTCCATTGCATTATCTCACTAAGTCCAAAACTCCATTTCATTGGGAGAAAAGCCAAGAAGTTGCCTTTGAGAAACTCAAAAATAAATTGTGTACAGCACCTATGTTAACTTTACCTGACCTTTCTCAACATTTTGAGATTGAAACAGATGCCTCTAAAGTTGCCTTAGGAGCTGTGCTCAAACAGAATGGTCATCCAGCTTGCTTATCATTCGGAAACTTTTTCTGCTGCTAAGTTGAACTATTCTACATATGACAAGGAGTTGCATGCTTTAGTTCAAGCTATTAAGTATTGGAGACACTATCTTTTGGGAAAATATACAGTAGTACACACTGATCATATGCCTCTCAAGTTTTTACAATCTCAAAGTAAAATTGAAGAATCAAGACATATGAAGTGGGCCTCTTACCTCCAACAATTTCACTTGGTGATCAAGTACAAAAAGGGGAAGAGTATTATTGTTGCTGATTGTTTGAGTAGGCCTCCAGCCGCTCTTGCCTTAACAGTTATGTCCACTTTGCACTTGGGATTTCAGACTTGGCCTAATCAGTATTCTCAGGATCCTGATTTTGGAAAAATATTTGAGCAAGTGAGTAAGCCTTCTTCTTCCAATTTGCATCCTTTCCAAGATTTCTACATCAAAGAAGGACTTCTTTACAAATTGGACAAGGTTTGTGTTCCTTGTGAGCCTAGAGTGTCACTTCTTAAGGAAGCTCATTCTACACTTTATGGTGGTCACTTTGGGAAGCATAAAACACTTCATCATTTGCAACGATTTTTCTATTGGCCAAAAATGCAGAGGGATGTGTTGAGATTTCTCAAACAGTGTGCAGTTTGTTGTCACTCAAAACCAGCTAATAGGAAGTTTGGCTTAGGCATGCCTTTGCCCATTCCTTCCCGTCCTTGGGAAAGCATTTCCATGGATTTGGTTAGTGGTTTTCCTATGACAATGCGCCAACATGATTGTGTGTTCGTGGTGGTTGACAGATTCAGCAAAATGGCTAAGTTTATTCCATGCCGCAAGACAAGTTCTGCATCAGAATTGGCTCAATTTTTCTTTGACAACATTTGGCATTCCTTTGGTCTACCTACCAGCATCATCTCGGATCGTGATTCACGCTTTGTGGGTCACTTTTGGCGTTCTTTGTGGAATATTTTGGGAGTTTCCCTTAACTTTTCTATTGCCTATCATCCGCAGTCCGATGGGCAAATTGAAGTGGTAAACCGTACACTTGTGCAAAGTTTGTGAATATATCATCACGCTTCACCAGCAAAGTGGGACTTGAGTCTCACGCATATTGAACATGCCTATAATAGGGCCCTACATTCTTCTACAGGTCATTCACCCTTTGAAGTTTGTATGGGATTTCAGCCCTTGGCACCTTATGAGTTACCTTTGTCTTTGCCTTCTCCTGTCACTTCACATCTTCAGAAGGAGCAAGACAAGGCACACTCATTTGTTTAACACTTGCACAATCTTCAATCAAAGGTGGTTGAGATTTTGCAAAAGACACAGCAGTAGCAGAAAAAGGCCATGGATTGACATCGAATTCCTCATCCATTTCAGGTTGGTGATAAAGTTTGGTTGCATCTTGACAAGCGGCGTTTCACTGATAAGACTCATAGCAAAATCAAACCAATTCGCTATGGGCCTTATACTATTCTTCAACAGGTGTCCGAGAATGCTTTTCGCCTTGATCTTCTCGCACACTTGGGAATTCATGACATCGTCAATGTAGATCTTTTGAAGTTGTACTTTGACTCTACATTGGAGACTGCACCAGCTATCAGTCATCCTGTGGACGTGGTTCCTGAAGCTCAGTTACCATTGGATGCAGATCAGATCTATGACACGAAGACTCGACAGACTCGCCGGGGGTCTACCACCTCATATCTTGTGGCTCGGTGAGGACAGCTGCCGCATCAGGCTCGTTGGATTTCTTTTCATCGGATGTCCCGTGACTTTCCTATTCTTCCGAAAGCATTGGAGTCCAATGCTTCTATTGTGGGGAGGCATGATGAGGATTGATGTTAGATCTTTCATATGACCCCTCTAGTAGTTCCTAGCTAGGTTTGCATAGTTTATTTCTAGCAAATTCATATTGTAAGTGAGTCTCCTTCTCACATGCACTTGTGGGCACTAGTTGTCATTTAGAGTGTTAGTTAGTAAGTGTGAACTCAAAGTAGGAAGTGTGTACTTCAAGATAGCTAAAATGGATCTTCTAGTTAGCAATATTCATTTCTCTTAACTTAGAAGTTTACGTGCATTCTCCTTTGCACCTTTGTAGCTTTTGGTTAAGCATATTAGATCAAATCCATGATTTCATGGGTTGGTTATGTATTTTGGGCCATTAGTGCCTATATATTGAATTGTAAATAATAGAACACTTAGTTGGATTTTCAATCCTTTTCAATAAGCATTGTTGTTAAAGCCCTAATTGGTTGAGAAAAGATATTGGTTGTGGAAAGAACATGAGTATCATTGTTATATGAGATATTGCATGGTTGGCAATTGTTGGGTTGTGTTTCATGTTCTTAAGAAAAGCATACTACATCTATCTTATTCTTTTGAGATTGAGATTGAGTTGAGATTGAGTTGAGATTGAGATTGGGAGTTAAGTATAGAACATATTGAGTCTCTAACAATTCTCTTTATGCTTCTATGAGGTTGATGAATCACATTGGGTCTCTAACAATTCTCTTTGTGGGTTCATGCTAAGCAAGTTTTTCTTGGTGAGCTTGCTGAGGTTTTGGACGGGTTTCGGTGGGGACTTGTGAGCAGTGTTTTGGACAGGTTTCGGTGGGGACTTGTGAGCAAGTTTTGGACAGGTTTCGGTGGGGACTTGTGATCAAATTTGGACAGGTCCTAGCGAGAGGACTTGTGAGTCGGTTTTTGAGAGTTCTATCGGAGAACTTGAGGACAGAGGAGCATTGGTTCTTTGAGAAGAACCCGAGGATAGATTTGGCAAGTCTTTGAGAAGGCTTGTGTGCGAGAGGATTGATTTGTTCAAGAGTTGGACAGATCCGACGAGACGGAGGAAGACTTGTACTAGATCGACCGACTGTGTTTGGTACAAAGTTGCTGAGCTGTTGTGGACATGATCATAGAAGGCAGAGGTCTCTTAGGCTAAGCATTGAGGACAGGAGGTCTTCGATGGAAAGGAGTTCCACGTGTTGGCAAGAGGTAGAGATAGTTGATCTTCTGAGGGATCATATCTAGAGCAGAGGGGAAGGTATCTCCTTTGAGTAGAGGCTCATAAATTCAGATAGAGGGGAAGGTATCTCCTTTGAGCAAAGGCTCATAAATTCAGATTGGGGGAAGGTATCTCCTTTGGGCTGAGGCTCATAAACATTGTAATTGGGAAGGTTTCCCAAAGAACTTTGAGATAACTTTTAGAGAAAAGTTTTGTGGACGTAGCCCAACCATTCTAGGTGAACCACGTTAAAATTGGTGTCACTTTGTGGATGATATTGTGCATTGCTTTGATATTGCTTTGGGTATATTGCTTTACTGTGTTGAAGTATAAAGGAAAAAGTAAAAAGAGGTCTTATACTGTTCACCCCCCCTCTTAGTATAAGCTTGTGTTCTTCAGTTCGTGGATCCTGTCTAACGTCTATGCTCCTAATAGCCCGATTGAGAAAGCTTCCCTATAGAAGGAAATCAGCTCGATGAGAGAAGCCTTTGCCCCCTCCCTTGGGTCTTGGCAGGGGACTTCAATAGTCCCTTGTTCCTTTCTGACAAAAGTGGGGGCTCAGTAGCTCCGAGCAAAAGCATGGAGGACTTTGGGGCCTTCATCGACCTCAACGAGCTCATGGACGTCAGCCTGAAAGGAGCTAGGTTCACCTAGTAAAACAAAAGAGCAGAAGCAAGCCATATCCAGATCAGGTTGGACAGAGTGTTCCTATCTAAGGAATTCATTCCCTTGTTTGCTGATGCAACCTTGCTGGCCCTCCATAAAATTGGGTCTGACCACAACCCCTTCCTCCTTGAAACTAACCATCGCTCCTCCCTCAAGCGACCCTTCTGGTTCGAGTCCATGTGGCTATATCATCCCAATTTTAGGGCCCAGGTTGGCTGCTGGTGGGCTCCCCCAGTCCCTGGGCACCCCGTCGAACAATTCTATCACAAGCTGAGATGCCTCAAAGAGCAACTCAAGGTATGGAACAGAGAGGTGTTTGGTAACATCTTTGAAAATAAAGCAACAGTCAAGAAAAAACTCGAAGACCTTGAGCTCAGATTCTAGGAAGACTCCCAAGACCCAAGGATCAGGGAAGAGGAACGCTTAGCCCTCAACGAGTACCATAACATCCTGGCCAGGGAAGAAACATTTTGGAGACAGAAGTCAAGAGCCCTATGGGTCAAATATGGCGATGCTAATATGAAGTTCTTCCACACGTCGACTCTCAAAAACAGGGGCTCTAACAGAATCACCAAGTTGGTGAGTAGTGATGGCAAAATTATCAAGGATGAAGAGGACATTCAGACTGAAGCCACCAACTTCTTTTAGGAGCTCCTTGGCGACAGTCCCCTCATGTCCCCTAAAGCGGCAGACTCCTTGTTGGATTATATTCCAACCTCAGTCTTAGCCATGGCAAATGAGATGCTCCTACATCCCCTGTCTGACTCTGAAATCCATGCTGCCATGTTCTCCATGAAGGCTGAAGCGGCCCTGGGCTCGGACGGGTTTCCCCTTCGTTTCTTCCAATCCTTTTGGGACATCGTTGGTCAAGAATTGTGTGCAGCCATCCGGGACCTTCAGACTGCCAGCTCCATCCCTAGAGGTATAAACTCCACCTTCATTGCCCTAATCCCCAAATCCCAGGCAGCCAGATACCTCTCTGATTTTTGCCCCATCAGCTTGTGCAATGTTTTATACAAAATCCTGACCAAATCCATGGCCTCTTGCCTCAAGGATATCCTTCCCTTGATCATTGCCCCCTGCCAGGGGAGCTCGGTCAAAGGCAGACTAATCATTGACGGTGTTATCATCATGCATGAGGCCATCCACTCAGCCTTTCTTTCCAAAAAGGCTTCCTTTCTACTCAAGCTGGATATGAACAAGGCCTTCGATAGAGTTGACTGGGTGTTCCTTTCCAAGGTCCTCCTCAAGTTCGGGTTCCATCCCTCTTGGGTCAGGCTCATCAGCAACTGTGTGTTCTCCCCTTGGTTCTCTATCCTCATCAACGGATCCCCCATCGGGTTCTTCCCTAGTTCTAGAGGCCTTCGCCAAGGCGACCCTCTATCCCCGATCCTCTTCATCATCCTAGCTGAGGCCCTGGGACGAACCATCTCGAGTGTTGTTTCTCGCGGACTCATTTCAGGCATCAGGCTTGCGTCGGGCCTACCCCTTGTGTCCCATTAGCAGTTCGTGGATGATATCATCCTCGCCACTTTAGCTTCAATCCCTCAAGCCAAGGTCCTCAAGCACATCTTGACCCTGTATGAGGAGGCGACCGGGCAGAAAATTAACCTCTGAAAAAGTAAAATCTTCTTCATCCATACCCCTTTGGCTAGGAAAATAAAAAATGGGCAGATTTTGGGCTGTACCCCTGATTCCCTTCCCTCCTCCTACCTTGGGCTTCCCCTGTTTACAGGTGCGCCCTCCAAGGCCCTGTGGAGCGAGATGATGGATCAGATTCAATGAAAGCTGGCCTCCTGGAAAGGCCACCTCCTCTCTCAGGCTGGCAGAGCCACCCTCCTGTCGACAATCCTTCAAAGCATTCTAGTATATTTCATGTCGATCTTCAGAATCTCGACCTCCATTGCAGCTCACATTGAACAAATCCAAAAATGCTTTCTCTGGTTAGGGAACGAAGATAAGAAGAGGATTCCCCTGGTTTCCTGGCCCCTGGTTTGTTGCCCCAAAGGCGAGGGAGGGATTGGGCTCCGACGGGTGACCCTCATGAACAAGGCCCTTCTATCCAAGCATGCTTGGAAGGTGTTCACCAACGCCCCTGATGAGTGGGTCAGTATCGTGCTCAGGAAATACTACCACCACCACCACTTCCTAAGCGAATCCCAACCTAAATACGGTTCAGCATTCTAGAAATCCCTGATTTCCACTAAAGACATCATTCGAAAGGGGACCATATGGATCCTCGGGGATAGGACCAAGATCGACTTTTGGGAAGACAGGTGGATCCAAGATGAGGCTCTGACTGCTGACAGCGATCTCCTCATCCTCAAACCAGGCCTGGTGGAAAGAGGGCCCAAAGTGTCGGCCTATATCTCCCAGATCTAGGGACAGGTAACTTGGAAACCCATCCTGAATCCTAGGCACCCGCTCCAAGCTTTCAGGCTACAGCGCCTCCTCAAGGTGATAGTTATCTCGTCCTCCAGAGGGATCGATAGATGCATTTGGCACGACACTCCTAGTGGTGTCTTTTCTGTAAAATCTGCCTACAACCTCCAAAGAGTCCCCGATGAGGCCCCATTTTTAGCCCATCAGGTGTGGGCCAAGAAGCTGATCCTCAAAATTAGCCACTTCGTCTGGGCGGCCATCCAAAACAAGATCCTGACCATCGAGAACCTGATCAGGAGGGGATTTCAGATCCCAAACATATGCTTCCTCTATTGTGCTGCCTAGGAGTCCACTAATCACCTCTTTCTCAGATGCCCCTTCTCTTCTAAATTCCTGGGCCTCATCCTTTCCCAATTTTCCATTCAGTGGGTGGCCCCCAATTCCATCTCTGACCTCCTATCTCAGTGGCCCAAACCCTTCACCCACCCCTTCATCCGCTTCCTCTGGGGCTTCTGCCTTCCTCACCTGCTTTGGCAACTCTAGCTTGAGCACAACAGTAGAGCCTTCTCCTTCTCGGCCTGTTCCTTCCAATGGATAGCGATCAAGGCAGTTTCCTTTGCCCTTGAGAATGCCCGCTCCATCCCTATGATCGAGGCACCCTATCAATGGGGCGAAGCCACCCTCCTATCCTCCCTCGGAGTCCAGCTTCCCCCCTCGGTCCCCCCCGCCCCCTCCTATCGTTCTACGACCCGGTGGACTACCCCCCCTCCCGGATGGGTCAAAATTAACTTTGATGGAGCTTCTAAAGGTAATCCCGGGCCCTCTGGAGCGAGCGGGGTCATCCGTGACAGTCATGGGGCCCTGATCTTGGTGTACGCTGCACCGCTTGGCATTCAGACCAACAACTTCATCGAAGCAACAGCTCTCCTCCGCGGGCTGACCGCCCTCAAGGAGTCCTCCCCAAAATTCATCATCGAGGGTGACTCCCAAGTCATTATCCAAGCCGCCCGTAGGCCAAGAAACAGCTCTTGGCGCATTTACAACTCCATTCGGGAAGTCCTCTCCATCCTCCAAGGACTCCTCGACCACTCCTTGCAGCATGTGTACAGAGAAGGCAACAGGGCAGCCAATTTCATGGCCAACAAAACCACCACTACGGAAGACTTCACTACCTAGATCACGAACTTCCCTGAAGCTCTGGTCCAAATAGTATCTCAAGACAATTCTAGCACCGATGAGGGCCCAGGTGCTTAGCCTACCTCGATACGGGGCCTCGAAGATGCGCTGTCATGCCCCCCAGTGGTCTGGGGACTCTCCTTCCTGCTCTGCCATGACAACTGGCCCCTATGACCCTCTAGCTCGAGAGTTGGCCAATCCGTTCAAGCTCTCCCTCACGGTGCCAAGTGTCAGCGGCCACGTCAAACTATCAGATCATCCCGTCCTGGATAAACGTAGCCCCGCTGGCAATCTTAGCAAGTCCAAGTCGGAGCGCGTGACGTCCCACCCTAACCTTCTCGCCTTAGACGCAGCGTCGTCGGATTCCCACGTCGAGTCAGCTCGCTTGTGGCTCTATCTCGTGAGGCCTCCCTAAGCTCCTCCCCCGCTCAAATTGCGCCATCTGGAGCGCAGGCATTGACCCCCCTCCCCCAGCCCACGTGGCAGCCATCAGCCACACCCCCTCAGCTCCTCCCCGCTCGTTTTAGCCCCTACCCCAAGCGCTCCTTCACGACGTCGATGGCCCTTCCCCTCCTCCACCCCCCTGCAAGTTTTTAAACATGTCGCACACAGAGCTTCCTCGCACTCTTGTCTGCTTCCCCCTTCCCTTGTCCCCGCGTCTCTGGTCAGGTCGCCCTTGGTTTCCCTGCCTCTGGCCTGTCAGTTCGCTGCCCATGGCTGCCAAGGTCGTCTTCCTCGAGCCCTCCACACTCGACCTGAGCAAGTCGGCCAGGTTATTTTCCAATGCCAAGAAATACACCCCTTTTTTTAGCAAATTCGTAGGGGCTGACGAAGATATTACCCAAGGTTTTTTGGACTCCTGGAACGATGGAGAGGTCAAAGTGAAGGGGCTTCACTTCAAAGTGACCAAAGAGTTCCTGACGGAGGTGACAGGTCTGCATCACGAGGAGAAAGGCAGATTCGTCTGGTGGGACAAGCACAATTGGGAGGAGGAGCTATCCTGATTCCCAGAGCAACAGTGGGACAAGTCCAACCTCTTCCGCGCTGACCTCCCGGTCTCCTTCGACGAGGCCATCATCCCAGTGATGCAATACATCACCTGTGACGATCCAGACCAGTGGCTTTACAGCTTCCACCTCAACTTCTACAACCACCTCCGCGAAGCCACGCTAGTAAGCACCCCCCAATTTCTCCTCTACTCCTTGAGCCTCACCATCGATCGAGCCCGTAGGAACCATTCCCGACCCTCCCACCAAGGGCTCATGGTTGTCCTGTATAGGCATGCCCTAGCCAATCGACCGCAGCTTCACTGCATACCTCCCCTGTCCTCTGTCCCCCATGAAGCGGCTAGCTCCCCTAGTGCTTCCCCTGCAGCATCTAAATCCAAGGAGACCCCCTCCCTCGAAGCCTCCCCTTCCCCGAAATGGCGTAGGCCCACCCGAAAATGCAGAACTCCGGTCCAGGGCCCAGGCGGGGCCCCGACTCCTGGTGCAAGCTCATTCGTAAAGGCCCGGTCCCAGGCAGTAACAGGGTTGCTGACAGCTCCAAGAAGTCCAAGGTGGAGGTCCCAGAGGCCACCAAAGTCAGCTCTGACTCCGGTAGCAAGATGCAGAACTTGGTGACCAGAGCCCTCCTTGACATTACGATTGACTCCCTGACCACTTCTGCCAAAGCGGCTTCCTTAGCGGCCAATGCCCTGGTCGAACTCCGCCACAGGCTGGGAAATGGCCCTAACAGGGAGAGGGGCTGATCTATCAGGTCAGGCCCCATCCAGGCCAGGCCCAGCTTCAGGGCCACCCGAAGCGACGACGAGCAATTTTTTGTGTTATTGGCGATTGCTGGTTTACGATTTTTCCATGTTTTGGTGGCCTCAGGCCAAATTTTGTTGTGTTGTTTTCATAGTTGGTCTGTCTTTTTGTAGGCACCAGGGCCCTGGGCCCCGGATTGTTGCCCAAGGGCGAAGCCCCGATTTTTATTCATAATTACAGCCACGACTACCTATGTAACTAAGGTTTTGGGATCCTTAAAAAAAAACCTGCTGTAAATATATTGCTACTTATAAAAAAAAAATACTATTATAACATTATTATATGATCAAAATATAAAAGAAATAAGACCATCTATTTTTTATATAATCAATTAAAAAACAAAAATTAATACCCAAGTGTTGTAGGTGAGTTGGAGAGGAGAGGGCAATCCTCCAAGGGGTCCCAGGTTCAAATCTCCACCCTACCAAAAAACTAAATTGGGTATCCAAAATCCAATTGATAATGTTCGTGCGGGCAGAGTTGGGTGCGACTCTCGGATGACTTTGACGGTGTAGAACCCCCTGTTCGTGGTCTCTCAGACCAAAACGGCCCCGCAAAGGGTTTTTCACTTACAAAAAAACAAAAATTAATATAATTCTATTTAACCTCTAAATTATTATTATTATTTTTTAAATGAAAATATAACAAAATCTTACATATTCACTTATCATTTTAAGTTAAATCTATTATTAAAGTCGAATGACATTTGGTGTAATGATAATTGCCTAGTTATTATCATCCATGTGGTTGTGAGGTCGATTCCTCTTATGTTTGCTCGAACGAGCGCTGATATTTGTAAATATTTATAAACCATGTTCAATATTAAAAAAAATCTATTATTAAAAATCTAAAAAACATACCACTTACCCTCCCAAGGTCAAACAACAAATTAAACACCAAAAGTACTTACAATCCAAATCGAATGATTGTGGGATAGAAGAATCTCCACCCTCATAAAAGCATGAACAACTTCCCCTATAAAGATTGATAGCATGTAAAGACAATGCTGTACCAAGGAAAAGCAAAAGGTAAGTACATAGCTAAAGTGAAAATTAAGCCACGAATAAGAAAAGAGAGACCAAGTCATAATCAAACATCTATAGCTCTCTCTAGCTGCATTCCATCCACCAACATTTCTTTTTAAATAAGTTCATTCATACACGTGTACACCCCATCAAAATTTAAACTTAAATTTCTTAAAAAAAAATCCAAAACCTAATATACCATAAATACTCCACCAACATTTATACTAACTTCACAGTCAACATGAATATATATATATATTTTTTTAATTTTAAATGTGATGCGGTCGTCCTTATCATAAGCTTCAAAGTGGCCCCTCCTACGATCTTTATAGATAGAGGGAAAAAGGCAAAAGGTCCAATTCAAATTCCACCCTCCACCCTCATGCGCATGATCGAGGCCATTAATCATAATTATCTTCCTAAAAGATTCGGTGATGGCCAAAGTCGTCCTAACCGTATTTACATTCCTTAGACATTTAATATTCCTGATGATTTCTATGTTTTCGTGCATGTATCACATCTTTATTATTTTAATAATATTTAAATATAATATATATATATATATATATATATTTTAATGAATTATATGAATTAAAATTGATTTCATGGTAATTAAATAGTATTAATAGCATGGTAATTATGTATGTATAATTATTCAAAAAGGAGAGGGCAATTGTTAGCAGTGTCGATTTCTTGAAGGGTCAAGAGTCCAGAGAAGGTAATTGTTAGCGGTTGTGTTGATTGAGTAATTGTTAGCGGTCGTGTTGATTTCTTGAAGGGTCAAGAGTCCTGTTCACTTTATTTTTATCCAACAAGCTAAGGTTTATAATGATAGTGTTCAAGTTTGATATGGCGTCATGCCTCTTATCGCTAAGGTTTATAATGATAGTGTTCAAGTTTGATATGACGTCATGCCTCTTATTGATTAAAAGGTGTTATGAATTCTCGTATGCAAAAAAAGATGTATGCTTTGGCAAAATTTTAACATGTTAAGGTTTATAGTGGAGGTTTAACATGACAAGATTTTAAGATGTTATGATATATATATACCTGAGGGTTAGATGGATTGGTAGTTGCTTGTCTCAGCCAAGCATCTACCAAGAAGACATCTAGGTTCAAACTTTTGGGGCAACAACCTATTTGCAAAGTTAGTAGTTTGATATGTATCTTCTGAGTGCGTGTTAGATAGAAGGCCATGATACAAATCCCAAGTGACCGATGGCCCCCTTCATGTTGGGTCAACAACAATATGAAATAAGTTTGGTGGAAGCAACCCTTGGTTTGAACCCTATACTTGATAGTTACTAAAAATAATGTGATTGTAACCCAATTCTTATGAATAATATATATATATAACTTTACAAGATTTTAACATGGTTTTTTCCTTGAAATTTGAGATATATACTATTGAGCTAATCCCATTTGATAATGATATGCAGGTTATATAAATGCTAATTAATATAAATATATAAATATATTATGGTGGTAAATAATTTTAATTTGATAAGATAAAATCAATGGTATGTTAATTAATTGTGGTCATGACATTTATAAAATTAAAGAATGTGATATAATCAAATGGCATGAGATTGGATTTGCAAGCTTGATGCAATGGTAGGGGCTTTGGACTCTTTTTGGGAGGTCCAAGGTTCAAACTCCACTCAAAAAAATGACATTAGATCGATTAATTATATTCTTTAACTTTGAAGAGATTCAATTATTATTTTTAAATGTAATCAATTATAAATATAAATATAATATAAAAAATCAAATATTTGTTAATGTTTAAAATTAATATACTATGTATTTTATATATAGATTGTTTAAAAGAATAAAAATAAAGAACATATTAGAGGATTTTATTAATTATATTCTTTAACTTTGAAGAGATTCAATTAATTTTTTAAATGTAATTAATTATAAAATATAAATATAATATAAAAAATCAAATATTTATTAATGTTTAAAATTAATATATTATGTATTTTATATATAAACTGTTTAAAAGAATAAAAATAAAGAAACATGATCCATTTTCTTTTAAAAAAATAAGTATGATTGATTCAACTTTAAATTTCCAGGTGTTTTTAATTTTTTTAGAAAATAGAATAAAAAGCTATTAAAATTTGTTAATGTTTACAATTTTATATATAAATTGTTTAAAAATATATATATGATCGATTTTCTTTTAAAAAATAAAGTATGATTGATTCAAATTTAAAATTTTAGGTGATTTACCCAGGTATTGTAGGTGAGTTGGAGATAAGAGGGCAATCCTCCAAGGGAGGTCCCAGGTTCAAATCTCCACCCTACCAACCAAAAAGCTGAATTGGGTATCCAAAATCCAATTGATAATGTTGGTGCGGGCAGGGTCAGGTGCGACTCCTGGGTGACTTTGACGGTGTAGAACCCCCTGTTCGTGGTCTCTCATACCAAGGCGGCCTCGTAAGGGGTTTTTTGCTTTAAAAAAAAATTAGGTAATTTTAATTTATTTAGAAAATAGAATAAAAAACTATTAAAATTTACAAGTTCAAATTTTTTAAAGAAATATAAAATAATATATTAGAAGTAAGACTATTAATATGATTAAAGTATCTATGCACATTTGTTAGATAATATCACACTAGTTTAAAAATGTATATACTTATTGTTTCAATTAATTATATATATATTTATTCGACTATTAATATGATTGAAGTATGTAAGCATATTAATTAAATAATATCACATTAGTTTAAAAATATACATATTTATTGTTTCAATTAATTATATATATATATATATATATATATATATATATATATATATATATATATTTGGATTAGGTTTGAGGGCGAGGGTGGGGGTGGCGAGCAAGTACAACCAAGTGTAGCACTTGGCTGCTTGGCTATACTTGCTCCCCACCATTTGAGGGTGGGGGTGAGGAGCAAGTACAACCAAGTGGGGGTGGGGAGCAAGTACAACCAAGTTTTCCCCACCATTTGAGGGTGGGGTGGGGAGCAAGTGCAGCACTTGGCTACTTGGCTATACTTGCTCCCCACCATTTGAGGGTGGGGGTGAAGAGCAAGTACAGCTCCCCACCATTTGAGGGTGAGGGTGGGGAGCAAGTGCAGCACTTGGCTGCTTGGCTATACTTGCTCCCCATCATTTGAGGGTGGGGGTGAAGAGCAAGTACAACTCCCCACCATTTGAGGGTGGGGGTGGGGAGCAAGTGCAGCACTTGGCTGCTTGGCTATACTTGCTCCCCACCATTTGAGGGTGGGGGTGAGGAGCAAGTACAACGCGGGTGGTGAGCAAGTGCAGCACTTGGCTGCTTGGCTATACTTGCTCCCCACCATTTGAGGGTGGGGTGAGGAGCAAGTACAACGTTGTACTTGCTCCTCACCCCCACCCTCAAATGGTGGGGAGCAATCGCTGGCTATACTTGCTCCCCACCCTCATTTGAGGGTGGGGGTGAGGAGCAAGTACAATGTTGTACTTGCTCCTCACTCCCACCCTCAAATGCTGGGGAGCAAGTATAGCCAAGCATCCAAGTGTTGCACTTGGTTGCACTTGCTCCCCACCAGCACTTGCTCCTCACCCCAACCCTCAAATGGTGGGGAGCAAGTATAGCCAAGCATCCAAGTGTTGCACTTGGTTGCACTTGCTCCCCACCAGCGCTGTACTTGCTCCTCACCCCCACCCTCAAATGGTGGGGAGCAAGTATAGCCAAGCAGCCAAGTGCTGCACTTGGTTGCACTTGCTCCCCACCCCACCCCTCAAATGGTGGGGAGCAAGTATAGCCAAGTGCTGCACTTGGTTGCACTTGCTCCCCACTGCCTCCAACAAGCCTATATCACCTCGCTATTTTATAACCCAACATGAAGAGAACCTTCGAGCACTCAGGGTTATTGTCTACCAAGTACAGGGTTCAAACAACATGGGCTGCCTCCAACAAGCCTATACCCTCATTATTTTATAATATGATGTGAAGAGGATCATCGATTACTCAAGATTCGTATTGTCGTCATCAATCTGATGTGTATTTAGAGGATTCAAAGCAAACTACTACCTTTGCAAACAAGCATACCCCCAAGGTTTGAACCTAGGTCTCTTCTCAATAAGTGCCTTTAAACCAACTATATTATAACACAGTGTAAACCCCTGCATCTACAAATTACTTTTATCAGTAAATGTTTTGCAATAATTTTTTTGACATGGAATTTAAACATTGGTCCATTAGTATTATATCATCACCACATAGTGTTATGTTATTAACAAGAGTTGTGGGTCTCCTCTTGAATGTTGAAAATTTTAATTAATTAAGCTAATACTATTTAATGTTTTATAGTATATTAAATAAATTATATATATATATATATATATATATATATATATATATATATATATATATATATAATATATTTTTTTTTTTTTTTTTTTTTTTATTTGGTTAGTGTGTGAAACCCCTACGACCAACGCATGGGGTTGGGCAGTCTTCTCCCAACCATGACCCTGTAAAGTTGAGAGTTATACTTATCAATAGGGAATTTAACATACAACCACTCCTCACACACTCGCCCATACCGCGGTTTGAATTATATATATATATATATATATAAAACACAACCACCACACCCACACACTCGCCCATGCCGTGGTTTGAATTATATATAAAATGTATACATAAATTATATGGAGCTTTTATGGGGGCACTTTCATCAAAATACCATCATATTACATTTGTTGTTAGGTCAATCAAACCATATACAACGTTCCTTTTTTATCCTAAATCTTATTCATTTCTTTTTCTATTAATATATTCATCAACTTTTTGAAAGTGCTATGTTTCCACAATCACCTCCTTACATTTTCATTAAGAGATAAAATCTCATTTGACCAATTGCCTTCTAAAATTTGAATTTCACCAAAAGGAAAATCAACATTGCACATTGCTAAATTATCTGTTGCCCGATTTCCTTCTATATACTCATATTTTCAAGAGATTACCTTGAATAACAAGTGATAAACATGAGTAATAATATTAATTTTTATCCAATCCCCACATCCATTTTTCTTGATAGTATTGATAATAATTTATGAATCCCCCTCAATTGAAATATATTTCCATTATTTTTTTATTGCAATTTTAATCCATGTAAAAAGTACCCTAGCCTTTGCATGGTTATTAGTTGAAGTTCCATATAATTATGAGTAAGTGAGGAGGATTTGACCTTCATTATTTCTAAAAACACCACCTCCGTCAACTTTTCCCAAATTTCCCTTAGAAGCACGATCAAAATTAATTTTCATAAATCCAATTTTTGGATATTTTTATTTTACCCTGGATTAAAGTAGATCTTTTGTTTTAATTCCATTAACACATACGACTTTTTCATATATATTCAAATCATGCAATCAAGTTGTTACCACTTTGTTTTTTACACTTGAAGCCTATGATGCGCACCATATTTGTAGACCTTTTGCAAAAAAGAAATTCCTTTCAAGCCATAAATTCCAACAAATAATGGTAGGCTCAATCCTTTAGAGAATACATAATGCTTTAGCTTTGAAATAATTAATCCAACATTTCATCAACTCTTTCAATGTTGATGGAGCTATTCAATATCATTTTATATTTTAAAAAAGTAACCCTAAATGATGTGAGCGAAGGGACAATGAATGAGTAAATGGTTTGACGTTTCTAGATACTTCTCACACAAGGCATGTCTAAAAGATCCATGGTATCCTCTTCTTTGTTTACTCTCTCTTGTAAGAATCTTGCTTTGAATTACTAACTAAAGGAATGTTGAGGCGTTAGGGAGAGCCTCTATTTACTAAACATTATGCCAAGGGAAATTTTTGGGAGAAGGAAACTTTGATTGCTCTGGATCCTCATATCTCAACTTGACCAAGTATCCACCATCCTTTGGTAGATTCCAAACCAACTCATCCTTTCATGAAAAAATCAAAAAATTAATCTCTTAAAGTATCTTATGAATTTCATTTGCAATTTATTTGAGTTCCTCTCCTTCGACCATATTACTAAAAGAAATCTATGATCTAGAGTTGTTGCCCATATTAATATAGTCTTTGACCTTTGGACCTTTACAAGCTCTGCATGCTTGAGCAAATGGTTACCATTTTGAGTTAGAGATAAGAGGATAAGGCTTCAACAAAGCATCAGATCTAAAATTTGCATAATTCCCCTCATTGACTAACCATCTAATATATTTATTTATCAATTTCAAACTATCTAATATGAAGTTATATGTTGATGATCCTTTGGGTAATGTTATTTTCTTAAATAATTTCATTGCATCAAGAGAACCTATATATTTTTGAAGTAATATGTTTGCTCGATTCTTTCATTGATCTCCGAATAATCTCCACCCAAGCTTTGGCCCTAGTGCCAAACTCACAAGTTTGTAATTTTGCACATCTGCTCCTCTAATATTCATTCCTTTGCAAACCCTATCCCACTTATAAAGAGGAAACCTAAATTTTTCCTCACAACCTTTCCAAAGAAAGTCTCTTTGAATTTTATCATTTTTTGATGTTATACCTTATGGCAATTTTGAAAGTGACATCATATAAATAGAGATGGATTGCAATGTAATATTTATGAGTTGTAGCCTTCCCACCATGGTTAAGAACTTACTTTTACAACCTACCAAACAAGCTTTCATTCTATTAAAACAAGAGACCCAAAGCACCTTTTTATTTCCTTTATGAGACAAAAGAATATCCAAGTAGGTTAATGTAAAATATTTAACTTTAAACCCTAATTTTTTCACAATAATTTGTTGTAAATCTAAGGCAGTATTAATGAAAAATCTTGGATTTTGTAGTAATAACCAAATGCACAGTAGCCTTCTCATAGCATGATGATATTAATTTAAACTCCATGGCCTCACTATCTAAGAGATGACCCAAAAGAAAAGTATCATCAATAAATTGGAGATGAGTTTCAAAGGGAGCATTTTTTGCAACTTGAATACCTTTGATTATTTCTTCTATTTTTGCATTTGATAAAGCTCTCACTAATGCTTCCTCAAGAATATTGAATAGATAAGAAGATAGTGGATAACCTTAACGAAGTATGCAAGATGACTTCCAACAAGAGAACCATTGATCAAAATAGAATATTTTAGAGTGCTATAACAACATTTAATCCATTCACACCACTTATAATCAAAACCAAAAAAATTAATAATATCATGTAGAAAATTTAAAGAAATCCTATCATATGTTTTGTTCATATCTAATTTCATAAGCATACCTAGTTTTTTCATGGAATGAAGAGAATGCATGGCCTCCTATGTAATGATTATACCATCAAGAATTTGTTTATCACAAACAAAACCACCTTGTTTCTATGAGATAACACAACCTAAAATATATTTTGACTTGTTTGCCATAATTTTTGAAATGATTTTATAAATCATATTACAAAGGCTTGTTGAACAAAAATTATCAAAATATTTTATCTTGCCTTTCTTCGGAACCAATGTAATAAAAGTTGCATTGGTCTCACTTATTACGGTCTTCCTTTTCTAGGCCTCTTCAACTAAAACTAACATATCACTCTTCAATAAATACCAAAATATTTGAAATAAAATTACAAGAAATCCATCTAGACCAAGTGCGTTGATAGGATGGAAAGAGAAAACAACTTAATGTAGCTCCTCCATAGATACCATCTTCATCAAGCTTTCATTTTGTCCCTATATGATGATGAAATATTTTGTAAAAACATATCTTGTGCCTCCTTATGTTGCCCCGTATTTGACAAAATATTTTTGAAATAATTAATTGTTTTCTTTCTTATATCTTCTTTATCGTCAATATTTCTTCCATTTGGAGTTAAAATATTTTCTATGTTGACTAAAAGAAAAATATATTTTTGTTGTAGCATGATTTTTTTTGTATTTCTATCTCCTTCATTGACCTATTTATCCCTATATATTTGCAACCAATATGACCCGTTTTTCAATCCATTATGATAATTATAAAGTAATTGTTTTTCTTTCACATAAGGATCCTGATCCATTCCACAAGTTTCTACTCTCTTGTAAATTTTTGAGCTTGAATTCACTTTCATTTTTTTCTTTGAAATGTTATCAACAAAGTTAGCATTCCAAACCTTCATTTGTTCCTTTAAATATTTCATCTTTTGAATAAACTTGTACATACAGTTCCTTCAAATTTTGATTCATCCCACCATAACATAACCATTTGAAAAAAAATCAGGGCCTTGGAGCCACATAAATTGGAAGCGAAATGGCTTTGGATGAACATTAGGTGAATCACAAGTCAAAAAAATGGGTTTGTGATATGATCTTGCTTGCAATAAAATATTTGAAGAGATTGTATACTTTGTTTGCAACCATTTATTGGATAACAAAAATTTATCCAAACTTTCTACTATATGAGTTTATCGGATACGTCTATTATCCCAAGTATATTGAAAACTTGAAGGACTAATGTCTCAAAGGTCATTTGAATTGATAAATGAAGCAAAATATTGCATTGATTTAAACCATACTCAAATATCACCCTACTTTTCCAATGGAGATAAAACAATGTTGAAATCACCCCCAAGAATCCATAGATCACAATGAATCATTATATTTGATAAAAATATGTTAAGGTCCTTTTGACATCTTTCATGAGGTATAACTATAGTTGGAACATAAATATTTATAACCCCAACTTTGATGTTATTGCAAGGAGAAGATTTGATGCTATTCAAGGAAAATGAAGATGATTTACCTAGATTAAGTTTGACCTCGTTCACCTCATTCACTTTAAAATTCTCCTCCTCATCTTCCTTTGCTTTAAAATTTGCCTTCCCATTTTCCTTTCCACCTTTAGCTCCTTCTATATTTGAACTTGCGTATTGTATTTCCTCATCCCTCGTGTCATTTTTTCTTCTAATAGTTGATTCGAGTGAATTGTAATGGCCTATGCCATCTTATGATGTAGAAGGGTGTTTCTTCCCGCTTTTTTAAGAGCGAAAATCCTTGATTGGACCTAGCTTCTCTTATGATTTGATCTTCTTGTTTCATATTTAAGTAACCCTCATGCCCAAAATTTTCCATCTCTTTTTCCATTATTTTCATTTTGCAATCTCTCTTCATGTGTTTGATTTCATGACATTTGTGACATCATAATGCAATGTTTTCATAATCCACTTGTGGATCACATTATCTTGATTTAGATTTAATCCTAATGAACTGCGGTAAAGGTTTTGAAATATCCATGATAACACATATTTGAGTATACAACATGCCTTCTCTCCTTAGTAGTTGGCTTCTTCTGGATGAATCACCTACAGTATTACCAACTTTCTTCAAAACCTCCTTATTGATGAGTTGATAAGGAATTCCAAAAA
Source organism: Wollemia nobilis (assembly GCA_028583015.1). Taxonomy (NCBI): domain Eukaryota; kingdom Viridiplantae; phylum Streptophyta; class Pinopsida; order Araucariales; family Araucariaceae; genus Wollemia; species Wollemia nobilis. Next base: position 1,852,357 of record JAQPPZ010005450.1, read on the forward strand.
GCCTAATCTACATTGGAAGACTTTTAATAGTCTTTATCTCCACAAAAAAATTCTCACTCCATGGTCTTAAATATAATGCATCTTTGTCCCTAAACCTAGGGCCTCTATCCATTATTTTATACCTTATTTCTGAACTGGAGAAGATAATGAGGAAAATTCCTTTTGGAAGAAAAATCATGGAGTAATTTGAGTTCAATCCCCACTTCCACTCAATTCAATTTTGAATCTCATAAAACCTGGCCAATATCCACATAACTTACATATTAACCCTTTGGTTTTAAGAACCATAATATCATGCTCAATAATCTCATCCTTGATAACCACTTTTGGTGTAGTTTGTGCTACCTAGACAAGGTTTGTCATAAATTTACTTTTCCTCTCATTGTTAACTTGGGCATCCATACTTCCAACTAAATGGGCATCCATACTTCCAACTAAGGCATCCTTACTTCCAACTAGGGCATCCTTACATTTAGTAAGAACTTTCATAAAAGACTTTCTTCTCATGTTATCTAGATTTTCTTTACATGAATGTTTTAGTTTTTAAGATTCTCCTAAGATTTGGATCAAGAAGTGGTACTTGCTCCTCGATCACACTTTGCTTTCTACGTCTTGTTTCCTACTCACACTTCCTACTTGCTCCTGGCTCATTTTCACTCCTAACTCTCACCATAAATCATGATAGTTATAATCATGATTAATTATAATTTGTATATTATTAATTATTTTCTTGACTTTACATTTAATTATTACACTAAACCATTAATTTGAAAGATTTATTCTTCATGCCTCATCAAATCCTTATATTAAACCCTCATATAACAGTTGAGGGTTCCATGATGATGAAAAGGAATCATGTTTTTCAAACCGTGACGTGGGCAAGTGTGTGAGAGGATGGGTGTGTGTATGGTTGTGTGTTTGGCCCTAATTGATAAGCTCAACTCTCACCCTTATGAGAGGTCATGGTGGGATGGGGATGCCCAACCCTGAGTGTTAATTTTAGGAGTTTCTCACACTAGGATGGGGATGCCCAGCCTTGAGCGTCGATTATATGGGTTTCTCACACTAACCAAATTTACATGGGTTTTTATGAAGGATCAAATTCCCTCATACCGAGTGGGGTTTGAATCTTGAACCTCTCAAAGAGAGGCCAAAACCCTTATTATTGCAATAAGTTTGTAGCTTTATTGATTTATTTTTAATTTTTTGAAATTTTTTTATATAAGTGTTTTTGTTTTATAATACTTTAAATCCTTTATATTTTATTTTAAAGTAAAATATACAAGATTGATATAGTTTTATAATGAAATTATAACAATTTAAACCCTATAACAATTAGACAAATATAAATAAAAATTTACTTTCCAAAAAGCTCATAATTTGTCTATTATACTTTAAATATTTTCTATTTTATTTTTAAAGTAAATTATATAAGATTAATATAATTTTATAATGAAATTATAACAATTTAATTACTATAACAAACCTCTATGACCGAGGCCCAAGGCTGAGAGTCCTTCCAACCTTAACATCTCGTAAAGTCGAAAGCTATACTTATCAATAAAGAATTTAACACAAAGCCACCACACACCCACCCCCTCGTACACTCGCCCACGCCGCGGTTTGAACCTTGGACCTCCCAAAGAAGAGCCAAAACCCCAATCGTTGCGGTGCACCCCGACGTGCAGTCACTATAACAATTAGACAAGTATAAATAAAAAATTACTTAAAAAAATCTCATAATTTTTTTCCAACAAAATTTCCCAGGATTATAAAGGCAGCTCCAAGGAATTGAACCCAGGTTTAATAGTAGAAAATGAGAGAAGTTACCGATTTCCTTATGTAAAAAGAAAAATCTCACAATTTAACCAATTAAACAAAAATCATTTAATAATTTATATTATTATTTTTTATTTTGATTTGGTTAGTGTGATAAATCCCTACGAATACATAGGGGCTGACCAACCATGACTTTTTATAAAGCCGAGAGCTATGCTTATCAACAGGAATTTAACACACAACAACCACAAACCCACCCTTTCACACGCTCGTCCACGCGCGATTTGAACCTTAAACCTCTAGAAGAAGAACCAAAACCAGTAAAATTTCACATTTATATTATATTTTTACTATAATTTTTATTTTTAATTTTTATAAAAAATTTTTAATAAATTTTTCCGTTACATCCAAGTCAATATTCATGTTGTTATATTCAGCTCATGTTGCATATTGTAACCATCTCACACTTTCCTCAAGTACAGATCACGCTCCTTCCCAAAATATGCCCCACAATTACTTTAAAAGTACAAAACAACCTGAAGTGGGGGACTACTTATACCACCTTGCTTTCCATGTCAATATCATCAAAGCGAAACATGCCCCAGTTAGAAGAGAATAGACTTCTGCTCTTACAAAAAAAAAAAAAAAAAAAAAAAATTTGTAAGTTCTGGACAGAATGGATATTAAAGATAGTAAATTAAAGTCTATTAAAATTCGGTTTGTGATATGAATTCCCTACATGAGCGCATAACATCACAAAAAAAAAAAAAAATACAACAAAAAAAATATCAATATATTTGCAATAATAAAGACAAACCACACACTGAAAATAATTTAAAAATGGCAAAAGCAGGAAGAGAACAAAAGAAATTAGATGGAAAAGATGAAAAGGTGGAGGAGGTTGAAGTTAAGCATTTATTTTATTTTATATTTTTCCATGCGCCAGATCATTTTTCACCTGATTTTTCGAGCGGTCTTAGTTTGGGTGATCGAAGAAAAACCAGTGAGGACTGCAATGTGTTTGGATTTTGGGTGATGGTCACATGTGTTTAGACTTTGGCTGATGGTCACATGTGTTTAGAGATTAGAACTTTTTCAGAAGTAAAATGTGCTACACTGCTAAACTCTCAAAACTTTCAGAGCCCCTGGTATGGTAGCTATACCTGATAAGTTTTGTTTAAGTGAGTTCTGCTTTTTGTTTTTATTTGGTTATTGCCAGCTTATTTGTTTCATATGACCGGAGCAAATAATAGGAAGACATCTGGACCTTGGACCTGGAGACCATTATGCCCTAGGAAAACATCTGGACCTTGGACCTGGAAGACCATTATGCTCTGAGACCTTTTTGGGCTTATTGGAAATAGGAAATGCAAGGCATTCTTGTCGTATTGGAGTTTCATCCCAGGCTTAGAGGCCCAGGCATATGTTTCATGTGACGGTGGGCTGTGTTGTTTATTTGTTTTTGGTTTTCTATTTGTTTTTTATCACAAAGTTTTGCCCTAGCATCCCCGGGTTTTGAACCCAAGACCTGCATCTAGGTATAACACAAGAAACAGTAGGTGCAGCGTGGGGTGGTATTTGGTTTTGATTTGTGCAGAAACAGAGACAGGGTTGTTTTTTTGAAATGAGAGAGTGTGGTGTGTTTTCTCCGGGGTTAACGTGGGGTTTATGGACAGAAATGGTGGCCAGGTACTATCTCATGCTTTGTTGTGGTTAGGCATTTTGGTTTAGATGGTGCAAGACATTCTGGTGGTGGTGGAGGCCTTGGACATTCCGGTGGTGCTCTGCTTTTGAGCATTTAGGTGGTGCATTTTTTTTTTGGTAGTGCTCTGGTTTTGGGGTGGGGCTCGGTGGTTGGATACTTATTTGGGAGGGTGCTTTGCTGCTAGCAGTTGGTGGTGGTCACTTTAGCAGTGTGGATGTTTTCTGTTGGTTGGACATATTGGTGGTGCACTGAAATTTTTAATAATTTGAAGATGATCAGTAGATGCAAAATATTCAACAGAAATCTATAGTAAGGTTGGCATTGTTGGGTGGAATCTGAGCTGTGATCTGAGAGCAGTATTTTGGATTCTTATTGTTAGTTTTTCTTTTCATGTTTCTGTGTGTCATTGGAGGTTGGTGTGGAAATTAAAATTAACAGAACTAGAATATGAATCAAATATAGAATTTTCTTTGTGTTGATTTAACGAACTAGTCAAGTAGAGTGACTTCTGAAGGCTGCGGGCAGAATCAAACAGATTCAGGAATTTTCGCAGTGAGGCCTCTGGGCATTTGGTTGTTTTGGAGAAGGTGGTGGGGGTGTTTGACATCTATGCATGGAAGGGAGAGAATCAATGGGCTTGCCTCCGTCTTCTTCTGGAATGACAACGGGGCCTCCAGATTCATTTCCTGCTGTTGCGCATAGAAGTCATGCGAGTGGCACTCTACACACAGGGATGGCACCCATGATGCGGCCTCCTTCCAGTGCAGGCGTTACGATCGCATCTACTCCTAATAATTCTAGCTCTTCTCCATACCATGCAGAGACATCGTCTGCAATTGTGTCACATGGGATAAATGTGGGTATGAGCACAGCATTGCAGAGAATAGATCCAGGTAAAAGAAAGAGGGGCAGGCCGAGGAAGTATGGGCCTGATGGGAGTATGGCATTAGCTTTGGCCCCGATTTCTTCAGCTCCAAGCTTTTCTCCATCTCAAAAACGGGGTAGAGGGCGGCCACCTGGCTCGGGCAAAAAGCAGCAATTGGCTGCACTAGGTACATTCTACTAGTTCCTATTGATTTCAAACGTTGTATTTCATATAGGCCAAGGTTACTTCCCTTCTTTGTTTAGAACTTTGATATAGGGACATTTAAGTACCACTATCATATATGTGTAATGCTTGTGAAACTTACACGTTATGTAACTCATTAGATCTTGGTAAACCTGAGTTTCTGAGAACAGGTAAAATACTACTCTGAAGAGCAAGTCATGAGAAGTTTATTCTCTTCTCTCTATAATCCAAGGTGTCAGTTTCGTAGAACTACAATCATTTTGCCAATGACTTAAATTTTTCTACCTAGTGGGGCTTGTACTGTAAAGATGTCGAGAATAAAAAATTAAGACTAGGATGATCCTCAGTGCACCTCTTTGCTTGGAGGTGAATGCTGTGCCCTAGAAACCATTTTACTCTTTGTGATCCTCTATATCCATTAGTGGGAATCTCTTATGTTTTTTAATCAACTGGATAGATTGGTTTTTAAACCATGTTCCTCTCTATACTATAGAGATTATGCCTATTTGTTCTTACTTCTTAATGCTTCTTCTAAGCCAGGTCCCCTAACCATCCAGAGAACTAATCTTATGCATTTTCCTTATATGCTTTCTTCTCCAAAATGTATTCTTACCAGGGAAATGGCTGGCAGGATCTGCGGGTGTGGGATTCACTCCACATGTCATCACCATAGCATCAGGAGAGGTATGTGAGTCTTTTACATATTGATTTTACCATTCAGTCACTTCAAGTTTTGGTGGCTTTAGAAATGAGTTGTCATATAACTCTCAACACAGGAAAAATGCTTATGTGGGAAGATGTTTGGACCCAAAATATTATTGCTGCGATGTGAAATGTGAATTTGTTTTAGCATCTGATTATAGATTAAAGAAGACTATTTTTGAGGTGGAATATATAGAAATCACTATGTTGTAACTTGTATCATATATTTGAGTTAGTCCTTATTTCATTTTTCTATGGCCTTTGCATAATTATTGTTCTTGTTTCTATTGATCTATACAAGGATTCGTGCCTAAATGTTAAATAAATTTGATGTTTCCTGAGTATTGCATGGATTGGCTGGACAATCCATTTCAATTCTAATCTGGTGGACTAAGTCAGAAGTAGAAGTCTAAAGCCTGAAGGATAGAGAAGAAAAGAGCTAAGCATTTCTAAATTGCCTCGTTACACTATTGGGTATGGGCATTTGCTTGTGAATTCTCCTTGGAATGCCTAAAATATTCATGAAGGACTTCTTGTATGTAGAATTTTCCCGAGTAGAACTGAAGATATTTTAAATGACAGCTAAGCTTTTTTAGTGATGTGCTGAACAGTGATTATTTTGCTACAAATTGTCTGCTCTTTAAAAGAAAGAATGTGTCTTTTATATGACAGCAACTAAAATATCCTTGAATCTCATTGGAGGATAATACTTGAGGTTTATTTTCATACTTAGTTTTTAATTCTTTATTTCTATATTTAATGAACAAGTTACTGTTAACTATGAGACAGTTTAAAAAATTGAAGTGGACATCATTTATGTAGAGTGTTTATTATTGCCCAGCCCAGGTTTAGAGGCCATTTTTCCATGTTCTTTTTTTGTTGGTATCAGTTTTGAAAGAGAACATGCTGCTTTTTGCTGATATTCATTTTGGAAGAGTACATGCTGTTTTTTGCTGATATTGGTTTTGAAAGAGTACATAGAAAATGAACAGAATAGTTGCAGTGAGATAGCCTGTAATGGATGCGTATAGCTAAGGAGAAGTATTGAAGCCCATAAAGCAAAATAGAGAACCTACAACTATTTACACTTGTCATGACAGAAGCAGACCCAAATAATACCAGAAAATATCTGCCAGCAGGCTTTAACAAGAATTTTGATCATTTTTATTTTGATTGTTAAGTTGGGGGTTGATAACAGCATTATCATGGGCAGCCTTATTGCGGGAGTGTCCACAGGTGTGGGATGCTTTATCATAGTGCGGGGATTTAAACATCAATTGTGGTCATATGAATGCACCCAGTTTAACATTAGTCCAAATTGCGTTAGGCAACGAGAAATTCGGTCTTGATTCCAGTAGCTTCAGACCATTCAGATCTTCTGAAAATCAATGCAATAGTCGGTCAAGGAGAATTATGGGCCCACAGCTACCAGCTGCAGACCAAAGACTTCTAAGATTGGGCCTTCATTCTTTCTCAGAACAATGATTCGTCTCTATATGAAAAATGCTGGTAAAGGTGGGAATTCAGTTCCAATCTACAGTATTTGTCGTGAAACACAAGAAAAGAAAAATTTATTCCAGCTCAAGAGACATTTTGTATATTTTATGCTCAGAAAAATGTTGGACTAACCGCTGCACCTCGGGGATTTGACTTAGTGGACTAACCACCAGGTTGGGCCCTGTGACTAACCACCTTGTGAGGTGTTCAAATACAGAGATTGTATCAGACACTAACACCTTGAGGTTTTGGTGTAATGACAACTCTACAGTGGTATCAGAGCCTCACCCCAGGATCAAATCCCCCCGAGTCACGTCGGAGAGGGAGTGTTGGACTAACCGCCGCACCTCGGGGATTTGACTTAGTGGACTAACCGCCACCCTGGGCCCTGGGACTAACCGCCCTGTGAGGTGTTCAAATACAGAGATTGTATCGGACACTAACACCTCGAGGTTTTGGTGTAACGACAACTCTACAAAAGAAATCTCTCAGGAAAAGACTTTAACAGAGGCAGAGGCAGAGGCAGATCAAAATAATGCTAGAAAATGCCTGCCAGCAGGCTTTGACAAGAAATATAATTTTTTTTTGTTTTTAATAAATGGGATTGAAACAGGCCCCACCCATATTATGACATTATGTTATGACCACATGTTTGTATTACAACAGTTTGGCAATTATGCATGTATCGCTTGGAAAGATTCGAACCTTGGTCGCCTCCTTGAAAGTCGAGGAATTCAATCTTGATTATATTAATTTCAAACATTTCAGAACTGTTCTGGAAACCAATACAATAATTGGTCAAGAAGAATCATGTGCCCAACATGACCTGCTGCAGATTAAACTTTAAAGGCTTCTGAGATTGGGCTTTGGTTCTTCCTCAGAACAATGCTTCATTCATTTATATGTGAAAAGCTGCTAAGTTGAAAGTTCAGTTCCAGTCCATAATATTTGTAGCAGATTGTGACACAGAAGAAAAGAGAAGCTAATTCCTGCTCAAGAGAAGTTTCATATAGCTCGTTCTCAGGCAAAGACTCATTCTGTGTGCTTGAGTGGAGTCTTGCATGGCTTTAATAAATCAAGAATTTCTATCATAAGATCAAAGAACTATGTGTTGCATACTTCTTGGAGTTAAAAGGCTGTTTCTATCTTAATCTAAATTAGGATTTTCTTTTCTTTCCATCTTTATTATTTTTTTAGTCATTTATATGGATTGAAACATGTCCCACTTGTATTACATCATGACCACTTAGTGGTATTACAACAGCTTGGCAATTATGCGTGTATCCCTAGGTAAGATTTGAACCTAGGTCTCCTCCTTGAAAGCTGAGGTATTTAACCGTTTGAGCTTATGCCATTTTATCTATGTAAAGTTACACAGCAATGTTAAGGTTCACCCATGGGATTGGAACCTTGGTCTACTATGTGTAACTCATTGCCGCCAACCAATTGCTCCAAATTTCTTGGGCATTTCTGTCTTTATTATTTTATTCTTTTAAAAAATTGTTATTTTTTTACTAAATTAGTCAGGAATCTCGTCAGGAATCTTTTCAGAAGAGTTTCATCTTAATTTATCCTGTTGTTATCTTGTCTATTTATGTATAGACCATAATCTATTTAAACAAGCTTGTATAAGGTTAGGGCAAGTTTTAAAGAATTTATGCTACAGTTACTCTTCCAAAGACTATTGTTCTTGACTGATTGCAACATTTATACTGTGCTTAGAGATTGTAAGCTTGAGTTGTTGCCCACACTGTATCAAGAGAGCATGTTAAGGTTATGTATTGTCAGAAATTTGTTTTTAGATACAATTAAATATTCATTTGGGTCCTTCTCAATTTTCATGTCTCTCCACACACATACGTGCCAAAAAAATGAAAAAAGAAAAACCAGATTTTAGATTCTGGTTCTTGTCTCAGGTATTTTCCAAAAGGTCAAAAAATCAGATTGTCTGTTGAGTTTGTAGCAGCTATGTTTTGGACTATAATAGTGGTATTAGAGTGCTTTTTTGGCCTTTTGATGGAATATCTCTAATGGATTCATTCTCTTTTTCTAATGAAGGTAAAAACTAGGAATCAGATACAGCATTGGCTATAGAGGAAGCTATTAGGTCTCTAATGGACAAGCTAATGGAATCCATGATCCAAACAAAAAGAGAATATTACAGCCATGAATAAAATCTTGGTGCATTGGTTCTCTCAATAAATAGAGGATGGAGAAGCCAACATGGTGCCAAAGAAGACAGTCATTTTGCACCTCAAAATCCACAAAGAGAGGCAAAACAATATAATTATTTAGAGAAAGTATCCAGCCTAGGGCCTAGACTGGGAAAGTGGACAAAATAAAATAAAAAAAGAGAAAAAAGAAAGAAAGAAATCCACTTTGCCACATTACACCTAGGGGACACAATATTTGAATGATGGTAGATGGGGGAATGTGAAATGGAGGGGAATGATTTTGAGCTGCCTTCTTTAGTAATTTGAAGCTTAAACCCAAGAACACTATTTCTTGGCTTTGAAGAATAAGAAACAATAGTTCACAATGGCATATTATTCTAGGGAAATTTGTTAAGCAAGTCTGTTGGTAGAGAAGATATCTCCTCAACGTGCAATTGCTATTGATCAATTAAAGGATTCAGTTGAAGGATACGTCAAGGCTTTGAAGCCAAGTGCTTTTGAAGAAGCCATTTAGCAAGTGGAGGCATATTTGAAACCAGTAAGGAGTATGTACAAATAGCTCCAAATTCCAGACTTGTGGTACCAGCTTAGAGTGGATCATTGGCTGATATGATTCAATAGGTATGGATAACTCTAAATTTCCTTCTAATTCATCTACTACTCAACCTAAAGCTAGAGTAATAGATTCAATGGTCATGGCTGATTTAAGATCTAGAGGACTTCGTTATACATGCAAAGAGCCTGGGTCCAATGGACACAAGTGTAGGACCTATAAGAATGCAAAATGCTTGAACTTCTAGACGAAGATCGGATCACCATCTTCCGAGGGAGGAGCGGGTTTGCCTATTTTGCTCCTTGGGAGAAGTAGAAACCTTGCATCACTTTATTTTTTGATGTCCCATCTACTATGAGATCCAAGGTAGATTTCATTGCCTTTTCAGGGATAACTCATGATCTCTATCCACCTTCTTCAGATACGTGGACTAGCGATGTCTCGCACTCTACTTTTGGAAGGCGACTTAGTTTCGTCAATAGAGGACCTCTTCTCCAGGCGGCTCTTGCCCTCCACACTCTCGACCCATCACAACTTACTTCACTAGCTCAGATGGATCGAGGGAGGATATCAGACGGAAAATTCACATATCGAACCATTCAAATAGAGGCAGGGCCACTAGACATCACACCCACGGTTTGTTGGGGCTTCGGATTACTGATGGTTAGAGACAAATCATCGATTTCTTCTGCAGAGATTCTTCGGCCTCGACTGTTAGGGAAGCACCCCCTCTCTCTCTCTTCGTTCTTCTTGGAGAACACTCCACAGAGCTTGTTTCTAATGGATTGTAACCCATCTCTCTCATGTTTTCTCCCTTCCCATTCCCTTTGGCCTGCTTCTCGAGTTGCGTCATTGTATTTATCTTTGTTTCTTTTGTTGGGCGCTTTGGCCCATTCGCTTGTCGTTATTGCTGTGTCCTTTTCATAGTCCCTTGGGTCATCTTTGGCCCACCATGGACATTAATAATATTTCATTTCATTTCATTTCTCTGTCTTTTTTTCATTTTGGCTATTTGATAGTTATTTTTGTTTAACATCTCTTACAACACTTTAATGCCCCTTTTTGAATTATCATGACCCCATTTCTCCACACAAATATAGGCAAAGAATGAAGAGGTTTTATACTCAATAGGTTTTGCATCTTGCTTGAACAGGGCTCCAAGAAGGTAGGTATTTGAATATCAAGGCTAACAACCTAATTGTTGTTTGGCGTGGCCATGTCAACACAATTTAGTAAGTATTACAGCATAGTGAGAAAATGAAAAAGAGTTTGAAACAACATTTGATCTTAAATACTCCAAAAAAAAAAAAAAACATTTGAGCTTAAATGAAAAAAAAGCTATGTCAGATAGTGGAACCCAACGATCATTACAAGGGTAGGTATCCTTGGCACATGTGTAAGGCACATGACCATCCTATTGGGATATCTTGCTTATCACCTTGCCATTTTATGACGAGCACCAAAAATCATTCTCATGCACAAAATATAATGAAAGCCTTAAATGGAAAATTTACATCCCAAGTCTTCTATTGTGAAGGGCGCAATGTGGTAGTCCTCCATTTACACTTCCAATCCCTTTGATGATTTGTTTCTAAGATGTCAAATATGAATGATAACTTTTTCATTATTTTATTTACTAGCAACATCTCTCTCAACTTGGTGGTGCACGTGTCCACACATACAAATGTGCACATACACATGCAGACAAAAACAAATGCATGCATATGCGTACGCACAACCAGTCTTCCTTCTTCCTCACCACTCTTGTTTGCCCCCTCCACTCAACCCTTTTTCTATGCATCACTTTCCACCTCTTCACTCATTGTATTACCCTTTTTTCCCTTGCTTCATCCTTCTTCCTTATCCCTTGCCACCATTTTTTTAATGGATTATCCGGGATTGAAATGGGTCCCACCCCTATTACATCATGACCACATAGTGGTATTACAACAACTTGGCAATTATGTATGTATCTCTTGGCAAGATTCAAACCTTGGTCTTCCCCTTGAAAGTTGAGGAATTTAACTCATTGTCTTACTCTTTTTTCCCTTGCTTCATCCTTCTTCCTTATCCCTTGCCACCATTTTTTTAATGGATTATATGGGATTGAAACAGTCCCACCCATATTACATCATGACCACATAGTGGTATTACAACAACTTGGCAATTATGTATGTATCTCTTGGCAAGATTCAAACCTTGGTCTTCTCCTTGAAAGTTGAGGAATTTAACTGATTGAGCTAATGCCATTTGATCCTTTGCCACTGTATTTCTCCTCTCTGGCTTCCATATGTCCTTTATGTTTGCTGTGGCACTTCACCCGTGTGCAATCTTCCATTATTGTTGCACGCCACTTGCTTGGCTGACTCTCATTCTTCACACTTCTTTTTGCCTTGTGTTCTCTATTTTCTTTTGTGCCAAACTAGCCATTATTGTTTTTATATTATCATCTCCATTCATTTACATGCATATGTTTGGCTTCCATTCCTATTTTCACCTTTTTGGGTGCCATCTCTTGCCATTACACGTTTTTGCCCTATGCGTAGTTGAGCACAACTATGTTTGACTCAAGCTTTCAAGAGAAATTTGACCTTCTAGAGCCATGTTGGTGTTTAACTGCATGTTGGAAAGGTTCGATGGTGTATTTGCCAAAGGTCATGGACACAATGTTTGATGCATTGTGTTTGTAGGCTATATAGCCATGATCATAATATGAGGACTTCGATTCATCTTGGACTCAGCAGGCCTTTGTTTTTGACCTGGACTTGATTTTAGGGCAAACATAAACACAAACTTGACAATGACTCAGCAATTAAGAAAAAACACAGAATATTGTAGATTTTACAGAAAAAGACTTCACAAAAGCCACCTGGCTCGTGGACTTGCAAGTGCTTAAAGGACTTGTTAGAATCTTTAACACTTTGGCTTTTAATGATAGCCTCCTAAGGTTTAAGCCTTAGCTAAAAGGAATAAAAGAAGCATTATTGAAAATGTTTTAAAACAAAAAGTTAAGGATACACACACAAACAAAAACACAAACACATATGTATGTAAGAAAATAATAATGAAAATGCTATCTAGTTATTACCCTAACATTGGAAAAACACAAGTTTATATATTTTTATTAAACAAACTACTAGAAAAATAATAATACCCTAGGAAATTATATTAAAAAAGCCTTTATATAAAAGACATTGGGAATAACCTATAAAAAGATTAATGCTATTAAAAAATTGTAATACGGTTACTAATTATCCCTTTGATTAAAAGAAGGGCATATTTTAAAAAAATAAAAAAATTGATACCCTAAACTAATTTTAAATCAAAGGACATAGTAGGGCATTGAATCATGAAATTCATCTAGCCTTTACTAACTTTTAATATTTTATGCAAGACAAAATTTACCTAAACACTGAAAAATAATGCTCATCTCTAAAGACATGCTGATTTTTGAAGTTAGTGACCAGACAGGTAAATATCCAGTTATCAAATACCCACAAACGATGGTGAATATTTAAAAGAATTTTTTATTCGAACTTCAATGCCAATATAAGTGAAAGAAGAAGCAAATAAATGGTGGGATGGCCTTGATGGTAATTTTAGGCTAAATAGTACAGCTAGGCTAGGACAAACTTTAACGACTCTTGATAGGAAGGTGGTCTAAGAAAAAAAGTTTGGAACAAGAAATCATTTCAATGAAGGAAAAATGAAAAGAGAAACACAATGGGATTTTATGGCTTCATAATCACAATCAAAACCTTCTTAGGGAAGCAACTTGAGATAGAACAAAACTATTTACCAAAATGAAAATCAAATGTTGTTGAGTATGAAATGGTTGATGATGTAATTTATCTTCTGCTAGACAAAGAAGTTAAACCTTATCGACTTCTATCAACTTTTGAAGCTCAACATTCAGCGCTATTTCAAAGATGAAATTGGAATTGAACAAAAGTTATTAAATGCTGATAGTAGTAAACAAAATAATTATTATCACATTGAGAATGGAGATTTGCTGATATTACTAAAAAAACAAAAAACAAATATCAAAGAGTAGGGAGCTTAAGGTGAAGAAGGCTATAGTTTGGATTAAAGTCAAGGGCAAAAGTGCTGCCTTTGTTGTTGACCACATAAAAGGGGAAAATGGCCAAGGCTAAGAGGTCTTGATCGAACAATCTTAGAAGGAAGTAGCATACTTTTCACAGCGACTCTGCTAATGTCTGAGGTTGATAATCTTGTAGTAGTAGGGAGAAAATTGGTAATGTGAATCTGTCCTTGTGTTATGGATTATGAATGGGAAAGAGTAGCTGATCCTTTATAAGTGATATAACAATTATAGGTCTAAGGTGTTTTAGTGGCAGCTTGCAAGGGTTGGGGGAGGGGGGTTGTGTCGTCTGACAGATCTATCACCATTTGTGCTAGTGACTACAACAACCAAAGGGCACTTCTTGTCCGTAATGATTGAAATAAGCTTGAAAATGGAAGTTATAAAATTTGTGGTGTCCTTTGTAGAGATTAGTGTCTAAAATTGACAGCTTTCTGAAGATAAGATGTTGAATACCTTTCGTTTGATTAATACAAAAGTAACAGCTTCCAGCAAGGGGTGTCAATAGTTGCAGAAAAAAGAGCATACAATATGTCTGGAACACTCAAGTCTTTGACATATCTTTAGATTTTATTGGTACAGATACTGAGTTGACCAAGCATTATATAAAAGCCCTTGATAGAAATCTGTTTTTTCAACTTTAATTGTAAAAAGTACTTTTAGATAATCTAATGACTTAAGGAAAGGAATAATTACTCTTTTCTGTGTTCCTTTGAAAGTTTGGTACAAATCCTTAATTGCAAAAGAAAGACCAAAAATTCTATTACTAGGAGAGTGTTTTGAAATAACGTTGTGCTGAGTACAAACTTTATAAGCATAGTGTAAAAGTTTATTTAACAATGTTTTCTCCCCTATGAAGTATATTTGTTTCTTTAAGCATGTATTTACATTTTCCGTCTTACATGCAAACTAGCAAAGAATGATTCAGTCATGTCATGCAGAATTTGGGCAACAGATGTAGTTACCAAAAAAATTCTGAACTTCTATTGAACAATCAGATTTACAACATTGGAACAAACTTTGTCTAGAGACTTTCTGCACTGTCCATGGATTCAGATCAATGTATAAGGCCCAAAGGCAACTCATTTATGTTTAATGCTACAATGAATTTTGATTCCACAATCTTGGAGTGTTGAATGTTGATTTTATCTCTGTGCACAAGAGTTTAAGGGCAAGTGGTTGGCATTTGGGTTGAACAATCAGATTTACAAAATTGGAACAAACTTTGTCTAGAGACTTTCTGCACTGTCCATGGATTCAGATCAATGTATAAGGCCCAAAGGCAACTCATTTATGTTTAATGCTACAATGAATTTTGATTCCACAATCTTGGAGTGTTGAATGTTGATTTTATCTCTGTGCACAAGAGTTTAAGGGCAAGTGGTTGGCATTTGGGTTGAGTAGTTGCCATGTGATTTATTTGAGCTTCAAACTTTTCAATTTTGCTAGTATTCTACAGTTTTTGATAATCATTGGAAGTGTTTTCTTCGAGTCCCATTTTTGGGTAAATTGTCCTTAATGCTTGCCTTGCCTTTTGTTCATTTGCATTATGTATTGACAGCTTTCCACCATTCACCAACTAAACTCTGGATTTTGAAGGATACCAGTTGTCCACACACTAGGACCTCTGTCTGATATTCTTGAAGTAAATTTAGATTGGTTCTATATCTAAATATTCTTGTCAGTTGCTTTGAAAAATCGAACATTGTGAGGCTAGTCTTGTCACTCCCCTTGAAGAATGAACATTGTGAGGCTAGTCTTGTCACTCCCCTTGAAGAATGAACATTGTGAGGCTTGACGAGTGTTCTACTTAGAAAAGGGATGTGCTAGCAGCGTTCCATGAGGGTACCTCATATGTTTTCTAACACACTAGATATAAAATAAGCCGTTATCACCAAGCCATATCTGACATGGTTCAACTGCATATTTTTCTTCTGTAGGCATGACTTCGTCAGAGACATTCAGAACCAAAATATGAATATATAGTCTTTAGGCATTCTCTTATATCAAGAAACTTTGGAGAGCCGCATTATAAAACTCTCACAAAATATCAGACCTAAATTTTATCCTGTGCCTTTGCAATGCAGCTGGACTGACCCTGCAATTTTACAACCTAGGAATTTTAAAAGACAACTGATTGGAAACTTGTTTTGGTTATATTAACCTCTATAGAATTGTCTTGTTGATTAAGGGTGCACATTTAAGTAATGAGGATATTTGTTTCTAAACGGTTTCTTTTTGTGAGAATGACAATACATTTCTGAGAATAAGCTGATCATTCAGTGATTTCATCTAATATATTTTCTTGATGATTCAGAAATAGTACTTTTTCAAAGTATTGTTGTTACATTGTATGCACATTTTGTACTGATTAGATATACTAAACTACTCTTAAAATTTTTGATGCTCAAATCATGGATATGAGATGAACTAATTTCTTATCTAACAACAAATTAATCTGGTTTATCACCTTCTTGTTGATAGAATAATGAATGGCTGCGATAACAAAGACTTTTGATTGATTGGAAAATAGCCAAATATTTATCCATTGAATTTGAACTTAGAGGTATGGTTTGTGTGCATTCAGGATGTTGCATCAAAGATAATGTCGTTTTCACAGCAAGGGCCTCGTGCAGTATGCATTCTCTCAGCAAATGGTGCAATCTCTAATGTAACACTTAGGCAGCCTGCCACCTCTGGTGGCACAGTGACATATGAGGTTTGTTAGTGGATTACATATTTATTAAACGTTCTTTACTGTTTTCACCTGTAGGAAACATGTCTTACAGGTAGTTGTAGTGTTAATATTTATGTTCAGTTGAGTTACTATCACTTTAGACAAAATTAGTGGGCTATAAAAGATAACTTATTTGGTCGGTTATGTTAGTTTTCTTGTGCTGCCCTCATTGATTTGTTTTGGCCCCTGGGCATCATGTCAAGGAACCTTATAGTAGCTGTTTTTTTTGTCACCTTAAAATCTTCTGCCCTGCCCCCCCAATCAAATCTATATATTTGTCTAAGCACATTTCGTTGATTGAAAGTGTTTCTCTTCACAGAGATTTATGAAAATTCTGGAATGCTAGTTACAATAGAGAATATAGTTTGCTATAATTAATAATAATATTATCTTGAATGCTTCCTTGCATGTCAACTGCTATCTGACCCTTGTTAACTTTCTAATCTTATTCTATATTTGAATTCTAATCCCCAGCAACTTACAGCCACTAGGATTTATCACATGTATCTGCTATATGTTCTACAACTGAAAACTAATGTATATCATAAAATATTAATATTATGTTTTTCACTTTTTCATGCTATGCACAATACCAAATTCAAAAGAATAATTATGAAAATAATCATAGGACAAACCACATAGAAATGAAAGGAATGGCAAGCACACTATTGAAATGCCATATATATGGTGGAAAAACTTCTTTGGGGACAAAACTCTATGGAGGGGGGCAGCAATCAGCTTTAGTTTCCCTCTGAACAATGGTATAAAATGCCCCAGTGGCATATTAGCTCTTTTGAATCGTCTGTGGACTCGACTATTTCTTCTACACTCTGGAATTTGCCTTTATATGCCTTTAGACTGCTTTCCTTTGTTCTCTTCTGTCAAAAGAAACGCTGTCTCATGTATTTGAAGAGTTCTATCATGACTGTTCAGTTTTGGCTTAGAATCCCAGTGAAGACCTATTGCAATCCAAGGATGCTGGAAAGCCCAAGGACTAGAATGACTGGAGCAGTCATCTTCAGTTCAGATATTCTGAACAGATTTACAGATCCGTCTTGATCCTTTTTCCCTAGTGGAGAGGTTTTGGTCTCCAGAAGCTTACTGTTTGATAGAGGATGAGATAACTTACCACTTTGCTTTGCTTGGAATCTGGCCTGTGGAGCATGCCAGCAAATATTCCTGATCGCCCATGTATAGGCTTTATTTACTAGATGGGGGTGTCTCTTTTCATCTAATCCTGGCTATTGGGCTCTATATCTTCAAGCGATGAGAGTATATGATCTGGTTTCTCATCAAAACACGGAAGGCTCAAAAGAGTTTCAGATTTTCTACATTTACAGCTAAACACATTCCCAGTCGCTCCATTATGTCAAATGGACCATACATTATGGTATTCAACTTCATTTCTTATCCTTTGAGTCTTTCTTTGTTCAAGTGGAGCCAAACCATATCCCTCACTTGAAACTTGTGATATTATCTATATTGGTCATGTCTAGCTTTATACTAGGCTTAGCACTCCTTAAATCTTTCTTGGACCCTTCAAAGAATCCACCTTGTTTTTTGATGAACTTGTTTGTTTTCTGATTCATCCTACTGTCTTCTCCTTGTCTACTTGGTAGTTCATGCGCCAGATTGATGGTTTTAAAGAGACCCACAACATACCTTAAGGCTAACATAGTGTGGAAGTATGCTTGACCCTACTATAAGCATGTTGGATGCATGCCAATCTTTCATCCTGGGTTATTTGGGTTCCTTCTATTGTAGCCCCTCAACAAATAGCCAATCTACGGTTGACTATTTTGGTTTGTCTATCTGTTTGTAGATTAAGAACGGTAGATCTCTTCATTTGACTGTCCATCTTCCCCCTCAAATATATTCAATATTTGCTTGAGAACCTTGAGTCCTGATCAAAAACAAATGTAGGCAACCCAAAGTGAATTCAATTGCAAGTAATTTTTTTGGTAGTCTCTTGACCTCCAATAGTCTTCTTGCAAGGAATTCATATGCACGTTTTGCTTAACTGATCAATTACCACAAACGGATAGAGATCTTGTCTCTGCCTTCATAGGAAATCAATGAAGATGCTCTTGCATAACCTTGTCAAAATTGGTAGTTGGGAATTTCTTATTTCTTGGTTTGCATGTTGGACACATGGCAAACCCTATTATGAACCTTCCAACATATTGCATCTTGGGCCAAATACATATCTTTGCAAGTTGGCAAGTCCTTTAGCTTCTGAAGTGACCAGGATGCATGCCAACCTTTCATCCTGTGTCTTTGGGTTCCTTCTGTTGTGGCCCCTCAAGAAATTGCCAGTTTGCGGTTGGCTACTTTGGTTTGTCCATCTGTTTATGGACGAAGAGGAGTAGATCTCTTTATTTGACCGTCCAACTTCCCCCTCAAAAATATTTAATATTTGCTTGATTGTGTCCCTGTCAAAAACAAAGGATATAGGCAACCCAAAGTGAACCCAAATGCTAGTAAATGTTTTTGTCAACCTCTTGACCTCCAGTGGTCCTCTTGCAAGGAATTCATACACAACTTTTGCTGAACTGATCAACTACAACAAACAAATATTGATTAACTTGTCTTGGGATGCCCTCATAGGAAATCAATGAAAATGCTCTTGCACAGCCTTTGGAAATTGTTACTTGGGAATTTTGTATTGCTTAGTTTGCATTTGGCACACATGGCACACTCTACTATGAACCTACCAACATCTTCTTGCATCTTGGCCAAATTCCTGACTTTGCAAGTTGGCAAGTCTCTTATCTTCTGAAGTGACCAGCAACCTTGGGAGGGTTTGCTTCCCTTATCAAATATGCTAATTGCTTCTTGAGCTATGCATCCTTTCCCAACTTGTAGAGTATACTGGCTTATAAACAAAAGTCAGTCAACTTCTCTTTTGCATGCTTTTTGGATTGAAGCAAAAGTTGATATATCTCCCCAAATTGTCTTCTACATATTACTCTTTGTACACATCTTGGCTAAATGCTTCTAGTCTCATTATGGTGTTCAAAACAGATGTTTTGTCTTGCAGAAGCCTTGAGACTATCAACCAGTTTGTTTGTACTTCTCTACTTGTCCTTGGTTGCAATATGCAATGGTTGGAGAAACCTCATCAACTTGAAGTGCGTTGCTTCTTGATGCTTGCTCTGGGTGTGAAAGTATTGTAGCACTTGACGTCGTTGACGATCAGTGTAAATAATTTATTCTTTCCCCGACAAGTAGTGCTTCCACCTTTTGACCAGTTTACCAATGTAAAGAGCTCTTTGTCATATCCAAGATAGTTCAGAAGTACGCCACTAAACAATTTGGAATGATAGCAAACTTGTCTTCCTCCTTGCACAAGCATCCCTTCACTAGCATACCTACTTGCATCTGTTTCAATTTAAAAAAACTGCTGAAATTTAGGCAGGACTAACATGTGTGCATTGCTGATTTTATGGTTATACCCCTCACAGGCCTGTTGATGAATTTTTCTCTAAATAAAAACATCACGTCTCTTGTTTCTCAATAGATATAACAGAAGTGCTATGTGGTATAAATGTGAATGAAATTTCTCAAATGCTGGACAGTGCCTACAAAGCCTTGAACTCTAGTCATATACATAGGCTTGGGCCTTTTCAATATTGCTTTGATCTTGTTAGGATCAATCATCAAGTCTTCACCTCCAACAACAAAATCAAAGGCAGATCAAGGATTGTCTTGCAAACACATACTTTTCCAACAATAGGTAAAACTGATTTTCCTCAGGTATTCCAAGGATTGCTTTAAATGATGCATATGCTCCTGCCATGTGCCACTACATAGGAATTTCATTCAAAGGGGTATGTGCCATTACAAACAAGAATTTTATCTAAATGGACAGTACCAAAAGAATCAAGATAAGAATAAAGAATATCATTCTCTATCCTTATGAATGTTGCATATGTGTTGCATAGGCTAAATGGAAGTACGAACAACTCATCAAGCCCTTGCTTTTTTTTTTCTTGGGAAGTGTTTTTCAAGAGTTGTCCACCACCATGCAAATTTGATGGTACTTTGATCACAAATCTAGCTTGATGAAGTGATGAGCATGTTGAAATTCATCAAATAGATCTTCATTCTTTGGAAGTATATATCTGTTCTCAGTAATCTTGATGAAAGCTTTTCAATCTACACACATGTGAAAATCTTATCCATACTTGGAACCAAAACAATACCCACATAGAGGAAAGCTTGGCCTAATCATCCCTTTGGTCTAACAAGCTATAAATTTACCTCTTTACCTTCTTGCTTTCCAAAATAGGTTCTCAGCACAATCATATCTTGGATAATAGAGACTCTGTCTACAGTTGGATCTCATGCTCTTTATCCCTATGTGGTGACAATATTTTGAGATTGGACTGCAATTGGATCTCATTCTCTACATTCCGCTTTGATGTCAATCCCTTTGGGTTCTTGAAAGACTTACTTGAAGCTTTGGAGTAGTTGTTTTGTTCTCTAGTAAAACTAGCTTGAGAGGTGCCCCACCTCTATGTGTTTTCTTTCTTACTTTGCCTTCAAAAACATTAACACAAGCTTTTTGCGTGCATTGATGTGTCTCTTTGCATAATTGGATGAAGCAAGAGAGAGCTTTTGCCTTCCCCAATATATGTACATGAAAAATGGCTTCCCTTGATCAAGGAGTACTTATCCTTCCTCCTTACTAAGACAGCATCTGTATCACAAATATATGAGCTGCAAAAACCCACTTCACGGATCAACAGTTACTACATCACATTCAACCTCATCAATGAAGGGAGAAGAAAATATAAACTTGAATTGAGTACAGTGGAGGACTTCTCTCTTTATCCCAACTATGGAATGTGATGGCACAATGGTAAACATTTGCTTTTCTGAGCTTTAACCTTTTGTGGACTTTATTTCAAAGCCTTATACAGTGTCAAATTTGCTTTTATTTGTTTTAAAACTGCTTACCTCCAAAAAGAACCCCACCTTTATATATATAAATTCCTCCAAGTTTCTCTAATTATTGAAGTCTCCATTCAATGGAAGACTTTTAGCCTATCAAAACACATTATTTATTATATATTGAACAGTATCTTTTCAATAAGGAAGCCCATATGGATTTGATGCTATACCATCAACAAAGAAATAAACAGCCAATGGAGGCATCAATATGTTCTTTACTTTTAGCATCCCAAAGATGTCACAATGGGGAAGATCCTGATGTGTAACTGTAGGTGCAAGTCAAAATTGAACCTTATTCAGATTGGTTTATATGCGTGGGTTTAATGACATTTTTCAGTTTCTCAACTTTGTTGCAGTGTTTAATCAAGGGGACCTTCTGATTGACGTGAAAACTTGTAGGTTAACTTTAAGGCCCTTAGAAATGGAATTTTGGGGTCTTTGGCTTCAACAGCAGATATTTTCCATTAATCAACAAAGAGATAGAGCTTGTTCTACGGTTTGTGAAATGGTATGATAATAGTGAATGAGTGCGAAGAGTGAAAAGTTGTGAACTTCAGAATCTGACCCATTGAAACCATCAAGTATTAGCACTTTCCACATTAGCTCAAACTGAACACAGGTGGTTGAATTATGGTGTGACTCTTTAGTAGCCATTGGAAGATGAACCATTTTTTATCTTCAAACACCTTATTTTCATTTCTCATTGCACAAAGTTGTATAAAATTACGTTTGTCAATGGTGAAGGACAATCTGCCGTACTTTACATCTCTTCTCTGAGGACGGTTACACTATGTTTGTGATTAATGAAATTTCTGGTTTAGTTTTCATTTGATTTGGTCTTATATTTCCTTGTTGCTCTTTTCCCTTCCATAACACACTAAATTCTCAATTTAATTTATTGTTAGCGTGACTGCTCTTAAAATTTGGATCAGTTGGGAACGTTGTCACAAGTGACATTTGCTCCTTTTTGTAATTCAAAAAGATGCTACCTTACTGGTCCCATTAAACTTGATCATAAAAGTTTGCAGAAACAGCTTATGAACCTGTTGCGTGTGTAGTCATCTACAAACTGGCTCCAAAAACATTCTTGGCTTGTGATTACACATATATGTTACTGTAGATTGTGTTTGCTTTGGGGGTTGTGTGGTTTGTTGTGTGGCATGATCGTATTTGATTGCAAGCCTGGGGTCTGACTTTTGTGGTAGTGGAGAAATTTAAAAAAATGCAGTAATCTAAAAACGTGAAATGATCTAACCTCTTCCGCTGTTTCAGATATATTAGGCATGATACAATCAGTAACAACCCCTCCAATTGTGTAGCAACGTCCAAAAAGTATGTGTCCCTCTCTTTTTAGCAATAAAATTGTGAGACAAACTATTTTGAGGCACATTTAAGATCTGAAATGATTTGTCATGGAATCCCATGTTTGTTTTTTTGACCTTTTACAATCATAATTTTTAACTGTTTTTGTTTCACTTTTCAAAAGCTTTATTTTTGTTCTAATTTATTAATTTTTAACTATGCTTATTTTAGTTTCACAACAAACTGCTTGTTCATTGCTTGCATGCCAAATAAAGTTGAAGAAGCAATAACTAGAAGGTCCTCTTTTAGGAAAGAAATGGACCATTTTAAAGAATAGTCACTCAAGAAATGGAGCAAATGGCCAAAAAACCCCTTTTTCTCTTGTCATTTTGTTTCTTATGTGTTTGGTGACTAGTCAGTCTGTTCCTGTCATTTTTGTGGGGTAAGTATTCTTATTCAAATGGAGTCTCTATCCCATTGTAAGATATCATGATCCTTATTTCTAGTCTATGAATTTTCCCTAGATTTTGCTTCTAAAATTAATGTCCTTCTCTTGTTTTTCTATTTTAGTTATTTATTAGGATTATGCTTACAATGTAAAGACACTTTGTTCCCCTCACATGGGATTCTCCTTATTGCAATTATGTCTTTGCATCTATGGTCATGCTTGTCTTCTCATGGTTTGTAGGCATTCGATTAGTCTTGCACGAGTCCATAGGAGTTGTAGATAGTCGAGTATATGTCATGTTTTGTTATGTTGTGTCAACAATAAATGATGTAATAATGGCATGTGCTATACATAGTTGTCAAGGGTACATGTAATTTTTGTTAATGTGCGGCTAGTTCGATGGATGTGAAGGTTGTACTTTGCCACCATCCTTGTGGGATTATATGCACCTAGTTATTTGATTTAAGCATGATCAAGGCATGCTCAACCATGATTACCTCCTAGATTGTACTAAAGACTCGTTGTGGAATACAATTGATTCATGCCTTGATCAGTCTTTGGTGACATATTGTGTACTTGGTCATGTATATGAGTGGTCTTTTATTATGTTGTCTTCACTCATATTGCATGGTGTTTCATCCTACAATTACTTTATTTGAACACTATATTATGTTGTATTGTATGATTGAATACTTGCACATGCTACTTTTTTTGTGCTATTGTTAGCATGAAATTGGGTTGATAACTTTGCAAGATGATGAGCGAAAGTCTAAGGAGCGTCTCACTTCATTACAAATGTGACAATGATAATGGTGAGATCAACCCATGGGAAGACCAAAAAGAATCATGTGCAAGGCACATAGTTGGGGAGTGGTTGATGATGTACCACGTGGTCTATGATGGAGTACAGTCCGAATATCGTAGAAGTTAGAGCACGCGACAAGAGTTGCCCCTTACCTAACTAGAAGTGTAGAAGGTGTTCCTTCTATAGTGCCCCCTCAAGACAAGGGAAGTTAGATTTCGCCTCCTCGAAGACACTTGTTGGAAGGAGGAGAGGTCGTACAAATGCCTTCACATAAGTAGTACAAGCGAAGATGGGAGGAAAAGAATGTGCAGCAAACAACCTGAAAACTGTTATATTGGTAGAACATGTTTGCTTCCCCCCCTAGAGAAAAAGGTTGTTCTTTGCCAAAGATGGAACATGTTTGGCCCTTGCATATAAGGGAAGTTCTTTGCTAGAAAGTGAATTCCTAAGTAGATTTCTTCTTTAATGAAGAAAGGTGTATGTATCAATTAAATTTGGCTTGATTGTAGAGAGATCATTATTTTGAATGAGGAGTAAGTACGTGATTTTGAGAGGAAGTGTTAAGAACAAGAATCTAGGATTATCCACTGTGCAATAGGTGATAAAGTTTGTGTTTGGTGGTTTGTGTAGTAGAAGTCTATTGTGGGAGCAATTGCAAGGTGGTGTGTCTAACAATGCATGAGATGGGAGTCTTGCATGTGAGTGATTTCAATGGTACATGGAACAAAAGTCTGGCACAGGAACAATTACGTGTGAATAAGAGGTAAAAGTTAAAGGATCTTCGCAGTGAGAGAAGACGTAATGAGGCTAGAAAGCAACAATCGTTTGCAAAATAATTTTTCTTCTCATCTTCGCCTCAAAGGACGAGTCTTATAAAGCCAACAACATCATCTTCAAACCAGATAATATGATCAATGACAATAGCTAAAGAAAAGCAAAATAACTCAAAATTTCATGAGCAAACAAAAAAAATTCAATGAGATGTTGTAAGACATGTATAGTGATTTGGAATGTGAACATGCAAACAAATGAAGAAGATTGGATGAGGGCATTTTGTTCAACATTGTATGATGTTATGGTGGATAGGTACATTGAGTTATCAGAGAACAAATTCTTGACCTGGATGAACATATGGAAAGGCTTCAAAAAAGAATTAACGTTATTACATGATGACAATGAGATTGTCTTAGAGATGTATGCCACTAAGCATAATAAGATTCCATGGATGGAGTAATGAAAAGATGGTTTGTGGAATGCCTCCTAAAATTCAAGGAGATAAAGGTGATCCCTCCAATATTGTACCAAGAAGCCTTTGATTGGGCCCTGGACCTGGAGAGCAAGTGTAAGATGTTTGGAGGAGGATGGCCTCGATCAATTAGCGACTTAAAATTAAAGCGATGAAGGACTTTTGAAAGGCGTTCTTTGTAAATAAATGATGTTTGCTCTTTGCAAATTCAAGGAAGAAGCAAAATAAAGGAGTGCAAAGAGATATGATGCACAAATTGCAAGTTTGAAGGAGATCGATGCAATATTTTTGAAGAATTCATACACTAACATATGTTATATTAAAGGATACTAAAAAATGAGTGTCCCTTGAACGTGAAGAATAACCAAAGTCAAGTGTTGATAATTTATAGAGAATACACAACTATTTGAAAGGGGGTGCAATCAATGAAGCTTTTTGGAATAGCCACCAAAGGATCAAGAGTAATCAAAACTAGAACCCGTTGGATTTCACAGTAGTTTCTAGAAACGAACAGAATCAACACATTACCTACTATTGTTGAAAATAAATACATACAAAACAATGCACACAGTATACGAGGGTGTTCATAGACACAAATAATATCACTATCAAAGAATAAAATTACACTCCAATCGACAATCAAAATGATTGGTATTATTGGGTGTTTATACCCAAATATAAGTTACCTTTACATCAAAGGTTGAGAGACTAACCTTCGGGATTAAAATAATAAAATATTACAAAAATACCTTTTTCAAGGTTTACAAGGGTCTAAAGGGCTTATATGAACAATACAATACAAGAGTTGGCCATGGCCTCAAGATAAGCTTAACCACGACATATTCCAACGTCCCCCTTTAATATGAATGCTAGACACAAAGAGAGACCCTTGTTCATTTTCCAACCCTAGATAACTGCTGTCCTATGTTATTTTAAAATAATTCAGATCTGAAAATAATTTATTCAAACATGCAACAGTCACATAGATGGCTGGAAAAATAAACAGCGTGAATAGCGGAAGTTAAATATATTTCTAAACCTGAAATATTACAAATAAAGGAGGCTACAGCTACAGCAGGACACCTTGCTCTCTTGCTGCCTTTTTGGCCAGAAATTTCACTGTTCTTATCCTACTAAGCTTGCAGTTTTCCTTCAGAAATCCGTTCTCCTTCTCTTCTTTTTGTGTATAAAACACTCTTGACCTTCTCCTTTTATCCTTGAAAAAGGTAATTCTAATCTCTCTAACCCTAAGATTAGATCTCATCTCATCTTGAGATGTATGGTTAAAAATATAAAATCACTTAAGTGAATTACAAAATAGAATCACTTAAGTGAATTACAAAATAGAATCACTTAAGTGAACTTACAACTAGAAAATCACTTAAGTGAATTTCAAAATAGAATCACTTAAGTGAATTACAAAATAGAATCACTTAAGTGATCTTAAATATAGAAAATCACTTAAGTGAATTTCAAAATAGTATTCGAAATGTCTTGAACCACTTCTAGCACGTTCATACTGAAGCCTGTGCAAGAAGTTCTTGTCCAATCTACATTTCTCAACACTCCCTCTTAGCGAGGAAGGAATTCTGCACCAATCCAAGTTTGTCTTTGAATGCTTCAAACTTCCCTTTCACTAAGGGCTTGGTCAGAATATCAACTACTTGCTGATCTGTGGGAATATACTGGAGCTTTACGGCTCCCTTTTGAATCTTGTCTTGTATGAAGTGATATTTGATGTCTATGTGTTTGGACTTGTCATGAAATACTGGATTCTCAGAGTTTGATACAACTCTGATTATCACAGAATACCACCATGGGATCCGACTTTTGATCAATATTTATTGTAAGCAACTTGCGAAGCCAGATGGCCTCACAACTAGCAATATTGGTTGCCATGTATTCAGCCTCTGTTGAGCTAAGTGCCACAGAAGTCTGCTTTTTTCTGAACCAAGATATCATGCCTAATCCCAAGCTAAAGCAGCACCCGGAGTTGCTTTTCTTGTCTGCTACACTGCCTGCCCAATTTGAGTCTGTATACCCCTGCAACCTCACTTCACCATCTCCAAGATATCTTAGGCCATACTCCACTGTGCCCCTCAAGTATCTGAGCACATGTTTTGTTGCTACCCAATGCTCTTGCCTTGGCTCCACCATGAACTGACTCAAGGTGTTCACTGCAAAACATATATCTAGTCTAGTGTTGACCAAATACATCAAGGATCCTATCAACTGCCTGTACAACGTAGGGTCCACCAAAGTTGAATCTGAAGCTGTCACCTTCTTCAAATTAGTGATCATGGGTGTGGCCATAGGTTTGCAATCCTTCATCCAAAACCTCTTCAGGATCTCAATTGCATACTTACCCTGCCCAAGGAATATCTCCCTTGGTCTTTGCCAAACCTCCAAACCCAAGAAGTAATGCATCATGTAGATGTCCTTTATCTCAAACTCAACTGCCATATCTGCTTTGCACCCTGCAATGAGCTTCTCTGCACCTGTAAGAAACAAGTCATCTACATATAGCACCAAAATGAGTAGATCAGTCCTAAAAAATATGTAATATAGATTAGGATCTGCATCATTTTTGGCGAAGCCCACACTCTGTAAGTATCCATTTATCCTAGAATACCATGCTCTCGGTGCCTGTTTGAGTCCATAGAAGGCTTTCTTCAGCCTACAAACTTGGGACTCCTCATTTGCCTCAAATCCTTGAGGCTGCTCTATGTACACTTCTTCCTTAATGATCCCATTAAGGAAAGCTGTCTTCATATCCATTTGATGAATCTACCATCCCATAGATGAAGCTAAAGATATAACTGCTCTAATGGAAGTGTATCTGGCGAGTGGAGCAAAAGTCTCCTCATAGTCCACTTCCTCTTTCTGGGAGAACCCTCTCGCCACAAACCTTGCCTTGAACTTCTCGATGCTGCCATCTGCAATATGCTTAATTTTGTAGAGCCACTTGGAACTCACAATTGACTTCACCTCTGTTCTTGGCACTATGTCCCAAACTTCATGATGGATGTGTGCTCCTCCACCATGGCATCCCGCCAAACCTGCTGGTCTGTTGCCTCCTAAAAATTGGAAGGCTTTGAATTTATGATGTTACTCATCAATGCCATGTAGCTTGAAAACTTCCTTGGAGGTCTGCTCTCCCTAATCATGTTGCTAGGAGCCTCAACATACTCCTGAGCATCCCTCAATGTCTGTGTAAGCCATCGAGGTTTCTTGATAGAAATGGAAGAGGCTAATGTCTCCACCTCCTCACTTGAAGGTTGCTGTTCTGAATTGGAAACCATTGGTGTCTTTGGTGACCCAGGCTCAACTTTCGGAGCTTCCTGCTCCTCATTCTCTATCACTGGAATAGGCTCATAAGACTTCTTGGATGCAACGTCCTCCTCAAACTTTACATCCCTGCTCACTACTGTCTTCCTCTTCTCTGAAATATAAACCCTGTAAGCTTTTGAAGTCTCACTGAAATCTAAAAATAAACCCTCCCTATTGGAGGCTCCAACTTGGTCCTCTTCTCTATCGAAACATGGATATAAACTGAACATCCAAAGATGCATAAATGACTCACCTCTGGTGTCACACCAGTGAATGCCTCCTTTGGTGTCTTGTCCTCCAAGACCTTGTGAGGACACCTGTTTTGGATGTAGATTGTTGTGTTGCATGCTTCTGCCCAAAGAAACATCAACAAGCCCTGGTCATGAATCATGGCCCTAGCAACCCCTATGATGGATCAATTCTTTCGCTCTACAACCCCATTCTGCTGTGGGTTGTATGGAATAGTCAACTCCCTCTTGATTCCTGCTTGCTTGCAGAAACCATCGAACTCCTTGGAGGTATATTTGCCTCCATTGTCTGATCTCAAGATCTTGATCTTCTTCTTTGTTTGGTTCTCAACTAGAGCTTTGAACTCCTGAAACCTGCTAAAGACTTCATCCTTGGTATTTAAGAAGTAGATCCATGTCTTGTGAGAGAAATCATCAATAAAGGAAACATAGTACATGCTACCTGAAATTGATGCTACTGACATCTGTCCACAAACATCCGAATGTACTAGATCTAGTTTCTCCTTAGACCTATGTTCACTGTTTGGGAAAACAATTTTGGCATGCTTGCCAAGCGTGCACCCTTTGCATACTCCTTGCTGCTCAATGCTGAACTCTGGAAGACCTGTGACAATCTCCCTCAGAATAGGCAACGCTCTATGATGCAGGTGCCCCATCCTCTTTTGCCACAACTCACACAAGTTGTTACTACTATGAACTAGGGCTCGAACAGGTTCACCCTGCAACCTGTATAGACTGCCTTCTCTAACCCCTATTACTTGTGTTGTTTCTAGGCTAGATTCTTTTGGTCTAATAAGGACATGCTAGTTCTTGAACTCCACTGCATAACCCTTATCCTCCATAACCAAAATTGAAAGCAAGTTCTTCCTGAGACCTGGAACAAACAAAACATCATCAAAGTCTAAAGAGTTCCCTGACTAGAGTCGAAAAGGAATGGTACCAATTCTTGCAACTGGATATTTGGTATCATCACCAAGCTCAACCTGAACCCCTAAGTCCTGCTCTTGTAGACTAGTAAAACACTGTCGAACTAATGTCATGTGCCGAGATGCCTCACTATCAACATACCAAGCATCTCTTGGAAACGTTCTGGTAGAAAGGCAAGAGACCAAGGAGAAATCCTTCTCGAATTTTGCAGCAAACTCGCTCATCTGAGTTTTAGCAGAGGCTGCTACCTGCGTTTGCTGCTGCTTCCCTTTGCCCTCTAACCCTCTAACTGTTTTTTTTTTAATATCCAACAGTGATCTACTGCTATAAACCCTTGAGGATGTCAATCACAGAACCTAGCTCTGATACCATGTAAATTTTCCTAACCCTAGATAACTGCTGTCCTATGTTATTTTAAAATAAATCAGATCTGAAAAGAATTTATTCAAACATGCAACAGTCACACAGATGGATGGAAAAATAAACAGCCTGAACAGCGAAGTTAAATATATTTCTGAACCTGAAATATTACAAATAAAGGAGGCTACAACTACAACAGGACACCCTGCTCTCTTGCTGCCTTTTTGGCCAGCAATTTCACTGTTCTTCTCCTCCTAAGCTTGCAGTTTTCCTTCAACAAGTCCTCCTTTTATCCTTGAAAAAGGTAACCCTAATCTCTCTAACCCTAAGATTAGATCTCATCTCATCTTGAGATGTATGGTTAAAAATAGAAAATCACTTAAGTGAATTACAAAATAGAATCACGTAAGTGAACTTAAAAATAGAAAATCACTTAAAGTAGAAGAGGTATTAAAGTGGAACGAAATTCCAACATAGGAATATGCCACTGGAAATAAACAACTTGTATGGGAACACAACATCACATGAACCGGTTAGAAAGCAAGAGGGCCAACTACCCCTCACACACATGCCACGACTCGATGTTAATAGGGGTGAGGAGTCCCACATAAGTGGGACCAAAGGCTTCCACCTTTAAGCCTGCTACCCCATTGGCAAAGAGTTTGGCAAGTGTTGGGGCTCATAAACCACTCAAGTCCCACAATTGGGTCAATGTGGGATTATTAACACACGCACACACTACACTAAGTAGAAGAGGTATTAAAGTGGAACGAAATTCCAACATAGGAATATGCCACTGGAAATAGAATCACTTAAGTGAATTACAAAATAGAATCACGTAAGTGATCTTAAAAATAGAAAATCACTTAAGTAAATTTCAAAATAGAATTTGAAATGTCTCGAACCACTTCTAGCTCATTCATATTGAAGGTTGTAGAAGAATTTCCTATCTGAGCTACATTTCTTAACAACCCTTTCTTGTCATTCCCCCTTAAGGGACACTCTCCTACACCAAGTAGCTCCCGCTTGCACAGAAAAGTAATCTTAAACATGATCTTGGTCAAGATGGCCACTGCCTGCTCTACTAAAAGGCACAAAAACTAGATCAAGCATCTTATGTGCATGAAGCCATTTCACAAAGTGCATCCAAATCTTTGTGTGCTTTGTCCGCACTTGAAACACTGGATCACAGACAAGCTGGATGGTGCTCTAATTATCACATTGAAGAGTGATTAGAAAACTCAAAGGAATCTCCTCCAAGATCACGAACATCCATTGAAGATGCTTAGTTGCCTCATTGGCAGCATAATTTCCAGTGTCTGTAGAAGACTGAGACATAGTGGATTGGCATTTGGAACACCACGAAACAAGACCGAATCCCAAATATAACACAGCCTGTGTTGGACAGTTGCTCATCCAAATCACCCACCCAATCGACATTTGAAAATCTTGTCAAAATCGGAGGGGATCCAATGGAATAGTGAATACCCATTTGATAAGTCCGTCTGATGTATTTGAGAATCCTCTTAGCCACTATCTAGTGACTTTCGGGGTGTTTGCATTTACTTGGAACATTAATAGATAGCAAAAGCTATATGGGTCTTGTGTGAGTAAGATAGAGAAGTCCACCCACAAGAGAATGATACAACATAGCATCTACCAAAGGAGTGGTACAATCAGCCCTAAGCTTCAGGCCAAAGCGAAAGGAGTTCGAGCGAACTTGCAATCCTCCTCTTGAGATGTTGAAGAAGATCCAAAGCATACTTGGGCTATGAAATGGTAATGCCAGAATTAGTTCGATCAATCTGAATGGCCAAAAAGTAAACGCATAAGTGGCAATTTGTAATCTCAAAAGTGGAACAAAGTCATGACTTCATGTCTTGTATCAAAGTAAGAGAGTTGCTAGTGATGTAAACATACAAAAGTTTCCCAAAGTTTTCCCATACAAAACATACAAAACAATCACCAAAGTTTTCCCATTTTGATGTTTGATGTTTGATGTAAACATCATGTTCGACCTCACATTACCGAAACCCTTAATTGAGGAAAAAAGAATGAATCTTCTCATACGATGCACGAGGGGCTTGCTGAAGTCCATACAAGGATTTAGTGAGATGACAAACCCAAGGAGTGAGACCCTCAAGCTCAAAGCCAGGGGACTGCTTCATGTAGATCTCCTCTCGAAGCTCCACATGTAGAAGGGCACACTTCACATCCATCTGGTGTACTTTCCATCCATATGAGGTTGCAATAGAGAAAATCATCCTGATCGAGTCCATCTTAGCGACATGTGCAAATGTCTCGGAATAATCAACTCCCTCCTATTAAGAGAATCCCTTAGCAACAAGGTGTGCCTTGTGCTTCTCCACCTAACCATCCAAAGTATACTTGGTCTTGTAGACCCATTTGCATCCAACTACATTCTTCCCTTCTGGAAGAGGAACCAACTCCCATGTCTTGTTCTTCATCAAAGCCTCATATTTAGCAAGCATAGCATCTTCCCACTCTAGTTGGCCCTTAGCCTGAGAATATGTAAGAGGATCTTGAGAATGAGCAACCTTCGAAAGCAAAGCTTGAGGAGCAATTTGATGTTGCTTTAGAGACAAAATCGACTGAGCATCCTTTAGATGCGCCTTAACCCACTTGGGTGTTGGACGAAATAAGGAAGAGTCATGTGCACTCTGTGACAAAGCAACATCAAAAGTTAAATTTGAAGAATCCAATTCAAATCACCATTCACCTCTACATGTAAAGCTAAGCACTCTGAATTGAAGTGTTTGGCTCAACATGCCTAATTTAAGAAAAGAAGGTGCTGTCGGTGGCGCTACTCCTAGCGTGGTCAAATCTATAGGCAAAGGACCTTCAAAGATGAAGATGAAGAAGATGCTCTAATGGAAATAGAGCCAATCAAAATCTCCTAAGAAACAATTGAATCAGAATAAGTCAAAGGATCAAAAGAATCATCCACCAAAGCTCTAGTGGTGGATTGGAAGGGGCACTTGGAAGGACCTCATTAAAAATGACATCTCTCCAAATCGAAACCTCATGTTTTTGAGGGTCATAAAGGTGATATGCCTTTGAGGTATTTGAATATCCCACAAAGATGCATATGTGACTCTTCGGTGCCTCCTCCTTCCAAAGATCTTTGGGTATGTGAGCCCATGTTGAAGACCCAAAGATATGAAATCGATACACATCAGGCTTATCACTAGTCAACCTCTCAAGAGGTGTCATGACATGCGCAATACTCATGGGAACTTTGTTGATGATGTATGTTGCACAAGTGACGATATCACCTCAAAACTTGTGCTCCATCCCCATGGCATGAATCATACACGATGCCATCCCTATGATCACCCTTTTCTTCCTTTCAACCACAACATTATGCTCAAGAGTATAGTGAACGGTCCTTTGATATGCAATCCCATGAAAAGTTAGAAAATCATGAAAGGCACGACTCATGTACTCACCTCCATTTGTCCTGAGACATTTGATTGTTTTAGCCTAATTGATTCCTGTTGGTTACGAATCTGCCATGAGGAAAGGATTTGTTGTTAATGCGCCCAGATTCGCCCACCAGATTGAAAGGTCGGGAGGAAGGAATGCCTTCCGTGCCAATCTCTGAAGAAGGCCGGCTCCTATGGGGTTGTGTTAAGATAAGAGTGCAGTGAAAGAGATAAATAAGATGTGTGCAGGAAAGAGATAAATTAGATAAGAGTGCAGGAGAGAGATTCCAAATGTGATTGGAGTTGGGTGGGGGGAATAAGCAGCACGGCGACGAATCAATCACCGCTACTAACAACATTCATCTACAAACATACATTGAAACTACAGCTATCAGGGATCCCATGTATCCTCTATCTATGCATTCCAGGAATACCTGGCCATCAAATGCTGGAGTCCGAGTTCGATACAACAACAAGCAATGACACAAGAAACATGAGGCAAAAATGACAAGGAGAGGCGGCATGCAAGATAAAAGACGAGAAGCAGAGCCAAGTATATGTCTGTATTTGAGGCAAACGCACAGCTACAATTGTCCCCTAGCAATATATTCCCCTTCCACCACTTACATTGAAAATGTGGTGGGTATTTATAGCCCAAAACTCCCCCCGATTACATTCATGGGCACGGAGTCCCAGACAAGACAGTAGCTGACACGAGCGGCTGCGGAGCTGCTGATGCTGACTTCTGTCGGGCAGGACTGTCCTTGCAGCATGGTGTCCCTGAAGGCGGTACAACTACGTGGCAGCGCGTTGGGTCAAGTCTTCGGTCAGCAAGAATGCGGGTAGGTGCGGCAGATGGCACTTCACATCGGCTTTAAATGTTGACAACTGTCGCCGGTGGTGAAGTCCATACTCTGTCCTTGCGCGGTCAAGTCTTGGCTTGAATCTCGAAGATGGATACTTGCTGGATGCTGAAGCGTGACACGTGTCTGCCTTGAAAGGCAGTTTATCCAACTTCGCCAGGAATTCGGGCGCCATCGGGTTGCGCAAGAGGAAGACAGCGCAGTTGGGAGGCCTCATTGCCTTGGCATCTTCAGAGTTGTCTTTACCGAACTGCGCACCGGTCAAAGGGCGCACTCCGACTTCGCTGCGAAGTCGGGTTGCGCACTGATGCTTGGCTGTCTCCATTCGCTGTACAGACTGCGCACTGGAATAGGGGCGCAGTCCGACTTCGCTGCGAAGTCGGGTTGCGCCCCAACACTTAGCCATTTTCCTGATTGGTCGTTCCCCTAGTGCGCCCAGCAGCGAAGTCGGACTGCGCCCCAACACTTAGCCATTTTCCTGATTGGTTGTTCCCCTAGTGCGCCCAGGAAGAAGGGCGTACTCCGACTTCGCTGCGAAGTTGGGTTGCACCCCTGACACTTAGTCAGATTTTTAGTCACTTCCTGTCCTGTTGCGCACAGGTTACCTACTGCGCTCCAACTGAGGGGCGCAACCCGACTTCGCAGCGAAGTTGGGTTGCGCCCCAACACTTAGAAACTTTTCAAGGTACACCTGCTGAAGTTTCTTTGGGGGAGGAAAGGGGGAAAGAAGAAGAGGGAATGAAGTTGTGAGGGAGAGGAAGAAAGGGAAAATGAGGAGAAGGGAAGGAGAAGAGCAGCTTTCATGTAGAAACCAAAAACATGGCACCCCTGTGCAAAATGTGGCAACATTCCTGGCGGCTTGCGGGGTGTCGAGCTCGCCTCGACGCAAAGAACCATGCCTTTATCCTTTGGGTGCAGAGGAACTTCCTTCCCCTGTCTTCTGCTGCTCTGGTCGCCTCCCTTGGGGCAACTGTTCTTCGTTTTCACTTTCACCAGTCGCCTCCTCAGTTTCGCCTTCTGAATCAGAAGGCTCTCCGCTTTCGACCTCTTGCTTGCTGATGCGTTCAACCACAGTCTTAGCTTGGTCCCAGACTGCGGCCTGGAAAGGAGAGGGGTCGCTGATTTCTCTAAGTATCGCATGGAATGCGGCGACCGCGTGCGAGTCAATGGTGTGGAATCTTTTGCCCAACTCCTCGAGAGAAGAGCTGATTTTATAGTACTTAGCCACCATTTGAGTGACCTGCGCTTCTTGAACTGGCTCTGTCCAGCTGTCGATTTCTGTTGTATCTGCCTCAAAGGACAGCCAGTTCTATTTTACCCGTTCAAGGGTGAGGAGCTCGCCATATTTGACATAGCTCGGACAGCCATGCTCGGACAAAATGCGAAAAGGAGCCAGGAGAATTTGTTTTTCCTGTTCTAAGGCGTCCAACGCCTGCCTGGCTACTTTGATCCTTTCGGTCCGGGCGAAGTAAGTGTGCAAGGTTACCCTTGCATTTGCCCACTCTGAGGCAAGGCAGGACGTAGGTGAGATTCGGAAGCCATCGTGCTCTATCTTTTCAAGTTTCATATCCAGGTCTAGCAGTTGTCTTGCCTGGTGTTCGACTTCCTCTACCACAGGCTTGCCCTGGGCAGATATTTCTTCAATTCTGGATCAGAAATCCAGAAATGTGAAGGACTTGACAAGGTTGGGCTTGCAACCTTGTAGCAGACTTGGGCGCATTTCTTTTGCCTTGCTTTTTGAAAAGGCCGCCGCTTGTAATGCTTGCTCTGTCAATTGCGATTGCGCCTGTTTCAGTGAACCCTGTAGTTGCGAAGTCTGCTCCAACGCTTCTTTCCTCTCTTGTTCGGCTGTCTGCTGAGCGGCGGCCAGCTGGGCCTTGAGGTCTTCAACTTCTTCTTTGTGCTGACCCTAGCTGCGCTGTAGCCCTTAGGTTAGCCACCAGCCGCTGCTTGGCTGCCCCGTTGAGGCCCCTCACATTCCATGAGAGGACCTTCATTTCAAGGGTTTAGAGTTTTTCTTGCCTCCCTTCACCAGCTGGAAGGGGGGTTTGGTTCCTTGCTTGTCATTCTGGTTGTCGGAATCGTCAGAGAAAAGCGTCAACTGGGTTCCATTTGCGATGTCCTCCGTCGTTTCCTTGTTTCTCTTCTCATTGACGGAGGGTCTACCTCTTTTCCTTTCGCTGCCATAGTCAATGGCCTGTTTCCTGCTCCTGGTGTTTCTGGGGTTGATTCTCCCAGAGACGGATGGGCCTTCTTTTTCAGAGAAAGGAGAAAGGGGTACCTCACCCCTATTCGAGCGGTTTGGGGATTTCCTATTGCCCGCCAGGTACTCATCCATAAAAGAATTTGGAACAACAATTTCGGGAAGGGTTTGTACTTGGGTAATTGGATCCTCTATGCTAGGACTGATGTGAAGCGGGGATTTTGAGAGCACCTCCTGCTCCTTTTGGGCTGACGGGGAGGCTTCTCCTCGCTCACGGTTTTGCTTGCCTTGATCTGGAACATCACTCTGACCTTCCTCCTAAGGTGCTTGGTGGGCGGGATTACGCATGATGTGTTTCGGGCCTAGCACCGGCTCCTTGTTGAGAGGGGGAATACCTTGGTTCCTCTGCATGCCCTTGTTCGGACCTGTCGCCTTTTGATTTTGGGCCCTCAAGACAGGGCACTGATTCTGGAGGTGACCTTGAGTGCGACAGTGAATACAAAAGGCTGGCTTGTTTTCGTACTCAATGGGCTGCCTCTTGATGATGCGTGATCCTCTATACAAGTTTATGAAAGTGGGTAACTCTATTTCCAGGTTAGCGGAGACACAGAAGCGGGCATGGACCATCCTGGATCAGACCTTGGTGGAAGAATCAATGGCAACGAGCTCACCTATGGACCGGGCTATCCCTTTGATGACATTCTCGTGCCAGCATTGGAAAGGAAGGTTGGGCAACCTAACCCACAGAGGAGCTACATTTATGTTTTGGGTTTCAGGGTTGAAATCCTTTCCCCACTTCCGGAGAAAAAGGCTCCTGCGCCCTATGAACCATGGTCCCCCGGCCAAGATGTTGCAACAATCCTCCTGAGTGTTGAGCCTGATGGCGAAAAACCCCCAAAAGAGGGCAACAATTTCCATGTTGCTGTTGGTCTTCCACTTGGAAAAAAGCCCATTTCCTAATGGTCTCCATGTGTGGTCGCCCTCCTACGAACTTGCCAATTAGAGTGAAATGCTCAAGCTCCAGGTAGCTGTCCATTAGGTCTTCAGGGATGACCAAATCTGCTCCACAAGGAAGCAGTTCCTGGGTGGGTTGCTTTGTTGGGGATCCTAGACTTAGTACCTGGGCGTAGGATCCTTTTTGGTTTAGGTTTACCCCGCCTCTTGGTCCCTCCTTGTCAGGAGGGTCTTTTCCGCTCCTGTCCGACCCATCCGCCTCGGGCCCTCGCTGCATCGGGCCCTGCCCCGTCATCATTGCCATGGCTTGTCCCTCCAGGACCCTCACCTGACCATCCTGCCTCCTTTCTGCTGCATCCTCTTGGTCGTTCTCCATCCGCCACTCGCTCGCCTGCATTCCCGCTCTCCATCCTTCTTGCCCCTCAAGCAACTCCCGATTTTAACCCTAAGAACATACTTATATTAAATTATACTAAGATTATTGAATTATCATACTTATTGAATTATCATAAGATTATACTAAATTTTAAAATTTAAGTAAAATAAAAAACCTTTTTCAATTTTTTTTTAATTAAAGCTTAGAAATGGGAATAACTAAATCAAACTCCGAGTTTATTATGACATATGAATAACTATTGTATTATGTCAATTATGACATATGACAATCTGAATTAAAAACAGAGGACACCAAAAAGAAACAAAAAGTTTCGAAACAATTGTTGCGAAATTATACCTAAACTTTAGGTTCATTCTAAAATTTAGGGTTGTATATATCTGTGAATTTGTGAAATTACGTTCATTCTAAAATTTAGCTGAAATTACGTTAATTTTTTTCCTCACAGTCATAGCTTGTTGCCATTTTAATTTTTTTAGCTGCTACTGTTTATTTCAGGTTCAAAGTTCATCAAGCAAAGGACAGATTTTTAAACTTTCAGTTTTCACCTACAGATTCTAAATTAGAATGGCAACAAGTGCAAGCTCTGTAGGCAAGTCCCGATTTAGAATTGATCCAAAAGCCCCACTATGGAAATATGTTAGTATGTTAGAGCAGCTTCCAGGGGGTGGGGGCTACGTATGGGTTTGCAATACTTGCAATGTTCGATATAGCAGCTCATACAGTCGAGTAAAAGCTCATTTGTGTGCATTGCCTGGCCAAGGCATTAGAGCTTGCCCAGGGTCAAAAGATGCACCAGTGCCAACATCTGTGATTATGGAATACATAAAAGAACAAGAAGACGCAGATGCTTTAGCTGCCTTACAATCAGGTCATCCTTTGGCAAAGAAAGGATCTCGATCAAAGAAGCCACCTACTGTCCCACCTCCTGCTGGTAGCCCATTTGTGGTTGCACCCCATCCATTTTCAACCACACCTTCCACACATGAAGAGGATTCTTTTCTTTCACGGAAAAGAACAAAAGGACCGTTGGAAAAGGCATTCCAAAATGAGTCTAGGGACATTGCAGATCAGACGATTGCACGTTGTGTGTATGCCAACGGCTTGTCTTTCAATGTGGTTAGATCACCATATTGGCAAGATATGGTGAAAGCCATTAATGAGGCTCCAAAAGGGTACCAAGGCCCAGGTTATGAGAAGGTGCGCACCACTTTGTTAACAAAAGAAAAAAAAATTGTAGAAGATTCATTGCAGCCCGTCAGAGATTCATGGGTTGAGACAGGGTTGTCCATCGTTTATGATGGATGGAAAGATGCAAAAAATCGTCCTTTGATAAATGTCATTGCAGTAAGCCCCAAGGGGGCAATGTTTTTGAGAGCAGTTGATTGTGAAGGGCAAGTGAAAGATGCCCAATTCATTGCTAACATTTTGATTGAAGCAATCGAATCAGTGGGCTCTCAAAACGTTGTCCAAGTCATAACGGACAATGCCAAAAACTGTAAAGCAGCAGGGATGTTGGTGGAGGCAAGGTACGAGCATATATTTTGGACACCTTGTGCTGTCCATTCACTCAACTTAATGCTGCAAAAGTTGGGGAATCAAATTGAATGGATAAAAGAAATTTATGCCGAGGCTGAAGACATTCAAATGTTTGTGACAAACCATCACATGTCGCAAGCTATCTTCAGACAATTCTCAAAATTGGAGGTGTTAAAGGTAACAATTTTGTATGATTATGTTTCAGTTTAGTTTGTTATAAATTTTGAAAACATTTTTGTTTTGTTGTTTAATTTTTTTTTATTTTACTAGGTTGTTGAGACTCGATTTGCCTCGCACACAATCGTCTTGAGGCGACTTGTGGAAGTGCGAGAGGCATTGCAAAATATGGTTATTAGTAACCTATGGAGTATATGGCGGCAGTCAAGCACTGAGAGGGCACAAAAAATAAAGATATTGATCCTCAATGATGATTGGTGGGGTCGTGTTGATTACTTGCTCAGTTTCACTGAGCCTATCATAAGCATGATCCGATTCGTAGACACGGATCAGCCATGTTTAGGAGAGGTATATGATGGGATTGACTCAATGATTGAGAAGATCAAAGCCATCATCAATACAAAAGAGCAAGATCCCAATGAGACATTTTTCAAACAAGTGCAGTCATTTCTAATTGAGCGGTGGAACAAAATGACAACTCCATTGCATCTCCTTGCCTTCGCATTGAGTCCCAGATTTTATAGCAATGAAATCCTTTCTTTGCCCGGTAGAGTGGCACCATATAGGGATATTGAAGTTAGTGAAGGTTACAAGGCAGCATTCAGAAGGCTCTATCCCGATCCTGAGATTGAGGACATAGTTTCAGCTGAATTCGGAGACTTCATTTCCTCTATAGGACATAGCCTTGGCGCTTGTCGTGACAAATACAAGAAGGATGCCCATATGTGGTGGTATTTGCATGGGCAAACAACCCCAACCTTGCAATCTCTTGCAATCAAAATATTATCACAGGTCTGATTTTAAATTTTAAAATTAAAATTTATATTTTCTAAATCTTGAACTCTTCAATTTTTTATTTTGCATTGGTTTTAAAAAAATTTCCCTTGTGATTTTCTTAATAGGTTGCAAGTTCGTCTTCATCAGAGCGGAATTGGAGTACATACTCCTTTATCCACTCGCAAAAGCGCAACAAGCTAGCAGCAAAGAAGGCTGAGGAGTTGGTCTATGTGCATTCCAACTTGCGCCTTTTATCACATATGCAATCAAACTACAAGGAAGGGCCAACAAAGCATTGGGATGTTAGGGCAGAAGATGTTGATTTAGATGCTTCCCACTCCCATCATTTATTACTTGACACAGAGGCTTTGGCTTCGCCAAGCCAATTGAGTGGTGCTGGTGCTGGTGTCAGTGGGAGTGGGAGTGGGAGTGCTAGTGCTAGTGTTACTGCTACTGCTTGTGGTTCTAATGAATCACATGTTGATGTTGATGCTTTCGATGAAGACATTGAAGACGAATATTAAAATAATAAATATTTGATATTTCATTGTTTCAATATGTGATAGTGTTGATGTGGTTCATTAGAAATGTTGGCATCCCAGTTGTGATAATGTTTGTACCAATGTGAAATGCTTAATGTTGATTTAGTAAATGAAAATGTTGATTTAATAAATTAATATATGATTTTTATTTATTTTTGTACGGCCGAACCCAAAACGAACCCAAGACAAAAAAAAAATTTGCCGTACCGGCGAACCGGGTTCTTCGAACCCGAACCCGAACCCAAAACGAACCGGTAACTTAGTCTTAAGGAAATACACCTACATTCGTCGTGTATGATCATCGATGAATAGTTGAAAATATCTACAACCATCGAAATTCTTATCCATGGGTCTACACAGATCGATATGCACCAAGGTCATGTGGACTAGCCGCTTTGTAGTTGCTAGAGCCAATTGCGGCTCTGTACTACTTTTTGGCCAAACAACTCATACAAAGGTCATGAGGCTTCATCAAAGATGTAAGTCCACATATCATGTCATGATACAGGAGTGACTTCAGATGATCGAAGCTGAGATGTCCAAATAGCCTGTTGTAAAATGAGGTAGCTTCATCTACCTTCGCTGCCAAATCTCGGTTGTATTGCATTACAACTGCAAGTTGAAATATCTTGCGTATGTCTGTAGCATGAGTGATGATCATTGAACCTCTGGATTTTTCTCGAATGAGAAAAGTTCTTTGCACCTTTTTCAAAAATTCAACACATTTTGATCAAGTAATTGATTCATAGAAAACAAGTTCTTCTCGAGGCCAGGCACACAAAGAACTTGAGTCAAGCGACAAGTATGTGCTCCAAGATGCAAACGAACATTGATACTAGTAGTGATGTATGTCCTATTGTCGCCAAGTGTAACTTGTCCATGGGAAGAAGAATGGTCAAGGCTCACAAACAATTCCTTCTGTCCTATCATGTGTCAGGTAGCTCTTGAATTAATGTACCAAACTAGGCTAGACTTTGAAACAACATCAAAAGATTGAACAAATGCGTTTGAATCAATGTCCTTAGCTACATTGCCATGTTTGCAATAAGGTGTATTCCTCTTTTGCCAATGAGAACTCTTCTGGGTGCCTCCTAAATGCTTCGTTTGGTGCTTAGAAGAACCTTGTAAGAATGTGTTGTACCAACACTCCTATAGTACATGTCTTGGTTTCTTGCAAATCATACATGTGATGTTGGAACTTGAAGAGTTTCTTTGTCCTTTGTGTTGCTGTTGTTTTTGCCCTTTGCATTTTTGCTGCTTTAGGTGCTTGTTGGGGGGTCAGCCACCTTTTTTCGACTACATCAACTTGTTGTCTTTTTCCTGCATGAGCAAAGCATGTTCATCTTCAATTTTCGTCTCTCAAGTTGAATCCTCTTGTTGAAGCAAATTCATAAGTCTCAAAAGTGAGACTCTAACTAGTTACGTTAAGAGTTGTCCCCAAAATGTTGAACATTGGTGGCAATGCACACAACTCTATTGGACAAGCACATTGTCACTAACGGTTTCAGCTAATGCTTGTAGTGAGGCTCGCAATTCAATAATCCATCTTAGAAAGCCTTCCAACTTCTCATTGTTCTTCATCTTCAAGCAATGTAATTGGCTTTGTAGGTGTACAATTTGGTTTCGATTCTTGGACTCGAACACTGTATTGAGTTTGTCGCACACATCCTTTGCGGTTACAACATCATGGATGGCTGTATCTCTTTAGTGATGTCGAACAATATGATCAATTTGGCTTTCTGATCAACTTTTCAAACTTTCTAATCAACTTTTCAAACTTTCCTTGTTCATTGGGTCAGCGACATGTCTTTGTACGTAGCTAGATACCACTCCCCATAGATTTTCAAACTCTAGGTGAATCTTTGACTTTGTCTTCCAAGCGGAATAGTCGTCACCTTTGAGCAACTGTGAATCAAGCAACAACATCTTTGTGGCGTTAATAGCCACATCAACACCCAATTGTAAAATAATGCTTCCAATGGAACGGGCTTGAAAAGAGCTTTCCAATGAGTATATATACACACATATACTTGGAAAACAATCAGTGCTTCGAACTGTGAGAAAACAACAAGTTCTAGCTAGGAAAAAACGGGTGTGGGGATCGATGCTTTTTCTCCACGTA
This sequence comes from Wollemia nobilis, assembly GCA_028583015.1. NCBI lineage: Eukaryota > Viridiplantae > Streptophyta > Pinopsida > Araucariales > Araucariaceae > Wollemia > Wollemia nobilis. The sequence continues at coordinate 1,895,314 of JAQPPZ010005450.1, forward strand.
AAGTCTCCAAGGAATATTCTTGGAATATTTCTTCAATGTTATAGGGTATTCAAAAATACCCATAATCTTTTCATTTTCACCTGCATTCATCAACCACAATGAAGAAAAATGGTTTTATGCCTTCATATAGGTGTCTCATGATTCATGTGGGATTACGTGAAGATTGGTTTCAAAGAACCACAACCTTGGTCATATGGTCAACAAACGTGCGGGCTTCAAAATGTCAAATCAACTATCAACGCCTCCAAAAAAGCCAAACATCTCACACATGTAGAAGGTAGAAACTTATCAAGTTACTTCATCGTTTACTTGGATGACGAATGGATTTAAACGACATTATAGCTGTTCTCGTAATCCATGTGGGATAAGAACTTGATTTTGCTCCTTAAAAAAGAATGCTCATGGAAAGAACAACTTTGTTTTTGGTCAATTGGTCAAACTGCAATTTAACATTCAATACAATCACATTGCATGCATTTCGAAATTGACACTCCACCTTTGGAACAACGAACTTACAATGGATATTATTTGTTGACGATGGGGTTTAAAAAATTGATTAGCATTTTATTTCATTGCATCTTCTTTTGTGCTAGATGTCGTAGCCTTCATGTTTCTTTTGTCAATAGGACGAGGCGGCTGATGACGTCTTAGCTGGAATAGTTTCATTTTTTATTTATTTATTTTTTGATATTTAATAGTTTATGGATTTCTTCAGCATAGATTCTTCGGCCTCAATTTTTAGGAGAGACTAGTTTTATTTATTTATTTATTTATTTTTTGATATTTAATAGTTTATGGATTTCTTCAGCATAGATTCTTCGGCCTCAATTTTTAGGAGAGACTAGTTTTTGGAGGCGTTGGAGTTTGCCATTTAGGGCTCCCCCCTCCCCCCCCCCCCTCCTTCTCTCCGTTCTTCTTGGCGTGCACTCCACTCTTTTGGACTGCAGCCCACCCCTTTCCCCTCTTCTTTATTCCCATTCCCTTTGGCCCTCTTCTCAGGTCGCGTCTTTGTATTTATCTTAGTTTCTTTCTTTGTTGGGCTCTTTGGCCCGCTTGCTAGCATTTATTGTTGTCCTTTTTATCTTCCCTGGGGTCTTTTTTGGTCCACCATGGACATGTTAGAAAACAAATATTACAAGCAAGCAAAACAATAACGTAGAAAAAACAGTAACACAAATTTTTACGTGGAAAACCTACAGTGTGCAGGAAAAACCATGGGGCAATGGCAACTTCGTTCTTTTATTGATTTCGGCAAACTTTTTACATTCGCTAAACTATTACATGCAAGGGGTCATTCCCCTTTTATAGAAAAACAAAAGGCTGTTTGTTTCCTCTCCCAAAGGAAGACTCCAAAAAACTGTTCGCTTCCTCTCCCAAAGGGAGACTCAAAAAACTGTTTGAAGTTAATATACAGGAATTCTTTGCCTATGTTTTCCATCCAAGCGCCAATTGCCCAATGCTGCCCTTATCACATTTTTAGCAAGCCCAAAGAAGTTTTGCACCACTCAGACTTCTCTGTCTTGACCGACTTTGTAAGCATATCTGCAGGATTCACTTCAGTACCAATTTTTTGTAATAGGATCCTACCTTCTTCCACCACATTTCTTATAAAATGGTACTTAACATCAATGTGTTTTGTGCGATCATGGAATACTGGGTTCTTCACTAACTGAATAGCACTTTGGCTATCACAATGCAACTTAATCTTCTCCTGCATTATATTGAAGTCACCCAACAGTCGTTCTAGCCAAATTGCCTCTTTGCTGGATTCAGTTGCTGCAATGTATTCTACTTTAGTGGTTGATAAAGCCACCATAGATTGCAACTTAAAAGTCCAACTCCCATCTCCACTAGCAAGAGTGAAAGTATATCCTGTAGTGGACTTTCTCCCATCTTTATCTCCATCGTAATTAGAATCCACAAAACTTTTAACTTGCAATTTTGCCGATCCGTAGTAAATAGCAGCATCTGAAGTGTTGCTTAAATATCTAAATAGCCACTTCTCTGCATTTTAATGCTCCTTACCAGGATTTGCCATGTACCGGCTGACAACTCCCATTGCTTGGGCAATATCCGGTCCGGTGCTTACCATGGCATACATGAGGCTTCCTACTGCTGATGAATACGGTACACGAGACATGCTTGTCTTCTCTGCTTCTGTTCTAGGACACTGTTCGGAAGACAATTTGAAGTGTGAAAGAAGTGGGGTACTAACTGGTTTTGCATTCTGCATATTGAAGCGCTGCAAAATCTTTTCTATATATGACTGTTGACATAACCAGATCTTCCTTCCTATTCTATCCCTGTGTATCTTCATCCCTAAAATTTGGTTTTGGTGCTCCTAAATCCTTCATTTCAAATTTCCTAGCCAATTGAGCCTTAAGATCAATGATTTTCTTCATGTCAGGGCTTGCAACCAGCATATCATCAACACACAATAGGAAAATAATAAAATTGCCATCATCAAACCTTTTATAGTATGCACAATGGTCAACTTCACTCTTGCTAAAACCTTGGATCTTCATGAAGGTGTCAAATTTTCTGTACCACATCCTTGGCGCCTGTTTCAACCCATACAAAGATTTCTTGAGTCTGCAAACCAAATGCTCTTTGCCTCTTTCTTCATAGCCCTCAGGCTGATCCATATAAATCTCCTCCTCGAGATAACCATGCAACAAATCAGTCTTTACATCAAGCTGCTCCAGCCTGTGCTGTTACAAGTGCAAGTAAAACTCTAACAGTATTCATCTTCACAACTGGAGAGAAAATTTCATTAAAGTCTATACCTGACTTATGCACATAACCTTTTGCCACCAAGTGAGCTTTATAGCGTTCCAACAACCCATCACTGTTCTTCTTTACTTTGTACACCCACTTGTTTTCAACAACCTTTCTTCCAGGTGGGAGATCCACATTTTCCCTCGTTTTATTCTTGCAAAGTGCTTCCATTTCCTCCTCCATGGCTTTCCTCCACTTTTCTGCATTCTCAGATTCTCTAGCTTCCTGAAATGAACTAGGCTCACCATCATCAGATAACAAAGCAAAAGAGGACTGAAAAATAGGAGAATACCTTTTTGGACACTTTTGTGGACGTGTAGATCTTCTAACCCAATGATCTATTGGTTGTGGCTCTTGGTCTTGTGACTGTTGTGGCTGCTCTACTTGCTGTTCTGCATGCTGATCAAAAGCTTCAACATGCTGATTTTCATTTTCATCTTCGTCTATATCTACTTCAACTGGTACAACATTTGGTGTTTGCTGTACCTCCTTCCTTTGCATGGATTTTTCATCAAAAAGAACATCCCGGCTAATAATTGCCTTGTGGGCAGTAGGATCCCATAGTCTATACCCCTTTACTGTATCTCCATAGTCGAGAAAAATACATTTCCTTGACTTTGGGTCAAGTTTGGACCTTTTTTCTTTAGGCACATGGGCAAATGCATCACAGCCAAAGGTATGCAAATGAGAGTGATCAACTAGCTTACCACACCAAACCTCCTCCGGAATTTGTTCATCCAACGTAGCTGTAGGTGACCTGTTAATGAGGTAAACAGTTGTATTAACAGCCTCTGCCAGAACCTTTTATCCAACATGGATGTGTTGAGCATGCTTCTTGCACGTTCCTTGATTGTGCAATTCATTCGCTCAGCCACACCATTTTGTTGTGGAGTATATGGTATAGTCTTCTGGTGCTTAATTCCTTCCTGCGTACAAAATTTATCAAATTCCTTGGAGCAATATTCACCCCCATTATCTGACCTGAGACATAAAATAGGCTTGCCCAAACTTTTCTCTACTCATGCTTTGAACTCTTTAAATTTCTGCAAAGCTTTCGACTTCTTCTTCAGAAAATAAACCCACACTATTCTAGAATAATCATCTATAAATGTCAGAAAATAGATAGCATCATTTAAGGACTGAGTGGGGACTGGTCCAAATATATTCGAATGTATAAGTTGCAAAACATCAGAACTCTTACCGGAGCTTGTAGTAAACCGCACCCTCTTTTGTTTACCAAAAATATAGTGCTCACACAAGTCTAGATTACAAGACTTAATCCCAGAAAGCATACCTCGGTCATGCAGAATTTTCAGATCTTTTTCACTCATATGTCCTAGGCATTGATGCCATAGCATTATTGCATCTTGAGCATTTCCTGAAGTTGTTGTTGTTGCATGGTTTGTCACCGTATCACCGTACAAATGATATAGGGTCCCATAAGATTCTCCTTTTGCTACTACAAGGGCTCCTCTAGTAATTTTGCAATAATTATTACCAAAAGTGATAGAATACCCTAGCTTATCCATCATCTTGATTGAGAGCAAATTCTTTCGCAAATCAGGCACATGTCGTACATCACATAACATCCTTTCTCTACCATCCTCCAGCCTAATCCTGATGTTCCCTCTTCCCACAATTTCTAAAGGGTGATCATCACCCAAGTAGACCATCCCACCACTATGTGGTTTATATTCGACAAACCAGTCTCTGTGAGGAGACATGTGGAAAGATGCACCCGAGTCCAAAACCCAGGTATATAGAATAGATTTGTTGTTGCTGATATAGAAAGCCTCATATGTTGTCGTCTCTCCTGAATCTACTGTAATGGCCTCCGCTGATGGCTGAAATTGCTTTTCACCATTCTTTTCCTTTTTCAGATGCCAACAGTCCTTCTTTGAGTGCCTTGGCTTCCCACAATGCCAGCACTTCCCTTTCAACTTGCATCCTCTAGACTTAGATTTGAACTGTGATCTACCTTGGTTGAGGGTTCCAAAGATGTTTTCCGCCTCAACTCTTTTGCCAACAAAGCGGCTACCACATCATCAAAAGTTAGAGCTCTTGATGATGAATTGCTGATGGTCATCACCAAATGATCCCAAGTGTTCGGGAGGGAACAAAGTAGGGTGATAGCTCTTTCCTCATCCTCCATCTTCACATTAATTGAGACCAATTTACTAATTAGGGTATTAAACGCATTTAGATGATCTGCCACAGACGAACCCTCCATCCTTAGGCTATAAATTGTTTTTTCAGAAAAACCTTATTTGTTGCTGATTTCGTCTCATACAACTTTTCAAGCTTCTTCCAAAGGGCTTTCGCGGTCTTTTCTTCAACAACATTGAACAAGACAGAGTTTGCTAGGTAGAGACGGATTGTAGAAACCGCCTTCCTGTCCAGCGTTGTCCACTCCTCATATTTCATGCTGCTAGGTTTATTCGCGACCCCTTTCAAGGCTAGGGCTTGGTCGTTTTGAACCAGCAAATCCTCCACCTTCATCTTCCATAGGGCGAAGTTCCTACCATCAAACTTTTCAATCTCGAATTTGGTTACACCTCCTGTCATTGTTGCAGCTCCCACTCACACAAAACCCTAGGCTCTGATACTAGATGTTAGAAAACAAGTATTACGAGCAAGCAAAACAATAACACTAAAAAAACAGTAACAGATTTCTACGTGGAAAACCTGTAGTATGCAGGAAAAACCACAGGGCAATGACAACTTCATTCTTTTATTGATTTTGGCAAACTTTTAACATTCACTAAACTATTACATGCAAGGGGTCATTCCCCTTTTATAGAAAAACAAAAAATTGTTCGTTTCCTCTCCCAAAGGATCACTATAAACTGCACCACCATGCACCTCTCTGCTGAAGAACATTGGAGATCTCGATATTCACTTCACCTCCTAACAGGACATTAATAATATTTCATTTCATTCCTACTTGTGGACTGCACGAACGACACACAATTGAGAATATGCAGTAAAACGCCTTTTTAAAAAAAAAAAAAAATTGACAACGTGGAGAACAGCAATAAACTGCGATTTTTATTTATTTTTTAAACGTTTGCCTTTTGACGACATGTTTAGCAAACTTTCTTGGAGGCCGAAATGGGATGAAGTGGCTCTTGCATGTAATGCCTCTTCTTCCATGAAGCTACATTCATCGTCGCTCCCGTTTTAGCAATGTCGCCTAATTGTCTCAAACTCCATGTTCTTCATGAGTCAATACGCACATTCCTTGCAAAAATGAAATGAACTTGTGGTTCTTTCAAACAAGCTGATGGTGCCTCCTTTCTAGCAATTCTTCACTTTCAATGATGGCCCCCGTAATTGCTTCATACGGCCTTATTGCTAGACAACTTGATCAATAGAGTCATAGACAACCTAGTCAACAGACAATAGTGTCAAACTTCACCTCTAATGGCCCTTTTTTAGATGGCCTATTTTCAAACAACTCCAAATGGCTCTTCCAAACAGCAGGCTATGTGACAACACCAATGTCCTCAGTTGACATGTCCATAAACAATTAATCTCGCTCCACTCCTGTGCATCTCTAGCACGAACCTGTGCAACAAGATACGAACTGAATGATTGTCAACTCATTCAAAACTCCTGTGCAATGCTTATTGGATGACACATACTTTTCTTTAGATGACATGTTCCTTGCACCAGACGGTAATGATTTTTGTGATGACAATTCTTTTGGCACAAACAAAAAGCTTCTTGGACGACTCTTCAACTCCTCTAAGATCAGCAAAATGATTTCAAAAACTGCAAACACCAACAGGAATAAAACAAGAAGAATTTTTCTTCTTCTATTGGCATGGTCTTCTCCTTGCTCAGAACTTGTGTCTGAACTTTTCTGGATTCACTAACGGCAGCACGCTTTCATGAACTTTGAGAGGTGTAATAAACCAGCCAAAGAAAAATACAGAAAATTGCAAACTTGTCAAAACCATAGATCTAATAACACACAGAAAAATGCAGCAGTTCTGGTTTTTATTTCATCAAACAGCAGTACAGTCCAAATCTATTCCAGGAGAGCAAATAAGACTGAAATACAGAACACTTCATCACAAAATATCAATATTGGCCCAAAGGCTGTTTGCTCAGTTAGAGATGATCAAATATAATGCCGATGTATACTAAAAACTACTCCAGCGATGCCCTAGCTGGAATAGCTCCACAAATCTACACTCTGAACTGATTCTTACACAGGTACTGATGTTTGCTACTGGTTTTCCCACCCTTGAAGCTTGGTCATTCTTCAAGAGGAAAAGTAATATTGCTCAGCCACGGCAATATTCCTTCAGAACAAATAATCTTCTTCATGCATAACCCCCTTGTGAAGACTCTAACTCCTTTTAAATGCATGCCTCCACGAACAGCAGTCACTAAGCGCCAAAATTGGAAGCGGTTACAGTCTTCAATTTAGAAATCCAACGCCATCGCAGAACAAAAATAGCCACAATTGCATCCTTCAGAAGCCGTTACAAAAAAGCATCAGTGGTAGGTCTAGACGCCCAAAATAGGGCAGTTATAATTACTAAAATTGCAGTCCAGGTGTCACAAACAGTTCTTCAGTTTCAAACGCCCAGTAAAGTAGGCAGTTTCCAACTCCACTCCATATCCATGTCATGTCAACGAGCGCCAACCAAGAGGATAAAAATATTCCTTATTTAAACTGCTAATTTGAACAAAAGAAATTGCCGCCAAGGACTACAAAATTTGGCGGAAATAATTGAGAACATTACAAGAGGTGTCTCCTACTCCTCAACAACTAGATCACCTTCACAAATTGAAGCTTTGCTTTGATACCAAATGTTAGAAATGCAGGACGAATTGCAATCAGCCTTGGCATTGTTATGATAGAAGAATAAATACATGAACAATAAAAAATATACAAGTTTGGGAGTTACTACCACCTCCCCAACTACTTGTAATACTTGTAACCATAATGTGATACGTCATCAATGACATTCACAACAAAGTACCCCAAAACTTGTATAGATACAGAGCAACTAGTGCACCTTTATTGTTGAGTCCTTGGCCTCATAGTAGAAGATGTTTTGACCATAGTAGAGAAACTCGGACTCAGCAAAAAACCAAAACAAAAGAAAACAGAAGAAAAATGCAAATTTTCATTGGAAAAAAGTTTTTTATTCCACGCATATCACAATTAATTAACATTATACAAATCCAAAATTAATACTGTAATCGATATAACCTTAATCTAAGCGATACAACCTTAAGCTACACATGAAAGTGACAAAACACACATCAATGTAACTTTTGGTTGGTTGTTATATTCAGTCTTAGAGCATCTAGAAGTCCTGTTGTCATTTAATGTGCTGTTTATTTGTAATTATTTCCTCCTAATGAATATGTAGTGTTTGCTAATATTTCATATTGAGTCGGTGTCTAGAGAGAGTACATAAGGCTGGTACATATCCCTTCTAATTTCCATGGTTCTCATATTGTGACTGTACTAGGGGATGCCTCCCATAGACGAATGGTTATCTATGGGCTAGTGGCTACTGTTAAAAAATCCTTCAAGTCATGTTATTGTTGGTCACGAATCCGCCCTAGGAGAGGATTTGGTTTGCATACGTGCCCTAGAGCCGGACCAACCTTGAAAGGCCGGAAGGAAGAGATGCCTTCCGTGCCAATCTTCGGAGAAGGCCAACTCCTATACTACACTACTTGGGGTTTTAGATTAGGGAACTGGATAGAGATTGGGAAATTGCAGAAAGAAATGTAAATTGCATAGCAGTAACAGTGGGGAAGAACAAGCAGCACAATTACAAATCTATATTTAAACCAGCAGCTATCAACACGGAGAATGAAACAGAAACTAACACTGCGCTTACTTCCCTATGTATCCTTTAGAAAGATTCCAGGTTCACTTATCCTCTAATGCTTAAATCCAGATAACAGAATTACAGCAATCAGAAAAATAAATGAAATTAGCAGAAATGCTTGCCAAAGGCGTCATACAAAGAAGATACAAAGTTAGAGCCAAGGATTCTTAGTATTGATGCAAAAGTTTGAATACAACAGCTTTGCTGGCCGTCATTGAGGTTCGCTGGCCGACATAGGCATTTTTGCCGATGCCGAGCTTCGGGGCCGACATTGAGCTTCGGGGCCGAAGTTGAGCTTCGTTGGCCGACATAGGCATTTTGGCCGATGCTGAGGTTCGCGGCCGACTTAGAGCTTTTTGGCCGACATTGAGCTTCAGGGCCGAAGTTGAGCTTCGTTGGCCGACATAGGCACTTTGGCTGAAGTGGGCACTTTGGGGCCGAAGTGAAGCTTTTTGGCCAAAGTGGAACTTTTTGGCCAAAGTGAAGCTTTTTGGGCCATGCCTTAGCCAATTTTTCAAGCCCGAAGTGGGCTTTCGCTGGCTCTGCTTCTCGGGGCCATAACTTTTGATCCGCTGACCCGATCGCCTATTGTAATATATCGCCGGAAAGCTTGCGAAAAGATCTGCAATGACGAAATATCCAAAGATCATTTCATCCACTTTATCATCCTCTTTTAGGGCCTGCGAAAACGCCAACACTTTTGCGTGTGCTTTGCCGATTTAAAGCTCCATACTTAGGCAAAATTTTGTCAAAAAATTTAATGTGGCAAGAATGCCAACAATTATCTCCCATTCTGGTTTTGTGGCCATACACACGTGCAATGCTCAAACCAACACTGAATATGGTTGATGCTATTCTATGGCAGAGTATGGATAGTATATTATCCTTCAAATGATATAATTACATATCACAATTATTAGTCAACTTCTCTTCCTTAGAAAGAAACCTCAAGGACATTTCATGCTTCTTCAAATGGCCTCTTGCTGTTTTATGTGTTTTATAAATCTCACTGGGATTGTGAGAGGGCCCAAGCATTGTATTGTTCCAATCTTTTGTGCCTAATTCGTGATGCATTTGAGTTGCCTCAAACATGGTGAATGTTTCTTATGTTGGTTAGGCTTTTGGAAGCATTTGTTTGTTCTTAGGCCCGGTGGTTAGAAGAATGTTCCAGAGAATGTATATTACAGGGAAGTGCAAAGAAATTTTGCTCTTGATTATTGAAGGTGTTACACTTTGCATGGGGTGGGACATATTGCCATGAACTCCATACAAGATTGGTGTAGATTCCTATTAATGTTGTCTATCCTTTTGGTCTCAACTTCTATTGATTATATTCTTTGACCTTATCCCTGTACATTGCTGACTAATTTTTCTTTTCCGTTAGTCTTTGGTCCTTTGTAGTCAGGTGGGCCTTGTGGCATTGGCCTTCGTTTTGGTTCTTGTTTTTTTACCTTAAATGTAACTGCTGGGTGGCTGTTAGACTTGTGAAAACTAGAAAAAAATTGGGTTTACGATGCGAATTGAGTGTTTTTTTGGGTCTGATTCCATCTTCTCTTTGCTCTCTCTGCAAGAGGAAACAGCAAAAATGAGGCCAATTTAGGAAAAAAAAAAATTGATGCCATTTTTCTTTATTTTTTCCGCCACAGCTGAGTTTTTTTCTGTGACTTACGAGTTTTTTGGACTTTTGAGTAAAAGATAAACTTGCCTAAGTGAGTCAAAAAAACCTGGGAGGGCCGACTCAGTCATGGACTCGGTGAGTTTTTCAAAAACTTGCCGAGTTTCCTAACTATGGTTTTTACCATAGTTCTAAGACTCAACAAGTACTCCCCAAACTTGAGAGTAATAAAGCTTTGTAACTTGTCTCTGGCTTGTTGAGTATTCTTTGGAGAATCCTTGGCTGTTAGTCAGCCAGAAATTGAGCCAGGGTCTCAGCTGCTGGGATATTAGAACCCCATTTGGCTGAAAAGTGCGATATTTTATTTTTCCATTTTTTCTCCTCAAACCGAGTCTGCAGCCTGTTGAGGAGTATTTAACACACTTTCAATTGTTTTTCCGTGTTCTCTCAATTGGTTTCTTATGCTTTCTACAACTATTTTACATGTCATTTATGATTTAAGTTAATTGTATGAAGTTAAATATTTATTTTATTTTGCAAGTTTTAGCCAAGTTTGAGCTGATGAGTCTTGGACAAATCCAAGTTTTGAATTATAGTTTTTAACCATTTAGTCATTCCGATCTTTACAGTGGGGACCTGCTTCTAGTTGTAATTTTAAAAGGATGTGTCAAGTAAGATTTCCCAATGTTCTAAGAAGACTGCTTTATTCAAAGGATTTAATTTTTGAGGTCTGATTAGCTCATACCAGGAAAACCATTGTTAATGGTCTTGATTCAAAAGGTTCGCCCAACAAAAAGGACATTGATTTTAGATTTACCTTTTGCTTGCAGAAAGGGGTGAGGGCCCAAATTTTCCTAGAGGAATACAGAACGAATTAAAAGTATTTATTAATTTGATTTTAAATTTTATTTTGCTTCGTGTTTTCTTGTGGATACAACAAATCTTGTTCTAGATATTTAATGATCATTTAGATTCTTGTTCTAGAAGAACAGTAGCATCTGGTAATTATTGTTAATTGTTTGCATTACTATTTACTTCAATCAGAATTCTTTATTTAAAAAAAATGCCAATATGCAGGTTATGGCCACCCATCTAGTGGTGTAAGAGTGATTTTAACACTAAGAGTAGTGGAAACCATGAAGGTCCTAACCTTGTGCCTGTTATGGTGTATAGGACATGAGTTTGTTGACCATTAACAATTATCACCATTAATTCTTTTTAAAACATTCTGCTGCTTATATCTGGAAGCTCTCAGCTGTCAATGCTGCAATGACAAAGTGTGATGTGTATCATACAACATGTTTTTAATTTTTGAAACCAACTGTATAGTTGCAGAGTGCTTCGTATTAGCTTTAAGTGCAAAACTTTAAAATGATACTTGGGTAATTTGCAAAAATTGTCAGAATCTTATCCCAACTGTAATGATGAAATCTCCTTCTCTATTATATTCCAAATCACAAGATTCTTTGTGGATTGTTTCCTACTATATATAAACATAGATCTCTGATGTTAGACTGGACCTACTGGATATCTGGCTATTATTTGTTGCTGTTAATATTCCTTTAAGTGGTCGATTACTTTCTCAGTTACCATCTTTTTTCATCAGTGCCTGTCTATTTATAGAATGTAAAGATAATATATTGAAGCTTTTGAGTTGATATCGATATTGACTCTACGTTCTTGTGTAATGTCTTTTGTTTCTGCAGGGTCGCTTTGAAATACTTTCCTTGTCTGGTTCATTTTTACTCACAGAAAATGGTGGCACACGCAGTAGAACTGGTGGTCTGAGTGTTTCATTGGCGGGCCCTGATGGTCGTGTTCTTGGTGGAGGAGTAGCTGGCTTGTTAATGGCAGCTAGTCCTGTACAGGTAAAATTAGCAATGCAATGTTTTGGCATTTTTCATTTTATGATTATATGCATCAAATTTATACAACTTTGTTGGCGTACAGGTGGTTGTAGGGAGCTTCATTACAAATGGCCGAAAACCTCAAGCCAAGCCAGCCAATCCCGAGTCTTCCTCTGGCCTGGCAAGAGCAACAGCTTCTGGAGGAGCTGCAGCTGCTAGTCCTGTTTCTCGGGGAACTATGAGTGAGTCTTCTGGAGGTCCAGGTAGCCCAGTGAACCAAAGCACTGGAGATTTTAATAGTGCTCCAACCCAACCAATACAGAACATGACCTCTTATCAGTCAGCTGGCTGGCCAGGTTCCTCATCAATGGGAGAACAAAGACGTACAACAGATATTAATATGCCTTTGCCTGGTGGATAACTGCAAGAAGCCTTAGGGTGTGTTCTTGTGGCTGAGTATCAACCACATTTATCAATTTAGTGACACTGACTACCAACAGGTTTTAACTTGGGTTGCAATTGTTTACAAACTAACAGATAAAATTTAGAGGTTTCTCAGAAAAAGATGCAACTGATCTTCAACCTGTCACCTGTTTGATTTAAGGACTAAGATCCCACATGTTATATTTCGTGCTTTGGCAACAAAATAAACAAAGAACTCTTTGCTTATTTCAAGATGGTATTGCTATTCAGAGGCTCAAGTGAATATTCACTGGTCTGTGGACCACACATAGCCTTTGATTTAGTATACTCATAGTTGTAATGTTATTGTGAATCACCAAGCTTGTATTTCATCCACTAAATATTACAATATTTTATGTATCCAACTTACTAACTTATTTTTCATTCAAGTGTTTTCTATACGTTGATCCATTATGTCTGCCCTAGTTGGCCATAAAAGTCTTGCGGTAGGCTTCGAGGTAAAGAAACTAGTTTTTCAATTTACCAAGGTTGTGTGTTAAGTGGTAGACTAAAGGCTGGAGATGAATTATCTAATGACTGGGAATGTATCTAGTAATCGTTGAACATGATACTTTGAAGTTTGCCAAGGTTGTGTGTTAAGTGGTAGACTAAAGGCTGGAGATGAATCATCTAATGACTGGGAATGTATCTAGTAATCGTTGAACATGATACTTTGATTATGAAAAGGATTCATGTTTAAATTTTAAACAAAAATCCAGTCAGTGTCTATTGTTTCCAAAACGGACCAAAGTTCAATGCCTTGTGTATAATCAGTGGGAACTATGCATTTTAACAATCTGCTGCTTGAATTTGAAGCTGAGATTACTTTCAAAGTATTCGTGAATATTATGGAAAGAGCTTCCTGCAATGTTGAGATGGGAGCCTTCTTGTTTGCTTCAGGTTTGGAAATGGACTAGTAATTGCAAGTGGGCACATACTCTGACAGTAGTTTGTGTCGTCTACCTCGAGGCAGGGTTTGTGGATATGAAGCTTCTAATCTAGCATTGGTTTTAGTTTCTGATGTATTAACATTCGTCTTGTTTTTATTAATTTTTAATTTTATATTTGTGTAGTACGTAAGTGAGCATTTTGACCCCGAGATCTGAGTTAACCTGGGACTTGTCCACAGGCAAATTGTAAATATTGCTTATTTTACATGTTTGATATGGCTTGCAGCATTTATGGTTTAGGTAGAATGACACTATGCTGTTGGTGATTGAGGGGAATTCTAGTAGATTTCTCTACACTAAAATTAATCTACATTTTCTAAGAAGTTCCAGTTATATTTAACAATTTGTTTTTTTCTCCATCATTGTATCTGATGTGTTTTCACTGAACATGAACCTCGTTGTTCTCTTGTAAGGGATGCCTCTTGACTAGCCTGAGTATAAAATATTTTCAATTCTTTGTTGAATGGGACATCTAAGAGTATGTTGGTATTCATCACTAACATATTTTCAGATGATCTTGAATTTACCCAAAATATGAGTAAATTCATGTGTTAGGGTATTCTCTTGAAGAAAATTGCATGATTGAGTAGACAGAGAATGTACTTTTGTTCTAATAAATTATTGTAAAATTTGTTGAAGGGAATATACCAAAGTTTATGTTGTAGGGGGAATAAGTTATTCTAGCATTTTTCTGAATCAGAGGTACTTGCCAAGCATGTTTTCTGTACAACTTTTATTGGGAGTATGAGGCAAGCGTATTACTTATCTTTGTTGGCAATTTTGGGTACTTTGGGTACATTGTCTTTGCTAAGTATGTAAGTTGTCATTGATGTTAAGAAGCTTTTGAAGGAATTTGATTTGATGTCAAATAATTTGTTTTGATGAAGGTTACGGCATGACAGTTTCAAAAGTCTTTTGCAAACCCCAAGCTGACAGGTTCGAGAGAAAAGCGCTAAGGAGAAAAAGTGTCGTGATATCGCGACATGTTGGGTTTTTGCGACCCGAAGAAAAGAAAAGCGCTAAGGAGAAAAAGTGTCGCGATATCGCGACATGTCAGGTTTTCGCGACCCGAAGAACAGAAAAGAGCTGAGGAGGAAAAGTGTCGCGATATCGCGACTTAAGCAGGAGAGAGAAAGCAAGTTAGAAAAGTGTCGCAATATCGCGACATGTCGCATTTTCGCGACTTAAGCAGGAGAGAGAAAGCAAGTTAGAAAAGTGTCGCGATATCGTGACATGTCGCAATTTCGCAACTCAAAGAGCAAAGAAAACATACGGAAGCTGAAAGCGTTGCGATTTCGCGACAGGTTGCAAAGAAAACGTACGGAAAGTTGATAGCGTCGCGATTTCGCGACAGGTTGCAAAGAAAACGTATGGAAGCTGAAAGCGTTGCGATTTCGCGACGGGTTGCAAAGAAAGCAGACGGAAGCAGAAGTGTCGCGATATCGCGACAGAAGTGAAGACGAAGTCTGCAGAGGCAGAAGTGTCGCGATTTCGCGACAAAAGCAGAAAGGAGGTCGACGAAGGGAGAAGTGTCGCGATATCGCGACAAAAGCAGAAAGGAGGTCGACGAAGGGAGAAGTGTCGCGATATCGCGACAAAAGCAAAGTTGATGCTGACGAAGACAGAAGTGTCGCGATATTGCGACAAGAGCTTAGTTGAAGTCGACAAAGGTCGAAGTGTCGCGATATCGCGACAAAAGCCAAAAGAAAGTATATGGTTGCAAAGGTGTCGCGATATCGCGACATGTAGTTTCGCGGCAAAAGCTACAGAAGAGTTACAGAGGCAATTGAAGTCGACAAAGTTAAATGTGAGCCGATGAAGATTAGGGTTTGCAGCTGACGAAGTTTAGGGTTGTGCAACCGACTAAAGATCAGGGTTTAAGCCGACTAAGATTAAGGTTTTGATCTTGAAAGTGATATTATAAAAGGCAGGCTGTTTTGAAGAGTTGGTGGTGTTGTTGGTGGTGACGTTCGCAGATAGAGCGCAGAGTGAGAAGTTCGATTGCCAAGAGCAGAGTGCGAAATTCAATCGAAGTGTGCAGAGTGAGCGAAGAGTCGTGGTGAATTGTTCTAAGTGTCGCTGTGATTGCGCAGACAGTGCAAAGGTTGAAGTTCGACCAAGTGCGGCTGTGAGTGTGCGAGAAGAGCGAGAGGGCGTAGAGAGCACAAAGGGCAAAGACGAACGCGAAGTGTTGCTGTATGAGGACAGAGGTGCACTGGTTCTTTGAGAAGAACCTGAGGACAGTTTTGGCAAGTCTTTGAGAAGGCTTGTGTGCAGAGGATTGATTTGTTCAAGGGTTGGATAGATCTGACAGACGAGAGGAAGACTTGTACTAGACCAACCGACCGTGTTTGGTACAAGTTGTTGAGTCGTTGTGGACGTGATCATAGAAGGCGGAGGTCTCTTAGGCTAAGCATTGAGGACAGGAGGTCTTCGGTGGAAAGGAGTTCCACGTGTCGACAAGAGGTAGAGGCAGTTGATCTTTTGAAGGATCATTTCCAGAGCAGAGGGGAAGGTATCTCCTTTGAGCAGAGGCTCATAAATTCTGATTGGGGGAAGGTATCTCCTTTGGGCCGAGGCTCATAAACATTGTAATTGGGAAAGATTTCCAAAGAACTTTGAGATAACTTTTAGAGAAAAGTTTTGTGGACGTAGCCCAGCCATTCTGGGTGAACCACGTTAAAATTGGTGTCACTTTGTGGATGATATTGTGCATTGCTTTGATATTGCTTTGGGTATATTGCTTTACTGTTTTGAAGTATAAAAGAAAATGTAAAAAGAGGTCTTATACTATTCACCCCCCCTCTCAGTATAAGCTTGTGTTCTTAAATTGGTATCAGAGCGGGTCTCTCTAGAAAGAGCCTAACAGCTTGGAGAAGGATCTATCAGAGGAACATACAGATTCAAAAAGAGATGAAGAGGTTGAGTTCGATCTCAAAGGTGAATTCTTCTTGGCTTTAAGAAAACTTGAGAAATTCAGGGAAGAGAATTCTGTTCTCAAGCATCAATGTCGGGAAGAAGAGATAGCAAGATCGGAATTGTCTCAAAGTGTTATAGACTTCAAAATTTTAGCCGAAGAAGGGAAGAAGGTTGAACGAGGTTCGACGAGAGGCTCTAAAAGGAAAGGAAGCCGATTATGAGAAACTAGAAGAAGAGGTTATGTCTCTTAGAGTGAAGTTGGAACAGTTGGCTCTTAGACAGAATACTCCGTGTGAAAAGCAAAAGAAGGATGGTATCACCATTCATGAAACAGGGTCTTCGAGCAAGATCAATCTTCATCCTGAAGAGCGGTGGATTCCAGTTGGTCACAAGAAGAACAATCATCCAAGGCATCAAAACAAGGTTACATAATACTTTCCATGGCTATTGTTTTTCCCGCAAGAAATTTGGTCACAAAGCTATGCATTGCAATAAGTCTTTGAATAGCCATAGTAAGGAAAATGTTAACTCTTTTGCACCTCTTATGAATAAAAATGTCATGTGTTACAAGTGCAAGAATTTTGGGCATATAGCAAGGATGTGCGGTTTGGATAGATCTAGCCTTGAGTTCACTAAAAAGAGAAATGAGATCAAATCTAAGTCAATGATAGTTCAAACCGCTTTTCATGCTCAAGACAAAGTAGAAAAATGGTATCTTGATAGTGGTTGTTCAAAACATATGACTGGTGAAAAGGAAAAGTTTTTGGTCTTAAAAGAAACAAGAGGAACAGATCAGTTTTGGAGATAACAGGTCAGCTAAAATATGTGGTAAAGGGACTCTTAGTTTGGATGGGAAATCCAAAACAGAAAATGTGCTTTATGTAGAAGGCCTAAGACATAATCTTCTAAGTGTGAGTCAACTTTGTGATCAAGGGCACATAGTATCTTTCTTTTTAGATAGATGTGAGATAAGTAAAGAAAAAAATGGAAAACTCATTGCGAGTGCTACAAGGACTCCAAACAATCTTTACATGCTAAGTGAGATAAAAAGGGAAAAGTGTTTTTTAACTCAAGAAGATGAGAGTTGGCTATGGCATAAAATATTGGGGCCTTTGAGCTTTGATAATCTTGTCAATATTAGTAACAAGAAAGCAGTTAGAGACTTGCCCAAAATAAAAAGGCCCCATAACATCATTTGCGGTCCTTGTCAACATGGAAAACAGGACCGAGAACCAGTTTCAAATCAAAAGGGTATACTTCTTCAAAACCATTGGATCTTATTCATACCGATTTATGTGGCCCTACCGAACTCGGAGCATTCGGGGAGAAAGCTACTTCATGCTCGTTTATAGATGATTATTCTAGAATGACTTGGGTTACTTTTCTCAAAGAAAAATCGAAGCTTTTGAAAAATTTAGAGCTTTCAAAGAAATGATTGAAAATGAGACCGACAAGAGAATCAAATGCTTAAAATCGGATAGAGGAGGAGAGTTCACTTCAAATGAATTTGTGGAATACTGTGAGCAACAATGAATCAAAAGAGAATATTCGAAGAACAAGAACTCCTCAACAAAATGGAGTAGTTGAAAGGAAAAACAGAACTATTGAAAATATGGCTAGAGCTATGTTAAATGAGTCAAAACTTTCGGATGGTTTTTGGAAAGAGACAATCAAGACAACGATCTACATTATCACCAGGGCCCAACTTAGAGTCAATCATCATAAAACTCCTTATGAGTTGTGGAAAGGAAGACCAACTACAATAAAATACTTCAAAGTGTTTGGGAGTAAGTGCTTCATTAGAAGGGAAGATCATAATTTGGGTAAGTTTGATCCTAGGTGTGATGAGGGAATCTTTCTTGGATATTCCAACAGAAGCAAGGCCTACAGATGCTTCAACAAAAGAACTCATACGGTTGTAGAGAGCATAAATGTAACAGATTGATGAAAAGACAGGGATAAGAGAACCAGTCAAGGAACTCGATGATGAAATTTGTCAAGAAGAATTCGGAGAGGTTTCGGATGAAGAAGAGGAAAGACAACAACTGCTTCCCAAAACTCCTTCACGATATGTTCGAAAACATCATCCCAAAGACTTGATCATTGGTGATCCAAATAGCAGGCAAACAAGAAGAAGAGTCATTCCTTCACATGATTCTACAAATGTTTCATTATTATCTCAGTTTGAGCCAAAAGATTTTAGTGAAGCATATGCAGATAAGTTTTGGGTAAAAGCAATGTATGAAGAGCTAAATCAAATAGAGAAAAGTGAAACTTGGGAATTGGTTCCAAGACCTAAGGACAAGAATGTCATTGACACAAAATGGATATTCAGAAATAAACTCAATGAGGATGGAAAGATTGTCAGAAACAAAGCTAGGTTAGTCTGCAAAGGTTATGCTCAAGTAGAAGGTGTTGATTTCGAAGAGACGTTTGCTCCTGTTGCTCGTCTTGAAGCAATCATAATGTTTTTGGCCCTTTCAAGCTTCAAATATTTCAAGGTATATCAAATGGATGTAAAGTCAACTTTTCTAAATGGGGTGTTGGTAGAAGAAGTCTACATAGAACAGCTAGGAGTGTCTCTCTTAGAACAGTCAGACTATGTGTGTAAACTGAAAAAGGCCTTGTATGGGTTAAAGCAAGCACCTAGGGCTTGGTACTCAAGACTTGACAGGTATCTTCATGAGCAAGGTTTCGGGAAAGGTGTGGCGGATAACAATTTGTATATTAAGGATGAAGGTGATGATATGTTGATTATGGTTGTCTATGTTGATGATATTATTTTTGGGGGAAATAATACTCAGATGTGCAAAGATTTTGCTAACACCATGCAGAAGGAATTTGAGATGTCTATGATTGGAGAGTCGTCATTCTTTTTAGGTCTTCAGATTGCTCAATCAAAAGATGGTGTATTTCTCTATCAAGGGAAGTATATCAAAGAAATGTTGAAGAAATTTGGGATGATGGACAACAAACCAGTATGTACTCCAATGATTACACGGTGCAAGATGAGTAAAGATGATGAATCTCCAGCGACAGATCAAAAGTTGTACAGATCAATGATTGGCAGTTTATTATATGTTACGACTACCGGACCCGGATATCATGCGAGCGATTGGGTTAGTAGCAAGATTTCGAGCGGCTCCAAAAGATTCTCATGTTATAGCAGTTAAGAGGATATTCAGATATCTGAAGGGCACTATGGACTTTGGGATTTGGTATCCCAAAGGTAATGATTTCACCCTCAGCTTATACAAATGCAGATTGGGCAAGCAGTATTGATAACAGGAAAAGCACTAGTGGTGGAGCATTCTTTTTGGGAAAGAGTTTGGTTTCTTGGCTAAGTAAGAAACAACCTTCAGTTTCCTTATCTACAGCAGAGGCTGAATACATAGCAAGACAGTGGGTCGGGTGTACACAGGTTTTATGGATGAAAACCACCTTGGAGGATTTCAAAGTCAAGCATGAACAACCCATCTCCATACTTTGTGATAATACAAGTGCCATAAGTATTTCCAAAAATCCGATAATGCACTCAAGGACAAAGCATATTTCCATCAAGTATCACTTTCTAAGGGAGAAAGTGCAAGACAAGCAGGACAAGCTAGAGTATGTGTCTACTAAAGAGCAGATTGCAAATATCTTCACCAAACCTCTTCCAAGAGATACGTTTGAGTATCTAAGGGAGAAATTGGGAGTTGTACTCCCACCCCAGAATTAATCACCTCATCGGGGAGGTGGCGGAGGGACCAAGCTAAGAGGCTCATTCTTAGTCCCGAGCCCCAAAGGTGACCCTTTGCCATTGATGACAAAGGGGGGAGATATGAGTAAGGGGGAGAGCTTCAAAGTGAAGAGAAAAGCTTCAAGTCAGGGGGAGCAAAACTTCAAAGGACGTTGGTCAGTTGTTAGCACAGTTGGTTTCATTTTTGGCTCTTGAGAAGTGTTTTCAATAAAGGTTTGCCATCAATGACAAAGGGGGAGATTGTTGGCAATTTTGGGTACTTTGGGTACATTGCCTTTGCTCAAGTATATAAGTTGTCATTGATGTCAAGAAGCTTTTGAAGGAATTTGATTTGATGTCAAATAATTTGTTTTGATGAAGGTTACGGCATGACAGTTTCAAAAGTCTTTTGCAAACCCCAAGCTGATAGGTTCGAGAGAAAGAGCTCGCAGTGAAAAAGTGTTGCGATATCATGACATGTCGGGTTTTCGCGACCCGAAGAAAAGAAAAGTGCTAAGGAGAAAAAGTGTCGCGATATCGCGACATGTCGGGTTTTCGCGACCCGAAGAACAGAAAAGAGCTAAGGAGGAAAAGTGTCGCGATATCGCGACATGTCGCATTTTCGCGACTTAAGTAGGAGAGAGAAAGCAAGTTAGAAAAGTGTCGCGATATCGCGACATGTCGCATTTTCGCGACTTAAGCAGGAGAGAGAAAGCAAGTTAGAAAAGTGTCGCGATATCGCGACATGTCGCAATTTCGCGACTCAAAGAGCAAAGAAAACATACGGAAGCTGAAAGCGTCGCGATTTCGCGACAGGTTGCAAAGAAAACGTACGGAAAGTTGATAGCGTCGCGATTTCGCGACGGGTTACAAGGAAAGCGTATGGAAGCTGAAAGCGTCGCGATTTCGCAACGGGTTGCAAAGAAAGTAGACGGAAGCAGAAGTGTCGCGATATCGCGACAGAAGTGAAGACGAAGTCTGCAGAGGCAAAAGTGTTGCGATTTCGCGACAAAAGCAGAAAGGAGGTTGACAAAGGGAGAAGTGTCGCGATATCGCGACAAAAGCAAAGTTGATGCTGACAAAGACAGAAGTGTCGCGATATCGCGACAAGAACTTAGTTGAAGTCGACAAAGGCTGAAGTGTCGCGATATCGCGACCAAAGCCAAAAGAAAGTATACGGTTGCAAAGGTGTAGCGATATCGCGACATGTAGTTTCGCGACAAAAGCTATAGAAGAGTTACCGAGGCAATTGAAGCCGACAAAGTTAAATGTGAGCCGACGAAGATTAGGGTTTGCAGTCGACGAAGTTTAGGGTTGTTCAGCCGACTAAAGATCAGGGTTACAGTCGACTAAGATTAAAGTTTTGATCTTGAAAGTGATATTATAAAAGGCAGGCTGTTTTGAAGAGTTGGTGGTGTTGGTGGTGACGTTCGCAGATAGAGCGCAGAGTGAGAAGTTCGATCATCGAGAGCAGAGTGCGAAATTCGATCAAAGTGTGCAAAGTGAGCAAAGAGTCATGGTGAATTGTTCTAAGTTCCGCTGTGACTGCGCAGACAGTGCAAAGGTTGAAGTTCGACCAAGTGCGACTGTGAGTGTGCAGAAAGAGAAGAGGGCATAGAGAGCACAAAGGGAAAAGACGAACGTGGAGTGTTTTTGTATGAGGATAGAGGTGCACTTGGTTCTTTAAGAAGAACCCGAGGACGGTTTTGACAAGTCTTTGAGAAGGCTTGTGTGCGGAGGATTGATTTGTTCAAGGGTTGGACAGATCCGACGGACAAAGGAAGACTTGTACTAGACCGACTGACTGTGTTTGGTACAGGTTGTTGAGCTGCTGTGGACATGATCATAGAAGGCAAAGGTCTCTTAGGCTAAGCATTGAGGACAGGAGGTCTTCGGTGGAAAGGAGTTCCACGTGTTGGCAAGAGGTAGAGGAAGTTGATCTTCTGAGGGATCATTTCCAGAGTAGAGGGGAAGGTCTCTCCTTTGAGCAGAGGCTCATACATTCTGATTGGGGGAAGGTATCTCCTTTGGGCCGAGGCTCATAAACATTGTAATTGGGAAGGATTCCCAAAGAACTTTGAGATAACTTTTAGATAAAAGTTTTGTGGATGTAGCCCAGCCATTCTGGGTGAACCACGTTAAAATTGGTGTCACTTTGTGGATGATATTGTGCATTGCTTTGATATTGCTTTGGATATATTGCTTTACTATTTTGAAGTATAAAGGAAAAAGTAAAAAGAGGTCTTATACTGTTCACCCCCCCTCTCAGTATAAGCTTGTGTTCTTCAATCTTTTCGTTACCTACTCAATTCACTGTAAGTACAAAAATAAACACCATCTCCAAGATTGTTCAAAATTTTGAAATGCTTGGAATATGAGAATTGTGAAAGTTTTGCATCTGCTTTCTGTTGCTGTTGAAAGAAGCCGGTTTGATATACTAAGCAGCATATATCTATTATCTTCATCCATATTACATACACTAGTCAGTGAAAGCATAAGCTATTTACATATTTATGATCCTGTGTCAACTAGGTCAAATGTAAAGCAAAATGATATGTGCAGCCTTTCAGTCTATGTTCATCTTGTTATGATCCTGTATTTAATATTTACACAAATTCAATATTCTGTAAAATAAAAAAAAACACCGTCTACAAGCTTGGAGTACGAGGATTGTGCAAGTTCGTTTTAATCACCTTCTGTTGCTACTAACTTAAGCCAGTTGTATATTCTTTGAGGCATGTATTGTGGTCATCCATATTGCATACACTGCTAGGGCTACATGTGTCAACGTACTAATTAAAACATTGTGTCGTGCAATATCATTCTCTGGTCAAAAATATATAAACACGATTTTTAGGGCACGAGAAAGCTTGAACTTCTCATAGGCCTAAGGCAAAGCTTTTCAGTTTACCTTGAATTAGTTCAATAGTCGATAGTTTCAACCACGATCATGATAAAAAGCACTGTTTGTAAAAAGTGTTGTCATCAGGCCACAATTTGGTGACCTATCACAAAAGGAGTTTCAACAATTTAAGCTATTGTAAAAATAATTTTTCATGTGGCTCGAAGATTAAGCATAATAAGATAGCAATATATTCATTTTCATGGTTGAGCATAATCTGTAATTTACTAAGTAATGTTATTTTAATGTTTGTTTCTAATCTTCTTTTTGTTATTATTATTTTTATTTTGTTATATAGGATCGCAATGAGTCTCATATGTTTTCCATCAACAAACATCTGTGTTACATAAAGAAACCCCATACTGGTATTGCAAACACATTTTGGCAATAGGCATTTAACCAATTATTTGATTATTATTATTATTTATTATATCTACAGAGCAATTTTAATTTAGGATATGTTTTTTTAATGTCTATTTTTGCTTTCCCCGTCATTTTCACTTGTTACCTTTGAAAGAATGAATGGTTACAATATTGGAAGCAATTTGCCTTTCTATTTAACAATCATTGTTTCAAATGCATTTTTACATGGCTATATGGGATTGAAACTGGTGTGACCGTTTACCTTACATTGTGAGGACATCACCATGGCATTACAATAAAGCATATAATGACATTGCTACAACATTTTAGCAATTATGCGTGTATTGTCTGGAAAGATTTGAACCTGAGTCTCCTTGAAAGTTGAGGTATTTAATATATGAAAAGATTTGAGCTTGAGTCTCCTTGAAAGTTGAAGTATTTAATCTATGAAGCTCATGACATTTGATAATTATTATAAGCAATTTTTTATTGTAGTCAAGCATTGGACCATTCTTATAGGTGGTAGAGGTGATTGCTATATTGTAATATATTATAATTCTATATAGGAATAATTGATGGTTTTATGGTTCTTAGACTATTTGTTTTATTCAGTTTGTATACTCGACGCTTTGAAATGTTTTTGTTAATGCTCAAATATTGAGATAAAAATATGAAAATTCACTTTGAGGATATTTTTTTTCTTAAAAATTATTTCTTGTAAAATTAATCTCATATTTTATATTAAAAATGATTTATTTAATTGCAATATTACGTTGATAAAGTTCACAATGGTATACACATTCTAATAAGTTCAAACAATTTTAAAATAGCTTTAGAACTGTATAAATGTTTGTCAATGAATGTGTCATATAGAGATCATTTTCACTTGCATTTTTTAAATAAAATATAATTGTAAGAAATTGTTAAAGTTGTGAGCCTTGAGATCATATTTTTAAGATTCTAAACTGTATGGAATAATTGCATGGAAATATAAGTGAACAAGAAAATAAATCAAATTGAATATTTCTTATCGTAGCTTATTTTGAAATCCTTGGAGTAGAGTGCAGAAGTCTTGTACTTTTGTTTAATGCTAAAACTAAGTTAGTGATCTTGATCAATGCATTATTTTTTCTGAAGAGGTTTGTATTATTTTAACTTGTGCATTTCATATCTATTAATTTGATTATGCTTTTATGGGAACTGCTAATAAGTTCTTGTGTTATTTTATTAGTTGAGTTCAAAGTACATTAGGACAAAGGGAGTTGTTTTTCTCTTGCAAACAAGTAGTGATTAAACTTGAAACTTAATCATTTACTACTGACTTAGAGAAATGAACTTGTTTTCTCAATTTGTTAACTACAATTATTATATTAATCTTATTATTTGTTGTGGTATGCTATCCCCTTCTCTATATTAGACACGATAAGCTCATTAAATCGATGCCTTCAATTACTAAGATTCTTATGAATGACTCATGTTAGAACTTCATATTCACAATGTATCATTGAAATTATATAAGATGCCATAAATTTGATTTATATATTTAGAGTGCAATATAACAACAAAATTAAATATTATCATATGACATTAATAAATTAAAACACATATATTTCGATCATCATTAATGCAACATTTTAAATCCATCATCAAAACCCATTCATCACAATGGGTATCTCATATCCTTGTAGATCTTTTTATGGGCATACCTGAACTATATAATTGTTTTATAACAAAATGAAATATAACATGTATTTATTTTTATATGTGGTGGTTAAGCTTTTCTTAAGGCCATGGCTGACTATTTGCACTTGTATTTGTTATGTTTACCCATTGGGCCCATGTATACCTTGTAAAAGATATTATTTATTGATATTATCTTAACTTGTGATTTTTTTTATTTGATAATTGCATTTCATATCTATTAATTTGATATGCTTTTATGGGCACTACTAATAAGTTGTGTTATTTTATTAGTTGAGTTCAAAGTACATAAGGACAAAGGGAGTTGTTTTTCTCTTGCAAACAAGTAGTGATCAAACTTGAAACTTAATCATTTACTATTGACTTAGAGAAATCAACTTGTTTTTCAATTCGTTAACTACAATTATTATATTAATCTTATTATTTGTTGTGGTATGCTATCCCCTTCTATATATTAGACATGATACTCATTAAATTGATGCCTTCAATTACTAAGACTCGCATGAATAACTCATGTTAGAACTTCATATATGTAAAGTAAAAAAATATTATTTAGAATTCACAATGTATGGTTGAAATTATATAAGATGCCATAAATTTAATTTATATATTTAGAGTGCAATATAAAAACAAAATTAAATATTATCATATGACATTAATAAATTAAAACACATAATTCAATCATCATTAATGCAACATTTTAAATCCATCATCAAAACCCATTCACCACAATGGGTATCTCATATCCATGTAGATCTTTCCATGGGCATACCTGAACTATATAATTGTTTGCTAACAAAATGAAATATAACATGTATTTATTGTTGTATGTGGTGGTTAAGCTTTTCTTAAGGCCATGGATGACTATTTGCACTTGTATTTGTTATGTTTGCCCATTGGGCCTATGTATACCTTGTAAAAGTTATTATTGTAATTTTTATATTATTTTATTCTTGAGGGTTGGTCTCACAACCTTGACCTAAAGACATCAAATATTTGGGTATAAATACCCCTTCTCACTGATCATTTGGTCATCAGTTGGAGTGTAATTTCATTTTCTTCTATGACGATCATTTGATATGTAGAGACACCCCATTATATTTTGTGTTCTTCATGCTGTGTATTTCTTTTGTTAAGCAATATTGGGTAATGATTGATTCCATTCGTTTCTAGAAACTACTATGAAATTTAACATGGTATTAAAGTGAGTGTGAATCTTCATTATTCAATTGCTTTTATCGGCGGGAGTTTTCTCTTCTAGCTTCTCTTGAGGATGATTTTTGTAGGAGCTAGTGAAGATTTTTTGATAGTTGATGTAATTTAAAGAAGAGTTTTTGATTAGAAACCCTAGTGGTCTTGGATCTCAAGGATCTCATTGGAATTAGCAAATTTTCTTTAGGAGAATTATTCACCGATAGGTTCATTTTTCCTCTCATTGACATTCAATGTTGTTTTTTCAAAAAAATTAACCAGATGAAAGCCTTAGTTTTAGGATTGAGTTTTTTGAAAACCTCATTAGTATTATGGATTTAAAAAAATCCATTTCCTTTTCTCTTTTGACTTTTGTTGTGCAATAACAACACTAATGAGAGGATAGATTGCTTGGCTGCCATGAAAGAATAATTGAAGAGATTGAATTTTTTAAGACAGACTCCTGGTGGTAGAGAAGTCATGGGAAAGTGACCTCCGAGCCACAAAATGGTTGGGTAGGGAAAACTATATCAAGTATAAACTAACCATTAATGCTTTTAGATTCTTTATGAAATTGTAGGGGGTGTCATAGTTCAACACTTGTCATCATTATTTTCTTTCAAACTGCACTTGATGGGAAGGCGTGTGGTTGTCATCATGTAGACATAGGCTTGTGTCACTAACGCAGGAAAGGGGGCAGATGGCAGTTGGTTTCATATTAAGTTTATGCCTTATGCTTTTCCTCCCAAGCTTGGCACTTGGGGAGGTGACTAGCAGGAGACTTGCTATGAGTTCGAACCCCCCTTAATTTTGTTGATGGTATTAGGAACACATAAATGCTTGTCTTGATGACATCAACATATCTAATGATTTGGCACCATGCACATGCATCCTGAGGCGACATGTCGTAGTCCATACAATTGAGGTGGCACTAGATGCATGAATCTTGAGGTAA
Source organism: Wollemia nobilis (assembly GCA_028583015.1). Lineage (NCBI taxonomy): Eukaryota > Viridiplantae > Streptophyta > Pinopsida > Araucariales > Araucariaceae > Wollemia > Wollemia nobilis. Next base: position 1,922,582 of record JAQPPZ010005450.1, read on the forward strand.
TATGTGATAGTTGAGGTTGAAGTCTAGTTAGTGACATAAGGTGACACATGGCAGTTTGTAAGTTGATGTGGCACAAATGCTGACATGAAACATGGTAGATGTCGACGTGGCATGTTTTGGTTGGGCCAACGTGGCAGTCCATAAAATTGTCAATGTGGTAAACCATATGTCACTTGACGTCTATACAAATGGAAGTGGCAAATCACATTATGCTATGTTATCAAACTTGACAAGTAGCTCTCATAGTTAATTACAAACTTGGCAATGCATAAATTTTGGAGCAAATTAGATAGCAATAAGTGGCACAACCTGGCTCATAGACAAGACAACAAACCAGATTATGACAAGTGACATCATGTGATTCATTGGCACACTACATAGTGCACACTAAGCACCCTCTCAACCACCCATGCAACAACATGTGACAACCTATTTGTTGTAGGTACTAAATTTAAAAAAAAAATTCAAAGGTTTTGGAGGCAATTTTTGCTTTTTTTGCAATTTTAGGACAAATTCTATGGGCTGTAACTTTTGCAAACTTTTGGAGCCTGTTTTTTTCAAATCATATGGTTTTTCAAGCTCTCTTAATTGGTAGTGTTGCTTTGATCACAATTTATTTCATATTTTTTTATTTTAAGTAAAATAAGTACGGATCATCATGTACCCTTATTGAGTGGAAGATTAATATTAAAGCTCTACTCTGAAGCAAAGGGTTACTCAAGTATGTGAGTGAGGAACCTCAAGACACTAATTCTAAAAAGGTAAAACAATTGTATAGGACAAGAAGGACAAAGCCCATGGTGTGATTTCCCTCCATGTGGACAATGTATATACACCCACGTTAGAAACATTGTCGATCCCAAAGTATTGCTTGAAAAGTTTTAGGGGTTGTGTAATCTGATTGATTCTACTCATATCAACATATGAGAGGCAGATCTCACAACCTTGTCCATGGATTCCTTTGAAACCATTGATGAGTATATCAGTTGGTTCAAGAAATTACAAAAGGACATCCAAACTGCAAGAGGAATTTGTAAGGAGAGAAGGGAAGGTTAGGAAGCATTGGAGAAAGAAAGGAATATAGAGTTACTTAATATTATCTCTAACAATGTGTTAGAAACATTTGAGATACTTTTTGTGGTTTTCGAGATGCTTTGCGTGTATTTTCTAGACTCTTTTGCAATGCCTATTGATGAGGTATTTAAATATCTCTTGCATCATCAAGCTAGAAGAAATAGTGTTGGAGAATATTACATTATTTTGTATATGGCAATGTACCACCTTGGTACATCATTGTAAATATTAGATTAGGGTTGTGTCTTAGATTAGTGAGTGAGTTAATATTTCATGTAATGTAATAATGTTCAGGAAAGCACAAGTGTCATGTAAATATGTGTGCAAGTGTCATGAGTGTAAATGTGCACAAGTGTCCACTATATAAGTGTGCACATGTGTCCTTATATTAGGAAGAGTTGTGTGAAGAGCCAAGTACAAATGTGCATATAAGATAGTGTGTATGCAAGTGTCAAGTATAGAAGCCAAGAGTCATAAGGCTTGGCATATGGAAAAGAAGAGTCATAGTAACCAAAGAGTTCTAGAATGGCTATATATTACTCCATAGAGGATATATGAGACATATGAGAGATAAGAGCTACATAGCGATCTATAGTGTTTACATAGTTTTTAGCATTGTCTATAAAGTCATTTCTATGAGATATTTGTAACATAAAGAGGAGTAATACAAGTTTGCATACATTTGAGCAACTAGTATTGTAAGTGATATTATTGTGTATATTTTAGGATTTACATTCATATTTCATCATATTATTGAATGTTATACATATTAGTTGGCTCATTTATCTATGTTACATTATCTTTATTGGATTTATTATATTTGATCTTACGATTAATTTTATTTAAGGATATTCCCACTGGGTAAGGAAAACCATTGAAGTTAAGGATATTACCACTCCATAAGAAAAAACAATGAAGTATTTCCAATAGGTTGAAGAAAAACCAGTGAAGCTAAGATTATTACCAATAGGTTGAAGAAAAACAAATAAAAATTAAGATTCAGATTTTAGAACGAACTAACTTAGAGGAAAGTTGGTCATTGCCATTCTGCTTCAGATTATTGAAAATATTTATAGAAGTTTCATATAAATTCTAGAGAAAGTTATCTAACATTTTGTTATAGTGAAAATTAATCTTCAGAATTTGAGAAGATTCCTACAATAGATAGAGAATATTTTCATCTTCGATTGATTGAAGGCAGTGATATTTCCTCATATAGATATTGATTCAAGTTGCAATTAAGTATCAAATATAGATCTTAATAAAAGTTTCAGGTCTCAAAGATAGACCTTGATAGATAGATTGAGTTTACCTATTCCAAGAATCTATTCAAAATAGAAGACAATCTACAAGTATATTTTTAGGTCTTGAAGATAGACCTTGATATTAATAGAGAAAGGAGACTCCAAAAGAGAAGTCCCATAGAAGCGGATAAGGGAAACTTGAAAAAGGTCCCATTGAAGGCTGACTCAAAGAAGACCCGAGAAAGAGGTCCTTGATAAAAGGTTAATTGGTCCTTAAGAAGAAAAGATACCACTAATATAATTTTCTCTACAAAGATAGAAAGCAAATAAACAAACTTGAAGGTAGCAAGAAGACTTCAAGATAGTAGAAAGTCTTGAGGACAGTCCAAGTTAAAGGACAACATAAGAACAACACAAGGCAAAACAACTTGAAGATGAAGATAGAAGCAACATTTGGAAGGAAAGTTTGAAAGTCACAAGGACGATATTGAAGATAAAGATTCAACAAGTATAGAGAAGCTAGCATAAAAATACAATATATTAGATTGATGCAAAGCATCATAGAAGACCACATGGGTAGCAATTTTTGAAAGGTAAAGGATAGCATTCAGAGAAGATTTAAAGGTAAATTCATAGAAGTCCACATTGGACAAAAATATTTGATAACAAATTCAAAGAGAGCAAGGCAACATTCATAAAAGCGCTATTGAACAAAGGAGAAGATAGTGTTAAGAAGAAAAGAGATTTGGTAGCATTAAAGAACTCGAATTTTATAGCTAGCATAAAAGAAGAAAGATTGGAAAACAATCTAAATGGTGAAGAACGTTGCATGATAAAGGTAATATTTGAGGAAAGTTTACAGTTTAAGCAACAAGAGAGCTTGGAAGAACATTTTGCACTCAAGCCAAAGCATCCAAATTTGCACCTACAATATTAAAGGAAGGAAAGAGATTAGAACAGAAAGATATAAGAGAATGTAGTAAAACATTGATAGAAGAGCCAAGTATTAAGACGTCAGATAATAAATCCAAGTGCCAAGGACATGCACCAAAGATATAAAGATGTAGAGAAGCAAGGAACTAGGGAAGTGAAACTAAATCCCCCTAAGTCAGCACAATGCAGAGATAGATTGGTTTGTAGCAAGTATAGTGTTACATTGGAACAACCAAGTGCTGGAAAAATCTAGTCATCTAAAGCATTGAGTATTGGAAAGCATAACATCCGAGAAGCCAAGCGCATAGCAGTAGAAGATAAGCTTTAAAATAGAAAGTAGTAAGTTTTTGCAATAGAAATATAAAGGGCAGTTATACAAAGCCGAGCGCCTAAGAGTGTCTTAAGTGAAGCTACGAGTGCCATAACAAAGATACAAGTGTTGAAGCTAAGTGTTGCAGTCACAAGGGCCAAGAAGGAATGCAAAGAGTCGATATCTACCATAGGTAAACATAGAATCTTCAAACAACCACAAGGGCCAAGAAGGAATGCAAAGAGTCGAGAGCCATCCACAAGTGAGTGGAAGATCAAAGGACGCAAAAATTAGAACGAAGAGTCGTGACAGTTGAAGAGTCAAATATCAAGCTAAGACGTAGGAGTAAGGAAGAGACTTAGATCAAGCTAAGAGACCAAAAATTATAAGTCTTACTAAGGTGTAGAAGACCAAAATATGCAAAAGAATAAGACGTCAATAGCTAAGGAAAAAATTAAAGTATTTTATGTAGAATTCGAAAAGCCAAACAAGTAAATGTCAAACGTATAAAATATATAGCATTGGAAGGAAGACATCTCAATCACCAAGTCATTGAAAAGGTGAAGAAGGCAACACGTTATGATACCTAAAATACAATTTCCAAACAAGAGGATACCTCGTCAAGACGTGTTGAATGTAATGACATAAGGTTTAAGTGCAATTAAATAATTTAAAATGTTTGAGGCAGACGAAAGTGAAACACCCACAAAAGTGATTAAAGAGGCACTTACATGAAGAGCAAAATATTCCATTTTTTGGCAGTGTTCAATGAAACATTCAAAAAGAGTGCAAGATGTTGGTTTTCAAAGCTAGAAAGGAGGAGAAGTGAGCACCAAGAAAAATTGCCATCAAAAGCCTACGTAAGGTAAATTAGGTTTTTGATTAATTTTTTCAAAGCTTAACCTAAGGTTTAGTGGAGTGATAAGGGAAATTATTTGATATTTTAATTTTTCTAATGTTTTAAAGTTTAATTTGGAGTGAAAAGGTGAATTAATAGTTTAATTAAGGTTTTTAGAGTTTTTGGAGTGATAAGTAGAAATAGATATAAAGTTATTTTTGCATTTGAAGGTTTGGTTACTTTATTATTTCTTGAAATTGAAAGGTCAAAGAATATTTGCAAATTATTTAATTGTGGAGAGATAAGGAAGCCTACTTCAAACTTAGGAATATTAAATTTGCAAACATTCTTATTTTTCTAGTTTCTAATTAATTAGGGAGTCATAAGGAATTCAACATCATAATTTTTTAAAAATTTAGAAAGGTTGAATCATTTAAACTTAGGGAGTCATAAGGTAGTCAACTTCAAAGGTTATATGAGTACTACCATGTCTATCAACAAATTCTTTCTTTCAGAGTCTCAACTTCTCAAAGGTCCTAACTATGCTTCATGGAAAAACAAAGTAAAATCCATTTTGATAGTAGAAAAACTTTGGGACATTGTTAGAGGAATAAAAACTAAACCTGCTGAAGGTGATAGAGAAATTCAAAAATATGAAGAAGAAGCAAAAGCCCTCATGATAATAACATTTGTAATTACATATGAGATACAACCTTACATAAGCACAATAGTAACCTCTACAGAAGCTTGGAATACTTTAGCCAAAATATTTGAAGAAAATAATAAAGCTACTATTTTGAATCTTCAAACTCAGTTACATTCCTTAAAAGTTAATAGTGGTGAAAGCATTGAATTATTTTTAAGAAGAGTGGCAGACATAAAAGCAAAACTATTAACTTTAGGAGAAAAGTAGAGGACAAATTTATTTTTCAAGTGATCGTGATAACTCTTCCAAAAAACTACAAGCACCTAGTTACATATTTGCAAATTCTAAGTATACTTCATTTGATGAGTAAGTCAATATTCTACAAGAGTATGAAGTAGAAAATCTAGTCAAATATGAGATGACTAACAATGCCTTAGTACCAAGAGCTAACACACAAGGAAATATTGCTTCAAATTCAAGAGACAGGTTTAATAGGAGTAACATATATTGTCAGATATGTAGGACAAATCATAATACACATTTTTGTAGATATAATCCAAGGAATCAATCTCAAGGAAACCAAATAAATAAAAGTGATCAAACAAATAGGCTAATCCATCCAAGACAATATTAAACTTAGTATCGTCTAAATCAACTAGAATTTCAACATCAATATCCTTTTTAGTACCAATATAATCAACCATAACAACAATATAGAGAAAGAAATCATAAAGGCCATCTAGCTCAAGAAATTCAAGAACTAGAAGAAACTATAGAAGAAAATGAAGTCAAAGCTCTTTCAGCAAATTAGTAATTCATGAAGATGATATTTTTAAAGATAATAATCACTCACTTGATCATAATATAGAAAAGCAACAAACTGAAGAAAGCAAAAAAGAAAAACATAGACTTTAGGATCAGGAGAAAGATCATATTGAAGACTAAAATCTCCAATAACCAAATAATGTAGTACAAGGGAAATTGGAGAATATTACATTATTTGGTACATGTCAATGTACCACCTTGGTACATCATTGTAAATATTAGATTGAGGTTGTGTCTTAGATTAGTGAGTGAGTTAATATTTCAGGTAATGTAATAATGTGTATAAAATGCACAAGTGTCATGTAAATATGTGTGCAAGTGTTATGAGTGTAAATGTGCATAAGTGTTCAATATGTAAGTGTGCACATGTGTCCTTAGATTAGGAAGAGTTATATGAAGAGTCAAGTACAAGTGTGCATACAAGATAGTGTCATGTGTATGCAAGTATCAAGTATAGAAGCCAAGAGTCATAAGGCTTGGCATATGGAAAGGAAGAGTCATAGTAACCAAAGAGTCATCCTAAAATGACTATATATTACTCCATAGAGGATATATGAGACATATGAGAGATAAGAGCTACATAGCGATCTACAATATTTACATAGTGTTCTACATTGTCTATAGAGTCATTTCTATGAGATATTTGTAATAGAAAGAGGAGTAATACAAGTTTGCATACATTTGAGCAACTAGTAATGTAAGTGATGTTATTGTGTATTATTTAAGCTTTACATTCATATTTCATCATATTATTGAATGTTATACATATTAGTTGGCTCATTTATCTCTGTTACATTATCTTTATTGGATTCATTATATTGCAACTTTATTATATTTGATCTTGTGATTACTTTTTTGTGGTAATTTATATTAAGTATAAGGCTTCAAAAGTCATCAAATAGATGTAAGGAAAATTTTGTTTTTGGTAAAGCTCTTCAAAAATAGGTTGTTGTAAAAAAATCAAAATGATAAAGAGGGCAAATAGAATGAGAAAAAACCCAAGAATCCCTTTAAGAAACCTACTTGTGAATTTTACAAGGACACAAGGTGGAATTTTGTAAGCTTTGTATCAAGAAGTTGAAGGAAGCAACAAGAAAGAGGATGATGATGATGTTCTCTTCTATGTACAATTTGAGGACAAATTTGAAGGAGAAACCTCATAGGCACATGTTGTGATTCATTTTGCATGTTGAACATCCACCTCTTTGGATGAGTGGATAGTTATTCAAGGTCTACTAGGAACATGACAAAGCACAAGCGCTTCTTCAAGACTATAAAAAATCATAAAGAGAACATGTCATGATTGGAGATGACTCTTCATTACAGGTTGCTAGAAATAGGGACATCGTTATTGAATTTTCATGATTGAGATACTTCATGTTTATAATGTTGGCCCTAAAATTTTGTTTATTTATCACATTATTCATACAAATAAGAAAGTAGAATTTTGGTCTGATAGATGGGTGATTAAGGATATAGACAATGGGTTCAAAGATATTGATTTTGGATATTGTTTTGAAACTAACCACATGTATAAGTTGGGTGAAAGACCTACCTTCTATGTTACTTCTAGAAAGAAAAGCTTTGTTACCATGGTTGCACTTGTTGATAATGAGATTTAGAATGGATATCATAGGCTTGGGCATCTTAGTTATGATTTCTTGAGATACATGAGTCAATATTATATGGCCAATGGGATTCCATACATATCCCTTCCAAGTGGTGCATGTGAGGGATGCATTTTGGAAAATCATCATAGGGAGACCTTTCCAAAAGGAGTTGCTAGGAGGGCATCTCACCCTTTGGAGATCATATATAGTGATATTTATGGACCTATGAGTACACCTTTTCTTTTAGGAAATAGGTAATTCTTTCTTTTCATTGATGAGTTTTCTAGATATGTGTGGGTATATACTATTCACAATAAGAATGAAGTGTTTGAGAAGTTTAATACTTTCAAGGATCTTGTTGAAAATTAGATAGATAGAAGGATCAAGTGTCTAAGAACAGATGGGGATGGTGAATATGTTAGTCATGCTTTTCATGATTTTTGACCTCTAATGGAATAACATATCAAAGGTTTGCTCATTATACTAGGTAAATAGAATGATGTGGTTGAAAAAAAAAAGAGGGTAATTATGGAGATGACATACTATATGATTCATGCCAAGGGACTAGACCATAATTTTTGGGATGAGGAAATCACTTATGTAGGGTACATAAATAAAAATTTCTACTTGGGTGGTTCCAAGGCTAACACCTCTTGAGAGATTGATAGGGGACAAGCAGATGTATCTCAATTTTGGATATTTGGTTCTTTATCATGGGATCACATACCCAATGATATTTAGAAGGAGACATCAAAGAGCCATAAGTGTCTATTTTTGGGGTATTTTGATATCTCAAAGGCATATAATACCTATGATCCTCAAAGGATGATGTTTTGATCAGGAGAGATGTCATTTTTGATGAGGTTCTAGGTATTCCTTCCACTTCCCTCTAGAACTTTTAGTTATTGAATATTTTCATTCTCTGTATATTCTAGGTTTAATAGGTTCATTTATCTTGCTTGGTTCTATTTCCATTATAGAATATTACCCTTGCTCGAGTGGTTGTTCCTTGCTTATCGATTGTATACCTTAATGGCTAGCTTCTTAGACAATTTCTTCTTCACCTAGAGTGGGGAAGGATGAACAGGATAAATTAGTTCAAAATATTCCAGTATTGAATAATGAGGTGAGTGGTAATGAGTTGGATTCTTCTATTTTAGTTTTTGATGTTTATATATGTAGTATATACATGCTTCTTCTAATAGTCCTACACCCAAGTGGGTCAATACACTTCTGAAAGATGCTAAGTCCATTCTGTCTCTTGAGCATTATGAAAATGATCCTTCCTTATCCTTACTTTTGAAGGTATCCCATTTACAAGATCCTCTCACATACTCACAGGCTATGGGTAAGCTTGAATGGGAAGAGACTATGAAAAAAGAGTATGAGGCACTAATGAAGAACAAGACGTGGAAATTATTTTCTCTTCTAGAAGGGAAGGATATTGTGGGGTGTAAATGTATCTGTAGGATAAAATACACATTAGATGGTCAGGTAGAAAAGTACAATTCATGCCTTGTCACCAAGGGTTTCTATAAATAAGAGGGAGTGGACTATTCCAATACTTTTGCACTTGTGGAAAGGATGGGCTCTTTCAAAATTATTCTCTCCACTACTGCCTCCTATGGATGGAAGGTTCATTAGATGGATGTGAAGAGTGCATTTCTACATAGGAAAATTTAGCAAAAAATATACATGTAGCAACCATCCAATTTTGAGATAGAGGGACTTACTCCATTTGTATGTACTAGATCTTGTATGGTATTAAGTAGGCTCCTTGAGCTTGGTATGAGAAGATCCATTCCTTTTTTCTTAGTTGTGGATTTTAGTGATGAGAGGTTGAGCATGATGTTTACATCAAACATTAGGATGAGAAAACTTTAGTGATTGTGTTGTATGTTAAGGATATTCTCATCACCAACAACTCCACTACTATGATTTAGGATATAAAGTCATGACTTTGTTCCACCTTTGAGATGATAGATTTAGGGCTTTTGTACTACTTTCTAGGAATACAAATTGAACAAATAGACTTTGGCATTAAAATTTCTCATCCCAAACATGCTTTAGATCTTTAGTAGTTTAGTATGGAGGAGTGTAAGCCTACTAAGACCCCTTTTGCCTTAGATTTGGAACTTTGGGATGATTGCACTACACCTTTTGTTGATACCACTCTATATCAATCTCTTATGGGATAACTTCTCTATCTCACTCATAGTAGATTGGATATAACCTTTGTTGTTAAATATTGCTCTAGGCATATGCAAGCACTTTGAGAGAGTTATTGTACAACAATAAAGCATATTCTTAGATACATTAGAGGCACCTATCAGATGGGCACCCACTACTCTATTGGTTCCCCTATGCTTTTAAAAAAAATTTAGATGTTGATTGGGTAGGTGTTTAGGATGAATGTCTCTCCACTACAAGCTCTATGTTCTACTTAGAATCCATCATGTTTTCATGGCATTATAGATGTCAATCCACCATTTCTCAGTCTTCCATAGAGAATTAATATTGTGTTGTCAATGAGGTAGCTAAGCATCTCAGGTGGATGCTAATGATGTTGGAGGAGATTGGTATTCCAAAGAGTTTTTCTATTATTCTTCATTATAATAATTAGAGTACTATTCAACTTGTCCATAATCTTGTATTTCATCAATGGATAGAGCACATTAAAATTTGCATGTGTTTCATCAATTTTGTGCACATGTGGGGACTCCTTTGATTTGGGGAGTATCCCTTAAGGGGGATCCAATGTAAGGGTCTTTCTCCATGTTCCTAATTTAGCTTTAGGAAGGATGTTAGAATATGTAGAGGTTAAGCTTCTCTTGAGGCCACAACCAACTATTTGCACTTATACTTATTATATTTTCCTTTTGGGCCTATGTAAATATTGTAAAAGGTATTTTTATTATATTATATTATTTTATTCTTGAGGGTCAATCTCATAACCTTTAATGAAGATTATTTTTCATCTAAAAACACCCCATTATATTATGTGTTCTTTATGTTGTGTATTTCTTTTGCTAAGCAATACTGGGTAATGATCGATTCCATTCACTTTTGGAAACTACTGCAAAATATGATATTTATATCTCATTAATAAGATTACAAAATAAAGCATCCATGGCTAGTGGTCAATATTGGCATGATATTTTCCCTCCCTACAATTTTTTCCCCAAGGTTTCCCCAAAGAAGGTGATGGTGTCTTTATCTAATTATATATGTGTCCATCTAGTTAGCAAAATATTCACTATATTAGTTCCATTGAACCTTTCAATTGATCAAATACCCCTCTTCATATTTGTATAGACCATCAAATAAGATCCACTTATATGGGTTCATCCTATTGATAATATGGATCCACTTCCTTGAAATATTATAGAATCAAAATAACCTAATCTTTAATTTTCTTAAGTATATGTGGTTTGAGCATATTTTTATTTGCTATTTACTCCCAACTCCATCTTGTCGTATCTTGATGATATTTAATGTCAAGTCATATAGGGTTATGTAAATAAAATTATGAAAATTATTGTTACAAATTATAGATATGCCACCCAAAATTTTTGGTTATTCATAACACAAATCCCCCTAATATATTCCACCACCTTATTGAACTTCGTATAACTACTAATATAAGGGTGATGGGCGCACAAATTTATTGAAGTACCCAATGATAATTGTGATGTACTCCAACATTTAGAGACATAAATTGAGTCTCTCAAATATTATAGTATTAGGAATCCCATGCAAGTGCACTATATCATAAGAATGTTATCATTGCATAAGCATCATTGGTCGTTTAAGGAGAAAAAAATAGGCACCCGTCAATTTATCGACTTTAACCATAATATATTTGTATTGATAGATTGACATGTGTATGCTTACTATGGAACCTATATAAATGATATTCTATTTCCATTGTAGAATATCATGGGAATATAGTAGACTTTCCAAGTGTTAATGTTAACTTGTTAGCATTTTAAGCATTGAAACATAAATACTGATGAGGCCTGAAAATGCCTTATTTTTACACTATGTTTGATTACCATATTACTAAACATGAAAAATTTAAATGCCAAATAGTTTATTAGAATATATATTTGTTAAGTGTTTGCATGATTTTATGTTTGGAACATTATACCCCTGTTTTGACTATTTTCAACATTTTATGCACTGTTTCAGTTGATTAAGTAGCATATAAAATTTGTAGTAAAATTACATTATGATGATATGAAAAAATTCCTCTTATAAAAAACTACAACTTTGCTTTTTGAAGCAAGTCAATCTGAGCTGTAGATAAAAAGTTATGAAGGTTTCATCATGTTCATGCCTTAAGTCTTTTATGGAGTTGTTAACATGTGCAAATCTGCATTAGGGTAACATTGGAAAATCTACTGGGAATGATCCAAAGTGAGTTAAGGTACCAAATTCATACCAATGGTACTTCATAGTACATAGAACACACGACCCAAATTTGAATGCATAAGGACAAGTAATCGGGAAGTTATGGGGCCTGCAAAATGACAGTTTCACACTTTTTGACAGCTGGAAATTCTAGTGAAAATTTGTGTTAGAGGCCAACTTGACAGTGATGCTGGGAGCAACTCCTGAAGAGTTAAGAGCTGAAAATTTAACCAAGTGTAGTTCATACAATAAAGAACACGTGAATATAATTTGGTATACATTGGATATATGAGGAACAAGTTATGAGCACTCCAAAAGTGCAGCTGGGCATGTTTTGACAGCTGGAAAAACAGGATTTTCCATACAAATTCCAACAAGTTGACATTGAATGGCAAGGCATGGAATTCACACATGGAGAAGGATAAAAGCTATTGCAATCAGATCTTGAGAGATAACCCACCTGAGAAAAGCATCTGAGATCACCTGAAGACCACACAGTTAGTCAATCTGAAGATCTTCGGATTGAGCAAACATCTTCGGATTGACAGAATGTAGTTTCTTCGAATTGAGCCAGTTATCTTTGGATTGACAGCAGAAAGTGCTTTTTGACTTTTTGACTATTTTCTGACGATGGAAAAAGGGAAAGAAGGTTGAGAAGGTTAAGGGAAAATATCCCCCAACTGTCTTTACGTCCTTGCCGTCCAAAAGCCACCATTCATAGGAAAATATCAATTGATCCTCTTCTAGGATAAAACCAAGAAATGTTGCAGCATAATATGAATTGATCTCCAGGATAGGAATAGTATATTTTCTGTTTGTAAATAAATCTTATGCATCTATAAAAGGATAGCTCCCATGTCGGTTGAGTTTAAGGAGAGAATAAGTAATAGAAAAATAGGCAGTTTTAAGCTTTGTAACAGTCTACAACAACAGAACTGTAATGTCATTTTTAGAGTAATAAATTGCAGTTCTTTTGTCAGATTTTGTTCTGATTTTTAATTAGTTAAGGAGTGTTTTTCACCTCCTTCTAGATCAGGAAGTATGGGCGCACTTTCAAATCTAGAAGGAGGGATTTTATGGTAGGTTTTAATCTGTAATTTTGCTACAACAAAATTAACAGATTGCTTGCCAGATTTCATTTTCTTATTTTTATTTTGTATTATGTGATTGATGTTTTCTATTATGTTTGTGTACAATATTTGTGTGTGTGTTAGCTGACAAATTATATTAAATATTTATTTCTTATTTTCTTTGCTTTCCATGTTCTCTTATTTTTATGTTTCAGCAGCTTTCAATTTCCAGCAGATTTCATTTTGTTGTTAATTCCTGTAGCAGAAGCTTGACAACCTTTCGTGGCAGGGCATTGACAGGTGTTTCATTTCCAAGCATCACTTCCATTTTGCAAGAATAAACTAGGTTTCAATTTTGCAAGTGTAATTTAGGATTTCATTTTAGCAACATTTCAATTTAGCAATTTCAATTATGTTATTTCAATTCTGCAAAAGTAGATTAGATTTCAATTCAGCAATTTCAATTCCTACAATTTTAGTTAACTTTAATTTTCTGAACTTAGATTTAGTTTTTATTTCTTGCAAGTTTCCGTTCTGCAGATTAGGTTTAGTGTGACACCAAAATGCTAAACCAAGTTTGTTTCACCCAATAATTGCTTGAAATCTAAATGCCTAAATTGTACTCTGCCCTAAACTTCTATCGTAGACAACCTTGGACACCACCCCAAATTGATATATCATTGAGATTAAATATTGGGATTAACGACACTCATCAAATACAATATGCTACATCAACTTTGGTGAACAATAAAATCACTTAGGTGTACATGATTATTATGACTCAAGATATCTTAGATAAGGTGCTATATATCCCTCATATGACTATTTGAAGCATATTGCCATAACTATGAATGTATATATGCTTATGAAAGGATAGTAGTCCATTCACCTCAAAATGACTCATTTATGTGAACTTCTCAAGGAGACTTCACTTTGAACCTTCAAATGCCATAGAAGTTGCTCTAGAATTTGCTTTTTAGAAATAACACAAACATACTTATATTTGCCAATATATTCAACCAATTGAATCCCCTTATTTTGAACATACGTAATATCAAAGTTCAAATTTATTCTCACTTAGGAATTCCATCAACACATTTATTGGGAATTTAAAAATTTCTAGGTTAAAAAATACAATAAAATATAGTAATTTAACATGGAATTAAATTTATGCCCTAATAGGTCCAAATGCCACATATATGTGGTTATATTATGGATGAAAGTTTAAGATTATGGGCATAGTCCAAGTTATTTTTTTTATTAGGGTAAGAAAGGGTTTTAGGGTCCCCAAACCCATTACAACAGGTCAAATGAGATCATACAATAAAGCTTTGCAACCTTGTCAAAATTCTAACATAAGAAAATTTGATATCCATTCCATTTCTTAAAGTGCCACATATAACAAACCAAACAGTATTCAAAACTACAACTACCAATAACACTAGTGCACCACGAAACAAAACATAAACTACATGAAATAACAGATCCCCAGTAAACAAGAACAATCACAACAAAAAAAAGTAATAGACTTCTTCTAGCAAATACAATCCTTGATGTCAGCCATATCCATTGCTTTCTTAGTTCTCAACTCACGTAGCTTCTTCTTCGATTCCTCAAGAAGTATACCAATATCCCTCACCATAATTACGATAAAATTGTAAGTTTGGTTCACCTTCGTCACTATTCCATTTAATATTTCATAGTTTTTCTTAAGTTCTCCACCAACTGGAGGTCATGAGGAGAGTTGTTCCACTCCTTGATTGGTTTCCCTTAGTAGTGATTTCCATAAAATGAGGTGGGAACATAGTGACCCAATAAATGGAACAACCTTCCTCTAACGAGACTCTAATATTGACCATATTGTCTACTGCTTTGTTTCCTTCCTTGTAGATATGTTGGATTTGAATGTTCCTCATATTTTTAAGAACCAACCTACAATACTTGATCATCTCCTTTATAGACTTGTTGGAGTCTGAATTGACATCAAGGAAAACTTGAACTATGACTACAAATCTATGACTTTCTTGGAGGCGCACACCCACTAATTACAACTCAAACCTCGACATGAGATGGATCAAATATTGATTCAATCCAACCTCCAGAGTAGGCTAGTATACCTTATCAAGTAATTAGTGTTGAATCAATTAAGCTCAATTAAAAGTGTAATTTTAGGGATAGAAATGAGATAAGGGTTAGAAAATAATCAAGTGAATAATAGTTGGGTAAAGCTAATAGCATTGACAAATATCAAGAATCCTACGATCAGTCACATTTCTAGTATACCACACTTAAGACTAAAACATTCAAAACTTATCATCTTCATCATTAAAGAATAATAAAATACTTAGAGAACTATTTCAAACATCTGAAATGTTAATAACCCAAATAGTAGAATTAAATCAACATCTAGACTAACAGAAAATAAACTCTCTATAGAATTTGTTTAGGCATGAACCATTCCAATTTTCTTCAAATTAGCAATCCAATATCAGTAGAACTAACTAATTGTAATAGCAGTAGTAGAAATGAATTCACAAAATAAACTCATAGAGATGAAGACACAAGTCTGAGGCAAACATCCAAGTAATGCTCCTTCTATTGATTTCTAAGTAAAATTACAATAATATATCAAGCAAACACTCTAGATCCAACCCTTAAAAATGAGGGTTCGACCTCTTTATATATATTTTACAATCATAGTAAAATAATGGGAACATTACAAGGATTTATATGTCAGATCAGTAGGATGCTGAGGTGGCAGTCTCTTATTGGTTTACAAGAAAAAATAAAGGAGCTACGCTCCATGAACTCTACAACTTTGATCTCTACAAGTTGCTCGACCCTCAGCAGGATTTCAATGGCTGAATTGGTTGCAGGTTGATCTGGATCATCCCCTGTTCTTGATCAAGCTTTTCATCCATAGATCCATAAGTGAAAATGTAGGAAAACCTTAATTCCAATGATGCTTGGTCTACCCTAGTTATTTTTGTTGGTGCTCTTCAGGTTGCTCTGCATTCTCTTCATATTTGAAATCCACTGCTTCAAATTTTTCCAGGTTAGGTTTGACTAGTTTGACCGCGAAATGAAATCTTTGAAGCAAATTGTGTCCTTCAAAATTTATTGGTTGAATTCTTTTGGGTTGGGTTTAACCATTTTGACCATAAAATTCAACATTCTATATTATCCAAATGGGCCTTGCAACCTCTACCGAACTTTGCCTTACCTTCCATAGTGTTTTGTTTTAATTCTGCTAATCTAAATTCTGCTAAGTGTTGTTTGACCATGGAATTTCAATCTTGTGTCGATTCTGGATGGAATTTAATATTGTATCACCGTATCTTAGTCAAAGTCCATTGCTCTTGTTTTTGCTATGCATTGTTTAACTGTGTTGATTGCGGATTTCACACTCTAGTGGATTTTAATATTACCAACACCTAGCAAATTTTATTTCTAAATCTTAGCTAATTTTACCAAACTTGCTATGTGTGTGGTCTTCCGCTGTAGAAACTAACCTCGGGCTAAAGTTGCTCTTTTGAATTTCACTACTTCAGTTTCCACTAAGAATTGCTTGATTGTGTTGACCACAGAATTCTACACCTTAGTAGAATTTAGCACTGACCTTGAGGTTTTTTATCAACACTTAGCCAAATTTTATAAAATTGGCTAAGTATGTGGCATTTTTGGGCCTACATTATGGCATATCCTGGGGAGCATTGCTAGCAAGGCTTACAAACTCAGATCCTTATCCTTTGGGCACTGGAGTAAAAAAAAATTGAATGGGTAATCTAGCACTACAGCCGTGTACTTCAACAATCTGACATCTTACACTTTGCTGACTGATATCCTCATGGGCACGTAGAATCTACTCCAGCTAGTTGCGGAATATGCCTCCAGGAAAAACTTCCTTATTAACCTCACTCTTTTAAGCTGCTTGTAGAAAAAATCAAAGAGTAAAGGTTCATATGGAGGCCATGCTAGAAGTAGCTATTGCTATGCTAAAAAATGTATGAAAGTATACTCCTTTATAGACTTGGTCAAAAATATGTTCATCAAAACTCAGCTTCACAACTTTTACATGCCTAGACAAGCTCATGCTTCTTCTACTGCATTTTGACATTGTTAGATTCCAAAATGCTTTACACAAATACCTCTATGGCTATTCCGCTAACCACTATCATTCAAAACTTTTAACTATATTACAACAAAATTCTTAACACTCTCATGCCTTTACTAGTGGTCCTGCTCCTGGTTGTCCTGGACCTCTACAGTGTCCTCTACTTTCTCTTCAACTGTAATATCTTTCTCATCATCTTCTTTTTTATGTATCTCTTCCGTGGCTTCCTCTTTGTCTTCAATATCCTCCTCTTGTTCTTCATATTGAATTTCTTCATGTACTTCCTCTCTTCTTCTTCCTGCTCCTCACCTTCATTTCCTTCACCTTATGGGTGTACTTCCTCTTTGTTTCCTTCTTCTTCATGTTCCTCTTCCTACACCTCTTCTTCCGGATCTTCCTTGGTATTCTCCTGTTCTTCATCATCCTCAACTTATTTCTTCTCTGTATTTCCTTTTAAAGTCTTATTAGCTTGGTTCAAGGTATTTATGGCCTTGTTCCAGGATGCTTGAGAAAGATTATTTATTTCCAATAATTATCGATGAATGTAACGTAGCTCAGTGGTTTTATCATATGAGATCAAAGTCCCCCAGTCAGCTAAATCTCCCACGAGGTATTTGAATCTGGTCAAGTTTTTAATCAACTACATCACTTTATCTTACTCAATTGGCTCCTGCCATGCATCTATCTCTGATTCATCTTCAATTATTACTTGTGTGTTATTTCAGATATCGTCTTCTGATATCATCACATTTCTATCATCCCAAAATATGTTGAAGCCATATTTCATCATTTCCTCATTGGTATCTATGATCCTTTGAAGCTCATCATTCAATCTATTAATTAGCGGCCACCCCTTCTAAAGCAAACCATTTTTATTGAGAATAATCCTAGTTGTGATCCTTGAGGTGCTCCAGTACTTATTGGGGATGGGTTTACCCATGTGATTACACTTAGCCTCGAACAGATTGAAGAATTCAATGGCCTGATGAGCTATTGGTTGTATTTATTTTGTGATGGTCTCCACATCTTCCCTTGTCTTTTGCAATATGTGGCTGGTCTAATCTATGGATTTTAGAGCACTTCTCCAAGATGTCAGACATAATTTATTTTCTGACTTGTTTCACCTTAGTCGTGGAGAATCCTGCAACTTTAGTTTTCTCAATATGAAGCTACTGCTATAAAGCCTGTATCTGCTTCACATATTCCTTATTCTGCTCCTGTAGCTGCTGAACCTGCTCTTTGAAGTTTACCATATTCTCAGATTTATCCTACCATTTTTTAGCATCATTCTCTAAGGCTTTCATTTCTTTATTTTGATCCTTGATGTTGGCTTCAATCCTGGTGATATTTTATTCCATTTTGGTAGACTACTCGTTGTAGATGTCAATTTTGACAAACATGGTTTCTAGCCCTGCTTTGGATATGATAAACTCATCCTTCATGACTAGTTGTGTGATATATTCAGTCTTCTCCTCTAAACGATAGTCTTCCACTGTCATATCCTCATCTAGTTTATCAACCAAGGGGATCATCTTGTACTTTGTCCTTTTCCATGGGATAAACCATTACTTTATCAACCAAGGGGATCAACCATTACTATTTTTCTCACCTTGGTAGCTCCCTTAGAATACTGAGCCAATTTATTGCTCTAGTAGCTTTGTGCTCTCAATGAGGTGCTCTTAACCTTTTGCAAAGATGCTACTATAGGGTGATCCATGGGAGTGGATGGGGTGAAATTTGTAGGAAAAAATGGGATCATCATAGCTGAGAGGGGAGTGGTGGTGATAATAGTGGATTCTGTGTCCATAGTGGAAGTAGAAAATAAAATGGAACTAATAGATGCAACTGATGGTGGGGTCAACTGTAGTGATATTACCATCATTGATGGGGGCAGTGATGATGGAGGAGTTGTATTTATGAAATTTGGAGGTGGAGATAAAATTGGAACTTGCGATGAAAGAGGAGGGATGATGGTTTAGGACTCTTGAATGTATGAGGTGGAGAGAGATCGAGATGAGGAGATGAACACGAATGAGGTGGAGATGGATGTGGGGAATTATGCACTGGTGATGATATTTTCACTACCTTTTGAACTTGAGAATGGGAGGGGTATATCTTCAGGGAATAAGTAGGAGAAGGAGGAGAGAGGGTAGAAGCCATACTTGAGCCTACCACAGTAGACTGTTTGAAAAATTCCTCAACACTCCTCTATTGCTTTTGCTGCATTTTATGCTTACCTAATTCAACAAGTAACTTATTTCGCTCTTCTCAAATTTTGCTTCTTAAAAACTAAGGTGTCAATTTCCCATACTATACCTTCTGCCTTCCTCTTGAATACTATAGTTTTCTCTAGTTCATGTTGACACTTTGTCACATTATACAAGGGGTAGAAGAATAGTAGAATTTTCGTATAATATTCTTTTTTTTTTTATTGAAAGTTTTTCTTTTAAGTTACAACAATTTTGACTCTCCCTATCATAGAATGAAGAAGAAAGAGCTTCGCTACCAAACAGGCCGAGGAAAATAGCTTCACCGAAAGAAAAGAAGGAGAATGTGAAAAGAGCTTCGATCCTGAAGCACTTCAAATCACCACTTCGGGTGAAAACCTTGCAAAATATTTTCGTCAAAGAAAATACAAAGATAACGCTTCGCACCCGAAGCATTTTCAGTAGCAGCTTCAGGCGGAAGTCTTGCGAAGCAGCATCCGAACGACTTCATCGAAGGAGAAGAGCATAATCCAAAATTAGCTAAGGTAGGGAAACTACTTCGGGCCCGAAGTATTTCCAACACCCACTTCGGCCAGTTTTCACCCGAAGCAATGGTGCCCAAAGCAAAATGACAATGTGTCAAAAATAGATAAATGCCTCAGAAGGATATTCCCAGAACCATAGTTTTGAAAGAGAATCAGGCCGAAACATTTTCAGCCGAAGCAGTTTTGCCAACAAAAGGATAAAGAGCCTCATTTCAAAGATATGTAGCTTTGGCGAGGCAGATATGTAGCGAAACACTTTTGGGCCCACGTTCCAAGGCGGGCAACTTCCCAAGGTGATCGAAGGCCCCTTACAAGTACCCTCTTTCTTGCCCGATAAGTTCGCTGACCATTCTTGGCAAACGAAAGGGATGTAACAGTCCTTGGAGTAAAACCCGGCGGGCGTAACGATCACTCGAGCACAACATCCAGAAGCCAGGGACACTCGAGCAGTGCATTAAATGAATGTTTCCATGGTTGACCCGATCACAGTTGCCAATTTTGGCAACCGATTTGAAAACTCAGTTGCAGCAGCCGTGAGGAGCCGATTTCTCAGGGCCCAAGGGTGTACTCCACCATTTTTGTAATAATGACTCAGAGGGTCGGGTCCTCTATAAAAACCCAGGCTTTGCAATGTAAAAGGGGGGGGAAATTTCTGCTAGAAAGTTGTTGTAACTTGATGTCCTGCGATTAATACTAAAGATATTTTGTGTTCCATTTCTCTCTTTTATGCTGCCTTCTGTGCTTAATTCTTTTATCTTTTCTCGTTCGCATACTGAGACTCTGAAACCTGAATCCGGTGTACGATCGGGGACCGAACCCCTAAAATTTGTCCTAAAGGATATATAGGAGAGGAAAAACATTCCTGTTGCTTTCTTTTATGTTGCCTGGTGGATCGAGGTTTCTGTTATTCCCTCGTCTTGATCGCTGTTACTCTGAACCCTGAATTCCAGCGAGAGAGAGAGGAGAACCTTGCGAACCCATCCAGAGGATACATAGGGAGGTCGGAACTGCGTTTCTTTCATTTCATTCTTGGTATTCCCTGTTGCTATTCGAGTTGTTAGCGAGTAATCGTGCTTCTTGTTCTCTCCCACCTCAAATCATCATCTTCTAACCCTTACTCTTTTTATTTCTTTCTCTAACCCTTACCCTTTTTTATTTCTTTTCCTAACCCTTACTCTGTTTATTTCTTTCCTGCACTCTCGTCTCAAACCCCAAAAGTAGATTAGTATAGGATCCGACCTTTCTCTGGAGATCGGCACGAGGGGCATCTCTTCCCTTTGGCGATAGAAGGCTTTGGCGAGGCGGATATGTAGCGAAACACTTTTGGGCCCACGTTCCAAGGCGGGCAGCTTCCCAAGGTGATCGAAGGCCCCTTACAAGTACCCCCTTTCTTGCTCGATAAGTTCGCTGACCATTCTTGGCAAACGAAAGGGACGTAACGATCCTTGGAGTAAAACCCGGTGGGCATAGTGATCACTCAAGCACAACATCCAGAAGCCAGGGACACTCGAGCGATGCATTAAATGAATGTTTCCACGGTTGACCCGATCACAGTTGCCAATTTCGGCAACCGATTTGAAAACTCAGTTGCAGCAGCCGTGAGGAGCCGATTTCTCAGGGCCCAAGGGTGTACTCCACCATTTTTGTAATAATGACTCAGAGGGTCGGGTCCTCTATAAAAACCCAGGCTTTGCAATGTAAAAAGGGGGGGAACTTTCTGCTAGAAAGTTGTTGTAACTTGATGTCCTGCGTCTAATACTAAGATACTTTGAGCTCATTTCTTCTCTTTTATGCTGCCTTCCGTGCTTGATTCTTCCATCTCTTCTTGTTTGCATACCGAGACTCGAACTCTGAATCCGGTGTACAATCAGGGACCGAATCCCTAAAACTTGTCCTGAAGGATACATAGGAGAGGAAAAATGTTCTGTTGTCTTTCTTTTATGTTGCCCGGTTGATCGAGGTTTCGTTATTCCCTCGTCTTGATCGTTTGTTACTCCGAACCCCGAATTCCAGGCGAGAGAGAGAGGAGAATGCCTTGCGAACCCATCCGAGAGGATACATAGGGAGGTTGATACCACGTTTCTTTCATTTCACTCTTGGTATTCCCTGTTGCTATTCGAGTTGCTAGCGGGTGATCGTGCTTCCTATTCTCTCCCACCTCAAATCATCATCTTCTAACCCTTACTCTTTTTATTTCTTTCTCTAACCCTTAACCCCTTTTTATTTATTTTTCTAACCCTTATCCCTTTTATCTCTTTCCTGCACTCTTGTCTTCAAACCCCAAAAGGTAGATTAGTATAGGAGCCGACATTTCTCCGGAGATCGGCACGAGGGGCATCTCTTCCCTTCGGCCTTTCAATGTTGGTCATAGGTCCAGGGCGCGCAAACCCACCGAAAGTCCTTTCCTGTGCGGATTTGATGACCAACAGTTTCTGGCATGCCTAGTGGGACCCAAGGTCCCATATTTGAGAAAATTTCTAGCCCGTCTTCACCGGAGCCAGTAGTTCCAACAAGTTCCCGGTGAGATCCGGTCAGTCTCATCTTCTGAGTAGTAGTGAGAATCGATGCCCTCATTACCGAAAGACTCTTAGCATCTGGCGACTCTATTTTAACTGAGAATCTCTGAAGTCATAAAGACCAATGTCTAAGCCTGGTTTTCATAACCAGGACTCCCCATGTTTTAAGAAGGTCCGAGTTCGGTGAATCTCTGGCCTGTCTTCATCTGACAAAATCACCTGGCGACTCAATTGAGCTGAAGATCCAGATTTCTTGGTCGTAGGCGCCTTTCAAAATCTGAAAGAAGATATCCCGGAGGAATCAAGGTTCGATGAGCAGCCTTGACCTCATCACGAGAGAAAGAATGTCCACCTAACGACTCCGACTCAGCGGTGACAACCGCGATTTCCACAAGCTGCTGTCATGATGGCCGGGAGAAGCTTTCCTAGCTGGAACGATCCAGGCCCCCTGAATATCCAAAGCTACCATGAGATTCCCAAAAGTGCCTTGAAGTCATTGATGAAATACAGCGGCACCGCAGGAATGGCTCGAGAGCACCTTGAAGATGTTGTCGATTTAGCGACCCTCCATGACATTATCCATGAAGATGTCATGATCAGACTTCTTGTTCTATCTCTGGAAGGAAGGGCACTGTGGTGGTACAGATTGCTTAGGCCCAAAAGCATCTGCTCATGGGATGACTTAGCGAGGGCATTGATCGAAACGTTTGATGGCTCTCAGGACCCCTTCCATCTCTTTGCATACCTCTCCACAATCAAGAGAGCACCTTCGGAAGGTATCACGGACTTCAACGTCCGATTCTACAGAAGTTGGAAGAGAATCCCGTTGGAGATCCAACCGACGCCCGCCCAAGCCCATATCTTCTATGTTCGGGCCTTCCATCCAGATGTAAGCCTCATTCTACTGCAATCAGGGGAATGAAGGTTCCCTCAAATATTCGAAGAGGCAATACGAGCGAAATAGCTTCTACTCCTATCGAGAAAATGGCAGTGGAGAGAAACTCCGTCGCTTCTTTCGATAATTACTGCTCCTGTTCGACCGACACAGTATTCATCTTGGGGCGTTCCTCACTCTGATCCGAGGCCCGAGATGCAGTCATTTGGAGCTCAGGAGGCAGATCTCATACTAGCCCAGTAATGGGAGTACGCAAGCATGGCCCACCTAATGAACAACATGGCTGCTTGCGATCTTCATCAAGAAGTGAACCGAGGAGAGGAGCAGACTCGAGTGGTAGAACCCGAGAACAAAGAGGGCACATTTTTGCACCCTTTTTGTGTCCCAAGAGATGGCATGCAAGAGTTCGGCCAAAGCTCATCAAGCCTATTCGATTTAGAGGATGAGCCCGAAGAGCTCCTGGAAGACTACTCTTCATCGGAGGAACCTTGTTACCATATCAGTGGGATGGAAGAACCTGTACCTGACCTTTATTTCGAAGAATCCAAAGAATTCTGGCATTGGGTCTGGTATTGGTTTCGGCTATCCCTAAGGCCAATGCCCCAGGAAGGCTTTCAAGTGGCGAACTTCTTCGCCAATAATCTGGGCACTCGCAGGAATGAAAATCGGTTGCGTTGCTTCCTGTTCGTAGCATGGACAACCTTAGGAAGAAATGATCCAAACTCTGAAGGTCAGCTAAAGTTCAATCTGATCTGGTCGGGTCACTACAGGTTTACCAGATAATTCCTCGAAAACTGAGTTCATGGTGGCGACAGGCCTACTATGCCGCAAGCTTGTGAATAGTGTAAATAGCTCGGCTGATAAATAAAATGTTGCAAAAACTCAAGTCGAGTTTTACTTTGGCAACTCACAAAAAAAAAAAAAACTCCTTCGGGAACTTGGTTCATGAAGTAGTGGATGCAAAGTGGTTCGCAACGAAGTACGATTAGCCGAGTAGAGTCCCGACTAAGGTATGAAAGACGCTCGCCTAAGGGAAGTCTGAGCGAGCTGCTTTTTAAAAGGGAAACAAGCTTCGGGCCCGAAGCATAGAAAGGTTCACCGCGAAGTATGTCAGCTCCGATTTCGGCTTTGCTGACCCAAAGATGCACAAGGCAGAAGCATTTATTGCACGCCTAGAGGAGCATGCCGATAGCCGCCCATAAAAGGCATCCGAAATAGGCAAAGTAAATGAAAAGGGCATCAGGTACATCCTCAGGGGATTTTACTGAGAGAAAAGTTCACCCTCAGGTACCAGGTGGTGGCCGACTGCGTTCCCAAAGTAGCCATAATCGTCATAACGCATGGCCCTATGTACTATGCCACCGTGGGGCCAATCCGACGAACCGATGATCTCTCAGGTGAGAAGTGCAGGATTAATTGTGGCATAGGCCATAAATGTGGGTAGTTGTCTTTGGCGGCTATATAACACAGACTCCAAGCAACCGAGAGGATTACCCACTCAACGACTCATACAGACCCCACTGCCAACCTGCAAATTTTTTCCCACTTCGCACTCTGAAGCTTCAGCGCCAAGTTTTCTCCATACTGCAAATCCCGTCGCCCTAAGTATCAACAATGGGCAAGGAAAGTTCCAAGGAAAAGGGAAAAGAGCCAGAAGTAGTGGCCCCCGAGAAGCCAAGGGTAAAAGGCCATGAGAAGAGGCCGAAGCCAAAGCCCGTTGATTCGGGCCTCCGCCCAGATAAGCGCATCTTGGAAGAAAGGGAGGATCCTGAGGACGAGCAGCCTCTAGAACCACCAGTCGACAGGTGGGAAAGAATCAGGGATACAGAGCTGTCCAGGAGCGTAGCTGAGCTCAGAAGCACCGTTGAGCTCATGAGAAGCAGGCTCTCGACAGAGAGCATACAAGCTGCAACCTATTACTCCCAGATATACTGGTATCTGGTGCCCCCCACGCACCATTGCCCTGAGCTGGTCAATGCCATCGCGCAGAATTACCAGCCCACCACCAGACAGGTGTTAGACGCATCTGGCCAAAAGTTATTTTCAATTTTGAAAGAAGATGTACAGGCAGCTTTTGCGCCACAACAGGGCCCACCCGAAGGATGTATGGTTCGCAATGTCATTTTGAGCGAACAAACGGAGAGGTTCACGTCTGCTGGCTACATGATCAATTTCTTGCAGCAGAGCCTCAAAAGCGGGCTTCCTTCGGGCAAACTGCCCCAAATGCCCCTTCCCTTGGAAGCTTTTAAAAATGTCGACCTCTTCTCCATCATTGCATGGGTGGCAGGCCTATCTACCGACGCTTCGGTATACCCATGGCAGGTGTCCCTAGTCGAATGCATTTCCAGAGGGGAGTTCAATGCCCCCGATAATTTGAGACCCGGTTCCAACCCAGTCTTTGTCGACTGGGTAGAATGGGTGGCCAGGGGTTTGCATGCGCAACTCACCAGCATGAAGAATGCTGGGACCAGCCAGTGCTTCGCGCCCTGCTCCTTTCTTGTTTGGTTACTTTTCTTTCATGTACATAATAATTTTCCTCATGTTGCCATTGCGGCAAGTGGCAAGGATGGAAGTCCTTTGCCCGTATATCAATGGACTCCCCTACTTTTGAGATCAGAGTCCTACTATTCCTTTAATCATCAATTCTTGGGACCCGCCATGCACATGTTGATAGGATCCTCCCTGCGAGTCCCCCTTGGCTTGAGAAACAAAGTGGTCCGGGAGAAAAGGGGGGATATTTTTTGACTAACGTAGGGGCTTGTGATTCGCATCTTCGGCTTCATAGGGAAGCCCTTTTTACTGCCAGTTTACCCCTCTGAGTATCAATTCACGTTGGAAGTCGCTAGGCAGAGCGATGCAACTAATGCCATCTATGGTAAGGGTCAGAAATGGGCTCACACTTGTGACTTCCCTCTCAGGATAGGAGTTATCGAAGTGTTCGCCCTGAATCAGAACGTCTTCTTGGAAGAGAAGCTTGCCAAGTTCGGCCTTCTCCAAATTCCCCAGCAATGGCTTTATGATCCTTTGGGAGTAATGAGGGACCACATACGGGTCAAGAGCTTCCATGTTTGCCCCCATCCAAAAATTATGAAACAAAGGAATAATCCTCGGGGAAAGGATCTGGAATGGCATCTGGAGAGGATGGAAGCCTTACCTCCCTGGCACGAATTCTACCCAATGGAGGTCGCATATGACCCAGATCGGCATTCACTCCCGAGCCCCAACTCCACCTTCTGGAGGAAAGCAATAGATGACTTGAAGGAGGTAGTAAAGGATTGGGACGAGGCCCAACTAAGAGAATGGTGGATAATGAGGGTCCACCGGCAGAAAATGAACTCTTATGGATTCTTGGCAACGGACAAGGACTTCACAAAAATTTATGAAGCCAACGTTGGAAAGTGGAAGCCTTTGTCCTTCGCCGCCCTCATCCCTCCAGCTATCCCAGGCTCGGGAAAAAGCCCAAAAAGAGATGATACTACTTCGGGAAAGGAAAAATAGGAAAGGGCCCAGGCTACACCTCCAAGATCACCTCAGGGGCCTGTAGGAGGCCACGACTCGGGCACTGAAGGGTCGGAACAACCGCTGGTGAGGAGGAAAAGGAAAAAGCAAGAATAGACCTTGGCACCCCCAAAGCACCCAAAGCGACCTCGCACAGGGCTTGTAAGCCCCTCCACTAGGCGACTAATATCAGACCCATCCAAAGCAAGTGTCGAGGTCGCAGCCCTGCCAAGCGCTGAAATCGAGAAAGAACAAGATGCGGCTGCACCAGAAGTCACCACTGCCACAATGCCAGGAGGGCATGCAGGTACGCATTCTCCACCCCTTGCCCTAACCTCACACATTTTTTTTGTAACCACGGCTGAGAGTTCTCGCCAGTCTCCCTTGCCTAGCCCATCGCTCCATCACACGTCGCCTACCGCTGGTCCGGCCTCACCTCACGATCGTGACGGGGGTAAGACCATTGATCCCACTTCAACGTCGAGTCCCACCCCCCAATCCCTTGTTTCATGTGAGGAAGCCCCGACTACCAAAATTCCCACCACATCTGTCATCGAGCCTTCTGGTGAAGCATCCCCCACACATTCTTTATATTTGTTTACTCCCTCGACTGGAGATCTAGCCTTGTCAAAATCGAAGATGTCCTTAATTAAGGACCGCCCCCTTGCCGAGAAGCTATTCCAAGCACGGTAGAACACTGAGCAAATACTAAGGGTGGCAAGGAAAAGAAGAGGGCGCTTGACAGCATCAGTTGAGAAATGCACCGTTTTTTATCTAAAATCCGAAAAGGTGCATAAAATCAAGAAGGTCCCCAAGGTACAAAAGCCTCTGGATGAAATGACTCCAGCAGACTACGATTATCAAGAGACACCTAAGGACCTGGAGCACCTGAATGTTGATAATGAATCGGCCTCTATGCATGTCCGAATTGAGACCTTTAGGGCTCATGCAGTTATCGCTAACCAGCGTAGGATTGAGGCCGAGGCTGCCAATGTTAAGCTGGAGGAATATTTGGCAAGGGTCCACTCCAAATTGGCAGAGGTCGAGGAGTAGTGCAAGGCCATGAAGAGGGAGACGTTCGACCTAAAGCAACAGGTTCAACAGCTCAAGGCTACAGCCAAAAGCCAAGCGCAAGAACTGATCGAGAGTGATCTGAAGGCCAGGAAGATTGAGGACGAAATCGTGCAGATGCAAGCACCATTGTATGCAAAAGAGGATCTAACGTTGTTTTATTGGGCCATAATTAAGGAAATTCGTGCACACCTGCTAAGAAATTTTTGGCCTCGGTGCGCCAGTGCTTTTTCAATTTTGGCGTATGTCACCGAAGCACGGCGGGCTATTGCCGAGGGAGGGTCAGTCGTAGACGAGGTCACGCAGAAAGCCAGGAGCCGACTCAAGCTAGCGTTCGATGTCCAGAATGCTAGATATCAAGACCTGCAGGTCACTGCAATGACCCGGACAGCTAGGGACTGGTCCACAGCCCAGGCCACGGTTCGCACCTTTTTCTCCAAAGTGCGAAAAGCTCAGAAAGCTAGAAGCCTCCAGGACATTTTTGACAATGAGCAACGCACCTCAATGAATTATTTTTAGGACCTTTCTTCCTTGGGTTTCCCGAGTTTCACGGACGACGACGGAAATCTTCTCACCAAGGATGACCTCAAACCAGTCTGGCTGCAGTTTGAGAACGATGTCTCGGAGATCGATGGCTGGGAAGAACCAATCACAGAAGGGTAGGTGACAGATTTCATCTTGAGATACTGTAAGATCAAGGCTTGCCTAGACGATCTATCCACCAGGGCCAAACATGCTGACATCGGGCAAATTGATCGATTTCGCATTTTAGTAAAGGCATTGCAGGATCAAGAACCATTTCAAAAGAGTGCCTGGACTCATGTCCAAAAAATGATGAAACGCATCCGTGAGCGCCTCGAACCATCTCCACAGCCAGAGGCCGTGCCCTAAGAAGAAGAAGGAGAAGAACAAGAAGAGGAACAGACTGCAGAAGCAGGGTCTGGGGAAGACTAGTTACTTCGTAGCCCAATGAATCAGGACTAAAGGGTTCTTTTGCCAAGACAAGCTCGTCACCCCGCGAGCCGCCAAGAATGTTGACACTTTGTCACATTATACAAGGGGTAGAAGAATAGTAGAATTTTCGTATAATATTCTTTTTTTTTATTGAAAGTTTTTCTTTTAAGTTAAAGCAATTTTGACTCTCCCTATCATAGAATGAAGAAGAAAGAGCTTCGCTACCAAACGGGCCGAGGAAAATAGCTTCGCCAAAAGAAAAGAAGGAGAATGTGAAAAGAGCTTCGGGCCCGAAGCACTTCAAATCACCACTTTGGGTGAAAACCTTGCGAAATATTTTCTTCGAAGAAAATACAAAGATAACGCTTCGCACCCGAAGCATTTTCAGCAGCCGCTTCGGGCGAAAGTCTTGCGAAGCAGCATCCGAACGACTTCGCCGAAGGAGAAGAGCATAATCCAAAATTAGCTAAGGTAGGGAAACTACTTCGGGCCCGAAGTATTTCCAACACCCACTTCGGCCAGTTTTCACCCGAAGCAGTGGTGCCCGAAGCAAAATGACAATGCGTCGAAAACAAAGAAATGCCTCGGGAGGATATTCCCCGAACCGCAGTTTTGAAAGAGAATCGGGCCGAAACATTTTCAGTCGAAGCAGTTTTGCCAGCAAAAGGATAAAGAGCCCCATTTCAAACATAAAATCCGCTCGGCACTCAACATCCCCGAAGTAGGTTTTGCGAAGCATTATTTTGCGAAGAACAAATCAAGGAAAATCTACTTCGGCCCAAGGCTTTGGCGAGGCGGATATGTAGCGAAGCACTTTCGGGCCCACGTTCCAAGGCGGGCAGCTTCCCAAGGTGATCGAAGGCCCCTTACAAGTACCCCCTTTCTTGCCCGATAAGTCCGCTAACCATTCTTGGCAAACGAAAGGGACGTAACAGTCCTCGAAGTAAAACCCGACGGGCGTAACGATCACTCGAGCACAGCATCCAAAAGCTAGGGACACTCGGGTGGCGCATTAAATGAATGTTTCCACGGTTGACCCGGTCACAGTTGCCTTTCGGCAACCGATTTGAAAACTCAGTTGCAGCAGCCACGAGGAGCCGATTTCTCAGGGCCCGAGGGTGTACTCCATCGTTTTTGTAATAATGACTCAGAGGGTCGGGTCCTCTATAAAAACCCAGGCTTTGCAATGTAAAAGG
This sequence comes from Wollemia nobilis, assembly GCA_028583015.1. Lineage (NCBI taxonomy): Eukaryota > Viridiplantae > Streptophyta > Pinopsida > Araucariales > Araucariaceae > Wollemia > Wollemia nobilis. The sequence continues at coordinate 1,952,541 of JAQPPZ010005450.1, forward strand.
GGGGGAACTTTTTGCTAGAAAGCTGTTGTAACTCGATGTCCTACGTTTAATACTAAAGATCTTTTGTGCTCCATTTCTCTCTTTTATGCTCGCCTTCGTGCTTAATTCTTCTTCTCTCTTTCTCTTCGCATACCGAGACTCTGAACCCCGAATTCGGTGTACGATCGGGGACCGAACCCCTAAAATTCGCCCTGAAGGATACATAGGAGAGGAAAAACGTTCCTGTTGCTTTCTTTTATGCTACCTGGTGGATCGAGGTTTTTGTTATTCCCTCGTCTTAATCGCTGTTACTCGAACCTTGAATTCCGGGTGAGAGAGAGGAGAACCCTGCGAACCCGTCCAGAGGATACATAGGGAGGTTGGTACCACATTTCTTTCATTTCACTCTTGGTATTCCTTGTTGCTATTCGAGTTGCTAGCGAGTGATCGTGCTTCCTATTCTCTCCCACCTCAAATCATCATCTCTCTAACCCTTACTCCTTTTTATTTCTTTCTCTAAACCTTACTCCTTTTTTATTTCTTTTTCTAACCCTTATCCCTTTTATCTCTTTCCTGCACTCTTGTCTTCAAACCCCAAAAAGTAGATTAGTATAGGAGCCGGCCTTTCTCCGGAGATCGACACGAGGGGCATCTCTTCCCTTCGGCCTTTCAATGTTGGTCGCAGGTCCAGGGCACGCAAACCCACCGAAAGTCCTTTCCTGTGCGGATTTGATGACCAACATTTCCCATTACAAAAATACTCCTGTGGATTTTGTAATGGAGCTCAATATATCTTTCTTCTTAGGGGAGGTTGTATCAGTGAAATCCGTAACCTTAACCTTCTTATTATTTTCCTCTTTTACAAGAGTCTTTGCCTCGATGGATCTATGCTTGAACCTTCTCCTCCTTGGGGTATTTTCCATCGCACCCATTTCTTTTGGGGTGTCCTCCTTTTGTTGTAAAGGAGTAGAGGATGGTGGCATTGACTCTTGCTGCTTCTTAGCCGCTTCAACCTTCTTAATTTTAGCTTTGCTTTTTTTGGCTTCGCTTGTTTTTGCCTTTCCAAGAACTAATGCTAGGCTCTTCTTTTCCTTAGCCTTCCAAGTTGCTACATGTTCATCGTACCTTTTTTCAAACTCAGCATCAATGGGCTTAGGGTACTTACTCTTCATTGCATTTCTTTTGACCCTCATCTGCCACCATTCCAAAATTTTGGCTTGAGACCATTTATAAGTTTCCTCCATCTCCTTGATTCTGGCATCACCGAGCTGATGAGAACTTTTGGTTGGGTCATAGTCATTCACATGCTCATAGTAATCTCTCCAGGGTGGAAGCGGTTCCATGGCATTCACATTCCATTGGAGAGGGGACTGCTCTCTATTGTTTCTATGCTTTTCTATGTGTGAGCGCTTTGATTTTACAAATTTAGTTGCTTTCTCTCCATGCAGCTCTTTAATCCTTTCCATAAACAAATCATCTGGGTCATATCCCCACCTTTGCGGGAGCTGGAAAAGACCTAATTTTTCCAAGGTTGTAGTGATTTGCTCATGTTGCCATTTCTTCCAAATAGTGATATCGCCTTCCTTGAAAGAGTAATCAACTATCACTTTTCTCTTATTCCTAGAGCTAAACTTACAGTTTATATAGTCCACCTGCCTGCAATATTCTAGTGTGAATATGTGGTGGGTGACGTAATGGGGTAATAGGAATGGCTTCTCTATGAAACCATACAATCTGATGATCGTACCCTCTATTAAGATGTACCAATCTCCCTCTTCAACCCCTTTGAATCTTATCTTCTTTTCTATTTTTAGGGCTAGCCTAGGGTAACTACCATACATAACTCGTAAAGTCGATCCAAGAAATTCATAGTTGAAAGTGTAGTAGGACTCTGCTCTACTCAGAACCCTAGTCCAATAATAGACCGACAATGGATGTCCATCTGCATCTTTGTCAACCACTGATATCCAGGGGTAATCATCCTTAGTGGCACTGAAGAACATCCAAACTAAATTGGAGCAATGTCTGAATGATGGATTCTCCTCATCTTTCTTCATGGCCAACAACTGCTCATGCATTCTCTTGGCGAGGAATGCAGGCCAATTGAAGTAAATTGGGGCATTATTGCTATCCCTTGGCTATATCGTATACATCTTGGTGTTGGAGATGCAATATGAAGTGGCCAACTTCCAGTCTCTTACATCTAGATCAGACTCTAGGCCAACTATCACAGCTAACATGGAGTACAACTTAGGATATACAAATTCATTAGTGGGAATAGGAGTTGTTGGTAGGGTTTCTCTAGACTTTATGGTTTTAAACTGACTATACACCCAGGCCCTAAAATGGCTTCCATTTTGACTATGATTCTTCAGGGTATAATACTTAGCTTGCTGCTCTAGGCTGAACTCTTTGGGAGGTACAGGGGGTCTTTGTCCCATTGCAAATAAATCTTGACAAGCTTGCTCAGTAATGTGAAACAAGACCTTGCCATGGGACGTTCTTACTGACCTAGTTGCAGGGTCATAAAACTTGGCCATGGTAGAGACTAGCTCTGGGTAAGGATGGACTGCATCACAAATGTAATAAGAGAGAAGAGAGTACATAGCTCCAATACCTTGGTCTGGAAGAGGCTCTCCCTTGAAGAATTTGACCTCATATCCCCTCCTCAGGCGATCTCTGGTTACATATGTCATATTTGTGTCTACGACCCCTGCCTTCTTGTCTGTGTAATTTGGTCTTTCCACCTTGCTAGATTGCCCAATTTGCTTTGTTGTAGTCGATGCCATTTTAGCTTTTGAGTGGCCTTTCTCTTACAAATTGCTCTCAAGAGTATGCAAAAATTTCTTCTCAATAGTGCTCTGGTTCTTTAGCTCAAATTGTTCAAAAATAATTGAATTTTGAATTTCCTCATTTAAATAGATCTTCGAGCACTCCTCTACCATTAATGAAGATGAGTGGGTAGTTACCTCCCATGATTTCAAATGAGTGAATCAAATGCTGTGAAGTGTGGCTTGTTAGTGAAGTATGCATAGTTGATTGGATGAAATTCGTAGCACATGGTGGTAAACTATCCATTGGTACACTTCTCAAGGTGCATTTATTTCCTTCTTTTCATGGTGGAATCTAGTACTTGATGGATTTTAACACTATGCTTTTATTCCCCAATTCCGCTTGTTTAAGAGTTGCATGTTCCTTTTGGTGTTTTCCTCAAAATTTTGCTAGTTGTATTTCCACGATGGCAACTTTGACCAAGTTGACTATGAATTTTGAAACTGAGTATATTTTAGGAACTACCGATGGATTCATGGTTCCTTGAAAATTCTGCTAGACTCTAAATTTTGCTACTCTAAATTCCATTGAGCATTGTTTGACCATTTTGACCATAGATTTCGTAAATGTTTAACACTGTAAATATTTCAGCATGGTACCTATCCTTAGGCTAAATCCACTCCTCTGAATTCTGCTATTTTGATTTTCGCTAAAGCTAGTTTGACTCTTTTGACCATGGAAATTCTCCTTGTATTACCTCCTCACGGAACATAGCACAATCTCACTTTGAAAGCGGAAAACAATATTTTTTTCATTTTTCTCTTTTTTTGTATTTTCTTAGGTTTCAAATAAAGAAAATATAATACAAAATCATACATAAAGAAAATATAATACAAAATATGTACATATATTACAACAGGAAATATTCTTTAACTAAAATATAGTTTGAGATGATACCCATTGATCGGAATGGGTTGTATATTTCCCTCCTCATATTGAAGTTGAAAGGCATTATTCTTTTTTACTTCAACAATCTTGAAGGGTCCCTCCCAGAAGGAATCAAATTTTTGATGGTTGCTTGGTTTAGCCTTTTCTACATTCCACCTTAACATTGAATCTCCTTCATTAAACTTCTTGAATTTTGATTTCTTATCAAACCACTCTTTCGTATTCATGGAGTATTTCTAGAAATTCTCATATGCTTGAGTCCTCTATTCTTCTAATTGGAACAGATGCATCAACCTGACCTCTAGTGGATTTTGATCGAGCTCTTGATCTTGGCTAGCCCATTTTAAAGCTGGTATCTCAAGATGAGTAGGCAGAACAACTTCCTTACCATAAACTAATGCATAAGGGGATGTCTTGATAGACCTCTTGATAGTGATCCTATCCACCCATAAAACTTGGTCAAGTAACAGATGCCAACTCCTTTTGTTCTCTTCCAGTGCCCTTTTCAGAATTCTAAGCAAGTTTTTATTGGTGGATTCCACTAATCCATTTCCCTGAGGGTAATAGTTAGAAGAATTCTTTATATTTATGCTATACTTGCTGGTAAACTCAATATATTTTGCACCTATGAAAGTTGGGCCATTGTCACTCACTAGTGCCTCTGGAATTCCAAACCTTGTGATCAAACTTTCCAGAAATTCAATCACTACTTCTTGGTCTGACTTCTTGGTTGGGATAGCCTCAACCCATCTGGTGAAGTAATCAGTGGTAGTAAGAATGAACTTATGACCTACCGATGAATTTGGGTTGATGAATCCAACAAAGTCAAGTCCCCATTGCTAAAAAGGCTCCTCCACCTGGATTGGTTTGAGTGGAAATGTTGCATTCTTGGTCCTTCCCACATATCTCTGACACTTATCACATGACCTAGTTGCTTTGAAAGCATCTACAAAGATAGTGGGCTAGTAGTATCCTACCCTTATTATTTTCATAGCAGTTACTCTTCCTAAAAAGTGACCTCCTGATAGGCCTCCATGAAATTCTTCAATGACCTTTTATTTTTCATTATCTCCTAGACATCTTAGAAGTACTCCATCTAGGTTCCTTTTGTATAATCCTTCAAGAAGCAATACATACTTCAAAGCTTATAGTATGAATCTTCTCCTCTATGAAGGACTGAGGCCTTGAGGACATACTCCTATTCAGAAATAGGTTATCAATTGATCTACCCAATCTGAGCTTTCTAGAAGACTATCACTATGATCATCCTCTGCTCCCTGACAGGCTACTATCTGTTCTGAATCTGCTTTAGCTGCAAGCTCCTGGCATAATGCCCTTCCTCTGACCAACTTGGTAGGATGGATCTCTACATCATACTCCTATATTTTAGTAATCCAGCCAACCCTTTTATCACCCAGTTCTCCTTGAAGGATAAAATTTCTTACATCTAGATGTACCACATAGACCAGAGTCTTGCTTTGAACCAAGTACTACCTAAACTTTTTTAAGGATTTCATCACTACAAATACTTACCTCTCAATAAAATTATACTTGGTCTGATACTCATGCAAGGTTTGACTCTAGAAGAATATGGGGTGTTCCTCTTCATTCTCATCCTTTTGAGTGAGTACTGATGCATAGCTTTCCTTAGCTCCATAGGCATATAAAATAAAATCTTTGCTAAAATCAGGATTTATCAATACTGGTGCAGTTGCAATTGCTTGCTTTATAGCCTCAAAGGCTTGCTTTCTTTTCTCAGTCCATTTGAACTCCATGTTCTTCTTGAGTAACTCTGAGATGGGCCTGACTACTTGAGAAAAATCTGAGATGAACTTCCTCACAAAGTTAATTTACCCAAAGAAGGATTATAAACCTTTCTTATTTGTAGGGAGGGGAAGGGCTAGAATTGACTTTATTCTATCAAGATCTATTGCCATCCCTTCTTTGGAGACTACATGCCCCAATAACTTACCTTCATGGACAATGAAGAATGATTTCTTTGGGTTGAGGGAGATGTCAAACTCTCTACACTTCTGGAAAACTTTCTCTAGATGCTCAAGATGTGATTCCTTTCTATGAGAAAACATAGTCATATCATCAAGATAAATCAAAATTATTTTGTTGATCAGCTCACCAAAAGCATAGTCCATGGCCCTTTGGAATGTAGCTCCTACATTGGATAGGCCAAATGGTATTCTTTGATAAGAAAATGTGCCCCACTTAGTGGTGAAGGCTATTTTGAATTGGTCTTCATCCTTGACCCAGATCTGATTGTATCCAGAGAAGCCATCTAGCAAGGAGTACATTTCTACTCCTGACACCATCTACAAAATCTGATCAATATGAGGAAGTGGATAATGATCTTTCAGTGATGCTCTATTCAGATTCCTGAAATCCATGCATAGGTGAATGTCTCCATTCTTCTTTCTCATTAGGACTAAGTTAGAAACCCATGTGGAATGCTTGATAGGATAAATGATCTTCCCTTTAAGAAGCTTAAGCAATTCCTACCTCATTATGGCTTCAATTTTAGGATTGACAGGCCTTTGTCTTTGTCTGAAAGGTTTTGCATCAGGCTCTAGCTCAATGGTATGTTGAATGATCTTCTTATCATAAACCTTGAGGTCCTCATATGACCAGGAAATAATGTCTGGGTACTTAAAACAAAGTGCCTTAACTCCCTCAACTTCTTCTAGGGAGCACCTTACTCCAACATTGATCTTCTTTTTCTCTTCAATTTTAACTTCACTACATATTTTATCATCTACTTTCATAGTCCTTGACTTCTTTCCATCCTCATTATCAAACAAGCTTTCCAATGTGATTAGGCCTTTAGGAATGTGATTATTCTTCAACTGAATGATATCTTGTTGATCTATCTCTTGGGAAAGCTCCTCTTGCACATTGGCTAAACAAGCTTCTCTGACTAGAAAGTCAATTATCTGATCATCATTCTCAAAGACCTGCCAGAATATTTATCTATTCGAAACTGTAGGTCTGAAGACTAATTTGACTCTTTTACTTGCAGTTGACCCAAGGTCTGAGGAAGGATTGAAATTAGAGCCCTTAACCACCAAAGCATCAACCAATATATTTTATCTTCTAGGGATAGAGTGGAGATTTAGTGCATCAAATGATTCCATCAAGTCCCATACTCTATTCCTATATATCTTCAGATAATGATGTTTACTACTGCACTTCTCTATAACTTGGTTGACCACCAGCTTTGAGTCACCATAAATGTCTAATATCTTGATTCCCATTTTTTTACTTGCATCAATCCCAAGCATAGAGCTTCATATTCAACAACATTGTTTGTACAAGCCCAAGTGAATCTAAAAGAAAAACTCTTCACCCCTTCTGAAGGAGACTTCAACACTACACCGGCTCTACTCCATTTTTACACCTTGCTCCATCAAAATGCATTATCCAAACCTCTATCTTCCTGAGTGACTGGTAAGATATGGTAGGGATATTCTTCTCTACCTCTGAGGAAATATTGTACGTACCCAACCCTATTTTTGATAGGCTATAATCATCCTTGAAGGGCAATTCATCTTCGATTTCTAAATCTTCCAGGACTTCTACTAACTCTGGCTCTTCCATCACTGAATGATTGTACAAATCTTCTTCAATTTTTTCAATATGGAAAGATACAAGCTTCTCTAAGGTTATCCTTATCCTCTTACCTTTATAGGGAACTATCATAGCAGAGTAGTCTAAATACATATATCCTCCCATATTGGTCATAAATTCTCTTGAAAGGCATATGCCAAAATAAGGTTCAAGATCAACTACCATGATTTCTTGGATAATGGTCACCTTTAGAGCTCTATGCAACCTCATCAATACATCCTTTATAACTCCTACAATCTTAACTAGGGTACCATCAAGTTGCAAGACTCCCTGACATGACCGTGTGTACTCCATGCCCATCTCATCATAGACTACTTTTGGCATAATAGTCATTGAGGCACCTGAGTCTATCATACAATTATGAACTACCCATCCTTCCATTCTAAGAGAGATGTAGAATGGAGGAGGCTTGTTCTTTAGGGTGGTGGGAGACATTTTTTCTTTATCTTGTGCCAAATTGAAAACTATGGTGGTTTCTTTTCCTTGGGAATTTTTATGTAGAGAAGCTTTCAACAAATCTATTTGGCTAGGGAGAAAAAGTGTATCATACAGGCTTGCTCTAGATGGAACTCTTTTCAACTCATCCACAATATTATATTTTACCTGAACTAGGGGAGGTCTTTCATACCTTTTTTTGGTTCCCCAAACTTTCTTCTGTACTATTGAGTAGCCTCTATTCTTTGGCCTTTTGTAATGGAAGGGAAACTCAATTTTTCTTGGGCTTCCCTCCTAGCACTTTCTTGCTCTTTGCTCTTCTCCTTTTCACCTTCTCTTGGAGCATTTACCTCCTTTTCTTGTCTCCTAGGAACTGCATTACTTTTATCAATAGCTTGCAGAATGGGAAACTTGTCATTGCTTTGTGGTGATGGCTCTCTTTTATTTTGAGAAGGCACTTGGAAACTACCCATTTTTTATGGGTCTACTTGCAAAGACTTCTTTTCGAACCTGGTCATGATAGAGACCTGCTCCTCTTCAAGAAAATCTTGTCTAGTCATGACTTGATCATACTACCACAACATGTTAACTCTCCCCTTTTGATTTCTCTCTACCTTTTCCATTGCTTGTTGCACATGATGTTGGTACATCATACAAGTCTTAGAATCATGTGGATCATTGCAAACTAAGCACCAAACATTGACCAAGCTAGTTTTAGGTTCAAACTCTTGCTCTACTTGATTTGCATTGACTCTAGGTCCTGCACTACCACTTGTACTCGGCTTATGATATTTATTAATATAGGGGAACCTTCTTGGTTGAAATCTCTCCATTTCCCACTTTTCAATTGCATTGACCTTATTGTTGAGTGATTTTAGAGTGCTTTGGATGTCCAGTAATACAGATGTTTCTTGGGAGTTTTGAGATGGAAGAGGAGGAAAAGGGACAGTAGGGGCTATTTTTGGAGGAAATGGTGGAGCTGCTTGTGGGGATGATGGAGGATCCATATATGAAGGAGTGGCTAATTTTGGTGGGAACTGAGGAATCTCAGAGCAGTAAGGCATTACCATTTTTGGTGGAAGTCTTCCTACAATAATTAATACATTTTTTGCTTGGAAAGCTGCCTGGTAAACCTGTGGGAAGGTGTTTATGCCTGATTGCTGAGTTTGTAGCCCTAGGTCTGACCCAAGGGCTCTGATGTAATACATATATGCTAAAGATATCATTAGTCTAGCCTCAAGGGGAATCCTCTTCCAGGTTCTGCTAAACCTCAAGTTAAAATCAGAGACTAGCTCATGTTGATGTTTTTGCATAGTTGTAAATTGATTTAGTAGGGAAAATGGATCAGATGACTTATTGAATTCTTCTACAAAAGGGCCAGCTAACTTTTCCCATGAGGTGATGGTTTTATCTTCTAAGGTTCTAAACCAATGCAAGATCTTTCCTCTAAAAGAAAGGGCTAGAAGTCTGACTATGACATCTTGATTCTTGATATTGTGAATAGTTGCTAAGTTCAGTATGTCTTGGCAATGCTCATATGTAGTATTTCTAGTACCATCAAATGTGGGTATGGATTTTGTAATAACTTGGGGGATGTCATGCATATTAGCAAGTCCAAGAGGTCCAAAAGTATCCCAACTAGGATAATTCTATGGGGGTTGGTTCTGATTAACTTGTTGAGCCATTGTAGGTGGGATTCTTGGTGGAATTGGTCTTGGAGGTACCATAGGGGGTGGTTGAGTTGGGACTTCTTCTACCAATGAGTCTAGGAATAAACTTCTTATGATATTGGACCCTCTTAAGGGAAGCTCATAAAATATAATAGGGTCTCGACTATTTTTAATAGATGACCTAGTATTCATGAAAAATATACTCTACTAGGGTGGCTTTTCTGGATTCTTGCACTTAAGGAGTCACCAAGTGAATTTACTTTCTCCACTGAATGAGGTCAAGAAAATTCACTAAATATTGATTCCTCTGGGTATTATCAAATAAAGAAATGGGTAGGGGGAAAGATAATGTGTCTTTAGGGTCCCACCGAGCATGCCAAAACTATTGGGGTCTGAATTGACATCAAGGAAAACTTGAACTATGACTATGAATCTATGAATTTCTAGGAGGTGCACACCCACTAATCATAGCTCAAACCCTGACATTGGATGGATCAAATATTACTTCAATCCAACCTCTAGAGTAGGTTGGTATACCTTGTCAACTAATTGGTGTTGACTCAATTAAGCTCAATTAAAAGTGTAAGTTTAGGGATAGAAATGAGATAAGGGTTAGAAAATAATTGAATGAATAATGGTCGGATAAAGCTAACAACATTGAAAAATATCAAGAATCCTCTGATCAATCACATTTCTAGTATGCCACACTTAAGACTAACAACATTCAAAACTAGTCATCTTCATCATTAAAGAATAATAAAACACTTAGAGAACTATTTCAAACATCTGAAATGTTAATAATCCAAATAGCAGAATTAGATCAACCTTCAGACTAACAGAAAAAGAAGCTCTCTACAACATTTGTTTAAGCATGAAGCATTCCAATTTACCCCAAGTTAGCAATCCAATATCAGTAGAATTGACTAACCATAACAGTAGTAGCAGAAATGAATTCACAGAATAAACTCACAAAATATGAAGACACAAGCCTGAGGCAAACATCCAAGTAATGCTCCTTCTATTGATTTCTCAACAAAATTATAGTAATATGATAGGCAAACACTCCAGAGCCGACCCTTAAAAATGAGGGCTCGACCTCTTTATATAGATTTTACAATAATAGTAGAAAGAATGGGAACATTACAAGGATTTTCATGCCAGATCAGTAGGATGTTGAGGTGGCAGTCTCTTATTGGTTTACAAGAAAAATAAAGGAGTTGCACTCCATGAAACTCTGCAACTCTGAGCTCTGCAAGTTGCTCGGCCCTCAACAGAATTCGATGGTTGCACTGGTTGTAGGTTGATCTGGTCCATCCCTTGTTCTTGATCAGGCTTTTCATCCATAGATCTATAACTAAAAACGTAGGTAAATCTTGATTCCGGTGATGCTTGGTCTTCCTTGGTTCTTTCCACTAGCACTCTTCAGGTTGCTCTACATTCTCTTCATCTTTGAAATTCATTGCATCAAATTACTCCAAGTCAAGTTTGACCAGTTTGATCGCAGAATGAGATCTCTGAAGCAAATTGTGCCCTTCTTCAAAATCCATTGGTTCATATTCCACTGTGTTGGGTTTGACCAATTTGACCATAAAATTCAACATTATGTATTGTCTGAATAAGCCTTGTAACCTTTACCGAACTTTGCCTTACCTTTCATAGTGTTTTGTTTTAATTTTGCTAATCTAAATTTTTTTGAGTGTCTTTTGACTGTGTTGACCATAAAATTTCAATCTCATGTTGATTATGGGTGGACTTTAACACTGCATCGCCCTCTCTTACTCAAAATCCGTTGCTCTTATTTTTGCTATGCATCATTTGATTGTGTTGACTAGTGGATTTTAATATTTCCAACACCTAGCAAATTTTCTTTCCAACACTTAGCTAATTTTACCTAACTTGCTATGTGTGTGGCCTTCCACTATGGAAACTAACCTCGGGTTGAAGTCGCTCTTCTAAATTTCACTACTCCAGTTTTTTTTTAGCATTGCTTGATTGCGTTGACCACAAAATTTTACACCTTAGCGGAATTTAACACTGCCCTTGAGGTTTTTTCTCAACATAGCCAAATTTTACAAAATTGGCTAAGTATGTGGTCTTTTTGGGCCTACAGACCATATTGCTTCTTGCTCACCCTTCAGGGTCTTAATTATGTTCAAAAATTCACCTTCTACTAAGAAATATTTTACTTTGGTCTGAAGGATATATTGCAAGCAAGGGTATAGAGCTCTTGTTTTTGCAAAGTGGTTCGTTTGGAGTCCTATTGGTCAAGAATTTATCGTAGATATGGAATGCTTTATCCATGCGCCCTAGACCCGGCCAACATTGAAAGGTCGAGAAGAAGAATTGCCTCCCGTGCCAATCTCCAGAGATGGGTTGGTTCCCTTACTATTCTAACTTGGGTATTGAGATTAAGGAACAGGAAAAAGATTATAAATGACTGAAATGGATGGAATATATGGCCTCAGGCCAAGTAGAACAGGGGTGATGGATAAATAGCATGATAACTTAATTGCACACCGAATCAATAGAACTCAACACAAAAAACTAACAAAAATTAAAACCATACATCTAACATGTGCAATGTCCAGAATTATCTCAGTGTTCACCCTCTATCGGGATTCAAATCCAAACATAGAATTATAACCTAAAAACAAATTGGATAATTTAATATAAATATAAGATAGAAGACATACACATAAAGAGAAGTCTAAAATTAGAGCCAAATATTCTCTGTATTGATAGCATAATTCAAGTTACAACAAGTCTCTAGCAAAATATCCATCTTTTTACAATAGAATTGCTGACCTTTATAGAGAATTATGTCACTTGAAACATAAATGCACACCCATAAAACATTGTAGTGGCAACAAAGATAAGATTTGAGAAATACACTCATAAAACAGTAATGAGGCATGGCCTGAAATAGATGACTCGTTGAAATGCAGTTGCGCCTCTTCAATGTGCTGACAAGTTTAACTTACTGGCACTACCTCCTCGCTTGCTAGAACTGCTTCAAAGAAATATTAGATTCTGTAATCTAAGGGTATCAAATCTGGAAGCTTCTTAGATCTACTGTTCTTTTATGGATAAGGGTGTGCCTTGTTTCACTAATGATAAGTATTTATGGGAGTCCTGATTGAAGCAGGAAGAGCTATACTAAAATAGGTACAGTGAGGACATAGGTCAACCTACGTTTCACTGTTACCTGGCTTGAAATGGGCTTGCGCTCCAAGAACTACAATGAAATGACTTAGCTATCTTGGGTGTAGTACTGGAATTGAAAAGTTAAAGGTGCTTGCACTGGTAAATTGGAGCAAAAATACCTTGCACTAAAAAGTGGATGAAATGCCTTGCAACCTCGAGAGTGGTGCAAAAGTGGAAAAGTCAAAGGTCGTTTCTCCCTTACTGAGCCTGAAATGGCCTTGCGCTGATAGATTGGAGTGAAAAATCCTTGCTGCCCCACTTAGCATCCTTTTCTTGGAAACTACACTACGTCTTGGAAAATTTAAAGGCCATTTCGCCCAGCCTTCTAGCTTGAAATTTCTTTATGCTCGAAATTGGAGAGAAACGGTAGCCTCCATACTTAATTTTTTTTTGTTTTATGGGTTACGTCGTTGAAAATTCATAAGCCTTTTCGCCTTATCCAGCTCTAAAATGGAATTGCACTTGCACTTTGGGGTGAAACACTTTGTTGCATTGGGAGTAGCGCTAGAGTTGAAAAGTCAAAATCCTAAGCGCTTCCACTTACTCCAAAAATAATTTGCGCTTGTAGATCAAAGAGAAAACACCTTGGAGCATCGGGAGCAACATTGGAGTTGAAAAATCAAAAGCACTTACGCTTTTTGCAGGCCATATTTAGCATTTTTCTTTGATAAACTATTGTTGCACCTCATAGAAAATTCAAAGGTTATTTCTCCCTTAGCATGAGTAAAACTACCTTGCACTCTAAAATTGGAGCAAAACGCCTTTGGCCATTCGTAGAATTTTTTCACTAAAAATGTTGTTGCTCCAGGAAAATACAAAGGCCTTTCCTCCCCTCCTTGGCCTAAAATTGCTTTACGTTGTCACAAAAGGTGAAAAATCCTAGGCATGCTTACGCTTCCTTTTCCAAAGTTGGATTGCATTGCTCTTTGGTCTAAAATGGGCCTGCACTCTGTCTCTGTCCCAAAACTTACTCGCACCTGGAGACATGGTGCAAAACTACATTCACCCTTGACAAGATAAGGAACTTGCATGATGAATGAATAGAGAAACTTCACCAGCCCTTGGGCATAGCCAACAAATTTTGACAATAAAAGTAGGAAAGAAAGAATACATCCCGAACAAAGAACAGAGCTTTAGGGAAGGAGAAATTACTGAACAGTAAAATATGTATAGAGGATATCAATGTTGTAGGAATTCCAACAAGTCCCAGAGGTTCTTTATACGCCATCATAATATTACCCATTGTATCTCTTATTATGTCTCCTACCCTAGCCAACCCCGTGTTGCCTTTGGCTGCCCCATCAAAATTGAGCTTTACCTAGCCTATAGGGGTGCTTGCCATTTCACTTCATTCCTAGTTGATTTAGGGATATCCTTAAGGGCGGAACATGATACGTTCCATTATTTTGTAACTAAAGCCTCCTTAATGGGAATATTTTCCTGATGTTGTTTGATAATTTTGAAATTTTCAATGATAGCATTAGCAATTCGAAGACTGACATAAGTTACATCTCTCTTTTTATCCTTACAAATTGTTGTTTTGCTCTCTCCAAAGGTCCCATAGGATATGGGGAAGGCTAAGTTTCCAAAGGGTATTTAATAATTTGCTCATAAATGGAGGGTCCCATTGTAAACATAAATCCACCATAGAAATATAAAATTTATTAAGGATATTGTTAAGGACAACATTGGCAAATTCACACCCTATGAAGAGATGATGAATAGTTTCAGATTGTTTTTCACACAAGGAGCATCTACTGACAATATGGAAGCCTCTTTTACATAGATTATCAATAGTTAGGATTTTATTTTGGACTACCAACCAATAAAAGAAGGTAATTTTAAGAATTAGATGTTTAAGCTATATCTTCTTGACATGAATCCGACCAATCTCCCCTTCATCCAACACCGAATAGCCAATTCAAATAGATTAATCCCTTGCTTTATATGCTCCACACCATGGAGTCGCTACCACCCAAGGGATTGATAGAAAATAGTTTGAGGTTAGATAACTTGTCTGTTGCTTTCAATTTTTCCTCATTAAGACCTTCCACTCTAACATTTTTCTAGCCTGCTCTACCATATCTAGTAACCAAGAAGTCCTTAACCATTGTGCCCAAGATCTATAAAAGTTTAGGTTTCAAGGAGTATAGTTCTAAATATTCCTCCAAAGGGATATCCTTCAACCATTTATCTCTCCAAAAGTCCACTTTTTCTTTGTTCCCTATTCTCCATATGATGCCCTTCCTTAAAAGAGTCTTACACGACATCAAACTGTTCTAGAAGGTAGATCCTTTTGGTAGTTCTTCTAAGTTTATAAAATCTATCATTTCTTAAGTATTTGTCCTTGAGGATTTTGACCTAGTTGATGTGGTTAATTTTTAAGATTTTCCACCCCATCTTCCCTATACAAGTCTTGTTCATCTGTTTCCTAATCCCTCATATTCCTTTTTAGAATACACATGTTGCCAAGGATCCATTTAGATAGTCTAGGTTTTCCTATTCTCAATCATGATCACCATCATAGCTAGCCTAAAAATCCTTGTCATTTGATTAATGCTCATAAATATTTATCTTTTTTAATAAGATCCTCTAATTACACCTCTTCAATCATAGTTGCTTCTTTCTATAGCCCTAAGAAAATAACTCTTTGATTTTTACCTTTAGATTACTTCAATCCTTTGAAATATTACAAGTATAATGAACAATTAAAAATAAAAACTCCACCATGCCCATGAGATGCATTTTAGTTACCTTTTCATGAAAGGGTTTTATCTATCTACATAATTCCTTAAGGACTAACTCATTGGTGGGTCTAATAAAAAGTTCCAATGGCTTAATTATTTCTCCAAACACTTTTATGTAAGAATAACTTACATTCTACACATACCAATAATCATATGAAAGTATTACTTTCATTATACCTTAGAAAATTTAGAATTGTTATCCCTTATCTTAAGAAATTCTCATGAATGAAAGCTCTCTTATTTTACTTCTTCGCATTGAAGATTACACAACATTGGGATACTTTCAATCCTTATTTGATTACCTTTATAATTCCCATGTTGATTCCATTTGGAATAAACTTCAAAATAATGTAGACTAAATAAGAACTCATATAAAATAACTTAATTGTCAATACATTTGAAAGTTGACAAATCAACTCTAGGCAAATCACATGGGACCAATCAATTGACCTCTTATCTTTAAATATTTACTTCAAGAAAGGAAACATCTAGGATATGAAATAACAAGATTCTAGCTCCTACTAATCTAAATAATTGAATCACTAAATTCTTCTTTAAATTTTGCTTTATGTGAACCCAGGTGTTGTAGGTGAGTTGGAGAGGAGAGGGCAATCCTCCAAGGGAGGTCCCAAGTTCGAATCTCCACCCTACCAAAAATTTGAATTGGGTACCCAAAATCCAATTGATAATGTTGGTGCGGGCAGGGCCAAGCGCAACTCCCGGGTGACTTTGACGGTGTAGAACCCCCTGGTCATGGTCTCTCAGACCAAGGCATCCCCTCAAGGGATTTTTCGCTTAAAAAAATTGCTTTATGTGCTTTTAATATTGTGTGACAATTTTAATTCTTCAAAACGCACACCAAATTCTTCTCTATGAACTTCACAAAATATTTTTGATTGCTTTCTCATGTTAACGTTGATTTTTTCTTTGTGGAAACTACCATACATTCCATTGGTCCATCAAGTTTGAACAACTTTCCATTAGAAGTGACTAAATTTTCTATCAACAAATCCAAAAATAATGCACAATAAAACACTAATTCTAGGCAAGTGAAAGTCTCTTGGAAAATGGAAATTGGTATTTTTTATTCTTTAGTATGTTATCTCTTCTTTAAAGAATTACACTTTCTAATGCATCATAATCACCTATGGCAATTATGGTATTTATGGAATTTGATATCTCTAAAGCCATTTTGTTATCCTCTAGAGGCTTGTATTTGAACTTCATATTTTTTTAAGATGATGCCATGCCAATGGTGATTGATGAACTCATGACATTATTCTAAATCACCTATAATGAGATAAAAATATATATTTTATTAGGAGACACTCCGAAGTTTTAATTGCCTTGGAAAGTTTTGGCATGCATATGAACAATGAATGAGGATCATTGTGCTTTAATTAATATGTAAATCTACAAGGAAAATTCCTCTAGAAAAGTTCATTTGTTGTAGAGATAGGTTGTAAGACAATACCTATCAAACTAGTACAATGACAACCTCAAGTGTGCACTTCACTATGGTCCATAGACTTTTCCTTACAAAATGCTTGTGCAAATTTTGAAGTATGGGTAAATGGTGCAGAGAAGATAAATTTGAAAGGTATACATTTTTAATATTACTTACAATTATGGAAGGGTGCTTTAGATAAAGTTTGCACTAATTTCCTATTAAATAGTTAAGCAATTTTGTTGTGTTGAGAGACTATGCAGAGGAGAAAGCGATAACAAGGATAAGACAAAGAATACTTACAAAAATTTGAGAAGCACTTCCACAATACAATTCCCACAAAATATTTTGGTGTGATACTTAGACAAATTGAATGTGTGGGCAAAGACCATGCAAAGAAACCAATAAAAAATACATGACTAAAAGGGTTTTACAATTTTAGAGAAGTAACCCAACAATGCAATGTATACAAAGAATTCCCTCACAACACTTACACAAATTGGGCATCAACATGAATACATGTTAAATTTGCATAGCAAAAAGATAAGTCAAATAATTAAAAAGGACGAACAAATTTATAAGACAAATTCTTCATGGTTCTCCTACAAAACATTTAGGCAAATTAGAAAAGAGGGACAATTATGTGGAAATTTTTTGATAGAAGACTCATATAATAATGAATTTTAAGTACTTTGAAAATGCACCACAAAGAAACATTTATTTAGCTTTTTGTATAAATTAAAGGTGAAAATGTAGACAAAATGTCTATATTAGAAGTGACAAGAGTACAACCACAATTAGGAAAAGTATAGAGATTATAGATAAAACAAAGGAAAAAAGTACTTTGGGTAGTAAAGGATTGATACCCTTATTAGAGGAGATTGTAATGCTTCAAAAATAGTTGTGGAAAAAGTGATTGAACCTGAGTGAATTCTCCATGCACATGACCTAGAAAGGGTAAATATAGAAAATTATTGAGGTGAAAATTAATTATAGGGAGAAGGAAAAGTGGGATATTTATTACACATGAATTAGAAAAATATAGGTATTAAACTACATTATTGATTGAGTAACTGCATTCTTGGAAAACACATCACCTTTTATATAGTGGATTTTGCAAAAGTGTACAAATGCAAGGAACACCAAGATAATTGACACATAGGAGGAGGTCTACAACTTTATATTGATATTTTTAGGAGGTGAGGAAAGATCAGTAGCATTTGCACATAGCCCTTCTAATTAGGTCAAATGCATGTGTGGACGAGATGCAAAGCACAAGGTTACAATGACTGTTTGATGTTTGTCAATGTCAAATATCAAGTGCATGTTTGCATCCACATTTACAAGGAACTTATTAAAAATTTTCTTCATTGTGAAAATTTTTTCTCTATGAGAAGTTGAGGAACTTAATGAAGTTATAATCATTTGAGCTTAACACTTCCTTCAAAAGTATCCCTCTTTAAAAAAGATATTTATGTCAAGGTCATTTTGTCTAAGTTTTAAAAACATGACTAATTTAGCACCATCAAGATCAAAATAACATTTTTTTATTTTCAATTTAGCAAATGGCATAAAACTTATATTTCCTTGAATATTGTTCAAATTTTCCTTTATGACAACTCATTCTTCACAATTTTGAATCTTGAATCTAATGGTACAAAGATGTATATAAAGATAGATTGATAGTTACTATTTTTTCCTCAAATTTTGTGATTGGAAATAACCTAAAAATCAAACTGATAGAATCAAATTCTAAGTGTTATATCTTAATATTAGTTGAATTCCTTGATCTAGCACACTATAATACTACTCAAAGTATGAATATGATGTAACAATTATATGAATTGAATTCCCTTGCTAAAGCTTGTGCTTTATGAATAATAGCATCTTTCAAAAATTTGCAAAAATCTCAAATTCCAAGCATTTTTCTTATAATAAATGAGATCATTAAGATCAAAACAAAGATAAAATTATATAATTTTATGTGATAATGTAGAATTTCATGAATAAAAACTCAAACTTAACTTACAACACTTTCAAGTTAAAATTATCTAATGTCAATATCTATACCAATGAACTCATATAGAAACTTAATACATGTTCATAGTTATGCATACTCCATTTTCAAGAGAAAATAAAGCATTAACAAAAGAGAAGACATTGAGAATTGATTTGCATAAAAATAGCCCACAATGTAAGGTAAAAATCCATGGGCGATTGGTTACCCAAGCAAAAATTAGGCTAAACAAAAATAACTATAAATTTGTACAAATTAATCTTTATCCCTTAGCTATGTCTTGTGATCTTGAGGATTACAACACTACAATTTTTAGCAATACAACTAAACATGATAAGGGTCAAGGTAACATTTAGGTCACAACCCTAGTCCCTAATTTAGGTTATAATATCCTTGAAGAGATGCACCCACCCTACCCTCCAAGGCTCAATGTCCAACCAAGTCTAATCAACTTATCACAATCCACTAGGAGATAATTCAAAATACCCAAATATTCTATCAATGCATATGTATAGCTTACATCATAGTGTTAACCTTCTGATTTAGGGACCTTGGATAGAGTTCAAACCTCGATTTCAACTTTAGCAATGCAAGTTCAATCCATAATGGCACCCCACAATATACAAACCCTTATTCTAGAAGAAAACTCAACCTCCCAAGCTCCTCAAAAGTGTTCAAATTTGCAATATTTTCTAGAAACCTTGCAAACATGCATTCACCAAAATCATATGCCAAAAAGAAGAAAAGGTAATTTAAAAGATAGCAATAGTAAACGACAAAGAAATGAAGAGAGATGAAAAGAAGAAATACAAGGTGGATGCCCTAATTTATCACATTTTATTCACACTTATTATATAAAGAGATCCTCATTGGGGGGTATTTATAGTGATACCAAATACTCAATGAGAGGTTAACCTTAGGTTGAAATAAACTTAACCTTGAGGTTAACCTTGCAATAAAATAATAATAAGTTAACCTTTTAAGTAAGGTTATCCATAAAGGTGGATTAACCAATACCATTAAGGGTAAAATATAAAAGGGCCCATAGACTTACATGAGCATGTCTATAGTCTTGCATAAATGATGAATGCTCGTAGGCTTACATAATCACATACCCCTAGGCTACCTAAATGGTGCTCATAAGAGCTTCTTCACACTTTTGTCCTTAGCCTAAACAAGATCATATTAATTATATTTCAACGCCCCCATAAAATAAACTAAGAGGACCAAGGAGAGAAGGCATTATAGGTAACACCTTCCCCATAATTAATAATCTAATGGGACTTTGTTGTTCCTCCATCCTCATCTTCATCATCAAAAAGCTTGTGTCCAACCCTCAAGAATTTTGTTTCAATTTTCTTCAGCTTTGTAATGCATTTATTGGAGTGTCCCTCCATTTTACAATACTCAAAAATGTTTGACTTCTTTGAAACTTTAGACCTTCCCCTTAGGCACCTAAGACTTAGATTTCATTTACTTATAGTCTTTTTGGTGAGCTTGTGTATAAGAAAGAGCTCCACAATTCTTCATTGCCACTTCATAATGGATTAGAAGCTTGAAAATTTTATCAAGAGAGATGGGTTATGGCTCTTTGATAGTCATAGCATTCACATAAAGAACCAAGCCAACTATATGAAAATGATGAGAAATATTAGAAGGCATACTCGTCATTACTCTCTACCTTGCCTCCTGCCACGACTAGATCAAATTTTAGAGCATTGAAGTGAGATATATATTCTTCAAAGTTCAAAATTACTAAAATATGAAATTTTAAGATTGGAGAGCTCTATCTCTATCTTGTTAACTTCACTAGCACTTAATTTTTCATAGAGATCTTTCAAAGTAGTCCATACCTTAATAGGATCAATTTTCTCTCTAATGTGGAAAAGTACATTTGGTTCCACTAACATGAAGAAGAGTCTAAGAGCTTCCTCCTTTCTCTTATTGAGTTCATGACCATCGAGATATTTTTGCTCTTTAGTAATCCTGACATTTGAACTGACCAAGCGTTATAATTTTTACCATGAAGACGAGTAACATACCCTGAGGAAGCCATTTGCACAAAAACCCTAAATAGATCTATAATAAGTTTATAAATTGATGTCACTACTGCATAGAACTCAAAAAATCATACGATCTGAAAAAAAAATGGGCTCCAAATGCTTTTGTATGTAAAAGTTATGGCCTTTGAAATATTTGGTATATTAGAACTCAAATAAATAAAAAATAAAATGCCAAACCTTAGAAAAAAATTTTGAATCAACAATTGTCACTTGTGGTCACTAGATTACATGCTACATCAACAAATCAAAGTCTACCACTTGACTTGATGTGATTAGCTTGATTTCTCTTCATATATATATATATATATATATATATATATATATATATATATATATATATATATATATAATTGCTTTTAATGGGTTCAAAGCCAATGGAGCTCGAACACAAGATCTCCTCCCAACAAACAAGAGCACTAACCAATGTGTCACATGTGCATGTTGAGATAACATAAGATCTTGTACGATATGATGTTATGCAAGCGATACTTTGCTTTGAAGAACAAAAGGATGTCAACACTACACATGTTGAGATAACAAAAGAGTTTGTGCCATATGACGTTATGCAAGTGATACTTTTTTTGGAGCAACATAAGGATAGTGGT
This sequence comes from Wollemia nobilis, assembly GCA_028583015.1. Taxonomy (NCBI): domain Eukaryota; kingdom Viridiplantae; phylum Streptophyta; class Pinopsida; order Araucariales; family Araucariaceae; genus Wollemia; species Wollemia nobilis. The sequence continues at coordinate 1,974,064 of JAQPPZ010005450.1, forward strand.
GTCGCGGTTGAAATCGGGCATCACCCTTTTGCAATCTAAGTACCCACCCATTGTGCCATGTAGTCGGTTGAGGCATAGGACTACCTTCAACATAGCATGCATGCTTTCCTACTATTGAAGGGAGATCTTTAAAAAATGAGGAGTTTTTTGCAAGAATTGACCTACCACCCCCTATTGCAACCAAGTGATCTTGCCAATGTGCTACTCTATTGCATGTGATAGAAGAAAGAGAGGTAACCACTATTAATCTTCTTTTTGAAGAGAGACCAAAAATAGGGGATTCAAATTTGTGAGACCTCCTGTTGTGGCTGATCCACAACACACCCCAAAATTGGGGACCCACCTTTTTTGCATGCTTTCCAAGAAAATTGCAATGGCCCAGATGCTCAAAATCAAAGAAAAATAGCAAGAAAATGAAAGTGTCGCGATATCGCGACATGTTGCTCCATCGCGGCAGAAAATGAAAAAGTGTCGCGATATCGCGACATGTTGCTCCATCGCGGCTAGAAAATGAAAAGGTGTCGCGATATCGCGACATGTTGCTCCGTTACGGACCAGAAATGAAAAGTTGTCGCGATATCGCGACATGTTGCTCCGTCGCTGCCAGAAATGAAAAGTTGTCACGATATCGCGACATGTTGCTCCGTCGCTGCTAAAAATGAAAAGTTGTCGCGATATCGCGACATGTTGCTCCGTCGCGGCCAAAAATGAAAAGTTGTGATATCGCGACATGTTGCTCCGTCACGACCGAAAATGAAAAGTTGTCGCGATTTCGCGACATGTTGCTCCGTCGCGGCTAGAAATGAAAAGTTGTCGCGATTTCGCGACATGTTGCTTCGTCGTGGCTAGAAATGGAAAGTTGTCGCGATTTCGCGACATGTCACATTTTCGCGGCTAGGAGCAGTAGAATGCATCATGAAGATGAAAAGCGTCACGATTTCGCGACAGAAAGCAGCCAAGTGGTACGAAAAGAGAAAGCGTCGCGATTTCGCGACAGGAAGCAGCCAAGGGGTACGAAGATGAAAGGCGTCACGATTTCACGACAGAAAGCTGCCAAAGTGAAAGGAATGAAAAGGCGTCGCGATTTCATGACAGAAAGCTGCCAAAGTGAACAGAATGAAAAAGTGTCACGATTTCGCGACATGTCACGTTTTTGTGGCCAGTAAAGCAAAACATAGCGAAAGAGAAAAGCGTCACGATTTTGCGACAAGTTGCATCTGCACAGCCTGAAAGAGAAAAGCGTCATGATTTCATGATAGAAAGCAGCAAGATGGTACGAAATGAAAAAGTGTCACGATTTCATGACATGTCGCGTTTTCGCGGCTGAGTGCAACAAAACACAGCGAAGGAGAAAAACGTCGTGATTTCGCGACAAGTTGCATCCATGCGGTCCAAAGTAAAAAATGTCACGATATCACGACATGTCTCATTTTCGCGATGCATGATGGCAAACAAGGTTGTTGACAGAAAAATGTCGTGATTTCGTGACATGTCTCATTTTTGCTGTGCAGGTAGAGGAGCAAAGTTGCATACATAAAAACGTCGTGATATCGCGACATGCTATTTTTGGTCACGATTTACAAGGGGGCAGTTACGAAACATGCAAAAAAGCGTGAAACACGTGGCATAAAGGTGTAAGGGTTACAGAAGCGTTACAAGTCACAGAGAAGATCAAGCGTCTCGATGTCGAACATAAAGTCAAAAACAATGAAAAGGCGGGGAAGGTGAAACGATGCAATCTGGGAAATGAAACGAAGCGTCGCAGAGTGAAACAGAGAACTGCATTGCCAGAAAGTATAAAAGCAGAAGCACAGATTGGTACAGAGGTCGAAAAACCACTACGGGCAAAGTTGCAGAGCCAAGGGCAATAAGCCATTCTAGGCCTGCTTTTGTGGTGTTTTTCTTCCACTTTGTCTGGATATTTCCTTTACATTGGACTAGGTAGGAAATTGTTGTAAGCAGAGTTGCAGTCTTTGAAGGCTAGAGGGCCATTCTGGGCCTACTTTGAGGTTATTTTCTTCCATAGACTGGGTTTGGGAAACCAGAGATTCTATTGTTGTATAATGACCAATTTTTAATACAGAAAATTCAGAGAGTTGCACCTCATTGGCAAGAAAGAAGGAGTTATTTTCTGCATGCAGGATTGAATGTTTATCTTTCCCCTTTTTAGATTTCTAGGCTTATAGGTGAAGTTTAATGCAAGTTCTCTTGGTTGCTTCATGCGAATGTCTAAATCTAAAAAATCACAGTAAAACCCCAGAGACCAACACTTAACTTATCTGGATTGTGCGTGTTTTGCAGGTTCAATAGGTTAGGTTGCATGCATGAAAACCTCATTAGCTTCGGTTTTGTCAGAATAGGATTGCATCACTCTGAATGCATTTCATTTTTCTTTTTGCATTTTGTTTTTATTTTTTTCTGCACTTTATTTTCATTTACAGGCATTAAAATAAAAAAATCAAAATCAAAAAATTCCAAAGTCTGAAAATAGAAAATTTCCATTTCAAGGCCAGAATTTCATTTTCAGTTTTGTTTTTCATTCATGAGTTGAGGGTGACATTCCCTTCATGAAAATTCCATTTTCATTGAAGGATTTATATTTTATGACATTTCATCAATTTCCATGTTGAAGTTACAGCGTGGTCATTTAAGGATCAAATCACATTTGCTTTATTCGGGTTCAATGAACAATCATTAAAGTTTCATAGTAAAATAAACCAACATTGCCCCTTGTTAACAGTTACTTGCAACCACTGAGGTGTTCCAAGCATTTTTATTGAATATCTTTATTTGAGATTATTGATACACATATACCAAATGCTGACATAGCGGAACCTTGGAGAAATTGTTTATTAAATTTCTTTGCAAGAGAGGATTTAGAACCCAAATCCTATCGGAGAGTGTGTTTTCACAATCGGGTGAAAATACCACTCAACAGATTGGCGCTAGAAGGAGGGCTGGATGGGTTTATTTTAGTGAGATTTAAAATTTTTGTATATTTCATGCCCTACTGATTGTTATCTTTAGTCTTCTAACACCACTCAATAGATTGGCGCTAGAAGGAGGGCATGAAAAGGTTTATTTTATCATGATTTTAGATGCTACAGGTTTATAATTGTTTGAGAGCTTTACATTGCTAAATATTTCAAGTCCATTTGATTAGCATCTTCGGCCTCCTCTAACACCACTCAACAGATTGGCGCTAGAAGGAGGGCCTGAACTGGTTTATTTCACGATGATTTAAGTGCTACAGGGATTTAAATTTTGAATATTTCATGCCTTGTTAATTGTTATCTTTACTCCTCTAACACTCGATAGACTGTTAAAAGGAGGGCCTGAATTGGTTTACTTTTTCTATTTATGTTAAACAATTCAGGTATGTTGTATATCATTCTAACGCTTTTTGATTGTTCATACAGAAACAATGTGATTTGATTTAATTTTGAAAATCTTGATTTTGACTAACAAAGTGTTGTTTCATGCAATTACTTTTCATCTGATTAATGAATACATCTCTTAGTTGATGCTAACTTGATTTTGTTTATACATTGCAGGTCGAATATTCAACAAATTTGGTTCTAAAATTACATTTTAAGTTTCACTAATGGCAACACTTGAGGAGCAAATGGTATCCCTAAGAAAAGAAATGATGTCTCTAAGAGAAAGAATGGTATTAATAATGGAGGACCATTATAAGGGTTTGTCTATACCTATGGTACCCTATCAAATTCCTAATATGTTATTGGATTTTTTACGGTGTTTTAATCAAGAGGTGCCACTAGGATACTTGCAAAAACTACATGTCTACAAGAATACATTATGTCAATTCCAGGTTTTCTATGAGGAGGTAGCTTGTAAGTTATTTGCATACATTTTGGATGATAAACCATTCTTTTGGTACAGCCAACTACCCATGGAGGTTAGGACTTCTTGGATACAACTAGAAGCAACCTATATTTATCATTTTGGTAATCAAGTTGACTTAGAAATCTTGAAAAATCAGTTTACCTCCATATGTAAAGAGCCTAATGAATCCTTGAGTCAATTCAATGGAAGATTTCGTGAGTTGCACTCCCAAATGTGGGAAAATTTTAACACATTAGAAGAGGAAGCCATGGAAGTATACCTAGGAGCCATACACCCCACACTTGCTTCACACATTGAGGAAAAAATGAGTGGTTTGTCTCTAGAGAAAATCCATGAGATCTTAGAAGAGATAGAACGACAAGGTCTTGAAGAAGAAAAGGCACAACATGTTCACATGAGAGATTGTTCTTTTGATGCCAACCTACACCAACCATCAAACATAGCACCCTCCACTCCAATGATACCTAAGGTGAATGATCAAGGGGATGAATTTGAATATCCAAATCTTACAACCACCTTAGATGTAGTCCACGAGGAGGTGCAAATTGCTAAGCCAACATCCGCTAGTGAGGATTATGCAGAAATGATCTCATTCATAGAGATACACGATTATTCGGATGAAGGGGTTCTAAATTCAACAATGTTTGATATATGTGATAAGACGGAACCCACCATAGAATTAAATGAAGTGGTTGAAAGTGAAATTGGAAGAAAACCAATAAATGAATTTGAAGATATGATAGAGTTTCACCACTTGTTCTTGGAAGACACTATTGATGGGATGTGTAAAATTAACGATCAAGAAATTCTTCACCCTCCAAATTATGATAAAATCGAATCATGGGTTACTAATTTGGACGATGATAGCCTTACAAATTTGAATTCAAGAAATGACCCACTTTTGGAAATAATTGAACCATCTAAGGAAGGTGAAGATGAATTTGATGAGAAACACATTGATGAATTGGAAGATGTTGAAGAAGTAGTTGAACGTCACCACTTGATTTTGAAAGATGATTATTATGATGCTTGGAAGAAGTGGGAAGACTACACTCACTCCAAAACTACTAATGAAACTTGTGTGCCAATTGATATACAGGACAACATAATCGCCTACTCAAAGGAAGATTTTACAACTCCTGTACAATTTGAGGATGTTTTGGAAGAGGGTTTCAAATCTCATCAAATTTTGGAAGATTATAATGATCCTATTGCCAAGGACAAAGAAGAAAAAGAATTTATGAATGAATCAAAAGATCATGTCACAAACATCATGGAATTTCATTCCATGGATTTGGATGACGATTTTTACAATGGTTGGGGGAGATATGATAATGCATTCTTTTCTCACATCCCTATAGATGAAACTCATATTTCACTTGATATGCGGGATGTTGAACTTTCTACATCATACGAAGATCTCACATTCACAAGATTTGAAAAGGGGACAAAATTTGATCATGTTGAATATAAATTCATTGAAGGTGCGGATACAAGTTTGCATGATGATTTTGAGGATTCACATGAAGAGATACCATGGATAGTGAACAAAGAATTAGAACCAAATGACAAAGAGATGGATCAATTGGAAGCAACTCAAATAAGTGATCATCAAAATAGATTACTTGACATACACTTTGACCAAAAACATTTGAAGGTTGAAAAGGATGGCCATGTTTTCAATTGGGTGCCTAATTTTGGTATGTTTAATGAGCAAGTAATCAATGAAGAATATGAAGACCATGAGGTAAAAGAAGAAATTATGATTTCTCACCAATTTTTGGTAAATAAAAATGTTCAAAAGGTAGAGTCTAACCTTTTGTGTTCAAACATCCAAGATTTAGGTGAGAATTTGTATGACCATGTTTTGAATTTGATTGATGTTTATGATGAAATGTCATTAAAGGTGAATGAAAAACAGGGTATGATTTCTAATCACACCTTTGATAACATTGTTTTAATGAATGGAAAAGAAGTTGATGCACTTGAATTGTTAAATCAAATTCATCAACAATTACTAATTGAATCTAGGGTAAAAACTTTTAATGATCCTAATTTAGTAAATATCCTAGATGCTTGTAAATTGTTACACAAATTTGATTGGCCTACAAATTTGGAAAATGATGTGGCTTTGAAATTTGTAGAAATAGGCTCCTACTTACAAAATTGCATATTTGAAAAAGATAGCCTAATTCTAAATCAAGGAGGGAATTATGAAATTTACATTTTAAAGAATAGACATGATAAAATTGAAAATCAATCATTGTCTAATCAATTTGAAAATTTGAATCTCACCTATGAGAATACTAATGGAACTAAATTTAATTGGTGGGGTGAGAGAGGAAAGTTGAAGTGGGTTGCATTGTTTGGTCTAGTCTTGTTTTTGTTGGATTCCCACAACATTTGGCATGCATATCATGTTATATTTTTGTTGAAATGTTCTAACCATGTTTGGGATCCAGGAAAGTGATAATCCAAGCTTTGCATCATCTTGTATTATATTGTACATTTGTATATAGATTTTGGTTTTTGGTTTTGGTTTGTGTTTTCAAGTTTCATTTTGGGATTGCTATTTGGATTAGGATTTAAGTTGTGTGTTTGATTTCATTTGACATGTTTGGTTTGTTTATATATAAAAAAAATAAAAAAAAAAAAAATAAAAAAGAGAAAAATTTGAGATGTCAACTTATGCCTAAGATCAGGAGAATATGAAACATTGGAATTGTGTTGTAGAAGCTCCACAAGTAACACAAACATTTTAAGTAATATCGTTTGAATCTTGTGATGCATGAAGTTGTCAGTTTTACACATTATGGTGAAATAGATGATATATTCCAAAAGAAGCAGTACATTCATATCTCATTGCATATACATGTCATCTTAGTTACATTTTCATTTCATGTGCAATCATTGAGAAGGTGTCGAATCCTCTTAGGGTTATTACATAACATATAATAAAAAAATCCTAAGGTTGGGAACTGATGTCCGAACTATCTTGAACCAAGCACATTCTATACACATTAAAAGGAATCTTGAGCAAAATGATCAAGACCATGCTTGGAAGAAAAGGTGGGGTGAAAAGAATATTTCATGTCTGTCCTATTATGCAACATAATCCTTAAAACAGTGGTTTTTACCACTTCCATCAAGCTTAAAGTCTAAAACCAGAGTAGTAAGGATAGGATTAAATCCTCATCGAACTTAGGTTGAGGATCCAACTCCCCAAAGCTCTGATTTGACCTACATGGAGTAGTAAGGATAGGGCATAATTCTCATCTCGCTTAGGTTGAGAATCCGATTCCCCAAAGCTTCCATTTTTTCCCATTTCATCATAAAGCTTGGATTGGAAGGATCGTACTACATGTCCTCTGCAAAGGATGGGTAGTCATCCCAAAGGTCCAAGAAATAAAAGTAAAACTAATTTTTCCCATTTCATCTCATCTTGGATTGGAAGGATCGTACTACATGTCCCTAGCAAGGATGGGTAGTCATCCCCAAGGTCCAAGAAATAAAAGATAATATTTTCCATTTCATCTTAATATTGGATTGGAGGGATCGTACTACATGTCCCTGGCAAGGATGGGTAGTCATCCCAAAGGTCCAAGAAATAAAAAAAATAAAAGAAAAAGAATGAATGAAGCCAAATCATGGATTATGGGGTTAAGTATGCTCATGCGTGGCAACATGTCTTGTCTAAAAGCAAGACCACTGATTGCTCATATGGATAGACTAGCCTGACCATTTCATCCATAACAGGTTAAATTATTTTGTTCAAGATGAGGTAATGAACTCCAAATCAGAATAGTAAGGATAGGGTTAAATTCCCATCTCGCTTAGGTTGGGAATCCTATTCCCCAAAGCTTTGATTTCACTTACACTTGCACATGGGTTCAAGATGGTAGTGACACATAACCAACTTTGGGATCTAGTAAATTAATTTAGTATACATATATTTGGTCCTAAGAGGGTTTGACAATTTTAATATGTTTGTCCATGATATTAGAAGGTTTGAGCCTTTGTAAAGCAAGTTGTTATATCTCTAGCATCTTCATCATGCATCAAATCCTGCACAAATCATTCATAGCCTTGCATACAAATCATAAGTGAAACTGACAATGGAATGTTGATCAAGTTCAAATGATAGGGAATGAAAACACATTGCACACACCGAGCTGATACTTAATGATTCTGATGTTTCATGTATTTCTGATCTATCGGTATTTGTTTATCCTTTATGTGTTGACGCTTGTATCTAAGCTTGTATATTTCAGGTTGGGTTCTCACCAAAATGCTCGAGGAGCATTTGACAATAGAGTCGCCATTTGTTGTGGCTGATCCACAACACACCCCAAAATTGGGGACCCACATTTTTTGCATGCTTTCAAAGAAGATTACAGTGGCCCAGATGCTAAAAAATCAAAGAAAAAGCAAGAAAAAATGAAAGTTGTCGTGATATCGCGACATGTTGCTCCATCGCGACCAGAAATGAAAAAGTGTCACGATATCGCGACATGTTGCTCCATCGCGACCGAAAATGAAAAGTTGTCACGATATCGCGACATGTTGCTCCGTCGCGACCAAAAATGAAAAGTTGTCACGATATCGCGACATGTTGCTCTATCACGGCCAGAAATGAAAAGTTGTCGCGATTTCGCGACATGTTGCTCTGTCGCTGCAAAAATGAAAAGTTGTCACGATATCGTGACATGTTGCTCCATCGTGCCGAAAATGAAAAGTTGTCGCGATTTCGCGACATGTTGCTCTGTCGCTACCAGAAATGAAAGTTGTCGCGATATCGCGACATGTTGCTCCGTCGCGACCAAAAATGAAAAGTTGTCATGATATCGCGACATGTTGCTCCGTCGCGGCTGAAAATGAAAAGTTGTCACGATTTCGTGACATGTTGCTCCGTCGCAGCTAGAAATGAAAAGTTGTCGCGATATCGCGACATGTTGCTCCATCGCGGCTAGAAATGGAAAGTTGTCACGATATCGTGACATGTCGTGATTTTGCGACTAGGAGCAACAGAATGCATCACGAAGATGAAAAGCATAGCGATTTCGCGACAGAAAGCAGCCAAGTGGTACAGAAAGAGAAAGCATCACGATTTCGCGACAGGAAGCAGCCAAGGGGTACGAAGATGAAAGGCGTCACGATTTCGCGACAGAGTGCAAAGTGAAAAATGAAAAGGCGTCATGATTTCACGACAGAAAGCAAAGTGTATAAAAGAGAAAAGTGTCACGATTTCGTGACATGTCGCTTTTCGACAGAAAGCAAAACACAACGAAAGAGAAAAACGTCACGATTTCATGACAAGTAGCATCACACTAGAAAGAGAAAAGCGTCATGATTTAAAAGCCAAGATGGTACAAATGAAAAAGTGTCACGATTTCGCGACATGTCGCGTTTTTGCGGCTGAGTACAACAAAACACAGCGAAGGAGAAAAATGTCGCGATTTCGCGACATGTATCATTTTCGCGATGCATGATGACAGACAAGGTTGTTGACAGAAAAATGTCGCGATATCGTGACATGTCTCATTTTCGATGTGCAGGCAGAGGAGCAAAGTTGCATGCATAAAAACGTCGCGATATCGCGACATGCTATTTTTGGTCACGATTTACAGGGGGCCGTTACGAAACATGCAGAAAAGCACGGAACACGTGGCATAAAGGTGTAAGGGCTACAGAAGCGTTACAGGTCACAGAGAAGATCAAGCGTCTCGATGTCGAACATAAAGTCAAAAACAACGAAAAGGCGGGGAAGGTGAAACGAAGCAATCTGGGAAATGAAGCGAAGCGTCACAGAGCGAAGCAGAGAACCGCACCAGAAAGTATAAAAGCAGAAGCACAGGATTGGTACAGAGGTCAGAAAACCACTACGGGCAGGGTTGCAGAGCCAAAGGCAATAAGCCATTATGGGCCTGCTTTTGTGGTGTTTTTCTTCCACTTTGTCTGGATATTTCCTTTACATTGGACTAGGTAGGAAATTGTTGTAAGCAGAGTTGCAGTGCTGAAGGCCAGAGGGCCATTCTGGGCCTGCTTTGAGGTTGTTTTCTTCCATAGACTGGGTTTGGGAAACCAGAGATTCTGTTGTTGTATAATGACCAATTTTTAATACAGAAAATTCAGAGAGTTGCACCTCATTGGCAAGAAAGAAGGAGTTATTTTCTGGCATGCGAGGATTTAATGTTTATCTTTCCCCTTTTTTAGATTTCTAGGCTTATAGGTGAAGTTTAATGCAAGTTCTCTTGGTTGCTTCATGCGAATGTCTAAATCTGAAAAATCACAGTAAAACCCCAGAGACCAGCACTTAACTTATCTGGATTGTGCGTGTTTTGCAGGTTCAATAGGTTAGGTTGCATGCATGAAAACCTCATTAGCTTCGGTTTTGTCAGAATAGGATTGCATCACTCTGAATGCATTTCATTTTTCTTTTTGCATTTTGTTTTTATTTTTTTTCTGCACTTTATTTTCATTTACAGGCATTAAAATAAAAAAATAAAAATCAAAAAATTCCAAAGTCTGAAAATAGAAAATTTCCATTTCAAGGCCAGAATTTCATTTTCAGTTTTGTTTTTCATTCATGAGCTGAGGGTGACATTCCCTTCATGAAAATTCCATTTTCATTGAAGGATTTATATTTTATGACATTTCATCAATTTCCATGTTGAAGTTACAGCGTGGTCATTTAAGGATCAAATCACATTTGCTTTATTCGGGTTCAATGAACAATCATTAAAGTTTCACAGTAAAATAAACCAACATTGCCCCTTGTTAACAGTTACTTGCAACCACTGAGGTGTTCCAAGCATTTTTATTGAATATCTTTATTTGAGATTATTGATACACATATACCAAATGCTAACATAGCGGAACCTTGGAGAAATTGTTTATTAAATTTCTTTGCAAGAGAGGATTTAGAACCCAAATCCTATCGGAGAGTGTGTTTTCACAATCGGGTGAAAATACCACTCAACACCTCCCAGCCAAGCAAGGCTTCTCCCACCACACCACTCCCTTGGTTGAAGAGTGGGAGAACAAACAACTCAAAAGATAATCGATATGATTGCTGGAAAACGGAATTTTTTTGTTGAGATTCGAACAGCCCACCTCCCAGGACCAAAAGACCTAACCACCATCTCATCCATGTCAATGCATCAATTCTACACTACATGTCATGAATGTGTGACAATAGGTTGCACAAGAAAGGGAGTGTATGATTATCATGTAAATGGTGCTAAAAAGGGAATGGTGCCAAATTTAGTAACCTAAAATCATCAGGGACTAAATTTTTTTTTTGCTTGATGAGTTAAGCTAGTTTAGATTTTGCTTTTATACCATGTTTGAATTTGCAATATTTTTTAGAAACCTTCCAAAACATGCATTCACCACAATCATATAGAAATAATGAACAACGTATATAAATGAAGGGAGATGACAAGAACTATAAGGTGGGTGTTATAAAAAAATGAAGGGAGATGACAAGAAGTGTAAGGTAAGTAGTGCTCATGGGCACCCCAATATATCACATTTTATTCATACTTATAATACAAATAAATCCTCATTCAGGGGTATTTAAAGTGATACCAAATCCTTGGTTAACCTCAAACCAACATAAACTTAGCCTTGAAGTTAACTTTACAATAAAACAATAATAAATTACCCTTTTAAGTAAGGTTACTCATAAAGGTGAATCTAACCAATACCACTAAGGGTGAAATATGAAAGGAGCCCATATGCTTACATATACAATGAATGTCAATAGGCTTATATAATCACATGCCTATAGGCTACATAAATGATGCTCATAAGCACTTCTTCATATTTTTTGTCCTTGGCCTAAACAAAATCAAGTTACGTATATTCTAAAACAAAAGGTAGGAGACACTAGAATTGACTCTTGAATTTATTAAAACCCTAGAAGATTGTATGTCTAAGCTCATAGAGCTACTAGAATTGATTACATTATGTAGGGCATGTTCTAATCGCAAGACCAAGATGATATGAAGATTTTTTGCAACTTGAACAATTGTGTTCTCTACACTTTGGCATTAGCCTATCAAGCAATCCATATCCTCGACTGCAAACCCAATGTGGAGAAGGGCATTAGTGAGATTGTTTGTTATGGTACCTAGGAATAGATACATGAGGATATGATATTATATTGTATATGGGTACTACGGATAGTTGGCATGGGCCACACATAACCCAAGGTTGATTATATTATTATATCATATTATATTATAATAGTGAGTGGGATGAGGATTTATAATATAGGTATATAAAGAAAGGATGTTGTCATTATAATTATCGAGGAGATCATTCATATGAAGTATTACTTGTAATAGTTTTTTTCCGAGAAGTAGCTTATGAGACTTTGCCTTCTCTAAGTGTTGCTCTCATCTTGGGAAATCTTGTGGAGTTTTTCTTCCTTAACGAGTATTATTGGCGATGTCCTACCCTAAGGGTATCATCTATCGTTGTCTTCCTATGTGGATAATTATTTGTGGATGCATGATTTGATATTTCTACATATTGGTGATCAATTTTTATTAAGAAGAATAAAGTTTCCTAACAAGTGGTACCACAACAACAATTTTAGGAAAGTGAGGATTGTGTTTTTGGTGGACTACAAAATTAGGACAACTTTTTTCTAGAAAATGTCTCATTTTGCAAAAGCCATATCTTGGTGTAAAGTTGGTTGATTTAGATGATTCTTGTGCCAATTTGTTTGGCATTTAATATTCATTGCTTATGATAATATATTGTCACAAATGCCAATACCGGATACTGTTCACAATATTTTTCAAGATATTCACACCATGTGTGATATTTCATTGCTTATGATAATATATTGTTACCATTCATGGTTGTTTTATCCATCGTTCAGGAATATTGCAGGATGTTCTCATGAGAATTACAAATATCGTTAGGATTCATCATGAGAATTACAAATATGCTTGCTTTCTTGTCAATAGTTGATCTTTGTAATTAATTGCAATAGAGGTCCAATAATAGGACAACTTGAGGTAATCAAATTGTTTGTAGTTCGTAAGAACAAATCATTAGTTTGTTGCTCACGGTAACATAATAAACACCTTGATGCAAACTATACATGTACAAATGACACTTTCCTTAAAAAGTCCGTATGGGTGCATGTAAGATATGACAATAATAATATTAAATTTTTAAAAACTGGTGTGGAAACTCACCATCTTGAAACTTATGAAAAAGAGTGTCAAGTTTATAAAGAAAAATTATTAATGGCATTCAACACTCCTTTGTGCCACCACTCTTTCCAATCCACATTTACCTTCACCTCTATCAATATTATTATAGTTGTGGGAAAAGCTTACATTTGGCTTGGCCTTTTTAGTAGCATTTACCTACATTCAATAGAATATAATTTTCGCAAAAGAAAGCAACATGGATATACAGCAATAAAAACTCTGGTATTCTTTGACTATTTTACCACTGCATTAAAGATTCTTGACTTTCATCTATACAATTCACAGCAAGTATGTATAAAATTTAATGACAAGTCACCAAAATGACTTAACACACTAGTGGCTATTCAGTGAAATGCCACATCATATGAACCGGATTATGACCATGTTCTGATTCAAATGCTGATGGGGATCATATTCAAAAAACTTTTCAACCAAAAGACGATAAGATCCTCATCATCTTCAGTAATCATTACATTCCTAAACTACATGTACAAATTTGAGTGTGCTTCCCACATGCCTGCCTGAATCAGATTGTGATCTTCGGTTTATATACATCCTGAAACCTAAATCTAAACATCATGTTGTTCACATGCAGTCTGCTTGATTCACCATCAAAACAATGATAATAGAAGCATCAATTATGCACAAGCTCTCGTTCACAGAAAATGCCAGCAGAAGTCAGCAACAGAACTAAAGAATTGTTTCTTGTTTCTCCCATGCAATTGTGTTAGCGTCCCCTCTTGATCTTTCCCTTTTTGGGGATACTAGTCCGCGGAGGCGGTGGCGGTGGCCCTCGTCTAAGCCTTTTGAGAGGTTGCTTCATGGCCTGAAGCTCTACCACTATCTCGTCTTCACTGTCTGAGGAAGTTGGACTTTCACCTATATAATAGATTCAATTTGTTTAGTTAGGCATACAATATTTTCTTCCAAACATCAAATTAAACTTGAAATTTTATTTCAACGGGAAATTGACACGCATCTTTGCATTTTCATGAACAATTAACCATACAGCTTATAGAATGAACAATATGCCTTGCTTTATAGAGTGACATGCGGTCTCATTTCTGTGGAATACCCAAAATAACGTAATTTAAATTTTAATAAAAACAGAAAAGGGAAGGGAAAAAAAATTTGGTCAAGCTAGTGAAATTTTGCTTTGAGAAGAGTAATCTAAGAAATAAGAAATGGAGAAGTGGACTTTATGGTTGTAAGAAAACATTGTTGTTTCGGAGCTTCCAGAAACAACCTATACAAAAGCTTTATCAAATAACAGCATCACTTGGCTCTACCTCTTCTAACCATGATGTTTGAAAAGTTCAGTTTGTTGCAGGAAAATGTTATATGTTTCAAATTTCAAGAAAAGACAACCACAGTTCAGAAAGATAAAGAACTTTTACAACTATATTTAACATATTTCTTACAAAATCAAATATACATAAAAATACATGTCAGACCTAAGGTTTATTTTAGCTTTTGTTTTTATTTGCATGTCAATTATCCTCCTTACCTTGCTCTTTTGTGGCTATTAAATTGTTGAAGTCGCACCCCTGCTTTAAAATATGCTTTGCAACTGCCGGTTTTATCTCCTCTTCACTCTCTTCCAAAATTTCACTCTCACCTATATAATACACTCAATTTTAATTGTTAGGCATGCCATATTCCTCCTCTATGTCAATATAAAGTTAAGTCTATTCAATTTTTCGATCCCCATGTATAGTTCATTTACAATTTTAGAGCCAACATGCACATGCTTTGCTCCTACACAAACACAGTCAAGCCTTTTTTATTTGAACAAAATAGGTGCTGTTAACAATACTAGACCTATTTATCAAGGTATAATTAAATTGCCCTAAGAGACAAAACCTGGTAGTATAAGACCTAAGAAGATAGTCACAGCAAATCACACTAATATACCTCTTGAAGGGTCAGGTCAGAAAAAAATAAAGTTCACCTTCCAGTGTCTCTCCTAACAAAATGATCAGTATATGAAAATCCCATCTTAGTTCCACTAAGATAACCTCTTGAAGTGCAGTCTGATGTAACCCTCACAGGTACATTTTAATCCACAATCAAATGCAGATTTTATCCTGGAATGTAAGGCGTTTGAGAAGGCACACCGATGCAACATGCCCTAATTGTTGTCAAGGAAGAATTGAGACATGGGAGGGTTTTGAGAAAGGAGGGGGGAACGCGGAACCAAAAATGGGTAGGAAAATTAGATTTCAAACTACAGTGACCAGAATACACCAGAGAAGGCCTGCAATCAGCAAAGGGCAGACAGCAGATATCTGAGATAAAAAATGAAGAAGACAAAACAGAAAAAATATAAATAATTTAGGTTTCCCAAAATGGCTGTCTGGGGATCTTCATCTTCAAGGGCTGATCCGAAAAGGACACCTGCTGAAATAATACAAGCAATGGCTGAATCTAAGAAGAGAAAATTAAAGATTCCTCCTTTCCCCAAAGGATGGATTTGTAAAAAGAAAAGAACAAACTCCAAAGGTAAAGTTTGATGAACAGAACCCCACAGAAAATTATAACAAGCTGGCTGAATGTGGACTGATATGCCAGTTCTTTAACCTATGGCCATCTCCCAAGGGTATTAAAACTTAGTGGAACTAAGATAACACTGGAAGGTGAACAAAGCAGCCTAAAGCAAAGTGGGTACTGGCAACAAAAGAGATATTAGTGAAAAATCAATTCCTGGCCTTGGAGAAGAAGAAGAGAAGAGGTATTAAAGTGGAACGAAATTAAACATAGGAATATGCCACTGGAGATTACGACAGGGGAAAAGAATTCAGAAATGAACAGTGAGGAGTTTGAACTGATTGAAGAAGTTCAAAAAGGAGAAGAGGAAAAAGCAGAAAATCGAGAAGAAGAACAAGGAACAGAAGGTGAAAAGGTGGAAGATGAGGTAACAATGCAAGATGGTATACTATCCCTAGGTCAAATAAAATCACTAGACTATGGGCCAAGTACCAAGAAAAGATTAGATAGGTTTTTAGTAGATGAATCCATCCTAGGAATAAGTGTATCAGTAAAGTATTTTATTCCGTCTAGAGCAAGATCAGACCATGCACCAATACTCTTGAAGATACAGGATTTTGAACCTCCAAAAGATGTGTCGTTCAAATGTAAACCTCAGCTGATGGGATGTGAGGAGTTTCAAAATATTAAAAAATGGTGGAATGAGAGTGAAGTTGAAGGAACAGCAATGTTCAGATTCTATAGCAAAATGAAACATATCAAGAATAAAATTAAAGGATAGCAGAGCAGCATAATGAAAGCTGAATCTGAAAAGAAGAAAGAAATATGTGATAGATTGCAAGAATTAAACAAACTGGCACAAAATGGAACAAATACAGATTTGAGTAGAGATGAGGAAGTTAAGTTGATTGCACAATTGGAAAGGATTGAGGGTTAAGAGCAAGATTGCTCTGGGTACAAAAAGGGGATTCAAATTTTAAGTTTTCCCATAAAGCCTTGATTGCTTACACAAAGAAGAACTGCACATCATGTATCAAGTAAGACAATGGGGAGGAAATGGTAGACGATAATGGAATACAAAATGTTGCAAGAAATTATTTTTAAACCATATTATCAGGTGATAACATTGACAGAGAAGAAATCTAAAGACAAGTGGTTGAATTAATACCAAAGGTAGTTACACAAGAAATGAATCACCATCTAATGAAGTCAGTCCGCATGGAAGAATTAAGAGAGAGTGTATTCATTTAAGCTAAAAAAAGCTCCAGGTCCAGATGAATTTCAAGCAAAAAAAAAAATGAGCATGGGAAATTATAGCCGAGAAGAGGAGAGGAGGAAAAATTTTGAAGTCAATAAATTCGACATTCTTGGCAGCTATCCCAAAAGAGAAGGCAAGTAAGATTGATAGTTTCAGACCCATTTCTCTATGCAATTTTTCCTATAAAGTAATTTAAAAAATAATGGCTAGTAGATTGCAAAAATGGCTACCTATGATCATATTGAAAGAGCAAGGGGAGAAGACAAATTTTACATGAAGTCATCATTGCGCAAGATGCAATTCACTCTGCAGTTAAATGGAGGAGGACAATAATGTTCAAACATGAATTTGCTACAGCCTATGACAGACTCAACAAGAGATTTCTCTTAATGGTCCTCCACAAAATGGGGTTTTGTGAGCAATGGGTAAAATGGGTGGAAGGTTGCATCAGCTCTAGCACATTCTCAGTTTTAGTCAATGGAGGACCATCTAAATTTTTCAACTCTTCTAGAGGCATAAGACAAGGCTGCCCGTTATCACCAGCTTTATATGTCATCATGGTTGAGGCATTGTGTTATCTTATCCAGCAAACAAGAACACAGGGACAGATTGAAGAAGCATCAATTACTTCAAATGTAATAAACAACACCCATCTACAATTTATAGATGACTCTATGTTAATGGGACAAGCATCTATTAAGGAAGCCAACTACATAAAAGATATTAGACAAATTATATATAGCAACATGAGCTGACTATTAATTTTGGTAAGTCTGTCCTTTATGCATATAATTTCTCAATAGCTTTTGGAGGGAGGGAAACTCAACAGAACTTTTGGCTCCAAACTAGGCAAATCCAAAGAATTCTTTGTGTATGTGTGTTAGGTACCCAAGTATATGAATGTGGGGATATAATATTGTATTATGGCATAGGTCACACATTAAATTATAATATTATATTATCTTGCCATATTATAATATTATGCACTTTGTAACTCATTGAAGGTAAATCGCCACATCGGTGACCTAATTCTTTGATGGTGAACCATCACATTCTTATATAAAGAGAGATGTACCCCCAAATGTCAAAAAAAGTCATCTTAAGCATTCTTGGTAAGAGTCTTGGCTCGTGGGCTGGAGATCTTGTGGAGTGATTCTGGCTAAGTAGGGTTGTTTTTGCAAAACTAAGGCACATTTATCTAGAAAAACGTCCCATTTTACGAGGGCCATATTTTTTTTTTTCAGAAATCATTTTAATAAGATTTTTGTTCCATCATGTAGATCATTTTGAGTACTACAAAAAAGACTGCTCATTTGTTAAATTTTGATAAGTATTGAGGAAGTTATGGCCGTTTGAAGTTGGGTTATTTATAATATTTTTTGGCGCGAAATGTTTTTCAAAAGAAAAAAATTCATATCAATATTTTAGCAGTCATTTTCAAAAGCTTTTTGCACCATTGTGTAGATTATTTTGAATACTACGAAAACAACTACTCATTTGTCAATGTCTGATAAGTATTGAAGAAGTTACAGGTGTTTGAAGTTAGGCTTTTGAGGCTATTTTTGGGATGTGTGGAAAGTTTGACAAAAGGAAAAAAAAAAATCCTCTCTCCCAATCTAGGCAAGAAAATTGGTTGCCATTTGTTTCAAAGAAAATCTGCAGATTTCATTTTTTGAAGGAAAAAAATAGATGAGATCTCAAAAAATATATTTTTAAGAATTTTCCATTATTTAAAACCCTAGCTGCTTTGGGAAAAAAATTATTTTGGGTTGAGGTCATGGAGTTGCCAATATTTCACAGGAAAGGATGATATAATGCTTGGGAATGACGGAAAATTTTTAAGTATTTAAATTCTTCTAAATTTTATGGAGATGTGAGTTTTATACTAATTTGCAAGGGGAAGCTTTATCGTGGTTTATGGACTTTACTGGTCCCCATAATCTTACATACACATGGGAAGAAATTGAAGTTGCATTTTTAAGAAAATGGTGGTCACGGGAAAAGAAAAATAATACTATGCAAGCAAAAGAAAGCACGTCTTTGTTATCCAATAGAACAAACATCCAATAGAACAAACAGTGGTCAGAAAGAATTGTTGGAATATAAAAATTTTATTTTGCAAGTTCACAGTTGCATCCAAAACAAAAAAGTTATTGTCTCTATAAAACCTAGCAGCGACCATAACTTCATTAGTAGGGACTTGGCAGTTTGCAGGTTCCAACAACAAAAATTAAAAACATTAAGCTTAAAGTTGAGGATGTTAAGATTTTTGAAGATTTGATGACCACCATGGATAAGTATGTTTTACATTCAGATTTTTATGCTATATTAAGATGGGTGATTTAGATATTGTTCTTGGTTATCCTTGGTTGCATTATTTGGGCAAATTGTTTTTGAAATTATGGTATAGAAGAAAGAAGATAACTTTGCAAGATATTTCTCAGCAAGGATCAAGGGAAAACCATGAAACCATTGTAGGAGAACAAATTGAAGAACAAGCAAAAGAACTTGAAATAGAATCTGAGGAGGCAATGGTAGAGATCAAAGATGAAGCTAAACCAAAGTCCAAAAATGAACCAGAGAAGAGTAAGAGAAACGAGAATAAAATGGAGGCAAAAAATATTGGACCATATTGTCATCCACATCACCATGAGAGGCAACAATCATTGAACAGAGCAAAGAGCATCAGCGGAGCAATGATGGACATACATGGAACCCAAGGAATAATAATGGATATTCAAGTGGCACAAGGGCAAATTGGCATCATCACAAACTACCATCAATCAAGATTTCACTTCAATGGAGGAATAATCACGATTGGTACCAATTGACAACATTGCTTAGAAGATCATATTATTTAGTTTCTTCCAATGTTTCGAGGACGAAACGTTTTTGTAAGGGGATGGAATGTTAGGTACCTACATTTATGAATGTGGGGATCTAATATTGTATTTTGGCATAGGTCACACATTAAATTATAATAATATATAACATAATGCCATATTATAATATTATGCACTTTGTAGGGTTTGCTCACGAGCTTCTGCAGGCTGTCGATGGCATGCATCGACGATATGGTAATGGCCACTATTAAGAAGGAGAAAGGATTGTTCGTCAAAGGAAGCCCTGGAGGAGAAAGGATAGGGTTTACAGGTATTTTGAAGGAGCAGCAAGAAAGGCAATAGGCAAGGGTTCTGTTGCGGCAAAATCCCCTAAGGATGCAAATAGGAGAGATTCTAACCCTTTGGATCAAGAGCAATAGATCCCAATTCCAAAGAGTTCAAAGGGAGGTGCTTCTTGGGCACAAGTTTTGAAGAGAGGTTAAAATTCGCAAGAAGGAGGATTTGTTCTATATCTCCGAATCAGGATGAAAAGGGTTTTACTCTTAAGGTCCCAAAATTTTTGGCTAACAAAGAGATTCAAAAAGGAAAAAACACTTCAATCAGGAAATTTTCGGGCAATAGACTAGATTTAGATACAATAAGCAAATGGGTTCAAGATAAATGGAAACTTCTAGGGCAGGAAGCAGTGGTGGCTTTTCCTAATAATTTTTTGTTGTTTAACTTTGCAAATCCAAAGGATATGGCAAATGTTTTGTTGAGGGGCCCATGGTTTTTTTTGGGAGGAGAGGGTTATTTTTACAAAAATGGAGCCAAGGCTTTAATCCAACCACAACCACTCTTCAATCGACACCCTTATGGGTGAGTCTACCGGGGCTTCCAATGGAATTTTGGGATGATAGTATTATTCTCGAGATAGCTAAAGCAATTGGAAAAATAATTGCTTTTGATTCAAGTACTAATTCCCGGACCAGAATGATAGCGGCCCGTCTTTGTGTACAAGCACAACTGGCTAAACCATTGCCTAAATCTATTAGGCTAGTTTCAGATTACAAAGAATAGGAACAAGACATTCAGTATGAAACTCCCATTTTCTTGTGTAACCTTTGCAAAAAGCGTAGGGCACATTTGGAAAACATGCCCAAAAAATCCTCAAGGAGAAAGTTATGAAAAATAGAACTGGACAGCCTTTGAGGGTTTGGAGGAAAAAGGAAACTAAGTAAGGAGAAGTTCTGGGGCAGAAATAAATTGGTGGAAGCAGTAAGGATCCTTCTCCAAATAGCTTTGAGGTTCTTGCTACCCTTGATGGAGATGGCATTGTTGGAGGGGAAGAGTTTGTTCCAGAAACTCAACCTGGAGGTATTAATGAACCGATTTACTGAGGCTTTGAATGACAAGGAAAAAAATTCTGCATTGTATGTAGAAGATAATATTGAGAAAGAGCCACACTCTCCAACAAGGTTGAAGGAAAAGAGCATAGAAACAAGGGTTTTGAGAGAAACCACTCAACAAAATGTGACATTTGATTGGCCATGGAAGAAAAAATAAATAAAACTATTAACATTATTCAGAATGTGTTGGATGAAGAAGATGGAGGAAAATAGACTTCTACTAGTGATTTGGAGTTGGAAAAGGTTATCCAAAAAAATTTGTTGGAAGTAGAAGGAAATCTAAGAAGGTTGATTTGGGAATTTTAGTTTCTCGAGGAAGGCCCAATATTTGGGAATTGAGAACCAAAGTCGTTGCTAAGGATGTAGTTGATGGGAAGCAAAGAATTTTGTCTTTGGAAGGAAAACTTCCTCAGCTTGATAAAACATGAATTTTCTAATTTGGAATATTCGGGGTATGAATGCCCTGGCTAAACATAGGGTGCTTAAAGAGTTAAAAAAGGAGAGGAGGGTTGATATTCTTTTATTACAAGAGACTAAAGTGGATGATTCCAATTTTCAGAAGGTGAAGAATTCAATTTGGAAAACAACTCAAATGGAAACAGTTCCTAATGATGGTGCATCTAGGGGTTTATGGACTTTATAGAATCCAAAGCGACTGGAGGGACAGTGTTTGCAGATTAATGACAAGTTTATTTCCATTATGTTCACATCATTTGCAAAGTAAATTTAATAATTTCCCGTTGTCGACGGGAAATTATAACTGGCAATCTAGCAATCTATTTAGACTATTATTGTTTTGGTCATTGCACTTTTGGTCAAAAAAGTTGTATTGTTCAAAAAATGCAAAATTTGATTTGTAAGAAGATAAGTTGTTTTTTGTGCCTCGATTGATTCATTTGTTTTTCTTGGATTTCCAAGAGTTGTAAAAGGGAAGGGTCCCTTTCAAAACCCTATTATTTACCAATAGCAAAAAGAATATTATGCACTTTGTAACTCATGGAAGGTGAATCATCACATGGGTGACCTAATTCATGGAAGGTGAACCATCACATTCTTGTATAAAGAGAGATGTTGCCCCAATTGATGTACCCCTAATTGTAAAAGCAAGTCATATGAAGTATTCTTGGTAAGATTCTTGACTCATGGAGTTGGAGATCTTGTGGAGCGATTCCTTCCTTAAGGAGTATTCTTGGTGTTGCCCTAACTCAATGGTATTATCTATCTCTATTTTATTGTGTGGATTTTTATTGTGGTCACATAGATGGCTGAATCTAGCTAAGAGAGTGATTCTACTCAAATCAGTTTTATATGCAATCCCAATATATTTAATGCCATCTATTCATTATCTCAATAGGTATAATTGAGAACTTTGAGAAGATAATAAGGACATTTTTGTTATGCCAAAGAACAAGAAAGAAATAAGTTCCATTTGGTTAAGTGAGATATTGTAAGCTTACCCAAAAATGGAGTGGATTAAGAATAAAGCACTTATCCTCATTGCCAAAGGTGTATGGAGATTAATCAAGAAAAACAACTCACTATGGAGCAAGATCATGGTGAACAATATCTTGGCGACAACCCACCGGAACATATACTAACAATGAATGTAACTTTAGATCAAGGATCTACTACATCGTAAAATTTGTGTGCAACGCTATTCTTTCTTAGAAAAGGTTGTTCGTGGCTCATCGATGATGGCAAAAAAGTAGACATATGGATACATGCAATAAATGGCATACCACCAATAGAAGGATATCTAGAAATACTTTGGCTAAGAGATTGTTTCATAAGCAAAGGTATAGATTTTTATTTATTTTTTAAACTGACAATTCTCAAAGCTAATGGCCAAAATCTAGAATCAAAGATTGGGGGGAATGGGAGATTGAATCAGCAGACTAGAAGAATGAATATCAAAAACTTGCCAAGTTGTTAAGAGAAAGAAATGTCAAACTCAGAGATGAACCGGACCAGATAATATGGGGACCAATAAATAAAACAGGAAAATATCATGTCAAACAAGGATACAACTGGCTATTGGCTGATAAATATGGTCACTTAATTCCAAACAGCAATTGCTGGACAAAATTATGGAGTGTAAGATCCATTCCAAAAATTGATCATTTTATGTGGATCTTAACTCACAAAGTAATTCTACTGCTGAAAATCTAAGTAGAAGGGGTATAGATGGGTCATCCATATGTATGTTATCAAGAAGAAAATATTGAACACTCATTCATTCAATGTGAAGTCTCGAACCAAGTTTGGAAATTCATGTGGCATGCATTGGGTTTCAAAGTCAACATCCATTCCAAAATTGAGTGTCGGGAATTTTTAACCTATTGGGACACTAATTATCCTTTTTGCAAAGATGGAAAATCAGCAATAAAGTTAATTTGGGAAGTACTACCACAAATTGTATTGTCACATATATGGAAAAGCTCAAAATGCAATAGTCTTTCGAGATAGAAAGATGCAGCCTTTTGGGGAATATTCACGTAGCATAGCAATCATCAATCTCTTAATTAAAGCCAATAGAAGTGCCATTGAGAATGAAGACTCACTATTTAAGATGAAAAAGGAATGGTTCAATTAAGCTGAAGTACATGAGTAAGAAAGATGAACCCCCAAGATTAGTACCGGAGCATACCATTTGTTTTTTAATGGTACATTAAAAGAATCTGAGAGCAGCAAGAACAATAGGGATTATAATGAATGACTCAGGGATTGGTAGAATTCAATGAAGGACTAGAAGCGAATTCAAACAAGTTTGCATAGCTGTCGGGTTTGAATAAAGGATTGAAAATTGCCAGGCAGAAAAAGTGGTTAGAATTGATAGTATACGGAGATTCAAGAGTGGTCATGAAGCAACGAACAGGAAGGTGGCAGTATCAAATCTAATGTTAGATGTGATTCTACACGAGAACCAAGAAATATGCAGCCATTTCAAATCTATAAGTTTACATTTGAGAAGAAACTTTAACTAAAAAGCTTATCAACTTGGAAAACAACTCATGTGGAAACAATTCCGAATGACGGTGCATCTAGGGGTTTATGGACTTTATGGAATCCGAAGCGGTTGGAGGGACAGTGTTTGCAGATTAATGACAAGTTTATTTCCATTTTGTTCACATGATTTGCAAACTAAATTTAATAATTTCCCGTTGCCAACGGGAAATTATAACTAGCAATCTAGCAGTTTGTTTAGACTATTATTGTTTTGGTCATTGCACTTTTGGTCAAAAAAGGTTGTATTGTTCAAAAAATGCAAAATTTGATTTGTAAGAAGATAAGTTGTTTTTTGTGCCTGGATTGATTCATTTGTTTTTCTTGATTTTCTAGGAGTTGTAAAAGGGAAGGGTCCCTTTCAAAACCCTTTTATTTACCAATAGCAAAAAAATATTATGCACTTTGTGACTCATAGAAGGTGAATCACCACATGGGTGACCTAATTCATGGAAGGTGAACCATCACATTCTTGTATAAAGAGAGATGTAGCCTCAATTGATGTACCACCAATTGTAAAAAGCAAGTCATATGAAGTATTCTTGGTAAGAGTCTTGACTCGTGGAGTTGGAGATCTAGTGGAGTGATTCCTTCCTTGAGGAGTATTCTTGGTGTTGCCCTAACTCAATGGTATTATCTATCTCTATTTTATTGTGTGGATTGTTATTATGGTCACATAGATGGCTGAATCTAGCTAAGAGAGTAATTCTACTCAAATCAGTTTTATCTGCAATCCCAATATATTTAATGTCATCTATTCATTATCTCAACAGGTATAATTGAGAACTTTGAGAAGATAATAAGGACATTTTTGTTATGCCAAAGAACAAGAAAGAAATAAGTTCCATTTGGTTAAGTGGAATATTTTAAGCTTACCCAAAAATGGAGTGGATTAAGAATAAAGCATCTATCCTTATTGCCAGAGGTGTATGGAGATTAATCAAGAAAAGCAACTCACTATGGAGCAAGATCATGGTGAGCAATATCTTGGCGACAACCCACCGGAACATATACTAACAATGAATGTAACTTTAGATCAAGGATCTACTACATGGTCAAATTTGTGTGCAACGCTATCCTTTCTTAGAAAAGGTTGTTCATGGCTCATCGGTGATGGCAAAAAAGTAGACATATGGATACATGCAATCAATGGCATACCACCAATAGGAGGATATCTAGATATACTTCGGCGAAGATATTGTTTGATAAGCAAAGGTATGGAAAAAAAAATTAATTTTTTTTTTTTAAACTGACAATTCTCAAAGCTAATGGCCAGAATCTAGAATCAAAGATTTCGGGGAATGGGAGATTGAATCAGCAGACTTGAAGAATGAATATCAAAAACTTGCCAAGTTGTTAAGAGAAAGAAATGTCGAACTCGAAGATGAACCGGACTAAATAATACGGGGACCAATAAATAAAACAGGAAAATATCATGTCAAACAAGAATACACCTGGCTATTGGCTGATAAATATGGTCACTTAATTCCAAACAGCAATTGCTGGACAAAATTATGGAGTGTAAGATCCATTCCTAATATTGATCATTTTATGTGGATCTTAACTCACAAAGTAATTCTTGCTGCTGAAAATCTAATTAGAAGGGGTATAGATGGGTCATCAATATGTATGTTATCAAGAAGAAAATATTGAACACTCATTCATTCAATGTGAAGTTTCTAACCAAGTTTGGAAATTCATGTGGCATGCATTGGGCTTCAAAGTCAACATCCATTCCAAACTTGAGTGTCGAATTTTTAACCAAATGGGACACTAATTATCCTTTTTGCAAAGATGGAAAATCAGCAATAAAATTAATTTGGGAAGTACTACCACGAATTGTATTGTCACAGATATGGAAAGCTCAAAATGCAATAGTCTTTCGAGATAGAAAGATGCAGCCTTTTTGGGAATATTCACCTAGCATAGCAATCATCAATCTCTTAATTAAATCCAATAGAAGCGCGATTGAGAATGAAGACTCGCTATTTAAGATGAAAAAGAAATGGTTCAATTAAGCTGGAGTACATGAGTAAGAAAGATGACCCCCCAAGATTAGTACCGGAGCATACCATCTGTTTTTTAATGGTGCATTGAAAAGAATCTGAGAGCAGCAAGAACAATAGGGATTATAATGAATGACTCAAGGATTGGTAGAATTCACTTAAGGACTAGAAGCGAATTCAAACAATTTTGCATAGATGTCGGCTTTGAATAGAGGATTGAAAATTGCCAGGCAGAAAAAGTGGTTAGAATTGATAGTATATGGAGATTCAAAAGTGGTCATGAAGCAACGAACAGAAAGGTGACAATATCAAATCTAATGTTAGATGTGATTCTACACGAGAACCAAGAAATATGCAGCCATTTCAAATCCATAAGTTTACATTTGAGAAGAAACTTTAACAAAAAAGCTTATCAACTTGCCAATGAAGGAGTTCAAATCGAGCATGGAAAGACCAACATATATAGTTTTCCATTGTTGAAAAAGGAGTTACTGGTTAAAAAGTAGTGTGATTCACGAGTTACAAAATAGTACAATAGTGTTGAAGAAAAGTGTGACTGATGGTGCTACATATTTTGGTGCCACATGAGATTGGAGCTATTTTGTTGGTGCTACAATCGAATAGGGCTACACGTCATTGGTGCTCCACATCACTAGTGTCACAATTTTTTATGTAAATAGTGTTATGTGTGGATCAGGATATTCAGTTTTTTTATTAGCAATGCATATTATATATGTTACTTATTTCGCCAAGCATAGGATAGTCCAGATCAAGAGAGAGCTTGGCTTAGATAAATAGTGGCTAGATCATATCTTCTGATTTTACCCATGGGAATTGGAAAAGGATTTGCTTCTCTTTATATATAAGCAAATTGTTTTTTAAAATAACAAAAGAGTAGCACACCTTGAAAAATGTTTCAAACCTAAGGATTATTAAGGAGGGTCAAAGCAGTCCTAGTTTTCCAACATAAATTTAACCTTCAATGCAAAGAAGCAGAAATGATGTGTAATATAAAAAACTCTAATCATACAGCAGTAGGCGGGTCAATTTGCTAAGGTAGTCCCTTCTCAAATCAAATGTCAATGCCCCGAATATGACCAACTGAGAAAAAAGCAAACGATGTGAGGTTCTCTGTACATAGAAACCTCTGTGTAGATATAGCTCTCCTTGGCTGATTGTTGGTGATGCTAGAGAATACAACATGTAACCTTGTAATTATGGATATGCATCTTTAACCAAAAGCCCAAACCAAGGAGAGGAAAAAAAAGAGGTGCAGCATATTTTTAGATTTTTCTCATTTTTTCCCCTAAACATTAGATAACAATAAGCTCAATTTAAGGAAATTGTGAATCTTTTGTATAAAACGTATAGAAATAGTTAAGAAAATTAATATATTCCTTTAGAAGAGAATTCTCGACCACATGTTCTTATATTTCCATCAGATATTGAAATATGACAAATTGTTATGAACCAAAGGCATTTTTAAATGTTTACAAATCCTCGTGAACTCTTTTGTACAAGTCAAATTTTTAAGGAAATCAATATATTCCTATGGAAGAGAATTCTGGAACACCTGTTCTTAGATTTCCACAAGATATTGAATTATGACAAAGTGTTAATGAAAATTTTTCACAAGGATTTAAAAAAGCATGGTTTGTTAAAACTACTCCTACCAGTAGACAAAGCTAAGATAGTTGAGATCAATCAGTCTATAGCTTGTGAGTGGGAAAAGAGCCAAAGAAAAATTTGGTTGCCAGGGATGGTTTAAGGGGGTGTCAAATTGTAAAAATGAAAATCTATTGACAAATGGCCTAAAGACTTAAATCCCCAACAAGGAAAACCCCATGGCAAACTCTAAACCCTGCAAAGCCAACACTGTTCTCTATTTTGAAAAGGATAACCTGTGATTAATGGGTCATAGCGTGACTCTAACCATGAGAAGTTCTAAGATATATCAAACTAGCCACCAACCAAAAAATCCATGTTCTTTGTCCAAGAGTATAGTCTGTAATACCACTCAGATGCATAGGTGTTATTTATTTTTCTCCCATCTCTAAAGACGCGTGAAAAGCAATCAAGCTCTATTAGCCAAATTGCAGGCTTTATGTTATCCATCCAAAACTATAGTTTGTGGTATCACACAACCGAACCGGTGTTTTTTGTTCTTCCCCTTGCTGTCTCTTATGAGTCTAGTCTTTTGATAAATGTAATCAGCTCCATTTTATGAAGCTAAACTGCATGTACTCTTCTTTCTGAATTTCAAAAACTCTGTGTATGCTCAAATTTCTCCCCCCTCCTGCAAAATGGCATGGAATACCCATCCTGCCTTCTTGTTCCAAAAATTCTGGTTAGAGAGTAACTGAAGGATCTCACAAAAATACCACGGTAGTATTAATCAAATTTGGAAAATCTGAAAATGGATCCTGCCCACCTGGAGTCAATGTTACCAGGTTAGTGTTTGTGTTCAACAAATTTGAAATTTGAAGGGGACCAAGAAAATAAACATTAAAAAACTTTTGGCATGAAGTACCCATAGGCTCTAGGGCAGGTGGTAGGGAGCATAGAGTGTCACATCTTAAGCCAAGGTTCAAATCATAGTTGAGAAAATCGGAATCGGGTAGTAAATCGGCTGGTTTAAAAATCGGCAAAGAATCGGAATCGGCAAAGAATCGAGGAAAAATCGGCATTTTTTATTGAAAAAACCGAAGAAAATGTAATTTTTCATTGAAAAAAAGCTTTTTTCATGCATATCAGAATTTTTCGGGAAAAAATCGGCAAGATTGGCAAAAAATCAGCTAGCCTATGAGTCGGGAAAAAAATCGGCAAAATCGGGATTTTTTGCAGATTTTATCAACTATGGTTCAAATGCCATTGGTCAACATTAACATTTGCCTATAGAACTCAGAACAAGTGGTTGGGTGTGAAGAGTTTCACACCATAAACCAAGGTTCAAATTCCATGGGTGAACCTTAACATATTAAATCAAATGGCATGATCTCAAATGGTTAAAAATGTGAACTTCCAAAGCAAAAACCTAGGTTCAAATCTTGAGAGGCAACATATGCATAGTTTTATCTTTTAAGCCATTCGTGACCTTTATTGGGGACCACCCCATCAAAACATTAAATCCCATATCTTGTTTTCCTATCAAAAATATTTTATGTTCCTTTTAAACCATATGTGGCTTCTATTCGGGGGCACCCCATCAAAACAACAAAACATTACATCCACTATTACATCATATAGATTATATCTGTCTTGTTTCCTATCAAAAATATTTTCCATCCCTCTTAAACCACTAATTTCCTCTATCAAATTCTTGAAATCAATTTCATTAGTAGAGAATAGGGCTACACGTCATTGGTGCTCCACATCACTAGTGTCACAATTTTTTATGTAAATAGTGTTATGTGTGGATCAGGATATTCAGTTTTTTTATTAGCAATGCATATTATATATGTTACTTATTTCGCCAAGCATAGGATAGTCCAGATCAAGAGAGAGCTTGGCTTAGATAAATAGTGGCTAGATCATATCTTCTGATTTTACCCATGGGAATTGGAAAAGGATTTGCTTCTCTTTATATATAAGCAAATTGTTTTTTAAAATAACAAAAGAGTAGCACACCTTGAAAAATGTTTCAAACCTAAGGATTATTAAGGAGGGTCAAAGCAGTCCTAGTTTTCCAACATAAATTTAACCTTCAATGCAAAGAAGCAGAAATGATGTGTAATATAAAAAACTCTAATCATACAGCAGTAGGCGGGTCAATTTGCTAAGGTAGTCCCTTCTCAAATCAAATGTCAATGCCCCGAATATGACCAACTGAGAAAAAAGCAAACGATGTGAGGTTCTCTGTACATAGAAACCGCAGTGTAGATATAGCTCTCCTTGGCTGATTGTTGGTGATGCTAGAGAATACAACATGTAACCTTGTAATTATGGATATGCATCTTTAACCAAAAGCCCAAACCAAGGAGAGGAAAAAAAAGAGGTGCAGCATATTTTTAGATTTTTCTCATTTTTTCCCCTAAACATTAGATAACAATAAGCTCAATTTAAGGAAATTGTGAATCTTTTGTATAAAACGTATAGAAATAGTTAAGAAAATTAATATATTCCTTTAGAAGAGAATTCTCGACCACATGTTCTTATATTTCCATCAGATATTGAAATATGACAAATTGTTATGAACCAAAGGCATTTTTAAATGTTTACAAATCCTCGTGAACTCTTTTGTACAAGTCAAATTTTTAAGGAAATCAATATATTCCTATGGAAGAGAATTCTGGAACACCTGTTCTTAGATTTCCACAAGATATTGAATTATGACAAAGTGTTAATGAAAATTTTTCACAAGGATTTAAAAAAGCATGGTTTGTTAAAACTACTCCTACCAGTAGACAAAGCTAAGATAGTTGAGATCAATCAGTCTATAGCTTGTGAGTGGGAAAAGAGCCAAAGAAAAATTTGGTTGCCAGGGATGGTTTAAGGGGGTGTCAAATTGTAAAAATGAAAATCTATTGACAAATGGCCTAAAGACTTAAATCCCCAACAAGGAAAACCCCATGGCAAACTCTAAACCCTGCAAAGCCAACACTGTTCTCTATTTTGAAAAGGATAACCTGTGATTAATGGGTCATAGCGTGACTCTAACCATGAGAAGTTCTAAGATATATCAAACTAGCCACCAACCAAAAAATCCATGTTCTTTGTCCAAGAGTATAGTCTGTAATACCACTCAGATGCATAGGTGTTATTTATTTTTCTCCCATCTCTAAAGACGCGTGAAAAGCAATCAAGCTCTATTAGCCAAATTGCAGGCTTTATGTTATCCATCCAAAACTATAGTTTGTGGTATCACACAACCGAACCGGTGTTTTTTGTTCTTCCCCTTGCTGTCTCTTATGAGTCTAGTCTTTTGATAAATGTAATCAGCTCCATTTTATGAAGCTAAACTGCATGTACTCTTCTTTCTGAATTTCAAAAACTCTGTGTATGCTCAAATTTCTCCCCCCTCCTGCAAAATGGCATGGAATACCCATCCTGCCTTCTTGTTCCAAAAATTCTGGTTAGAGAGTAACTGAAGGATCTCACAAAAATACCACGGTAGTATTAATCAAATTTGGAAAATCTGAAAATGGATCCTGCCCACCTGGAGTCAATGTTACCAGGTTAGTGTTTGTGTTCAACAAATTTGAAATTTGAAGGGGACCAAGAAAATAAACATTAAAAAACTTTTGGCATGAAGTACCCATAGGCTCTAGGGCAGGTGGTAGGGAGCATAGAGTGTCACATCTTAAGCCAAGGTTCAAATCATAGTTGAGAAAATCGGAATCGGGTAGTAAATCGGCTGGTTTAAAAATCGGCAAAGAATCGGAATCGGCAAAGAATCGAGGAAAAATCGGCATTTTTTATTGAAAAAACCGAAGAAAATGTAATTTTTCATTGAAAAAAAGCTTTTTCATGCATATCAGAATTTTTCGGGAAAAAATCGGCAAGATTGGCAAAAAAATCGGCTAGCCTATGAATCGGGAAAAAATCGGCAAAATCAGGATTTTTGGCAGATTTTATCAACTATGGTTCAAATGCCATTGGTCAACATTAACATTTGCCTATAGAACTCAGAACAAGTGGTTGGGTGTGAAGAGTTTCACACCATAAACCAAGGTTCAAATTACATGGGTGTTACCTTAACATATTAAATCAAATGGCATGATCTCAAATGGTTAAAAATGTGAACTTCCAAAGCAAAAACCTAGGTTCAAATCTTGAGAGGCAACATATGCATAGTTTTATCTTTTAAGCCATTCGTGACCTTTATTGGGGACCACCCCATCAAAACATTAAATCCCATATCTTGTTTTCCTATCAAAAATATTTTATGTTCCTTTTAAACCATATGTGGCTTCTATTCGGGGGCACCCCATCAAAACAACAAAACATTACATCCACTATTACATCATATAGATTATATCTGTCTTGTTTCCTATCAAAAATATTTTCCATCCCTCTTAAACCACTAATTTCCTCTATCAAATTCTTGAAATCAATTTCATTAGTAGAGAATAGGGCTACACGTCATTGGTGCTCCACATCACTAGTGTCACAATTTTTTATGTAAATAGTGTTATGTGTGGATCAGGATATTCAGTTTTTTTATTAGCAATGCATATTATATATGTTACTTATTTCGCCAAGCATAGGATAGTCCAGATCAAGAGAGAGCTTGGCTTAGATAAATAGTGGCTAGATCATATCTTCTGATTTTACCCATGGGAATTGGAAAAGGATTTGCTTCTCTTTATATATAAGCAAATTGTTTTTTAAAATAACAAAAGAGTAGCACACCTTGAAAAATGTTTCAAACCTAAGGATTATTAAGGAGGGTCAAAGCAGTCCTAGTTTTCCAACATAAATTTAACCTTCAATGCAAAGAAGCAGAAATGATGTGTAATATAAAAAACTCTAATCATACAGCAGTAGGCGGGTCAATTTGCTAAGGTAGTCCCTTCTCAAATCAAATGTCAATGCCCCGAATATGACCAACTGAGAAAAAAGCAAACGATGTGAGGTTCTCTGTACATAGAAACCGCAGTGTAGATATAGCTCTCCTTGGCTGATTGTTGGTGATGCTAGAGAATACAACATGTAACCTTGTAATTATGGATATGCATCTTTAACCAAAAGCCCAAACCAAGGAGAGGAAAAAAAAGAGGTGCAGCATATTTTTAGATTTTTCTCATTTTTTCCCCTAAACATTAGATAACAATAAGCTCAATTTAAGGAAATTGTGAATCTTTTGTATAAAACGTATAGAAATAGTTAAGAAAATTAATATATTCCTTTAGAAGAGAATTCTCGACCACATGTTCTTATATTTCCATCAGATATTGAAATATGACAAATTGTTATGAACCAAAGGCATTTTTAAATGTTTACAAATCCTCGTGAACTCTTTTGTACAAGTCAAATTTTTAAGGAAATCAATATATTCCTATGGAAGAGAATTCTGGAACACCTGTTCTTAGATTTCCACAAGATATTGAATTATGACAAAGTGTTAATGAAAATTTTTCACAAGGATTTAAAAAAGCATGGTTTGTTAAAACTACTCCTACCAGTAGACAAAGCTAAGATAGTTGAGATCAATCAGTCTATAGCTTGTGAGTGGGAAAAGAGCCAAAGAAAAATTTGGTTGCCAGGGATGGTTTAAGGGGGTGTCAAATTGTAAAAATGAAAATCTATTGACAAATGGCCTAAAGACTTAAATCCCCAACAAGGAAAACCCCATGGCAAACTCTAAACCCTGCAAAGCCAACACTGTTCTCTATTTTGAAAAGGATAACCTGTGATTAATGGGTCATAGCGTGACTCTAACCATGAGAAGTTCTAAGATATATCAAACTAGCCACCAACCAAAAAATCCATGTTCTTTGTCCAAGAGTATAGTCTGTAATACCACTCAGATGCATAGGTGTTATTTATTTTTCTCCCATCTCTAAAGACGCGTGAAAAGCAATCAAGCTCTATTAGCCAAATTGCAGGCTTTATGTTATCCATCCAAAACTATAGTTTGTGGTATCACACAACCGAACCGGTGTTTTTTGTTCTTCCCCTTGCTGTCTCTTATGAGTCTAGTCTTTTGATAAATGTAATCAGCTCCATTTTATGAAGCTAAACTGCATGTACTCTTCTTTCTGAATTTCAAAAACTCTGTGTATGCTCAAATTTCTCCCCCCTCCTGCAAAATGGCATGGAATACCCATCCTGCCTTCTTGTTCCAAAAATTCTGGTTAGAGAGTAACTGAAGGATCTCACAAAAATACCACGGTAGTATTAATCAAATTTGGAAAATCTGAAAATGGATCCTGCCCACCTGGAGTCAATGTTACCAGGTTAGTGTTTGTGTTCAACAAATTTGAAATTTGAAGGGGACCAAGAAAATAAACATTAAAAAACTTTTGGCATGAAGTACCCATAGGCTCTAGGGCAGGTGGTAGGGAGCATAGAGTGTCACATCTTAAGCCAAGGTTCAAATCATAGTTGAGAAAATCGGAATCGGGTAGTAAATCGGCTGGTTTAAAAATCGGCAAAGAATCGGAATCGGCAAAGAATCGAGGAAAAATCGGCATTTTTTATTGAAAAAACCGAAGAAAATGTAATTTTTCATTGAAAAAAAGCTTTTTTCATGCATATCAGAATTTTTCGGGAAAAAATCGGCAAGATTGGCAAAAAAATCGGCTAGCCAATGAAT
This sequence comes from Wollemia nobilis, assembly GCA_028583015.1. Taxonomy (NCBI): domain Eukaryota; kingdom Viridiplantae; phylum Streptophyta; class Pinopsida; order Araucariales; family Araucariaceae; genus Wollemia; species Wollemia nobilis. The sequence goes on from JAQPPZ010005450.1 coordinate 2,008,406, forward strand.
CGGGAAAAAATCGGCAAAATCAGGATTTTTGGCAGATTTTATCAACTATGGTTCAAATGCCATTGGTCAACATTAACATTTGCCTATAGAACTCAGAACAAGTGGTTGGGTGTGAAGAGTTTCACACCATAAACCAAGGTTCAAATTCCATGGGTGTTACCTTAACATATTAAATCAAATGGCATGATCTCAAATGGTTAAAAATGTGAACTTCCAAAGCAAAAACCTAGGTTCAAATCTTGAGAGGCAACATATGCATAGTTTTATCTTTTAAGCCATTCGTGACCTTTATTGGGGACCACCCCATCAAAACATTAAATCCCATATCTTGTTTTCCTATCAAAAATATTTTATGTTCCTTTTAAACCATATGTGGCTTCTATTCGGGGGCACCCCATCAAAACAACAAAACATTACATCCACTATTACATCATATAGATTATATCTGTCTTGTTTCCTATCAAAAATATTTTCCATCCCTCTTAAACCACTAATTTCCTCTATCAAATTCTTGAAATCAATTTCATTAGTAGAGAATAGGGCTACACGTCATTGGTGCTCCACATCACTAGTGTCACAATTTTTTATGTAAATAGTGTTATGTGTGGATCAGGATATTCAGTTTTTTTATTAGCAATGCATATTATATATGTTACTTATTTCGCCAAGCATAGGATAGTCCAGATCAAGAGAGAGCTTGGCTTAGATAAATAGTGGCTAGATCATATCTTCTGATTTTACCCATGGGAATTGGAAAAGGATTTGCTTCTCTTTATATATAAGCAAATTGTTTTTTAAAATAACAAAAGAGTAGCACACCTTGAAAAATGTTTCAAACCTAAGGATTATTAAGGAGGGTCAAAGCAGTCCTAGTTTTCCAACATAAATTTAACCTTCAATGCAAAGAAGCAGAAATGATGTGTAATATAAAAAACTCTAATCATACAGCAGTAGGCGGGTCAATTTGCTAAGGTAGTCCCTTCTCAAATCAAATGTCAATGCCCCGAATATGACCAACTGAGAAAAAAGCAAACGATGTGAGGTTCTCTGTACATAGAAACCTCTGTGTAGATATAGCTCTCCTTGGCTGATTGTTGGTGATGCTAGAGAATACAACATGTAACCTTGTAATTATGGATATGCATCTTTAACCAAAAGCCCAAACCAAGGAGAGGAAAAAAAAGAGGTGCAGCATATTTTTAGATTTTTCTCATTTTTTCCCCTAAACATTAGATAACAATAAGCTCAATTTAAGGAAATTGTGAATCTTTTGTATAAAACGTATAGAAATAGTTAAGAAAATTAATATATTCCTTTAGAAGAGAATTCTCGACCACATGTTCTTATATTTCCATCAGATATTGAAATATGACAAATTGTTATGAACCAAAGGCATTTTTAAATGTTTACAAATCCTCGTGAACTCTTTTGTACAAGTCAAATTTTTAAGGAAATCAATATATTCCTATGGAAGAGAATTCTGGAACACCTGTTCTTAGATTTCCACAAGATATTGAATTATGACAAAGTGTTAATGAAAATTTTTCACAAGGATTTAAAAAAGCATGGTTTGTTAAAACTACTCCTACCAGTAGACAAAGCTAAGATAGTTGAGATCAATCAGTCTATAGCTTGTGAGTGGGAAAAGAGCCAAAGAAAAATTTGGTTGCCAGGGATGGTTTAAGGGGGTGTCAAATTGTAAAAATGAAAATCTATTGACAAATGGCCTAAAGACTTAAATCCCCAACAAGGAAAACCCCATGGCAAACTCTAAACCCTGCAAAGCCAACACTGTTCTCTATTTTGAAAAGGATAACCTGTGATTAATGGGTCATAGCGTGACTCTAACCATGAGAAGTTCTAAGATATATCAAACTAGCCACCAACCAAAAAATCCATGTTCTTTGTCCAAGAGTATAGTCTGTAATACCACTCAGATGCATAGGTGTTATTTATTTTTCTCCCATCTCTAAAGACGCGTGAAAAGCAATCAAGCTCTATTAGCCAAATTGCAGGCTTTATGTTATCCATCCAAAACTATAGTTTGTGGTATCACACAACCGAACCGGTGTTTTTTGTTCTTCCCCTTGCTGTCTCTTATGAGTCTAGTCTTTTGATAAATGTAATCAGCTCCATTTTATGAAGCTAAACTGCATGTACTCTTCTTTCTGAATTTCAAAAACTCTGTGTATGCTCAAATTTCTCCCCCCTCCTGCAAAATGGCATGGAATACCCATCCTGCCTTCTTGTTCCAAAAATTCTGGTTAGAGAGTAACTGAAGGATCTCACAAAAATACCACGGTAGTATTAATCAAATTTGGAAAATCTGAAAATGGATCCTGCCCACCTGGAGTCAATGTTACCAGGTTAGTGTTTGTGTTCAACAAATTTGAAATTTGAAGGGGACCAAGAAAATAAACATTAAAAAACTTTTGGCATGAAGTACCCATAGGCTCTAGGGCAGGTGGTAGGGAGCATAGAGTGTCACATCTTAAGCCAAGGTTCAAATCATAGTTGAGAAAATCGGAATCGGGTAGTAAATCGGCTGGTTTAAAAATCGGCAAAGAATCGGAATCGGCAAAGAATCGAGGAAAAATCGGCATTTTTTATTGAAAAATGCGAGGAAAATGTAATTTTTCATTGAAAAAAAGCTTTTTTCATGCATATCAGAATTTTTCGGGAAAAAATCGGCAAGATTGGCAAAAAAATCGGCTAGCCAATGAATCGGGAAAAAATCGGCAAAATCAGGATTTTTGGCAGATTTTATCAACTATGGTTCAAATGCCATTGGTCAACATTAACATTTGCCTATAGAACTCAGAACAAGTGGTTGGGTGTGAAGAGTTTCACACCATAAACCAAGGTTCAAATTCCATGGGTGAACCTTAACATATTAAATCAAATGGCATGATCTCAAATGGTTAAAAATGTGAACTTCCAAAGCAAAAACCTAGGTTCAAATCTTGAGAGGCAACATATGCATAGTTTTATCTTTTAAGCCATTCGTGACCTTTATTGGGGACCACCCCATCAAAACATTAAATCCCATATCTTGTTTTCCTATCAAAAATATTTTATGTTCCTTTTAAACCATATGTGGCTTCTATTCGGGGGCACCCCATCAAAACAACAAAACATTACATCCACTATTACATCATATAGATTATATCTGTCTTGTTTCCTATCAAAAATATTTTCCATCCCTCTTAAACCACTAATTTCCTCTATCAAATTCTTGAAATCAATTTCATTAGTAGAGAATAGGGCTACACGTCATTGGTGCTCCACATCACTAGTGTCACAATTTTTTATGTAAATAGTGTTATGTGTGGATCAGGATATTCAGTTTTTTTATTAGCAATGCATATTATATATGTTACTTATTTCGCCAAGCATAGGATAGTCCAGATCAAGAGAGAGCTTGGCTTAGATAAATAGTGGCTAGATCATATCTTCTGATTTTACCCATGGGAATTGGAAAAGGATTTGCTTCTCTTTATATATAAGCAAATTGTTTTTTAAAATAACAAAAGAGTAGCACACCTTGAAAAATGTTTCAAACCTAAGGATTATTAAGGAGGGTCAAAGCAGTCCTAGTTTTCCAACATAAATTTAACCTTCAATGCAAAGAAGCAGAAATGATGTGTAATATAAAAAACTCTAATCATACAGCAGTAGGCGGGTCAATTTGCTAAGGTAGTCCCTTCTCAAATCAAATGTCAATGCCCCGAATATGACCAACTGAGAAAAAAGCAAACGATGTGAGGTTCTCTGTACATAGAAACCGCAGTGTAGATATAGCTCTCCTTGGCTGATTGTTGGTGATGCTAGAGAATACAACATGTAACCTTGTAATTATGGATATGCATCTTTAACCAAAAGCCCAAACCAAGGAGAGGAAAAAAAAGAGGTGCAGCATATTTTTAGATTTTTCTCATTTTTTCCCCTAAACATTAGATAACAATAAGCTCAATTTAAGGAAATTGTGAATCTTTTGTATAAAACGTATAGAAATAGTTAAGAAAATTAATATATTCCTTTAGAAGAGAATTCTCGACCACATGTTCTTATATTTCCATCAGATATTGAAATATGACAAATTGTTATGAACCAAAGGCATTTTTAAATGTTTACAAATCCTCGTGAACTCTTTTGTACAAGTCAAATTTTTAAGGAAATCAATATATTCCTATGGAAGAGAATTCTGGAACACCTGTTCTTAGATTTCCACAAGATATTGAATTATGACAAAGTGTTAATGAAAATTTTTCACAAGGATTTAAAAAAGCATGGTTTGTTAAAACTACTCCTACCAGTAGACAAAGCTAAGATAGTTGAGATCAATCAGTCTATAGCTTGTGAGTGGGAAAAGAGCCAAAGAAAAATTTGGTTGCCAGGGATGGTTTAAGGGGGTGTCAAATTGTAAAAATGAAAATCTATTGACAAATGGCCTAAAGACTTAAATCCCCAACAAGGAAAACCCCATGGCAAACTCTAAACCCTGCAAAGCCAACACTGTTCTCTATTTTGAAAAGGATAACCTGTGATTAATGGGTCATAGCGTGACTCTAACCATGAGAAGTTCTAAGATATATCAAACTAGCCACCAACCAAAAAATCCATGTTCTTTGTCCAAGAGTATAGTCTGTAATACCACTCAGATGCATAGGTGTTATTTATTTTTCTCCCATCTCTAAAGACGCGTGAAAAGCAATCAAGCTCTATTAGCCAAATTGCAGGCTTTATGTTATCCATCCAAAACTATAGTTTGTGGTATCACACAACCGAACCGGTGTTTTTTGTTCTTCCCCTTGCTGTCTCTTATGAGTCTAGTCTTTTGATAAATGTAATCAGCTCCATTTTATGAAGCTAAACTGCATGTACTCTTCTTTCTGAATTTCAAAAACTCTGTGTATGCTCAAATTTCTCCCCCCTCCTGCAAAATGGCATGGAATACCCATCCTGCCTTCTTGTTCCAAAAATTCTGGTTAGAGAGTAACTGAAGGATCTCACAAAAATACCACGGTAGTATTAATCAAATTTGGAAAATCTGAAAATGGATCCTGCCCACCTGGAGTCAATGTTACCAGGTTAGTGTTTGTGTTCAACAAATTTGAAATTTGAAGGGGACCAAGAAAATAAACATTAAAAAACTTTTGGCATGAAGTACCCATAGGCTCTAGGGCAGGTGGTAGGGAGCATAGAGTGTCACATCTTAAGCCAAGGTTCAAATCATAGTTGAGAAAATCGGAATCGGGTAGTAAATCGGCTGGTTTAAAAATCGGCAAAGAATCGGAATCGACAAAAAATCGAGGAAAAATCGGCATTTTTTATTGAAAAATGCGAGGAAAATGTAATTTTTCATTGAAAAAAAGCTTTTTTCATGCATATCAGAATTTTTCGGGAAAAAATCGGCAAGATTGGCAAAAAAATCGGCTAGCCAATGAATCGGGAAAAAATCGGCAAAATCAGGATTTTTGGCAGATTTTATCAACTATGGTTCAAATGCCATTGGTCAACATTAACATTTGCCTATAGAACTCAGAACAAGTGGTTGGGTGTGAAGAGTTTCACACCATAAACCAAGGTTCAAATTCCATGGGTGAACCTTAACATATTAAATCAAATGGCATGATCTCAAATGGTTAAAAATGTGAACTTCCAAAGCAAAAACCTAGGTTCAAATCTTGAGAGGCAACATATGCATAGTTTTATCTTTTAAGCCATTCGTGACCTTTATTGGGGACCACCCCATCAAAACATTAAATCCCATATCTTGTTTTCCTATCAAAAATATTTTATGTTCCTTTTAAACCATATGTGGCTTCTATTCGGGGGCACCCCATCAAAACAACAAAACATTACATCCACTATTACATCATATAGATTATATCTGTCTTGTTTCCTATCAAAAATATTTTCCATCCCTCTTAAACCACTAATTTCCTCTATCAAATTCTTGAAATCAATTTCATTAGTAGAGAATAGGGCTACACGTCATTGGTGCTCCACATCACTAGTGTCACAATTTTTTATGTAAATAGTGTTATGTGTGGATCAGGATATTCAGTTTTTTTATTAGCAATGCATATTATATATGTTACTTATTTCGCCAAGCATAGGATAGTCCAGATCAAGAGAGAGCTTGGCTTAGATAAATAGTGGCTAGATCATATCTTCTGATTTTACCCATGGGAATTGGAAAAGGATTTGCTTCTCTTTATATATAAGCAAATTGTTTTTTAAAATAACAAAAGAGTAGCACACCTTGAAAAATGTTTCAAACCTAAGGATTATTAAGGAGGGTCAAAGCAGTCCTAGTTTTCCAACATAAATTTAACCTTCAATGCAAAGAAGCAGAAATGATGTGTAATATAAAAAACTCTAATCATACAGCAGTAGGCGGGTCAATTTGCTAAGGTAGTCCCTTCTCAAATCAAATGTCAATGCCCCGAATATGACCAACTGAGAAAAAAGCAAACGATGTGAGGTTCTCTGTACATAGAAACCGCAGTGTAGATATAGCTCTCCTTGGCTGATTGTTGGTGATGCTAGAGAATACAACATGTAACCTTGTAATTATGGATATGCATCTTTAACCAAAAGCCCAAACCAAGGAGAGGAAAAAAAAGAGGTGCAGCATATTTTTAGATTTTTCTCATTTTTTCCCCTAAACATTAGATAACAATAAGCTCAATTTAAGGAAATTGTGAATCTTTTGTATAAAACGTATAGAAATAGTTAAGAAAATTAATATATTCCTTTAGAAGAGAATTCTCGACCACATGTTCTTATATTTCCATCAGATATTGAAATATGACAAATTGTTATGAACCAAAGGCATTTTTAAATGTTTACAAATCCTCGTGAACTCTTTTGTACAAGTCAATTTTTTAAGGAAATCAATATATTCCTATGGAAGAGAATTCTGGAACACCTGTTCTTAGATTTCCACAAGATATTGAATTATGACAAAGTGTTAATGAAAATTTTTCACAAGGATTTAAAAAAGCATGGTTTGTTAAAACTACTCCTACCAGTAGACAAAGCTAAGATAGTTGAGATCAATCAGTCTATAGCTTGTGAGTGGGAAAAGAGCCAAAGAAAAATTTGGTTGCCAGGGATGGTTTAAGGGGGTGTCAAATTGTAAAAATGAAAATCTATTGACAAATGGCCTAAAGACTTAAATCCCCAACAAGGAAAACCCCATGGCAAACTCTAAACCCTGCAAAGCCAACACTGTTCTCTATTTTGAAAAGGATAACCTGTGATTAATGGGTCATAGCGTGACTCTAACCATGAGAAGTTCTAAGATATATCAAACTAGCCACCAACCAAAAAATCCATGTTCTTTGTCCAAGAGTATAGTCTGTAATACCACTCAGATGCATAGGTGTTATTTATTTTTCTCCCATCTCTAAAGACGCGTGAAAAGCAATCAAGCTCTATTAGCCAAATTGCAGGCTTTATGTTATCCATCCAAAACTATAGTTTGTGGTATCACACAACCGAACCGGTGTTTTTTGTTCTTCCCCTTGCTGTCTCTTATGAGTCTAGTCTTTTGATAAATGTAATCAGCTCCATTTTATGAAGCTAAACTGCATGTACTCTTCTTTCTGAATTTCAAAAACTCTGTGTATGCTCAAATTTCTCCCCCCTCCTGCAAAATGGCATGGAATACCCATCCTGCCTTCTTGTTCCAAAAATTCTGGTTAGAGAGTAACTGAAGGATCTCACAAAAATACCACGGTAGTATTAATCAAATTTGGAAAATCTGAAAATGGATCCTGCCCACCTGGAGTCAATGTTACCAGGTTAGTGTTTGTGTTCAACAAATTTGAAATTTGAAGGGGACCAAGAAAATAAACATTAAAAAACTTTTGGCATGAAGTACCCATAGGCTCTAGGGCAGGTGGTAGGGAGCATAGAGTGTCACATCTTAAGCCAAGGTTCAAATCATAGTTGAGAAAATCGGAATCGGGTAGTAAATCGGCTGGTTTAAAAATCGGCAAAGAATCGGAATCGACAAAAAATCGAGGAAAAATCGGCATTTTTTATTGAAAAATGCGAGGAAAATGTAATTTTTCATTGAAAAAAAGCTTTTTTCATGCATATCAGAATTTTTCGGGAAAAAATCGGCAAGATTGGCAAAAAAATCGGCTAGCCAATGAATCGGGAAAAAATCGGCAAAATCAGGATTTTTGGCAGATTTTATCAACTATGGTTCAAATGCCATTGGTCAACATTAACATTTGCCTATAGAACTCAGAACAAGTGGTTGGGTGTGAAGAGTTTCACACCATAAACCAAGGTTCAAATTCCATGGGTGAACCTTAACATATTAAATCAAATGGCATGATCTCAAATGGTTAAAAATGTGAACTTCCAAAGCAAAAACCTAGGTTCAAATCTTGAGAGGCAACATATGCATAGTTTTATCTTTTAAGCCATTCGTGACCTTTATTGGGGACCACCCCATCAAAACATTAAATCCCATATCTTGTTTTCCTATCAAAAATATTTTATGTTCCTTTTAAACCATATGTGGCTTCTATTCGGGGGCACCCCATCAAAACAACAAAACATTACATCCACTATTACATCATATAGATTATATCTGTCTTGTTTCCTATCAAAAATATTTTCCATCCCTCTTAAACCACTAATTTCCTCTATCAAATTCTTGAAATCAATTTCATTAGTAGAGAATAGGGCTACACGTCATTGGTGCTCCACATCACTAGTGTCACAATTTTTTATGTAAATAGTGTTATGTGTGGATCAGGATATTCAGTTTTTTTATTAGCAATGCATATTATATATGTTACTTATTTCGCCAAGCATAGGATAGTCCAGATCAAGAGAGAGCTTGGCTTAGATAAATAGTGGCTAGATCATATCTTCTGATTTTACCCATGGGAATTGGAAAAGGATTTGCTTCTCTTTATATATAAGCAAATTGTTTTTTAAAATAACAAAAGAGTAGCACACCTTGAAAAATGTTTCAAACCTAAGGATTATTAAGGAGGGTCAAAGCAGTCCTAGTTTTCCAACATAAATTTAACCTTCAATGCAAAGAAGCAGAAATGATGTGTAATATAAAAAACTCTAATCATACAGCAGTAGGCGGGTCAATTTGCTAAGGTAGTCCCTTCTCAAATCAAATGTCAATGCCCCGAATATGACCAACTGAGAAAAAAGCAAACGATGTGAGGTTCTCTGTACATAGAAACCGCAGTGTAGATATAGCTCTCCTTGGCTGATTGTTGGTGATGCTAGAGAATACAACATGTAACCTTGTAATTATGGATATGCATCTTTAACCAAAAGCCCAAACCAAGGAGAGGAAAAAAAAGAGGTGCAGCATATTTTTAGATTTTTCTCATTTTTTCCCCTAAACATTAGATAACAATAAGCTCAATTTAAGGAAATTGTGAATCTTTTGTATAAAACGTATAGAAATAGTTAAGAAAATTAATATATTCCTTTAGAAGAGAATTCTCGACCACATGTTCTTATATTTCCATCAGATATTGAAATATGACAAATTGTTATGAACCAAAGGCATTTTTAAATGTTTACAAATCCTCGTGAACTCTTTTGTACAAGTCAAATTTTTAAGGAAATCAATATATTCCTATGGAAGAGAATTCTGGAACACCTGTTCTTAGATTTCCACAAGATATTGAATTATGACAAAGTGTTAATGAAAATTTTTCACAAGGATTTAAAAAAGCATGGTTTGTTAAAACTACTCCTACCAGTAGACAAAGCTAAGATAGTTGAGATCAATCAGTCTATAGCTTGTGAGTGGGAAAAGAGCCAAAGAAAAATTTGGTTGCCAGGGATGGTTTAAGGGGGTGTCAAATTGTAAAAATGAAAATCTATTGACAAATGGCCTAAAGACTTAAATCCCCAACAAGGAAAACCCCATGGCAAACTCTAAACCCTGCAAAGCCAACACTGTTCTCTATTTTGAAAAGGATAACCTGTGATTAATGGGTCATAGCGTGACTCTAACCATGAGAAGTTCTAAGATATATCAAACTAGCCACCAACCAAAAAATCCATGTTCTTTGTCCAAGAGTATAGTCTGTAATACCACTCAGATGCATAGGTGTTATTTATTTTTCTCCCATCTCTAAAGACGCGTGAAAAGCAATCAAGCTCTATTAGCCAAATTGCAGGCTTTATGTTATCCATCCAAAACTATAGTTTGTGGTATCACACAACCGAACCGGTGTTTTTTGTTCTTCCCCTTGCTGTCTCTTATGAGTCTAGTCTTTTGATAAATGTAATCAGCTCCATTTTATGAAGCTAAACTGCATGTACTCTTCTTTCTGAATTTCAAAAACTCTGTGTATGCTCAAATTTCTCCCCCCTCCTGCAAAATGGCATGGAATACCCATCCTGCCTTCTTGTTCCAAAAATTCTGGTTAGAGAGTAACTGAAGGATCTCACAAAAATACCACGGTAGTATTAATCAAATTTGGAAAATCTGAAAATGGATCCTGCCCACCTGGAGTCAATGTTACCAGGTTAGTGTTTGTGTTCAACAAATTTGAAATTTGAAGGGGACCAAGAAAATAAACATTAAAAAACTTTTGGCATGAAGTACCCATAGGCTCTAGGGCAGGTGGTAGGGAGCATAGAGTGTCACATCTTAAGCCAAGGTTCAAATCATAGTTGAGAAAATCGGAATCGGGTAGTAAATCGGCTGGTTTAAAAATCGGCAAAGAATCGGAATCGACAAAAAATCGAGGAAAAATCGGCATTTTTTATTGAAAAATGCGAGGAAAATGTAATTTTTCATTGAAAAAAAGCTTTTTTCATGCATATCAGAATTTTTCGGGAAAAAATCGGCAAGATTGGCAAAAAAATCGGCTAGCCAATGAATCGGGAAAAAATCGGCAAAATCAGGATTTTTGGCAGATTTTATCAACTATGGTTCAAATGCCATTGGTCAACATTAACATTTGCCTATAGAACTCAGAACAAGTGGTTGGGTGTGAAGAGTTTCACACCATAAACCAAGGTTCAAATTCCATGGGTGAACCTTAACATATTAAATCAAATGGCATGATCTCAAATGGTTAAAAATGTGAACTTCCAAAGCAAAAACCTAGGTTCAAATCTTGAGAGGCAACATATGCATAGTTTTATCTTTTAAGCCATTCGTGACCTTTATTGGGGACCACCCCATCAAAACATTAAATCCCATATCTTGTTTTCCTATCAAAAATATTTTATGTTCCTTTTAAACCATATGTGGCTTCTATTCGGGGGCACCCCATCAAAACAACAAAACATTACATCCACTATTACATCATATAGATTATATCTGTCTTGTTTCCTATCAAAAATATTTTCCATCCCTCTTAAACCACTAATTTCCTCTATCAAATTCTTGAAATCAATTTCATTAGTAGAGAATAGGGCTACACGTCATTGGTGCTCCACATCACTAGTGTCACAATTTTTTATGTAAATAGTGTTATGTGTGGATCAGGATATTCAGTTTTTTTATTAGCAATGCATATTATATATGTTACTTATTTCGCCAAGCATAGGATAGTCCAGATCAAGAGAGAGCTTGGCTTAGATAAATAGTGGCTAGATCATATCTTCTGATTTTACCCATGGGAATTGGAAAAGGATTTGCTTCTCTTTATATATAAGCAAATTGTTTTTTAAAATAACAAAAGAGTAGCACACCTTGAAAAATGTTTCAAACCTAAGGATTATTAAGGAGGGTCAAAGCAGTCCTAGTTTTCCAACATAAATTTAACCTTCAATGCAAAGAAGCAGAAATGATGTGTAATATAAAAAACTCTAATCATACAGCAGTAGGCGGGTCAATTTGCTAAGGTAGTCCCTTCTCAAATCAAATGTCAATGCCCCGAATATGACCAACTGAGAAAAAAGCAAACGATGTGAGGTTCTCTGTACATAGAAACCGCAGTGTAGATATAGCTCTCCTTGGCTGATTGTTGGTGATGCTAGAGAATACAACATGTAACCTTGTAATTATGGATATGCATCTTTAACCAAAAGCCCAAACCAAGGAGAGGAAAAAAAAGAGGTGCAGCATATTTTTAGATTTTTCTCATTTTTTCCCCTAAACATTAGATAACAATAAGCTCAATTTAAGGAAATTGTGAATCTTTTGTATAAAACGTATAGAAATAGTTAAGAAAATTAATATATTCCTTTAGAAGAGAATTCTCGACCACATGTTCTTATATTTCCATCAGATATTGAAATATGACAAATTGTTATGAACCAAAGGCATTTTTAAATGTTTACAAATCCTCGTGAACTCTTTTGTACAAGTCAAATTTTTAAGGAAATCAATATATTCCTATGGAAGAGAATTCTGGAACACCTGTTCTTAGATTTCCACAAGATATTGAATTATGACAAAGTGTTAATGAAAATTTTTCACAAGGATTTAAAAAAGCATGGTTTGTTAAAACTACTCCTACCAGTAGACAAAGCTAAGATAGTTGAGATCAATCAGTCTATAGCTTGTGAGTGGGAAAAGAGCCAAAGAAAAATTTGGTTGCCAGGGATGGTTTAAGGGGGTGTCAAATTGTAAAAATGAAAATCTATTGACAAATGGCCTAAAGACTTAAATCCCCAACAAGGAAAACCCCATGGCAAACTCTAAACCCTGCAAAGCCAACACTGTTCTCTATTTTGAAAAGGATAACCTGTGATTAATGGGTCATAGCGTGACTCTAACCATGAGAAGTTCTAAGATATATCAAACTAGCCACCAACCAAAAAATCCATGTTCTTTGTCCAAGAGTATAGTCTGTAATACCACTCAGATGCATAGGTGTTATTTATTTTTCTCCCATCTCTAAAGACGCGTGAAAAGCAATCAAGCTCTATTAGCCAAATTGCAGGCTTTATGTTATCCATCCAAAACTATAGTTTGTGGTATCACACAACCGAACCGGTGTTTTTTGTTCTTCCCCTTGCTGTCTCTTATGAGTCTAGTCTTTTGATAAATGTAATCAGCTCCATTTTATGAAGCTAAACTGCATGTACTCTTCTTTCTGAATTTCAAAAACTCTGTGTATGCTCAAATTTCTCCCCCCTCCTGCAAAATGGCATGGAATACCCATCCTGCCTTCTTGTTCCAAAAATTCTGGTTAGAGAGTAACTGAAGGATCTCACAAAAATACCACGGTAGTATTAATCAAATTTGGAAAATCTGAAAATGGATCCTGCCCACCTGGAGTCAATGTTACCAGGTTAGTGTTTGTGTTCAACAAATTTGAAATTTGAAGGGGACCAAGAAAATAAACATTAAAAAACTTTTGGCATGAAGTACCCATAGGCTCTAGGGCAGGTGGTAGGGAGCATAGAGTGTCACATCTTAAGCCAAGGTTCAAATCATAGTTGAGAAAATCGGAATCGGGTAGTAAATCGGCTGGTTTAAAAATCGGCAAAGAATCGAGGAAAAATCGGCATTTTTTATTGAAAAAACCGAAGAAAATGTAATTTTTCATTGAAAAAAAGCTTTTTTCATGCATATCAGAATTTTTCGGGAAAAAATCGGCAAGATTGGCAAAAAAATCGGCTAGCCAATGAATCGGGAAAAAATCGGCAAAATCAGGATTTTTGGCAGATTTTATCAACTATGGTTCAAATGCCATTGGTCAACATTAACATTTGCCTATAGAACTCAGAACAAGTGGTTGGGTGTGAAGAGTTTCACACCATAAACCAAGGTTCAAATTCCATGGGTGTTACCTTAACATATTAAATCAAATGGCATGATCTCAAATGGTTAAAAATGTGAACTTCCAAAGCAAAAACCTAGGTTCAAATCTTGAGAGGCAACATATGCATAGTTTTATCTTTTAAGCCATTCGTGACCTTTATTGGGGACCACCCCATCAAAACATTAAATCCCATATCTTGTTTTCCTATCAAAAATATTTTATGTTCCTTTTAAACCATATGTGGCTTCTATTCGGGGGCACCCCATCAAAACAACAAAACATTACATCCACTATTACATCATATAGATTATATCTGTCTTGTTTCCTATCAAAAATATTTTCCATCCCTCTTAAACCACTAATTTCCTCTATCAAATTCTTGAAATCAATTTCATTAGTAGAGAATAGGGCTACACGTCATTGGTGCTCCACATCACTAGTGTCACAATTTTTTATGTAAATAGTGTTATGTGTGGATCAGGATATTCAGTTTTTTTATTAGCAATGCATATTATATATGTTACTTATTTCGCCAAGCATAGGATAGTCCAGATCAAGAGAGAGCTTGGCTTAGATAAATAGTGGCTAGATCATATCTTCTGATTTTACCCATGGGAATTGGAAAAGGATTTGCTTCTCTTTATATATAAGCAAATTGTTTTTTAAAATAACAAAAGAGTAGCACACCTTGAAAAATGTTTCAAACCTAAGGATTATTAAGGAGGGTCAAAGCAGTCCTAGTTTTCCAACATAAATTTAACCTTCAATGCAAAGAAGCAGAAATGATGTGTAATATAAAAAACTCTAATCATACAGCAGTAGGCGGGTCAATTTGCTAAGGTAGTCCCTTCTCAAATCAAATGTCAATGCCCCGAATATGACCAACTGAGAAAAAAGCAAACGATGTGAGGTTCTCTGTACATAGAAACCTCTGTGTAGATATAGCTCTCCTTGGCTGATTGTTGGTGATGCTAGAGAATACAACATGTAACCTTGTAATTATGGATATGCATCTTTAACCAAAAGCCCAAACCAAGGAGAGGAAAAAAAAGAGGTGCAGCATATTTTTAGATTTTTCTCATTTTTTCCCCTAAACATTAGATAACAATAAGCTCAATTTAAGGAAATTGTGAATCTTTTGTATAAAACGTATAGAAATAGTTAAGAAAATTAATATATTCCTTTAGAAGAGAATTCTCGACCACATGTTCTTATATTTCCATCAGATATTGAAATATGACAAATTGTTATGAACCAAAGGCATTTTTAAATGTTTACAAATCCTCGTGAACTCTTTTGTACAAGTCAAATTTTTAAGGAAATCAATATATTCCTATGGAAGAGAATTCTGGAACACCTGTTCTTAGATTTCCACAAGATATTGAATTATGACAAAGTGTTAATGAAAATTTTTCACAAGGATTTAAAAAAGCATGGTTTGTTAAAACTACTCCTACCAGTAGACAAAGCTAAGATAGTTGAGATCAATCAGTCTATAGCTTGTGAGTGGGAAAAGAGCCAAAGAAAAATTTGGTTGCCAGGGATGGTTTAAGGGGGTGTCAAATTGTAAAAATGAAAATCTATTGACAAATGGCCTAAAGACTTAAATCCCCAACAAGGAAAACCCCATGGCAAACTTTAAACCCTGCAAAGCCAACACTGTTCTCTATTTTGAAAAGGATAACCTGTGATTAATGGGTCATAGCGTGACTCTAACCATGAGAAGTTCTAAGATATATCAAACTAGCCACCAACCAAAAAATCCATGTTCTTTGTCCAAGAGTATAGTCTGTAATACCACTCAGATGCATAGGTGTTATTTATTTTTCTCCCATCTCTAAAGACGCGTGAAAAGCAATCAAGCTCTATTAGCCAAATTGCAGGCTTTATGTTATCCATCCAAAACTATAGTTTGTGGTATCACACAACCGAACCGGTGTTTTTTGTTCTTCCCCTTGCTGTCTCTTATGAGTCTAGTCTTTTGATAAATGTAATCAGCTCCATTTTATGAAGCTAAACTGCATGTACTCTTCTTTCTGAATTTCAAAAACTCTGTGTATGCTCAAATTTCTCCCCCCTCCTGCAAAATGGCATGGAATACCCATCCTGCCTTCTTGTTCCAAAAATTCTGGTTAGAGAGTAACTGAAGGATCTCACAAAAATACCACGGTAGTATTAATCAAATTTGGAAAATCTGAAAATGGATCCTGCCCACCTGGAGTCAATGTTACCAGGTTAGTGTTTGTGTTCAACAAATTTGAAATTTGAAGGGGACCAAGAAAATAAACATTAAAAAACTTTTGGCATGAAGTACCCATAGGCTCTAGGGCAGGTGGTAGGGAGCATAGAGTGTCACATCTTAAGCCAAGGTTCAAATCATAGTTGAGAAAATCGGAATCGGGTAGTAAATCGGCTGGTTTAAAAATCGGCAAAGAATCGAGGAAAAATCGGCATTTTTTATTGAAAAAACCGAAGAAAATGTAATTTTTCATTGAAAAAAAGCTTTTTTCATGCATATCAGAATTTTTCGGGAAAAAATCGGCAAGATTGGCAAAAAAATCGGCTAGCCAATGAATCGGGAAAAAATCGGCAAAATCAGGATTTTTGGCAGATTTTATCAACTATGGTTCAAATGCCATTGGTCAACATTAACATTTGCCTATAGAACTCAGAACAAGTGGTTGGGTGTGAAGAGTTTCACACCATAAACCAAGGTTCAAATTCCATGGGTGTTACCTTAACATATTAAATCAAATGGCATGATCTCAAATGGTTAAAAATGTGAACTTCCAAAGCAAAAACCTAGGTTCAAATCTTGAGAGGCAACATATGCATAGTTTTATCTTTTAAGCCATTCGTGACCTTTATTGGGGACCACCCCATCAAAACATTAAATCCCATATCTTGTTTTCCTATCAAAAATATTTTATGTTCCTTTTAAACCATATGTGGCTTCTATTCGGGGGCACCCCATCAAAACAACAAAACATTACATCCACTATTACATCATATAGATTATATCTGTCTTGTTTCCTATCAAAAATATTTTCCATCCCTCTTAAACCACTAATTTCCTCTATCAAATTCTTGAAATCAATTTCATTAGTAGAGAATAGGGCTACACGTCATTGGTGCTCCACATCACTAGTGTCACAATTTTTTATGTAAATAGTGTTATGTGTGGATCAGGATATTCAGTTTTTTTATTAGCAATGCATATTATATATGTTACTTATTTCGCCAAGCATAGGATAGTCCAGATCAAGAGAGAGCTTGGCTTAGATAAATAGTGGCTAGATCATATCTTCTGATTTTACCCATGGGAATTGGAAAAGGATTTGCTTCTCTTTATATATAAGCAAATTGTTTTTTAAAATAACAAAAGAGTAGCACACCTTGAAAAATGTTTCAAACCTAAGGATTATTAAGGAGGGTCAAAGCAGTCCTAGTTTTCCAACATAAATTTAACCTTCAATGCAAAGAAGCAGAAATGATGTGTAATATAAAAAACTCTAATCATACAGCAGTAGGCGGGTCAATTTGCTAAGGTAGTCCCTTCTCAAATCAAATGTCAATGCCCCGAATATGACCAACTGAGAAAAAAGCAAACGATGTGAGGTTCTCTGTACATAGAAACCTCTGTGTAGATATAGCTCTCCTTGGCTGATTGTTGGTGATGCTAGAGAATACAACATGTAACCTTGTAATTATGGATATGCATCTTTAACCAAAAGCCCAAACCAAGGAGAGGAAAAAAAAGAGGTGCAGCATATTTTTAGATTTTTCTCATTTTTTCCCCTAAACATTAGATAACAATAAGCTCAATTTAAGGAAATTGTGAATCTTTTGTATAAAACGTATAGAAATAGTTAAGAAAATTAATATATTCCTTTAGAAGAGAATTCTCGACCACATGTTCTTATATTTCCATCAGATATTGAAATATGACAAATTGTTATGAACCAAAGGCATTTTTAAATGTTTACAAATCCTCGTGAACTCTTTTGTACAAGTCAAATTTTTAAGGAAATCAATATATTCCTATGGAAGAGAATTCTGGAACACCTGTTCTTAGATTTCCACAAGATATTGAATTATGACAAAGTGTTAATGAAAATTTTTCACAAGGATTTAAAAAAGCATGGTTTGTTAAAACTACTCCTACCAGTAGACAAAGCTAAGATAGTTGAGATCAATCAGTCTATAGCTTGTGAGTGGGAAAAGAGCCAAAGAAAAATTTGGTTGCCAGGGATGGTTTAAGGGGGTGTCAAATTGTAAAAATGAAAATCTATTGACAAATGGCCTAAAGACTTAAATCCCCAACAAGGAAAACCCCATGGCAAACTCTAAACCCTGCAAAGCCAACACTGTTCTCTATTTTGAAAAGGATAACCTGTGATTAATGGGTCATAGCGTGACTCTAACCATGAGAAGTTCTAAGATATATCAAACTAGCCACCAACCAAAAAATCCATGTTCTTTGTCCAAGAGTATAGTCTGTAATACCACTCAGATGCATAGGTGTTATTTATTTTTCTCCCATCTCTAAAGACGCGTGAAAAGCAATCAAGCTCTATTAGCCAAATTGCAGGCTTTATGTTATCCATCCAAAACTATAGTTTGTGGTATCACACAACCGAACCGGTGTTTTTTGTTCTTCCCCTTGCTGTCTCTTATGAGTCTAGTCTTTTGATAAATGTAATCAGCTCCATTTTATGAAGCTAAACTGCATGTACTCTTCTTTCTGAATTTCAAAAACTCTGTGTATGCTCAAATTTCTCCCCCCTCCTGCAAAATGGCATGGAATACCCATCCTGCCTTCTTGTTCCAAAAATTCTGGTTAGAGAGTAACTGAAGGATCTCACAAAAATACCACGGTAGTATTAATCAAATTTGGAAAATCTGAAAATGGATCCTGCCCACCTGGAGTCAATGTTACCAGGTTAGTGTTTGTGTTCAACAAATTTGAAATTTGAAGGGGACCAAGAAAATAAACATTAAAAAACTTTTGGCATGAAGTACCCATAGGCTCTAGGGCAGGTGGTAGGGAGCATAGAGTGTCACATCTTAAGCCAAGGTTCAAATCATAGTTGAGAAAATCGGAATCGGGTAGTAAATCGGCTGGTTTAAAAATCGGCAAAGAATCGAGGAAAAATCGGCATTTTTTATTGAAAAAACCGAAGAAAATGTAATTTTTCATTGAAAAAAAGCTTTTTTCATGCATATCAGAATTTTTCGGGAAAAAATCGGCAAGATTGGCAAAAAAATCGGCTAGCCAATGAATCGGGAAAAAATCGGCAAAATCAGGATTTTTGGCAGATTTTATCAACTATGGTTCAAATGCCATTGGTCAACATTAACATTTGCCTATAGAACTCAGAACAAGTGGTTGGGTGTGAAGAGTTTCACACCATAAACCAAGGTTCAAATTCCATGGGTGTTACCTTAACATATTAAATCAAATGGCATGATCTCAAATGGTTAAAAATGTGAACTTCCAAAGCAAAAACCTAGGTTCAAATCTTGAGAGGCAACATATGCATAGTTTTATCTTTTAAGCCATTCGTGACCTTTATTGGGGACCACCCCATCAAAACATTAAATCCCATATCTTGTTTTCCTATCAAAAATATTTTATGTTCCTTTTAAACCATATGTGGCTTCTATTCGGGGGCACCCCATCAAAACAACAAAACATTACATCCACTATTACATCATATAGATTATATCTGTCTTGTTTCCTATCAAAAATATTTTCCATCCCTCTTAAACCACTAATTTCCTCTATCAAATTCTTGAAATCAATTTCATTAGTAGAGAATAGGGCTACACGTCATTGGTGCTCCACATCACTAGTGTCACAATTTTTTATGTAAATAGTGTTATGTGTGGATCAGGATATTCAGTTTTTTTATTAGCAATGCATATTATATATGTTACTTATTTCGCCAAGCATAGGATAGTCCAGATCAAGAGAGAGCTTGGCTTAGATAAATAGTGGCTAGATCATATCTTCTGATTTTACCCATGGGAATTGGAAAAGGATTTGCTTCTCTTTATATATAAGCAAATTGTTTTTTAAAATAACAAAAGAGTAGCACACCTTGAAAAATGTTTCAAACCTAAGGATTATTAAGGAGGGTCAAAGCAGTCCTAGTTTTCCAACATAAATTTAACCTTCAATGCAAAGAAGCAGAAATGATGTGTAATATAAAAAACTCTAATCATACAGCAGTAGGCGGGTCAATTTGCTAAGGTAGTCCCTTCTCAAATCAAATGTCAATGCCCCGAATATGACCAACTGAGAAAAAAGCAAACGATGTGAGGTTCTCTGTACATAGAAACCGCAGTGTAGATATAGCTCTCCTTGGCTGATTGTTGGTGATGCTAGAGAATACAACATGTAACCTTGTAATTATGGATATGCATCTTTAACCAAAAGCCCAAACCAAGGAGAGGAAAAAAAAGAGGTGCAGCATATTTTTAGATTTTTCTCATTTTTTCCCCTAAACATTAGATAACAATAAGCTCAATTTAAGGAAATTGTGAATCTTTTGTATAAAACGTATAGAAATAGTTAAGAAAATTAATATATTCCTTTAGAAGAGAATTCTCGACCACATGTTCTTATATTTCCATCAGATATTGAAATATGACAAATTGTTATGAACCAAAGGCATTTTTAAATGTTTACAAATCCTCGTGAACTCTTTTGTACAAGTCAAATTTTTAAGGAAATCAATATATTCCTATGGAAGAGAATTCTGGAACACCTGTTCTTAGATTTCCACAAGATATTGAATTATGACAAAGTGTTAATGAAAATTTTTCACAAGGATTTAAAAAAGCATGGTTTGTTAAAACTACTCCTACCAGTAGACAAAGCTAAGATAGTTGAGATCAATCAGTCTATAGCTTGTGAGTGGGAAAAGAGCCAAAGAAAAATTTGGTTGCCAGGGATGGTTTAAGGGGGTGTCAAATTGTAAAAATGAAAATCTATTGACAAATGGCCTAAAGACTTAAATCCCCAACAAGGAAAACCCCATGGCAAACTCTAAACCCTGCAAAGCCAACACTGTTCTCTATTTTGAAAAGGATAACCTGTGATTAATGGGTCATAGCGTGACTCTAACCATGAGAAGTTCTAAGATATATCAAACTAGCCACCAACCAAAAAATCCATGTTCTTTGTCCAAGAGTATAGTCTGTAATACCACTCAGATGCATAGGTGTTATTTATTTTTCTCCCATCTCTAAAGACGCGTGAAAAGCAATCAAGCTCTATTAGCCAAATTGCAGGCTTTATGTTATCCATCCAAAACTATAGTTTGTGGTATCACACAACCGAACCGGTGTTTTTTGTTCTTCCCCTTGCTGTCTCTTATGAGTCTAGTCTTTTGATAAATGTAATCAGCTCCATTTTATGAAGCTAAACTGCATGTACTCTTCTTTCTGAATTTCAAAAACTCTGTGTATGCTCAAATTTCTCCCCCCTCCTGCAAAATGGCATGGAATACCCATCCTGCCTTCTTGTTCCAAAAATTCTGGTTAGAGAGTAACTGAAGGATCTCACAAAAATACCACGGTAGTATTAATCAAATTTGCAAAATCTGAAAATGGATCCTGCCCACCTGGAGTCAATGTTACCAGGTTAGTGTTTGTGTTCAACAAATTTGAAATTTGAAGGGGACCAAGAAAATAAACATTAAAAAACTTTTGGCATGAAGTACCCATAGGCTCTAGGGCAGGTGGTAGGGAGCATAGAGTGTCACATCTTAAGCCAAGGTTCAAATCATAGTTGAGAAAATCGGAATCGGGTAGTAAATCGGCTGGTTTAAAAATCGGCAAAGAATCGGAATCGGCAAAGAATCGAGGAAAAATCGGCATTTTTTATTGAAAAAACCGAAGAAAATGTAATTTTTCATTGAAAAAAAGCTTTTTTCATGCATATCAGAATTTTTCGGGAAAAAATCGGCAAGATTGGCAAAAAAATCGGCTAGCCAATGAATCGGGAAAAAATCGGCAAAATCAGGATTTTTGGCAGATTTTATCAACTATGGTTCAAATGCCATTGGTCAACATTAACATTTGCCTATAGAACTCAGAACAAGTGGTTGGGTGTGAAGAGTTTCACACCATAAACCAAGGTTCAAATTCCATGGGTGAACCTTAACATATTAAATCAAATGGCATGATCTCAAATGGTTAAAAATGTGAACTTCCAAAGCAAAAACCTAGGTTCAAATCTTGAGAGGCAACATATGCATAGTTTTATCTTTTAAGCCATTCGTGACCTTTATTGGGGACCACCCCATCAAAACATTAAATCCCATATCTTGTTTTCCTATCAAAAATATTTTATGTTCCTTTTAAACCATATGTGGCTTCTATTCGGGGGCACCCCATCAAAACAACAAAACATTACATCCACTATTACATCATATAGATTATATCTGTCTTGTTTCCTATCAAAAATATTTTCCATCCCTCTTAAACCACTAATTTCCTCTATCAAATTCTTGAAATCAATTTCATTAGTAGAGAATATCCCTTGGCCAATTGCCATTAAAAATTTTGAATTTCACCGCTAGGATCATTCTACAATTACCTATATTATCTGCCACTTGATTTCCTTCTATATAGATCTGTTGGCATTTTCAAGATACAACATCTATCAATAATTGAATGGCATCTGAAACAATGCTATCATTGATTCGATCCCCATATCTTAATTTTTTCCTTTTTCGTTTTTTTTTTGACAAAATAAAGAATAATTCGTGAATCCCCCTCAATTGAAATATATCTTCGTCTTCTTTCCATGGCCCTCTTGATCCACCATGTAAGAAGTGTCTTGCCCTCTAAATAATTGCTTGTTGAAATTTTATATGACTTTGAGTAGGAGAATTTTGCCTTGATTATCCTGAAAAACACTACATCTACCAGCTTTTGCTAGGGTTTGCTTTGGAAACACATCAATATTAAGTATGATGAACCCAAGTTTTGGACATTTGCATTTTACCATGAGTCTATGTAGGTCCTTTGCATTAACTCCATCGTTGCAGATCGCCCTTACGTGTATCTTTATATCCTGTAACAAAGCAGCTAGCATATCTTTTTCTATACTCGAGATTTCCCATGATGAGCACCATGCTTGTAAACATTCTACAAGAGAGACAACAATACAAATTCAATCTTGAGATTTATTTTTTAATCCTCTTAGCTTTTAAACAGTCTAACATTTCATTAACTCTCCCTACGTACAATGGAGCAACTCAATATGAATCTCATTCCCAAATTGTTGAATCAAAGGAACAATGAAGAAGAAGATGAAGCACACCTAAAAGATTCATGATATCCTCTTCTTTACCAATTGTCACCTATAGGAATTTTGTTTTAGAATGCTATCTAAAGGAATTTAGGACACTCTTCTGACCAGACACTCTTCTGAGGGAAATCAGCAAGAGTAGGACACTTTGATTGCTCTAAAGCCTTATATCCCAACTTGACAGAGTATCCACCATCTTTTTGTAAATTCCAAACCAACTTATCCTTTTGCAGAAAAATGTGCAAATAGATTTCTTGAAGCAACTTTTGGAGTCCATCCCCTACTTGTTTAAGGTCCTCTCCCTCAACCAATTTGCTAAGAGAAATCCAAGATCTGAAATTGTTGCTCACACGAATATTTTTTTTACTTTTGAACCTCTACAAGCCAAAGGTTGTCAATTTTTGTCCAAACTAAAAGGATAAAGCTTCCACAAAGCATCGGACCAAAAATTTACAAAATCCCCCTCATTGACTGATCATCTAAAAAGTTTTTTTGATTAATTGAAAACTCTATAATATGAAAGTTCCATACAGTCAAAGTCATACCTAAGGTTTACTTCCTAAACAATTTTATTGCATCCATAGAACCTATATATTTTTGTAGTAACATTTTTGCAAAACTCTTTCCTTGATCTTTGAATGATCTCCATCCAAGTTTTGCCCCTAATGCCAAACTCATGAATTTGCAATTTTGCAAGCTTTGCCCCTCCAATATTCTCTCCTCTAAAAACCTTATCCCATTTGCAAAAAGAAACCTAAATCTCTCCCCACATTCTTCTCAAGAAAAATCTCTTTGAATTTTGTCAAATTTGGACGCTATGCTGCCTCTTAAACTTGAAAATAACATCATATATGTAGGGACAGATAGTAATGTAACCTTTATGAATTGAATTTTCTAGCAATTGTTAGGCACTTACCTTTCCAACCATCTAGACAAGATTTCATTCTATCCAAAATTGGGTCCCAAAAAAGCATCCTTCTTTATTTTCTCCAACAAGGGAATACCTGGACACATTGATGGCAATTTTTCAAATGTAACCCTACACTCTAATCTGTTGAAAATCATGGGCAATATTGGTTAAGAAAATCTTGGATTATGTTGTATTAATCAATTGTCTAGCAGCCTTCTCATAGCATGATAATTTTGATTTAAACTCCATGGCCTCACTAATAGAAGGACATGGCCCAATAGAAAATGTTATCAACAAATTGGACAAGATTAGAAGGGGCCATTTGTCTCAACTTGAATATATATGATTTTACCATCCAAGTTTGCCTTTGAGAAAGCTCTTCCCAAAGCCTCAACAAGAATCATAAAAAGATAAAGACATAAGGGGTCACCCTGACAAAGACCATGAGATGATTCAACGTAACCAATCAGGAAGCCATTAATCAAAATAGAATATTCTAGAATGTTGAAACATCTAATCCATTCACAAAAACCTTGATCGAAACCATATTCTCCATGAATACTATAAAGAAAACTCATGCAAACATTATCATATGCTTTTTTAATATCCAGTTTTACAAGCATAAATGATGTTTTAATGGGTTGAAAAAGAATGTATGACCTCTTAAGCAATGATTATAACATCAAGGATTTGCTTACCACGAAGAAAACCACCCTGGTCCTCCAAGATGACAAAAACTACAATGTTTTTACCTTCTCATTACCATAATTTTTTAAATAATCTTTTAAATCATATTACAAACGCTTACAGGACAAAATTTATCAAAATATTATCCCACCTTTTTGGCCGGGTTTTATTTGCAACATTTTTGGGACTAAAGAATCCTTGATCTAACCCATCTACTACAATATGATCCCCTAGCTTCATATTTTAGTTTGTATCATGACCAAAACTTTTAATGTCTTTCTTGTTTTTCAATTTGCAATGTCTTGGCATGTGTATGGTTTAATATCATTTTCGAGATCAAAATGCAATATTTTCATAATCCACTTCTTCATCCCATTCTCTTGATTCAAATTTAAACTTAATAGATTTTGGCAAGGGTTTTAAGATATACACGACAACACATATTTGAGTATATGCAACATTCTTTTGCTCTTTAGTAGTTGAACCTTAACAATTAAATCCAAATGTTTAATGCCAAGCCTTAACATTTAACCCATAGGTTTGAGGCATGCAGTTAGAAGTGAGGAGTTTCATGCCCTAAACCAAGGTTCCAACCTATGATGAACCTTAACATTTGCCCATATGGTTTACAACAAGCAATGAGGAATGACAAGTTTCATGCCTTAAACCAGTGTTTCAAAACTCGCAACTCGCGATAAACTCGGGAGCCTAATTTTCTCGAGTTCTCGACAACTCACGATAAACTCGACAAAAACTCGGTAAAATATCGGGAAAAATAACAATCAAGAAATTAAAAGAAATAAATAAACAAACAAATAAGTTTTTTTCTACGTAAGTCACCACAACATTATGTTCACCGTTTACCTATTTAATCTTGCGGAACATTCAGAAATAAATCAAGTCACCACAACATTATGCTCACCGTTTACTCATTTAAGCTTGCGGAACATTTGGAAATAGATATAAAGAAATAAATCGCCGCGACGACAACGGCCTCCATAGAAATTAGCAATTACGTGTACTGATGCACCTTTCTAACCTCTGCCCTTAAACCTTTCTAATCTCAGCCTTTTAGAAATTAGGGCATCGATAATGATGCACCTTTCTAATCTCAGCTCCTCATACCTTTCTAAGCCTTGTAGATTTTAGCATTTCCACATAATGTCGCACCTTTCTAATCTCAGCCTCGGCCCTTCGAATCCTATGAAGGTCAGCATCTCTCGCTCTTCATCCTGGCAAGGTTAAATGCATACAGCTTATGTTCTTTTTTGTTGCTTTCTAAGATGTCTTTCTGAGAGTTGTTTACCAAATTTTTATTTTATTTAGATATAGAACGCCAAGCCAGTGGAAGCGAAAAAAAATATAAATGGGCAGTGTTTCATAGTTGTGTCCTGTTCATCTCCAAATCACAAGCCAAAATTGCAAAGCAGAGAGAAAAAAAAATTAGCATTAATGTTTCGATGGTGCAAATGTAGTTATTACAACAATATTTTTAAAATATTTAATTAAAATTTATTTGTATGTCTTTCCTGCCTCGATCCCTCCCCTGCCTCTTCCCTATCTCTCCCCTGCATCGGCCTCGACCCCTGCTTCCCCTGCCTTGTCCTCTCCCTTGCTTCCCCTGCCTGTCCTCTCCTTGCTTCCCATGTATGTCCTCTCCCCTGCATCCCCTGCCTCGACCCCTGCATCTCTCCGTACGAGTCTCAGCGAGTAATCGCCGAGTACTCGATGAATAATGGGAGAGTAACTCGTCACGAGTCGACGAGTTATCCGGCCCGAGTTTTTAATTAGAAAAACTCGCAAGCCTCCCTGACTCGCGAGTTTCGCGGGTAACCTGCGAGTTTCGAAACACTGCCTTAAACAAAGGTTCCAATTCTATGGGCAAACCTTAACATTTAATCAAATGGCATGATCTCAAGTGGTTAAGAATGTGGACTTAAAAAGCAAAAACCCAAGTTCAAATCCTATTGGGTGTTGTAAACATAACTGCCAAAGTTGAAAAATTTGAGGCATATCCAGACCACCCTTCCCGTGAATTGAACTTGGATTTCTGTTAGGAAAGCCCAATACCTTTTGCCATTGTGGTGTCCTTGTCGGGACTATACCACTATGATTCGTTGAAAAATCATAGTTACACAATTGTGATGTAATGAGGGAACAATTTCAATCCCATATAACCAGCTAAAAAGAGGTCAATATAAGTTTAAGATATATATGCAAATTTATTCATAATTTCATAAGATGAAATTAAAAAACCAATGGAAACACAACAATATGATCATATAACTAGTAAGCTTATGAACAATATGATAAACCACCATTAACTTGGTTCATCGCTCGATGTGGTGAGGGTGGATTTTTCACTATGTGTGGTTTCCATTGGTTGATTTCCCTTATGGGTCCCATGTTAGTTGTAGGGTCCATTCTCCGCTCTTCTTGTACTACCAAGTATCGTACTTTCTCAAATAAAAAATTCTAAAAAATACCTTGAGCAACGTTGCAAGAGTCTTGAGCCATTATCCCACATATATCCCATGATGGCCCTCATGGCGGTATATAAAGCACAACACCCACATAGAGCTTTGCAAATCAAGAAGCAAGCTTTTGGGTGAAATGCCCTAGTGGAAGCAAGCCAACCATGACCCAAACCCTCAAACAAGCGAATCATGGCCAAGCAATATGCTCCATCCTCTCTTGTGGGAGCATCGCTCGATGGTGGTGAGTGTGGATTTCTCCCCATGTGTGGTTTCCGTTGGTTGATTTCCCTTGTGGGCCCCATGTTAGCTCTAGGGTCCATTCTCCGCTCCTCTCGTACTACCCAATTTCGTACTTTCTCAAATAAAAAGAGCTCAAGGGTCGAAATTGATTAGTTGTGTAGACACCCAAAATGTGTCAATTTTGTAATCATCTAAGCAATTTCGTCCAATTTTGCAAAACCCTCCAAAATCCCAATTTCCCATCTAATTTGCCTAATTTCCTCTAAAATTTCCCTATTCTACCTCCAATTCTTCCAATTTCTCTAAATTCCTTCTAATTCCTAGTTAATTTCTTCAATTTCCTCTAATTTCCTTCTAATCCTTCTAATTTCTCCTAATTTTCCTCCAACTGGCTCTCATTCTCTCTAATTCTTTTCTAATTTCTTTAATCTCTTCTAAAATCTCTAATTCTTTTCTAATTCCTTTAATCTCTTCTAAAATCTCCTTAAGCCTTCTAATTCTCCTTTAATTTCTTTTTATTTCCTTTAATTCCCCAAATTCCTCTAATTTTTCCCTAATCTTCCTAATTTCCCCCTACTCCTATTTAATTCTTCTAATCCCCTCTTAATCTCCCTAATCCTCTAATTTCCATCTAATCCCTCATTTATTCCACCCAATTTCCTCAAAATTCCCATAATCTAGCTTACCCCTCTAATCCCCCTAATCTAGCCCCTCATCAATCCTTAATCCCATCTTATGCCATAGCCAATCCCTAGGAGATTTACATTAATAATTTAAAAATCCTAAGCAAATCCCTAGATATGCCCTAATGCCCATCCCAATTCCTAGAAAAAGTACATAATAAATCCCCATTCCATCCCTAAAAATCCTCAATCAATTTAAATTTCATAAAATTCTCCATAATACTCATTTTGCCTAATCACACCCCCTCATTAAGTACCTAATCCCATTTCTAATCCCTTTTAGCAATTCCCTAAGCAAAAGCATTTAATTTTTAAGATCCCAAGGTAAATCCTAATAATTTTAAATCTGTCCCCAATCTCCATGAAATCCCCTAGAAGCTCCCACCTAAACTCTTCTAACCCCTTTCCCTCCATTTGCAAATGAATTAAAAAATCAATTAAAACCCAAGTCAACCCTTCCATAATTAAATTCATTTAATCCTACATGTACATCCCCCTTCCACCTCACATTTTGAGGAATTTAAAATCCCCTTGCTCTTCATTCAAGGTGCACAAAAAAAGAAATTTAAATTCTTTTTGCTTTCCCCAAGGACTTTTCACCCAAGACCATTTATGGAGAAGGATGCACCATCTTCCACATGAGATTTCCCATATTTTCCCACCCACCTACCCTTGACAACTAGATGCCACCTAGCTACCAAGTGACTTCCATGTCATCCCCCATTTCCTTGGCTAAAATTCTATAAATCCCCCCTCCTTTCCTCATTTTAACACTTCATGTGACAAGCCAAAATGACTGGCAAAATCTCTCTACAATCTTAGCTTGTATTTTGAACTTGTTTTTAAGATTTTATTTAATGCATTAGTTTATATTTTCGTTGTGGCATTTTGTTAGTAAAGCAGGTGCTGCTAACCATTTTCTTACGGCTTGTGTGCAGGCATTGGAAAACTCTATTCAACCAACGGTGGTCACTACAAACCCACCCAACATTTGATTGTGGCATAGGAAACAAGATTGCACCATAGTTGCTTTGTAAAAGGGGTTACTCCCTTCTTTGAAAACATCATTTGTAAAAACCCCAAAAGGGTTTATTGTACTCAAAAATATTTTACTTGTAATATCATATTTTCATTTCCTTTCATGCATGGTGATTTTCTATGTCTACCAAATTTTGTAGACATAGAAAAGCACCATTACATTAAAAATATAAAAATATATTACAAGTAAATCCTTTTATTACAAATAGCCCCCCATTGGGGCTTTTACAAAGTGATTCAATGGTACAACAAAGCTTTCTATGCCACCACAAGAGGGTTGAATGGGTTTTTAGTGACCACCCTTGGTTGAATGTGTCTTTCAATGCCTACACACAAGCAACACAAAAATTGATTAGTAGAACAAAAATGTTTACACAATAAAAAGCATTAATGAAAAGTTGGGCCAATGCATTAAACATAACTTAGAACAAGTGAAAAAACATACTAAAGCATTTTACTCACAGAGCATTAGTAAATCCTAGAGAAATTTCAATAGCATTTTGGCATGCTAGATCATGTGTTCAAGAAATGAGAGGGAAAAGAAGGGGATTTATAGAATTTTTGCCAAGGGGAGGAGAGATGAAATGGAAGTGACTTGGCATCTAGGTGGCGTCCAGGTGGTAAAGGTAGGTAGGTGTAAAAATCCGAAAGATCTCATGTGAAGGATTGTGCATTCTCCTCCATAATTGGTCTTGGGTGGAGAGTCTTTGGGGGAAGCAAAAGGAATTTTAGGTGCACCTTCGATGAAGAGCAAGGGATTTTTAAATTACCAAAATTGTGAGGTGGAAGGGAGATGTACATTTAGGGACTAAATGAGTTAAATTAAAGAAGGGTTGACTTGAATTTTATTTGAATTTTTAATTCATTTGCAAATGGAGGGAAAGGGGGTAGGAGGGTTTAGGCATTAAATAGTGGGAGCTTCTAGGAGATTTCATGGGGATTGGGGGCAGATTTAGAATTATTAGGACTTACCTTGGGATTTTGTAAACTAAATGCCTTTGCTTGGAGATTTGACAAAAGGGATTAAAAATGGGATTAGGTACTTAATGAGGGGGTGTAATTAGGCTAACTGGGCATTATGGGGAATTTTAAATTGTTTTAGGATTTCTAGGGATGGGATGGAGATTTATTATGTACTTTTTCTAGGTATTGGGATGGGCATTAAGGCATAATTAGAGATATTAAGGCCTAATTTAGAGCTTAATTAGGGAGATAAGAAACTAAACAAGATTATGCAGAATTTAAGGAAGATTATGGGGAGGAAAAAGGAATTTATGGAGAGAGAGGAGGATTAGAAGACGATTGAGATGATTAGAAGAATTAAGTAGGGACTAAGAGAGTTTAGGTGGCAATAATGAAATTAAGGGATTATGAAAGAATTACAAAGGTTTAGAAGGGTTAGGAGGAAATTGGAGGGGAAATTAAGAGGGAGGGTAAGGAGGAAATTGGAGGGAAAATTAAGAGAGAGGGTAAGGAGGATATTGGAGGGGCTAGGGAAGATTAAGGAAATTTAGATGAAATTAGGAGAGATAAAGGGAAGATTAGGGAGAATTAGAGAGGAGTAGGGGAACTTTGGAAAGATTAAGAAAAATTAGACGAAATTAGAAGAGATAAAGGGAAGATTAAGGGAGAATTATAGGGGATTGAGGGAAATAAAAGGGGGATTAGAAGAAATTAGAGAACTTTTAGAAGAAATTAAGGGGAATTAAAGGGAATGAAAGAATTTGGGAGAGATTAGGAGGAATTGGAGAGAGAAATTAGGAATTTTACAGGAATTAAGAGAGGAATTGGGAATTTTGGAGGAATTTATGGGGATTAGAAAGGAAAATTGGAGAATTTATCAAAATTGATTAAAATGGTTTTAGGGCATACAAAATGACACATTTTTGGTGTCTACAAGTTGGATACCTCGCTCCATCCAAACAACCAAAGGACCCACGCCCATAAAGAGATTCAAATCCCAAACTCCATGACAAAAAGAACTTATAAAGGTCCAAGTGACCACATGCCCACAGTTTGCATCGAGATCAAAGGGGAAAACCTTCATGAAGACATTGACCCACCTTCGTTCATGAGAAACGACTGCAATGGAGCTCAAACTTGTGTTCTCGAGCCATAGGAAGTACCTCACAATGATCCAAGTGACCATGTTGTCTATAACCCAAAACTAACTCAGAAAGGAGGGAGATCAATTGAGTTGTTCATTGCCAATCTCCACCAAGGATAGTGATGAAGCTCAAACCCGAGTCATATCATGCTCAAAAGACTCCACACCATTTCACCAACCACTAGATGGCAAGCTTGAGCCATGAATGGTGGGGGCATTGCAACAACAAATCCCTCTCAAAGAAGCCCATAGCCTTTCACAAATAAAATGTGCCAAAAAGCCAAAACATAAGTTATCAAAATTCAAATTTTGAAGGGAGATACACAATGCAGATCTTACCAAAAAGGCTTTGAATGTAAAATTGAATAAATTCTGAACTTCATACTTGAAGTTCAACTAATAAGATAAAACAGCCTAGAGCAATGAAGAATTCTAAACAAGCTGACTATTCCCCCCTTTATACACATTATTTTCATATCAAATGATAAATCTTCCCATTTAGCAAATGAAACTAACATCTTGTCTGAATTTATCTCAATAGCATCTAAGAAATTTCAGAATTGACGAATTAGAAAATAGTTGAAATTAGGGCTATTTAAAAACATCCTGATATACAAGCACCTTGCTATGGACTCTAATGTGCTAAGCAACATGTTAAGGTATGCTCTTCATCCAAACCCTCTAAGGTCTTGCTAAATTCCTCACCACATTCAGAAAGTGAGCCACAGTTCTCTTTTAACTATTAATATCTAGCTTATATATGTATTAATGGATTAAACCAAAAGGCAAAGTGTAATAACAGATTAAAAACCGGATTAGACCAAAAGCACTCATGGAAAGTTGGAAGTGAATCTAAATGAATCTTTCCTCCTACAACCCTCAAATAAACAACCATTGGAATTAATAAGAAAATAAATTGAATAAGTACTTGTTATTCTTGGTTGAGATGAATAACATATATCTATTGCACTAAAGCAAGAAACTGAATATCCACTATGCATAAGTTAGCTCTCAAAAACTTACCCCTGGTGCTACTAGTAGTAACGACAGAATCATCTACAGGTGTGACATTCCTTTCTTCCTTCATGGATCGTAAGGGCCCACCATTTGAAACACTGCTAAAAGTACGTCTCGCACTCACTGTGATCACACCAGGTTCAACTTTCTCCTCAGGCATATTACACAGACCTTTGAAAGGAGACATAAAGCAAAACCTGAAAAGTCAAATACAAATATTTTGTAATTAGGTAAAAGTAAGGGATAAATAATGGTATAACATAAATTATTGAAACCGTAAGCAAATATGAAGTTATACCATTCTGCAGGCAGATTTTCTGAATTAAAATTTGGATCCAGTATTCGCCATTTTAGGCATTTATTACACTGAACCCATTGATGGTCAGGTTTGTATCCCTTACTATTGTCTCTCTGCAGAAAAGCAATGACAGACATGTTAGCATGCACAGAGATAAAGCCACCATGTATGGTACAAAAGGGCAAAGCAACTACAATGGTTTGATTGCAATAAATACATTTATAAGCTACTCATAAGTCTACTCAGTCATCACTCAAGTAATATTAATATGATGCCACTAGTAATGATTGAACTACTAAGGCAATTTGTATATGCTTGCTATAATATTTTGATTCCAAAAATGACATTTGAGCTTCCAATGTATCATCCATAACCAGAAATAATGAAACAGACTGGAGGCTAACAAGCATAAGGACTGTACCCATTTATCCTTCAGTTTCATCACAATGTTAACACACCAAAAGTAGTAAAATCTAAATTTCATAGGTACATAGTTCATCTCTTCTTCAAATTATGCATGACTAAAAAATTTCAGCTTAAAAAAATGAAGTTCATGCCAATCTGTGGTAACTCTATGAAAAATAAGAACTATACTAGAAAGTCGACAAACAGTAAAAGCATTACTTGAATGGCAAATGAAGAGGATGTGTTCCGATAAGGGGGTCAGGGGGGACTTATGCCATGGGTGTCAAGTACAGGGGACATGTCACCATTGGAATTAATTTATACCTTTTAAGTTTACATTATCTTTCCTCTAACTTAGATTAGGTTCAGGTCTGAGGTGTAGACTAATTGGTGCAGCAAAACCCCATAAGGGGGATGGACACCCAAGGTTCAAATCTTGGGCCTTGCCGGACTGAACGCTTGTTCCGTTCCTAGTGCTTTCAACGGTGTAAAATCTTTAAAATGATTGTGACATGGTGGTTATAGGGGCAGACTGCACGAAGTACTGTGTGGCAGCTTTCGGGGCAGATAGCGCAAAATACTGTGAAGGTCATATAAGACGGAACAGCATGCCTAGATCATCGTGGTGGCTACCGATTCCACCATGTAAAATAAAATAATAATAAAAACTTAGATTAGGTTCATCTTCGGTTCTATTTAGTGTTAAGCATCGTATTCTTCAACAGAATGATTTTGTGTACCTTGTGAAAGCTTAGATTAAATTAAAATTTAATTTATATATTTTAAGTTTAAAGAATATCCTTCCTGTAACTTAGATTAGGCTCATCTTATATTTCGATAGTGTTATTTTAATTTATATTTAAAAATTTGGGTTTAAATTAACCTGTTAGCAAAATAAACTATATGTTATCTAAACAAAACATGCTATTAATCAAATTGTGATCATTATTAACTTTAACAATTTTAGGTTAATTTTTATAACTTTAAATTTCATTTAAAATAGTATTTAATGAAATTTAATATAGTTAAATCATATTATATACAACATATATTTTATAATTTAGTTTACTTGTAACGTCAGAAAATACGTTTTATACTTTTGTATATATTTATTTTTCTATATTAAATATAATTATAAATGTTTATAAATTTCCTAACCGAAGAGAACCCCCCACCACCCAAAAATATCAAACTGAACTTTCCATTAATGGTAACCATACTCAAGGAAAGAGAATGAGAGCTCACATAAGGCAAGCACTGTTTGCATGTTTAAAATGGTTGAGACAATTTCCTTATATAACCTTGCAAAATTTCTTGGCATTCAGATGGTACTAGACAATTGTTCACAAGGTATTTAAGTCCATGCCATGTTTGGTCACACTACGCACAAAACAGAAAGATAAATGCAATAGGATGCTTCCAATCCACAGTTCCCACATATGTTCCACCTCACATTCTGTATTCCTGTGCACACACTTTATACAAACAAACAAGACATGTACCAAGAACATTTTACAGCCATCCCCATCTTCAAGATGTTTTGATAACAGCAGAATGGCTCAAAAATGACCAAGGGCATACTTTTTCTGATCAAGCACACACTCTAGATTATACTTTTGTACCCACTGACAATATACAATGAAAAAATGCAGATTATGCTACAAACATTGAATGGAATTGTTTACAATGTTTTATAAGACAAAAATCTCATATCAGGTCTTATGCTATTTTTTGGCAATACACTTTAATTTGTGTTATTTCTTAATAAGTATGCATTCTCCTATCTTTTGAACTGTTGTCCCTTACTGACCCCCTCAAAAAGCCCTCCCATCCCTATTGTGCCTACAACATGTCCTCCCCGTGTCCCTTGTTGTCTCCATTCCAAAAACACTGTGGAGCATGCATAGACACTTATGCAATACATTCTTGACATAATGATTCATGCTACTATAATCTAGAAGGGGAATAGGTGCAAATATTTCTACCAACTCTCAAGATGAGGAGTAAACTACAAGAAT
Source organism: Wollemia nobilis (assembly GCA_028583015.1). Classification (NCBI taxonomy): domain Eukaryota; kingdom Viridiplantae; phylum Streptophyta; class Pinopsida; order Araucariales; family Araucariaceae; genus Wollemia; species Wollemia nobilis. The sequence goes on from JAQPPZ010005450.1 coordinate 2,043,347, forward strand.
TACCAAACCTATCAAAGATAGATGCCATTTGACATTCAACACCAACATCCCATTGGGAATCGAGAGCATTTATGTGTTTGCATAAAGAAGAGCAATTGCATCTTCAAGCTGTTTGCATTGTGAAGATATTGATACACATCTTTTCATGTTTATGACCTTTGCATCTTTAATTCCACCAAAACAGTTACACATTTTGTATCCAGTATACTCTCCCACAACATCTCGCTGTTAGCATACCTAAATATGTCCATGTCAGAGTCTCCAATCCTACTAAAAAAATTAAATATTAAGACACAATACATTGAAGACCACATGTTTTCCTTTATTCCTCAAATGTTAAATCCCTCTCCTTTCAATATTTCATCCTCAGATTGATTGACAAGACCCAATTTACCATGAGCACGGTCAACAGGTCCAATGCCAATCGGATACACAACTGAACCACGCGGCTCATATGTGCAAGACACATCTTGACTTTGACTGTGAATTGCAAAATCACCTTTCCCCTTTTGTATCTAGAGCTTACACAAATTGGCATCACTTGATTAAAAATGAGCTTGTTCGAAGAGTCAAAACACAACAACTACACAAATGGGATAATAATATAAGGTAAAACAAGAACTTCTCCTTTCTCACTAAAGGGAGTCGTAAACACCTGGGAGGCATGCTGCCCTTGCTGTGATCTAAAAAATCCACCTTTAGCTATTACCTTTATTCAATTCAAATAAAAAAATTTGATTTGTCAGAATTATGAAAGCATTAAATTTAGGAAATAGCCCTTCAAGAACACACATAGACCTCTGTGTTTTTCCTAGAAGGCTGTATTATCACTCTCTTTAGGGTAATCATAATCAGATCAATACTATACTCAAAGAGCCCACATGGCTAAATTCTATGCAATAAATAAACTTGGAAGCCTGCGACTGCTTTAACTGAAATTGGCTGATATGAACTATATGCATGACCAGATTAATTATTTCAGTAATAGACTAAAAGTAATCACTTGGCCAAACCTGTTAAGCCACATTCGAATATGACACACCTCAAATTCATCAAAGTTGCTACATACTATCTAAATGAACAATATACTTGTCAGGACTCAGAATAAAGAGCAGCAGTCCCAATACAAATCATTTATGCAACTTCTTTTTCTTTGATTAACCATCAATATGAGCCAATTGCTGGAAAGAGGTGCTCAGATAATACAAGCTTACAGATTATTCAACTCAAGAGTTGTCAACTTGTAAAAGAACATGTGGAAAGACGTGCTGTACATAATTGAATGTGTTATCCTTGTAAAGTGAGGATTTAGAATTGTGATGCACCCATGATGGAAAAATTTTCCATCAGCAGCACAACAAAAGGAAATTTTTCAAATGACAAAGGGGTTAACCAAACCAGCTCATAAAGGAGAAAGGGACGAGCAACATCCATGGCCAGGGTAAGTTTGTGAGAGAATAATGTTTGACAATGGATGCATAGAGATGCTAGAAAGGAGCAATATTGCATGTAGGGCAAAAGGGGATCTGTTCAAACTCATATGTGTCATCTCAAATGTTACTGCAGGAGAAACAAGGGAAATTAAAAATTTAAAAGACAAAATCACAGCTCTGATGAGAGAGTAGCAGAAAAGAAATAAAAACCTATTGGTAGCGCCAGTTAAACTCTTGACAGAACAGCTCAACACAAAGAAACATTTAGGTAGGGTATGTAAAGTCTCTGGCAGCAGCTTACCAACTTTTGAAGCAAGACGAAGATAAATCTGTGTTTGGGATGGATGATGAACTGTGTTCATGATCATTTGAAGGGCTGGGAACATAGGCACAAAGGTCATAGGTCTGAAGGACATTAGAATATGCTGCCATATGGAACCAAGAACCAATTCGATCACTTTGAGGATTCTAGACAGACTCTGCTCTGTAAAGTTCATCTTATTTAAGGATGGAACTCTCCGATCACTTTCCCACCACCCATTATTAGCAGTTAGTGACAGCAAAACAAATGTGGTGTTTTCCTTGTTATGATATGTATAATTAATTGGCCTGAAAGGCCAATTAACTGCCAATGTGTTATGGGACTTCTTTCATATGCTGCTGCATATACTGATTTAACAGAGTCAAGCCCCTTGATTTTTTTAAGCAACAAAGAGGATGACGTTTTTTTTGTACCTCTTTGAAATCATGAACAGAAATTTTAATTTTCAGCAATCAAAAAATAAATAAACAGAAAATAAACAGTAACAACTATTTAAAGCAAGCATGAGTAATAGATTACCAATTCTAGTGTGTCAAAGTTTTCATCCCAATATTCATCAGTCTTGGATGCTAACCATTGGTCCAATAGTGCATAGGCTTCACAATCCTGAAACCCTTGCTTGGTATTGAGGACCATGATTTCACCATTCCCATCTTTCTGCACCACACAACGAACATAAACATGTTGCCTAGACATTTAGATTGTAGCAGAATATATTAAAATAAACTGTACAGTTCACCCAATTTTAGATCTGATCTAAAGTTCTCTTCCTGGCCAGATCTACACAACAACTTGAACCACCTCTAAAAAAACTAATGTTTACTCGCAATGAATTGTTAGTAAAATTTCACTTACAAATTGAACATCTACCTAGAACAAGATGAACATGAACTATGCAAAAGTTAGAAAAACATAAGCTGTTAGAGCTCACCATTATCTCAGTGACATCTATAACACCAATAACTCCACGACCCATATCTGCACTTTGCACCATTCCCCCTACTCTTTTATATGCCTATATAAAGGCAAACAGGTCAAAGATTTAAGATTGAAAATTTCTCCAATAGAATATAGAGAATCACCTCAAAATTTTCTCATACTCATTTAACTTTTTGTAAATAATAATAATTATTAATTATTAAAAAACACCATGCTAGACATGACATTTAGGTCTACTTAATGCAAGTTAGTATAATTACCACTAAATGCAACCTCCATATTCTCAAAGGTATGACATAAATCAATAACACAAGTTCTCACACACAAACACAAACATTACCTCAATAAGTCGTCCATGCCAATATAAAAATATACCACAATTGCCTCGTTCCCTTTCGTCTTGACTCCGCCCTAAAGTTAATTCAACGTTTTTGCCGATAAGAACATCCTTCAAAATCTTGGTCTTATTCAGTGATTTAGCAAGTGGACGAGTTCTAACCTGTAAGCTTTTGTCATATTATTAAACCTTCCAAACAGAAAGCAAATTGGCAATTTGATAGCACAATATAAAACTGAGATGCCATGATTAGTAAAGCAAAGCCAAGAGCTAAATCAAATACCACTGTTCCTTGAACATAGATTTTCATTCGAGGATTAAGAAAGATAACTTCCAAATAGGCATGCAGAGAATAATCAAGAGGGACCTGTAACAATTTTTAATAAAGAAAACACGCATAAGTAATAAGTAGATTCAGTTTGTGAAATGTTAGAAAAAGGTTAAAAACAATCAAATAAGGTACCCCTAACCCCTTCCCCCCCACCCCCAAAAAACAAAAGGTCTACAAAGAATTAAAAGCAGTCATGATGTGCCAACATCAAAATTATACACAGAGCACAAAGACAGATCAAAGCATGTAATGTTTTCTGTTTGCATAAAGCAACTTGACCTATCATTTTAAATTTTTAAAACAACATAACATGTAGTATTTCATCCATTTCTTCACTGAAGTACAATAAACAGGACAAGTCTGAAACCATAGCACCTTTGTAATGTAAAAGTGTTCACTGAAAACCATAACTCTGGTTAGAAATGCACCAATCCATCCTTTCAAAGTACACTCAATCACCGTCTCAGAGAAGTACAAGAATGGACACATTTCTTAGGGCACTGCAACTGTAAGAACGAATTTGGTTTAGTTTGGGGAGCCCTTCTAATTTAAGCAGTTTACTACCATCGACTCCCAAAAAAAACTTGGCAGGCCACACACAGGCACACAGGAAAACGGCATAAATTGTTTTTTTTTCAAAGTGCCCTCATTTTTGCTGTTCCCAATTGTAGAGAGAGCAGAGATAAGGTGAAATCAGACTACCAAAATGTAGACAAGGAGAAAAATTCAGTTCAGACAGTGAAGGTGGCGACGGCCGTTGCCTACCATATTGGTCATGTTGATTGGATCGATGATACGACTGGTTGCAGAAAATAGAGTGAGCAAATGCACAACAATGTAATGTGGGCAGCAGTTTGAAGTGATGCCAGTTGCTGAAGACTTCTGGAATAGGAGAGAGAAGAAAGGAGCAGCGGCAGCAAGAGTCTCTCTTTTCAATGGATGATTTTGAAAGTATACCAGAGGAGTAGCGCCAAAGGCACAGGGAGAGGCATAGGCACAGGCACAAAGAGAGAGAACTAGAGCTTCTGCTAGGGCAAAGGGCAAAGGCATTGCAAGACACTAAATAGTGGGCCTATTGAGGCATTTTGACACATTTTGTAATTTGTACCTTTTTATATCATAAGCAATACAAGAATATTTAAATTTTGAAGGCATTAAAATTTCTTTAATTGAAGTTTGTTTAGTCACTTTAATGTGTAGTTTAAGGTTGTAACACTTACGGTATTAATTTTGGATTTGTATAATGTTAATTAATTGTGATATGCATGAAAAGAATAACTTTTTTCCAATGAAAATTTGCATTTTCTTAGGTTTTTTCCTTTTTTGCAGAGTTCAAGTTTCTCTACTATGATTTAACCCATTTGTTGTGGTCTATTCTTACAAAGAACCAAACAAAGGTCGTTTTCCCATCTTGTTCAAGATGAGGTCTCTGGCTCTCCTACAGTTTCATCGAGGAAGGTAATGTGTCATGTCACAAAAATCTTCTATTACACATTAAGGAAACAGAAACTGTTCGAACACCTCTACCAAGACATGCCACAAGATATTTTTTTCTGCTGTCTAAGACAATGGGGTGGACTAAAGTCCTTAAAGAAGGGAAACAATTTGTATTATTTTTTTGTTATATAGGGGAATCGGCAACGTCTCCATCATATTATCCCCATGGGCATGGTTTCAAATCCGGAAAGCTACCACTATACCCCCACCCCACCTCGGTAAACTTTTACTCCAAGTGAAGGGGACCCTAGAGGGGCTTGGGATTGGAACCGCCGACCTCAAGCTGGCAAACACTCAGCGTAAACCGGTCGGTCTACGACCTTTGCCCAAGGCAAACAATTTGTTATTAAATTGCACTTATTAATAGTGTTCTCTCATCAATCTGAAACCGTTCACTTCCACAGTATGTAACATGTATAGGTCAAAAATCATTAGCAACTCACATTTGAGATTCATATCCATAGATGAGAAAACAAAACACAAACATATTTCAATCTGCATTTAGCTATCTGTTGAAATGTCTCCACAGCTATTTTAATTGAATAACGCAAGCTTCAATTGGCATACTTGTTTCATGTAAACCAAAAACACCCAATGCTCTTTAATCTGAATGTTTATCATGGCTTCTCCCAAAAGTCGAGAAAATCATCTGAAGATTTTTAAAATCTCAAATACACAAGCACTCTGGTATCTGATTCAGAAAGAACTTCTCACTACATTGACTAAGTGGCAACAGAAAAGGAAAATAAGCAATCCCTTAAAGAGAGACAAGACCTCATATTCAGATTCTTAAGAAAAGATGATTTCCATGCATCTTCCTATTGCTTCTTCTTTTCACTTCATCTATTTCTGTTATATCCTATGACACGGAGGATGCTTTCCCAAGCCCAATATCATCCTACTGTACCTGGCCTTTCAGGGACTCCAAAAACATCCTGATGACACTTGAGCTTCCCACGTAGCACCCACCCCAATAAAGATTAGAAATAAAACAAAACAAAAAATAAAAAAGAGTGGCATCCCACACAGGCCCCCCCAATCCCTAGCCCTATACATCGTTTTCTAATTTGCAAACAAGTGAACGGAAAAAATGAAGAATGTTCAAATATAAACTACTGAAGCAAAGCATCCAGGAGCAAGTCAGCAGGGGATTCAACCCAGCATTTCACTATTCAAGGGCAATAATCAGAGCAGTAGAAGCTGGAATATGTTTTCTTCATCTCCCTCTCACTCATTGTGCCTTTTAAGATTAGTTTTCTGAATTTTTTTATTTTCACTCTTTTCAAAAAACCACCAAGCATGAGCACAAGAAGTCCTGACACCATGGAGGAAATCATTCTCAAACAGACAGAAAACAAAAATGTGTGGTGAAAGTGAATGAAGTAGAAGTGTATTGGGTAGAACCGGAAGTTCACCTTAAGTGGCAGTGGATTTTGGCACAAATATGACTGAAACACAACATTTGTAAAACCATATGCAAAGGGTCCCTTCAAACCTATAAGACCTTTTTCCTGCAATTTGACACTGTTTTAGAGAAAGGATAAAAAATCATAAAGTGAACACAACATTGTGAGTGCCCCATTTATAATTTAGCATTCAAAGACAGTTACACTAATTTTTTTACCTAACCTCCTACAATTGCCTGGAGATGGGGTCAGTTTCTGTGAGAATATATCCTTAAGATGAAGTCAGCTACATAGCCTTGTACTTGTAGACCCCTATCCACAAGGTTATAAGTTCGATTATGGGTGAGTAAATAACACTAGAGATTTAAAATAATTTAGCTAAATTGAGTATGTTTGTTGCAAAACAAAAGCAAGATATTTCAAGGAGCCTCAGATGTGTATGCCACCTCAACTTATCATCGTCCTCTCACTTGTCTTACTATTAAGGCTGATAATAGCCAACGGGATCTTAACCAAAGGTCCCATTGTCATCAGTGTAATGCTCTGAATGTAAGCTATAAGATCTTTAGCAAAGGTACCCACTCCCATTAGTGTAATCTTCTGAATGTGAGCAAGCTTGTAGGGTGTGTAAATGCAGCTATAGCTAGCATTTAGCCAATTATAAGCATGCTCTTTGCTTGAATCTTGAATAGTCAGATGACATCAAACTGGATTATCCAATTGTTACTGCTCAAAATGTTTACCTCATAGGATAGACTCTGAACTCCAAAGGTCATGACCAATTCACATACACGTTTAATCCTCCTCCAACCAGTCGGGTTTAGATTTAAATCTCAGAAAAAGACGACATCTTTTTAGTTGAAGCACGGTCAGTCAACACCCCAAAAGAATTTCATTTAGCTTATAAATAGCACAGAGCCTTTGTAGAATGGATCTGATATGTGCCTCGAGGTATCCAAAAGTGAAATCTCAAATCTTTTGGATAGTTCTCAGCATATCACATCCTGTTAATGACTTTTTGTTTTTATATATTAATAGGTCGGCTATGTTTCCCATTCACCTCTGCACACAATTACACACCAATCTTTCTCATCATGCGAGTTGTACGTGAGTCCCCAATGCAAATTAAATATCATTGTGAAATTCGTGGCAGCCTCAAACAAGACCAAAAGCAATATTAATTTCAAGCTTAAGGGGAAAAAAAACAATATTGTGATTTCAAAATTGCAACATTCTAGTGCAAAAGTTGCCTTGTTGGAATCATAGGTGTGGAAAGTCAAAGTCAAACATATAGAACATACAAGGCACCAATTGAAATAAGGGACCAAACAAACCCAAAACCCCTCCAACATCAGCAAAATAAGAGAAAGTTCCAGTGGTTGCAAAACAGAAATAATTAAGCAGAACGATACCTAACATATATGCTTCTTCAGAGGATTGTTCATAAAGAAAAGGAAAATGATGAAGAAAGCCAACACAAGTAGCTCATTTTTCTCCCACTCACCTCTTGACTAATTTGTCCCTGACGTGTGCGCACTCGCCTTGAGCGTATCCATATATCTCGTTTCCTCTTAGGATTTCTCTCTTCATCACTTCTTTCATCCCAGTCCAAAGTGTAGCTTGATCCCCAAAGACTCAGATTGTAGATATAAATCTGTGTGCCAGTGCCATTTTCTCCAAAGAGTGCAAACTTGTTTCCAATAGCATATTCATTAAATGGCGAGTAATCCTTAATTGCTTGTAATTGTTCCTCTGCTTCTGATTTACTATGTACTTGGAGGTCAAAATCCATCCATCCACCTTCTCTTTTATAGGTTATAATGGGAATATCAACCTCCTGATAAACATCAAGGTTCTCAGATATAGTAATACAATAAAGGAAAACATGGGGTATTATGATTTAAGGCAAGGATCTAGTGTATATTCAATCACAATGGGAGGTGGTAATGGGCAGGAGAAACCTCACTTGCTTATTTTCATTATATGAACGAGATAATAACGCTATTGACCGCGTTTTTTCGCACTGAGTAAGAACAACTACATCTTTGCCAAGTTGCATCGATCCTGTCTGCACACATGACACTATAAATGTATCAACAAAAAGTAAAACTTCAAGGAATATATTCAGCATGTAAATCATGCATATGATGAACACCATGCATATGCATATTGCCTAAAAAGCAACTCTACAAATGTCTCAAAGTTATAAAATAACACTTATGATTTGTTGATGCAAATATTCCAAGTAAAATTATTTCAGAAAATTCCTGGTGGAGACCACAGTTCTTTATGTACGATTAAGTTGCAGTGTATCGTGAACCAATTGCACAAGAATTTGCATTTTTACATAATCTTGTATGTATATAGATTCAAATGTTTCTAAAATTCCAAAGTTCAACAAACCTTTGCCCTTCTTCAAGTCACAAAACCTATCAAACCCTCCTTGCCCAGAACCATAAAGCTGAGCATCAGAAGTAGTAACTTCGTTGTGGTAGTTTAAAACATCAAATGCTAATGTGGACAATTTGTAGCCTGAAATAAACTATGTGGACGAAACATGGATGGACTAAAAAATCTTGTCTTTGTATTATAGTTTGATGCAATTTAAGTAGACTGTTGGAACATAAATATTCATCATGAAAGGTAGAAATATGTCACATGGAAATGTAATATCTGGTTTATGAGGCAAGTGTGATAGCCTAATAGTAAAGCAAGCACAACTACCATGTGGGGCCATACAAAGTCAGATAAAATTAGGCAATATGGACATCTCAAAATGAAAGACAGACACTGCTCCAGAGTATGGCAAAACTTACAAATACTTGTCAAATCCTTTGTTCTTAGACTTTGAAAAGGTAAAATGTGCCTCATGATCATGGAATTGTTTGAAGGATGTTGAAAGAATATTAAACCACTTGCAACAGCCAAAATAATTGTTGCCTTCATGAGAATACAATTCATACTATTGTGCTAATCCTACAGAGGCTAAGAGCTTTGCACCAACTTGACCAACTTTTTATAACCTAAGGATGTTATACAGTATAATATCAACAGAATCTTTATAGTGTAGCAGTTACATTCTGCACAATTCCTAATCTAAAGTATCAGCATTCAAGAGCACCTCCTAAAATTAAAACCTTAAAACAATGTTTGGGCCTAGTACTCTGTTGGCACCTCCCCTTGTACTGTTTTTTCCAAAGCCTGCAATCCTCATTACAGAGTCTAGAATTGGCTGGAACGTAACCATGCATGGTTCAAAACATGCTTTCAGATCCGCGTGATGTGGTCTACCGGCAAGGACGCCACTTGCATTATCGGTGATGTGACCCAGGTTCAATCCCCACGGCAGATGTGTATAAGAAGTATTTACTCAAGAAAAAAAAAAAAACACGCTTTCAGTTCTTTTAGGGTATGAGCACTGCTATTTTATTGAATCCATAACTACCACAAGCAAAGAGTTGTTTCTATATCATGTCTTTGAAACTCAACTAGGAAATCCATTGAAAAGCTCTCCCACGGTCAGTTTAGCACTAGGAACAAAATGTTAAGCCTGTTTTCTCTTAGAATGTTTGTTTATGCAGGCACAACAAACAACTTCCAAGATGCAATGAACATTGTTTAGTGCTTATAGGAACAAGTTCTAATTCTTCAGATTCACTTGCAAGATCTTCAACACTTCTTCTAAATTATCAACATGCTCTTCACATAAACACGAAATACATCATTCACATCTGTAATCACAAAGCCGTCGATATATGATTTGAGGGTTTTATTCATCAACATGAATGTCGTTGGCACACTATACAAGCTAGACAGCATCACTAACCACTCATACAAGCCTTGCCTTGGTTCTGAGCATTGTCTTTCTAGGTAACTTCGTCATGAATCCTAACCTCAAGTCCAACTTAATGATGTAGTTTCACTTCTATGGTTGATCCAACATGGCATTGATAGCTGGGAAAGGAGATCAATTTCCAATCTATTCAACACTATGCATTTGGTATAAATACCTTTGCTTCATCCTACATCTCAACCTTTGTCCTTAACATGATAAGAAAGAACTATTTGCAAGCTTTGTACAATCTTCTCCCTTGGATATTTGCCTTGGCGCACACACCAAATGTGTCTTAATATCCTTGATCAATCAAAAGTTCTACAATCTTCAACAAAAAAGGTCATCTCTATCCCATTCATATGGACTAAACATCCCAAATCCATGATCATTCTTATTGAACCATGACGTGTTCAGACGCTTGTATGACTTCAATCAAAGCTTCAATTACATCTAAGTCTATAATTTAAATCTTCACATACAATATCTTCTTTGTAATCATTCGTCAAAGACTGGTTGAATTTCTTCATTAAATGCCTTATTTCGGCAACCTTGTTTAAAGCCAAGCCTAGTTTGACCCAACTTGGTCCAACCTTTGATATTGACAAAGCCTCTGCCATAACACCTTTGGTTCCCAAAAAACCCATTAAGTCAACTTTCTTGCTTAACCACCAAAAGTAAGATCTCATGTGCACTTCCACCACTCATTGTAGAAATGCTTTGCAAACTAAGAAACTTTTTACAAGTTTTATTAGGTATATCAACTACAGATGCAGCATACAACAACAATTGTGGTAGATCCTTATAATGCTTACAAGCTTTCTTCTCATCTTTGGTGAGAGGTTTCTTCTATGTTTACATGTAGAGCACTTTTTTGGCCAAAAGCATTTCATTTCAAGATTTTCCAAAAGCTTGTCGTTGCACGAATATGAAGACTTCTTATGCATGCAAGCCACCAAAGTTCTTCAATTTCAAATCATTGCCAATTAAGGCAAACATCAATAAGATACCTAACACTACTAATAAAAGAATTATTCCCCACACACTGATCGGCTTGACCAATTATCCAATATACATCCCATCATCAAGTATGCAAAGCTTTATAAAATTCAATACATGCCTAGATAAGATTAGATAATTTTATTAAAGTCCATAGATAGCCAAAGTAGGCCAATGGAACCCTATGAAAAAAACTATTAAAATGCACTATAGTAACAAAAAAGAATTGTGAATATAAGCTAAACTAGAGTAAAAGATCTAGTGTAAACTACACTGAAGTGGAACAACTTAATGGCATAAATTACAGCCTTTGCGGTTACCCAAAATGGATAAACACTAACATGTTAAAAATAATAATGAAGAGAGAGCTAGAAATCAAGGTAAAACATGGATAGAAAGGGGCTCTAGTGGAACCAAGCGCCAACACTAATTTGTGGTCGGATGTAAAGTAGAAGCACAGTCATCATCATGACCAACAATTCAAAAGGGCCAACATAGGATCTAGTGATGATTTCAAGAGAATGGCCATAACTAAGAGGGCCTAATTGGATAATAATGGAAGGACATGGAATTCAACTATAATCGTGGAAACTAATAAGAATAATGGTGGAAACTATAGAAGAGTATAGGAAACTAATAAGTTGTGTTTGTCTACAACTCCTTAGCACGAGGGGAGGCCAAAACCCAACACTAGAGAACTATAGTCCTATCTTGCTACATGTAAGAAAAATAAAGAACTCGATCCCTCGTTGTCACTCTTGTATATAGACAAGCATGCACAAATTTGTCATTAACATCCTAGAGAATTGTAGCTTAAAATAAATGTTTTTTTACTCTCGACTACAAAGATAAAGTAAAAAATAAGGGATTAGTCTAGTAGTTGTCGATCTCCCCTATGATAACCGAACATCGATGACTGATAGCTTCCCTAATGTATAGAGAAAAGCATCCTTGGTCAAGATAGCTGAAAGCACACTTTAATATGAAATGTTCTTTAGCCTCCACCTCCCAAATAGAGCAAAGATGACATACCCTATTCTCTCAAGGAATATGGTGGTTTGTATCCACTACCAACTAATGTGAACACACTTTGAGCTTACCAAGAGAAATGCCAAGGTTATGTGTGCAATGTTGTTGGACATATTCAAAAAAAGTAACAATGCCATTCTCAATCCTCATGAAATGTTTAAGGTACAAAGCCAATTTAGAACTAAGCGGTTGATATGGATCAACCCAAGTGATAGAGCTTTGCAAAACAAGAACCAAGCTACTTGTGGAGAAATTCTCGAGGGTAAAAGGACTTTCTTTCTTGTACTCCTCTCTCATGTAAGCATCGCTCAACAACAATGAGAATGTAAGAGGCTTGCATGATTCCCATGTAGCTTCATCATTATCGCTTTAATAATAAAAAAACAAATTCAACTATGCATTGCTTAGCTTGAGCAGTTATTCCGTATGCATTGCATCATTAGAGGTGGAGGGGTTTATAAAGTTCAATACATCCCTAGAGTTTTGCAAATCAAGAGGCATGTAATCTGTAGAAAATTCTAACAAGGGTACAAGAACTCTATCTTGTACTCCTCTAATGTGAGCATTGCTCGAGGGCATTGAAAGTGTAGTACACCCATGACCACTGGCAGCTTTGGTGTAGCTTTCTCATAAAAACTTATCTAATAAACACCATAGCATGTTGCTTAGCTTGAGCAATTATCCCATATGCATCCCGTCATCAAATGTGGGAGGGTTTATAAAATTCAATACATGCCATACATGACTAGAGCTTTGCAAATCAAAAAGTTGGCTATTCGTGTTGAAACCCCTATAAAGTTACAAGAACTCTCTTGCTCGTACTCCTCTCTCATGTGAGCATAACCCAAGGGCATTTAAATTTTAGTAGGCACGTGCTTGATGTAGGTATAACAAAAAATTAATTCCATCACATGCTACTTGGCTTGAGCAATTATTCTATAAGCATTCCATCATGGGATGTGAAAGGGTTTATAAAGTTCAATACATGCCCAAAACTTTGTAAATCATAAAGTAGGCCATCTATGGAAAAATGGCCATAATTGTACAAAGTTTACTCATACCACTCTCTTACGTAAGTATCACTCGAGGGTATTGAAAATGTAGTACGCACACGATCACGTCACATGTCTCCAATGTAACTTCCTTGATTAGACAAATAGACCAATAAAAATTCAATTTCACCACACATTACTTGGCTTGACCAATCATCCCAAATGCATCCCATCATCAAATTATGGGGTTGATAAAGTTCAATACATGTCTGGAGCTTTGCAAACCTAAAAGTAGGCATATGTGAAAACAAAGCCCACAAGGGAACAAAAACTCTCTTTCTTGTACTCCTTTCCTGGAAGCATCACTCAATGACGTCAGGAATGTAGTAAGTTTGTGCTCAACTCACATAGCTCTAACGTGGCTTCCTCGTCAAAACTCTCTTTCTCATACTCCTATTTCTCATAAGCATTCCTTATTAGCATTGAAAATGTAGTAGGCTTGCGCATGCCTCGCACAACTCCAATGCAGCTTCATAAATTTGTCTAAAAAGTTGTTTAATAAAAAAAAATCCCATCACATTTGGATTGAGCAATTATCCCATATGCTTCCCATCATCATTTGTGAATGGGTTTTTAATGTTCAATACATGCCTAGAGCTATGCAAATTGAGAAGCAAACTATTTGTTATGAAATGACCACAAACTATCCATAATCAAGGGTGGTGGAATTTACAAAATTTAATACATGCTTAAAGCCTTGCAAATTGAAAAGTAGGCTATCTATGGAGAAATGCCCAACAAGGGTACAAGAACTTTCTTTTGCATACTCCTATCTCATGTGACCATCACCCAATGGCATTAAGAATATAATAATCACGTGCACACCTCAAATGCATGTATCTCCTATGTAGCTTCCTCAAAAACTTGTCTACTAAAGAAAAGCCGAGTGCACTATGTTTCACTTGAACAATTATCCCGTATAAGGCCCATCATAGGTGCGGAAGTTTATAGAATTCAATACATGCCTAAATCTTTGCAAATCATGAAGCAAGTTATTTCTGGGAAAATGCCCACAACCGAGTAAGACCTCTTCTTGTCATACTACTCTTTCTTGTGAACATCACTCAACGGTATTGAGAATGTGATAGCTTCATACTTGCTACACACACCTATGATGTTAGCTTTTTCAAATATACTTGTCTAATAGAAAATAATACCACAATATATTGGTTGAGATTTACATCTATGATACAAAGGGAAGGTAGGTATGCGTAAAAAACCTAAAGGTGGTATGTAGGAAGGCGACAATGAAAAGAGATCGCATCATCAAATTTGGTGAGGGTCGTACTGCACGGCTCGTGCTCTCGTACAGGAGGGCTCTCCAAGGTGTGCAGCATGAGGGTTGATGTGGACAACGCCCCTCCAGACTCACCCTCAATGGGTACTATAGGCGACCATTTACCCAAAACACACAGACTGCAGCATTGTCATTTCATGCTAGAGAGACAAAGACAGTAGTCAACTAGGGGTTCATGGCCCCGAGAGTTGCAACGCATGCCAATTTTGGTGGGATTGATGCAGTTCCACCCAACAGGAAATAGAATGAGTTCGGGCCACCGACTTTTGGTTCCGCCTTCCATCCCCATAGAAAGGACAATTCATTGGACGAGGAGCTCTTCGTTTCACCTTTCAGCAACTTGCTAACGGACTCCCTATTTAAGTTCAAAAAGAAACCAACCTAGCAACCAAAGTGGGAGGACGATCATCTAGGGCCCAAGGGTGTCTCCAACCTTGCTCGTGGCTTTTCCTTCAAATTTGAGCCATACCTCTACCATGACCTACAAAATAGTGTAACTCTAAGCACAAACCCACGTTCTCATTCAAGCTCCACCACCAAATTGGATGCCACACTACAAGGTGGAGTCGGTGCTAGCTCCCCTTACGCCCATGCGTTGCTCAACAACCTGACTTTCAACGGTAGCAATTCTCAATCATCCCCAACAACTCACTGGAGGACCTTCACTCCAACATAAGACAGAATAATGTTGGACTCACCCTCAGCCCATGGACCTGGAGGATCTAAACATAAAGGTGGTGACCAAAGGAGGGAACCCTTGAAGCAAGACATCAGGAGGAAATCAAAGCTCTGAACAAGCAAATCAGCAGGCTAAAGAGTCAGGGACCTTTGAGTTCAAATTGCAAGATGATTTTACTGAAGAAATAAAAGAATTAGAAGAGTAAAAAGTTTGGGAAGAGCAAATCCCCCCTAATAAAGAGATCAATCATTGGTTTGTCAAAGTTTGGGAATCCAAGGGTTGGATGATTGCCTCCTATCGCCACTTTGGACAATCCTTCATTTCTTTCACTTTCACCTCCAAAGACTCTT
The DNA here is from genome assembly GCA_028583015.1 of Wollemia nobilis. NCBI lineage: Eukaryota > Viridiplantae > Streptophyta > Pinopsida > Araucariales > Araucariaceae > Wollemia > Wollemia nobilis. The sequence continues at coordinate 2,058,850 of JAQPPZ010005450.1, forward strand.
GCTTAACAGTCCCAAGACTCGGCACTTGGATGATTTATGGTCAACTAGTCTTCCGACAACATTGGGCATTCCAATTTGATCCCGAGAGCGTGTCAAACATGAAATACCCCTTTTGGATTGGACTCCCTTTCTTAAACTTTGCATGCACAAAGTACTTACCTCAGATAGTTACTCGGATTGGAAGGCCATTATTCCTCCCATATAGCCCTCCCACTCCATGCGCTCCCACCTGCGCATCTTAGTTGATGTTGATGTCTCCAAGGACCTCCCGAGTAAGATCTTATTCAGAGCCCCTGGTAGCCAATTTGAACAAAGTATTAAATATATCAACTTGCAAAAATCATGTTTCTACTGCAAGAAGCAAGGCCATATGATTAAAAATTGTTCGATTAGATCTCCCAAACAACATAACCAGCCTGCTAGTACTCCTACTACCCCTTCTCAACATGCAAGCAAAACAATACCACCTATTCAGCCCTCCAATTCTCATGATGTACCCCCTTTCCCTTCTCATTTAGTGCCCCAAGCTTTTAATTTGGCAATTACCCCCATTTCCGTTCAACCCCCTCTAGCTTTTCAGGCTCTTATGGAGCAAACTCCTCACGAAACAATCGAGGAGGGTTGGGTAACCCAACATAACAAGAAGCACAGGCGCAACCCATCATGGATGCCTCCCCCTTCCTTCCGAAGGTGTCCCCAAAAATCAACACCTGAGAGGTAAGGAGTGGAGCCATACGCCCACCAACTCTCATTCCAACAATACCTCCTTAGCCACACGTCAATCCAAGGGAACAGGTACTCTATATGATTATAAGCAGTTTGTACCCACCCATAATGCCTTATGATGCCTTAGCTAACAATATGTCAGATTGATGTATGCACGAATCATGTCATGGAATGTGCATGGCATCATGCTGCGAGAGCAGCATTTTAATGTTCGAACAATCATCAAGAAAGTTTGCTTGTATATTTTATTGCAAGAAGTCAAAATTTCAAGCTTCAAACTCATAAATGCCCTTAAGACCCTATGGGGGGCTAGGGGGGTTGGTTGTCCTATGCCTCTCTCAAGAGCTATGAGACAAGGGAAATTAAGTAGAGGACCCAATGCATAAAGTAGTGTGGTGTACCATAATGTTTGGTTGTAGGAAATTGGGTATTGTAGTTGTTTATGCACCCAATGATGCAACCAGAAGGACAACCCTTTGGGATTTGATGTGCTTCAATCTGTCTTAAGCAGATTGGGTAATAGAAGGGGACTTCAATATGGTAGAATGGGAGGGAGACAGACTGGGGGGTGGCACTCCGCTCAAACAGCCAAAAGAGGCTAGATCATGGTCTAAGTTCAAAAGGGCCTTGAATCTTTATGATCCCAATTGGAACACGAGTGTTGAAAATCATGGTGCTTGGTTTACATGGAGCAATGCACAATGTGGGGATGCTCTCAGAATGGCAAGATTAGACCACTTCTACGTAGAGAAAAATTTTGATATCCTCCAAAATGATTTGTTTCATTCAATCTACTCAGTGGTAACTTCAGATCATCTCTCCATTACCTTGAGTATTAGGTGTGTCCCCATAAGGAAACCCAAAAACAGCTTGCCCTTCAAGTTAAATACTTCCCTGCTCAAGTGCAAATATTGTGTTAATGGAATCAAGAAAGTGTGGAATCTCTTGTCAAGGCCCCCAAGAGGGAGAGGATAGATTATGTGGGGGAAGGAAGCCATCAAAAGAACAATGGATTACCTTCAAGGTTTTGGAAAAATGCTAGCATCTCTTCGCAAGAAAAAGGAGAGAGAATTGGAGCAGTAAGTTGACCAACTCAACCACCACCTCGACCAAAATATTAGCAGCACCGCTTCTCAAATCCAGTTGGTTGAAAAACAGGTAGAGCTTCAACAACTACAAGCTTATAAAGCCTTGTGGGACGCAAATCAAGGCACGTCTTCAATGGATTCGTGAGGGTGATAAAAATTTTAAATTCTTCTTTACCACCATTAAGAAGAAGAATAGATCAAAGAGGATGGAGGCTATTAAAAATACCAGATTTGGCCTTCAAATTCCGAAGGAGGACTCACGTCCTTCATCCAAAAGCATTTTGTAACCCTTTTAAAAGTGAAGGGCCCAACTCAAAAGTTGAGCTTTTTAGAGAATGCTTCAAACAGTGCATCTCTCCCAAAGTATCTGAAGAAGATAGAGCATTGTTGGATAGCCCTCTTTCACATGATGAACTTCATTCTACCCTCCTCTCTTTGGCAAATGAAAAATACCCACACATTCATGGGCATCTGAGTGAATGTTTTAAGACCCTGTGGGAGACTATAGGAGCTGATTTTCTACGGATGTGTGAGGTTATTATTGTTGGAGGCCTTGGGGAGGCCACTAATCAAGAATTGCTCAAGCTCATTCCCAAAGGACTTAAGCCAGAACTGCTTTTTGATTGGCGTCCCATTACTTTACTCAATTCCTCTTATAAAATTTTGGCTAAGGCTCTAGCCAAAAGACTCCTCCAAGTGGCTGCAAAAATTGTCCACCCAGAGCAAACTAGCTTCCTCAAAGGTCGTTAGATTTTGGATAATCTCCTTACAGCTTGGGAAGGGATGGAGTGGGCTCGAGCGCATGGGCTCAAGGGCCTTTGTCTTAAGCTTGATTTTGACAAAGCTTACAACCGATTAGAGTGGCCCTTCATCTTAAGCATGCTCCACTCGCTTGGTTTTGGTAATAGATTCATCGATATGGTAGATACCCTCTTTCCAAATGCTTTTGCAAGAGTGGTTATTAATACAAATTGTCCAATAGCATTCTTGTGGAAAGATCAGTTAGGCAAGGTTGCCCATTGGCCCCCTATCTATTTGTAATTGCAATCGATGATCTTGGTTATCTATTGGAATTTGCAATTAAAGAGGGGAGCATAAGGGGAATCCGCCTTTCAGATGGCTCGCAGGTTATGAACTCTCACTTCGCAGACGATTCTATACTATTTCCTTTGGTAGATAAGCAAAATCTTGCAAACACCATTAAGATAGTTCACACCTTCTGTAGTGCCTCCGATGAAAGAATCCAAGAATCTAAGAATTTTGTTATTCCCTTTGGATTTGATGATAAGCTAGATTGGATACCCACAACGTGGAAGTGGGTGCAAAGAGGAGAAATATCTAAGTATTTGGGCTTTCCTTTTGGTGTTGATCTTTCACCCAAATCTATGTGGGATTGGTGTATGGACAATTTTGCCAAAAAGTTGGACTACTAGAAATCTCTAGAAATGTCTCAAGCAGCTAAAATCCAAATTGCTAGAAAAATTTTAGCCCCCTTCCATGTTTACTTCTCTTCTCTTCGGACACCAAGCAAGGTTGGGTACGATAAGATGAATAGTATGCTTCAAGAGTTTTTCTAGGCAAAAAACCTAGCCAAATGAGGCCTCCCAATGGTCTCTTGGAGCACTTGTTTCAAGCAGTGGGCTAGGAATCCCCAACCTTCAAGCGTAGGGCTACGCACTCGCGGCTAAATGGATGCAAAGGGTGATCATTGAGAATGATCCATTGAAGGTGTTGATGAGGGTGCGTTTGAAAAAACCCTGGGTGCGGGCAAATATGTCATACACTAACGTTCTTTTGCAAGACCCTTATTTCTCTATAGAAGGTTGTAATATTCTCAAAGGAATTTGGAAATCCTGGCAATAGGTGAATCAATTTCTTTCATGGCAACCACATCCCGAGCAAGGCCTCGCAGATTTCCTCCAACACAACTTATGGTGGTCACCCCTCCTCACCCTTGATGCGCAGCCTCTTGACACGAGTCCCTGGTTTCTTACCAGGCGTCTCTTCAAAAGGGGAATGATTTTGGTGGGTGACATTTGGGAGTTTTCTAAGTCCTCATGGAAAAATTGGAAGCAAATTCAATCAAAATTTGGCCTCTACCCTATTGATAAAACAGTGATTATGCGGATCCTTTCCATTGCCTCCCAAGCACCCCCACCTCTATCTTCTCCATTGGAAGCCAATCCCCTTTCGACTCATTGGAAATGGTTTTGCAATCATAACTTCAAGCAGCCACTCCTTAAGTTTTGGTACCAAGCCCTGCTTCCTATGAATTGTCAACAATTTGTAGATATGCTCAATAAGAAATGGAACTTAGAGCTCAATTGGGCCACTTGGGAGGGAACCTTCAAGTTGATCAACTCTACCCCAATTCAAGGAAAGTTCCAAATTCTTCTCTGGAATGTAGTCCTCCAAGGCCAGCCTGTCTAATCGAAGCAGGCTGAAACAGATGGGCCAAGGACAAGACGATTGCCCTTTTTGTGGTTTGGAAGAGACTATACAACATCTATTTTGGAACTATGCTCATGTCCACCATATTTGGTGTGAAACGCAGCAACTTTTTCACCCCTTACCACTCCCTATGACGAAGGATCAAGCCTTGTTGGGGATCGATTTGATGCCCAGCCAAAAATTATTTCTCTCCATTGCCAGGGCACCCGTCATCTTTCATATATGGAATATTGGGTGCAAAGCCATTTTTGAAACTGATCAGGAAGATATCTCTAATCTCTCAAAAGCTAACATCTTCGCTATTGTAAAATGCCAGTTGCAGGCTGAGTCAACAGGTCGCACCCTGCAACCCAAAAGCAAAAAGCGCTGCAAGAAGAAATCACAGCTCTGAAGAGGCGCATCTATGAGGCCTCAGCTCATATAGCTCAGACAAAATGTACAGATTAAAGAAAATCGTAGAAGAATTAAGCGAGCAACTTAGCTCGATGATCCATGATTAGGCATACTTGATGAAACATTTGGGTCAAGTGGAATCAAAAACCAGGAACACACATTCCAATCCTCACATTAGGCTCTCGTCGCAGAATGAGGTAGAGCAAAGGTCGCTCAAACGCTTCTCCTTAGTAAATAATTTCCCAATGTGGTTGCTCCCCTAAAGTTTTTTGTTTTGCCAGAGTGTAGCAATCTCTCCTCAACAGATAGTATGTAGGATGCCCATTAGGGGGAGCGACCCAACAGTCTTTAGTCGTTCGGTTTTATGGAGGCACTTCTTTTCAAAGTCTTGGTGAAGGCATGCTTTTTCATCCCCATGACAGTCGTTGGAGATATCTCAGTTTTTGACATGGGTCACCAAGGGATCACCTGCGTGGTCGTTCACTTCCAGTGCTTGAAGTCAGGCGCCCTGAGTGTCCCAATCTTTCTTAGTTCTCTGTTTCAACCCTTCACGGCCTCAAGTTATAATACAACAGTGGGGGCCTGCGTGTGGTCTCCATTGTGCTTATTTCTGGTGATGGGTGCCTTGCGTGGCCCTGTGAATGCATCCTAGTGTGCTTTGTCCCCGTTGGAGGGAAGTTTATCATTGCTTTGATGATTGTCGGGTGTTCAAGCTTGGAGGTAGGCACCCAAACAACGGTAGGCTTTATATTGTATTTGATCCTTTAAGTTTCTGGCTAATATGAATTCGACAACAATTTCAATTAAAAAAAATATCACAATATATTGCTTGTGGCTTGAGCAATTACTCATATGCTTTCCATCATTAAGTGTGGAGAGGTTTATAAAGTTTAATACATGCCTAGAGCTTTGCAAATCAAGAAGCAAGCTTTTATGGTGAAATACCCACAAGGATACGAACTCCTTACCATACTCAAATCTTGTGTGAGCCTCACTCCAAGGCATTAAGATTGTTGTAGGCCCATGCTCACCTCAACTGCGATGTAGCCTTTTCATAAGAACTTGTCTAATAAAAATTATTTCATTGCCTTTTGCTTGGCTCAGGTAATTATCCCATATAATTCCCATCATCAAGTTTAAAGGGGTTTATAAAGTTCAATACATGCCTAACGCTTTGCAAGTTGAGAAGCAAGCTATTTGTGGTGAAATATCCACTAGGGTAAAGAGAACACCTTTTTTTGTATTCGTCTACCTTTGTTACCATCGCTCAATGATTGTGCTCGCCTGACACAACTCTGATGTAGCTTCATAAACAGCCTAAGCATTTACCCGTAGAGTCCAATGTATGCTTAGAGCTTCACAAATCGAGAAGCAAGTCATTTGAAAGAAATGTTAAAAAGAGGACAATGATCGTCTTTCACATGCTCGTCTCTCTTGAGGGCATCACTCAATGGCCATTGAGAATGTAGTAGTGATCTCCTTGCACAACTATATCATAGCTTCTTCATAAAAGCTCTTCGAGTGAAAAATTAATTTCATAACACATTGTTTGGCTTGAGCAATTATCTCATATGCATCCCATCATTAGGTGTGAAGGGGTTTATAAAGTTCAAAATATGCCTATACTTGCAAATCGAGAAGCAAGCTATTTGTGGTGAAATGCCCACAAGCTTTGCAATTCTAGAAGTACGCTATTTGTGGTGAAATGCCCACAAGCTTTGCAATTCAAGAAGTAAGCTATTTGTGGTGAAATGCCCACAACCTTTTGCGAACTCTCTTACCCATTCTCCTCTCTCATATAAGCATTGCTCTCTTGCATCCAAAATGAAGTAGGCCCATGCTTGCCTAGCATAGCTCCAATGTAGCTTCTCAATAATACTTGTCTAATAAAATAATAATTCCACCGCACACTACTTAGCTTGAACAATTATCCCATTATGCATTATGTCATCAAGTGTGGAGGGTAAATCTCAATAGACAACTAGACCTTTGCAAATTTAAAAAAAAAATCTATCTATGGTGAAATTCCCGCAAAGATACAAGAACTCTCACTCTCGTACTCCTCTCTTGTGTGAGCATCCCTCAATGCCATTGAGAATGTAGTAGGCCCACAACTCACCTCACATAGCCCCAATGTATCTTCATCATAAAAGCTTGCCTAATAAAAAAAAATACACCACACATTGTTTGGCTTAACCAATTATCCCTTATGTATAACATCATCAGGTATGAAGGAGTTCATATAATTGAATAGATGCCTAGAACTTTGCAGATCAAGAAGTAGGTTTTCTCTGGAGAAAGGGCCACAAGGGTACAAGAACTCTCTTTCACATACTCCAATATCCTACTGGATGCCATAGACATGTTGTAGGCCCATGCTCCCCTCACAAGGCTTAAGAGTAGATTCTTCATAAACTACAAAATTCTTCCAAAGTTAGAATGTCATTCCCATACCTTTGTTAAAATGGTAATGAACCTAGCTAAAACTTTTGGGATCTATTCACACAATGTGAACATGGCATGGCATCTTATAATTCCCACAAGAGGGTGATTACCAACCAAGCATGTTTTATTACAAAATTATGCATTGAAACAATTTCTAGGTGAAGTTGAAAGGTATGTGGAAGTCTCTCCTTCTGAAATGCATGCTAGTGAAGATGGCATCATTTGACCCAGTATGGTGCATGTCAATGAAGATAGCATCATTTGACCCAGCTTGCTATGGTTTTCAAACTCTATACAAAAGTTTCAAACCCTAGGATGAAGAGCAAAGACATCTATAGCTACAATCCCTGTAAACGTCCCCAAGATTTTTCTATATAAAATGTTGTCTCAATAGGTGTTTATTACTTCGAAGCATAGTTGAGAAAATCAGAATTGTACTGAAATCAACATGGAAAAAAATTGGGAAAAATCAAAGAAAAATTTAGCAAAAAAAAAAAAAACCGAAGAAAATGCAATTTTTCATACATATCACAATAAATTAACACTATGCAAATCAAATATTAATACTATAAGTGACACAAGCTTAAACTACACATGCAAATGGCAACTGATTAATACTAGTGTGTGGATGACATTCAGGTTGTTCGCCACAAACTTCGTGACATTGTCGAGCATATATAATGCAAGAGGGTCATTGAAGCAAATGTTTGTGAACGATGGCTAGAGTTCCGAACAAGTTGCTAGATACTGATTTCCAATGAAGGGGAGAAGGTATGTGATTTCCTCTAGACAAACTACACATGAAAATAGCAACTGATTAATGCTCGAAGTTTGTGGCGAAAATTTGCAATTATTAATACTCTAGCCCGCACAAGCTCCCTCCCATCAATAAACTGCCTCTTGAGAATGAGGACCAATGTATGGTTGTAGATAAATTTTGTAATTACCCTAGACTTTTGTACAACCTCTAACACCCAAGATAATTTCTCAATGTCTTCGAGGAGCAAATGGGCTACACATGAGGACCAAAAAATGGTGGGAAATCTCTCCTCCAACATCTTGCCAACAGCCACATATGTTGCTACATTGTCCGTGATGACTTAGATAAAATTCTCCACCACAACCTCCCCCAATAACCCTCCAAACATTTCAGCACTTTAAACTTGTGTCGATGCATCCACTAACTTGAGGAATGCCACTCCTCTTGTAGAAGTAACCAAAAAAATTATTAAGGTTCTTCCCCTCCAATCTGTCCACCCATCAAACATGATAATGCAACCATTAGTGCTCCAAACCCTGTGCTCCTCGTCTAGAACAACCTAAAATTCATCCATGCATTCACTAAGGAGAGGGCCCATAATGTCGTCATAAGTTGGTGGCTTCAATCATGTGTCGCAACCTTCGATGGCATCTACCATGCCTCGCCAGTATGAAGACCTTGCCACATTGAAGGGAAGGTAAAAAACACCAAGAAGTGTCAATGGCCTTCCTCTTTGCCTTATGCCTCTCCTAGTTCCACTAGGCCATACCCTCAAGTGTGGCTTAAATCTAGAACAACCTGAATGTCATCCATGCATTCACTAAGGAGAGGGCCGCTAATGTCGTCATAAGTTGGTGGCTTAAATCATGTGCTGCAACCTTCGATGGCATCTACCATGCCTCGCCAGTATGAAGACCTTACCACATTGAAGGGAAGGTAAAAAATATCAAAAAGTGTCAATGGCCTTCCTCTTTGCCTTATGCCTCTCCTAGTTCCACTAGGCCATACCCTCAAGTGTGGCTTGTGTCCTTGGCATGGAACGTTCCCCAATATTAAACTCATCCATTCCACTCCTTAGGTGTGCTACTGATGGACTCAAATTGTCTTGGTGAAATAGGCTAAACATGTTGCTTGCATAATCTGCAGTTGTACAAAGTTGAGAGGGGGAAGGGGGGTGAGATGGCCTCGCTTTGTCTTCGTTTCATCTCTTTTTTCTCCACTTTTTTAGTGACAATTGACATGCATTCTCTCTCAACGTCCTTCGGCACGTGGACATAACCTGTCATTTTCGCCTTGTTTCCTTGCCAAATGGAATTTGAAGCGATATATGCCTCCAGTTATTATAGACCCACAAAAACTGCAATAGACTTCTCCTTTCTTTTCCCCTTCCTTTCCATACTTCCATGCTATATCTCTTTTCCTTGACATTTTCCTATGGTTGCACATAGAAACAAATAACAACAAACAATTACTTTAAAAAAAAAAACCCTAGTTTGAACTTTGAAGTTCAAAACTTTAAACATTGACAGCTGAAAAGATGGACTTGCATATATATTTCAGGCAACAAATAACAACAATTACCTAAAAAACAATAAAGCCTAGTTTGAAATTTTAAAGTTTAAACATTGAGAGCTGAAAAGATGGACTTGCATACATAGTTTAAGCAACAAATAACAAAAAACAATTACTTATTTTAAAATAAATAAAAAAACTAAACCCTAAACCTTAGTTTGAAGTTTAAACATTGAAAGTTGAAAAGATAGACTTGAATACATGTTTCAAGCAGGCAAATAACAGCAAACCATTACTTTAAAAAAATTTAAAAATGAAAACCAAAACCCTAAACCTTAGTCTGTTGCATTTGGTATTAAACTTAAAAATAAAATTAAATAAAAAAAGGCCTGAAATAGAATAAGAGGGAAAAAAATTAGTTTGCTTACCTCAAATGAATCCTTTGGGTAGATGTTGGTGATTGTTAGTGGTTGTCGGGATCCTTCAAACTCAAAAAAATATGTTGTTTGGTGGCTGTTGGGATCCTTCAAAGTCAATAAAATTCGTTGTTTGGTGGTTGTTGGTGGCTACCAGATTCCTTCAAACTCCCAAAAAACCGATGTTAGGATGCGTTTTAGGGTTTTGTTTGGTGTAGTAGCATGTAGGCAAACCTCTCTTAAGTTTGGAAGAAGCAAAATGAGGCAAAATTGAAAAAAAAAATTGTATTTATGTCGTTTTCTCTACCACTGCAACCGCGGCAATCTTTTTGCCAAAAATTCGTGATTTTTTCATTTGTGATTTTTTGCCGATTTTTTCCAAAAAGAACAATTCTAAAGCCAATTTCATCGTTTTGCCTTCGAATCACGATTAATCGGCCGAAAACGTGATTTTTTCTTGATTTTCGTAACTGTGCTTAGTAGCACTCCAATTAATATGGTAGGGTGGTTAAGCCATAGCCTTAAAAGTAATTTAAAAAAAAAAAAATCATATTGTAAATATTTGAACTCTTTCTACAATGAAGCGGTATATGTCATAACTATAATGATTTCAACTACCCTATGGATTTGTTGTTCCATAAGTAATATAACCCATGTTAACCCTAATGATTTCAACTACCCTCTAGATTTGTGGTTCCATAAGTACTAAAACCCAAGTACAGAGCAAATATGGTTTCTAATGGTATTGCGTATAAGAGCTTAATGCATATTTCACTACCTTCATCGTAAAGGCAATTTAATGGGAAGAAAAGAATGATAATTTAAGAATTCATGTGATCTAGGCAAGTGGCCTTTTTAGGGCATGGCTTTATGCCCAAAAATCTATTTTTTTAATCTTAACCTCATTGTTACGGGCACATCTTTGGCTCAAGACTTTGTTTTGATCTCACAAAGTGCCAAAAAGATTAGAAGGAGAACAACAATTTCAACAGCTAACTTTGTTGCAAACAACTTTGTGAAAAAAATGTTGTGGAGGCCCTCAAGAAATACAAAAAATATAACATATTTACTAAAATTTAATTTTCTAATTTTAATTTTTTGTCGCCAAAATGCATCTCTAGCCATGTTGACACATCAGTAAGAGACAAACACAAGAGGACACAAACCTATGTATGTAATTTTCATTTAAAATGTACTTTGTAATTCATGGAAGGTGAATCACCACATTTTCATATGGTTGATATTCTACCTCGTGGAAGGTGAACCACCACATTTCCATATGGATGACCTTCCATATTCAATACGAGTGGATTACCAACACACCAATTATTGTATAAAGAAAGATGCACTCTTGACTGCAAAGAGCACAAGTAATGGATGCAATGTTATAGCCTCACATTTCTTCTCAAAGATTGTTTGCATTGTACTCTGTTTTCTAAGCAATAAAATCATTATGCTATTTTGCTTATATATTTTTGTGTTCTGGTTTGTTATACTCTATTATTTCTGAATTGCACTCTTTGTTGATCTTCCTTAACTCGAAATTTTGAATTTTGCATCATCATGAGCCCATGACGAAAGGCCACCTTCAGGTAATACCACTGTTAGCATGTCTGATTCTTTTGTCATTACAATTAACAATAATTGAATTCATATAAATAAAAATCAATGAAAAATCCAGTGATTACCTTGAATCCAACTCCAAACCTTCCAATGTAATCCCTATTGTCTGCAGTGGGACGTGCATGCCCAAGACTCATCATCCTTATGATATCCAAATATGACATACCACAGCCATTATCTATAACAGAAAGTACAGGTATTTTTTTTCCAGCCCTTGGATAATACTCCATTTGAATGGATATATCCAACCTGTTAAAAATAGCCACTGAAATCAGCTCAACACCTGATCTTAAAATCTCATAAAACAAATGCGTGATATATGCTTGATTCAAAAATTGAACCAGGTTCAAACATCATCCTAACTTACTTGTCGGAATTCGCATCCCTGGAATTATCAATCAGCTCTGCAAGTGCGCCAAAAACCCATTCACTATGACTATGACGAAGTGTATTCAAGTATTCAGGGTGTTGCAGTCCATGCCTAGGCCTGCCTCGTTCTGTACATGGCCTTTCTACTCTGACCTCCCTTGATGAAGATTGGGGAGCTTCTACGTTCATTTGAGTTGAAGGGTCATGCATATGGTGTGTAACATTAACAGCTGCTCTAGGCAAAGAAACTGGTGTTTCATATGAACCTTGCTCTTTCTCAGAAAGCATGCTAGCTTCTTGATAAGCCCTTGAAATCACAGAGGTTTCGTCACGATTGACGGGCTTTGTTTGTAATGATTGAGAATTTTGAGGCCAGATTCTAACATCTTCTGTAATGATTCTTGTCCTTCTAGAAGCTTCATCTTTTGCAACTCCCTGCAATTGTGTGGTATGAAATGTTGGAGTTTGAGGCTTGAGTCCAGCATCAACTCGAACAGGCACAAATTCTTTGTTCCGGTGACCTGAAAAACAATGAAATACATTCAACAAGATATTTATCTTTTAGTGTTCATTAATAAAAGATAAAGGGTAGGAAAAAAGGTATATCACTGTGAAATAATGTGATACCTGCAGATACCGAACAATCAAAGACTTCCCCATCCCTGGATAATTTCCTAGGACGATAAGCAACAGCAACACGGTGACAATTAGCAGGATCTTGTCCAAGAGGAGGTGTTATAAGGAATTCATACAGTTCATGTTGGCAAACTGCAACCTGTAACAGATACCACAAACACAATTTTTAGATTATCATGTCAAAGGTAAGGAACCATTTTATTATATCATATACAGATAGGAAAATATATATATTTCCTATCACACAATTTGCACACAAATATCCTTTCACTGAGTTTTACTTCAGCATCCTTCAACAAATTCAGGAAAAAGAAGAAAAAGTTCACAGGTAAACATCATTTGCAGTGAAACTGAGTATGCTCCATAGTATGACAGCAGCAAATGAAATGAAAATATAACATTGTCTCTTACTATCTATTCTATGTAACAGTGGTGTACATAGTGATTTCAGGCAATGAAAATGAAATTTTCCTATGATTATAAAAAAAGTAAAGTGAAAAGAGAACAATTAAAACTCCACCTTGTCCCTTTTAACAAGATAAGTTAAAAAAGTTTCCCACTCATTTAGTTGAAACCGAGTCTGCCCAGCTGCATGGAAATAAACTTTAGGCAAATTTGACAATGGATGGTATGCAGCAGGAGTTATGTCCTTGATGTGCAAGTGTTCTGGACTGTAAGAGTATTAAAACTTAGTCATTCAGTATGGCCAACTCCTAGGAAGCCTTTATGCATTTTAAAAAAAACAAAGTAAATGTTAACTGCCTACAACAAAATCATACATACACAAAAACTATGAGCTAAGGACAGAATTATAAAAGTAATGATATCCCAATAATACTTTCAGACATGTCATTTGATATAATATGTAGCATTTTATAAAATACAGGACTCTGAGCGAATAAAGCACGTTGACTCGTATATGCAGACTAGTAGTAATTCCAAACAACAAAAAAAAGGTTTAGCCATCTGGACAAAAAGAATGCTTTATTGTCCAGAATAAAAAAAGATCTAAGTTATATTTTTAATGCACCAGACAATGTACGCCCCTATCCAACTCATCCAGATGTTACTCCTGTATTAAGACAAATATTGTACTTGTGAATGAATAAAATCTTACATTTTTACTGGTGAATTAGGACATGAAACTTGGCTGATCAACTTCTGGTCCTTGTAAAGCATAATAAGGATAGATGATTCATCTGCACTCCCATAAAAATGCAGAAGTATTAGAAATATCTAGCATAAACAAATTACATAGCCCTCCTTATAATCATGCTTATGAAAAAGTTCGTAAATACTTTATGGATCATGCATGTAGCCACCTTAAGGAATAACAATATATAATGCACCAATTTTCTTCAAGAAACTGATTAAATGTCAAGCTTAGACACTTAAGCTTATGCTCCTTTACTTGTTAAGGAGGCACAAAAGCTCGACATTAAACACAAATGAATTTGGGCACTAAAGAAACTACCATTCTTTATAAACATTTCTTAAATTCCAAAGAAATACTATTGGATAATACACCTACCATCTTCAGCTGGCTTATTTAAATCCACCACCACCATTTTTATCAAGCTACAAGAAAGGAAACAAGAAATTGTAAGAATGAAGAAAACCAAGCTATTCCCATACCAACAAATACAAATTAACAAGACAATATCATAAACAATATGCATTTTGATGCCTTCAAAATATTTTGAGACCCCTATTAAAAACTTTTTTGAAAAGGAAGAAAAGTTGGATCCCCCAGTCAAAACCAAAAAATGGGAAAACAACTTACAAGACAAATGCAAATAAATGATAAAACAATAAGCCATAATAGATTCTTACAACAAAAAGCCACAATATTTACATTTACAGTAAAAAAGGGGTAAAAATGGCTTAAATAATTTTATTAATATTGTTTACTTTTAGTAGTAAAAAAATGGCTTAAATAATTTTATTAATACTGCTTATTTTACTTATTTTGCTTTCAATATGATACAGAGATTTATCACCCTAGAAAGGACAGCCATCCATCTTAAGACTTGCCATTATTGTAGGTATATGTTCAATGTTCTCTATGTTCCCATGAATGTGGACACCACTGATATTTCATCTTTGCAGAAACAATACCTTGCTGTTTTAATCAAAAAAGTCCTAACATCTTACTCATCATGTTGAAAATTCTACTGGTCAATCAATAAAACAATGGACTCTAATCAAGGACTCAACATTGTTTCTTAAGTCCTTGATTAAGAGGTTCTCAAGGAAAGATTGACAAAGCAGGTCCTGGCCACAAGCTTGCCCACTATTGGTAAACAAAATTCTCATGCCCTATCTTCATTTGATTGCAAAAATAAAAACAACAAAATATAAAAAATCAGAGGTACTCCTACCTCCACAATTAATATTAAGATGTCAAAATTATTAACAGATGTAAGAATGTATCTACCTGTGACGAACTATGATTTAATAAACAGAAAATAGATGACTCTAACATCCTCATTACATGTATTTGAGTTAAATGACATGAATGATGTTCAAAGGGCAATCTTTACTAGAGTTTTCAGATGCTTGCAGAGAACATTCAAGTTGACAACAAATTTAAGTCAATACCACCATTGTCTGAATTTTTTTCACCTTCAAGTTCTGTTGTGTGCTTAATATTCATAAGTTAACTAATATTTTCTAAAACTATACACAACTTCTTTTAGAATAATTATAATATAATATTCATGTCATCGCTTCTTTCATTTAAAAGACCCATTATTTCTTTTTTGGTAGGCAAAAGTAAATTTCCATTCGTTAATAGAGAAATTACAGTCATGTATCAAGAGTTTTCCTGATATTCAAAAACAGTAAACAAGTTGTAATAAACAATAACCCATGACAGTTTTCAAGAAAAAGTTTTTATTTACATAACCAATTATAATAATCTGTATCGTAAAGTTTTAACCCACAATAATTTTGAAGATAAAGCTCTGGCCCAAAACAATATAACCAAGACGTACAAACAAAAGACAAGATAGTTAAAGAGTAATCAATTTACTAGCAGCCCCGGAACCCTTGTAGAACAATAGCCATGGTTCCAACTCTTAACCTATCACTGATGACATTTAAAGTTTGTTTTAACTCCAACTTGTCTTATCTTGTAGGAGCATCCCTTAAATTACCTCCCAATGTCGCCACCTTTCCAACCTCAACTACTTTTGCATAGATGTATTTGTCATAAGCTCAGCGTCAACAAAGTTATTATCATCATTCCTATCCTGGTGGACTTATAGCAAAGCCTCCATCTCCATACTCATTCTTCCTTGTTCCATCTTTATGACACCTTAAAGTCAAGCTTATACAAAATGCAACACGTATGGTGGCTTTCATGCTTCCCAAACAAAGAATTCCAAGAACCCTAAGAGGACTTCATATAAGTTATTCTGCTTCTCTTCAGTCTTTTTGAGACATCATTATAGCCCAATTCCGCTTGTACTACTCTCATTGGCATTCCAAACCACATAAGCAACATATCACAAGGAATCTTTTCTAATATATGAGAGTTACAAAGAGAATTACCTCCTAAATATCTTCCCTAGTCCCCTTTCGTGGAAGATTAAATCCTTGCTCCACAATCTGCAATCCATCTTTTATGTTGCACTCCCGCATATGAATTCCCATCAAGTTGTTTAAGGTGTGGTTAATATTCACATATTAATCGTCAATCGTCTTTTTGAAGGTAAACAAAATGAAAATCCCATCCTTTCCAAGCCCTTCTCTTATGCATGCAACTAGGTGTATGTCTTACTTACATGCCACATTTCTTCGTTTCCTTTTTCCAGCCACTACTCAATTGGCACTTGCCATCATAAATGGCATTATTGCTTTGTTTTAATTGTCTCCTCTACTAGTGTTGTCGTTGGTAAGACATGCCTTATGTTAAATGAAGCATATGCTCTTGCTTCTACACATGCCATACCCATTAAGAATGGCTCCAACCCATCTCTTCCACTAACCAGCCATTGAGAACCTTAAAATCACAAGTTCAAATCCTTTTCCAAGCAAGGCCTAATTCCTTTCCAACCAATATACCTATAAAAAAAAATGAAATATTATTAATGTCCGCGGTGGGCCAAAATAAGACCCAAGGGACTATAAGAAGTACAATAATGACTGCCAGCTAGCAAGCTAAAAAGCCCAACAAAGAAAAGAACTAAGAAAAATACAAGATCAAACCCAACAAACGGGCCAAAGAGAAAGGGAAAAGAAAAGAAAAGGGAGAGCGAGAGGGGGGAGGGCTGCAGTCCAATAGAGAGAAGTGCATGCCAAGAAGAACGGAGAGAGAGAAGGAGGGGGGAGGGAGCAAGACCGGGAGGGGGCAAGCTCCGAGAATCCCCAAAAACTAATCTCTCCTAACAGTCGAGGCCGAAGTACCGGAGCTAAAGAAGTCCATGATATGCCTTTGCCCATTGCTAGTTCGGAACCATGACAAACTGTTGGTGCGCTGTCTAGTGACCAAAGATATATAATAATCAGAAGTGGCCAAACATTCTCCATTTCAACAAAACTTGAAATGATTTGTGTCATGATTGGCCCAAACCAAAAAAAAATTATAATTGTACTTACACAAATATATCAATTTGATTAACAATTTGATCTTCCACAATACATCAAAGGGTATAAGTCATTGGCCTAACTAGATGATGTGATATGTGATGTGCTTCCAATAGATACATATTTCTATCGCCAAATATATTAAAGTTTAAATTTCATAGTATAATTTTACCAAAATAGTTTTATAGTTCCTTACAATGCTTTCTTGAGCATTCAAACATTGCTTGTCCAGATGGAAATTGTGTGTTTGGCTAATCTTGATTTCTTCTTGACGAGCATACATGGAAAATTAAAAATTACCCTATGTCAAATTAGTTATATTTATTACAATCACATGTTCTTCCAGCTATGCCGAAACATTAAAAATACCCTACACATTACTTTAATGTGTGTGTATATATATCACATGTTATCACAACTACATATGTGGCAACACTATATTGCAACGACACGTATTAAACATTATTTATGCAACATACCTCGGCCAATATTATAATACCTCTACAAAGGTACATAGCATAGTTGGAAAATCGCAACTCAAGATAAGCTAGCACTCCAATTTTGGAGATTTTATCGACAACTTAAGAAAACTCAATATAGAAATTATTATAAGTATATTTAAAAATAAAAAACAAGGAAAATGTTTCAATTAAAAAAATACATTTTAAACAACAATTGATGTGCAAAAAAGCCAATTTTATATTAGATATTCATAAAAAAGAGTACAATTACAGTTCTTGATCATGAAATCCAACCAAATACATCATACAAATTCAAAATTTCAAAATATAAAGCAGTTTTTAAACTGCTTTTTGTTTTCCCCTCCTCCCCCTCAAACTAGATGGTTGGACTTGGCTTTGGATAGGTGGTCAAATTGGAGGCTCCTTAGGTATAGAATCATCATGTTACATGTCCTACAATCCTCTCAAATGTTCCGCTTCCACCTCTATTGCCTTAATGTCCCTTGCAATAAACTCAATATCTAGTGGACTTTCAACAATAAACTCGATATTCGACAATTCAATCTCTAAACATGGTTTAAAGTTCGCGATTGAACTTTAGGAAGATTTCTATTTTAACAGTGGAGAAGAAAAATGACACAATGGGTTCAAAACCCTTTTCTATCATAAATGCAAATTTTGCCAAGCTTTTGGCGAGAACTCTACAAGAAAACGATGCAAAAGTTACCATGAGTTTGTGATTTTCTCGACATCGCTTTTCAATTTAAAGTTACAACCTCAAATTTGTTGAGAGTTTTGCAAGAAATCGCACAAAATCTGCAATTTTTCCAACTATATGATATATAGTTTGCAAATAAGTAGCATGAAGGACGCCACTTGCATTATCGATGATGTGACCCGGGTTCAATCCCCACGGCGGATATGTAATGTATAAGAAAGTATTTATTCAATAAAAAAAATAAGTAGCATGAAAACCAATGATTTCATCAATTGTCCAACTACTACTTATATACATGAAACATTAAATATATCCTATAACACATTAGTTATATCTATTAGAATCACAAATAAACACTAAATATGTAACAAGATTACATGGCAACAATAGATACAACGTATTATTTATGCAACATATGATAGATTGACAATCATGCGCACATAGATGCTCATGGATTCATACAACAACTCATTCATGCCACATTCCTCGTACATCTATTAACATTCAATCTCCAAACAACCCAACAAATTACATGCTCGACCACACCACCATAATAAAGCATATCCATCTCTCTTGTATCCTTAATCATCTATGTCCATACCCTAATTTGAAAAGGCATCCTAATACCATGTTTATACATATCGCCTTTTTATAAGATCCCAATTTCAATAATATAGCTTCAATTCTAAGGCAATAACTATTTCACAAACATCAAATTAGACTCACGTTATTATTAAGTTTGTGAAAAGCCTTGAGATGTGTGTGAGTATACAACCTTCATGAGGAAGCTCACACCTTCATGTGTCATATTAATGACATTTTTGAGTCACATCTTGATAACTTTCTTGTGATATAGCATGACAACATTCAACACAACAATAAGACTTCCAAGAGTAATTACTATCACTTCCATAGCATTGGGTTTCCTTTACCACAACATAAGCTTCGAGGTAAAAAGAAGTTTTTCTTTGTTTCAACTTATATTATGTATTTTGACTTTGTGGAACCAACTAAGATCAAAATATTTAAGGATTGGCCCATTCCAATGCTTTCTAAGGCCCATTAAATTTAATTGGTAGTTCCATAATTCCTCCCTACGCATATCATCAAGGCTCAAATCAAAAGACATACTTCAAGTCCAATAGTTGGCAAAGGCTTTCAATAGATTAGAAGAAGCCCTTTGCTTTACTCTCACGTTTGCTTTCCCAAAACTACAAAAGAACTTTGTGCTTAAGATTGTTGCCTTACTATATGTCATAGGTACGCAACATAAGCAAGGTGAACATCCAAGGCCATATTTAAATACCTTATCCAAAACTAAATTGTACTATAGCACTTAAGAAGTTCCACACATGTATTGTTCCATGAAACCAATAGACAAGATAACAATATCTTTTAAGCAAGGAAAACATCCAAGGCCATAATATATAAGTACCTTACTCAAAACTAAAACAATTAAGATAACAATGTATTTTAGCAAGAGTTCATGTTGTACACTAACCACCAACCTCTTAAACTTGAATTCCCAATCAATAACATGAACAACACCACTTGAAAGGGGCCTCCGATGTCAAATAATACCATTTATGAACAAAATATAAAAATGTACACCAATATTGGCACTAGTGCTAAATCTTAACATAAAGTTTTATTTTGAAATTATCTCATGTCCAAGAGGGCTTTAGGTGCTACTGCTCTTCCTCAAATAGCATCACAACAAACATGCAAAGAGCACAATCCACAACAAAAGGGGCCCAACAAAAACAAAGAGATATCCAATGGGGCAACTCTTTGCCAACTAGATCATAACCAAACTAATCCTTATAAGCTAACTACACATAATATTTAAATTGTGCATCTAGAATATTTTATATCAAACATTCTATTACACCACAATATAGTTTCTATAAATGAAGCTTTGTAACTTTCTAAATGAGCTAACACAGATTTTGTTTATATTGAGGCCAAGACAACTCGCTTAAGGTCAGGCATTCACCACTCATGCACACATGGCCAATATGCCTATTGAGAGTTGAACTCGGGTCTTCTCAAGCACACATGGCCTCTATGCCCATCAAGAATTGAATATTAAATCCCTCATCTCAACCACCCAACTCAACTAGACAAACAGGAGGCAAAGCATCCACCACTCCCTCACACAAAATTGTACGAGGTCAAGGCTCTTCATCAATTGCAATATAAACATTAATTATTCTTTTTAAATAATACACACTCATTCCCACCAAGCCTTAGACCTGTCTTCTTTGTGGAAAACATCCACCTCAACCACTCAAGCTCAACTCAATGAATTTGTAACACTCCTCACTACAAAAAAACATGACGATATTTATGTACTTAATACACTATATATCATGAGATCAAGCATGGACTTTCAAGGTGGAAAACGACATTCAAATCTTGCTTAACAATGTATGCATAACTACCAAATACCATTGTGATTTGTTGAAATACCATGATAACACAATCATGATTTAATACACGTGGAGCCAAAAGTATATCAAAATATTTAAGGACCAACCCATTCCAAAGCTTTATAAGTTCCATGAAGTTCTAAGCAATTTCATGATTACTCCCTTGTCACCAAATTAAAGGACTTCCTTCATCAAGTTCAATAGTTGAGAAAAGCTTTCAATCAATTAAAAGAAACCATTTACTCTACTCTCATGTTTGCTCTCCCAAACCTACAAAAGGACCTATTAAGATGTTTAACAAGCATATAACATTCGTCCATAAAACCAATAAAAAACAATATCTTTTCATCGAGGAGAACATCCAAGGCTATATTATTTAAACACCTTGCCCAAAACTAAATTATACTACAACACTTAAGAACTTCTACACAGTGGTCCAAGCATATAAACCAATAGACAGTATAACAATAACCTTTCTAGCAATCATTCACCAATATGCAGAAATATCAAATCATTCATCGACAAATAATTATCCACAATAACAATCCACAAATGATAGAGAGATAGATAATACCCTTAAGGTAGGGAAACACCAATAATAATCCTTAAGGAAGGAGTAACTCCAAAAGATCTCCCAAGACAAGAGTGCCACTTAAGGAGGGCAAAGTCCCATAAGCCACTTCGTGGGCAAAGACGATTACATATGATTAATCTCCATGATAATTACAATGACAAATATGAAATATCTTTTCTTTATATATCCATCTTCTAATTCTACTTTGGGGAGCCGACTACTAATATAATATTATAATACAATCAACCTTGGGTTATGTGTGGCCCATGCCAACCCTTATACAATATAATAATATATCCCCAAATATCTATTCCTAGGTACCCTAACATGTTCATGTTCTATACAAAACACCAACCTCTCTCATACTTCATACTTGACTTCCCAATTAACAATTACAAAACATTGCAATTGAAAGGGACCTCTAATATCAAACAATACCATTTCTTAATAAAGTTCAAGAAATGTGCATTAATATTGAAAATAGTGCTTAATCTTGAAATAACATTTTTTTTTGCAATCATATCATGTCCAAGAGGGCTCCACATATTGTCCCTTGTCCTCAAATAGCATTCCAACATGCAAAAAGCACCATCCATAGCGCCACAGGGTGTTGCCACCACTTGACTACAAAAGGGGAACAACAAAAACAAAGACAAATCCACTTGAGGCCTACACATAATAAGGGTCCCCATTTTCAATTGCCACTTGATCATAACCAAAATAATCATTACAATTAACTCCACACAACGTTTAAAGTGATATCAAACATTTTGTTGCACCACAATTTGGTTTCTATATGTGAAACTCGTCAACTTTTTAAATGAGATACCATGGGTTTTGTTTACACCAAGGCCAAGACGGCTCACTTGGGATCAAGTATCTCCTATTCACACATACATGGCCTCTATGCCCGTTGACGCTTAAACCAAAGTCTTCCCATGGACACATTGCCTCTATGCCCATCAAGGCTTGAACCTAAGTCTCATTTTCCACCTATCTCAACCACTTAACTCAACTCAATGAACATCAGGTCAATCATCCACCAGCCATGCAAAACCTCCTTGCCCACCAAGCCTTGAACTTATCTTCTATGTTGAAGATAGCCCACCTCAACCATTCAACCTTAACCCAATGAACATGTGTAGATCTCCTTATTGTAAAAAATAAAATAACAATATTTATGTACTTGGTACACTCTAAGATATGGCTACTCTCCTAGCAAATTGCACGAGATCTAGCATGAGCTTTAGGGGTGGAGACTAGATTCAAATCTTAGTAGACAATATATTCGTAATTCCCAAATACCACTATGTGATTTGTCAAAATACGTGGTAACACAATCATAATGTAATAAAGGTGGGGTCATGTCAATACCTCAACCCCTCTGGTAATACAAGATTGTTTCAATATTTAGATAATAGTGCTAAATCTTGAAAAAATGTTTTCTTGTGCCATCATCTCATGTCCAACAAGGTTTGAGGTATTGTCCCTTGTCCTCAAACAACATTACAACAAACATGCAAAGAGCACTATCCCTAGCCCTATAAGGCATTGACACCACTTGACTACAAAAGGAAGACAACAAAAACAAAGAGAGATCCAATTGGGTGCCCATGCATAATAAGATCCCATGTTGCCACTTGCCAACTAGATCATAACCAAAATAATCATTATAAGCTAACTCCACACAATCTTTGAATTATGCATCTGAAGTGTTCTATATCAAAACATTCTTTTACACCTTTACACCATAATTTTATTTTTATTCATGAAACTCTTCAACATTTTAAACGAGCTACCATGAATTTTGTTTATACAAAGGTCAAGAAGACTCGCTTGGTATCAAGCATCTACCAATTAAGCTACCATGAATTTTGTTTATACCAAGATTAAAACAACTCAATTGGAATCAATCGTCTACCATTCAAGCACACATGGCCTTTATGCCTATTGAGACTTAAACTTAAGTCTTCTTCTCTCACACACATGGTCGTTATGACCATTGAGGCTTGAACCTGAGTCTTCCTTGTCGAGAACCACTCACATCAAACACTTAAGCTCAACTCATCAAACACTTATTGCAAAAAAACATCACTCTATTTATGTGCTTAATAAACTAGAAGACAGAGCTACTTTCCTATTAAATGCCATGAGATCAAGCTTGGACTTTCAAGGTGGGTAGTTAGGTTTAAAATTTGCCAAATAATATATGCATGATTACTAAAGACTACAATGTGATTAGTTGAAATACCATGGTGACACTATCATGATGTAACACAAGTAGGGTTATTTCAATCCAATATAACCTATTAAAAAAATATGGCTACTCTTATATTTCTTTCACTACAAAAAGTCAACAACAAAAGCAAACAAAGATCCAATCGAGGTCATGCATAGTAAGATCCACATTTTCAAATACCACTTGTTGACTAGATCATAACCAAAATAATCATTACAAACTAAATCCACACAATCTTAAAATTGTGCATCTAAAGTTGCTTTATATTAAACATTTTATTGTACCACAACTTAGTTTCTAAGTATGAAACTCTTTCAAAAATGAGCTACAATATTTTTTGTTTATATTGGGCCAAGACCACTCACTTGGGATAAAGAAGCCAACAATCACACACAAATGATCTCTATGCCCATTGAAACTTAAAACCAAAGTCTTTTCATGCACACATGACCTTCATGGCCATCACGACTTGAACCTACATCTTTGTCAAAAACCACTTGCCTCAACCACTCAACTCAACTTAATGTGCATGTGATCAAGCATCCACCACTCACTCACACAAAACATCTAATCAAGCATCCACCACTCACTCACACAAAACATCTAAGCCCATGAAACCTTGAACCTACCTTCTCTATGGAAAACTACTTGTCTCAACCAATCTAGCTATAGCTCAACAAACATGTATGGAACTCTATTGCAAAAAAAATATTACTATATTTACATGTTTCATACAATATAAAATATGGCTAATCTTCTATCAAACAGCATGAGATCAAGCTTGCACATTCAAGCTGGAGACAAGTTCAAATCTTGCCAAACAATATATGCTTAACTCCCAAGCACCACCATGTGATTTGTTCAAATACCATGATAACACAATCATGATGTTAACTACAAAGCAATTTTAATCCCTTCTAACCAATTAAAAAGATATGGTTACTCTCATACTTTGAAAATTTACAACTCGCAATAAACTCAGAGATTTTATCGACAACTCAAAAAAAATGATAAAAAAAATTTAAAAAAAAAAATTCAATAAACAAAAGAAAAAAATTATGCAACAATTGGAGAGCCAAAAAGTTGATTTTATATTAGATATTCATTACAAAGAGTATACTTACAGTCTATGAATCAACAAATAAGCCCAAATTCAACTTAAAAATGCAATATTTCGAAATATAAAGCAATTTTTAAACTACTTTTTGTTTTCCCTTTCTTCCCCTTGTACTTGATGGTTGGCCTTGGCTCTAAGCAGGTTGCTCAAGTGCGATATCATCTTGGTATATCTCAACAATTGAAAAATATCTTTAAAAAACCCTAGTTTTCTTTTTAGCAGATTCGAATATCCCTCAAACTTATCCGTATAAATAATTTGAAATCTCCTTGAGCCAATGTCCAATCTTCAAAGTGATTTTGAAAAGTGGTTTAGGATTATTGTTTTGAATCTTTTGATTTATTAGAAAAAAATGTCAAGCTATTGGAAAGAAGAAAAAATAACCAAATAGCCAAAAATAAGCTTTTAAAAATAAGTCCTACGTTTTTCCTCTCTTACAGTGCCCAAATGACCATAAATAGGCTTGTAAAAACAAATCATACATTTTTCCTTTCTTTTAGCACCCACGACCTAGTTTCTCGCAAGAAATTGGTAAAAAATTGGTGCAAAACTCACATGAGTTGACCAAATTCTTGGTACTAAGAAGGAAAAAAAAACTAGTCAAACACGAAGAAAGTGGCTCAACATTCAGTATCATTGACTAGTTTCTCAACACTGAAAATAAAAAATAAAAAATTATAAAAAAATTCGTAGGTAATTAGTAAAAAAATAGTGCAAAACTCCCCATGAGTCGACCAGTTTCTCAACACTAAAAGAAAAAAAATAGTCAAGCACGAAGAAAATGGCTCAAAACTCATTGTTATCAACCTGTTTCTCAATATTACCCAGGTGTTGTAGGTGAGTTGGAGAGGAGAGGGCAATCCTCCAAGG
Organism: Wollemia nobilis; assembly: GCA_028583015.1. Taxonomy (NCBI): domain Eukaryota; kingdom Viridiplantae; phylum Streptophyta; class Pinopsida; order Araucariales; family Araucariaceae; genus Wollemia; species Wollemia nobilis. The sequence continues at coordinate 2,084,270 of JAQPPZ010005450.1, forward strand.
GAGGTCCCAGGTTCAAATCTCCACCCTACCAAAAAGTTGAATTGGGTATCCAAAATCCAATTGATAATGTTGGTGCGGGTAGGGTCGGGTGCGACTCCCGGGTGACTTTGACGGTGTAGAACCCCCTGTTCGTGGTCTCTCAGACCAAGGCGGCCCCGCAAGGGTTTTTCGCTTAAAAAAAAAAAAACCTGTTTCTCAACACTAAGAAAATAAAAAAATTAACCAAAAAAAAAAACTAGTCAAACAAAGAATTCTCGCAAGTTTCGCGAGCACTTGCAATTTCTCGACAAGCTTTCAAACTATGGTTACACTATTATATTTCCTTGACTAAAAAAAAGGCAACAAAAACAAAGACATCCAATTGGAAACCATGCATAATAAAGCCCCCCTTTTCAAATGCCACTTGTTGACTAGATCCTAACCAAAATAATTGCCAAGCTTGTTGTAATACCACCATGTGGTTATGATATAAAACCCTATCTCAACCCGATATAACCCATTTTAAAAAAAAAAAAAAACCCACCTCAACCATTCCATGCAACAAACGTGTAAAACTCCTTGTTACATAAAAATATCACAATATTATATACTTAATACATCATAAGATATGGCTACTCTCAAGGAGTGCAAGCGCGAGGAGGAGTGAGTGCAAACGAAAGCAAGTGCGAGCGCAAGGTGGGAGTGAGTGCAACCAAACGCAAGTGTAGCCGAGAGCAAGTTCAAGTGCGAGGTGGGAGTGACTGCAATCGGGAGTAAGTGTAGTCGAAAGCGAATGTGAGGTGGGAGTGAGTGCAATCGAGAGTGAGTGTAGCCGAAAGCGAGTAAAAGTGCGGGCACGAGGCAGGTGTGAGTGTGGCCGGAACCGAGAGCGAGTACAAACACGAGACGTGTGTATTGCCAGAACCGAGAGCGAGTGCGGGCGCGAGACGGAAGTGAATACAACCGAAAGCGAGTGCGCGACGGGACGGGAGTAAAATGCAGCCAAAAGCGACTGCGCGACGAGACGGGAGTGAATGCAATCGAAAACGAGTGCGAGCGCAGGACAGGAGTGAATGCAACCGGAAGCGAGTGCAAGCGCGGTACGGGAGTGAGCGCAGCCGGAAGCGAGCGCGAGCGCGAGCGCGAGACGGGGTGATCGCGGCCGGACGAGCGCGAGCGCTGGACGGGGGTGATCGCAGCCGGAAGCGAGCACGAGCGCGGGACGGGGGTGAGCGCAGCCGGAAGCGACGCGAGCACGAGCGGGACGGGGGTGAGCGCAGCGGAAGCGAGCGCGAGCGCGGGACGGGGTGAGCGCAGCCGGAAGCGAGCGCAGCGCGAGCGCTGAGACGAGGGTGAGCGCAGCCAGCAGCGATGCGAGCGCGAGGACGGGGGTGAGCGCACCGGAGCAGCGCAGCGCGAGACGGGGGTGAGCGCAGCCGAAAGCGAGCGCGAGCGCGAGACGGGGGTGAGCGCAGCCGAAAGCGAGCGCGAGCGCGAGACGGGGGTGAGCGCAGCCGAAAGCGAGCGCGAGCGCGAGACGGGGGTAAGTGTAGCCGAAAGCGAGGGCGAGCACGACGGGAGTAAGTGCAGCCGAAAGCGAGTGCGAGCACGACGGGAGTAAGTGCGACCGAAAGCGAGTGCAAGAGCAAGACGGGAGTGAGTGCAATCGAAAGCAGCTGTGAGCGCAAGACGAAAGCAAGGGAGAAGTGTGAGTAGGAAGTAGAAAGCAAAGTGTGATCCAGTTGAAGAAAATCAAGTGCAAACTAAGAGCAAGTGTGAGCTAAGATAGAGTGCAAACCGAGATTCAATCATGGTGGAAGAACAACAGGTTAATTCGAAGTGTATCAATGCTTCAACCCCTTACCACGTATGCATGGAACATTGTTTCCAAAAAATTGTTGAAACAAAGGAGCACCAAGAAAAAGAAGAGACAAGGGCTATTGCGAGCCAAGATGGAGTGCAATCCAAGAGCAAGTGCGAGGCACAAGAGAGTGTGAGGCAGGAGAGAGTGCAAGTTAGAAGCGCAAGCCAAGAGGGAGCCCCATTAGCTAAGAGCAAGTGCAAGCCAAGAGGGAGCCAAAAGGGAGCCAAGAGGGAAGAGGGAGTGCGAGCCAAGAGCAAACCCCATTAGCTAGTATGGAAGGAAAGTCATATTTGAAAGCCCTAATGGGCAATCAGGATGCCCTAGTTGGAAGTATGAAAGCCCAAGTTGGAGAGATAAGCAAAGGAGCAAATACATGAGAAGTTTGATCCAAGTAGCAGATGAGAAGTATAAGGATGAGATGATTGAACATGATATAATGGTTCTTAAAAGTAAAGGGTTTATACGTAAGTTCCATAGATCATGGCCAAGGTTTTTGAAGATTTAAAATTGGATAAGTGGAAGTGAGGATTAAATTCAAATTACTCTCTAACTTTTCTTCCTAAAGGTTTTTTCTCTATCATCTTTTCCGGTTCAAAAATTAAAGATAAAATAATGGTTGGTGGCCCATGGTTAAAGGAAAAGATGCAATATATGTAAGACCATGGAATAAAAACTTTTATGTTGAGACATAAACTATTCAGAAGCTTCCAATGTGGGTTAGGCTTTTAGACTTCCATATCAACTTATAAATAAGGATGTTTTGAGGAATATTGGAAATACCCTAAGGAAATTCATCAAAGAAGGACTAACTACTAAGGAATGAAAGCATGCTATATATACTTGAATATGTGATGCTATGGATAATTCAAAACCTTTGCCACAATCCATTAAGAAAAAATTTAAATCACGAGAATAGGATCAACGAATAAATTATGAAAATAAAACATTTTGTTGCCACAATTGTTATGAAATTGGACACATGGCAAGAGTTTACAAAGTGAAAACTATGAAGAAAGAGAAAAAATTATAGCCATGAGATAAACTTCAAACCGAAGCAAGTAAATCATAGAATGATAGAAGCCAAATCAAATCAAGGATATTCCACTCCAAAAGATGAGGCAAAGAAATCCTATCTAGAGTATCATTTGGCAAGCCCAAAAGGAATTAAAGGTGCAAAAGAAGATGTGGAGATAAATACTAAAACAAAGATAGCAAAGAGGTCAAGTCATTCCAAGTAAATCATCTTCTTTTTCCTGAAGTAGTATAGAATCCTCTCCAAGTAATAAGAGTGAAACGCATGAAGATTGTTATCACTTGCACTTTAAGATTTCAAGAGCAACATAATAAAGAAATGAGGATGGAAAAAACCATAACAATTTAGATTTTTAGAGCAGAATAAGAAGGTAATTGCTAAAGAAGAGCATCCTAGCACTTTAGGGTTTCTAGGGCAACAAAAAGAAGAAAGTGCTTTTGAGATTATTCTTTGCACTTCAAATCCTTCAAAACAATTCAAACCTAAAGATGATAACAAGTCTAGCATGAGCAATGTGAAAAGATTGAAGAGAATGATGAAGATGAAAATATTATTGAGAATTAAAAAAAAAAGGAAGACCCAAGAAGCAAAAATAAAGACAAAAAGAAACCCAAAAGGATATTGATATCGGAAAACAAAAACAAATATTAAAGTGCTAACAAAAAGTAGGGCTAAACCCACAAATAAAATAAAAAAATAACAATGATAATAATATCTTGGAATATTAGGGGAAAGAACAAGAACCCTGAAAAAAGTACTACAAAATTGTGAGGTTGTTATAGACAATATATTTATAGTTATAGAAGTTGGACAACAAATATTTTAGCTTAGCTATTAACAGCATTGAATTTCATCTTGACAAAATTTAAATTTCAGAAAGGCAAATGAAGAATATCCTTTTTTTATACATAAAGGAGTTGGTTACATCGGCACTATTTTTAGTAACTACTAGGTGCAGGGTTCAAACCACAAAGACTGCCGCCAACAAGCCTATACTTAGCTTAGCTATTAACGGCATTGAATTTCATCTTGACAAAATTTAAAATAACTACTCTCCTATCAAAATGGCATGAGATAAACCATGCACTCCCAAGTTTAGTTTTTGCTTTGGATAATATTTTCATAATTGTCAAGTACCACTATGTGATTTGTTGAAATACTATATTATGTGATTTGTTGAAATACTATATGACTAGGGCTATGATTTCAAAGCAAATTTTCACTATAATTCACAATAAAACATCACTACTCTTGCAACTTGCCCCATAAATAGAATCTAAATTATGATCACATCTTAAAAGAGAGCTTCTCAAGAGCTCTATTAAAAAAAAAACACTAGCGAACAAATTATGAGGAAATTTTGAATCGATACACTAAAGAACCCAAACTTCAGAAAACAATAAAAAGAAAGTATACAAGTTATGTATACCTTATATAAAGGAGGACCCAAACTTCTAAAACAGTAAAAACAAAGTATACAACTCATGTATACCTTATATAAAGGAAAACCCAAAAAGAACCACCAAAAACAGGTTTGAAAAAACACTATAATGAATGCCTTCGTTCCTCGTTCCTCTCATCTTTCTTCCTGCCAAATTATATGATAAAAAAAAAATTAAATCAAGCCCTGAATTTGAGTAGAATGGCATCTTTCTCAACATTCAACCAACAAACACAATGCTGTACCAAATCCAGCGTATAATAACAAAATAAATTGTGAAGCTTAACACTCAAATAGACAGAAAATACTCTAGACTAATCGAAAGCTACCCAAACAGTCTCACGGTGGCTATTGCCCCTCAATCCTCTGCACAAAGCTCGATTCAAAGCAAACGGAGAGGAAAGGCTTAAAAAAACATAATAAAACCTCACGAGAACGCATAGCATTCAAAATATTAAAAAACAAAAGCCAAAAAAAAATAAAAAAATAAAAAGAACATGCAATGCTTATGCGTTGAGAAGCCTACCTTGAAAGGGCCTGCAGGCAAGACCGGCCCTGTATCACAATCCTGTAAACAAACCCTAATCTTAGCAATACAACCCCTAGCCCGCTAGATACAAAGATCAGACTTGGGGTACTATTTATCGGCACGAGATTTATCGAGATTTGCGGCGAAAAATGAGGACTAACGCGGAGAAGACGGCGACCGAGCGGATCGAGGGACACATTAATAGAAAACGCACTGACATTATTTACAGCATTTAATGCATTGGCATTTCATTTCAAATATCACATCTCTTGATCTTCTACTCTCCTAGAATGGATTGGTCAATAGGCGTTTGCCCTTTATATTTATAGGCCACGGGGTGTTAATTAGGTGGCAACAGTTCAATTTAAAAGGGGGGGAAAACCGTTTGTGGAAAAGCAGTTGTATTCTTTATCTTTACGAATTCTTTTTGATCTTCTATTTTTTTTTAACTATTTAAATTTGATTGTCGTGGTCCCCCGAAATCTGTGTTGTTGCTTTTAATTATAATTATTAAATGTTTAAGTCAAAGGGAGAACAACAATTGGAAAAATATACTTTGTTAACAATTGAATATTTTTTTATGCCTATCAAATTAAGGGCAAGCCCATGGGTTTTAAACTAATGGGTTTAAGTGGAACTTAATATTTTATTAAATTGTTTTTTATTTTATTATATAATATATATATATATATATATATAATTATCAAATGCAAGTATATTTATATTAAAATGTTACGTTATTTTTGTGAAATGTTAAGATTTAGTTAATTTACAAAAGTTCTTAAAAATCTATTAATTTTCATTAAAACATTATTCATCCTCTTTAACACATTTTTTTCTAAGCCCTCTTCTACACTTAACTCTTGGTCACCATGTGACCACCCCTTTAACCTAATCTAAGGCCACCTCACCCTAGTCTATCCCCTAACCCTAGTTTAACCCAAGACCCTAGTCAACCTTAACTCATGCTCCACTCATCCCACTTGCAAATAAGACAAATAACCATCTTCCACTCAACCCACTTGCAAATAAGATAAATAACCATCTTCTACTCAACCCACTTGCAAATAAAACAAATACCTTGCTTTTCACTCAACCTACTTACAAGCATAAGACAAATACCATGTCCTCCACTCAACCTATTTACATATTTTATATCCCCACCCAACCCACTAGCATGCCATGCTCATGTTCCACTTATTGGAGTATATTACATTATTTGATACATGTTATAGTGTTCAATAACCAAATAATGTAATAAGGGAGTGTTGGAGTATATTACATTATTTGGTACATGCTAATGTACCTCCACAATAAATCTTGTTAATATTAGACTAGGGTTGAGTCTTAGTTTAAAGTGTGAGTATGTGCATAAGTATTTTGTATGTGAGAGTGCAATTATGTAATGTAAATATGTGCACAAGTGTCGCATGTCAAAGTGAATGTCAAGAGTCATGTCTAGATGTGCATACAATATAGTGTCAAGTGTTCAAGTATGCAAGTGTCAAGTAGAGAATTCAATAGTCATGAGACTTGGCATATGGAGAGGAATAGTCAAGTATCATAAGAGTCATACTACTATAGATATATACTCCATAAGGATACTCCATATTAAGAGATAAACCAAGAGATATTAAGAAGTATGAAGTATCGAGTATCAAGTTCTATCATATTTGTAAGAGAAAGTGGAATAATAAAGATTGCATACATTTTGAGTAATTAATATTGTAAGTTGTGCTACATGCTTTGTACATGTATGATTCAGGCTATTTACATTCATATTGTTGTTTATTAATTAATGTTATTTGTTAAACTATTAGCTTTGATATACATATTAATTTGCTCGTATTACTCTACTCATATCATTATCTTGATCTTATTGCTTTGTGACTATATTATATTCAATCATGTGATATTTAACCTGTGAGATTGATGGTAATATTAAGGCTTAAAAATCCATAACCACTCACCTTACCTTGTCACCTACTAAGCCCACTCACATATCACATCACCCTCCCCCTCCTCTTGAAGAAAATCTATAAATAGTCCCTCATTTCCTTCTTAAAAAGCGGATGAGAGTGTGATAGATGCTTAGAGAAACTCTTCCAAGATTATTAGATGAGTAAGATAGTTTTACTGTGTGTTTAGCTTATTTTAAAGCTTTGTTTAATGTATTAGATTAAGTTTTTAGGTGGACCCAAGGTGGTGCTATTAACTATTATTTTGGTTGTGTGCAAGGCTTTTGGAGACTCATTCAACCAAGGGTGGTCAAGCCTTCAAGCAAGCCAAAAACCCACTCATAATTTGAGGTGTTTTGGAAGACATCTTATGTGCCATTTAGTTGTAATTGTAAAAGAGAGCACTTTCCACCTTGGAAATCCCCATTTGTGAGCCCATGATGGCATTTTTGTAAAAATATTATCCTTTGTAACAATCTTTTGAAATCAATGAAAGTGGCATGTTTTCCATCCCACAACAGATAGAGTCAAAGTACAAGTGTAAGTTGAGAGAGACTTCAAGTCAAAAAGGAGTCTAACCTTTTGTTATATTGTGGAGTAAGTGTTGTGAGTCTAAAAGAGCCTCATATTTTCTTATTTAAAAAATAAGCAAAATTTTTATGTCCCGCATAATAAATTATAAAAATAAATAAAGTGCAAGTGTAAATTGAGAGAGTGCAAGTCGAAAAAGAGCCTCAAGTAAGTGTTGTGAGTGTGATTGAAAAATAAAAACAAAAATAAAGTGCAAGTGCAAGTCAAAAGGGAGCCTCAAGAAAGTATTGTGAGTGTAAACGAGCAAAGGGAGTCTAACCTTTTGTTATATTATGGAGTAAGTGTTGTGAGTCTAAAAGAGCCTCACCTTTTCTTATTTTAAAAAATAAGCAAAATGTTTATGTCCCATATAATAAATTAAACAAATAAAAATAAAGTGCAAGGGTAATTGAGAGAGTGCAAGTCAAAAAAAAACCTCGAATAAGTGTTGTGAGTGTGATTGAAAAATAAAAACAAAAATAAAGTGTGAGTGCAAGTTAAAAGGGAGCCTCAAATAAGTGTTGTAAGTGTGAACGAGCCTCACCTTTTCTTATTTTAAAAACAAACAAGTGTTGTGCATACAAAAGTGTGAATAGGAAGCAAGTGTTATGGGTACAAGTAAAAGTGTGAGTAGGAAGTGGGTGCAAGCAAGGAGTGGGCATCACTTTTTTCAAAACTCTGAGAAAATTAAAAAACTAAAGTATTCTTATGAAGAAAAAAATAGATAACATGGAAGGAAGTAATTTTTTAAAGTCCTAACTCAAGATAAAGATGTCTTAATTGGAAGTATGGATGCCCTAGTTATAGCCAAGATGAAGAGTGAATATATGAAAAACCCTATCCAAGTAGCAAATACTATATTAGAAGTGATTATCAAGGATGAGATCTAGAAGTATGGATGTCCTAGTCATAGACAAGAGGAAGACTGAATATATGGCAAACCCTATCCAAGTAGCAAATACTATACTATAAGTGATTATTAAGGATGAGATGATCGAGTGTGACATAACGATTCTTAAAAGCAATGGGTCAATATATAAGTTACATGAATTATAGCTAAGTTTTTCAAATATTCAAAATTAAATCAATTGGAAGAGGGAATTAAATTCAAATTACCTCATTATTTTTCTTTCGAAAGGAATTTTTCTCATCATCTTCTCCAATTACGAAATTAGGGATAAAATAATGATTGGTAACCTATGGTTTAGGAAGAGAGATGAATTATATTTAGCACCATGGAGTGAGAATTTTTTATGGAGACATAATTATTAAAAGGTTTTTAGTATCGATTAGACAGGTTTTTTAGACCCCTATATAAACTTATCAATTAAGAGGTTTTGAAGAATATTGGTAATATTCTAGGGAAAATTATGTAGGTGTAAAAGTAAAGAATATTTAATGTCAATGAGACCATAGGCCATATGGATGATATGTTTTACCATGTGTTTATCCAACCAAACTTTGGAGCATGGTGTACAACCCCACGCTCATTAGATTCTAACCTTAAACCTCCTCTTTGGAGTTCTAAAGTATTGAGGAGGGATCAACTACTAAGGAGATAAGGCATATTGTGTAGACTTGGATATGTGTTTTCATGGATATTCAAAACCCTTACCACGGTCCACTGGGATTAAATCTAAATTAAAAGAATAGGACCAACAAATGGATTATGAAAACACTACATTTTGATGTCGTAGATGTTAAGAGATTGAACACATGGCAAGAGACTACAAAGTGAAAACAATCGAGAAAGAGAAAAAAATAAATCAGCATGATATAAACTCTAATATTAAGCAAAAATATCATACCATATTAGAAGCTAGATCGGATCAAGAATTTTCTACTCCTATGAAAGTGGCAAAGAAAGCACCTCTACTTAATAAAATGGTAAAGGCTATTATGTGCAGACACCTAAAAATATCATTTTATCCAAGTTTTGGTTCTTCTAATATCTCTTCGATATTTTTAAATTCATCTAAATTCTCTCTATTTTCTTTTATTGTGCATTGTTCACTATTCACTATTCACTGTTCACTATTCATTGTTCACTGTTCATTGTTCACTATTCACTGTTCACTGTTCACTATTCATTCTTTCATTGTTCACTATTCATGATTCACTGTTCACTGTTCACTGTTCACTATTCACTATTCACGAATTTAATATTTTCTAAATCAATTTTCAATACCTCCTCACATGCTTGTGCTCAAGTCAAGGATTCTAGATCAATCACATTTTCTACACCTACCTTCTCACATGCTTGAGCTCAAGTCAAGGATTCTAGATTAGCCATATTTTCTACACCTACCTTCTCACATGCTTGAGCTCAAGTCAAGGATTCTAGATTAGCCACATTTTCTACACCTACCTTCTCACATGCTTGAGCTCAAGTCAAGGATTCTAGATTAGCCACATTTTCTACACCTACCTTCTCACATGCTTATGCCCAAGTCAAGGGTTCTAGATTAGTCCTATTCTACATTTTCTACACCCACCACCACTCATGCACACCAAAGTCAAGGATTCTTTCTTTCATGCCAACCCACTTAGTAATTTTATATTCCTCCATTTATCCTAAGTCTTCCCTTACCAACCCACTTAACAATTTTATATTCTCTCACCCACCCAAAAGTCTTCTATGCCAACACATTCAACATTTAAAATTCTTCACCTACCTAGTCTTGTCTTCCACTATGTCAAACTCATGTGCCACATCATCCTCACCCCCTCTCTTCTAAAATTCTATAAATACCCCCCTCATTCCCTTCATTCAAGGAGGAGGAATCAAGGCATGAATGAAGGAATGAATGAATGAAGAAAGAGGAAGCTAGGAGAGCCTACCATCATTGCATGAGTTGTAAGAATAGCCCTCTTTTGCATTCTATTTTAATAGGAGCATTTACTTATTTTAAATATCATCTTACTTGAGTAAGAGCCCAACTAAGGTGGGCTTATTTTATCACTAACCTTCTCTTTTGAGTGTTGCATGCAGGTATTGAATAGCATTGGAGCAACCTTGGGAGAGAGGAATATCACACAACCCACCTATTCTGTTGTGAAGAGGAGGCATTACACCATTTTATCTTGTAAAAGCCTTCAAGGCTTCACTGTATTGTTAAAAGACAAAGGATTTTATAGTTTCACATTTCATAATCAAATTTGTATATTGGTCATATTTCCTTTGTCTTTGCATTTTATTTGCACATGGTGGTTTCCTTCTTCTACAAAATGGCATGCCTGGTGGGACCATTCCCTTGACCTCCACTTTTGCCCTTGTTGAATTTCAATTTATACTAGTTATAGGGATAAAAGTGTAGGTTTATTTATGCAATTTTTGCTCCTACTTTCAAATATTGTTGCATATTGTTTTTCTAATTGTTGTTGTTTTATGTTGTTTTGAAGGAAAAAGTCAAGATCACCTTGGTGGAGATGGTCTCACATTTCTATATCGCTTGGGTAGAGATGGTTTCATCCTAGAAGGTGCCAACTTGCAACATCCGCGTAGGCTTCCAGCTAAGTCCTCCTTCTTTGTTCCTAGACTTGTTGGATAGCATAATTTGGGTTTTTATTTTCACACATAAGCTTCTTTAGGCTTTTATTTTAGTTTAAATTATATTTTGTTTTAGGTTCATTTCACATACTTGCCTAGCATAGTTTATTCCTAAGATTATTTTTTTTAATAAAATTAGCCTCCTTTGGCTCCTCTTTTAGCACACTTGACATTCTTAGGCTCTTTCACAATTGCAAGCCTCTTTAGGCTTCTCTTTTACACTACTTTTACATATTATACCACGCCTCCTTAGGCTCATCTTTTACCACACTAAGCCTCCTTAGGCTCCTCTTTTAACACACTTAGCCTCCTTAGGTTCTTCTTTCCACACTAAGCCTCCTTAGGCTTCTCTATTTTAACACACTTAGCCTCCTTAGGCTCCTCTTTTACCACATTAAGCCTCCTTAGGCTCTTTTTAACACACTTAGCCTCCTTAGGCTTCTCTCTTTTACCACACTAAGCCTCCTTAGGCTCTCTTTTTTAACACACTTAGCCTCCTTAGGCTTCTCTCTTTTACCACACTAAGCCTCCTTAGGCTCCTCTTTTACACACTACCTCCTTTTACCACACTAAGCCTCCTTAGGCTTCTCTATTTTATACACCTTAGCCTCCTTAGGCCTCATTTTTTTAACACACTTAGCCTCCTTAGGCTTCTCTCTTTTACCACACTAAGCCTCCTTAGGCTCCTCTTTTAACACACTTAGCCTCCTTAGGCTTCTCTCTTTTACCACACTAAGCCTCCTTAGGCTTCTCCTATTTTAACACACTTAGCCTCCTTAGGCTCCTCTTTACCACACTAGCCTCTTCCCCACAGCTCCCTACTTGGGCTCCTCTTTTAACACACTTAGCCTCCTTAGGCTCCTCTTTTAAGCCCAATTGACCTCCTTGGGCTCTTTTCACAATTACAAGCCTCCTTAGGCTTCTCTCTTTTTCCACAAGCCTCCTTAGGCTTCTCTTTTAGCACACTTTGCATCCTTGGACTCTTTTCACAATTACAAAACTTAGGATTTTTTTTTCTTTTATTACCTTTAGCTTTCGTGGGCTTCTTTTGCACATACATCTAGCTTAGCTTACCCTCTTGGGTCTTACTTTTTCCATGCACATAAACCTCCTTAGGCTCCATTTCTTACACACACATAAGTCTCCTTTACCTTAACGCACACACAATAACCCTTTTTAGTTTACTCTCCTTAATTAGAATAATTAGTTGCACTTGCATCTCTAATTTTAGTGTTTTAATTTATTTTAGATAGCTTTAGTTTTTAAATTTTCTTCCCTTTTAGCATAGATTTCTTTAATTTATAAAGAAATTAGATAGTAGCAATAATTAGCTTAGATTTCTATTTTTTGGTACCTCTTAGGAATTGTGCTCCATTAACATAATATCTTTTTGTGTGAGTAATTTTTGGCCATCTTGTTTGTCCTATGGTTTCAACTCGAAGTCAAGTCCGAGCTTTAAACCAAATCACTATGGATTCTACCCTAACATCTTCCACTACACCCGATCTAACACCTGTGAGTGAAGATTTAGTCACTCTAGGTACCTCTTCTTTATGACATAATCCCTTTCCTCCTGATACCCATCACAATTATGATGCTTATCCCATTATTACCGCAATGGCCAATGTTGAGACCACCTCTTCACATACCTCTAAAGAAGGTACTCCAACCTACACCCAACAAAATCCCTCACCCTTTGATCCATTGACATCTACCTTAGCCTTAATCACAATTCCCCAACCCCCATCGACTTCCACCACTACTCCTGATCTTTTATCTCAGTCCCTTATTGATTATCCTGCCACCCAAACCTCTACTCAATCTTCTACTTTAGTGCCACCCCCGCTCCAACAACTAATGGCTCAACCTCAAATTAATGTAGTTACCCACTCCATCATCCCCTCTTCCACTTCAACCCTTGTTGCTACTAGTGCTACACTTTCTCAACCATCTTCTTCCACACTCCCTACTCAACCCAATGCTAGCACTACTTCACCCTATACCACAACTTACCATATGCCAATTCATGATCCTGGTGTTGCCATACCTAGCCTTCCACCTCCAACCAATCCCCTTCTTGCTTTAGCCTCACAACCACCTACTAATCCAAATCCACCTCTCCAATATAATACTACTCAAACTCAAACACCACCTCAAATCCAATTACCATCTAATTTCTCTATTCCATCGCAAGTCCCTAACCTTACCCAACAACACATACCCTCCCCTCAATCTCAAAATCAACCCTTTGTATCACCACAACAATCTCCCTCCAATCCTCCCAGCCAACCTCCTAATTCCCAATACCCAATTCTTCCTCAACAACCACCCCAAGCACCTCAATGGCCCCAAACTTTAGCCACATATCCCCAATATCAATACCCATCATCTCAAGTTCCTCAACCTCCTCCCCAAGCCCAACATGCCTCATCCCAAATTTATCAATCACAAGTCCCTCAACCATCTCCTTTATCCCAACCTATGCCATACCAACCTACATCCACTCCATCCCAGATATATCCATCCCTACCTCAACAACTTCCCCCAAATCCCCCCATTCAACCTTCTTACCCCCAACATCAAACTTCCCTCCAAAAACCATATCAATCCCATCAATCTCCTCCTTTACAGGTCCCTCAACCTCCTCCCCAACCTCAACCCGCACAGTCTCAAATACCTCAATATTACCCCCTACAAGTCCCTCAACCCCTTGTTCAACCACAATCAAATCCCTCTCATCCAACCCCATATTTTCAACCCCCTTCAGACCTACTTCAATATTACCCCCCATACCCATCTCCCTCCTCCTACCCTCCACAACCCATACCACCTCAAACTAACACCCAAACTTATATTTCCCAACCATCCAATTGTACCACTACCATTCCTAATCCCACTTACAATCTCACATCGTCCTCTCCTATGCTGCAGACAACCTCCCAAGATGAGATACAATGACTTATCAGTCGCATGAATGCATTGGAACTTCAAACTGTAGGTATAGGATACCAAAAGCCCACCCTTAGCCAAATCTATACCCAACCTATTCATCCATCTGTGCCTGCCCCAGTCTACCCCTATAAATTTGAGCTACCCAAACTTGAGCCTTTTATAGGACAAGGGGATCCAAAAGACTTTTTAAGCAAATATTTGAATGCTTGTTTCCTCATTAGTGGTAGTGACCATCTCCTTCTTCGTACCTTTGCTATATATCTAAGTGGCACTGCTCTCGAATGGTATAATGCTTTACCACAACATAGCATTTATACCTTCGAACAATTGGCCAATCTCTTTCTTGAATGCTTCACCCTCTTAGTCAAGAAGAAAACCAACCTCACTGATATCTACAAACTTAAACAGTTTGATGATGAATCTATTCTTGATTACGGAGCCCGATGGCAAGCTATTATTAATGAACTTCCTTTTTCCTTGCCTGTCACTGAGCTAACTCGCCTCTTTACTCATAGTTGCAACAAAAACATTTCCTTACTCTTACAATTACAACAATATAGGACCTTTGAAGAGGCGTTAGCCCAAGCTAAGGTCATTGAAGATATTAAGATCCAAGAGGGCATCATAAAACTTAAAAAGAAAGAGTGGAACAACAAAAATCAAAAGGGTAATGCCACTTCCTCCAAATCACCCCAAGTCAATCAAGTCTTCCTTACCACACCACCTCCTACTACCACTATCCAATCTCCTCCACAACCCCAACCCCAAACAACACCTCAACCATTCTCCACCCAACCCTTGACCTCCACTTTCACATCCCAACCTTCAAATAGACCTCGTCGAGCGCTAAGACGAGAGTTTACTCCCCTCATTGAGCCTTTAGCCGACATATTTCATCATCTTATCAAATCCCAAGCCCTTATCTTACCTAAAATTAAGCCTCTTTATGATCCCAATAAGCCCTTACCTCAATCTTACAAAGCACATATTTACTATATCTACCATCGTCAACCAGGACACGACATTGAACATTGTATTCAATTTAGAAATGTGGTCCAAGACATGATAGAACGAGGGGACATTCGTATTGACAATCCCGTAGCTCCCCCTAATCAAAACCTTGGGATCTATCAAAACCCTTTGCCCCAACACACTACAACTTCCACATCTTCTACACCTCCTAACCAAGTTAATCATATTGACCACAAACCCGGCTTCGTTGGAATGGTGCATGTGACCACTCGAAGTCAATGCCAAACCAACCGCCAACATCCTTCTCAAACCCAAGTTCAAACTCAATCCCCAAATGCTCCACCCAATCCCCAACAACCGCCAACCCCCATTATTACCGTAGCTTCCAAACAAACCCCTCCTAAACCTATCCTTACCCTTACCCAAAAATTAACCAATTGCCTTAAACTTGCTCCTACTAAACTTTATGTCTATGATCTTATCCAACAATCCCCTACCCACCGAGAGGCTTTAATGGAAATCCTAAAAGCAATTGATGTTCCTTCTCAAGACCCACAAGCCTTTACCAATTTTATAGGTCATATTCGAACATGCACCGAACCTGCTATTGCCTTTTATGACTACGAGATTAAGGCAATGCCTATGGGAGCACCCGATCCCCCCATGCATATTATTGCTTCAATTAATGGCTTACCCTTTAAGAGGGTCTTGGTTGATACAAGATCTTCCATTAGTATTATTACATCGGTGGCCCTTAAACACCTCAACATTCCCTCTTCCTATATAATCCATACCGATTTCACCCTTCGTGCCTTCAATGATGCCCTTTGCTCTACCTTAGGGACTGTGGTCTTACCTATCCAAGTTGGCCCTAAGACCATTCATACCCTCTTATACATCCTTGAGGGAGAAATGCAATACAACATTCTCTTAGGACGACCATGGATCCGAGAGATGCGATGTGTTCCATCTACTCTACATCATTGCTTAAAGTTTGTGCATGATGGCCTTATCCATTGTATACCAGTAGATGATGAACCATTTAAATATTGCAATTTAATCATTGATTCATCCCAACCTTCACTACCCACCACCCACTTTTCCCTCACCCCTAATACTAATACCCCTACTTCCTCACTCGTACCCAAAACCATTTCTCATATTTTGAACTTAGCAGAGGCTCAATCACCCACCTCCTCCCAAACCCTAAATCCTATACCTACCCAAGCACCCCTTTCACTACTTAAAAATGCAAGTCATCCTCTTACTAATCCTACCCCATATTCTACCACTCCTACTTGCCAAGAAGAGGATCCCCATGCTTCACACCATACACCACTTGATCCCACCTCACCAAATATTACCCCTTCATCAACACCTATGTCGGCTACTTTTCCACACAACACACCTGTCTTTTCTATAAACCCTATATCCTCTCACTCTACGATCCCACACGTCACAGTACATATGTCCAACACGGCCATAGGTGAATATCTTGTACATGATGTAAATATTAAAAATCTACCATATGTAGAGTCTATTAGAGATTTTGGTAGACCCCATGATATACCTGCAGTTATAGATGCTATTGTGTCCTTAGGATCATCCTCTAGCCATACCAATTTTGATACACCCACATTACCATCCGCTTCCATTTCACCCCAAGATCATTTTTGTGCTAGTGTTGGTTTCCTATCCAAACCATATTTTGTCCTATATTATTTTCAAAAATGTCATTGGCAAGGCTTCGGTCTAGGATGATATGAACAAGGCAACCACACCTTTATTGACCTTCCAGGTCAATTACCCAATATTCGAGCTGGCCTTGGATATACAGACATGCCTTCCCTTGCTTCCTTTACCAATTCTTCTTATACCTTCAAAGAGGATGAGGAGGAGATACTCTCCCCTAATATATCACCCTCCTCACACCCTTCGGTCCTCATGATATCTTTTGATCTCTTCACCCCTCTTCAAATTACAAGTGAGCCTGAACGTCTATTACCTATTCAACCCGACACCATCGATATGAGCCGCATTTCCACTTTTCCAACTCCGGATGACTTCCTACCCATACAAAAATCCATCCCCTATACTCTTAATTACATCTCATCCTCTTCCCCTACTGTATCCACTACTGATACATCTAATACTCCTCCTACACTTATATCTGCCAATGACCCACTCCTTATACCTACACCACACCAATTGGAGGAGGGCTCTCATATGTTAATTGAAGAAACCTTAGATGTCGACCTTAGCTCTGACCCTACCAATCCATAAATAGTCAAAATAGGAAAAGGTCTTTCTAAGGAGGAACAAGAACAATTTATTGCACTCCTAAAAGAATACAAGAAGGTATTTGCTTGGTCCTATAAAGATATGCCTGGACTCGATCCTAATTTAGTGGTCCACAATCTTGTGTTAAGTCCTGATGTTCGACCTGTTAAACAAAAATTATGCAAACTACATCCTACCATTGCCCTCATGGTAAAATATGAATTACAAAAACTACTTGATGTGGGCTTTATACAACCCATTGATTATCCTGAGTGGGTTTCTAATATGGTACCCATTTCTAAACCCAACGGGGGGATACGCGTATGCACTGACTTTCGAGATCTTAATAAAGCGTGTCCCAAAGATGATTTTCTGCTACCTAATATAGACACCCTAGTAGATGCTACAACTGGACATGAAATGTTATCCCTCATGGATGGTTTTTCAGGTTATAACCAAATTCGAGTCAATCCTGCTGATCAACACAAGACCTCTTTCACCACTCCTTGGGGAACTTTTTGTTATAAAGTAATGCCCTTTGGACTCAAAAATGTTGGGGCCACATACCAAAGAGCCATGAATTATATTTTCCATGATTACATGCATAATCTCATGGATGATTATGTCGATGACCTCCTTGCTAAATCTAAACATCGACATGACCACATTGATGTTCTACGAAAAGTCTTTAATCGACTTCTCGAACACAATGTTAGACTCAATCCTAAGAAATGTGTCTTTGGTGTTACCTCGGGAAAGCTCCTAGGTTTTATTATTTCCAAAGAAGGCATTCGAGTGGATCCCAATAAAGTTAAAGCAATAATGGATATGCCTCCTCCTAGAAACCTTAAAGAATTAAGGAGCTTGCAAGGCAAGATCCAAGCCATTCGACGATTTATAGCACAATTATCTGATAAATGCAAACCCTTTAATCACCTTTTACAAAAAGGAGTTAAATTTGAATGGACACCCGAATGCCAGGTTGCTTTTGATAATCTCAAGTGATACCTTGCATCCCCTCCAATTCTCACTCCTCCCAAACCCGATGCTCCCTTCCTTTTGTACATATCTGCCATCGATGTTGCCATAGGAACAATGCTTGCACAAAAGAATGATCTAAATCGTGAGCAAGCCATTTATTACTTGAGTCGCACCCTTGTCGATTATGAGAGCCGCTATCCTTATGTCAAAAAATTATGCCTTGTTGTAGTATTTGCCACCAAGAAATTACGACACTATATGCTAAATCATACTACATATGTGGTGGCTAAAGAAAACCCCTTGCGATATATGATGAGTCGCACATATACCAATAGTAGAACCGCCAAATGGATCATGCTCCTTAGTGAGTTTGATATAGAATTTATTAGCCAAAAATCCATAAAGGGTCAGGTCATTGCTGATCAACTTGCAGAAGCTCCTCTACCCAATGATGAACCTCTTAAAATTGAGCTTCCCGATGACTTCATCTTTGCTATTGATAAAATAAATGAATCAATATCACCTAATGATGTTGATGATGACCTGACTCTATTCTTTGATGGTTCTAAATGTGAACAAGGGGGTGGTGCAGGAGTAGTTCTAGTCACCCCGCAAGGGATTCCTATCCCCTTTTCTTTTAAACTAGACTTTCCTTGCACCAACAATAATGCAGAATATGAGGCTCTCATTCTTGGGCTTCAAACTATTTTAGCGATGCGTGTCAGACGTTTACATATCTTTGGTGATTCTCTTTTGATCATCAACCAAATTAAGGGAGTTTATCAATGTAAAGATCCAACTCTAAAGTTATATAAAGACATCACAGAAAAACTATTAGCCCAACTCGATTGGTATGACATTGATGCCATCCCTCGCTCATCTAATCGGTTTGTAGACACTATGGCTTCCTTAGGGTCCCTCATACCTAAGAATCCATTCTACGATGTTACTACTCTCCATGTCAAAACCTTGGCCCAATCTGCTCTTCACTCATCCACATCTGACATCAAACAAGATGTAGATCTTATTACTACCGAATCTCCTCAAACCTCCCAAATACGAATCCTCCTCCAAGCCCTCATCCATAGACACCTTTCCCCTTATACTGAGCCTATAACCACTTCATATCCCTCTATTACCACCCCACTCCTCAAAATATTCACCCAAACAATAGACCAACCCACAACCTCCACCTTCATTGTTGCAGGAGATTGCCACACCACTACCACTTCCACTGACCACTATTCCACGTTCTTTGCCCAATTACGAGACTATTTACGAACTGGGTCTTTTCCTCCTAATATTCCTTCTACCACCAAGTGAGCATTCAAACAAAAAGTAGCATGATATGTGCTACTGGGGGACATCTTATATAAAAGAAGTTATGATGGTATCCTACTTCATTGTTTGGAACCCCTGGAAACCCAATGGGCAATCACTCAAGCACATGATAGCACATGTGGAGGCCATTTTAGTGGCTTAGCTATTGCCAAACGGATTTTACGAATGGGATATTATTGGCCCACCATGGAACACGATTGCTCCGAATATGTTAAACGATGCGTCAAATGCCAAACTCATGCCCCCTTAACACATGTGCCTTCACAAGCTCTTCAGCCCATACAAGCATGTTGGCCATTTTCACAATGGGGGTTAGACTTGATTGGTAAAATTTCCCCACCTTCTTCTGGACAACACACCTTCATAATAATGGCTACCGAATATTTTACCAAGTGGGTGGAAGCCATTCCCCTTACCTCTACCACTGGGGCTAAAATCACAGAGTTTATTCTTCATCATATTATATGTCATTTTGGGATACCATCCAAGATTATTTCAGATAATGGTCCCCCATTTAAAAATAAGGATGTTCATAACCTATGCCAAAAATACCACATCCATCATAGTTTCTCCACTCCATATTACCCACAAGCCAATGGGCAAGCCGAAGCCACCAATAAAACCATTTGTTCTATTTTGAAAAATACTGTTAAGAATAATCATAAGGATTGGCACTTACAATTACCCCTCGCACTATGGGCTTATCGTACTAGTATTCGTACCCCGACTGGGGCAACTCCTTTTTCATTAGTCTATGGTACTGAGGCAATTATACCTTTAGAGCTTGAAATTCCATCACTTCGCATCTCTTTACAGGAATTCATAGATGATGACACAACCCGTCAAGCACGGCTTGATCAATTAACCCTTCTTGATGAACATCGAATTAATGCCCTGGAGCATCTTCGAGTTTATCATGATCGCATCAAGTGAGCCTATGATCGAAAGGTCCATCCTCATGAATTCCAAGTAGGTGACCTTGTCCTTAAAGCTAATCAACAACAGTCTCACATCTCACCTCACTTGCATGACAAATTTGCTGCTAATTGGCTTGGACCATTCATCATTAAACACAAATATGGACCTAAAACTTATAGGCTTGCCACTCTTGAAGGAGTTGAGGAGCTCGATCCCATCAATATTATTCATCTGAGAGCCTTTTATGCTTAGTTCCTTTAAACTTGTCTTCCTTATAAAAAAAAAACTCACACCATATCTCATCCTTCACTTTCTACCCTTGTGATGCTAATTCCTTTAGATTTAGTTCATTCCATATTACTTTGAACAATGGGTATCTAGTTTTGGACCATAATTGATTGACTTCCCTTAATTAAGGGCATATACAAAACCACTAGTATGGTCTTTTTATTCTACTTTCTTCCCTTCTCTTGTGTCCATTCTTCTACCTCTTAGACCTGGATTGATGAGTCTCTAGAAATCCTTTTCAGTCACTCAGCCATACCTAGTATCCTCCTCAAGTGCGCATTTATCCCATTCAAAGCCATGATGATTTGGAGCTTCCCTTTGTGATCTATCGAGGCATCCTAGGACCCACATGTAACACATATATTAATATTATTTTGATTAGGCAAGGATGACATCATGATTAGTCCCAATGCTTATATTAGCTCATCGTGCATCCTTTAGCGGTCCAAAACCCAAGGATTCATGCTAAAAAAAAAAAAATGATGATGATAATAATAATATAGCCTGAATCCTTGGGCATATTAGATGACTCCATCGGGGCTATAGACGCCTGGCTGGCAGTGGAGCAACGTTGATGGACCGTGTGCTATCTCCACCGAGGCTATAGATGCCTGACTGGCAGTGGAGTATGCCTTCATGATTGAGCTCTATTTTTCTCATTAGGACTATGATTGGTTGAGTCCAAACCTTTTCAAAATTTGGTTAATGAACTCACTGCACACACAGTGATTCTAGGATGTCTTGATATGTCTCAAGGGACCTCTAAATATTAATGACCTTTGCATGGTAACCTCACCACTTGAGAGGAGAACTAGGGTGTTTGAGTCTCTTGAAAACACCTCTAGATACTCAACAACCTACGACATTGGAGTTCTCTTTCTTTATCATTTGTTCTATCTTTCTTCCTCGTTATTCTATGCTTCTAATCATGTATATGCCCTTAGTTAATGAGTTCAATCATGCATGGTACTACACATACATACCCATTGTCCTTACATTCCTTCTCTATCCTATTAAATTGTTCACACCATTTAACATCTACTTTCTGACAAGTTGTGTGCAAAAAAAAAACCATAAGCATAACACATCCACAACATCAATCATGAATCACATTTCAATTCACATTATTCATGCCCATAGGTTACATAACAATGGCCCGTAGGCATCAAATTTCATGAATACATATAAAATTATGGCCTCTTAAGCCATATACAAATATTGATCCTCTCACCACCCCCACTTCCCCTCCTCTGGTTGTGCTTCTGCAACTCTCTCCTGTACACTTTGATGAGTCCCCTCACTCCCCTCTTGATTCCTATTTATCAGTGGTGAAGCAATTCCTAGAAATTGTGTAGCTACTGGATCTATGCCTTGTGGTATTCCTGAACCCATCACTGGTGTCCCCCCTTGGTGGTGTTGGGATGAAGGAGTTGAAGGAACAAGTAACCCATGACTCACCAATGCATCAAAACAAGACACTAAAAAAGCTGCCTTGTAATCCTCCCTTGCATGTTGTGGTTGCAAAACCTCTTTCTGCATAACCATCATATCTTCCTCAGTATTCACAACCTCTCTTTCAACCCATGGCACCCCATCCCCTAATACTGCACCCATCCATCCACCAATCCCTACACCCTCAGAAATGGTCATTAATTGTTCCCCAATCGCTGCACTGGAGGTCCCAATTATCTCGTCCACTTGATGACAAACATCTCCATCCACTTTTTCCTGTATCACTATTTCCCCTCCTTCATGTATCATATCTTCTCCCCCACTAGTAGCCTCCACCATCTCTCCAATTGCCTCTCCAACCTCACCCACATGCTCTTCTACTCCTCTCCCTACTTTCCAATGTTGTGTAGCCCACCAATTCTCAAACTCTGGGGTTGTGCCTGCATCATCAACATCAGACACCACCTGAGGCTCATCTGGCTCCCTGTCTAATACAATTATCATTGGGGCAGCTACAGTATAATTATATCATCTTTGATACACTACAGGTGGATCTGGTACCCCTTGTCTCAACCCAAATTGGCGTAGCACTCGAGTATACTAAAAATACTCAACTTGCTCACTCCTTCACCCAATTAGCCATCTCCCTCATCGCACACGAGCCAATTGCCTTGCTTCATCATTCCATATTGGCCCTCCTCTCCATGGTCACCAATAAATATCTTGTGGCCTCAGACTCCCAAAGGCCTCACGATAGTGATCTCCATCCTTCGCATACGGTCTACTCCACCTTGTCTCCTTAGCTGTTAGCCATATTAATACATACGGTACCTCTGATCCCATAAATCTATGAGCATCATAAGGTAGACCTAGTGGTCTCTCTACTGCTATATGCTCCCACCCCCACACCTGCACCAACAAACTACAACTCAATCCATTTCGAGTTGTCCTCTTAATTTCATAAAGCTCCCTATACGTTTGTGCTAATAAGGCTGGTGCCCATGCAAAGACTACTGACCTCTTCACCAAGTCTGTTACAACCCCTAGCATATTCCATGGAAACCGTGCCCCTGATGAATCAGGTAAAACCCAATTTGATATCAATATCATTGCCAGGGTTTGTTTTACTGATAATACTCCTACCTCAAAATATTCCTCATACAACACCCCCCACTATTGATATCAACACTATGCCAACTACTACCAAATATCTCCTCCATCACTAACCTTTTTTGTCATCGATTTGCCACTATAATGATAGCACCCTCTATCGGTAATCGCAAAATCTGATAAACATCCTCCAGGGTAATTGTCATTTCCCCCATAGGAAAATGAAATGTACCCCTATCTGGATCCCATCTCTCACATAATGCTGATAGGTACATCATATCAGCATACACCATCTTAACCTGGGCAACACCTGCAAACCCTACCATCTCCAACCACCTCCAATCCTCATCTGTCATCAATCGCCTTAAATTTCCAACCAATGGTCGATGTCGATGTCGCGGCCACAATACTTTCAACTATACTCATATTACATAGCCCCACCCCATGCAAAAATCATAACAAACAACAATAATAAATAAATAAATACATCCATAAAAATCTCTACCCACCCACGCAACCACAAACCCACCAAAACAATTTTTATCTTCCTACTCCATCTACAATAAATAAATTAGCAAATAAATACATAAAATAAAACTTCACTCACTGGCTCTTCTCCTTCTCTGTTGTGTGACACACTTCTTTCATCAGACCTTTGGTAAACCTCAACAATACTTCATGTCCATTTTTTGCCTCCATCCCTCGCTGCTATCCCGTGCAACATCTTGCATGTGCAGTTTAATACCCCACATGAACCCTTCGATACCCTATAGTGAATCCATGATCTTTCGAATTGTTCTTTTCTCTTAAAGCATATGAACCAAAATATCCACAAAAATCAACAAAACAATCACTATGAACACCATCGGGACAACTGAATATATGCTCAAAAGAACAAGCAATATCACACATATATCATGAAAAAGTGACATCTCCAATCAATAGATCAATATTCTTATATTGATATATGAAACAAATGCTACATACATTTGAGAGATGTTGTTTCCCCTACACGTATATGTACACAGATGCAGATTTAGTGCCCTCCAACTTGATCCAAAATTGACATTTAAGACAAGGGTACGTGTCAATGGTTCACAATAAATGCACCATGACAAGTGGACAGCTGTCACCAACTACATTAAGTACATTCCTTTACAAAAACCTGCCCATACCCTTAACATTATGATGCGCTTCACTTTTCAACAATACACGTCACACACGTGCATAGGTTATGGACCCCCTGCAGCCTTCACCGTCAAAACATCTACTCACTGTCAGAGTCAGAATAATTTGAAGTTACTGCATCTTCCCACGTTCGTTGATTCACTGACAACCCCCAATGCTGGTTAAAGTTAATATGCTTTGGCCATTCAAACTCATTAAAATAAGATAAATCAATAGTTTCTTGCATGACACAAGAATAATGGTTTACACTCCGCACATCTACCACACGTCGAGGGCCACTTGCCAACCATGTCACTTGTTTGTCAATCACAAGCCTACAAAATAAAAAGTTAGGCATGAATCCCCATTCCAATCTATCAGTCACATTTTTAGCATAATTCACCTTTCATGTCCGTTGAAGTACTCGAAGGAATCCCTTATCAAATTGGAGGATGAATCTACAAGCTATTAGATTAGCCTTAAGATCTGGGGAGTTCAAATCATAACAATACATGTTCCAATCTGGGATTAGTGCTCCTACAAGCCCAATGGAATTATACCAAATCAACTTCTTACACAGAGAGATCACTTCTGGTTTCCTCCAATCATATAGATCCCAATTCATGAGATGAACCAGAATCAGACCCCCTGTAGAATACGACACAGTGATAGGACAATACAATGGCTCCACTAAGCCGAGTCTCAATGAAATCCAGAATTTTGATGACATCTTCTTAACCCTATCAGATATCCATGACTTAAGGGATCGAATAAAATTTGCTTTTCGGGAGGCACTTGCACTCAGTGCAAAGATTCGCTCTTGTATTCCATCAGGAAGGCTAAACATTAAATTCCTCCCGAAAGAATTGGTAGATCCTATCTCAACCATCTACACAGGTAGTCCAAAGACCCAAGCTATCTCACCAACCTCAATCTTATAGCCTCCTACTCTCGCTAGTACACCTCTTACTGCATCGACCCCAAATCTATCCTATTGCTCTTCTTTTGGTCCACTACCCTCACCACACTCATTGCACCATGATACTTTTCAGACCTGGCAGTACCCCCACATTGCACTATTGTTATATTTACTTGCCTCCTTGGGAACCCCTTTCAACCTGCCTCCTTGGGCACTTCTTTTACACATTGCCCCCTTGGGCATCTCTTTTTATACTTGCCCCCTTGGGCTACGCATTTTTCACTAGCCTCCTTAGGCTACACATTTTTACACATTTTTACGTAGTGCACATGTGGTCTCTTCCTGTCTTGGTCTACTCTTTTTCATGGTTGCCTTCCACTTCCGTACATCCCCTTGAACACCTCCCTTATCCACTACCTTCATATTGCCTCCTTGGGCACCACTTTTTTTCCACTTCAAACATACTTGTTACCTATATCCCCTTATCCTCATCCCCCTCAACTTTTCTTTAATCTCACACCTTACCCATCCCTCACCCTTATCTCTCCTACCCATTGACACATTTGTCAAGTGGCTCATCCTTGGTCATGTGTCTTCCCTTGCGCACTCGCCACTTGAGGGGGTTATCAAATATACTCCCACAAGGATAATCATTTCATTGGGGCAACAAACAACAAAATTTTAGTTCAAGTTTTTGCACTATGTTGTTTTTTTACAAACAACACATTGCAAAAAGGGGCATCTGTAGACACCTAAAAATATCATTTTATCCAAGTTTTGGTTCTTCTAATATCTCTTCGATATTTTTAAATTCATCTAAATTCCCTCTATTTTCTTTTATTGTTCACTGTTCACTATTCACTGTTCATTGTTCACTGTTCACTATTCACTGTTCACTGTTCACTATTCACTATTTACTATTCACTATTCACTATTCATTAATTTAATATTTTTAAATCAATTTTCAATACCTCCTCACATGCTTGAGCTCAAGTCAAGGATTCTAGAATAGCCACATTTTCTACACCTACCTTCTCACATGCTTGAGCTCAAGTCAAGGATTCTAGATTAGCCACATTTTCTACACCTACCTTCTCACATGCTTGAGCTCAAGTCAAGGATTCTAGAATAGCCACATTTTCTACACCTACCTTCTCACATGCTTGAGCTCAAGTCAAGGATTCTAGATTAGCCACATTTTCTACACCTACCTTCTCACATGCTTATGCCCAAGTCAAGGGTTCTAGATTAGTCCTATTCTACATTTTCTACACCCACCACCACTCATGCACACCAAAGTCAAGGATTCTTTCTTGCATGCCAACCCACTTAGTAATTTTATATTCCTCCATTTATCCTAAGTCTTCCCTTACCAACCCACTTAACAATTTTATATTCTCTCACCCACCCAAAAGTCTTCTATGCCAACACATTCAACATTTAAAATTCTTCACCTACCTAGTCTTGTCTTCCACTATGTCAAACTCATGTGCCACATCATCCTCACCCCCCTCTCTTCTAAAATTCTATAAATACCCCCCTCATTCCCTTCATTGAAGGAGGAGGAATCAAGGCATGAATGAAGGAATGAATGAATGAAGAAAGAGGAAGCTAGGAGAGCCTACCATCATTGCATGAGTTGTAAGAATAGCACTCTTTTACATTCTATTTTAATAGGAGCATTTACTTGTTTTTGAATATCATCTTACTTGAGTAAGAGCCCAACCGAAAAAGGTGGGCTTATTTTATCACTAACCTTCTCTTTTGAGTGTTGCATACAGGTATTGAATAGCATTGGAGCAGCCTTAGGAGAGAGAGAATACACACACACCCGCACTATAATTCTGTTGTGAAGAGGAAATTACACCATTTTATCTTGTAAAAAAGCCTTCAAGGCTTCACTATATTGTAAAAAGACAAAGGGGTTTTAAAGTTTCACATTTCATAATCAAATTTGTGTATTGGTCTTATTTCCTTTGTCTTTACACTTTATTTTCACATGGTGGTTTCCTTCTTCTACATTATGGTTTACTCAAATCAACCATTAGAAGAAACAAAGGACACAAGGGATGAGGAAG
Organism: Wollemia nobilis; assembly: GCA_028583015.1. Taxonomy (NCBI): domain Eukaryota; kingdom Viridiplantae; phylum Streptophyta; class Pinopsida; order Araucariales; family Araucariaceae; genus Wollemia; species Wollemia nobilis. The sequence goes on from JAQPPZ010005450.1 coordinate 2,111,652, forward strand.
TACAATGCATCGGTTCAAATTTAGGAGTTAAAGGTGCAAATTAATATGGGAAGGAAAAATTTAAAGCAAAGGACATTAAAGAGATCATGGTTAACCTAGGTAAATCATCTTAATTCATTTTCCTTAAGTATTAATATCCTCTCCTTGTAATAAAAATGAAAGTAGTATATCAAATGGCATTAACTCAACCAATTATATTCCTCAACTTTCAAGGAGGAGACCTAGGTTTGAATCTTGTCAAGCAATACATGCATAATTTCCAAACTATTATAATACCACTATGTGATCATGATGTGATACCAGTGGGGTCCATTTCAATCCTAAATAATCAATTAAAAAAATGAAAGTAGTATAAAATCTATTACTTAAACTTTAGGGTTTTACGAGCTTCATAATAAATAAATAAGTGGAGAAGATATCCATGGAAATTTAGGGTTTCAAGGGTACAATAACAAAGTAATTACTATGGAGAATCATTCTTACACTTTAGGGTTTCGAGGAAACCTTTAGGGTTTTAAGAGTAGCATAAAGAAAATACTATTATTGAATGACATCATCTAAACTAGTTAAATTTCTCAACTTTTAAGGAGGAGACCAATATTTAAATCTTATCAAGCTATACATGCATAATTTTCAAGTTGTTATAATACCAGTATGTGGTCATGATGTAATACATGTGGGACCTGTTTCAATCCCTTACAACCTAATGAAAAATACAAAAAAAAAAAACTATGAAATATCATCCTTGTACATTAGGTTCCCAAGGCAACAAAAAGAGTAAAGTGTTTGTGAGCTCATTCCTTGCATTTTAGATTATCTAGGGCAACATAACCCTTTGGGAGATAAGTCTCCTCGTGAAAAACATTGAAAAATTAAATATATTGATGAAGATGAAAGTGTTGGTTGGAATGAAAAAGAGAAATGAATACTCGTAAAGCAAGAAGAAAGATAAAAGCAAACTCAAAGCAATGTTGATTTGAAAATCAAAAAATGAATATTACAAAAGTTAACAAGAAGTGGGTCCAAGCCCATGAATAAAAATAAAAATAAAAAGCGATGAAAATGGTATTGTGGAATATTAATGGGTATGAATAAGACCTCTAAAAATATCTAAGGAATTAATAGGTTGTTATAGTCCTAAATTAATTTTATACAAGATAGTGAGCAATGCAAGGATGCACTAAGATGGAGAATTTTCAAGTAGCTTTTTTCATAGGAGCTTTTGGAGGTATCATGATGATGTGGGAAAAATACTATGAGATGAAAAATTTCTAGAAGTGAAAAGTATTTGGGTTGTTAGCCTATTTTGTAGGAAAGAGGAAAGCTTCAAAGTTAGGGTTATAGTTGTGTATGCTCCAACTTACTTCTCATGAAAGATGTTGGAAGGAACTCAACATATTTTGATAAATACAATGATGATACATGATTGTGATATATGTATTTTTTTGGGGGGTTGGGGGCAGCGTTTTAGCACAATTATTTCTTCTTCAACAAATAAGGGTGGTACTCTTGGATGGTCTAAAACAATGTAAGATTTTGCTTATTCTTTTTTTTGGCTGGATAGCAAGGGGTTGTACTCGGATCTCCCACTCTTGAAAAATTACAATTCTCTTCTTTAGAGCTTGAGAGTTTATAAATAGACAAACTTATCATCTCAATTGAGATGCTATAGCTAGAAACCTACATCATTTTACATAAATTGTATGAATTCTTGATTTTCATTTTTTTGGATCTTTTCAATATTTTGTATGAATACAAATATTTTAGAATTCAACATCCTTCTTGATTTTTTTCTATAGCAACCTTCACAATACCAAAAATTCACCTCTATTATTTATGCATTGCATCTTAGCAGAGTAATATTTCCAAAGCACTATCATAGCCCGCTTTATCAAATATGGATTACTAGTTTCCTTCCTGAAACACAAGTGCAACCACAAAAAATATAATAAGTAGTTTATATCAAATTTCATTATTGTTATAAAATACAGTAGATATTACCAATGGAAAAGATTAAAGTAAATCTTAATCGTTATTTGATTTAGGAAGTCAACATTTTTTTGTCAGTTGCAGCTAAATTTACTACTTCCTCTAACCATAAAAGGAGAATTTAACTTCATGATCCTTGATCAAAACCCCTCTATTAGCTAGCCTATTTACACATTTGTTTCCTTCCCTTAATGTATGTATAAACCTAATTTATTCAAACTCTTTAGCAAGATCTTGAATTTTCAAAATTATATCTTTTATGTTCTGTGGAGCTTTTGCTTTCCTAAAAACTATATTTATTACTATGAGAGAATCACCTTCTATACATACTTTGCTCTATTTCATTTGTTTGCATATTTTTAACCCTTCCAAAGCTGCCCAAGCTTCAACTTTATTATTTTTCTTCAATCCACTATTGAAAGTGTAATGAGATAAGATCTCTTCTCTATTATTTCTAATTATTTATCCTCCTCTTGTTGGACCTGGATTTTTTTTAGATGCTCCATCAAAATTCAACTTAACCAACTCCATATATGGTGGTTTCCACTTTATATTCTTCACCTTCTTTTTGCTTCTCTTGTACTCAACATCATAATTCCATTTAATGACTTGACTCTACATCAAGGCTCTCTACTTCTATATTAGGGATTGGATGAGTTGATAGGGTTGGTTTAGACTCCTCTATAGCTAAACATATCTTCCTTTTCATTACCTTTAAACTGCTTTCCTTTCCTTTAAATATTCTTCTATTCATTTCTATCCATATAGTCCAAAGTATTGTATCTTTTGATATATCCCATATTGTCTATAAAGCCTCACTTTTATAAGTTCTCTGCCATTGCTTTAACGTATCTTCAATTCTGTTATTCATCACCATGTATTTACTAAACATATTAAGAATACATTGCCATAGTTTCCAAACTATTGAGCAATTTCCCAAGAGATGGTCCATACTCTTCTACTCCCTTTTACAAATAATGCATTGAGAGGGGCCATGAAAACCTCTTTTCATAAGGTTATCTTGAGATAAAATTCTTCTATGAACTACTAGACAAACAAACATTTTGACTTTAAGAATTCTTGGGCTATCCCAAACTATCTCTTCATATTCTAGTGATATTACTATTTTGTTGGTGCTTTACATTATATCCACTTCTTGTTGTGTATTCTCTTGAGTTATTCAACTCCTAAATCAATTTATCCTTGGCTCCCCTTGAAATAATCACAGTTGTTATCTTTCTACTCAATTGCCTCCTAGCATTAATGTCTTGTATACTTGTAAAAAATCTTCTTTCTATTTATATTTTCCTTCCTGATCCTTGTAAAAAATATTTGAAACCCTATCACCATATTTGTCCTAAAGCAATCTCATCCAATGTTTCAAAATTGGATCTAAATTGAGTGGTTTTTTATCACACCAAGTATCCATCCAAATAGAAATTTTTTCTCTAGTTCCCACCACCCATCTTAGACCTTTTAATCATTAGATCAATAGATTTTTTTAAACCATTCCAAAGAGCAAAACCATTTGGTAAAGAGAATGCAGTAAATATTAAACTTGTGTTATTGGGCTCAACATACTTAGAAGAATTCTTGCCCATTGTCTCTGACTCTCTTTGTACAATCTCCATATTACTTTTCCCCTAAGAGCTAAGTTTGCATCTGTAAGAATTCTTAAACCGATACCTCCCCTAGTTTTATCATCACACACCTTGCTCCATTTCACCAAAGGAAAATTCCTTTTATCATGTAAACCTGACCATAAAAAGGAACACATAATATAGATTAAACTTTTTTCAACTAATTTTGACATAGTCCATAATGACAATATGTTGGAGTGGCTTGTAAGACTGACTTAAATAACTTCACTCTTCCTGCTAACGATAACCATATACCTTTCCAAGCTGGTAGTATATTCTAAACTTTACTAATAATTGGATTCCATAAATCTATCCTCATTCTCCCCTTAAATAAAGGTATACCTAGAGAAGTTGCTGGTAAATTATTCTCCTCTATTTGAAGTAACCTGCAAAAATCATGCTTTGATATTAGTTGAAGTGTTAAGGAAGTAAATTTTAGATTTTGTCCTACTAACTTTTTGCCCTGATGCTCTTTTGTATTCCTTTAAAAATTTATTCAAAGCTCTGGCCTCATTTATCCTTGCCCTTATTAAAAGGGTTGTATCATCTACAAAATATTGATGGGTGACGTTGTTGATGTTGTTACTAAACTTAAGTCCACTTATAAGTCCATGTTTGTAAGCCTTATTTAAGTTCCTACTCAAAACCTCTGCCATAATAATGAAAAAATAAGGAGATAGAGGGTCTCCTTGTCTAAGGCCTCTCTTGGCTTTAAAATATTTTGTTATTAACGCATTGACGAACACTGAATAAGAAATTGTAGAGACACAAGCTTTAATCCATGTAACCCATTTCTTCCTGAATCCAACCTTTTATAACACTACAAAAAAAATCCCTTTTAACCCTATCATAGACTTTACTCATATCAAGTTTTAAGATCATTGCTGTCTATTTTCTTGAAGTTGTTGAATGTATAACTTCATGAGCTACTATGATCCCATCGAAAATTTGTCTCCCTTTAACGAATCCTCCTTGCTCTTCTAAAATATTTTTTTCTAACAATGGCCTTAATCGATTCGCCATAACTTTGGAGATAATATTATATGCCATATTACATAGGCTTATGGGTCTAAAATAATCAAATAATTCAACATCCTTATTTTTTGGAATTAGGGTAAGATATGTTACATTTATTTTATAAGGTATGTATTGTTTTACCCTAGATTGTTCCATTGCCACCAATAAATATTCCTTCACTATATCCCAATTATGTTGGTAAAATTTTGCAAAGAGCCCATTTGGACTTGGGGATTTATCCCTATTAAAAGATAAAAGAACTAAATAACTAAATGAACTTCTTCTATATTTTGCATTACTTTTTCAATTCAAATGTCTTTGTAATATAATTTCTTCAAATTTTTTATATAAATGAGATAATAAATGCATTGGGCAAACATATACAATAGAAAGAATAAATAGATTTATGTTAACCAACGAATGGTTGCTAATAGATTATATAATATATTTTGACATTTTGTTGCAAGCAAGATCATATCACAAACCCATTCTCTTGAGACGTGATTAACTTAATAATGATCATACAAAGCCATTTCACTTTTAGTCTATGTGGCTCCAAGACCCTAGTGTCTTCCATGTGATTATGTTAGGGTGGGATGAAGGAAGGTTTGGAGGATAATATATATACAAGTTTGTTCAAAGAATGAAATTTCAAATAGGACAAATAAATTTTTGGAATGCCAAATATTTTCATATTATATTTAAAACAAAACATAAAATTGACTTCAAGCTCAACAATTTACACAATATAGTAGAAATCAATGGAATGGACCAAGACACTTATGTACATGAGAAACAATTATTTTATTGTTATCATAATGTATTTAAAAAAAGAGAGGCATATTGGTCCCAAATATCTATGGAGAGATGGTTTAAATTGAGAACAAAAATACAAAAAAAATCATGTTATAGTGAAAACAAATTTGTTTTTTTATAAATTAAAAAATATATCAACTCTAAATGAAAGACGTGTTAAATATCAAGAAGGAAGCAATAAATTATTTCAAGAATATGTTATTAAAAGTTGGGTAAGATAAGGAGGAAAAAGGTAAGAATTTATAAAATATTTCATCAACATTACATAAGAATAGAATTAAAGTTTGATGAGGAATATCTCTATAGAGAAGCTATAGGAGGTAGTTTTTTCATTCCATTCAAACAAGGCATCTAGCTCTAATGGATTTGCTACAATTTTTTTTAATATGGGCTTTGTTAAATAATGACACGCTACTTATGATCAAAGAGACTAAGAAAAGTAGGTTGCAATAAGTGAGATCAATGTCACCTTTATTGCATTGGTTCCCAACAAAAATGACACAAAATATGTTGATAATTATTGTCCAATAAGCCTTTGTAATATGATTTAAAACTTAGTTTAAAAAAGCATGGCAAATAACCCCTCATAAAAACCTATGTAAACTCATTGAAAAAACAATTGTGGTAAAGAGATTGAAAAAGCATTTTAGATTATATTTTTTCAAAAGAATAAGGTGGTTTCATTTATGGTAAACCAATTCTTGATGGTGTAATCATTGCATGGGAGGCCATACATTCATTTCACTCCATTCAAATACAAATATGCTTGTGAATTAAATATGAACAAAATATATGATAGGGTTTACTAGAGTTTTCTACATGATGTTCTCCAAAAATTTGGTTTTCATCAAGGTTTGTGTGATGCATTAGATGTTTTTTTAATAAGCTATGTGTGGCTTTTATTGGGGGCCACTCCCATTATGACAAAATATTACATTGCTCTCATTACATTTCTAACAAGTTAATTAAAACATATCCAACTTTGTATTTCTATCAGATATATTCTTCATTTACCCTTCTATCAAAGGTATTCTTCATATTCCTCAAACAACTAAGTTTCCACGGTCAACTCCTTTTATATTAGAGCAACATCACCACCCTTTTTAATTACTCTTTTTGTTTTCTTGGAACTTAGAATGATGTTAGGAGTGTTGGTGCTTTTAATGAGAAAGACCTGATCATCTTTTTGAAGTGTGTAGGTTCTTTTGAAAGCATCATAAACATCTCTCCTATCATACTGAAAAGGTTGTCCAAGCAAAATCCCACAACAATCCATAGGAGTCACATCACAAGTGACTTGATCTATGAAATGTGGGCCAAGTGCAAATTTTAATGTGCAAGTGTGAGTGATTTCGGAGCCCCTTCCACTATCCTTCCAACCCAAAGAATAAGGTTGAGGATGAGGCTCCATAGGTAACTTCAAACGCTCGACAATGGACCTCGCAATTAGATTTTTCTACGAGCCATTATCCACTATACAATCTGTTGCAAAATTATGGAGCAAATGAGCTCGAGTGAAGAACAAAGCATCATGAGCGCCCCCTGATGAACTTACATTTATCAAGGTAACCTCATTGAGTTTACCTCGTAATTCCGTGTATACTCTACTTTCTCCTACTGACTCAAGGGGACCTTTGGAAGCATCCTCCTCTTGAGTAGTGATGACTAAACTCTTCTTTTTAAGCTTAAAACAATCAGCTTTTTCATGACCTTTCTTCTTACAATAGTTACAAAAAATTTTAGAAGAAGAAGAAGAAGGTTTGGAAGAAGAAGAAGAAGAAGGAGAAGAAGCGAAAGGGGAAGGAGAAGAAGGAGATGGAGAAGAAGAATTCTTCTTTTGAGCAAAGTTCTTCTTTGGTGAGAAAGAACTATTCCCTTTTGATGAGTTCGCAACCACTTGAGTAGCAGGTGCGCGGAATGCCTGCGAATGCGCCTTAAACTTGTCCTCCGCAAGTTGCACCTGGTTGAAAACTGAATCCAATGTGTCCATAGAAATAAACATAATTTCCCTATACAAATGTTCCAACAAACCACTTTGAAATTTGAGAATCAAAACTTTAATATCTTCCTCCACATTCAAAAGTATCCTGTACCTGTTGAATTGAAAGATATATTCCTGCACGATCATATTAGTACTTTGTCAAAATCGAAACCATTTAATGACCAATTCCTTAGAATAATTGGAAGGATAAAAATTGGTCTTAAGACAGTCTACAAGCTCATCCCATGAGGTGAGTTCATCATGACCTCTTTTTCTTTCAACAAGTACTTTAGCTAAACCAGAAAGTTTGAGTTTAGCATATGGAACCATATCCTCATCTAAAATTTGAGTGTAAGAAAACCAAGAACTCATGTCAAGAATCCAACTATTCAAGACTTCAGGGTTCGGGATCCATCATAAAGTGGCACTTCACAACGAACTCTCAGGCGAGAATCATTAGCAGAAGTTGAAGCATTATGGAGAGAAATATCATTTACCTTCATTGCAAGGTTACCAAGAACTTCTGCCATGGTAGTATCATTAGGTTTATCTGCTAAAGCATTTACAGCATGTGCAAGTCAGAAGCCATGTGAGACCGGGTATAAGCCAGGAGTAAAAGGGAAAAGCACTGAAAAATCAAGGAAAATTTGAAAAGTCCTTGTTACAATGTTGTGCCCTGAATTGAAAAATACTCCTAAGGCTTCAAAATTTAAAAATTTAAACTAACCTAAGGTTTACAATTTATATTTTATTAATTTAAAAATAACTTAATTAAAAATTAAATTTTAATTAATCAAAGATTAATTAATTTAATTAAGTTATTAAAAATTAAATTAATAAAAAATAAAAATTACATGCAACCTTAGAATAGTAAATTTTTTAAAAAATTACAATTTTACCCTTGGTCTTGCCGAAACTGCACTTCACCTGCATGCATGAATTTCCAAACTTTAGTGGCACGTTTCTCGAGGCACCAATTTCCAAGCCAGTGAAAACAAAAAGTCAGTGCAAATAAAATTTTGTGCCTGATGCAAAAATTCTATTGCAGCCTCGGGCTACGTGCAGACAAAAATTTTGTTGTAACCTCGGGCTACGTGCAGGCTGTCGTCTGTCGGCTGTTGGCAACGAATGCGGCACAACCGACGTTCTGTCGGCTGTGGAGCGCGTGGACGTCCGCACCTACAGTTCGTGCAGTCGGATGAACTTTCCTATCGGCCTATCAGCCGCGGTAGGATTGACAAAGTCCTACAGGCCTGTCAACCGCAGCAGGACTGACAAAACCCTATAGGCCTGTCAGTCGCGATAGGCCTGACAGATCTCATCAGGCCTGTCAACCGCGATAGGCTGGACAGAGCCGCTGGGATGTCAGCTGCAACAGGCTTGACAGAGCTCTGCAGGCCTGTCAGCCACGGTAGGCCTGACAGATCATTGCAGGCCTGTCAACCATGGTAGGCCTGATAGAGTCGTTGGGGCTATCAGCTGCGGCGTAACACAGCCGACCTCCCATCGGCTATGTTGGACGTCGACCGACGTTTGTCGGCAGCCGGCATGCAAGCTCTGTTGGCCGACGGACGTCCGATGGCCGACGTTGACAGGCGACGACGTTGACTCAGTCGAGTCGCCTGCACAGATTAGCCCTCGATGCCTGCTGAGATGGTGCCAAGGGACTGAAAAAAATCAATTTTTTTTTTTTACAAAGAATAATTAATTAATATATAAAATATATATATCAATTAAAATATAAGTTTTCTAATAACAACTATGAAATTTTTAAAAATTAACCAGGAGGGTTAATTTAAAAACATAGAAAACTTGAACTGTTACAAATATTAGCAATTTTTGAAGGCAAATTACCTTAAAATAAAAAAAAATTGCTAATTTCTCTTGATTATCCCAAGACTCCTTCAGTAGCTCTCCTTTCAAGATCCAATCGACACACGACCAACATTTGAAAGGAAACCAAATCTAAGTCGACACACAACCTATTTTGATGATGCTCGATCTTCAAGACTTCGAAATGGCAGGAACATCAGGAACAAAAGGCTCCCTAATTCACATTTCATCATAGGAGAAATCCAACCCTGCCAAGGGATTTTTGTAAGAAAGAAATCAGGGTAAACTTCTCCTATACTTCTTGAGCATACGAAGAAAGTTGGAACGAGGATTTTGATGCCTAAGGAACTTCCTTCTGCGAATGGTTTTCAAGCCCCCCCTGAGCTTGAACCGAGTCCTCAATGAAAACAAGTTTCTCATAAGAAAACTAATCTATCTCCTATCCTCTCACCTCACAAGCCCTAGTGCAAACTTGAACTAGGCTCTAATACCAATGAAAAGGATTGAAAATCCAACTAACCTCATATTATTTACAAACTCATTATATAGGCTCTAATGGCCCAAAATACATAACCAAACCCATCAAATCATGGATTTGATCCAATATGCTTAACCATAAGCTACAAAAGTGCAAAGGAGAATGCACGTAACTTCTAAGTTAAGAGGAAAGGAATAATGCTAACTATAAGATCCATTTTAGCTATCTTGAAGTACACACTTCCTACTTTGAGTTCACACTTACTAACTAACACTCTAAATGACAACTAGAAGATAACTAGTGCCCACAAGTGCATGTGAGAAGGAGACTCACTTACAATTATTAATTTGCAAGAAATAAACTATGCAAACCTAGCTAGGAACTACTAGAAGGGTCATATGAGTGATCAAACATCAATCCTCATCACCTCACACTTGCTCTCGAATTGCACTCCCTCTTGGCTTACAATTGTTTGTGTCTCTTCTTCTTCTCGGTATTCCTTCACTTCAATAATTTTTTGGAAATAATATTCCACACATTTGTGATAAGGGTTTGAAGCACTTATGCACTCTGGATGAACTTGTTGCTCTTTTACCATGATTGAATCCTAGATTGCACTCCTCTTAGTTTACACTCCCTTTTGGTTCACACTCTTTCCTACCTCACACTCTCTCTTACCTCACACTCACTCTCGACTTGCACTCCCCCTTGGCTCACAATTGTCCTTATCTCTTCTTTTTCTCAACTATCCTGGGCTTTAGCATTTTTTGAAAATAATTTTCCACATATTTATGGTAAGGATTTGAAGCATTGATGCACTCTGAATGAACCTACTGCTCTTCTTCCATGATTGAATTTTAACCCGCACTCCCTATTTGATCTCATTCAATCTTGGCTTGCACACTCACTCCCAACTAGTGCTCGCACTCATAGTTGTACTTACTCCCAGCTTGTGCTTGCACTTACTTTTAGCTGCACTCACTCACACTCACTTTCGATGACACTTATTGATACTTGCTATTGCACTTACTCCCAAATCACGCTCGCACTTGCTATTGTACTTACTCCTAATTCGTGCTCACACTTATTGTTGCACTTACTCTTGAATTGTGTTTGCACTCATTATTGCACTTACTCTTGGCTTACACTCGCACTCATCGTTGTTGCACTTATTCCTAGCTTGCGCTCGCACTCACTACTGCTACACTTACTCCCAGATCGTGCTCACACTCGTCACTACTGCACTTACTCTTAGCTCACACTCTCAGATCTGAATGCATTGGATGTTATTATAACACTTCAAAATACTTTATTTTGTTGAATGGATGATACAAAAGTAACACTCAAGAGCAAAACACAATAATTGCACAACGAAAACTAAAGATTGCATTCATAGCAAAAATATTTTTATATGCATGTCTGCCTTTACAAAAGCGGCATTTAATGCACCCAATCCATGTAAGCATTAAATATTGTAAAATATGATCTATGTGAATAAGGATAATATTAAGAATTAAATATTAATCCCTATCATTCCTCTCCACCCTAGAAGCATTGGGCTCCAATACGTCCAAAAAAGAGGGGAAATCATGAGCCAGCTATGTTGAAGTGATCCACTTAGCCTGGTGAGGAAGCTCTCTATGGCGTGCAACCAGATACAAAGTGGATGAACCCTGGCGAGTGTGTCGAGTCCTGGTGTCGAATAGACAGTCCTCCTCCAATGGTAACTAGAAATATGGAACAACATCGATAGGATGACTGATGGTCAATGGTCTCTCTAATATGGAATTTTGATATCGGTAGAGTATATCAACATTGACAAAATCATGGATACCCAAGTGTTCTAGAAGGTACAATCGAAATGTATTCCCAAACAACTATTGAATGATGGTGTAAGGTCCATAGCAGAGAGGTTTGATCTTTCTATGTGTCTTTTCTAGAAATATCTTACGATTAAGGTACAACCAGACATGATTACCAATCTAAAAGGAATGTGGAACATGGTGATGGTCCATGCCTTATTTCTACTACTGCTATGTTTTTTGTAGAATGTAAATAACCTTAGACTAGAGCTGCTGCAGGTGTTGTATAAACGACTGCTTTATTCTGTTCTTTATGCATGTGGACTATGAGTGGAGATGAAAGTGCCAAGGGTAACTCATATGGAGTGACAGGTTGAAACCCTAGATATACCTCAAAAGGACTATGACCTATGGATGAATGGACAACCTTATTATATGCATGCTTAATATGAGTTAGACTAAGATCCCACTTGGTTGGTGATGTAAGGTGGTAGAATCGAAGACTCTAGACAAGTGTATGATTGACGACTTCTGTTTGACCATCAAACTTTGGATGAAAAGCTATGGAAAAATTAAGAGATACACCTAATAATTTCCACAAAGACCTCCATAAATGATTGACAAAATGGGAATCATGATCGAACACAATACTTGTGGAAAGACCAAAGAAGTGCCAAACTACATCAAAGAACAAGTGGGATAAGTCTACAACATAACTTGTTTTTCGACATGGAATGAACTTAGCCATCTTACTGAAATGGTTGACTATGACAAAGATACAATCATGTTGACGAAAAATCATGGGGAAACCACTAAAAATATCCATAGATATACTTTTTCAAGGACATGATGCAATGGGTAAGGGAATTCTAAGACCAAGCTTATGGTTGGATGACTTAGATCGACTACATGGGACACATTGTTTTAAGTATTTGAGAACAACTCGTTGTAAGTATGACCAATAGAAAAATATTTGTAAATGGTGAAGGGTCTTATGCTTGCCAAAATGATCTCCATAGAGGGTGGAATGAGTATCTTGCAAAAGGGATGGTCTCCTCTCAGTGGGAACACAAAGTTTATCTAGATAGTAAAGCAACCCCTCCTTGAGATGGAAATCCTGAAAGGGACTTAAATTAGAGGAGGATGGATGTTGTAATTTTTGATAAACTATGGCAAAGTCGGGATCATTAGGATACTCAGGAGGCCAATATTGGAAGTCTAAATGATAGGTAGTGACTATGGTTAAGGCTTGAGAAGATGGAGGGCAACTGAGACAATTGACAATAAAATTTTGACTTCCCTTCTTCTATTTGATGACTAAGTGAAACTGCTGAAGATAGGAGGCCCATTTCATGCGGTGTGCTTCTTGGATCTTTGTTTGGGATTGAAGAAACTACAAGAGAAAATGATCTATGTGGACAATACTTTCTTTACCAAGAAGGTAGTGACGCCAATAATTTATAGCTTGGACTAAGGCATAAAGTTCCTTATCATAAGTGGAGTAATTTTATTTTGTTGTGGAAAAGGACTCAGAATGATAAGCTATTGGATGGCCATTTTGTTTGAGAACAACACCAAGAGCAAATTGAGAGACATCAATTTCGATTTCAAATGGTTGTCGAATATCAAGATTGGCCAAAACATGGGCTGAACAAAGCTTATCTTTGAGAGTGGAAAAATCTTGGATATGGGTATTTATCCAATGAAAAATAGATTTGGCCTTAGTCAAAGAATGCAATGGAGTAGCAATGGTTGAGTAACTTGGGATGAATTTACGATAGAAGTTAGCAAGGCCAAGAAAACTAGGGAGTTCAGTGATGTTTGTGGGAGAAGGCCAATTGAGAAGAACTTCTACCTAAACAGGATCAACCTGGATACCTTCGGCATTGATGATGAAGTCGATGTATGAAATGGATGTTTGGGCAAAGAAGCATTTGTTCAAGCTTACAAACAACTAATTCTTTTAAAGGATAGCAAGGACATTCTCAATATGTTGTAAATGTTCAGGCCAAGTTTTGGAAAAGATCAGGATATCATCAAGATAAATGATTATATATTGATCAAGGAACTCATGGAAGACATTATTCATGAGCCTCATAAATGTAGCTAGAGCATTGGTGAGGCCCAAGGGCATAACCAACCATTCAAAAAATCCCATATTTGTCTTGAAATTTGTTTTCCACGTATCCTCTGCTTGTATTCTAACTTGATGATAGCCATTCTTAAGATCAAGTTTGCTAAAGAATTTAGCCCCTTGGAGTTGATCTAACAAGTCATCAATGCGAGGAAGTGGATACCTATTTTTTATTGTTATTTTATTTAGTGCCATGAAATCAATACAAAATCTCCAAGTACCATATTTTTTCAGAATAAGCAAAATTGGTGAAGCACAAGAAGTGCTGGATTTTATGAAACCCTTATCCAATAATTCCTATAATGGTTTCTTTATTTCATCATACTGTAGAATGGATTGCCTGTACATTGGAACATTTGGAAGAGGTGCTGCTGGAATTATCTCAATTGTATAATTAATTGCTATTTCAGGTGGTATAGTAGTGGGATCCTTAAATGCATTTTCATACTTATGCAATATTTTGTTCACTTATGCATTCTAGATTTAGTGCTATTTTTATGACCCTTTTCTTTTACGTGTTCTTATTTCCAAATGAAAATTAGTGCTAGTGATTGAGCATTATTAGTGGCTTTTCGAGTTTGTCTAAAAGTGAGCAGAATATTAGATATTTACTTTTTTGCTTCAATGACATAATGCTTGTTATCCTTTTGTAATGTATATGTGTTGTTAAATGCATCATAAGTAGCACGTCTATCATACTGGTATGGTTTACCCAGTAGCAATCCACAACAATCCATTTGGGTGACATCACAAGTCACCTTATCCTTAAACTTGGGCCCAAATGCAAATTCAACTATGCAAGTGTAAAATTTGTGAGGTGTTGTTGCTATCCTTCCACCCAAGAGAGTAGGGGTGAGGATGTTTGGCTATAGGAAGCTTTAGCATGTCAATAATGGAATTCACAATGAGATTCTTTTGCGAGCCATTATCGATTATACAATCTTCTGTAAAGTTGTGAAGGAGGTGAGATCTAGTGACAAATAGATGGTCACAGTCACCACATTGAGAATTTTGATTCATGAGTGTGACATTGTTCAATTGCCCTCTCAACTCCTCATACACTTCTTCATGACCAGTAGCCTTGATGGGTTTATCACTTGAGCCCTCATCAGATTGTACAAACAAATTCTTCTTCCTTTGTAATTTAGGACATTGATTTTTGTCATGCCCTTTATTTTTACAATAGTTATTGTAGCACCCCAAAATTGGCGTAGTAAACCTTAGCAATAATTAAAATTATCTTGGTAATAATTCAAATTCAAATTTTCAACCCCGAACCGCCCGTTAACCGCCTGTTAAACAGCTTTCCCCATTTTCCATGCCATTTTTAGGATTTGTTGTGACCGTTGGACGATATCGTCTCCGATCAGACGATATCGCCTCAGATCGGACGATTTCGTCTGGAGCAGAACGTCCAGACGATCTCGTCCCAAACTGATTTGTGCATAATTAGCTTCTGTTTCAACGACGTCTCTAACCTGGGCAAAAGCGTGTCTGCGCGGTTAGAGACCTCCCTCGTTGGAGATCTCCCAAATTGGGATGATCTCCAACCTCCCAACCTCCTTCCTATGCCTATTTAATCTTAGGCCCTCCCCTTGACATTCCCCTGGCTGAATTTTTTTGCACTTCGAGTTTTACATGCATTAGAATATCCTAGACTATTGTTTGCCTTTGTCCCTTTTCAAATTTTCTTGTAGGAACTTTGTTATTCTTCAGCCGGAGCAAGCTCAGATCGTCGCAGACGATCCTGTCCAATTCGAGACGATTTCGTACCAATCCGAGATGATTTCGACTGCAGTCAACATTGGGGGCAATCAGTGCCCTGAGTTTGCATTCTTTCTCCATTATTTATTGTTTTGCTTTGCATTAGTTAAACTTATTATTATTTTGCATCCTGGAGTTCACCCATATAGTCTTAATGCATAATAAAATCATAAATTGTCATTAAATCATTGTAATGCACTCGTGTTTTTGTTTATTATTATCATTTTAATATTATTACTGTCATTCTACATCATTGCCCTCTGTTGGCATAGCTGCATTTTCTGTATTTTGTATCTATTTCTCTGATTGCAGGTCTCTGACAATTCGTCTGATGAATTCGTCAGATCTCAGACGATCCTGTCTGATCGCAGATGATCCTGTCAGATCAGAGGCGATCCTGACTGCTTCAAGAATCAGAACCTCCATCAGACATCCGGATCAGGTATGGCTCTTTAATCTAGCTTATTCTCTCTATTTTCTGTTCAAATCTATTTTTTGTATTCATTTAAATCTGCATTTCATATAGAACAACTTAAATTCATTTGGCCAAACCTAGGAGTTGAATGATCAAACATAAAATTGAACACATCAAACACATTCCCAACCTAGGCGTGGAAACTGCCATTCAAAAGTTTCCTGGTGAACCCACCATCCGTCAAAAAATCACCTTAATACACCTCCCCCGAGAGGCGGGACCTTCGAAAGGCCTCTCAGTCCGAGGTATTGTCCCATCCTTCCCGCATCCCCCTTCCGGGCGCGGATCCTTTAGCCTGAAGGTAAGGGTGCGAAAAATTTGGAACGATACATTTTGGTGAACCCGACGTGAAACTAAAACCTTTTGAAAACAAAAACAAAAACAAAAAAAAAACAAAAACATAGATGCATTTCAAATCATTAGAAAACTACTAAGTTGCATATCATGTCTAGATGGTAGCTCCTAAGAAAATATTAGTTGTCACTATAAATGTTGAAAACCAATTAGCAGCCATAGAAGTTAATTTTGTGCTTAGTGTGCCTGAAACAGATAGAAACCAACTTTTGTGGAAAGAACTTGATAGGAGGCTAGGTATCATTTCATCTAGATCAATACAACTTAAACAAATCAAGAGGTTTGCCCTAGATAGGATCCTGGATCCTCATCAACTCATTTTTTATCATGAACTTCAGAGAGCCTGCCATAGGTGGTTAGCTTATAGGAGAGCTCTTGTGTCTTCAGAATTGTTCACCTTCGAGGAATACCTCGAGAATGCAGCCACTATACACCAATTCCTAGGTCGTGTAGAAGATCAAGAGGTCGTTCTTACAGATAGGGAAAGGTGGAGGAGAGTTCCTAGGGCTGTGTTATATCGAGAGTATTGCCACGAGCTTTACTTCTACCGACCAGAGTCTGAAACAGATAATATCACCATAGCACACTTTGTTGACTTCTTGAAAAACAATTTTCAATTTGAAGAAGAACACTTCATGACTCCTGAAGAACTCGAGCCCATTAATGATATTTATAAATTGTTTATAGAAAACTAGATCATTGCTTTCATTATTATTATTTCTTGCATTTAGTGTGTTGTTTGTTATCTTTATAATATTGTTACAAAAACAAAAAATAGAAAAAACAAGAAAAACCAAAATATAACAAAACTAAAACATTTTATTTCAAATACTATAGTAGGTATATAATTAAAATATATACCTCTTAAGCTTGTTGCACATATATATATATATATATATATACAAGTATATATATATTTGCTGAAATCTAAATTTAAGCGCAATGCCTAGACTTAGGAATGGTAAACAAACTGAAGAAGAAGAAGAAGATTGGTTAGGAGACAAAACAAAAAACCCAAATGTCCTTCCTGAGGATTCAATTCTGGAAGGAGAAACTCTAGAACAGCCAGAAGATGAGCTGGTTGTAGATGAACAAGAAGAAAATCTTAAAGAGGAAGGATCCTCATCCCCTAGAATGGCTCCAGATGGAACTATTGCTTTTGATAACTTAGATCATTTCTGGAAATTTTTCAATAATAACATTGGTGCTCTTAATATGGCAGTTCGTATTGATAGAGGACAAATTAGTGACACTCAAGCAGCCATGGAAGATATGTTTAACATACACACTAATCCCTTGTCCTTTGTTGATCAAGAAAGTGATAAGGCTGGACCATCCAATAGAGATATGGTCACTATGATTCAGAACATGCAAAAACAACAGGTTACCCAACCCCCTAAGGAACCTGTTATTGAGCCTAAAATCATTCCCACACAAAAGAAACCTTCATTCACTGCTTTATTTCGCCAAACTATTGATCAATATGCTTCAAATCGACAAAAACCTAAAATGAA
Organism: Wollemia nobilis; assembly: GCA_028583015.1. Classification (NCBI taxonomy): domain Eukaryota; kingdom Viridiplantae; phylum Streptophyta; class Pinopsida; order Araucariales; family Araucariaceae; genus Wollemia; species Wollemia nobilis. The sequence continues at coordinate 2,129,449 of JAQPPZ010005450.1, forward strand.
GCCAAACACCAATTTTCAACAATCTGGGATACAACATAATACAACTTCAAAACTTCTTCATAACACCCTTCCTACCAACAATTTACACAATAGCAATATAGCATCTAATCTTCATGTCCCTCCATCATATGTTCACAAATCCCATATTAATGCCCTACCGAATCAATATGGTGGGCAAACCAAGATATCTGGAAGCCATGGTGAAACAGTTAGCTTCCCGCATGGACCGGATAGATCCCTACCGTCCCTCGTATAATTATCGAGAGATGTGTAGTCAACCTTTGGATCCCATAGTTGTAGCACAACCATACCCTAAACACTTTCCCATGCCCGTCCTGCCTATATATAAAGGAACCGAAGATCCCATAGAGCATCTTCGCATGTTTAGGATAGCATGTCATGATATATCACATGATGACTTGCTATTACTAAAAATGTTCCCGAAAAGTTTAGGAGGAATGGCATTAGAGTGGTACTATCAATTGCCCACTCATTCTTTGAGAAATTTTGAAGAGACAGTTGAATCTTTTGTCCATCAATTTAGTGCCTACATCGAGAGGCATGTCACCATTAAAGATTTATACAACTTAAAACAAGACAAAGATGAATGTTTTGCTGATTTCTTAGCTAGATGGAGGCAGTTGACAGGAAAACTGCACTTTGTGCTACCTTATAGGGAAATGTTGGATATTTTTATCAATAATTTACAAGAACAAATATCCTATGAGTTATCAACTGCTACCTTGACCACCTTCGATCAAGCTATAGACTTAGCTCGAAGAGTGGAAGATGCTCTCATTAGGAGAGGCCAGCTTAGGAAGAAAGATGATGAGAAAACATCCAGAAATCAGTATAAAAATAAACAAGTTGTAGGTGACGGAGTCACTGACAGCAGAAATGTTGCTAATATCAATACAACGAAGACAACAAAAAAATTTATATTGAAACCTCCTGATAAACCTCCTCGAGAATTTACTAGACTCAATCAACCATTATCAACTATTCTACCCCAATTACTCGAAAGAGGCTTGATCCAATTACCAGCTATCCGGGAACCTGATCCAACCATACCTGGATACAGAGCAGATTTACACTGTGATTTCCATAGAGGGCCTGGACACTCTACCAACTCTTGTAAAATATTAAAACATAAAATACAAGATCTGATTGATAATAATGAGATGGAGGTGCAAGCCTTCCAACCTAAACAAAATGCTCCTAATAATGCTCAAAAGAACATCCCCCAAAATCAAAATCAAAATGCTAATCAATCATTAGATATATTTCAACATCCTTTACCAAAACATGGTAAAGAGGTGGCCAATCAAATTGAGCATCATAATGTCCCTCCTCCTACCCGATATGTAGGGACTATTAGCGGACATTTACCTAATCATGATCCTCAAATATTTGGCACAACTTTATCCATAGTCACGACCAGGCCCCTACATAATATTCAAATACCGGATCTCAGTGATGTAGAATCGGATACTGAAAGTGAAATAGACATCACCTCAAATCAATCGAATAGTTCTAAAAATGAATCAGACCCTATTCAACCTATCACAGATGCTATGGTTCCGGAAGAACCATTTCCTAGAAGAGTTACTACTCGACCCTCTTCTAATCAGTTCCTTTCTAATGAACAAGCCATAAACGCTCAACCGAGACCAGTTCAACGTCTTCAATATAACATTGTAGGTACCATCGGAGTCGTTACCAGACAACAGGCTCAAACCTCTCAACAGGATCAAACTCAGAATGATGGATCAGCTCCATTTATTTTGAAAAATCCCAATAAAGGGAATCATATGTCTAATGTTCAATCTAAACCTCCTTACAATATTAATGAACAATTATCCAATACTACAGCCAGAATTTCCCTTTTGGACTTGTTAAGATCTTCTCCTACCCATAGGGATGAGTTAATGCTTACATTAAGCCAAATGATGGTACCTCAAAATATTCAACCTGAAGCCATGTCCAATACTATCATCACTCGAGAAGTCGATTGTATTGACTTTCGAGATAAAGATATACCACAACATAGTCTACATAAGGATAACCCCTTATATATTACTGCCCTAATTGGAGATGTAGCTGTTAAACGAGTCTTGATTGATAATGGTTCATCTTTAAACATATGCACTTTTGACTTCTACCAAATATTTGGCTTTAGAAGTGATGAAATGAAAAGAACGGATATGATTATCAAAGCCTTCAATGACGAGACACAAGAAACGTGTGGAGTCATTACTATACCCTTGCAAGTTGGTCCTAGAACCCTAGATACAACCGTGTTTATTGTACATTGCCCCGCATCATACAATATACTCTTGGGTCGCCCTTGGATCAATGCGATGCGGGCTGTCCCATCAACTTTACACCAATGTGTTAAATTCGAATTTAAAAATCAGTTGGTCACTATTCATGGTGATCCTAGACCCTTTGATATGTGTGCCTTGGGAGAACCTGTTGGAGTTCAGTTTTGCCTTGCTCTGTCATCCACACATCCTAATTCCTATTTTTCATCTAAAAGTGTGAAACACACACCTACAAATTCATCTATTTCTCCTCCATTAATTTCACCCCCATGTATAGCTCAACAATCTTCTGAACAAACCACACTAGAACCTCAAAAAGATCTTAGATCTACAACCAATCCTTCATGTTCCATCCCTATAATTTCAAAACCTATAGACCCATTTATTAACACCTCCACATTATCTACATCTATCATACCTTCCACATCTAAAGATATAGGGAATGATCCTTCTACATCTTATGCTCTTTCTGATGAACTTTTACCGGATTTATCTAAAATTTTAATATCAGAAAAAACAAATGCTTCTATGCAAGATTCACTTCTTTTAAATAATTTGCCGCCATCTCCTCGTACTTTGGGCCTCCCACAACCTATGGGAAGTACTTACCAAGTCGGGAGTTGTGCTTTTATTTATAAAGGATATGATTGGGGAAGAATACCCCGAAACATCAAGACGCATTGTGATGGATATGCTCGATGCTATTTTGCTAATGAATATATTAAAGCTAAACCTATAATGCTTAAAATGGGATATAAAGGGAAAGGCTTGGGACCTTTCCAAAATGGTATGAAAGAACCTATTGAGGTAGAACCATGGCCTCGCCCGATGTGGTGTGGGCCTGTTTCCTAGTAAGGGTCAACCCTTCCCTTTTGAAGGTGATGATCAACTCATATGTTATCAAGATTATCTAGATAAACAAGATTCTTTGTGTCCAAAGAATAATCCCTTTACATGCAATATGCTATCCATAGCTTACCCTGAATTGATTGTTGAATCCGATGATGAGTTGGAAGGAGATATTTTCCATGATGTCTCCATTGAAGAGTTGTTACACAATGGTTTTTATTTTGATGGTTCTATACCTACTATAGCCCAACTTGAGGCCACGACTCCTCAAGATGAATTCTCCAAGTTAACCTTAAAAGAATTACAAGAATTGGGCGTCTCACCCGCCCCACCTAATTTTGAAAGAGATCTACACATGGAAGTAGAAAACGTCATTAAAGTTAACATTGGAACTGAGGATAATCCTCACATAATCAATATTGGATCAGAATTAAGTCAAGAAAAACAAGATGAATACATTGCATTTCTTAAAGAATATGAAGATGTCTTTGCTTGGACATATGAAGACATGCCAGGTCTGGACCCTTCTGTAGTCATGCATCATCTAGTAGTCCATCCGGATGCTAAACCTGTTAAACAAAAACTTAGAAAAATGCATCCCAAAGTGGCCTTGCTAGTCAAAGGGGAGTTAGAAAAACTCCTGAATGTTGTTTTTATACAGGCTATTGATTATGCTGAATGGATCTCGAATGTAGTTCCAGTCACCAAGAAAGAAGCTACCAAAGTTAGGGTTTGCACAGACTTTAGAGATATTAACGCTGCATGCCCTAAAGATGATTTTCCTCTTCCAAACATGGATCAAATCATTGACTTTACTGCCGAAAGTGGAATGATGTCCCTAATGGATGGATTTTCTGGTTATAATCAGATCAGGATAGCTCCTGAAGATCAGGCTAAAACAACCTTTATTACCCCTTGGGGTACCTTTTGTTGGAAAGTGATGCCATTTGGTTTAAAGAATGCAGGCGCAACATATCAACGAGCCATGACTTATATCTTTCATGATATGATGCATGATATCCTACATGATTACGTAGATGATATTATAGCTCGCTCTATTAAAGAAGATGATCATTTAGATGATTTAAGAAAAGTATTTAATCGGTTAAGAGAATACCTTATTCGATTAAATCCAGCCAAATGCATATTCGGAGTTAAGTCCGGTAAACTATTAGGGGTTATAGTTTCTTTACGTGGCATCAAAATCGACCCTCTCAAGATTGTGGCTATCACTGATATGCCCGCACCTACCAATATATCTGAGTTACGAAGTTTACAAGGTAAACTTCAAGCCATCCGTCGCTTCATCGATAAGTCAGCGGACAAAACCGGTCCCTTTCTTAAGCTTCTTAAGAAGGATGTCCCTTTTAATTGGGATGACGAATGTAAGGAAGCTTTTGAACTTCTCAAACAATACCTCCTTAACCCACCTGTGCTTTCACCGCCTAGACCTGATCGCCCGTTTATCCTGTATATTTTAGCTTCAGCTTTTGCTTTAGGAGCTATGTTAGCTCAGCTTGATGATGAGAAGAAAGAACGTGCTAATTATTACATTAGCAGAACCCTCATCAGTTATGAAACCCGCTACACAGCATTAGAAAAACTATGTCTAGCAGTCATATTTTCTACGCAAAAATTATGCCATTATATGCTTAGTCAAAAAACTTATGTCATTGCTAAATATGATCCCTTGCGGTATCTCATGAGTCGACCTTATTTATCGGGTCGTACAACAAAGTGGGTTCTTGCTCTAAGCGAGTTTGAACTCACATTCATAGGACAGAAGTCTGTTAAGGGTCAAATCATAGTAGATCAATTAGTTGTTGCACCCTTAGAGTCTACCCATCCCCTCATCATTGAGTTTCCTGATGAATGCCTTCAATTAGAGGCAGACCATATTGAACAATGGTCCTTATACTTTGATGGAGCCCGATGCATGAGTGGGGCTGGTGCGGGTATTATTTTAATATCTCCACAAAAACATCTTATACCTTTGTCCTTCAAATTAACATTTGCTTGCACTAATAATACTGCTGAATACGAGGCTCTAATCCTTGGATTACGAGCTGCCTTGGCGCTAAAAATCAAACATCTGCTAGTTTTTGGTGATTCTCAACTTGTTATAAACCAAATTAATGAAGTTTATCAGACCAGAGATGATAAATTGTGCCCATATAAAGCATATGTTTTGCAATTGTTATCCTTGTTTGATAAAGTTACTTTGGAAGCTATTCCTCGAACTAGCAACCGTGCGGCTGATGCTATGGCCGTAGCTGCATCTCTTCTGCCCTTGGAGTTAGATGACGAATATGCCACCATCCTTATTCATCGACTCCAAGAACCCACTTCAAATAAGTCATGCTTAGAACCTTTGGATGTGTTTCTAATCAACGAAACTACTCCTGAACCTTGGTATACGGATATATTTGATTTTCTTCAAAATGGGACTTTCCCTGCCAATTCTAATAGAAACCAGCGATGGTTATTACGTAGACGAGCAAGTCGATTTGTAATAATTGGCAATACTTTATATAGGAGATCTTTTGAAGGTATCCTATTGAGATGTTTGAATCTAGAAGAATCCAAATCAGCTTTAAGTGAAGCCCACGATGGATCTTGTGGAGGACACTTCAGTGGTAGTGTCATTGCTAAAAAGCTCCTTAGGATAGGATACTTTTGGCCTACCATGGAAAATGATGCACATGATTATGTGCGCCATTGCGACAAGTGCCAGAAACATGCTGACCTTGTACATGCGCCTGCACAAGAGCTGCAGGCTATTTCATCTCCTTGGCCCTTTTCAAAATGGGGCTTAGACATTATTGGCAAAATTAATCCTGTGTCATCGGATGGACACAAATTCATCATAACCGCCACTGAGTATTTCACGAAGTGGGTTGAAGCTATGCCTTTAGCTTCCTGCACTGGAACACAAGTCTCTAAATTTATTTTTAATCAAATCATTTGTAGGTTTGGAATTCCTGCAAATCTCATCTCAGACAATGGAACTTGTTTCAAAAATAAATATGTTAAGAAGTTATGCCAAAAATATAAGATTCAACATCGCTGGTCCACTCCCTATTATCCTCAGGGTAATGGCCAAGCAGAAGCATCTAACAAAACCTTAATCAAAATTCTTAAAATATTGGTCAATAAATTGGTCGCGACTGGCACATTCAATTATATCCAACTTTGTGGGCATATCGCACTAGCGTTCGAACTCCCACTGGAACTTCACCTTTTGTCTTGGTTTATGGCGCTGAAGCTATTTTTCCCTTTGAATTAGAAGTTCCTTCTTTGGCTCTACTACTTCAAGATACCGAAGTAGGAGATGAATATCGAGGTGGCAGACTCGATCACTGGAACTCCTAGATGAAAAGCGCATCAATGCTTTGGAGCATCTTCGTGCCTACCAAAACAAGCTTAAAAGATCATATGCCAAGAAAGTTCGTCATCGATCCTTTGAGGTCGGTGACCTTGTTTTAAAAGAAAATCAAAAAAATACTAATGCAACTAAAGACCTTAAAGGTAAATTTGAGCCCAACTGGCTTGGACCATATATTATCACTGCTAAATTTGAATCGGGAGCATACAAATTAGCTACCTTAGATGGTAAAGATTTAAAAGAACCTATGAATATTATGCATCTTAAGCGATATTACGCATAAAATTTGGTTATTCCATCATTGTATATATTTGTTTTGTATATTATTTCCTTTTTAGTCTCTTATATAAAAAGTTTCAAAAAACAATCACATTGTATTTCTTTCAATTCATCAATTAAGATCAAAACATCCAAAAACATCCAAAATCATCAAAATCTTCAAAAACATCTTTTATTTTGTACTTCTCAAATTGTGACATATTGCAGTTATATTTTCAAGTTATTTTGGATAAATTAGCATTTATTTGGAATCCCGCACTTTCACATTCACATGAATAAATATCTTGATTTATTTGGCATGATTACTAATCTCTCTTATATCAAAGTCCACAAAATTCAATTAAATAAAGTTTGAGCACAGAGAATTGATCTTGTTATTTACTTAAGCCAAGCATATCCTTTCACAATAAAATGATTATATTTGTAATGTCCATGCTATGCTACATAGTAGAAGTGGTTTCTTGAGCGAAAAGTTTCCCCTGCTATCCTATCATGCACATGGTCTAGAATCTTTGAGAATTGACAAAAGGACAAGCTCACCCCTACCCGGAATAAAAATCCCTTGCTCTACAGCTAATCCGAGCAAGTATCCCTAGCATAGGAAGAAAAGAAAAGTTCAAGAAAAAGAGAAAAAGAAAAAGGTTATTTCAGCATTATCTCAAATATCAAAGCAAAAGTACAAAAAAAAAAAAAGCAAAAATACAAAAAGAGCAAAAGAGCAAAAGAGCAAAGCAAAAGCAAAAGCAATAAAATCCCTTTCCCTACCCATTGAAAAGAAAAGAAGGGTTGATGAGCTTGAATCCCTGGAATTCTCAATTATTCAAAAACTGTGAGGTAAGCCCCATAACAGGTGGTTTGTGCCCAACCCGCTTGGCCTTGGGTAACTCCTAGCGTGGTGATATGTCTGTCACATTAGCGACCTTCTTTTGTACGGACCTATGTCTGCTTATGGATTAGCTAGCTCTTGATAACCCGACTTACATAGTAGTTTGGTATGGTTATATGCATCTAAATCATGGTTAATGAACACTTATTTGGTTAATTCAAATCACTTGTATCAAATTATCTTGCTCAAAACTGGTAAATGCACAAAGCAATTGCACACACATTTGTATTTGAGAGATTTTGTGTATCATTATGATAAATCAAGATTGGTAATGAACTCACATACGCACATGGGATTCCTTATAAATCTAACTGTTGTCTTTAAGATACTTTGAAATATTTTTGCAAATTGTTTGGAATAATTTCATTTTCTTATTTGAGAACAGTTGTTTAGTATAAAGACAACTACATACATTTTCAAAAAAATCAAAATTTCTTTCAAAACATACACTCAAATCATATATATATTATCGACTTTCGTGACGATGGTATAGTTCCAAAACTTAAATTGGAATTTTATGCCTAGCGCAAGTCCTCATCTTCATATTATCTGTTTATTTTCAAAAATTAAAAAAAATCAACCATGCAATAAAACTATTATTTTCTTCTTTGGATTTCGCGATGATGGTATAAGTCTATACCTAAATATTCTATGCCTAGCGCAAACCATTGTACCAATTTTATTTCCCATTTATTTAAAAGCATAAAAACATGTGACTTAAATCATTATGTTACACAATTATGCTTTAACAACAACGCACATTGTTTCTATTTCATGTCATTATGTCAAAATTCAATTTTGCAATGATGGTATAATTCCTAGGGAATTATTCAAAAATTTTATCACACTTAGGAATTTATGCCTAGCAAAAATCATCTTTAATATATTTCATGCATTATATTTTCATGGAAATCTGAAAACAAATCACCATCATCATCATCATTTGCATCATCACAACAAAGTCTTAAGACAGTCTCTTAAGCACTCTTTTACTTTTAACAATATTTCTATCCTGGGATTAGCTTGACGACCGAGTGAGCGGCGACTCCATGAAATGGTCTATAATAGCGACAATGTCCTTTGAAATTATTGTTAAAAGTCCCCTTTTATTTTTTATCAAATCACATCACAACAACCAATTTGTTTACATCAGATTATTTCATTTAAATTTTAAAAGCATGACATTCAAACCATAATATTTCCAAACGACATAATTACATGAATCATCAAATCAATCACACCAAAACATTAAAGCATCATACAAACACATAAGACAAGTCATATGATCAAAAATATCTCATCTATATATATCTCAACAATATATGTACATCATATCAAAACTAGATTGGTATGCCACAATCTACATCTTGGCATACTCAATCCTCTCAATCATATATTCAGTCTATACAGTGTAGTAGCCTAGCCTCGAGAACCCCTCGAGCTCTCAGCCTCATCTCCTCCCCCGCCTGAGGTGGACGAGGTGGCCCCATCGTAGTATGTGTGGTACTGCGAGTCCTAGTCATCGATCGGGATGAAGTCCTCGATGACCCAACCCTGATCGGATCCGCAATGCCGACTGGTAGCTGTACCCTCTGACCCTCTAGCACCAGCTGGAAGTAGATACCCTGATAGAACGTGGTCTGAGCAATCGACCATGCCAGCTCCCGAGTGCTCGCTCCTCCGCTCCATGCTCTGAGGCGTGCAACCTCATCTCTAAGCTATGTAGCCTCAGCTCGATGGCGTGTAGCCTCATCCTGTAGAGTCTACACCTGTGCCTGGAGATGGACAGTCTTCGCCCGGAGAGTAGCCATCTCACTACTCTCTCCTGTGTCCACACCCTTGCCCTTATCGGGCGATGGTGGCCTCTCTCTCCATGGAGAAGGGGGTCTATCCTCCCTCCTCTCCCACTGTCATGGCCTCTGCTGAGCCTGTGGCCTCCTCTGCTCTCTCCCATCATGACCCTGTGCCACCTCAATGGCCGCCTGGTGCCGCCTCCCCATCCGATGCACAACTACATGAATCGGACCCTGAGCCCTCGTCATCCGAGGAGGGCGGATGCCTGTGTACCAGGCATCGTAGCCGTCGGCTACCCTTGCGTCGTCCCCATCCACTGGCTGGATCGGGGCGTCATCTGCATCCTGACTCTAGAAGCACTGCATATCTGGAGCCTCGCTAACTGTAGTGTTATCCCGGACGGTCCGAGAAAACTCGTAGTCTCTGAGAGATGGGATCCCCTGTTGTAGACCGAACTGCCTCAAAACTCGGTCGTAGCGGTGGAGCTCCACCTCTCCCCTCTCCATCCTCAGCCAACAGGTTCGCCTAACGTGAGCCAGCTCCTGTCCATCCTCGGCCCACCCTGGATGATCTCTCCAAGGCCTCCGGGTGATCTGGTCGGAGACAAGGTCATCAAGTAGTCTCCGGGACATTGGCAGATCTATCCGCCGTTGTGACCCTCTCGGAGCCACCGTAGAAAGCTCGGGGCCTCTCCCCATCAATCCCTATCAGTGGGAGCCCTACCGGCCTTCGCACCATGATGTGCTCCCAGCACCAAACCTGTAGTAGTGATGTCATGACCAGACATCGATCGCCCTTGTATACGACCCCATGTAGGATCCTATACAATCGGCATAGTACAAAGCTCCCCCAAGCAAACCTATACCCATGGTCTCTCATGTCGTAGACCACATCTGTCAGTAGCCATGGTACTCTGCATCCACTCTGATGGCATAGCAGCAGACCACCTACCACCCCAGCCAAAACTTGTGTCAGTCTAGATGCCCCAGGCATCTGGCGTAGCGACTCGATGTTCACTCCGCCCTTCTCCAGGGTGAAGCTCGGATTCTCCGCTACGTCGCATCATCACATGGCCCTGATTGGCCATGGGAGTTATTAGCCATCCTTGTATGGGGATCCTCAAAATCCTCCATACATCCTCCAATGTGGGAGTCATCTCCCTTGTCGGTAACCGAAAATAAGAAGAACCCGGATACCACCTCTCTGCTAGGGCTATCAATAGCCCCATATCTATAGACACCTATGGCATATCTGCCACATGCTGCAAGCCGACTTGAGCCAACTGATCTCGCTCTGCCTGAGATAGAGCTGCCAAGTCATCCCTTAGCCCATCGTATTTCCATTCTCTGCTCTTTAGTAATCCTCTCTACAACATAAACAACAAAACAATAAAAATCATTAATAAAATAGTGATTAAAAATGCAAGTAACACAAGTTCAATTTGAGCAAATTCGTCTCCTTTCCCCCCCCCCCCCCCCCCCCCCCCCCAAAAAAAAAAAAAAAAAAAAAAAAAAAAAAAAAAAAAAAAAAAAAAAAACCCCCTCCCTATTTTTCTTAATTTTATTCAAAAACAATTAAAAACATTTTAATTTTGCTTTTCCGCATTTTTACCTCAAACGTTCGATTTGGGTAAAAACACGGAGGGGGCACCATAGTAAGTTGTCGTACGATTCGACCTAGAATCGTCGCCTAAAAATGGGAATAATTTTTGCTTTCTCGTAGATCGAGAAGAACTCATCTTTAACGCATTTTCTTCAAAAAATTCGCTAAAGAGGGGGCAAAATGTAGCACCCCAAAATTGGCGCAGTAAACCTTAGCAATAATTAAAATTATCTTGGTAATAATTCAAATTCAAATTTTCAACCCCGAACCGCCTTTTAAACAACTTTCCCCATTTTTCGTGCCATTTTTAGGATTTGTTGTGACCGTTGGACGATATCGTCTCCGATCAGACGATATCGCCTCAGATCGGACGATTTCGTCTGGAGTAGAACGTCCAGACGATCTCGTCCCAAACTAATTTGTGCATAATTAGCTTTTGTTTCAACGGCGTCTCTAACCCGGGCAAAAGCGTGTCTGCGCGGTTAGAGACCTCCCCGTTGGAGATCTCCCAAATTGGGATGATCTCCAACCTCCCAACCTCCTTCCTATGCCTATTTAATCTTAGGCCCTCCCCTTGACATTCCCCTGGCTGAATTTTTCTGCACTTCGAGTTTTACATGCATTAGAATATCCTAGACTATTGTTTGCCTTTGTCCCTTTTCGAATTTTCTTGCAGGAACTTTGTTATTCTTCAACCGGAGCAAGCTCAGATCGTCATGAGATGATCCTGTCCAATTCGAGACGATTTCGTACCAATCCGAGATGATTTCGACTGCAGTCAACATTGGGGGCAATCAATGCCCTGAGTTTGCATTCTTTCTCCATTATTTACTATTTTTCTTTGCATTAGTTAAACTTATTATTATTTTGCATCCTGGAGTTCACCCATATAGTCTTAATGCATAATAAAATCATAAATTGTCATTAAATCATTGTAATGCACTCGTGTTTTTGTTTATTATTATCATTTTAATATTATTACTGTCATTCTACATCATTGCCCTCTGTTGGCATAGCTGCATTTTTTGTATTTTGTATCTATTTCTCTGATTGCAGGTCTCTGACGAATTCGTTAGATCTCAGACGATCTCTCGTCGGATCGTGAGGCGATCCTGACTACTTCAAGAATCAGAACCTCCATCAGACATCCGGATCAGGTATGGCTCTTTAATCTAGCTTATTCTCTCTATTTTTTGTTCAAATCTATTTTCTGTATTCATTTAAATCTGCATTTCATATAGAACAACTTAAATTCATTTGGCCAAACCTAGGAGTTGAATGATCAAACATAAAATTGAACACATCAAACACATTCCCAACCTAGGCGTGGAAACTGCCATTCAAAAGTTTCCTGGTGAACCCACCATCCATCGAAAAATCACCTTAATACACCTCCCCGAGAGGCGGGACCTTCGAAAGGCCTCTCAGTCCGAGGTATTGTCCCATCCTTCCCGCATCCCCCTTCCGGCGCGGATCCTTTAGCCTGAAGGTAAGGGTGCGAAAAATTTGGAACGATACAGTTACATAACTTCTCAGTTTGAGAAAAATAAGAAGAATAAGAAGGAGAAGAAGAAGAGAAGGGAGTTTTAGAAGAAAGAGATTGATGAGAAGTGGGATTAACGAAAGAAGTATTACAATATCTTCTTCGACCCTGTTGCTTTGTGGACACTTCATCTACTAAGCTACTTGAAGAAAAATGAGTCTCCTTATGTTGCACATAGAATTTCTCCTCCATAAGCTACACAAAGTTGAATGCATCATCCAACATAGTGCAAGTAGAATATTTCAGCTCCTTGTAAAGAGATGCAAGTAGACCACTATTGAATTTAGTAATCAACATCGCATCAGGATCAACAATGACAAGTAACACTCAGAGGCGGTTAAAGTGGTGAGTAAAATCTTGTACAAATTGTATTTTTCCTTGGCAAAATCTTAGCTATTGATTGAGTAAATCGTCCTCATAGTTGGATGAATAAAATGAAGCCTTTAAGGCTTTGCTTAGCTCCTCCCATGTTGTAATTGGATTTTGGCCTTTTTGGCGATTGGAGATGAGCACCTTGGCAAGATTGGAAGTTTGAGTTTGGCAAAGGGGACTTTTTGGGCATCAGGAGTATTAGTAAACTCAAACCAAGTCTCCATGTCAAGTATCCAACTGTTTAAGACATCGATATATCAAGAACCTTCATAGATTTTGACTTCACATCGAACATTAGGATGTTGGGAGGATGAGGAAGAAGTTTGAAGCAATTGCATCATGGAGGTTAATTCAACCATCTTTTCATTCTGGGTTGTAGTGATTTTAGCCATCTTTTCATTATGGGCTGTAGTAATTTTAACTAATTTCTCTGCTAGGCCCATGTTGGTGGCCATTGGTCTCCTAGGATTGGGCAAATGTTTGCTAGGTGCTAGTGCACTAGGAAAAAATGGGATCAACAATAAATATTATTTCAACTATTTAATGGACCCTCCCCTCCTATTGGAGATTGAACTCAAGACAACTATTAAAGGTAATTTTAAGGAGGGTAATTAGATAATTAATGAGCACCAATGATCAACTACTAGCTCAAGTTAAGACCACAAAGTTCAACGACTATCGCCCAACTGCAACAACTCCAATGGCTAGCACCCACTCAACAACTGCAATGACTAGTCAATAGTAAGCTTCAACGACACCCAATAATCGCTCCCTAATGACTAGTCAACAACAAGCTTCAATGACTCCCAATAACTGCTCCCCATGACTAGTCAAAATCAAACAAGTTACAATGGCTAGCCACTCCACACCATGGATCGTGTGGACAAGACATATTAGCAATTGGGAAACAAAGGATAATGCTAGAGGATAAGAGACATCAGTGACCAGGGAATAGACAAGAATGCAACACAAACTAAATAAGACATACCAACAACCAAGGAATAAAGGAAAACTCTAGTAGACAAGACATGTCAGCAACCAGGAACATACGAGAAGACGACATGAACCAATCAAGGGAGGCAGACATAGACAAGGCGATAGGGGAAGCATATGGGTATCAAGCAAGATAAGCGACGGTTAGACCAATAGGAGGGGTGGTTAGCCAACGTATGTTAGCTACCTTACTATAATTTTTTAGCATGAAAAAAATACCTATAGTTTTTGTATTATGACCAATGTGGGATAAATCATGATTTACGATTTTGTCCCATGCTATGTTCCTCCTTCGTCGATGATTTATATTTTCTAGTTTGATCAAGATTACTTGGTGTTCAATTATGATGTGTTTTTTGGAGCATTAATCCATGTTTTCTAGGTGTACATCTACTCTACAGAGTTCGTTTAGCCAGATCTAAACTTTTTGGCCATTTGTTGCTATTTTGGCTATATTTGGGCATCATTTTGCTACATCATTCTATTTGTTTGGAGTCGTTCTATCATTTCAATATTCCTTGGTGCTGACAATGTTTGTGACCTATACTTTTCCTATGCCTTCACTGCATCAACTCTCCTGGCATCGATCTTCACCCTAATCACCAGGTCTACCTTTCTTGGTGGCCTTGCAAAAATCGGCCTTAGGTTCATCTTTGTTGTAGTTTTTCTGGTGTGACACTATATCTATCGATGTCTATCAATTTTTAATGTCTTCTATTTTCTCTGGTGCACACTGCATTTTATTTTGCCGATCTAATCCAGTATTTAGTGACCATTCCCTATTTTCAACATTTTTGACGATCATACACTATCATCTGATACAACCCAACACTATTTGCTATGAATTGCATGACTCATAGTGCATTATTGATAGATCTCTACGCCCACATTGGCAACGATCATTACATGCTTGCTCGAATATGTTCTTGAAGACCCAATTTTGGTGCCTTTGGTAGCCATCCGATATCATATTAGAATAATATTTTGGCCCATTTCTATTCATTTTCGATGAACAATGACGATCTAGCATCACGTTCCAATTGCTTGCACTATAGTTTTATAGTTTTTTGGCCACCGATCATTGTTTTCCTCCTCGACACATTTTTTTATGGATGTGTAGTTAACGACGACCACTATCCACTATTCAAATAATTCCTCTAGTGTGTTTTCCAGCTGATTGGCTTCACCATGGTGATTGAACGACTTTTTGGTGGCCACCACAGTCATTTTAGTCATTATTATAGAGTTTTTGACTATAGAGTTTCTGACATCTTTGCAAATTCCAGTGCAAGCCAACCAAGTTCTAAAGTTTTTTTTTAATGGATAAAAATTTGTTGATTTTGTCTTGCGATCGTCGATGAAGGAGGAACATAGCATGGGACAAAATCATAAATTGTTATTTCTCCCACATTGGTCATAATACAAAAACTGTAGGTGTTTTTTAACACCAAACAATTATAGTAAGGTAGCTAGCGTATACTGGCTACCCACCCCTCTTGTTGGTCTAACCATCATTTGTCTTGCTTAATACTTGTTCGCTTCCCCTGTCACCTTATCCGTGTTTGCCTCCCTTGATTGGTTCATGTTGCTTTCTTGTCTATTCTTGGTCAATGCCATCTCTAATATGCCAGCATTATCCTTTGTTTCCCGATCATTGATGTGTCTTGTCCACACGATCCACGGTGTGGAGTGACTAGCCATTATAGTTTTTGAGTGGGCGCTAGCCGTTAGAGTTGTTACAGTTGGGCGATAGTCATTGAACTTCATCATCTTCACTTGAGCTAGTAGTTGACCGTTGGTGCTCATTAATTGACTAATTACCCTCCTTAAAATTACCTTCAATAGCTGTCTTGAGTTCAGTCTCCAATAGGAGGGGAGGGCCCATTAAATAGTTGAAACAAATTTTTGTTGTTGATACCATTTTTTCCTAGTGCACTCACACCTAGAAAAAATTTGCCTACTCCTAGTAGACCAATGACCACCAACATGATCCTAGCAGATAAATTGGCTGAAATTATTGTAGCCTAAAATGAAAATATGGTTGAAATCACTACAACCCAGAATGAAAAGATGGCTGAATTAACCGCCATGATGCAATTGCTTCAAACTTCTTCCTCATCCTCCCAAAGTCCTAATTTTTGATGTGAAGTAAAATTCTATGAAGGTTCTCGAGATCCCGATGTCTTAAACATTTGGATACTTGACATGGAGACTTGGTTTGAGTTTAGCAATACTCTTGATTCCCAAAAAGTCCCCTTTACCAAACTCAAACTTTCCAATCTTGCCAAGGTGCTCATCTCCAATCACCAACAAGGCCAAAACCCAATTACAACATGGGAGGAGCTAGTAAAAGCCTTAAAGGCTTAATTTTATCCATCCAAATATGAGGATGATTTAATCAATCAATTACTAAGACTTCACCAAGAAAAAATATTATTTGTGTAAGATTTTATTCACCACTTTAATCGCCTTCGAGTGTTACTTGCCATTGCTGATCTTGATGCGGTGTTAATTGTAAAATTCAAGAGTGGTCTACTTGCACTTCTTTACAGGGAGCTAAAATATTCTACTTGCACTACGTTGGATGATGCATTCAACTTTGCACAACTTGCGGAGGAGAAATTTGCTGCACAACATAAGGAGTCTCATTTTTCTTTAGGTAGCTCGATGGACGAAGTGTCCATGCAACAACAAGGTCAAAAAAGATATTCTAATACTTTTTCCATTAATCCTGCTTCTCATCAATCCCTTTCTTCTAAAACTCCCTTCTCTTCTTCTTCTCCTTCTTATTCTTCTTCTCTTTCTCAAATTGAGAAGTTCTATAACTATTGTAAAAAGAAAGGGCATGACAAAAATCAATGTCCTAACTTACAAAGGAAAAGAATTTATTTGTACAATCTGATGAGGACTCAAGTAATAACCCTACTGGTTGTGAAGAAGTGTATGAGGAGTTGAGAGGGCAATTGAACAATGTCACACTCATGAATCAAAAATTTCAAGGTGGTGACCGTGACCATCTGTTTATCACTAGTTCTCACCTCCTTCACAACTTTGCAGTATATTGTATAATCAACAATGGCTCACAAAATAATCTCATCGCGAAGTCCACTATCGATAGGCTAAAGCTTTCTATAGCCAAACATCCTAACCCCTACTCTCTTATATGGAAAGATATATACAACACCTCACATATTACACACACTTGCATAGTTGGATTTACATTTGGGACCAAGTTTAAGGATAAGGTGATTTGTGATGTCACCCAAATGGGTTGCTACTGGGTAAACCATACCAATGTTATAGACGTGCTCCTTATGATGCATTTAACAACACATACATTACAAAATGATAACAAGCATTATGTCATTGAAGCAACCAAGAAAACATATAATAATCTGCTCACTTGCAAACAAGCTCAAAAAGCCATTGATAATGCTCAAGCACTAGCACTATTTTTCATTTGGTAAAAAAAACACGTAAAAGAAAATGGGCATAAAATAACACTAAATCTCAGAATGCAGAAGTGAAAAAATATTGCATGTATGAAAATGTATTTGAGGAGCCCACTACTTTACCACTTGAAAGAGCAATTAATCATACAATTGAGATAATTCGAGTAGCACCCCTTCCAAATATTCCATTGTACAGACAATCCATTCTACAGTATGATTAAATAAAGAAACAATTACAAGAATTATTGAATAAGGGTTTCATAAAAACCAAAACTTCTCCTTGTGCTTCAACAATTTTGCTTGCTTTAAAAAAAGATGGTACTTGGATATTATGTATTGATTTCATGGCATTAAATAAAATAACAATAAAAAATAGGTATCCACTTCCTCCCATTGATGACTTGTTAGATCAACTCCAAGGGGCTAAATTCTTCAACAAAATTGATCTTAAGAGTGGATATCATCAAGTTAGAATACAAGCAGAGGATACGTGGAAAATAACTTCCAAGACAAATATGGGATTGTTTAAATGGTTGGTTATGCCCTTTGGCCTCACCAATGCTCCAACTACATTTATGAGGCTCATGAATGAAGTATTCCATGAGTGCCTTGATCAATATGTAATCATTTATTTTGATGATATCCTGATCTTCTCCAAAATTGGCCTAAATAATTAGTTGTTTGCAAGCTTGAACAAATGCTCCTTTGCCCAAACATCCATTTCATACCTCGGCTTCATCATCAATGTCGAAGGTATCCATGTTGATCTTGTCAAGGTAGAAGTTCTTCTCAATTGGCCTTCTCTGACAAACATCATTGAACTCCGCATTTTCTTGGCCTTGCTAATTTCTACCATAAATTCATCCCAGGTTACTCAACCATTGCTGCTCCATTACATTATTTGACTAAGGCTAAATCTGTTTTTCATTGGATAAATGCCCACAATCAAGATTTTTTCACTATCAAAGATAAGCTTTGTTTAGCCCTTATTTTGGCCATTCCTGATCTTCGACAACCATTTGAAATCGAAACTGATACCTCTCAATTTGCTCTTGATGTTGTTCTCAAACAAAATGGTCATCCAATAGCTTATCATTTAGATTCCTTTTCCACAACAAAAAAAAATAACCCCACTTATGATAAGGAACTCTATGCCTTAGTACAAGCTATAAAATATTGGTGTCACTACCTTCTTGGTAAAGAAACTATTGTCCACACAGATCATTTGCCCTTGCAGTTTCTTCAATCCCAAACAAAGATCCAAGAAGCACACCACATGAAATGGGCCTCCTATCTTCAACAGTTTCACTTAGTCATCAAATACAAGAAGGAAAGTCAAAATTCTATTGTCGATTGTCTCAGTCGCCCTCCATTTGCTCAAGCCTTAACCATAGTCACTACATCTCATTTAGCCTTCCAATCTTGGCTTGCTGAGTATCCTAATGATCCTGAATTTGCCATAGTTTATCAAAAATTACAACATCCATCCTCCTCTAATTTAAGTCCCTTTCAGGATTTCCATATTAAGGAGGGATTTCTTTATCGTCTAGATAAAATTTGTGTTCCCACTGAGAGCAGACCATCCCTTTTGTGAGAGGTTCATTCCACCCTCTATGGAGGTCATTTTGGTAAGCATAAGACCCTTCACCATTTGCAAAGATTTTTCTATTGGCCACACATGCAACGAGATGTTCTCAAATACTTACGTCCAACCGTAATATTGGTCTTAGTATACCCTTACCCATTGCGTCACATCCTTGGGAAAGTATATCTATGAATCTTGTCAATGGTTTCCCCATGACTATCCATCAACATGATTGTGTCTTTGTCATAGTCGATCGTTTCAGTAAGATGGTTAAGTTCATTCCATGTCAAAAAATAAGTTCTACTACAGACTTAGACCACCTATTATTTGATGTAGTTTGGTGCTCCTTTGGCCTTCCCACAAGAATTATGTTCGATCGTGATTCCTATTTTGTCGATCATTTTTGGAGGTCTTTGTAGAAAATATTAGGTGTGTCCCTTAATTTTTCCATAGCTTTTCATACACAGTGTGATGGTCAAACATAAGTCGTTAATCGTACATTTGTCAACCATGCATCACCAACCAAGTGAGATCTTAGTCTAACTCATATTGAGCATGCATATAATAGGGTTTTCCATTCATCCACATGTCATAGTCCTTTTGAGGTCTATCTAGGTTTTCAACCTGTCACTCCATATGAGTTACCCTTGGTACTTCTGTCTCCACTCATAGTCCACATGCAGAAAGAACAACATAAAGCACAGTCATTCATACAACACTTGTAGTAGCTCTAGTCCAAGGTTGTTCACATCTTGTAGAAAATACAAAAATAGCAAAAATAGGCCATGGATCGTCATAGTGTTCCACATTCATTTCAGATTGTGACCGTGTCTGGTTGTACCTTGATCGTAAGAGATTTTAAAAAAAGACACATAACAAGATCAAACCTCTATGTTATGGGCCTTACACCATCATTCAATAGTTGTCCGAGAATGCATTTCGATTGGATCTTCCAACACACTTGGGTATCCATGATGTTGTCAATGTTGATCTACTTTACCCATATCATGAGTCCACATTAGAGAGCCCATCGACCATTAGTAATCCTATCGATGTTGTTCCAGATTTCCAGTTACCATTAGAGGAGGTATGTTTGTTAAATACCAGGACTCGACATATTCACTAGGGTTCATCCACTTCATATCTAGTTGCACACCATGGAGAAAATATTTTTGGTATGAATGCAATCTTCTGTTTTCATCATGCAATTCTTATATTTTACTCTCGAGTGTTACTTTTGTATCAGTGGTATTAGAGCTGAGCATTGGATTGGCAAGTATCTTCTTCCTCTAGGTTAGTTTGGTTCAAAAGAGGAATGAGAAAACCATCAGTGGATCTTGACTTTGGAGAAACACTCTTTCCTTTCTCACAAATGCATTCGAGCACTCATTCAAAATATTTTGCTAGGGTCCTCGACCTTCAGCTCTCCAGGGTTCCTCTGATCCCAACACTCGACTCTTGATCCAAGTTCTCACATTTGGATTTATCATTCCTTGACAGCTAGATGCAGTTCTACAAATCCTTGCATCTTTTTGACTCTTCGTTTGTTGTATTTTCTAGTTTGATCGAGAATCCTTGGTGCTCAGTTACAACATGTTGTTTGGAGTATTGAGTCATGTTTTTTAGGTATACATCTGCTCTATGGAGTTCGTTTGGCCAAATATAATTTTTTTGGCCATTTGCTACTATTTCAGCTGTATTTGAGCATCATTTTGTTGCATCGTTCCATTTGTTTGGAGTCATTCAATGATTTCAACGTTCCTTGGTGGGCATAATGGTTGTGACCTACACTTTTTCTACTCCTTCACCGCATTAACTCTCCTAGCATCAACCTGCACCCTACTCACCAGATCTACCTTTCTCGATGACCTTATAAAAACTGGCCTATGGTTCATCTTTGCTACAATTTTTATGGTGCGAAACTATATCTATCGATGTCTATCAATTTTTTGACATCTTCTATTTTCTCTGGTGCACATTGCATTTTGTTCTGATGATATGATCTAGTCTTTGATGACCATTCCTTGTTTTCAATGTTTTTGATGATTGTACATTATCATCCAATGCAACCCAACAATGTTCATTACAAATTACATGACCTGGAGTGCATTATCGATAGATCTCTACACCCACATTGGTTATGATCATTGCACACCTACTCGACTCTGTTCTTGAAGACCCAATTTTGGTGCCTTTGGTAGCCATATGACATCATATCAGAACAATATTTTGGCCCTATTTATGTTCATTTTCGATGAACAAAAATGATCTATCATCATGTTTCAATTGCTTACACTACAGTTTTGTAGTTTTTTGACCATCGATCACTATTTTTCTCCTTGGTATGTTTTTCGATGGATGTGCACTTAATGACGACCATTATCCACTATTCAAATAATCCCTCTGGTATGTTTCTCAGCTACTCAGATTTACCATGATGATTGTAAGACTTTCTGGTGGCCATCACAGTTATTTTTGGCATTATTTTAGAGTTTTTGACATCTCTATAAATTTCGGTGGGGGTCAACCAAGTTTTTAGTTGCATAAAATCCAAGTTTTAAAGTTTTTTTAACTTTTTTGTGGATAAAAAATTATTGATGTCATCTTGCGATTGTCGATGAAGGAGGAACATAGCGTGGGGAAAAATTACAAATCATGATTTATCCCACATTGGTCATAATATAAAAATTGTAGGTATTTTTAACGCTAAACAATTATAGTAAGGTAGCCAGTATACGCTGGATACCCACCCCTCCTGTTGGTCTAACCCTCGTTTGTCCTGCTTGATAACCATCTGTTTCCCCTGTCGCCTTATTCGCGTCTGGCTCCATTGATTTTTTCGTGCTGCTTTCTCATCTATTTCTAGTCACTAACGTGTCTTGTCTACAAGCATTGTCCTCTGTTTCCTGGTTGCTGACGTGTCTTGTCTAGTTCGTGTCACCTCATATATTCCTTAGTCATTGACGTCTCTTATTCTCTAGTGTTGTCCTCTGTTTCTTAGTTGTTGACATGTTTTGTCCACACAATCCACTATGTGGAGTGGCTAGCCATTATAACTTGTTTGACTTCAACTAGTCATTGCTAGTTATGTCTTCGACTAGTCGTGGGGAGCAGTTATTGGGCACCGTTGAAGCTTGTTATTGACTAGTAATTGGGGAGTGGTTATTGGGTGTCGTTGAAGCTTACTGTTGACTATCCATTACAGTTGTTGAGTGGGTGCTAGTCATTGGAGTTGTAGTTGGGTAATAGTCATTGAATTCCATGGTCTTCACTTGAGCTAGTAGTTGATCATTGATGCTCATTAATTTCTTGATTACCCTCCTTAAAATTACCTTCAATAGTTGTCTTCAGTCTCAAATGGGAGGGAAGGGCCCATTAAATATTTGAAACAAATTTTTTCTGTTGATCCTATTGTTGCCTAGTGCACTAGCACCTAGCAAACATTTACCCACTCCTAGTAGACCAATGATCGCCAGCATGGCCCTAGTAAAGAAATTGGTTGAAATCACTACAACCTAGAATGAAAGGATGGCTAAAATCACTACAGCCCAGAACGAAAGGATGGCTAAAATCACTGCATCCCAGAATGAAAAGATGGCTGAATTAATCGCCATGATACAATTACTTCAAACTTATTCCTCATCCTCCCAATGTCCTAATTTTTGATGTGAAGTCAAAGTCTACGAAGTTTATCAATATCTCTATGTATTAAACAATTGGATACTTAACATGGAGACTTGGTTTAAGTTTAGTAATACTCCTGATGCCCAAAAAGTCTCCTTTGCAAAAATCAAACTTTCCAATCTTGCTAAGGTGCTCATCTCCAATTTCCAATAAGGCAAAAACCCAATTACAACATGGGAGGATCTAGTTAAAGCATTAAAGGCTTCGTTTTATCCATCCAACTATGAGGATGATTTACTCGATCAATGGCTAAGACTTCGCCAAGGACAAAGATAATCTATGCAATATTTTATTCACCACTTTAACCGCCTTCGAGTGTTACTTGCCATTGCTGACCCTGATGCAGTGTTAATTGCAAAATTCAAGAGTGGTCTACTTGCATCTCTTTATTGGGAGCTAAAATATTATACTTACACTGCGTTGGATGATGCATTCAACTTTGCACAGCTTGCAAAGGAGAAATTCGTTGCACAACATAAGGAGTCTCATTTTTCTTTAAGTAGCTCGGTGGATGAAGTGTCCATGCAGCAACAGGGTCAAAGAATATATTCTAATACTTCTTCCATTAATCCCGCTTCTCATCAATCCATTTATTCTAAAACTCCCTTCTCTTCTTCTTCTCCTTCTTATTCTTCTTATATTTATCAAATTGAGAAGTTCTGTAACTATTGTAAAAAGAAAGGGCATGACAAAAATCAATGTCCTAACTTACAAAGGAAAAAGAATTTGTTTGTACAATCTGATGAGGACTCAAGTGATAACCTCATCAAGGCTACTGGTCATGAAGAAGTGTATAAGGAGTTGAGATGATAATTGAAAAATATCACACTCATGAATCAAAATTCTTAAGGTGGTGACCATGATCATCTGTTTGTCACTAGAGCTCACCTCCTTCACAACTTTGTAGTAGATTGTATAATCGACAATGGATCGCAAAAGAATCTCATCGCGAAGTCCATTGTCGATAGGCTAAAGATTTCTACAACCAAACATCCTCACCCCTACTCTCTTGGATGGAAAGATAGCTACAACACATCACATATTACACACACTTTCATAGTTGGATTTACATTTGGGCCCAAGTTTAAGGATAAGGTGATTTGTGATGTCACCCAAATATATTGATGTGTATTGCTACTCGGTAAACCATACCAATATGATAGGCATGCTACTTATGATGCATTTAACAACACATATACATTACAAAAAGATAACAAGCATTATCTTATTGAAGTAACAAAGCAAACATCTAATATTCTGCTTACTTGCAGACAAGATTGAAAAGCCACTAATAATGCTCAAGCACTAGCACTAATTTTCATTCAACAACAAGAGCATGTAAAAGAAAAGGGGCATAAAAACAACACTAAATATCAGAATGCACAAGTGAACAAAAATTGCATAAATATGAAAATGTATTTCAAGATCCCACTACTTTACCACTTGAAAGAGCAATTAATCATACAATTGAGATAATCAAAGTAGCACCTCTTCCAAATGTTCCAATGTATAGGCAATCCATTCTATTGTATGATGAAGTAAAGAAACAATCATAGGAATTATTGGATAAGGGTTTCATAAAACCTAGCACTTCTCCTTGTGCTACACCAATTTTGCTTGTTCTAAAAAAATATGGTACTTGGAGATTTTGTATTGATTTCAGGGCACTAAATAAAATAACAATAAAAAATATGTATCCACTTCCTCGCATTGATGACTTGTTAGATCAACTCCAAAGGGCTAAATTATTCAACAAACTTGATCTTAAGAGTGGCTATCATCAAGTTAGAATACAAGCAGAGGATACTTGGAAAACAAATTTCAAGACAAATATGGGATTCTTTGAATGGTTGGTTATGCCCTTTGGCCTCACCAATGCTCCAGCTACATTTATGAAGCTCATGAATGAAGTCTTCCATGAGTGCTGTAATCAATATGTAATCATTTATCTTGATATCCTAATATTTTCCAAAACTTGGCCCGAACATTTACACCATCTTGAGAATGTCCTTACTATCCTTCAAAATAATTAGTTATTTGCAAGCTTGAACAAATACTCCTTTTCGCAAACATCCATTTCATCCCTCAGCTTCATCATCAATGCCGAAGGTATCTAGGTTGATCCTGTCAAGGTAGAAATTCTTCTCAATTGGCCTTCTCCCACAAACATCACTGAACTTCATAGTTTTCTTGGCCTTGTTAACTTCTATTATAAATTCATCCCATGTTACTCAACCATTGTTGCTCCATTGCATTACTTGACTAAGGCCAAATCTATTTTTCATTGGATAAATGCCCATAGCCAAGATTTTTCCACTCTCAAAGATAAGTTTTGTTCAACCCCTATTTTGGCAATTCCTGATCTTCGATAGCCATTTGAAATCGAAAATGATGCATCTCAATTTGCTCTCGATGATGTTCTCAAACAAAATGACCATCGAATAGCTTATCATTCAGAGTCCTTTTCCACAAAACAACAAAATTACTTCATTTATGATAAGGAAATCTATGCCTTAGTCCAAGCTATAAAATATTGGAGTCACTATCTTCTTGGTAAAGAAACTATTGTCCACACAAATCGTTTGCCCTTGCAATTTCTTCAATCCAAAAAAAGATCCAAGAAGCACGCCACATGAAATAGGCCTCATATCTTCAACAATTTTACTTAGTCATCAAATACAAAAAGGGATGTCAAAATTTTGTTGTCGATTGTCTCAGTTGCCCCCCATCTGATCAAGCCTTAACCATAGTCACTACCTCTCATCTAGCCTTTCAATCTTGGCCTGCTAAGTATCCTAATGCTCCTAACTTTGCAATAGTTTATAAAAAATTACTGCATTCATCCTCCTCTAATTTAAGTCCCTTTCAGGATTTCCATCTCAAGGAGGGGTTACTTTACCATCTAAATAAACTTTGTGTTCCCATTGAGAGCAGACCATCCCTTTTAAGAGAGGCTCATTCCATATTTTATGGAGGTCATTTTGGCAAGCATAAGACCCTTCACCATTTGCAAATATTTTTCTATTGGCCACACATGCAACGAGATGTTCTCAAATACTTAAAATAGTGTCCTATGTAGTCTATCTAAGTCATCCGATCGTAAGCTTGTTTTTAGTATGACCTTACCTATTGCATCATGTCCTTGGAAAAGTATCTCTATAGATCTTGTCAGTGGTTTCCCATGACTCCATCAACATGATTGTGTCTTTGTCATTGTCAACCATTTCAATAAGATGACTAAGTTCATTCCATGTTGAAAAATAAGTTCTGCTACAGACTTAGCCCACTTGTTCTTTGATGTAGTCTGACGTTCCTTTGGTCTTGCCACAAGTATTGTGTTTGATTGTGATTCCCATTTTGTCGGTCATTTCTAGAGGTCTTTGTGGAAACTGTTAGGTGTATCCCTTAATTTTTCCATAAATTTTCATCCATAATCTTATGGTCAAGCAGAAGTTATCAATAGTACACTTGTATAGAGTCTTCGAGTCTACCACCATGTGTCACCAGCCAAGTGGGATATCAGTCTAACTCATATTGAGCATGCATATAATAGGTTTATCCATTCATCCATAGGTAATAGTCCTTTTGAGGTCTATCTAGGGTTTCAACCTATCCCTCCATATGAGTTACCCTTAGCACTTCTATTTCCACTCACAGTCCACAATGTAGAAAGAACAAGATAAAGCACATTTATTCATACATCACCTATAGTAGCTCCATTATAAGGTTGTTCACATCCTGCAAAAACATAGCAACAATAGAAACAGGCCATGGACCATCACCGTGTTCCATATTTCTTTTAGATTCATGATCGTGTCTGGTTGTACCTTGATTGTAAGAGATTTCCAAAAAAAATACATAGCAAGATCAAACTTCTTTGCTATGGGCCTTACACCATCATTTAACATTTTTTCAAGAATTTATTTTTATTGGACCTTCTAGCACACTTGGGTATCCATGATGTTGTCAATGTTGATCTACTCTACCCATATCATGGGTCCACATTAGAGAGCCCACCGACCATCAATAATCCTGTCGATGTTGTTCCAAATTTCTAGTTACCATTGGAGGAAAACCATCTATTCGACACCATGAATCGACACACTCGCCAAGGTTCATCTACTTTGTATCTGGTTGCACGTCGTGAAGAAAATATTTTTTGTATGAATGTAATATTTAGTTTTCATTATGAAATTCTTGTGTTTTGCTCTCGAGAGTTACTTTCGTATCAGTGGTATCAGAGCTAAGCATTAGATTGATGAGTATCTTCTTCCTCTAGGCCATTCTAGTTCAAAAGAAGAACAAGAAAACCACTAGCATATCTTGGCTTCGGAGAAACACTCTTTCATTTCTCGCAAATGCATTTGGGCACTTCTCATTCAAAAAATTTCATTAGGGTCCTCGACCTTTAGCTCACCAAGGTTCCTCTAACCCAACCCTCGGCTCTTGATCCAAGTTCTCACACTTGGATTTGTCATTCCTTGACAACTTAATGCAGTTCTGCAAATCCTTGCATGTTTTTTACTCTTCGTTCATTGCATTTTCTAGTTTGATCAGGAATCCTTAGTGCTTAGTTATGACATGTTATTTGGAGTATTGAGTTGTATTTTTTGGGTGTACATCTGCTCTACATAGTTTGTTTCACTAGATATAAACTTTTTGGCCATTTTTAGCTATTTTGGCAGCATTTGACCATCATTTTGCTGCATTGTTCCATTTTTTTTGAGCCGTTCTATAATTTCAATGCTCCTTGGTGTTGATAGTGGTTTTGACTTACACTTTTCTTACACATTCACCACATCAACTCTCTTGGCATCGATATGCACCCTAATCACCAGGTCTACCTTTCTCGACGACCCTGTAAAAACTGACCTGCGATTCATATTTGTTGTAGTTTTTCTGGTGCAACACTATCTCTACCAACATTTGTCGATTTTTTGATGTCTTATAGTTTCTCTGGTGCACATTGTATTTTTTTTGGCGATCTAATCCAGTCTCTGGTGACCATTCCTTGTTTTCAATATTTTTTATAATCGCACACTATCATCCGACGTGGCCAACACTGTTCACTATGAATTTCATGACTCGAAGTGTATTATCGATAGATATTTGTGCCCACATTAGCGATGATCATTACACACCTGCTCAACTTCGTTCTTTAAGACTAGATTTTGGTAACTTTGACAGCCATCCGACATCATATCAAAATAATATTTCAGCCTTGTTTCTATTTATTTTCTATGAAAAACGATGATTTGGCATCATTTTCTAATTGCTCGCACTATAGTTTTGTAGTTTTTTGGCCATCGATCATTTTTTTCCTCCTCAACATATTTTTTGGTGGATGTGCACTTAATGGTAACCACTATATAGTATTCAAATAATTTCTCTAGTATGTTTCCCTATTGCTCGACTTCACCACGGTGACTGTGAGGCTTTCGACATTGTTCTAGAGTTTCTAACATCTCTGCATATTTTGGAGAGGGCCAACCAAGTTTTCGACAACATAAAATCCAAGTTCTAAAGTTTTTTTAACTTTTCTATGGATAAAAAATTATCGGCATCATCTTACGATCATTAGCGAAGGAGGAACATAGCATGGGATAAAATCGTAAATCGTGATTTATCCAAAATTGGTCATAATACAAAAACTATAGGTATTTTTTTAACGCAAAACAATTATAGTAAGGTAGCCAGCGTATGCTAGCTACCCACCCCTCCTGTTGGTCTAACCATTGTTTGTCCTACTTGATACCTGTTCGCTTCCCCTGTTGTCTTGTCCACATCTGCCTCCCTTGATTGGTTCATGCCGCTTTCTCGTCTATTCTTGATGTATCTTGTCTGCTAGAGTTGTTCTCTATTCCTCGATTGCTTACTTGTCTTGTTTGGTTTGTACCACCTTGTTGTCTATTCCTCAGTCACTAATATCTCTTGTCCACTAGCATTGTCCTTTGTTTCTTGATATTTAACATGTCTTATCCACATGATCCATGGTGTGGAGTGGCTAGCCATTGTAACTTGTTTGACTTCAACTAGCCATTGCTAGTTTTGTCTTTGACTAGTCGTGGGGAGCGATTATTAGGTGCTATTGAAGCTTACTATTTACTAGTCATTGGAGAATGGTTAGTGGGAGTTATTGAAGCTTACTATTGACTAACCATTACAGTTGTTGAGTGGGTTCTAGCCATTGGAGTTGTTGCAGTTGGGTGATATCCATTGAACTTTGTGGTCTTCAATTGAGCTAGTAGTTGATAATTGGTGCTCATTAATTACCTAATTACCCTTATTAAAATTACCTTCAATATTTGTCTTGAGTTCAATCTCCAATAGGAGGGGAGGGCCCATTAAATAGTTGAAACAAATTTTTGCTATTGATCCCATTTTTGCCTAGTGCACTGGAATCTAGCAAACATTTACCCACTCCCAGTAGACCAATGGTCACCAACTTGGACCTAGCAAAGAAATTGGCCAAAATCAATGTAGCCCATAATGAAAATATGGCTAAAATCACTGTAGACTAGAATGAAAATATGGTTGAATTAACCACCATGATGCAATTGCTTCAAACTTCTTCCTCATCCTCCCAACATCCTAATGTTCGATGTGAATTCAAAGTCTATGAAGGCTCTTGAGATCTCGATGTCTTAAACAGTTGGATACTTAACATGGGGACTTGGTTTGAGTTTACTAATACTCCTGATGCCCAAAAAGTCCCCTTTGCCAAACTCAAACTTTCCAATATTGCCAAGGTCTTCATATCCAATCGCCAACAAGGCCAAAACCTAATTATAACATGGGAGAAGCTTGTCAAAATCTTAAATGCTTCATTTTATCCATCCAACTATGCAGACAATTTACTCAATCAATGACTAAGACTTCACCAAGGAAAAAGTCAATATGTGTAAGATTTTATTCACCACTTTAATCTCCTTTGAGTGTTACTTGCCATTGCTGATCCTAATGCAGTGTTAATGACAAAATTCAAGAGTGGTCTACTTACACCTATTTACAAGGAGTTGAAATATTATATTTGCACTAAGTTGGATGATGCATTCAGCTTTGCATAGCTTGTGAAGGAGAAATTTATTGCGTAGCATAAGGAGCCTCATTTTTCTTCAGGTAGCTCGGTAGACGAAGTGTCCATGGAGCAATAGGGCTGAAGAAGATATTCTAATACTTCTTCCATTAATCCCACTTCTCATCAATACCTTTATTCTAAAACTCCCTTCTCTTCTTCTTCTCCTTCTTATTCTTCTTCTTTTTCTCAAACTAAGAAGTTTTGTAACTATTGTAAAAAAAAAGGCATGAAAAAAATCAATGTCCTAACTTACAAAGGAAGAAGAAATTGTTTGTACAGTATGACGGGCTTAAGTGATAACCCCATCAAGGCTACTAGTCGTGGATAAGTGTATGCTACATACCAAACCTAGCCGTCGGCTAGGTTCTCCAAGTGCATAATAAATTCATATTTATTAGGGTAGTTGTTTAATTAATTCATTTATCTCATCTTTGCTTTTTATTATCTGCGTATTCGCACTTTGCCTTCACGGCGGGATCTGCCCTCCTAGTGGCAATTGATTTTAATTAATTACATTCATTTCCTCGCATTCCGTATTCGATTGATTTACTTTGATCTGGTTGTATGGTTGAATAATAATATTAATTCCATCTCAGGATAAGTAGAAGGCGTTGCCTTCCAAGTGGTATCAGGTTGGTACGATCCAACGCACCTGGGGAGACAATTCGTTTGAATTACGTAGTCCCAGACGCTATGGAGTTCTGTGTTCTCACTCGTCGGACATTCGTCGAAGCCATGCAACAGACTTATATCCGACATTTTCAATTGTCGACCTTTCGTTGAAGCATTGCCACCAAATTCCACGTACATATAAACGACGTCTCGCCAACGCGTATTACAACTTACGCAGAGTTGCCATATCAAGCATCACAGAGACAGATATACCGTCCGAGCTTACCGGGCGGGGAGAATCCAACCCCAAGAGCGTCTAAATCTGCCCATCGCAACAGTAATTAAAGAAATCCTTTCGATCGCGGCCGATTAAATCAAAAAACCAGCAAATTCGTGCACTGCAAACCCAGGTTTATAACGAACGACATCGTCCAATCACAACACGCGAATATCGGTGAATTAATCGCGTTACTAAGGTACAAATTTATTTTTAATTTTCTTTTGGGATCTTTATCCCACACGTCTTGTACAGCGGACAAGCGACGGTTTATAAATCTGAACGCGTACTAAGTTAGATGTGACTTAGGTCACATAGAGCTTCTCCCTCGCGATTGGTTGGCGTCGTGTTCATCAGCATTATCCTTCTATCACTGTCGTGTTTGTCAGTCGGTGTTTTGAGTGTGTCTCGCTGTCTCGTGTCGTGTCTTCAGTATTTAGTTCATCCGCATGTCGTGTCTTCAGTTCATCCACGTGTCGTGTCTTTAGTCTTTAGTTCGTCTGCGTGTCGTGTCTTCAATTTGTCCATGTGTCGTGTCTTCAGTTTGCCCCTGTGTTCTGAGTGTGTTTTGTGTCTCGTGTCTTCAGTTGATCTTGTTGTCCGCATGTCTTCAGTTTGATCTTGTCGTCCGCGTGTATTCAATTTGACACTGTCATGTTCGCGTCTCATTCCGTCGTGTCACGTCAGTTGTTCTTGATTGGTCTAGTCGTTGTCGGTATTAGCAATTGTCCAAAGTTGTCCAAATCGTCTAAAACTTGTCAACATTATCAAAATTGCTGAAAGTCGTCAAAAGTGGCTGTTAAGGAGGTGAGCCAATAAAATTCAAATCCGCGTCGCAGTTGGAGCGACAGTTGAAGCGGAATCCACATTTTTGCTAAATTCAACCAAATTTTGCAGCAGTTGAAGCGGAATCCTAAGCAGGTTATGTTAACAAGTGCATGAGCAAAAGGTGGACCAAAGGTTCTGACGGTCGATTATCAAGCTCGAAAACGACCAATAACAACGCAAGAAGACCTAATCGAAGCCCAGGTACAAAAAATTCTCCTTCTCCTTTCAAAATTGGTAGTTATAATCCACATCATCCACTGGTAGATCCTATGGCTACTAACCCTCCCCCAACTCACGACAACATCACACAAGGAGACTCAAGTAACTCGGCCATTTCCAACGATGAAGCTCTTCGACTCTTAATAGATGGTATGCAAGAAATTAGTGCCAACCTAAAAACCCTAGTGAGCGCACAAAACCAGCGTAATCCCAATACTAATCCCCACAATCACTCCCATGCCCAAAGGAATGAAGAAAATGACACTCAGGATGACGATTGGGAACAACAAGGAGGCAATTCGGATAATTACAGGGATCGCTATCATAGACAGCGGTATAACCAAGATCAGGAAAGGGATATGGGTTATCACCAACCGAGAGGCCCTAATAATTTTCCACGCATTGATATGCCCACTTTTGAGGGTCATGATCCTCGTGGTTGGATAGCCAAAATGGAAGGCATTCTCGACTTATACCAAA
This sequence comes from Wollemia nobilis, assembly GCA_028583015.1. Classification (NCBI taxonomy): domain Eukaryota; kingdom Viridiplantae; phylum Streptophyta; class Pinopsida; order Araucariales; family Araucariaceae; genus Wollemia; species Wollemia nobilis. The sequence continues at coordinate 2,161,691 of JAQPPZ010005450.1, forward strand.
TTAAGGAATTTGATAAAGTCCCTTTCGTTGCATCAAAATTAGGCACTGAGGCCTACCAATGGTTCGTATGGCTTAAGCGAGAGAAAGGAGCTACTATTAACTGGAAAAAATTCACTACTTACTTTTTAGAAAGATTTGATGAAGGAGCTACATCGTCATACACAGTAAGATTGTTATCTCTTAAACAAGAAGGTTCGGTTAGCGAGTTTGTTTCGGAATTCACCAGTTTACTACCATATACATTAGACCTCAGCCCCGACACAGTGGTGGGAGCTTTTCGCAATGGATTGAAAGAAAATATTAGGGTGGAGGTGGACATTCAAAATCCAACCGCACTGAACGATTGTATAAGAATAGCCAAGCTGGTCGAGAAGAGAATTCAGTTGTATGCACGGCGTGAAACCTATAGTCGTCCTCCATATCGCAACAATTCCTTTCGTAGAAATGATCAACCATCAAGATACTTTTGCTATAAATGTCGCACTCATCATCCCGGGGAACAAGCATGTGCCCAAAAACAAAACTTTCATATTGAGTGTGATCAATATGAAGGAGAAGAAGGACGAAACTTACCAACAAGAAGAACCTATGCAAGAAGAACTACCAATTACTCTAGAAGAGAAGGAAGAGGATACAATGGCGATCTCCGTACATGCCCTCATGGGGTTAACCGCCCACCATACCATCAAGGTACCAGGATTTCTCCGACAGAAAAAGGTGAATGTGCTAATTGATTTCGGCAGTACCCACAATTTTATCGACATCAAAACAACAAAAGCTTTGAATCTATTCATTAACTCTTCCAACAAAGACAAATTCCAGGTTCTAGTGGCCAACGGGGTGAACGCGCAATGTGTTGGTCGAACATCTCAAGTTTCCATAAAAATGGGTACTTATACCTGGTTTGGATCCCTTTTCGTCATGAATTTAGGGAACTCTGATGTCATTTTGGGAGTTGAATGGTTGGAAACATTAGACACGGTTAGCTTCAATTTCAAAAAATTATTTGTGGAATGGAAGGAAAACGGACGAGTCATTCGCTTACAAGGCATTACTACTCCTCCATCACAAATGGTGAGCTCTCATAGTATGGAGAAGATGTTAAAAAAGGGTGGATATGGATTTATAGCTCAAATTAATTGTTTGGAAAAACAATCTCGAGCAACTTCGGATATTACTGCTCCAGATTTACGAGACATCGTAACAAATTACGAAGAGGTTTTCCAAGAACCTAAAGGATTACCACCTAAACGATCTCATGACCATGCCATCCATTTGGTTCCAGGGAGTGTCCCACCTAACAATCGTCCTTACCGCTATCCTCAACCACAAAAGACAGAAATCGAACAGATCGTTCAGGATCTGCTAGATCATGGAGTCATTCGTCACAACACTAGCCCTTATTCCTCACCTGTAGTTCTGGCTCGACGAAAAGATAACTCTTGGCGTATGTGTCCCGATTTTCGTTCTCTCAATAAACTCACTATCAAGGACAAATTTCCTATCCCTGTCATAGATGACCTACTAGATGAGTTGCATGGTGCAAAATTTTTTACAAAATTAGACCTTCGCTCAGGATTTCACCAAATCCGTGTCCGAGAAGAAGATATTCCCAAAACTGCTTTTCGTACTCATGAAGGTCATTACGAATTTTTGGTCATGCCTTTTGGTCTCACCAATGCACCATCCACTTTCCAAAGTCTCATGAACCAAGTGTTTCGTCCATTCCTCCGTAAGTTTGTGTTAGTTTTTTTTTGATGACATTCTCATATATAGCCAAACATGGAAGGATCATTTACATCATGTGGATAAAGCCCTTCACATTTTACACAAAGAAAAGTTATTTGTCAAACGTTCCAAATGTTCATTTGGTGTCCAAGAAGTCGAGTATCTTGGTCATATAGTTTCACACGAGGGCGTCAAAGTTGATCCCAATAAGATTAAGGCAATTCAAGAGTGGCCTTTACCTAAAACCATCAAGAAACTTCATGGTTTTTTGGGTCTCACGGGCTACTATCGCAAGTTTGTACAAAATTATGGTAAGATTGCAGCACCTCTCACAGCACTCACAAAGAAGGATGCTTTTCGTTGGTCGGAAGAGGCTACTCAAGCCTTCGAAGCTCTTAAGGAGGCCATGTGTACAACTCCAGTATTAGCAACCCCCAATTTTCACAAACCATTTATTATCGAATGTGATGCGTCTGGAACAGGAATTGGGGCTATATTAATGCAAGAAGGTCATCCGTTGGCATTTGAAAGTAAACGGCTCTCCGGGAAAAATTTGGGAAGATCGACTTACGAAAAAGAAATGTTGGCTATTCTTCATGCAGTAGAAAAATGGAGACACTACCTAATCAGTAGCCGCTTCATTATCAAAACAGATCATAGTAGTCTCAAACATTTTCTTGAGCAGAGGTTTTCCTATCCGGAACAAAATAAGTGGTTAACCAAACTATTGGGTTATGATTTTGTTATCGAATACAAGAAGGGGAAGGAAAATGTAGCTGTCGATGCGCTATCCAGGAAATATGAAGACGAAGTAGTCATTAACGCTATTTCAGGTCCTTGCTCCCAATGGGTGAATCAATTACAAGATGAATGGTTGTCCAATAGCGAAACTGCTCAGATAATTCAAGAATTATCTATTGGGTCCTCTAAACACCCTTTGTTCTCTTATGAAGATAAAATCCTCCGGAAGAAGAACCGCATTTACATTCCACACAACTCAGAACTCAAATCAAAGATCCTAGACGAATCGCACGCTTCTCCATCAGCGGGACATTCAAGATTTTTGAAAACATATTTAAGGATCAAACAATCATTTTGTTGGAAAGGATTAAAAGCCGAAGTCAAACAATGGGTAGCAGAATGCGAAGTTTGCCAGCGCAATAAAGGAGAGACAGTCAAATCACCAGGGTTATTACAACCCTTACCCATCCCTGAACGTCGGTGGGAACATATATCCATGGATTTTATTGAAGGTCTTCCAAAGTCGGAAGGCGGGACGAGTAATCTTCGTAGTGGTAGATCGGTTATCCAAATACGCTCACTTTCAGGCTTTACAACATCCATTTTCCGCAAGCAAGGTGGCAAAGGTATTTATGGATTCAATTTTCAAATTACATGGTATGCCAAAAAATATTGTAAGTGATAGAGATCCCATCTTCACTAGTAACTTTTGGCGAGAATTATTTCGACTTAGTGGTACCAAATTAAACATGTCCTCAGCTTACCATCCCCAGACAGATGGGCAAACAGAAGTAGTTAACAAATGTTTGGGTACATACTTACGATGTTTCGTTCAAGATAAACAATATCAATGGAGCCAATGGCTAGCAATGGCGGAATGGTGGTACAACACTTCTTACCATTATTCAATTAAGATGTCTCCCTTTGAAGCATTGTATGGAACCAAGCCTCCAATTGTAGCAGATTACGTCCCGGGTTCATCCAAAGTAGACAAAGTGGATGATTGGTTTCAACAAAGGCAGTCTACACTCACCATACTCAAAGAGAATTTATTCCAAGCACAAAATCGCATGAAACAACAACAAGACTTGCACCGATCAGAACGAACTTTTAATGTCGGTGACAAGGTTTTCCTAAGGTTGCAACCTTACAAACAAGCATCGTTAAGGATAAAGACCAGTCAAAAGTTGGCACCACGATTCTATGGTCCTTACAAAATTGTGCGCCGCATTGGAGAAGTAGCCTATCAGTTAGAGCTACCTTCATCATCACGAATACACCCGGTATTTCATGTTTCATGTCTCAAAAAGGTAATTGGTCAGAAAGTGCAAAGTCAATCAGAATTACCAGTGCTCGATGAGGAAGGACGCATACATCTCCAACCTGAAGATATATTACAACATAGAATACGAAGACTAAGATCGCGCCAGATTCAAGAATTTCTCATCAAATGGCAAGACCTACCAGAGGAAGATGCCACATGGGAACACGAAAGTATTTTCCAGACATTTCCAGCTTTGAGGACAAAGCTTTCCGAGGAGGGGAGTCATGCTACATACCAAACCTAGCCGTCGGCTAGGTTCTCCAAGTGTTTAATAAATTCATATTTATTAGGGTAGTTGTTGAATTAATTGAATTATCTCATCTTTGCTATTTTATCTCTGCGTATTCGCACTTTGCCTTCACGGCGGGATCTGCCCTCCTAGTGGCAATTGATTTTAATTAATTACATTCATATTCCTCGCATTCCGTATTCGATTGATTTACTTGTTCTGGTTGTATGGTTGAATAATAATAATTAATTCCATTTAAAGATAAGTAGAAGGCGTTGCCTTCCAATGTATGAGGAGTTGAGAGGGCAATTGAATAATGTCACACTCATAAATCAAACTTCTCAATGTGGTGACTGTGACCATCTGTTTGTCACTAGAGCTCACCTCCTTAACAACTTTGCTGTAGATTGTATAATTGACAATGGCTCACAAAAGAATCTTATCGCGAAGTCCATTGTCGATAGGCTAAAGCTTCCTACAACCAAACATCCTCACCCCTACTCTCTTAGGTTGAAGGATAGCAACAACACCTCACATATTACACACACTTGCACAGTTGGGTTTACATTTGGTCCCAATTTTAAGGATAAGGTGACTTGTGATGTCACCCAAATGGATTGTTGTGGATTTCTATTGGGTAAACCATACCAATATGATAGACGTGCTACTTATGATGCATTTAACAACACATATACATTACAAAAGGATAACAAGAATTATATCTTTGAAGCAACAAAGTAAACATCTAATATTATGCTAACTTGCATACAATATCGAAGAGCCACTAATAATGCTCAAGCACTAGCACTAATTTTCATTCGAAAACAAGAGCACGTAAAAGAAAAAGGGCATAAAACCAACACTAAATCTCATAATGTACAAGTGAAAAAATATTGCATAAATATAAAAATGTATTTCAAGAGCCCACTACTTTACCACCTGAAAGAGTAATTAATCATACAATTGATATAATTCCAGAAACACCTCTTCCAAATGTTACAATCTACAAAAAATCCATTCTAAAGTATGACGAAATAAGGAAAGAATTACAGGAATTATTGAATAAGGGTTTCATAAAACCCAACACTTCTCCTTGTGCTTCACCAATTTTGCTTGTTCTAAAAAATATGGTACTTGGAGATTCTATATTGATTTAGGGCACTAAATAAAATAACAATAAAAAATATGTATCCACTTCCTCACATTGATGACTTGTTAGATCAACTCCAAGGGGCTAAATTCTTCAGTAAACTTGATCTTAAGAGTGGCTATCATCAAGTTTGAATACAAGCATAGGATACGTGGAAAACAAATTTCAATACAAATATGGGATTGTTTGAATGGTTGGTTATGTCCTTTGGCCTCACTAATGCTCCAACTACATTTATGAGGCTAATGAATGAAGTCTTCCACGAGTGCCTTGATCAATATGTAATCATATATCTTGATGATATCCTGATATTTTTCAAAACTTGGCTCAAACATTTACAACATCTTGAGAATGTCCTTGTTATCCTTCAAAATAATCAGTTGTTTGCAAGCTTGAACAAATACTCCTTTGCCCAAACATCCATTTTATACCTCGACTTCATCATCAATACCGAAGGTATCCAACTTGATCCTGTCAAGGTAGAAGTTCTTCTCAATTGACCTTATCCCACAAACACCACTGAACTCTACAATTTTATTGGCCTTGCTAACTTCTACCGTAAATTTATACCAGGTTACTCAACCATTGCTGCTCCATTGCATTCTTTGACTAAGGCCAAATCTATTTTTCATTGGACAAATACCCATAGCCAAGCTTTTTCAACTCTTAAAGATAAGCTTTGTCTTAGTATGCCCTTACCCATTGCGTCATGTCCTTGGAAAAGTATATCTATGGATCTTGTTAGTGGTTTCCCCATTATTTTTCGTCAACATGATTGTGTCTTTGTCATAGTCAACCATTTCAGTTAGATGGCTAAGTTCATTCCATGTCAAAAATAAGTTCTACTACAGACTTAGCCCACCTGTTATTTGATGTAGTCTAGCGCTCCTTTGGTCTTCCTACAAGTATTGTGTTCGATCATGATTCCCATTTTATCAGTCATTTATGGAGGTCTTTGTGAAAACTATTAGGTGTATCCCTTAAATTTTCCATGGATTTTCATCTACAATCTTATGGTCAATCAGAAGTCATCAATCATACACTTGTCTAGAGTCTTCGAGTCTACCACCATGCATCACCAGCCAAGTGGGATCTTAGTCTAACTCATATTGAGCATGCATATAATAGGGTTATCCATTCATCCATAGGTCATAGTCCTTTTGAGTTCTATCTAAGGTTTCAACCTATCACTCCATATGAGTTACCCTTGGCACTTCCATCTCCACTCATAGTATACATGTAGAAAGAACATGATAAAGCACAATTGTTCATACAATACCTAAAACAACTCCAGTCCAAGGTTTTTCACATCCTGCAAAAAATACAACAGTAGTAGAAACAAGCCATGGACCGTCATCGTGTTCCACATTCCTTTTAGATTGGTGATCGCATTTGGTTGTACCTTGATCATAAAATATTTCCAGAAAAGACACATAACAAGATCAAACCTCTCCACTATGAGCCTTACACCATCATTCAACAGTTATCCAAGAATGCATTCTGATTGGATCTTCCAACACACTTGGGTATCAATGATGTTGTCAATGTTGATCTACTTCACCCATATCATGAGTCCACATTAGAGAGCCCATCGACCATCAGTCATCCTATCGATGCTATTCCAGATTTCTAGTTACCATTAGAGGAGGTCCGTATGTTCAACACCAGGACTCAATACACTCACCAGGGTTCATCCACTTCGTATCTAGTTGCATGCCACGAGGAAAATATTTTTGGCATGAATGCAATCTTCAATTTTCATTATGCAATTCTTGTGTTTTGCTCTTGAGTGTTACTTTTGTATTATTGTTCAAAAACTTTCGCTAGGGTTCCCAACCTTCATCTCGCCAAGGTTTCTCTGACCTCAACCCTCAGCTCTTGATCCAAGTTCAAACACTTTAATTTGTCATTCCTTAACAACTCGATGTAGTTATGCAAACCATTGCATCTTTATGACTCTTCGTTTGTTGCATTTTCCAATTTGATCAAGAATCCTTGGTGCTTAGTTACGACGTGTTGTTTGGAGTATTGAGCCATGTTTTTTGGGTGTGCATCTCCTCTATAGAGTTCATTTGGCCAGATATGAACTTTATGGTCATTTACTATAATTTTGGTCGCATTTGACCATCATTTTGTTACATCATTCTATTTTTTTGGAGTCGTTATCTCATTTTAGCGTTCTTTGGTGCTGACAGTGGTTATGACTTGCACTTTTCCTACACCTTCATTGCATCAATTCTCCTAGCATTGATCTGCACCCTAATCACCAGGTCTATCTTTCTCGACAACCCTATGAAAACTGATCTATGATTCATCTTTGCTACAAATTTTTCTAGCGTAACACTATATCTAGCGACGTCTATCGATTTTTTGATGTCTTATATTTTCTTTGGTGCACACTATATTTTGTTTAGACGATCTGATCCAGTCTTCGATGACCATTCCTTAATTTTGATGTTTTCAATGATCATACACTATCATTCGACATGGCCCAACTCTATTTGTTGTGAATTGCATGATCCATAGTGCATTATTGATAAATCTCTATGCGTACATTGGCAATGATCATTGCACACCTGCTCGACTCTGTTCTTGAAAACCCGAGTTTGGTGCCTTTAGAAGCCATTCGATATAAAATCAGAATAATATTCAAACCCCATTTCTATTCATTTTTGATGAACAATGATGATCTGGTGTCACGTTTCAATTACTCGCACTACAATTTTATAGTTTTTTGGCCATCGATCGCTGTTTTCCTCCTCAAAATATTTTTTGTTGGATGAGCACTTAATGGTGACCACTATTCATTATTCAAATAATCTCTTTGGTATGTTTCCCAATTGCTCAGCTTCACCATGATGACTGTAAGACTTTCTAGTGGCCACCACAGTCATTTTTGGTGTTGTTTTGGAGTTTTTGACATCTCTGCAAATTTTGGAGCGGGCCAACCTGGTTTTGACAGCATAAAATCCAATTTCTAAAGTTTTTTTAACTTTTGATGGATAAAAATTTATCGGCATCATATTGTGATCGTCGACGAAGGAGTAATATAGAATGGGAAAAAATTACACATCATGATTTGTCTCACATTGGTCATAATATAAAAATTGTAGGTGTTTTTTAATGCCAAACAATTATAGTAAGGTAGCCAACGTACATTGGCTACCCACCCCTCTTGTTGGTCTAACCACTATATGTCCTACTTGATACCCATCCACTTTCCCTATCACCGTATCCACGTCTACCTCCCTTGATTGGTTTGTATCACATTCTTATCTGTTCTTGGTTGCTGACGTGTCTTATCTGCTAGCATTGTCCTCTATTTCTTGGTTGTTGACGTGTCTTGTCTAATTCGTGTTGCCTTCTCATCTATTCCTCGATCAATGATGTCTCTTATCTTCTAGCGTTGTCCTCTATTTCTCGATCGCTAACGTGTCTTGTCCACATGATCCATGGTATGGAGTGACTAGCCATTGTAACTTGTTTGACTTTGACTAGCCATTGTCGGTTATGTCTTAGACTAGCCGTGGAGAGCAATTATTGGGCACCATTCAAGCTTGTAATTGACTAGCCATTAGGGAGCATTTATTGGGTGTCATTGAAGCTTACTGTTGACTAGTAGTTGTAATTGTTGAGTGGGTGCTAGCCATTGGAGTTGTTACAGTTGGGCAATAGCCATTGAAATTTGTGGTCTTCACTTGAGCTAGTAGTTGACTGTTGGTGCTCATTAATTTCCTAATTACTCTACTTAAAATTCCCTTCAATAGTTGTCTTGAGTTCAGTCTCCAATAGGAGGGATGGCCCATTAAATTGTTGAAACAAATTTTTGTTGTTGATCCTATTTTTGCGTAGTGCACTAGCACCTAGTAAACATTTGCCCACTCTTAGTAGACCAATGACCATGAGCATGGCCCTAGAGAAGAAATTGACTAAAATCACTGTAGCCTAGAATAAAAATTTGGCTAAAATCACTATAGCCCAGAATGAAAAGATGGCTAAATTAATCGCCATGATGTAATTTCTTTGAACTTCTTCCTCATCCTCCCAACGTCCTAATATTTGATGTGAAGTCAAAGTCTATGAAGGTTCTCGAGATCCCAATGTCTTAAACATTTGGATACTTGACATGGATGCTTAGTTTGAGTTTAGTAATACTCTTGATGCCCAAAAAGTCCCCTTTGCCAAACTCAAACTTCCAATCTTGCCAAGGTGCTCATCTCCAATCGTCAACAAGCCCAAAACCCAATTACAACATGGGAGGAGCTAGTCAAAGTCTTAAAGGCTTCATTTTATCCATCCAACTATGAGGACAATTTACTCAATCAATGGCTAAGACTTTGCCAAGAAAAAAAACAATTTGTGCAAGATTTTATTCACCACTTTAACCACCTCCAAGTGTTACTTGCCATTGTTGATCCTAATACGATGTTAGTTGCAAAATTCAAGAGTGGTCTACTTGCATCTCTTTACAACGATTTGAAATATTCTACTTGCACTATGTTGGATAATGCATTCAACTTTGCATAGCTTACGAAGGAGAAATTTGTTGCACAGCATAAGGAGCCTCATTTTTTTTTAGGTAGCTCGATAGATGAAGTGTCCACGGAGTAATAGGGCTGAAGAAGATATTCTAATACTTCTTCCATTAATCTCACTTCTTATCAATCCCTTTATTATAAAACTTCCTTCTCTTCTTCTTCTCCTTCTTATTCTTCTTTTCTCAAATTGAGAAGTTTTATAACTATTGTAAAAAGAAAGGGCATGACAAAAATTAATGTCCTAACTTACGAAGTAAGCATAATTTGTTTGTACAATATGATGAGGGCTCAAGTGATAACCCCATCAAGGCTACTGGTCGTGAAGAAGTGTATGAATAGTTGAGAGGGCAATTGAGAAATGTCACACTCATGAATCAAAATTCTCAAGGTGATGACCATGACCATATGTTTGTCACAAGAGCTCACCCCCTTCACAACTTTGTAATAGATTGTATAATCAACAATGGCTCGCAAAAGAATCTCATCATGAAGTCCATTATCGATAGGCTAAATATTCCTTCAACTAAAAATGCTCACCCCTACTCTCTTGGGTGGAAGGATAGCAACAACATCTCGTAGATTACACAAACTTTCATAGTTGGATTTATATTTGGGCCCATGTTTAAGGATAAGGTGACTTGTGATGTCACCCAAATGGATTACTATGGATTGCTACTGGGTAAACCATACCAATATGATAAACGTGCTACTTAGGATGCATTTAACAACACATATACATTACAAAAGGATAACTATAGCACCCTAAAATTGGTGTATTTAAACCATAAGTAAAAAGTAAAAATATGAATTTTAACCTTGAAATCGCTCGTTAATCGCTCACCTCATTTTTTGCACCATTTTTAGAAGTTGTTTTGACTGTTGGACGATATCGTCGTCGATCTGACGATATCGTCCCAAATCGGACGAATTCGTTTGGGACAGAACGTCTAGATGATTTCGTCCCAAAATCAAATTTTCATAATTAGCTTCTATTTCAATGACCTCTCCAACTTGGGCAGAAGTGTGTCTGCACGGTTGGAGATTCCCACATCGAGGATCTCTCAGATTGGGATGATCCCCAACCTCCTAACCTCCTCCTAATCCTATATAAACTAGGATTTTTCTAGTTTATCCCCCTGGATGATTCTCTGATATCCTGATCCCTTGGATCCTCTGATTTCCCTAACTCCCTCCCTGATCTCCCATCATTCGCATTTGTGTTTTCAAGTTTTTATTGTAGGATTTCACTGTGTTTCAGTCAGATATAGCTCGAATCGTCGCAGGCGATTCCACCATAATTTTAGACGATCCTGTCAAGATCGACGACGATCTCGTACGATTGTAGATGATCTTGACTGCAATTTAGCTTGGGGGCAATCAGAGTCCCGAGTTTGCATTTTCTATCTTGTTTCTTTATTTATTGGTGCATTAGATTAATTTACTTCTGTTTTGCATCTTGGAGTTCACCTCATTTAGCATAATTGCATGATAAAATTCAAAATAACTTACCAAAACATTGCATCTCATTTAAATTGATATATGGATTTGTTATTTAAGCATCTACACTCTTATTTCTGTCACTTTACATCATTCTTGCAATAGTATTTTTGGTTTTTGGTGTCTGTTTTCTTGATTGCAGGTTTTTGATGAATTCGTCAGGTCGCTGACGATCTTGGGTGATCTCAGACGATCAACTGTGATTTGGGATGATTCTGTACAATTACAGACGATCCTGTCATATCCAAGATGATCTGGACTCCTACAAGCTTCAAAATATTCATCAGACATCAGAAGTTATGTGTACTCTTCTCCATTTAACATATTCTCTGCATTTAATCGCATTAGGATTCATTTATGTTTGTTGTCTTCATATAAATCAGAATTTTCATATAGAATAGCTTAGCTTCATTTTGGCCAACCTAGGAATCCGAATTATTGAACATAAAATGAACAAATCAAACCCATTCTCAACCTAGGCATGGAAACTGCCACTCAAAGTTTCCTGGTGAACCCCACCATCCGTCGAAAATTCACCTTTATACCCCTCCCCCGAGAGGCGTGACCTTCAAAGGGCCTCTCTGTCCGAGGTATTGTTCCATCCTTTTTGCATCCCCCTTTCGGGCATAGATCCTTTAGCCTGAAGGTAAGGGTGCAAAAAATTTGGGCGATACAATAACAAGCATTATATTATTGAAGAAATAAAGCAAATATTTAATATTCTGCTCACTTGCAGATAAGCTCGAAGAGCCACTAATAAATCTCAAGCACTAGCACTAATTTTCATTCAAAAATAAGAGCACGTAAAAGAAAATGGGTATAAAAACAACACTAAATCTCAAAATGCACAAGTGAATTAAATATTGCATAAATATAAAAATGTATTTTAGGAGCCCACTACTTTACCATCTAAAAGAGCAATTAATCATACAATTGAGATAATTCTAGCAACACCTCTTCCAAATGTTCCAATGTACAGGTAATCCATTCTATAGTGTGACAAAATAAGGAAACAATTACAAGAATTATTGGATAAGGGTTTCATAAAATCCATCACTTCTCCCTGTGCTTCACCAATTTTGCTTGTTCTAAACAAATATGGTACTTGGAGATTTTGTATTGATTTCAGGGCATTAAATAAAATGACAATAAAAAATAGGTATCCACTTCCTGGCATTTATGACTTGTTTTTTTTTTGAAAAAAAATGAAAAACTTGTATTAATACAAAGAACAATTACAAGCGGGAGAGAACACATCCCAACCAAGAACAGCAAGCAGCCCAACAAGAGAAGAGCACAAAGGCAACCCAGCACAACACAGAGCAAAGAAATCAACTGGGCACGAAAAAACGACATGTCGCGAGATCGCGACAGTCAACCCCGTCTCCCCCACTGCGGTGCCAACAGGCGCGAAAACGCAACATGTTGCGAAATCGCGACATGTCGCGAAATCGTGACATGTTGCGTTTTCGCGCTGTTGGCATCGCAATGGGGGAGACGGGGTTGACTGTCGCGAGATCGCGACAGTCAACCCCGTCTCCCCCACTGCGGTGCCAACAGGCGCGAAAATGCAACATGTTGCAAAATCGCGACATGTTGCGATATCGCGACATGTCGCGATATCGCGACATGTCGCGAAATCGTGACATGTCGCAAAGTCACGACGACAGCACCCACCTGCAACCCTTCGACAAAAATGTCGCGAAATCGCGACGAATTCAACATGTAGCAACCAGATCGCAAAAGCGTCGCGATATCGCGACAGTTTTCGCCAACCCGCTGGAAAGCCAAAATTGTCGCGATTTCGCGACGGGTTATCCTTATGACACCAAACCGCCAAAAGTGTCGCGATATCGCGACGATTTTTCCTTTCGGCTCCCAGTTCTCAAAACTGTCGCGAAATCGCAACGAAAAATCCTCACGGCACTCAGTTCTCAAAACTGTCGCGATATCATGACGAATTTTCCACTTAGCACTCCATCTGCGAAAGTGTCGCGATATCGCGACAATTTTACCAGTTAGCACTAAATTGCCAAAACTGTCGCGAAATCGTGACCACATAACCAGGCGCCTTCCCCAAGGGCCCCGATGGCGAGACATGTCACGATGGCGTGACATGTCACGAAATCGTGACAAAAACCCGTCCAAGGCCGAGAAGGCACAACCTGTCGCGATATCGCGACATGTCGCGAAATCGCGACATGTCGCGATATCGCGACAAAAACCCGGAAGAGGCCGAAAGGGCGCAACCTGTCGCAATATCGCGACATGTCGCGATATCACGACAGAAACCAACCTTAACAAAAAAACACAGCCCATCATTTTAGAAAACGTTCAAGGCCTTGTCGAATCTCTGCATCCTCCACAGGCATGTCACTGTGCAGCTACATCCCAACCTCCCTTTCAGCACCCATCTTAGCAAGGAAATCGGCCGCCGTATTGAGATCCCGATTCACATAGACAGGTATCACATCATCTAATTCCCTCCAAAGCTCTTTGATTTGGGAAACTAAGATCCGCAACCTCCAAGATTTCGAGACAAAGTTTCTCATACAATCAAGAGCACCCACCAAAATTTGGGAGTCAGACTCAATAATAATCTTCCTGTGTCCTTTTTTGGCAGCCCAGAAGGAGGCAGATTTAATGGCAAAGGCCTCGGCTTCATTGTTTGTGGCACATCCTAGACCCTGCAGTTCCCAATAGAGCAAAGACCCAGCATGATCGCGGCACACAACTCCAATTCCAACACTTCCCGGATTGCCTTTAGCCGCTCCATCAGTATTGATTTTGATCCATCCTTCAGGAGGAGGTTTCCAACTACCACTCACCTGTCTTTGTTGAAAAACAACTCCCTCGTCCAAAGACTCAGAAGCAGACTGAATTTCCCCCTCGGTATGAATGGCAACCGTTTTCGCCACTTTGCTCCAAATGACTTGCCATATTCCTTCTAAAGAGGAGAAGGTTTCACGAAAAATACGGGCATTTCTCTCCAACCAAACCTGCCACCAGATAAAAAATAAACCAAGCTCCCAGCCAATTCGAAGAGCATTGGATTTAAATCTACCTTTCTTCCAGCTTTCCCAAATGTTTTTTTGGGACAAGACCCCAATAGCCTGAAGTTTAAAGTGGGAGAACCAGCGCTTCCAGATCTGTCGTGTGAAAGAACATTCAAACATTAGATGATCCGCCGTTTCCTCCTGCTTATGGCATAACACACATTGGGAGGGGCCAATGATGCCTCTGAGTCTGAGATTGTCATAGGTGAGAATTCCATTATGCAAAAGCGCCGTGCGAAGAAGTTCACTTTCGGCCGACCCTGGGGATGCCATATCTTTCTCCAGTCAAGAACCAAAAAAGAGGGTGGAGGGGGCTCTGGGAGGATCTCACCATATCCTTATTTCACAGTATAAACCCCAAGGCTTCCATAGCCCCAGGCCAGTTCATCCGCCTCATCTCTCCCAGTAAGAAACCGTTCTGCCAAGATTTTTCCCAAAGTAGGTACCAACTCCGGAGGGATAGGTATTGGCCACTCATCCAGCCGTTTAAACTTTAAGAACTTGTAGTCCCCCAAATGACTAGTGTTAAAGTAGCTCTCAATTTGAATCCATCCCTTATCTTCTAAAGTAGATTTTATCGGTTGCAATTCAGGAAAAACAACAATAATGGGAGGATTCTGGTCCCAGGAATCAGTCCAGAACCGAGCCTTATCCCCTTGCCCCACTTTCCAAAAAAGTTGATCTTTGATGAGTTGAGCTCCAAGCTTGAGTGCCTGCCACACTGGTGATCCAAAACCTTCCAGTGGAAAGCGGCCCACATCATTAGGATGGACAGAACCCAGGTATTTGCTAGAGAGAATTCTCATCGAAGAGGGATGTTGGCTGAGAAATCCACCTCCAGTACAGTTTGCCAGCCAAAGCCTTGTTGTTAAACTTGGAGCTTCTTAGTCCCAAATCCCCTTTTTCCTTGGGTTGGGTAACCTTGTCCCAGCCAACAAAGGCCCATTTCCTCTCTCCCAGGCACCTTCCCATAGAAAGCTTCTGGCCATTTTATCCAGCTCTTTCCAAATAGACTGGGGAGCAGCCAGGACGGAGAATTTATAAATTGGCATGGCCTGAATAATTGACTGCAAAAAAGTTAGATGACCCCCATAACTTAACCATCTATTAGACCAATGGTTCATTCTATCGTTGATGCCATCCAAAAGGTCCTTCCAAACATCAATTTTTAGTTTTTTGAAATGGAGAGGGACCCCCAGATAGACTAATGGGAGAGAGGTCCGAGTGAAACCTAAAATCTCAATAACTCATCTCCTGTAACCGTTGATCAATATTGAAGAAGATCACTTTGGATTTATTGTCATTGATGACTTGATTAGAGGCCCGGAGGTAGACATTTAGAGTATCTCTGATTCTTCTTGCTTCCCTAAGGCTGGCCACTCCCACCAATCTAGTATCATCTACAAACTGTAAATGTGTCAAAACTTCAGCCCCGACCTTAAAACCTGTTATCTGACCTTGAAGTCTTCTTTTCAGAAAGAGTCTGCCCAATCCTTTAGCCAAGATGAGGAAGAGATAAGGAGAGCAAGGGTCTCCTTGCCGCAATCCTCGAGAGGCACCAAAAGGAGGCGAGGGAAGTCCCTTGATAAGAACAGAGTAAGAAGGCGAAGAAATACGACTCATGACCCAGTCTGTCCAGTCCTGAGAGAAACCAAAGGCAGTCAACATCTTTGCCAGGAAACCCCACTCCACCCTGTCATAAGCCTTGGACATATCCAGTTTAATGAACATTCCTTTGTTCCCTGTTTGGTGCATTGAATGGATAGCCTCCTGAGCAAGAATCACTCCATCCAAAATTTGCCTCCCTTCAACAAAACCCCCTTGCTCCGAGGAAATTATATTATGCAGAATAGGTTTTAACCTTTCAGCCATAATCTTTGTAATTATTTTATAGATCACATTGCATAAGGCAATAGGTCTAAAATCAGATAAATGAACCCCTCCTGCTCCTTTTGGAATTAAAGTAATGAATGTATGATTTAGAGCCTTGAGCATTCTTTTATTGGTTCTGGAATCCTCAGTGACAGCTAGAACATCTTCCTCCAGGGAATCCCAAAAGGCTTGAAAGAACTCAATAGGGAAGCCATCAGGACCAGGCGATTTACCAGTACTCATCCCAAAGACCACCTTCTTAAGTTCATCTTTATTTATAGGTCTAAGTAGAGCCTGGTTTTCTTCAGGAGAGATTAAAGAAGGAATGACAAGCAATAACTTCATCTTGGGCTGCCCCATCTTGCTCCATACTTTCCTTAAAGAGTTTTGAGAAATACTCCATTGAGTGGAAGTGCATACCAGGAAGAGTGTCAAAAGAGTATCCATTCTCATCTTGAAGGGAATCCATAGTATTCATTTGTCTCCTAGCACAGGCAGAGCGCTGAAATTTTTTTGTATTTCTGTCTCCTTCTAATAACCAAGTATTTCTTGCTCTCTGTTTCCAGTAAATCTCTTCTTGGTTATCAATATCCTCAACCGCTTTGCGCAAAGCATCATCCTTGGATTTAAGGTGCTCGAAAATGTTTCCTTCCCTGAAATGTTTTTGCACCTCATCCCATCTAGCCAACAAGGGGGCCCGTTGGAGCTGGAAGTCTGATTTGTTAGTTTGCCTCCACTGTTTCAATTTACACTTGACAAATTGAAGTCGTTTGTGAAATTTGAACATTGCAGTCCCAAAATGTGGGCGGCCATCTTCCCACCACTGAGGAATTTTTCTTCGGAGATCTTCTTTTTGCAACCAAAAATTTTCAAATTTAAAAGGTTTATGGTACTGCCCTATCCTAGGCCCTCCCTCCAGAACAATGGGAAAGTGGTCTGAAACTGGGCCTTCCAAAATTTGAAATTTAATATTCCATTTCACAAATGCTTCCTCCGAGACCAGAAACCGGTCTAGTTTTACCTTCCTACTGTGTGGCTCTCTTCTCTTATTAGTCCACGTAAAATAAGTACCAAGACCTTTGATATCAACAAGGTGAAAGGCCTGGACTTGAGCAATCAGAAGCTTATCCCCTGGATCCAAAACTGGGAAACCACCTTCCTGATCACTGGCAGATAATTTGGCATTAAAATCCCCAGCAACAATCCAATCGCAATCTTCCCGGGAGGATCTCATTGAATGAACATCATTCCATTGAAGCCGCTGGCCATCAATGCTTTGAGTCCCATAGAAGTTTGTAATTAAAACCTGTTCAACTGTAACAATATTCTTAAAGAGAGATGTGAGAACCCCCCTCCAAGTTGTATGTTCTATTGCTATCCACACCAGAGGATTCCAAAAAGTCACAATTCCCCCCGAAGCTCCTTGGGCCGCCACATCCATATATCCAGCGCCCCTCCATATTCTACTAGCAATTTTACACATAAGATCTGAAGACATTTTTGTTTCCTGAAGGAGCAAAAAGTCTATTTTGTGTTTTCCTAAAAGTCTTTGAATAGCAGATTGATGGGTTCTACTGTTTAAACCCCTTACATTCCAGGATTGTATAATCATTGGAAACCTTGGGAGCAATACGAGTCAATTGTTCTCACCGATCCTCCATTGATCAGCTTGTCCCCTTGCGCTACTATTAGATCCTTGTTGGATTTTCTACCAGCTCCTTGGGAATTACTATTCTTAGACCTCTTTTCCACCTAGGTGATCCCCAACGCTGGTCTTTCTCTGTTCTTTTTTGCACTTCCCATGTGGACATCCTTAATAACTGGTTGTGCAGGGGAATGAATTACCATAGCCCCTAGGTTCTCTGGCTGCAGAGTCTCAGGGGTTTCAATCCCCTGTTCTAAGACAGGAGTAGATGAAAGAGGATTATGAGAGTGGGTGTTAGTATCCCCATCATTCCCAACCACTCCTTCCATGACTTGGTCTTCTTGGTCTACAAGGGATTTGAAGATTTCATATCGATTGGTTGGCTTGGATTGGGTCTGCTCTTTGCCATTTCTCTTTTTTTTTTTTCCTCCGCTTCTGTTGTTCAAAGCCATATTTCTGGGCATCAAAACCCTGGGGGATATTGAGGGGATCTTTGACCGAAGTGAACTTACCCTCTCTGGGACGATTTGATGCTCCCGACGGAGCTTCCGATTTTGTGGTCAAGCTATTTGGGCAGAACCTAGCCAAATGGCCATGCTTATGGCAGACTCCGCATCTGAAAGGTAAGGCTTCATAGTCTAGCTGCTGTATCTAGGTTAGTCCTGCCAACTCCAATTCCACATCGGCAGGAAGTGGCTGGCTAATGTCCATTTCTGCACATATTCTAGCAAAGACAGCAGTATTTCCTTCCATGGTATCTCTTGAAACTCCCAAAAATCTACCTAGAGAATTACCAATCAACTCAAGGATTTGCTCACCCCAAAACTCCATTGGGAGAGCATACAGACCGTATCCAGGACCGAGGACAGCCGTGGGCTCAATGCGAGGGTCAAAACCCACTCTCCATGGTTGGACAAATAATCCTCCCGGGCCGTGGCTCCTCTTCTCTGATTCGAATGCTCTGTTTCTATCTGCTAGAGAAGAGAAACTAATAATAAAATACCCATTGCTTATAGGCCATAGAGAGTACTCACCAATGGGCTCCCAGTTCTGTCTCACCCAGGTGTGAAGGAAGTTCAGAGTGGGCCGAATACCCATAAATTTGCAGATCAGATCATGGGTAGCACGGTATATAATCGTATCCTCAACCAGATTTGGCTCTATGACAATCTTTGGCCTGGACGCAGATTGTGGAAGGCAGCCGTTAACTCTGTTTGCAGGTAAACCCTTTCCAGCATTCTTAAATAGCATTTGATAAGCATTGCGTTGAGCTTCATCGGAAGAAGATGCAGGGTTTTCTTTTAATTTATCTGCATATGAACTTTTCTGCCCATCGGAAGCTCCTGGAGGAGACCCCATTGGGCCCTCCCAAGGCAACGAGCAATCCTTCAAAGAGGTGAAGAATCAATCCTCAGAAGGATCTGGAGGAGACTTCCAACCAGAGACCCTGGAGTTTCGCCTGGTGCTTGCACAAAATGTTTCCCGCCAAAACGCCAGAGCTCCGCTCGACATTTATGACTTGTTAGATCAACTCCAAGGGGCTAAATTATTTAGCAAACTTG
Source organism: Wollemia nobilis (assembly GCA_028583015.1). Lineage (NCBI taxonomy): Eukaryota > Viridiplantae > Streptophyta > Pinopsida > Araucariales > Araucariaceae > Wollemia > Wollemia nobilis. The sequence continues at coordinate 2,181,033 of JAQPPZ010005450.1, forward strand.
ATATTAAGACTGGCTATCATCAAGTTAGAATACAAGCAGAAGATACATGGAAAAAAAACTTTCAAGACAAATATGGGATTGTTTGAATAGTTGGTTATGCCCTTTGGCCTCACCAATGCTCCAACTACATTTACGAGGCTCATGAATGAAGTCTTCCATGAGTGCCTTGATCAATATGTAATCATTTATCTTGATGATATCCTGATCTTTTCCAAAACTTGGCCCAAACATTTACAACATCTTGAGAATATCCTTGCTATCCTTCAAAAGAATCAGTTGTTTGCGAGCTTGAACAAATGCTTCTTTGCTCAAACATCCATTTTATGCCTCGACTTCATCATCAATGCCAAAGGTATTCAGGTTGATCTTGTCAAGGTAGAAGTTCTTCTTAATTGGCCTTATCCTACAAACATCACTAAACTCTGCAGTTTTCTTAGCCTTGCTAACTTTTATTGTAAATTCATACTAGGTTACTTAACCATTGCCACTCCATTGCATTCTTTGACTAAGGCCAAATCTATTTTCATTTAATAAATACCCATAGCCAAGATTTTTCCACTCTAAAAGATAAGCTTTGTTCAACCCCTATTTTGGCCATTCCTGATCTTCGACAACCATTTGAAATTGAAATTTATTCCTCTCAATTTGCTCTCAGTGTTGTTCTCAAACAAAATGACCATCCAATAACTTATCATTCTTAGTCCTTTTCCACAACAAAACATAATTACTCCACTTATAATGAGGAACTCTATGCCTTAGTCCAAGCTATAAAATATTGGCTTCACTACCTTCTTGGTAAAGAAACTATTATCCACACAGATCATTTGCCCTTGCAATTTATTCAATCCCAAACAAAGACCCAAGAAGCATGCCACATAAAATGGACCTCCTATCTTCAGTAGTTTCACTTAGTCATCAAATACAAGAAGGAAGATCAAAATTTTATTGTCGATTATCTCATTTACCCTCCATATGCTCAAGCCTTAACCATAGTTACTACCTCTCATTTAGCCTTTAAATATTGGCCTGCTAAGTATCCTAATACTCCTAAATTTACCATAGTTTATCAAAAATTACAGCATCCATCCTCCTCTAATTTAAGTCCCTTTTAGGATTTCCATCTCAAGGAGGGGTTGCTTTACTGTCTAGATAAAATTTGTATTCCCACTGAGAGCAGACCATATTTTTTGTGATAGGCTCATTCCACCCTATATGGAGGTCATTTTGGCAAGTATAAGACCCTTCACCATTTGAAAATATTTTTCTATTAGCCACACATGCAACGAGATGTTCTCAAATACTTAAAACAGTGTGTCCCATGTAGTCGTTCTAAGTCGTCCAACCGTAAGCTTGGTATTAGTATGCCCTTACCCATTACGTGACATCCTTGGAAAATTATATCTATGAATCTTATTAGTGGTTTTCCCATGACTATCCATAAACATGATTGTATCTTTGTCATAGTCGACCATTTCAGTAATATGGCTAAGTTCATTCCACGTTGAAAATAAGTTTTGTTGTAGACTTAGCCCACCTATTATTTGATGTAGTCTGGTGCTCCTTTGGTCTTCCTACAAGTATTGTGTTCGATCATGATTCCTATTTTGTTGGTCATTTCTAGAGGTCTTTGTGGAAACTATTAGGTGTATCCCTTAATTTTTCCACAAATTTTCATCCACAATCTGATGATTAAACAGAAGTCGTCAATCGTACACTTGTCCAAAGTCTTTGAGTCTACCACCATGTGTTACCATCCAAGTGGGATCTTAGTCCAACTCATATTAAGCATGCATATAATAGGGTTGTCCATTCATCAATAGGTCATAGTCCTTTTGAGGTATGTCTAGGGTTTCAACATGTTGCTCCATATGAGTCACCCTTGGAAATTCTGTCTCCACTCATAGTCCACATGTAGAAAGAATAGGATAAAGCACAATCATTCATACAACACCTACAACAGCTCCAGTCCAAGGTTGTTACATCTCGTAGAAAATACAATAGTAGTAGAAACAGGCCATGGACCATCATCGTGTTCCATATTCCTTTCATATTGGTGATCACATCTGGTTGTACCTTGATCATAAGAGATTTCCAGAAAAGATACATAGCAAGATCAAACCTCTTCGCTATGGACCTTACACCATCATTAAATAGTTATCCAAGAATGCATTTTGATTGGACCTTCTAGCACACTTGGGTATCCATGATGTTGTCAGTTTTGATCTACTTTACCCATATCATGAGTCCACATTAGAGAGCCCATCGACCATCAGTAATCCTGTCAATGTTGTTCCAGATTTCCAGTTACCATTGGAGGAGGATCATTTGTTCGATACTAGGACTCAACACACTCACCAGGGTTCATCCACTTTGTATTTGGTTGCACATCATAGAGAGCTTCCTCACCAGGCTAAGTGGATCACTTAAGCATAAATGGCTCATGATTTCCCCTCTCTTTTGGATGCATTGGAGCCCAATGCTTTTAGGGTGGGGAGGAATGATAGGGATTAATATTTAATTTTTAATATTATCCTTATTCACATGGATCATATTGTACAACATTTGATGCTCGCACAGATTGGGTGCATTAAATGCCACTTTTTGTAAAGGTAGACATGCCTATAAAAATATTTTTTGTATGAATGCAATCTTCAATTTTTGACATGTAATTCTTGTGTTTTGCTCTTGAGTGTACTTCCCTATTCACACAGATCACATTGTACAACATTTAATGCTCACACGGATTGGATGCATTAAATGCTGTACAATATGATCCATGTGAATAGGGATAATATTAAGAATTAAATATTAATCCCTATCAATGGATTCCTTGTTAGATACTTTGAATCATCCCTTGGACTCTACAAGGGTGATCTGCTATCCCCTGTCTAATTTTTATTCTTGTGGAGACATTAGGGAGAGCTTTCTCAAAGGAAAATATGGAAGGAAAAATCAAACTTATACAAGTTGCAATAAATGGTCCCTCTAAATCTCATCTCCAATTTGTTAATAATTCCTTTCTTATGGGTTATCTCTTACTTAACAAGGCCACATAGTTTAAGTCAATATTATTATGCCATCTATTGGATAGTGGGTTAATGCTGCAAATCCAAGATTTTTTTCAACAATACTTCCCTAGACTGATAATAAATTATTATGGATATTATTTGGTTTAAAATTGGAAAAATTCCATCAACATAGTTGGGTATTCCTTTGTCTCATAAAGAAAAGGAGTTTTAGGACTCAATTTTGGATATAATAAGATCTTATATGATATGTTGCAAAGATAAGTTCCTGGCCATGAATGGTAGGCTAAGAGTCATAATAGCTACATTAAAATCCATCCCTATACATGATGTTACTTTCAAGGTTACCAAGAGTTACAACATCTAAATTTGATAAGATTTAAAGAGCTTTTCATTGGAAGGCTTTGAGAGAAAATCTAGGTTTTCTCTTATTGAAATATGTAGTGGTTAAGCTTCTCTTGATGCCATAGCTAAATTTTTGTTGTGTTTTCCCTTTAGATCCAAATAAACCTTGAAAAAAATAAAATTTTAAATATTTGTTCCTGAGGGTTGGTCTCATAAAATTAAAGTCAATTTGTAATTAGGTATAAATATCCCTCCTCATTGATCATTTATTTATTTTTTAGTGAGTTTACACAAGTTTTTATGAGGGGTCTCGATCCCCTCATATTGAGTGGGGTTCAAACCTTGGACCTCTCAAAGAGAGGCCAAAGCCCTTACCACTGCGATAAGCTTGTAATTTTTTTCTTTAGTGAGTTTACATAGGTTTTTATGAAGTGTTTCGATCCCCTCATACTAAGTGGGGTTTGAACCTTGGACCTCCCAAAGAGATGCCAAAGCCCTTACCACTACAGTAAGCTTGCAACTTCACTGATCATTTATTTATTTTTTATTTTATTAATAAGCTATGCGTGGCTTCTATTGGAGGCCACTCCCATTAAAAAAACAAAATATTACATTGCTCTCATTACATTTCTAACAAGTTAATTAAAGCATATTTAACTTTACATTTCGATCAAAATATTCTTCATTTGCCTTTCTATCAATCTCCATCTTCCTCAAATTGATAAATTTCCACAATCAAATCCTTTTATATCAGATGTCTTCTAAAATTAAAATTATATCAAGATGAAATTCAACACTGCTGATGGCTAAAATATTTGCCATCCAACTTCTATATCTATAAATATCTTGTCTATAGCAACCTCACAATTTCTTAATACCTTTTTTAGGATTCTTATCCATTCCCTTAATATTCCAAGATATTATTTTTATTTTATTTGTGGGTTAGCACTTGTGGTATTTACTTTTGTTTTCCCATATCATTATCCCTCTAGGTTTATTTTTCTCTTTGTTTTTGCTTCGTGGGTCTTCCTCTCTTTTTCATTCCTAGCAATACTTTCATATTCATCAATCTCTTCAATCTTCTCACACTACTCATAGTAAGACTTATCATATTTAGGTTTACCTTATTTTGAAGGATCTAAAGTGCAAGGAATAACCTCAAAAGTACAATCTTCTTTATGTTATCTTAGGAACTCTAAAGTGCAAGGATGATCTCCTGTAGCAATTACCTTCTTATTATGCTCTAAAAAACCTAATATGTTATGGGTTTCCTCCATCCTTATTTATTTATTATTTTTCTCTTGAATTTTTGAAGTGCCAGTGATAACATCTTCATCCCTTTCACTCTTATTACTTGGAGATTATTCTATACTACTTGAGGAAAATGAAGATGATTTACCTGGAATAAACTTGACCTCTTTTGTTGTCTTTATTTTAGGTTTTCTCTCCAAATCTTCTTTAGCACCTTTAATTCCTTTTGAACTTGCCAAATAATATTGTAAATAGTTTTTTTTTAATTAATCTAGCTTCTATTATGAGAGGCAGCTCCATTGACAGTCCAAATAGTTTTGCAGTGTTATTTTAAGCTGCTAGGTAGGCTGGCAAAAGGGATAAGATTAGGAAAATGGGTTGAAGCTGTATTGCAGCAGAAGGGAGAAAACCAACTTGTTTTTTTTGGTATGGTCTGTTACTATGTTTTGCTAAAACTTGTGTTTCTAAAGTTTTAATCTGGATTTAGAGTTTGTTTTTACCTTATTTTGTGTAAGTTAAGGGTTACAATAGAAAACCCTAATAGAAGGCTTAAAAAATAGAGAGTGCTTGAAATTAAAAAATTAGGGTTTACAAGGGGGGAGAATTCAATGGGAGAATCCTCGATAGGAGGGTTCACACAAGGGACTTATGAGGGAAGGATTCAGAGTCCTAAGGGACCTAATACACAATCCTTTGTGAAAGTGGTCAGAGGCAGTAATGGAAAGAGAGATGATACAGGAGAACAAGCTCAAAAAATCCTACAAGTTGGGGGTTAAAAAAAGGAGACTGAAGTTGAACAAGCCAAAATAAATGAATGTTTACCTTAGACAGAAACAATTCCAGTGCTAGAAATTATAAAAGAACTCATAGTAGATGAGATTGTGTATAAATCCAAGCATGCCTTAATATGCAAGTTTGTGGGACTCTGACCTTCTGCAAGGTTCTTGTACTCCTAGACCAGAAAGCATTGGGCACCATAAGGGGAATTAGATATTTTCACATTATCGAACAAATACTTCATAGTTGAATTCACAATGATATCTAATAAGGATAGAGCTTTTGAGGGAGGTCCGTATAACAAAGGCCATGCAGGTCTATTCATGCAACCATGGTGACCCGCTTTTGATCCTAGAACTAAACCCTCGACAACTCCAATTTGGCTAAAATTATTTGCACTTCCTTTAGAATACTGGAAAGAGGAAATTTTGGAGTTGATAGGTAATCTCTTGGGCAAATACATAGGCAAATCAAGAGAATCAACAAAAGAAGGATCAGCAGCGTATGCCAGAATTTGTGTGGAGATGGACTTGGGAAAACTATTGCTAGCAGAAATTGACCTCAAAGTTGGAAGGAATATATGGAGACAACAAATAGACTATGAATATGTGCCTTTCAGATGTAGAGCATGTCATGAATACAAATATTTGGTGAGAGGCTGCCCCAAACTAGCTAAAGGAGAGACAAATCCAATGAATCCAAACCCAGGAAACCAACCTCAATAAAAATAAAATGAACAAGGATTTCAGGCGGTTATGAGAAAAGGAACAAAAAATAATAACCAGGAAAGAGGAAGAAATCGACAGAAGGGAGTAAATACAAATCAATGACAAGAAGGAAGGGCTCCATCCAATAAATATGAAATCCTTAGGCTAGATGATCCAATGGAAGGAGAGGAACTACCACACTCAAATCAAACAAAAAATATAGAGAAACCGGTAGTAGAAGAGGTTCATCATACACAACATACAGATACAAAAAAACAACAATACCTAAAAGTAATGAGAGGGGCAGAAGAAGGACAATCCATACAGGCACAACTTGCATCAACCAAAGATCAACAAATAGAATATAAAGAGCAGCCACAACTAGATACATAAGGGGCTCTAGTAATTTTAATAAGGATCCACATACATCTAAGGAGGTAATTATAGGAATAGTAGATAAAAATAGAGAAAAGCCAACCCTTGGGATAAGCCAAATGGAGAAAAGGCTAAAAAAATGCAAACTCATAAGGAGTAGATAGAAAGACAAACAAAGAAAAAATAAAACAAGGAGAACAATTGAGAGATGCAGGCGTGGTTAAACCCATAACCAAATTCTACAACACAAGTTACCAATGATTATACACACATGGAATGTAAGGGGATTAAACGGTTGCCCTAGATAATTGGATGTTAAACGTATGATATAAGATAACCACCCAGATGTGGTTTTATTATAGGAAATTAGAGCATCACTAGAAGCAATGCAAACAATATCCAAGAGATGTTGGAGGAATGGAGACTATGAGGCCTAAGCTTCCCATGGTTTCTTTGGGGAACGACCACTTTGTGGAATAGAGACACTTTTCAGCAGGTAGGAGTAGCATCAGTTAGAGGGATATTGATGACCAGATTGAGAGATATGGAATCAGACTCAGTCTAGCTGATTATTAACTTTTATGGGATGAAGGAAGTGTAGGAACAAAAAAACCAATGGAAGTCAATCCAGACTATTAGAGAAGCTTACCCAGAAGATAGGTTCTGGGTGGGTGGAGACTTCAATACCAAGATATCAGTGAATGACCAAGAGGGAGGATCATCTCAGTGAGAAGGACAAAATCCTAATTATCCAAGATAACAATCTAAATCTGATTGACATTCCACCTCCAGGATGTGGTACTACTTGGACCAATAAAAGGAAAGGAGACAGTAATAAAATCAAGATTAGATAGGATATTGATAGAGGAAGAAATACACCAATTATGGAGTTGTTATTAAAAAATCATAAACTTGTTATCTTTCGATAATTTCTCAATATGTTTAAATATCACAAATAGAATACCCCAGTCCAAAAACCACCCCTTCATATTTGAGAAATTTTGGCTTCTAAACCAAGAATTACTAGAATTAGTTCAACAATGGTGGCAACAAAGAAAACCAACATTTGGAAAGGCACGATTTTAGCTACACTACAGATTGAAATATATCAAATATAAATTGAAAACCTGGAGCAAATTCCAAAGATCAGATTTTTAGCAACAAAGAGTAGAGCTAGTTAAGAGAATGCAAGGAGTTGCAGAAAGAATTCATTCAGAACCCCTTTCAGAGGAATTACTCTCCCATGAAAAGATCTTAATGCAGGAGGAAGAGGAGCTAGATAATAAAGAAGAAACCTATTGGAAGCAGAGATCTAGAATTACTTGGCTTCAATAAGGAGATAAGAATACAAAGTTCTTTCACCAGTCGACCACAACTAGGAAACACTATAACCGGATTGATGCTTTAACAAATGTAGGACTCCTTGAAACCACCACTTAAGGTATGCAAAAAGCAATTAATGAGTATTTCTCCACTTTATTTATTGTAGATTCACATCTGTCAAAACATTCCCAGGAGGAAATCTTGGGAAGTATCCCTAGATTAGTCTCTCAAGAGCAGAATGAGGAGCTTATGAAAGAGATCAAAGAAGAAGAGGTGAAAGAAATAATATTCTCCATGCAATCAGGTAAGGCCCCAGGTACTGATGGATTACCAATATAATTCTATAAAGATTTTTGGGATATTATAGGAGAAGATATAACTAGAGTAGTAGAAGAAGCCAGACCCAGTGGTAGGATTCTCAAATCCCTCAACCATACTTTTCTAGCTTTTATTCCAAAGGGAGAAGAGATGGAGAATCTAACCAATTACAGACCAATAGCCCTCTACAATGTGATATACAAGATCATCACCAAGGTAATAGCCAACAGACTAAAAGCTATATTACCAAATATCATATCTCCTGAACAAGGGGGATTTGTGTAGGGCGGACAAATATTATATGGGATTGTAATAACATAAGAAACTATACATCATATGGGCCAAAGAAAGAACAAAGGAATGTTCCTAAATTTAGATCTATGCAAAGCCTATGACAGAGTGAGTTGGGAATTTTTGGATCAAATGTTGCAAAGATTTGGATTCCAGAAAGATTGGATCAACTAGATAGTTGAATGCATCTCCACAGTCTCCTTTTCAGTGCTCATCAATGGAACTCGCTCCCCACTATTCAAGGCTAGCAGAGGAATTAGACAAGGAGATTCTCTCTCTCCATATTTGTTCATTATTTTTGTAGGACTAGGAAGACTCATACAAAAGAAAAAAGCAGAGAACAACATTACAAGAATTCAAATAAACAGAGATATAACTATCACTCATCTACAATTTGTAGATGATATAGGATTATGGGAGGAAGCAACAATAAAAGAAGCAACCAGTATCATAAAAATATTAGACTGCTACACTGCAGCCACTGGCCAACTTCTCAATAAAGAAAAATTTAAAGTTATCTTCTTTAATGTTCATAAGAGAATCAAAGAGCGAATAAAAAATATTTATAGGTTCTCAATGGCCTCATGTCCATTAGATTACTTGGAAATTACTTTAATAGAAAAAATCCTAAAAAATAAATATTGGAAATCCATAAAAGATAAAATTTTCTCAAAGTTGTCACATTGGTCTCATAGATGGTTAAGCTTTTGAGGCAGAGTCACACTTTTGAAGTCAGTGTTACAAGCATTGCCAGTTTACAAATTTTCCATTTTAGTAGCCCTAAAGAGCATACTCAAAGATCTGGATAAAATGATGAGAAAATTCTTATGGTTAGGAGCACAAGAAAATAATAAAAATGCTTTGGTAAGCTAGGAGAAAGTCTGTCAACCAAAGGAATAAGGAGATCTTGGAATCAGAGTTGCATGAACAAACAACCTAGCACTAATAGGGAAGTTATACTGGCGGTGGATCACAAATCTAGATCAGTTATGGAGTTGAGTTCTAAAAGCTAAATATTACACTACACATGAAATGGAGGATATCCCATGGTTGCCAGTTATAGGTGTGGGATCAGAGATACGGAAAACACTCAAAAGAGGGGCCTCACTGATTAAGGAAGACTTACATTGGAAAGTAGGTGATGGGAGAAAAGTCATATTATGGGATGATTCTTGGGAATTTTCCCCCCCATTATCAAAAAATACCCTCATATTAGTGGCATTAGAGAGACTCTTTATAATCACGGCCAAACTCTTATATCTTAGTATCTCATCCCCCAAAGCCAACGACTAGCAAATTCAGGAAGATGGCAAAATTTGGACTAGTGGTTAGGTGAAGAATGGGGAGCTGAAAAATGTGAACTAAAAGAAATTTTAGAAAAAAGAACATGGCTATGGAAAGATGGACCTGACCAACTAGCATGGGGATATGGGAAACAAGACACTTACAAAGTGAAAGCAGGCTACCAAAAGGCTCACCAAAGTAGCAAGAACCAACCCCAACAACAACATCCTTGGAAAGAAATATGGCAACCAAAGGGCTGGCCTAAGGTTAATTGTTTTATATGGTAGGTTTCTCACAAAAGCATTATGACTCAGGATAATATGAGGAGAAAGGGGTTCATTGGACCCAATAGATGTGTAATATTCTTACAAGAGGTAGAAACTATAAACCACCTCCTTTTTTATTGCTCCTATGCTCACACAATTTGGAATTGGTGATACTCCATATTTAGCAAAACAGAATGGCATCCTCCTAATGGTAGTAATTTTTGGGATTATTGATCACATAATACCTTCAAATCCAAAACACTAAGCACAACTTGGAATTTAGGAATTGGCTTCATCTATTGGAAAATATGGTTGGAATGGAACAACATGATTTTTAAAGAGGAATTTAGCTCAGAAGAGAGGACCTGGGAGATTATGTTAAGGAAGTTATTAGAAAAAATACAGACCAAAGTACAGAAAGAATCTCTGATGATAGAGGAAGAACAAGACATTTGGGCACAACTATGGAATCAAATGCAACATGAAAGTTATCAGGAATAGAAAAAAGAACAAAGAGGGCTTCGGTAATATTTGTTGGAAGAGGACATATACAGTTAAGGAGGTAAAGTTTAAAGAACAGGGGATTCAAAGATCCTGGGCAGATTAAAAAAAATAGAAAAACTGCATTTTGAGGCTTGCCAAGAAAGGCAGGATATCGAAATGGATTTGTATAAGCTATTCAAATTTTTTTGAATAAATTTTTTACCTTTTACTCAAAAAATCTAGCATCTATTACTGTATTATTCCCTTGCTTCGTCTTGAAGTTTATCTCATAGCTAGATTTTTTTCTCTTTCTTCAAAGTTTTTACTTTACAAAGTCTTGCCATGTGCCCAATATCATAACAATTGTGGAAAAAATGCGATATTTTCATAATCTAGTTGTTGACACCATTCTCTTGATTTAGATTTTATCTTAATGGATTGTGACAAAGATTTTAAAATATCCATAGCAACACATATTCGAGTATATATCATGCTTACACTCGTTAGTATTTAGTATTTCCTTGATAAATTTCCCTAGGGTATTTCCAATATTATTTAGAAAATTCTAATTTATAAGTTAATATGGAATCCAAAAAGCCTAACCCATAATGGAAGCTTCTTAATAGTTTCTATATCAACAACAAAAATTCATTTCATGGTCTCAAATAAAGTGCATCTCTTCCCCCAACGATCATTTCTTTATTGTTTTGAGTGTATATTTATTTTCTTTTTGAGTGAAAATATTTTGTGTCTACAGACACCCCATCATATACTATGTTCTTATTTATGTTGTGTATTTATTTTTACAAGCAATACTTGAAAATATTTGATTCCATTAATTTATGGAAACTACTATGAAATCTGGCACAATATTGGAACAGGTGTGAATCTTCATTATTCGTTTGCTTCTATCAATGATAGATTTCTCCTCCAACTTCTCTTGAGGATATTTTTTAAAGGGGCTTATGGAGAAGATTTTTTGAAGCTAATGCCATTATATGAAGAATAATTTTTGATAGAAAACCCTAATACACTTGGATTATGAGGATCTCACTAGAACTAGTAGATTTGCTCCAAGAGAAATATTCACTGGCAAGTTCAAATATTTCTCTCATTAGAACTCAATATTCTTTGTTAATTTTTTTCTAATAAAATGGATACCTTGATTTTAGGATTGATTTTTTTGATATTTTTTGAAAGCCTTATTTGTATTTTACAATTTTTTCAAAAAATTCCATTCTTTTTCTCTTTCGAATTTTGATGACTGAGAACAACACTGATAAGAGGAGAGATTTATTGGCCGTCATGAAAGAATTTTTTTTTTTTTTTCTTTTCAGACAAATTTCTAGTGCTAGATAATTCAATGGAAGGCTTTCATGCTTAGAAAAGACCTCCAAGCCACTTGATAAAGTTGCAAAAATGGTTTGATAACTTTTTTGTTGCATAAGTGTGAGGAGGATTTGATTGGTTACATTCAGTAAAATGGTTGTGTAGGAAAAAATATAATAGATATGGACAAACTGTCATCTTTTTTAGATTTTTTATAAAATTTTGAGGGGTTATGGTTCAACACTTTTCGTCATTTCACCTCTAGGTACCTCGAAATTGCATTGAAATTTCTTGCATTTCCCTCCAAAATTTAAAATTTGAAATATTTCAAAGAATATTCTTGGTTTTTGGTGAGAAGTTATTTGATAGATTATGCATGCATGATATTGATGCAAGCACAAGCCATGGGTAGGAAAAGGGGGCATGTGGCCAAGAGCATCTTGTTTTATTTGGCTTAGTTTCTTCTCCTCCAAAGCTATGTGCTTAGGAAGGTGGCTAGAAAAAAGGACCTTAAGAGTTGGCCTAAGGGAGGTAATGAGTTCAAATCCATTCCCCCTTATTTTGTTGATGAAATAAGTGTTTCCCCAAAAATTATCTATGATGACGTTAATATTTTAGATAACATTTTTTATGTACGTAGTTGATGACATAGCACCATTTTTATACACAATGATGACATGGTAGGGTAATAGAGATACCACATGAAAATCTATATCATAGATGTGGAAAAAATCCTAAGACAATACATGATATTTTGTATAACTAACTTGGTAGGTGCATGCATCATGAGACAACACATGGTAATTGACATGTAGTTAGTACAATTGATTGGGCAAGAGGTGCATGAATCCCAATATGACACATGGTACCTAATATGGAAGATCAAGGTGATGTGGCCATGACACATATTTTGAGGTACCAAATGGTAAGATTTAACTGTGTAGATGTTGATAATTATACAAGGTCCAATGTGGCAATCTGTAAGCCACTTAGCATCTATACAAGCAAGATCAATCAATCACATTCTATGATATCATCAAACTTGCAAAGTTAGTAGCACATAAATTTTAGAGTGAAGTGGCACAACCTAGTTCACTAGTCAATGGAAAACAAACAATATTTCATCCACTCATGCATGACACAAAACAACCTCTTATTTGTCAAAGGTACTAAAAATATTTTAAAGATTTCAAATATTTTAGGGTGATTTTTTTTCTATTTTGGGGCCATAACTTTTGCAAACAAAAGTATTTTGAGACCTTTTTTAAATTGCATATGTTTTCAAGCTCTCTACATTGGTTGTGTTGGTTCTAGTCATTGCTTATAGGATTTATATTTTTAGTAGAAAAAGTTATGGATAATCATGTGCCTTTATTGTGTGGTCCAAACTATGCTACATGGAAAATTAAGATTAAAGCTCTGCTTTGAACCAAGGGTTTGCTCAAGTATGTGAATGATGAGCCTAGAGACATTGATTCTAAGGAGATAAAGTACATGGATAAGAAGGAAAAATCCCATGGTGTGATTGTTTTCGATGTGGAGAATGTGTATAACATCCATTTAAGCAGCACCATCGGTCCTAAGGTTTTGCTTGAGAAGTTTTGGGGTCTATGTGATTGGATTGATTCCACTCATATTAGAAGGTTAGAGGTAGATCTTGAAACCTTATCCATGGACTCGTTTGAATCCATATATGAGTATTTTAGTCAATTCAAGAAATTATAGAAGAATATCTAGACTATAAGAAGATTGCCAAGGGAAATAAGGGAAGGATAAGAGGCATTTGAGAAAGAGAGGAACATAGAGCTACTCAATATTATGTTTAACGATATATCAAAAATATATAATATAATGGTTGTTATCTTTGAGATGCTACGTGTGTATTTCCAAAACTCTTTTGCCTTGTCTATTGATGAGGTATTTAAGTATTTCTTACATCAAGCACATAGACGTAAAGGTAATTCTATTTTCAATTAAGCACAACCAAAGGAAGATATGGTAAAAAATAGAATGACAAGAATGTCAAATAGAATGATGACAAAATCCAAAAATCCCTTTGAGAAACTAACCTATGTTTTTGCCAAGAAAGGACACAAGGTAAAATTTTATAGGCTATGGATCAAGAAGTTAGAAGAGGAAACAAAAAAGAGGGGTGTTAATTCAACTCTTTTCTATACTTAAAATGAGGAAGTTTTGGAAGGGGAGTCATCATAAGCTCATGTTGTAGTATAATTTTAATATTAGGCATCCACCTACTCAAGTGAATGGATGGCTAATGCAAGAGCAATTGGACTTATGATAAGTCTATAGACACTAAAATCATGTCAATACGATTAGGCAATCAAAAGCACTAGTTAATTGGCATCATATGGCCCCTTGGGCAACCCTCAGAGGTTTTATAGTGGTCCTAACCACTATTGGAAGGATCTACCTCACTTTTGGGAGATTTTGGGCCACATAGGCATGATATTCCCACCCTAGGATGATCACAGTTTGTGGTCATCCCATCCAAGGACGGTGGAAAAGCGACCGTCCTTGGGTGGGACGACCACAAGGTTTGACTCCCAAAAAGATAAATTTGGACAAATGGCACCAAAAAATACCATTTATCCTACCTATGTGATCATGCAAGACCTGAGGAAATTAAATACTTATGACATACTACATAATGGAGGCCAAAATGGGAGATTTCTCTTCCCCTTACAATGCATGCTCAATTTTAGATAAGTGGCACCTCTTGCCCTGCATGCCCTTGCATGCTCATTTGCCCAAAGGCTTCCTTTGGCTATAAAGTGGATTCATTTTCCACACAAAATATAGAGAGGATTTTTGAGACATAACGATGGAGTGTTGCCAAGATTTCGCCTCACTATTTTATGCCTTTTTCCTTTGAAATCTCTACCTAGCGAAGGAGGTTTACGAGTGATCTAGGAGGCACAATTTATTTACAAAACTAAATAATATGAGTGAATTTCACAACAAAATTTGATGACAACACTATTAGGTAGGTTCATAACCAATTCACAAAGGAATTGGTGATAAAATAAGTGCAAAATTAGTGGTCGTCCCACCAAGACGATCCTTAATCTATGACAGTCACCACCGTACTACCTAGGGACGGTGGTAGATATGTGCATGATTTATTTACTATTATTTTTAGGCATATTATAGAGTAGCATATGAACCTCCTTTCCAAATTTCATGCAATTTGGAGTCATATTGAGTGAGATATTGTATTTTTAGTGTTTTTACAGGCTTGTAGGGTCCATCGAAAGGTGCATAGGGATTTGTGCCTGATTTTGAAAATATAACTACATGGGTCCTCTTAAAATATCATTTTATGTATTATGTACAAGTTTCATGTATTTTGGATATGTTTAGGCCCAAAAATTGTTTATTTTGGGTTTTGCAAGTTTGAGAAGCGCACTGGGGAAACACCACGTCATCAGATGTAATTTATATATATATTTTTGTTAAATCTTCCCAAAACCATCTATTTTACATACCTATATAATTTAAAGTCATTTGGAGTTGTTTTAGATAGGCATATTTCATATTCATATTTTCTAGTCTTTTAGTGCCTATGGGGTTTACATGTTTTCAATATATGCATTTGCTATTTAACAAATTTGGTTTCATTGTGTGTAGGTGCAGGTGTTATAGTGTAGAAGTAAGGAATACAATATTTGAACATCAAATAACAAAGTTGCGGCATCATAGGTTCACCCACCTTAATTGTGGGTACGAGGAAGAACATTGGAAGTGCACACGAGCTATTGAAAGGACTTGATCCTTTGGGCACCCCATTTTTGTAAACAATTGTATCAATCTAGAGCCCTCAAGGGGAAATTTATGTAACCATGGTTTTTATCAATCAAAATAATATAATAAAGCTTCATTTCACTTCATTTCGTGCGTTTTGGTTATCTTTCCATGCTTACTTGAATGCTTCCATTTTGATGCTCATCACTCATTAGCGATAGATGCATATTTTTTAGCTGCATTAGGTGCAATTTTTTTCCCCTAATTTAGTGTCGATCATGATGGGAACCTGTACTTATTACTTAATTGAAGTTTTAACCTCATTTTTTTCTTGGTTTCTATTGAAGTTACTGGTCGTTCTGGCCTATGATGGCCTCTGGACTGCTCTTCGTGCCACCTTGGGACGACCACACAACCATCCCACCCTAGGATTTCCATCAAACTAGCAGCCATACCACCTGTTGGTCCGACTTTCATACACACCCTATGAAGAATGAGCACGAAACTCTGATAACACTTATACGGGATAAATCCCACTCACTTTAGGATCTAGCTGGTTATCCAAGGTGCGAGTTACAGAGTCGGGTCGAATGTCAATTCACTCTTTTTCGCTTCTGGAATAGTTTTCAATATGGACTGTTTCTTACCTTACAACGGGCTCAATGAACTTGTTCAGTAATGTTCAGAAGTTGTCACTTGTTGACAATCAGATTTAAAATTGATTCTTTGATCTAGCTCTCATGGGTCAGCTGATTTAAATAAAAGACAAAATTAAAAGAAAATAAAAATGGATCATTTCACGGTAAAACAAAGAGAGGGTAGGGTAAGGCGAGAAAGAGAAGTTTATCAAACTTTAACTGTAAGGCCAAAACTACCAATTTTATCTATACTATCAGCTTCACAACAGAACAAATCAAAGAAGAAAGTGTCCAGTTTTCTAAGATCACTTTCAACTAAGAGCACAAGGCAAAGATGGAACAGATCTAACAAAAAATTATAAACCGAAGGGAAGTCGGTTAAAATTGATATCTTTCACCGACAGCCTAGCTCACACAGTGAGGACAGAGCAATTAGAACAAACTTGAACCTTAAATCTGTAATTTTCCCTAGCATACAATAGAACAAATGAAGCCTAACAACATATTTAATCTTGATAACACCGATTTACAACATATATTTAATAAACTTTAATGAAACGGATAACAAAAGAAAATGAACTTATCACAATCTGCAAAAGATTAGGCTCCTGGCCATGCTATCACAGAAAACAAAAGCACATCAACTCCAAGTCCAGAAATAAAATATTTCACAGAATTTGCAAGAAATTGCTTCAATAGCCTTTTATTTCTAAGTCTCCGCCTCCTGCGATTACATTGAGAAGAAGTATTTATAGACTCAGGACAGACCCTGATCTTTTCAAAAATATCTTCCTCTCAAACCCTAAATCTTATCACCTTAAACCCTAGGACCCGGGTTTTACAATATAAAGCCATTTAAAACAAAGCTCGGATAAAACTTAACCATTCTGCAACTCAGTGCAGTCACTTGCCATAAATGGAGAAGATAGAATTCGAATGCCACTTGCATTCACCCGCAACTGTAAATAAATGCCCTCATTAATTCCCTCGGGTAAGCTGGATGAGTCACCACTTCTCCGACATTTCATCTCCGTAGAGCCATCCAGTGAGTTGAAAATATCTACAAGCCATTAATTCTCGCCATAAATCTTCATTAAATGCATCCATCGGCAAATTCCGATGAGCGAGTGTATATATTTTCATTTCCGGCCAATTCTCGACATATTCCGCTATGAGCAGCAGCTTAGTCATCGTAAAATCTCTTTGTAGACAGATCTGTAAAACATTGGATGAAACAACAATTCTTGACATCTTTCCTTTCAATATGGCCGTCTTTGATTAATTTGCACTAAGCTTTACCTTTATGGCCATTTCTCCGCTATCATGTAAGTGCCAGATGGCCTCCTGCAAAAGGGACAAAAGATGGATTAGTACTTTAATAAAACATTAAAACAAAACTTTAATTATCAAATCAGATTTAAAAACCCTAATGTTTACTTGCATGTCGGCCTTATTAATCTGATACGTGGCCCGCAGTGCTTTGACACGTGTCACAGAATCGTGACACGTGTCCATTTCCAGTTGTCTTGCATTTCTGGTTCTCTTTCTGGCAAGGTCGCGAAAATGCGACATGTCACGATTTCGCGACATGTCGCGAAATCGCGACATCTTCTCCTCTTTCAGCCGTTCCAGCTGCGAAACCGTGACATGTCACGATTTCGTGACATGTCGCGAAATCGCGACCATTTCTCCTCTCGGCAACTTCTGCGCTGTACTGCGAAAATGCGACATGTCGCGATTTCGCGACATGTCGCGAAATCGCGACCCTTCTCCCCCTTCGGCACTCTTCTGTCCTTCTAGCCATGAAAACGCGACATGTCGCGAAATCGCGACCCTTGCTTCCTCCTTTCTCCTTTCAAATCGCGATTTTCCTCTTTTTTTTTTCTTTTGTTCTTCTTCTGTCTTTGCTTCCTTCTTCTTCGTGTCACGATTTCGCGACGTCACGAAATCGTGACGTCGATTTCGTCGACACCTTCTTCGTCCCTTTCTCTCAACTACTCTGATTTCATCGCAAATCGCGACGTCACGATTTCATGACCTTTTGATGCCTTAGACTTTTTTAACTTTAATTCCTCTTCATTTATTTCTTCTTCACTTGGACCTATCGCGATTTTCGCGACATGTCACGAAATCGCGACGAGTCCGTACACCGCTCCACATTCGAATACTTCTTCTTCTCCAGTGTCGCGATTTCGCGACATGTCACGAAATCGTGACCATTTCATGCCTTCAGTCAATTTTCTCTCTCAACACGTTACATTAAATCTGACGTTCACACTTGCCTTCTCTCTCCAAAACTTGTCACGATTTTGCCGACATGTCGTCGAAATCGTGACGTTCAGTACGACTCGGATTTCTCTCTCCTAACCGGTAGCGATATCGCGACATTTCCAAAAATGAAAGTGTCGCGATTTCGCTACGCATTTCTGACTTAGCCGATTTTTCAAAAACCCGTCGCGATATCGCGACACTTCCAAAAAAGGAAAGTTTTGATTTTTAATGAATTTATCTATCTGTTTTCTGCATTTTTTTCGTATCGCTGTAAGATTTTCTTTATCCATGAATGATTCTAGCATGTAAAAAGTGAAGTCTGAGATAACAAAGCCAGAATGCAAGAAAACTTGGATAAAGAAACAGACAAAACTTGAAGAAGAAAGAGGCAAGTAAAAATTGGAATTAAAACCTGAAAATCATCAAGAGGGTCCCTACTGCAAAATGAAAGCTTAATGTTTTCAAAGGATGGAAAATTATTTTTCAGTGGGGGTGTGTTGCTTCTCAACAAATGGCGATATCTGCGGGTAAAATAGTAGCATTATTTTAGAACCCAGGACTCTAGTTTCAAAACAACATAGACCATGTATCTTGCCTTGCCACAGACATTCTTCACAATAAATTGACTACTAACTGATAGTTGTTAAAATTTCCCAAGGACATACTAGGCTGAATTACTTAAGGAAGATTTCCGATGTGCAATTACAAGGGTATAAAACTTTCTTCAAGAATGACTTGGATCGAATGTTGAACTTCGGATTGATCAGCTTTTCTAGATTGTAAAAAGGGGAAACCGAGTAGAGCTCTGTTTACTAGTTTAGCCTTTTACAGCCTCGACAGAGTTACCCTTTAGATTTACACGACCCAAATTTACAACTGTAAGGTAGAATCTACAACTTGGTAGAAGAAAAACATCTTTTGAAATCTTGGCTGCCTCCTTCATTATATAACTCTCTTTTTTCTTTTTTTTTATCTCCCTCTTCTTTTTTTTTTTTTTTTATATATATATTGGAAATAGCAGAGTGCCAATTCTATGGTGCTTGCTCAACTTTCATCTCTTTCTTTTGAAATACACCAACATCTGAAAAGCCTTAGAAAGAATAACAATTTTCTTTTAACATTTCATCAATCTGGAACTGCTTCAGCCTAGGCACTGATAGCCTCTATGGATACTCAAATAATTACATGAATCATAGTCCCCTCTTATAACCAACTTTTCTTGGATTCCCCGGGAGTTCCTCCAACCAAACAACATAGCAGTTTCTTTATAATTAAAACAACTGTGGCAAGCAAGACACAAAATCCAATCATCCTTCCACTGTTGTTCTGACTAAAAAAATAGTTCCACTGTTCAGTTCAAACAGACTATCTCACAATTGTGATAATGAACACTGGATTGATCAGCTCAGAATAAAAACAATTTTTTGGAAGGCTGACTTCTTTTATGAATGCTCAGGCAAAGGTTAAAGAACATAATTTTAAAAAGCCACAGAACTTTGTACAGGCTTCCAAGGGTAAGCACAGGCCTCTAAAAACAAAATAAAATAAAAACTGCACAGACTTTAAAATAAAACTGTACAGGCAGCAAAGAAAACAAAACTGCAGGGTTATTTACAAAGGAAACAAAATAAAACTGTACAGGCATTAAAGGAAATGAAATAAAACAAGACTAGAGCTATTTACAAAGAAAATAAACGCAAGACCTTAAATAAAAAATAAAATACAGAACCTTAAAATAAAACAACCGTACAGACAGCAAAGGAAATAGAATACATAAATGTACAGACCTGAAAGGAAACAAAATTGCAAGGTTATTTACAAAGGAAATAAAATACAGAAATTCAAGACAGACTAAAACTGCACAGAGAATTAGGATTAAATAAAACAAAAGAACACTAAAAACTATACAGGCATTTTAAAACTAAAGAACACTGCACAGACAGCAAGGATTAAACTAAAAATAAAATAAAATAAAACTAAAACAACTAAAAAAAACTAAACTAAAGAACTGTACAGACAGTTAGAATTAAACTAAAGTAAAATAAAACTAAACATCAAGGATTAAACTAAACTAAACAACTGTACAGACATTAAAAGTAAACTAAAGCAGATAAACTGCAAAGTTATTTACAATGTATACACATGTTACAACTTCTTTATGACTCATTCAAATGATACATTGGATGGAACAGCCGAGAAATAATGTTTTAAGTATTGACCATTAACAGGGAGGTCCAAAAAATTACCATCAAGGTCTTGTAAACGAAATGCATTGTTACCCAGAATCTCAGCAATCTGGTAGGGGCCTATCCACAGTGGCTGCAACTTTGTATGCTTACCCTTCTTCTCATGGGCCTTGTCCCATAGAAGCACCAAGTCTGCCGATCTGAAAGCTTTCACTTTGGCCCTCTTGTCAAACCACCGCTTGACGGTTTCTTGGTGCCGATCGAAGTGTTCCGGGGCTTGGAGTCTTTCATCCTGCAAGTTAGTTAGATCTAAAACACGAGCCTCTGCATCATCTTGATCCTCAAAATAGTCTAAGACAAATTGGTAAGTAGGTAACTTCAGAGAGATGGGAACAATTGGCTGGGTACCATACAACAAAGCAAAAGGAGAAGTTTTAAGAGCCACTTTATATTTTATCCGGTCAGCCCAAAGTGCATATTTCAATAATGTATGCCACTGCCTGGGTTTATCTGCTGCAGATTTCTTGATGGCATTCATTAAATTCTTGTTTGTGGACTCAGCCAGTCCATTGCCTTGGGGATAATAGTTGGATGAGAATCTGATAACTATCCCCATCTGGTATGCCCATTCTGCAAACTCCAATGATTGGAAGGCTGGTCCATTATCACACACCAAATTCAGAGGAACCCCAAACCTAGTTATGATATTTAATTCTAGAAATTCAATGACTTCATGAGTTGTACTTCTTGTGGTGGCTGCTGCTTCAACCCATCTTGTGCAATAGTCAGTAGCTGTCAGAACATACTTATGCCCTGTTGAAGAATTTGGATTAATCACTCCCACAAAATCAAGTCCCCACTTGCATGAAAGGTTTATTTATTACAAGTTGCAATGGGAGAGCCCGGTTGGCCTCTTTGGCTGCAAAAGTTTGGCACTGATGGCAGGTTCTTACATGCTGATGTGCATCTTTAAATAGTGTAGGCCAGTAATAGCCTGCTCTCAATATTTTATGTGCAGTAGCAGATCCTGATGAATGCCCTGCCCCTAACTTTTCATGAAAACTGGACATGACTTCATTGACTTCACTCGGAGAAATGCATCTTAAGAAAATGCCAGCATAATTCTCTCTGTACAAATTACCTGCTTTGAGGAGATAATGAGCAGCTTTCAGTTTTAATGCTCTCCTTTGGGTTCTGTTCAAGTGAGACGGGCAAATTCCAAATTGCAACAGATGAGTAATATCCCCATACCAGTCATCAGATTCAGAATTTAACTGATTAACTTCTTCCCGTAGAGGTACTTCGGCAATGTGTCGGGACAAACCAAGTCCCCTGATCAATTTAGCAGGCCGAATCTCTAAGTCATACTCTTGCAGCCTTGTAACCCAATTACCCCTCAATTCACCCAATTCATTCTGACTTAGAAGGTATTTAACAGCTGGGTCTGGAACTATAGCATGAATTCTGCTTCTTAATATATAGTGCCTGAACTGCTTAACTGCTCTTACCAAGGCATAAGCTTGTTTGTCTAAACGAGAATATTTCAGCTCAGCCCCCTTCAAATTGGTACTCTTGAAAGCAATTGGATGTTCTCCGGTTTCTCTCCGTTGGGTCAAAACTGCAGCAAGTGTATGTTCAGAAGAAAAAGTGTACAGATAAAAATCTGCACTGAAATATGGGCTTACCAGAACTGGTGCTTGTTTTATGGCTGTCTTGATTTCTTGGAAAGCAGTCTTAGCTTATGTGGTCCAGACAATCTAAGCAGTTTGCTTTAGCATGTCATTCATTGGCTTGACTATCTCAGCAAAACCGGAGATGAACTTCCTGACAAAGTTAATTTTTCCAAAGAAGGACCTCAACTCTTTCTTGGAGTTGGGAAATGGTATGCCGGATATGGCTTCAACTCTGCCCGGATCCATGGAAATGCCATCTTTTGTGACCAAGTGCCCAAGGAGCTTTCCTTACGTTACACCAAAAATGCACTTCTTTGGATTCAAAGAAATGCCAAACTCCCTGCATTTATTAAACACAGACTCCAAGTGTTTTACATGGTCAAACCGAGATTTAGAGAAGACTGTTAAATCATCCATGTAAACAACAATACATTTACCCATAAGCCCCTTGAAGGCATGATCCATTGCTCTTTGAAATGTAGCTCCGGCATTTATTAATCCAAATGGCATCCTCTTGTAAGCAAAAGTTCCCCACTTAGTTGTGAAAGCAGTCTTCATTCTGTCTTCCTTCTCAACCAATATCTGATTATACCCTGAGAAACCATCCAGGAAAGACATCATCTCTGAACCATTGACAATCTGCAAGACTTCATCCATAGAAGGCAGAGGATAGTTATCTTTCTCAGATGCCTTGTTCAGATTTCTAAAATCCACACACAGGCGGATCTCTCCATTTTTCTTCCTGACTGGCACCAGATTGGCCACCCAAGTAGAATGCCTGATGGGAAAAATAATGGCAGCACTTAACAGTTTTTCTACCTCTTTCTGGATGATGGGCTCCAACAGAGCATTAACATGCCTCTGTTTTTGCCGAAAAGGCTTGCAAAATTCTTTTAAAGGTATAATGTGAGTGTAAACTTTCGGATCAAATACCTTTAAGTCTTTGTATGACCAGGCCATGACATCCTTGGACCTGTGAAGAAAATCAATCATACTTCTCTTTATTTCTGGATCACAGTTCTTAGCCAACTTGATGTGTCTGGGATCTTCTTCAGTCCCTATGTTCAGGTCTTCAGTCCCACTGTCTGTGGCAGCCACATAATCCTCAGAATTCACCTTTTGCTTGATTTTGTCAACATCAAAGAGCCGCTCCAGCTCCACCATGCCTTTTGGAATTCTGTTGTCTTTCAACTTCATTATTCCCCTGTCATCATCTAACTGTTCCAGCAGGGTGTCTCTTTGGCCCTCATCAATTATAGCATTCTCAAATGTGTTAGTACTCTGCAAAAAATTTACAATCTGTTGATCATCAGAGAAAACCTGAAAATTGTCTATATTGTTTGGAACTGAAGGACAAGGGACTAACTCAATTGAAAACTTGTTCCATTTAAATTCTTCCAATGGCTTTAAACTTGCAGCTGAAGAAGCCAAGACATCTGCATGTGAATTCTGCTCCCTGGGTATATGTGTCAGATTAAATGCATCAAAATCTTCTACAAGATCCCAAGCCCGATGTTTGTATCCTTTTAAATAAGATGCTTTACATTGGAATTTACCCTTGACTTGATTTGCCACCAATTCTGAATCAGTGAAAACTTGAATATTTCTCACACTTCTGTCCAAAGCAAATTTCAAACCTAAAATCAGAGCTTCATACTCTGCTAAATTATTTGTACAAGGGAACTGTAGGCGGTAAGACATAAAGTATGTCTGACTTTCAGGCCCTTTGAGGACTGCCCCTGTTCCAGAACCCTGTTTAGATCTAGCTCCATCCACATGAAGTGTCCAGACTTCATTAGTATGTACAGGATGGGCTTTATTAAACTTGTCATTTTGCCCAGTTGTTAAATTGTAGACTCCAATATCTACCTCTGCAATATTTACAGTTTCATTTGCTGCATTGTACTCAGTAATTGTATGCTTGTACCTGGGTTCTCTTTCAACCCGTAATTGATTTGCCACTCCTTTCCACGGCAACCACATGTGTGAAAAATCTGTTGCCAAGTATCCGTTCAGAGATCTCGACCAATCTCTACTCAACAACATCCCGTACCCCACAGGGATATCCACAACCTGAATTTCAATTTTATGTTGAGCCCTTGGCTCGGATGCTAATTGGATATGAATATTTTGAAGCTCTCCAACAACTTTAACCTCCGATTTGTCCAATTGGACAACTCTCCTTTCGGACTTCATTGGGGTCGGACCCAAGCTGTCGACAAATGGCCAAAGGCATAACATTTGCGAGATGCACCTGAATCTACCAAACAATTATGTAAGTTCTTCCCAAAAATACGGACGATCAGTAAAAAGGGGGAACTTCAGTTTTTTCTTTGTACATGGCTAGATTGGCATGTGCTATTTTCTTTCCTTTGTCCACAGGTTTAGTAGCAGGGCCAGAGTATGTTTTTATCAGATTGTCTCTCTGCTCTGAAATCTGTGCCAACTCATGTAGAGTAATGTTGGCCTTAATCTTTTTCATATCCTCCACTATGTTATATCCTTTGTTAAGTGGAGGGACAAAAGCATCTGGTCCCTTCAGACTTCCTCCCTTTGGTGGAGATGGATTATTGCTTGGAGAGGGGTCGGGAGGAACATTGTGAGAGTTGTCCGGAGGAGTTGATGTAGTATTAGGCTCCGGATTCCTGTTTCTCAGGTTGTAATTATCTCTTCTGTACTGTTGGAAAGCCTGCACCTCATCCATAGGCATTTCAACTACATTCTCAGATTCATCCGAGAAAGTGAAAGAATCCAGGACCATAGCTGCACTGTGGCCGGATGAACTTGGGCCATCAGCAGTTCTTTGATTTTCAGGGGAGATCAAATCCCAGGACAAAGCTTCAAATGCATTGCAAAATTCCAGACAATCCAACTCCCCATGCTGTGAAGTGGCATGTATTCTGCACCAGTTAGGCAGAGCTAAATCACAAATGTTCACATCATGGCCTTTGCCATTGTAATATTTATTAGGTTCATATGGGGGCCTGTTGAATCTGTTTGGTTGATATGAATATCTGTTGGAGTTGTCCCTAGTAGAAACTTGCCTTTTAAAACTCAAGAAATCATTGGCCAGCTTCTGAACAATCTTTGAGACTTCTTCCACTCTTGCATTGTCAGCCTCTTTGCCTGGGTTCTGTACATTCTCAACAGGTGCTACGGCCAATGGATTTGCTTGATGGTAGAGTCCGACAAATCGGCAACATCATCCGATGTGGAATAGGATTGAACACAGGGGGCAGCTTGTGTAACCGAGAGGAATTTCTTTGAGCATTTAAAGGTTGGGGTCCCAAGCTGTCTTTCCAGAATCAAAGCTTCTTTATAAGCTTCTATCAAATTAGTAACGAGTGGGATCTCTCTTCAAAAAGACGAGAGGTCATGGGATCCAGAGAGTTTCTAAAGATCTCTAATGCCAGGTCAGCATTCGGTACATAATACCCAGTAAGTCTGCCATAAGCTTTCTGGAATCTAACATTATAGGATCTGATAGATTCACTTAATTCTCTTTTGATGCCGAAAAACTGTTGGTACAATATACTAGGATCTATCACTTCCCCGAACTGTGACACAAAAACTTTTTCTAAGTCATTCCAGCTGGTGACAGAATCATTAGTGAGGTTTAGAAACCAATCATAAGCTCCCTCCTGGAGAGTGAACGGGAATAGTCTGCAGGCAACATCCTCATGCTGTACATTTAATAATTTCAAAGCATTCTTGAATGCAACCAAATGTTCCTCTGCAGTTCTTGTCCCATCATGTTTATATCTGGGGAGATATCTTTCTAGATTTCTAGGCAGGTCATGGGCAATACCCGAAATATTCAAAGCAGTGGAGCCCAACCAATTTGCCATTACTACTTGGCTGACTGTGATATTCCGAGTTGTGGTTGGAGTAACTATCGGCGGTGATAAAACTATTTCGACGAGAGACTTGGCCCTTCTGAGGCTACTTCTTCTCGGAGTTTCTAATTCAGGGACAAGGAGCTCTCCAGCTCTGGGGTGGGACCTTGTTACCCTGTATGTAGAATCCAACTTTTCACAAGCACTTACAAACTGACAATCCTTAACAGAGTACTGAACTTGAGGTGCTCTCTTTTGGCAATTTTAAAAACTGTACTGACAATTTACAATACTGACCGGAGCTCACTGGGCCATTTTTAAATGTTGGTGTTAAGTCCCGCTGTTTAGGCAAAAACTCAAACAACAAAATTTAAAAGAGCCAAAGAGGAGGGAAAAGGATTCAAAAGATAAAATACCAGACTCAGCACATACAACTTACAATACTTGAACGGAGTTCAAAAGGCCCTCCTTCTAGCGCCATTTTTAAATGTTGGTCCGACTTTCATACACACCCTGTGAAGAATGAGCACAAAACTATGATAACACTTATACGGGATAAATCCCACTCACTTTAGGATCTAGCTGGTTATCCAAGGTGTGAGTTACAGAGTCGGGTCGAATGTCAATTCACTCTTTTCCGCTTCGGAATAGTTTTCAATATGGACTGTTTCTTACCTTACAACGGGCTCAATGAACTTGTTCAGTAATGTTCGGAAGTTGTCACTTGTTGACAATCGGATTTAAAATTGATTCTTTGATCTAGCTCTCATGGGTCAACAGATTTAAATAAAAGACAAAATTAAAAGAAAATAAAAATGGATCATTTCACGGTAAAACAAAGAGAGGGTAGGGTAAGGCAGAAAGAGAAGTTTATCAAACTTTAACTGTAAGGCCAAAACTACCAATTTTATCTATACTATCAGCTTCACAACAGAACAAATCAAAGAAGAAAGTGTCCAGTTTTCTAAGATCACTTTCAACTAAGAGCACAAGGCAAAGATGGAACAGATCTAATAGAAAATTATAAACCGAAGGGAAGTCGGTTAAAATTGATATCTTTCACCGGCAGCCTAGCTCACACAGTGAGGACAGAGCAATTAGAACAAACTTGAACCTTAAATCGGTGATTTTCCCTAGCATACAATAGAACAAATGAAGCCTAACAACATATTTAATCTTGATAACACCGATTTACAACATATATTTAATAAACTTTAATGAAACGGATAACAAAAGAAAATGAACTTATCACAATCTGCAAAAGATTAGGCTCCTGGCCATGCTATCACAGAAAACAAAAGCACATCAACTCCAAGTCCAGAAATAAAATATTTCACAGAATTTGCAAGAAATTGCTTCAATAGCCTTTTATTTCTAAGTCTCCGCCTCCTGCGATTACATTGAGAAGAAGTATTTATAGACTCAGGACAGACCCTGATCTTTTCAAAAATATCTTCTTCTCAAACCCTAAATCTTATCATCTTAAACCCTAGGACCCGGGTTTTACAATATAAAGCCATTTAAAACAAAGCTCGGATAAAACTTAACCATTCTGCAACTCAGTGCAGTCAGTTGCCATAAATGGAGAAGATAGAATTCGAATGCCACTTGCATTCACCCGCAACTGTAAATAAATGCCCTCATTAATTCCCTCGGGTAAGCTGGATGAGTCACCACTTCTCCGACATTTCATCTCCGTAGAGCCATCCGTGAGCTGAAAATATCTGCACGCCATTAATTCTGCCATAAATCTTCATTAAATGCATTCATCGGAAAATTTCGATAACGAGTGTATATATTTTCACTTCCCGGCCAATTCTCGACATATTCCATTATGGGCAGCAGCTTAGTCACCGTAAAGTCTCTTTGCGGCCAGATCTGTAAAAATTGGATGAAACAACAATTTTCGGCATCTTTTCTTTCAATATGGCTGTCTTTGATTAATTTGCACTAAGCTTTACCTTTATGGCCATTTCTCCGTTATCCCGTAAGTGCCAGATGGCTTCCTGCATGAAAGGGACAAAAGATGGATTAGTACTTTTAAAAAATTAAATCAAAACTTTAATTATTAAATCAGATTAAAAACCCTAATGTTTACTTGCATGTCGGCCTTATTAATCTGATACGTGGCCTGCAGTGCTTTGACACGTGTCACAAAATCGTGACACGTGTCCATTTCCAGTTGTCTTGCATTTTTGGTTCTCTGCTGGCAGGGTCGCGAAAATGCGACATGTCGCGAAATCGCGACATCGCAACCTTTCTTTCCAGCCGCAAACGCGACATGTCGCGATTCCGGACATGTCGCGAAATCGCGACCCTTTCTCCTCTCGGCAACTCTCCTCTTCAATCCGAGTCACGATTTCGCGACATGTCACGAAATCGCGACCCTTCTCCCCCTTCGACACTCTTCTTCCTTCCAGCTGCAAAAATCGCGACATGTCGCGAAATCGCGACCCTTGCTTGCCTTAGCAGCTTTTCTTCCTTCAATCGCGAAAACGCGACATGTCGCGATTTCATGACATGTCACGAAATCACGACCCTTGCTTGCCTTAGCTGCTTCTTTTCAATTTTTGACAACCTTCCCCTTTTCGTTCTTCTTGCTGTCTTTGGCTTCCCTTGCTGGCCTTGGCACTTCTTCGCATTGTGTCGCGATTTCGCGACACCTTCTTCGTTCTGAGCCTTTCCTCTCCAACACGTCGCGATTTCGCCCTCGACGTCGCGATTTCATGACCTTTTGATGCCTTAGACTTTTTTGAACTTTGATTTCTCTTGCATGCTTCTACTTCTTGCCCTGCTCGACTTGGACCTGTCGTGATTTCGCGACATGTCGTGAAATCACGACAGTCCTACACTATGGGCTCCCTAAAACGTCATTTCGACGTCGCGATCAATTATACTTTCTTGACTTAGCCATTTTCATCTGAAAATTGACATGTCACGATTTCGACATTCACGACATTCACTTTCCTTCTCTCTCATTGTCGCGATTTCGTGACATGTCGCGAAATCGTGACCATTTCATGCCTTAGTCGATTTTTCTCTCTACCGCGAAAATGCGACATGTCACGAAATCGTGACGTTCCGTACGACTTGCCTTCTCTCTCCAAAACTTGTCACGATTTCGTGACATGTCGCGAAATCGCGACGTTCCGTACGATCGGGCTTTCTCTCTCCTAACGGTAGCGATATCGCGACATTTCCAAAAATGGAAATGTCACGATATCGCGACATTTCCATTTTTGGAAAGTGTCGCGATTTCGCTACGCATTTTTGACTTAGCCGATTTTTCAAAAACCCGTCGCGATATCGTGACACTTCCAAAAAAGGAAAGTTTTGATTTTTAATGAATTTATCTATCTGTTTTCTGCATTTTTTTCGTACCGGTGTAAGATTTTCTTTATCCATGAATGATTCTAGCATGTAAAAAGTGAAGTCTGAGATAACAAAGCCAGAATGCAAGAAAACTTGGATAAAGAAACAGGCAAAACTTGAAGAAGAAAGAGGCAAGTAAAAATTGGAATTAAAACCTGAAAATCATCAAGAGGGTCCCTACTGCAAAATGAAAGCTTAATGTTTTCAAAGGATGGAAAATATTTTTTTTCAGTGGGGGTGTGTTGCTTCTCAAAACCACCTTGGGATGGCCACAAAATAGAGCCTTTTCTACTCAAATTTCCAGAAACAACAAGTTCCTGGGCTGATAAGGTAAGTGCCTGAACTCTCTATTTTCTGTTACACAGTCAAAAGTTGTCCAAATCTGGTTTTTCTTGCATTCTTTGTTTTCTAGAAAGGTAGAAATATAGGTTTCATTTTATTATAAATACAAAATAACAAATAAAAATAAGAAAAATAAAAAATAAATTAAGTAGAGATGCATCTCTATGGTTTGCTTGCTTGTAGCCTACCCAATGGGTAGGTTCTCATTTAGGGTTTGCATCTTCTAGGTTACTTTTTATCTAGCCTTTTATGAAAGTAAAATGTCATTTCTTTGCATTTAGTGAATGATCATCGAATGCTTCATTGTTTACTTTCTTTGGGCTTAAAAAGAACCACACACACCATGATTCACTTAAACGCTAGTGAGGTGGATTTCATCACCATCCACTAGTAGAGTTCAACGAGGTGGCTTTCATCTCCACCCATTGTCTCAAATCCCACAAACCTTTTATATTGGCCAATACCAATTTCCAAGATCCATCATAGCCCATGGGATATAGCACGTATCTCTCTTCGGAGAGGTATATCACCAACTATGGGTGAACTGGGTGAGGACCGGGAGGACCTATGCTCCCTGACCGTGTGTGGACTTCATCACCACACATTATAGGTTGGATTACGTGACCATGAATTTCATTGCCGATTGTCGAGCTACGAGCATACAGGTGAAATCCAATTAAACACAAGATTATCATCCAACAATAATTCAAACACGTGACACAAGGTCATCTTTACAAACAACACATCTGAAACACACAAAATAGTTTAGGGATTCACATCTAAAACTTAAAAGAGATAATCACTTATTTTATTGAGTGTTTCCTTTTCTTGTGTGTTGTTTCATTAAGAATTTGTAAAGGAGATAATCATCTAGGGTTGGTAGAGAGTCACAATGGTGTGCACCCATAGCCAAGCCCAATCAAGGGTGAAAGCTATGGAGAGTGGACTAGGAGACATGAGTCATCTCCGCTTTAGCCCCAAGGACTTGGTCATACCTCCTTGGTGAGCCTCTACTCACCCAAGTCCCAGAACAGTGGGACATGAACCACACCTACAAGGGAGCCCTATGCGGGACACCCCTATGGGTGATGGACCTTACATGGGAGAGTGTTCCCGGTATGTAGACACATCACATGCCTTCCTTGATGAAAGGCAACAATGCACTGAGGTGCAAGTAGACAGAGTGGTGCCATGCATCCGCATGCCTGATAGGTCTAACATACCCATTTATGGGCCAGAGCATGACTTCACACATTGGGTAGAGCAGGTTGATCATACCTTGCCTCTACATCACCCTGATAGGGTCCAACAGCCTAGGCAATAGGATGAGTATGATACTCATCGCTCAGGGTGAGCAAACTCTACCCTTCCCTTCCTCATTCATGAAGGAAGGCATGAGGAAATCCTTGATTATCCTCAAGAGCAGTATACCATGCAAGCACGATGTGCCTCTGCACCCACTGAGTATAATGAGCATATGCTCAGGCTCGAACCTCAAGTAAATGTGACTACCCTTGATCGAGGGAAGCGCATGATGGATATCATAGATTATCTTGAATGAGGTCGGCCTCAGGGTGAGACTCCTAGGCCTCCTAGGCCTCGCATAGTGGAACATATCAATCAAGTGGTTGCAAGATATGCGGAATGCCAAGCATAGTTCAAGCAGCTTTGGTGAGACAAAGAGCAACTAGACCACTTGCATCAACTTGAGAAAGAAAGAATCGAATGGTAGACCAACGAGCTATTCCAAAAAACTTTACGTGAGAGGGTCCCTACCCCTAGAACATATAGATAGGAAGTCCATCTAAGGCAACCCACTCTCATTCGAGATAGGTCTCCTAGGCCTTATCCAATGTTGCCTCTGTGACCTCCTAGGCCAGATCGGGACTTGCCTCCCAGGCCAAACATAGGGTGCCCACAGTAGGCAGCTACCCCTCTTTATAGACCGACTCGAGAGATGCCCTATGGGGCTTACACCGAGCATGAGCCAGAGGTAGAATATTTGGAAACGCCTTACCAAGGTAAGGGGGTGACATGCCACCACCCCAAAATAGGCCTGAGGATCCTCACCCTCCACCGTAGGATAAGAGCAAAGAAGAGGAGATCAAATCCTCTGATGCATATAGGGTACTGCTAGAGTGCTTAGAGTTAGTAGAGAACAAGACCTCTAGGTCTGGATCTCAAAAGCCCACTTTGCACCAGCTACGTAGTCAACCCCTTCATCCTTCGGTGCCTACCCCTTCCTATCTAAAATAGTTTAAGATGCCTCAGTTGGCTACCTTTAAGGGAGAGGAAGATGCGCAGGAGCATGTTACAAAGTTCCTGAGCCAATGCTTTGGCATCCAGGATAATGATGCTTTGCTTTTGTGGATATTCATGACTACCCTCTCTGGCCCAACCACGGAGTGGTTTACCCAACTCTCGAAGCATAGCATCCATAATTTGGATCAACTTGTAGATGCGTTCCTAGAACGCTTCACCTTCAATACCAAGAGGAAGGCGACGTTGGCTGATCTCACTGGGTTGAAACAATATGATGATGAGTCAATAGCAAATTATGGCAATAGGTGGTGAGCATTGCTCGCCAAGCTACCATATCTACTCCCCATGTTGGATTTGACTCAGATGTTTGCCAAGAGCTACCTAAATCCGATCTCCTTGTTGTTGCAACTGCAACAATATCCGACTCTTGAAGATGCCCTAGCGCAGGCTAGAACGATTGAAGACATCAAGATTCAAGAGGGAGAGATTGTGAAGCCTCGCAAGAAGGAGTGGAACAAGAATGCTAAGAATACCCCAATGTAGCCTAAGCCAACAATAGTGAATCAGGTTGCCATTAGCATCCCAGGGCCATGCACAACCCACATGCCACCTCAAAAGCCTAATTATCAGGCCACACCTAGGAACTATAACAAGGACAACCAGAATAATCAAGGGCAAAATCAATAGCATCACCCCAAGCGATAGTTCACACCCATTGTAGAGTCTATGGACTCATTTTTTGAGCACCTCTTAGCGGCTAACTCGATCAATTTGCCTGAGAGTCGACCTATCGACCCAAATGCACCGAAGCCCAAAGGGTATCGAGAAGACCTATATTGCAAATTTCATAGGTAAAATGGGCATGACGTGCAAATGTGCTATAAGTTCAAGCATTTGGTGCAAGACATGATCGATAGGAATGCCCTTCAGGTAGACAACCCTATCACACCAAACAACCAATAGATGGAGGTGTTTAAAGACCCATTGCCTACCCATGCAGAGTAGGCCAAGCCAGTGCCCTAGGTGAATGAGGTTCATCATGCACCCCCTAAGCAAGGGTATGTCGGCATGATCAACATTGTAATGAGGAATAGGTGGTACCCAAGTCCAGTCGCACCACCTACGGCTCAGAGCGATGTTCCTTCGACGTCGCAGCCTCTACCGCCTCTAGTGTCGAGCCTCCCACCTAGGCCTATGGTCACAATTAAGAGCAAGCTCACTCAGAGCCTGAGAATGACATCTACCCAACTCTCCATCTATGAGCTCATTCAACAATCACCACCTCATAGAGAAGCTTTAATGGAGATCCTTAAGGTGATAGAGCTACAACCCCAGGAGTCTAACTCCTTCAATAATTTCATGGGGCATGTGCGACAATGCACGAAATCGATGATTACCTTTCGAGAAGATGAGCTTAAACTGGTTCCAAATGATATGGTGGATCCTCCCTTGCACATCGTCGCATGTGTAAATAGAACACCATACAAGAGAGTGTTGATAGACACTGGGTCTTCGAGCAACATCATCACTACAATAGCTCTCAAGCATCTGAAGCTCCCAACATCCCATATTGTCGCATCTACCTACACCCTTCGAGCATTTAATGATGCCATATGCTCAATAGTTGGTACGATAGTCCTACCCATCCAGGTAGGGCAAAAGACCATACCGACACTATGCCACATCTTGGAGGGTGAGATGGCATACAATATCTTGTTGGGTAGACCTTGGATTAGGGACATGAAGTGTGTCCCTTCCATTGCTCACCAGTGCCTCAAATACACCTATGAAGGGCAAGTTCATGTCATCTCTATAGACCTAGAACCCTTCAAGTACTACAACATGGTGCAGCAGCTCCTTGAGTCTACCTTACCATCCACCCATCTAGATTTTCAATCGAATGAATCCAGCCAAGGTCTGACTCCATCACCATCACCTTCATTCAATCCATCATCATCTCATGCCATACCATCCTCATCTTCAGCACCTCTAGACATGCCTTCATCATCGATGAATCCTCCATTGAGGGACACGGGGAAGAGGCCTATTGATGAGAGCCCTCTGACCATATCCACCATCTCCACAAGTGAGACTCCTAGCCCAGTAGATGAGGAGCTACCTCATGAGGCAAACATTGAATCAATTCAAGCCTCGCTCCCATCTCCTCCTTCTCCATAGCCATAGGTCACAGTGCATCTAGCTTCCACCGGTTTGGGAGAGTACATGGTTAGGAATGTCACATCCACCCCTGCCATCAAGTTAGTGCAAGATATGGGTCGACCTCATCTTCCCATAGGCACTATCGTGCCTCTTGGCCTTCCCCCTAATCAGACAAATTTCATCTATGGGGGTCTCGACTATGGCATCGAGCCTTATCAATAGTAGGAAGAGGATGAAGAGCCCTTTTTCAAGGACATCAACTACATGTCCAACCCTAACTTTGCCATGAAGTATCTTCACCTCTGTAATTGGCACGGTTATGGGTTGGGCTTGTATGAGCAAGGCACCCAAGTTCCTTACCAACCATAGTATCAAATACCTTATGACAAGTCTGGTTTGGGACACAACAAGCCTGTGCCCCTCGATGTCCTCATGGATAGCTTAGAGTGCATGACTCTCAACTTTAGGGATGAGCTCATGCGTGACCCTTATGCCAATCCCAATCGAGTCTACTCACTGGGAGACTACTTCCCTACACCCTTGAGTGATCAAGAGATACCTTGCGAGGTCAACCAATCTTACGAGAGAGGTGAAAGTTCGCATACCCTTCCACACGATAGTGAGGAAGAAGATCAAGGGTCTCCCTATGAGTGGACATCTGATGATGAGTCGGACTATGAGGTGGCATCCATTGGCTTCTCTAGTTCGCATGTTGAGTATGCATGGATTGTCCCATTGGATGATGAGAATGAGGGTTATCTATGTATGTTCCCCTTGAATGACCCTATCTAGTGACAAGTTCCTCCCTATAGAAGGGCAAGCTCACCCATAGCCACATCGACTGCCTTTAATCATTCCACCTTCACCACCTAGGGGAAATCATCCATCCATAAACATGATTTCCATAGACCTTTTCGAGCCCATGTGAGATCTGAATAACCCATCGAAGCCACTGCACCTCGACTTGGGGGCCATTGACTTTGATCGAGGAGATTCTCCCCCATCACCTTCTGAGTATTGGTCTTGTGATGAGATGTTACAACCATTTCATTTCTCTCCAAGGCCTACTCATGATGTCTTCCATGCTAAGGAGGAACCCGAGGTTCCAATTGATGATCTAAACCTAGTAGATGACATTCACCTAATCCCTACTCCCCACCAGTTGGAGGAGGGGTCGCATATGTCAATCGAGCCAATGATTGATAAAGATATCGACTCGGATCCCGAGAATCCTCAATGTATCAAGTTAGGGGAAAGCTTATCCCCCATAGAGCAAACTGATTACATAGCCCTTCTCACAGAGAAGAAGGGAGCCTTTGCATGGTCCTACGGTGACATGTCAGGCATGGGTACACCACCTATCAGTTGTCATCCAGCTTCCTCGATAGCCATCCCATCATCACCTACACTACCCATACAATATATCTTGGATAGGCTAGACAACCTGGAGTCACAAGTGAGTCAACAACACAATGCTTTACAACAGATCTTGGATAGACTCACAAACATCGAGTTATGGTTGTGTCATCCAAAACCTCAAACCCTCGATTATCAAGACCAACCCCCTCCCATGCATTCCATGGTAAACCCTCAACAGAGCCTGAGGTAGAGGCACCAAGGCCATCAACCGCAATGATAGTATACCCATTTGTTAGAGCCCTTAGCATCGATCTTCAATCGACTATATGAGGCACAAGCAATCATGCTTCCTCCAATCTACCTATTGAAGCCTAATAAGCATAGATCAAAAACATACAAGCAAGACTTATACTATACTTATCATCGACAAATAGGTCATGATATCCAGACATGCTACATATTTTGAGATTTAGTCCAGGATATGATCGATAGGCAAGGACTTCAGATAGGAGTCTTCCAAGACTCTTTACCTTCACATGAAGTAAACACAACACCTAGCCACCCAGTCGAACAACCTAATCAAGTGTGCATCACTCCACCTTCCCATAGGTTTATGGATATGATCGATGCTATAACAGAGTAGCAAGAACACCATAGTTGATATACGCAACCCATGATATCCTCCAATGTTTCACCTTCATTCGACTCACCCTAGAGGGATGCTGGCACTGCACGAGCTTACACCTCACAATAAGGGGGTCAATTTTCATCATCCCCTTTGGCCAAGCCAATCATAGTACATCAAATAGCACACTAGAGGTACACTACCCCCTTCTATGACCATCTAGGTCACCCCAAAATGCTCCAAGGGTATCTACATACCGCTTGGTCAACCCAAAACCCTCCTAGGTAGTCTATGACCATCTAGGTCACCCCAAAATGCTCCAAGGGTATCTACATACCGCTTGGTCAACCCATAAACTCTCCTAGGTGGTCTATGACCATCTAGGTCACCCCAAAATGCTCCAAGGGTATCTACATACCACTTGGTCAACCCATAAACCCTCCTAGGTGGTCTATGACCATCTAGGTCACCCCAAAATGCTCCAAGGGTATCTACATACCGCTTGGTCAACCCAAAACCCCTAGGTGGTCTATGACTATCTAGGTCACCCCAAAATTCTCCAAGGGTATCTACATACCGCTTGGTCAACCCAAAACTCCTAGGTAGTCTATGACCATCTAGGTCACCCCAAAATGCTCCAAGGGTATCTACATACCGCTTGGTCAACCCAAAATACTCCTAGGTGGTCTATGACCATCTAGGTCACCCCAAAATGCTCCAAGGGTATCTACATACCGCTTGGTCAACCCATAAACCCTCCTAGGTGGTCTATGACCATCTAGGTCACCCCAAAGCTCCAAGGGTATCTAACGGGGGCCAAAATGCCCCAAAGGCATATATAAGCCCTTTGGTCACCCAAAAAGCCCCAATGGCATCCAGTAAGCCCATTGGTCAAACTGTACATACATATATATCAAAAATCCAAAAACATTATCAAAACATCAAAAATACAAAAATATTGCATTGCATCACATTGCATACCATTGCATTTTATCATCACTTGCATTAGGTATACTCATCATTACACTTTGCATTTTAGAGTTGCTCATACATGTCTAGCACTGAGACTGTACACTAGTCATCATTCAAAATCAATGTTGTTCAAGTCATCATCCACATCATTTCATATTTCACTTATCATTTCCACCTACATTTCCCACTTTTCATATTTGTGTCCATTCCCTTCACCTAGCCATTTGTTCTAGAATGTCATTAGGGTTTTTGGTCACTCAACCATCTCTAGTTTTCTTTTCAGATTTTGTAGAAAGCTATCCTGATTTTTAGGAGGTAGAGTCTTGCTTAGATTGTACCTTGTATACATCAAAATCCCAACATATTTTCACACTAATAAATCCAAGTTTTGCACAAGGAAATATGAAACCTACGAAGTGGTCTAGGTTACCTTAAGTGAAAAATTTTATCCTGCTCATCCCCCTGTGCGGATGGTTCAAGAATGTTAAGAATTGGCAAAAGGACAAGCTCCTCCTTACCCAATTCCCCAAAATAAATAGTGGTTTTCACCACTATCAATAAGCAAAATCCCAAAAAAGCAAAAATCAAAAGCAAAATAAATAGTGGTTATCACCACTCCCCAAATCCCTTGCTCAAAGAAAACAAAATACAAAAATAAACAGTGATTTTCATCACTAAGTATGAGCAAATATCCCTGAAATCAAATAAAAGAAAAGAAGGGAGTATTGAACTTGAATCCCTAGAATTCTTAGCATTTGACAAACCATTAGGTGATCCTCATTACAGGTTTGGTGGCATCAAGCCTTCCTGGCAATGGTGGTATCCTTACGCATGATGATATGTCTGTCACATTAGCTTTTTGCGTGTGTGCAGACCAATGTTTGCATGTGGATGAGCTAGCTTTTGGTAGCCTATACTACCTAGTGGTCTAATCCAACTAAGTACAAAACCTAGGATCGTGCTACTCATAGGGTGATCTTCAGTACAGATGGGTTGCATCAATCCCATTTGGCACTGGGGTAATCTTATGCGTATCACAAAATGAACTCACTTGCACACATAGGGATATTGAGTATCTAGGTCATCCTAGCAGATTCATACCTTGTCAAAAAGTCTTGCATGGTTAGTATATAACTTTTGACCAGTTGACTAGAGTGTTTGAGTCTCATGAAAACCTCATAGACATCCTATAACATCCTATTATTCATTCCATTTTATCACATTTATGTCAGTTTACATTTTCACAAATCCATTACATAGTCTCATGACAACATTACACATGAATTGATGAATTCTATACAGTCTATGGTGCTAACATAGTATGTCATATAGTATACACATTTCATCATCTAGATCAATAAATCATCCATCTCATTATGCATCCATGCATATACATATCATCAAATCAAATCACATTACAACATATGCATACATGATAAACATCCATCATCATATCATAAAGCAAATAAACACATTGCATACATCTCATAAAAAACAAGGAAACACATGATGATAAACCACATAAAAGCTCATATATATATTTGTATATGTATGGGATAAAAAGATACATCATAGTCCTTGAACTACCTATAGGCTACAATAAAGTGAGTCCTCCGACCTCACACTACCAAAAATCTAAAATACCAAAAAGAGCCATCAGAGTCTCAATGACCATGGTCACGTAGGACCGGTACTATGACTCTCACCCCTACCCTCGGGTCAAGCTCACCAAGAACTACCAGACCTGCTACCCCTTGACCTGTCCATCCTCTATGTAGAGTCAGGTGCCTCCATCCTCACCGAAGATTGTCCTGTACCACTCCATCGACTTTGGTGTGACCCACTAGCATATGGACGAGATGGTATGCACCCCCTAAGGCACACTATATCATCAGTAAAAGCTCAATACTATAGGCATATCACATGGTATATATCCACTAATCCTTGGAGCTATACCACCTCCTATCACAACTTGACCATCTCCCCACTACTAGATCCCTCCCGACTAGGGCTCTAGGATCTCAACTACGCCTATAGAGCTACTATCTTTGCTTGAGAATCCTATACCTATATCTAAAGGAGATCTCTCTCCTACCTAACCCTGATCAACTCCTCCTGTAGCTCTATATCTATGTCACCTCGTGCATCCTATTGTACCTACACCCTATGATCCCTAGTGTCATCATCCTCAAAGTCACCCTAATATCCTAGGTCTAGGAGGTCTGGCTACTCATCTACCATGTGAAAAAACCCATGTCACTCACCTATCTCTACCTGGTCCTCCTTAGGAGCATCATACTGATCCCTCGCTGCTTCCCCTATCACATCTCCCCTTAGTGGTCCCTCTCCCTGCCACTAGTGAATCACCCACCAGGAGTCATACTCCTCTATAGTCCCAGCATCATCCAAGTATAGAATGTGTACTATAAGATATGCCTCCCCTCCTACTACCTCCACTAGCAGCCACGTTAGTATCCTCTTATCCTCATGGTACCAGTAGACCATTGGCTCATTGGGAAACCCCTATTGTAGCCCAAACTATCACGCAACTCGAGCATAAGGGAACCACTCCCACTCTGTACCATGTCAGCCAACCAACCATCTACCTCACCTCACATGGAGAAGCTACACCTCAACATTAGACCATGTTGGGAAATCTCTGTAAGATCTCTAGAGTACATCTGCTACTCTGAGTCTTGCAAAATACTGGGCATAATGATCCACATCACCTACCCAATGCTGAATCTACCCTACCTCTTGCACATGCTGCCATAGGATCTCGTATCCAATCTCCCAATCAGTTAGTTGTACTTGTGTTGTCCAAGGCAATCTCTGTGGTTGATCCACAATTATGTGTTGCCACCCCCACACATGTAGAAGAAAGCTACATTCCAATACCTTTTGCCCTTAGGAGTAGATCTTGTACAACTTGTCATATAACTATGCCAGTAGTGTCATCCCCCATGCCATCACCAGTGGCTGCTCCATAGTGCACCCTACCAGAGTAAACACTAATTCCAAAATCTTCCAGGGAAACCTAGTGCCTGATGAGTTTGGTAGTAGCATATTAGATATCAACATCATCAGCAAAACATGCCTAACACCCAATTCCCCAGCCTCATACTAGTACCCCACTAATATGCCTTCATTGAGAGAGTCTCCTATCGCCTCCTCCATGGCCCTACCAAAGTATCTCTCCATCACTGCATTCCTTCGGTCCTGACGGATAGACTCGATCAACCATCCCTCTATCGAAATGTGTAATATCTAATAAACATCCTCCAACATCATCGTCATATCCCCTATTGGTAGGTGGAAGGTGTTGGTGCATGGATCCCACAAGTCAATAAGCATAGTCAAGTAGGCACAATCGTACACCACAGACTCTAATCGCGTCACATGCTTAAGGCCAATGGATCCAAGAAATTCCTAGTTTGATTTAGTCAACAAGTCTCTCATGGTCTCAAATAGCATCAGAACTTGATACCAAATCTTAACCACCTAGTAGAGATAGTTTAGTCAATAATAAGCATCAAACATGCTTCAAAATGACCCAAAAATACCAAAAAAGACCAAAAATGGCCCCTTTTTTAGGCCAGTTTGTGACCGTCCCACCTAGGGATGATCCCCAAATTTATGACCATCCCACCTAGGGACAACCACTAGACAGCCCAGGCTGGCCGTCCCACCTAGGGATGGCCCCCAAATTGGGCCTTCCAAGCCACTAGAAATAACAAAAAAATAGCAAAATTAAGCAATCAAAAAGCCCTAAAAAGCAATAAAATTGCATAAAAATACAAAAATAAGAATAAAAAAGTTCAAGGCATCCCTAATTAGGTTCAATTACCAAGGATTTAGTGTGCTCTACCAAAAAGCAAAACAAGCAATATTTCCACTTTTAAAACTAGCATAGTGAAGTAAGAAATCCAACTCTTACTCGTCTCGCATCATCTCCACCGTTGGACGAGTCTGCACATTGGCTCATCATGAATGTAGGATGATTTTAGTAGCACTCTACTATATAGAATCCTTCTCCTCCTCACCTTTCAAGCTGCAAAGTTGCAAATGCACAAATGAGCCTAAATGACCCATTTTTGGCTTAAATAACCCTCCTAGGGCCCTGATCGTCCCTAGGTGGTATGAGTAGCTAATTGTCTGGATGTCCCACCTTGGTATGGTCATAAAATGTGCCACCATCCCACCCTAGGATGGCCACCAAAAATTTTCATCAAAACAACTTAAAATGCACCAAAAAGGGTCCAAAACCCACCAAAAATAGCTCAAATTTGGTCAAAATTCAATTGGCAACAAGGAGAACCCAAATTGCTCATGGATAAATGGAAAATTTACTACTTCAATCTCCAATAAGACCATTGTGGCTAGACCATCCCACGAGAACAAAGTTTTCAACCCCTTTCTTCCATGAAACCTCAACAAAGTCACCAAACTCCTCTAAAAAAAATGCTTCATTCTTTAGTGAGTAAAATCGGAGGAAACCCTAACAAAGTCATATGTGTAAAGTGACTCATCACTTTTATCACTGGTCATTTCCTCATTGAATCATCGCTTGAGGGGGTAGTCATACTTAACAAATTCATAATCAATAATTAATAATTAAACACTCAATCATGAAAATTGCATTCGTTCAATAAATCATTAACAAAGACAATCACGTTGAAGAACACAAGCTTATACTGAGAGGGGGGTGAACAGTATAAGACCACTTTTTACTTTTCTTTCCCAATCAATATTATGCAATGTATAGATAGCAATATCAACAATAGTAATCAAAGCAATGCACAAATCACCACACACAATAGAGACACCAATTTTACGTGGTTCACCCAATGTGGGCTACTCCACGGAGAAAATATTTCACTAAAATTTCCTCAATCAATCTCTTGGGAATCCTTTCCCTATTACAATGTTTATGGACCTCTATCCAAAGGAGACACCAATCCCCTAATCAAGTTCATGGATCTCTATCCACAGGAGAACTCCTTTCTCCTCTTGCTCTAGTTGGTGATCTTCTAGAAGAACTATTGTCCCCACTACTCTAGCTAATGGATCTCTATCCACTAAAGACACCTATCCTCACTACCATGGCTTATGGATCTCTATCCACTAGATACTATCATCCTCTATACTCTATCACCTTCAAAGCTCTATCTCAAATCTACACTAAACATAGTCCTTTGATCTAGCACAAATATACTCAATCTCTATCTCTAGTCTAGCACAAACCTATCCTCAAATATACACCAAAATCTATCCTCAAATATATACTAAACATAGTCCTTCAGTCTAGCACAAATATATCCTCAATATCTATCCTCTTCACTAAACATAGTCCTTCGTCTAGCACAAATCTATCCTCAATATCTATCCTCTAATCTACACTAAACATAGTCCTTCGATCTAGCACAAATATATCCTCAATATCTATCCTCAAGCCTTAACACAAAGCTTGATCCAATCACAAATCAACACTACTAGATCTACCCCAAACCTTCACTCAAGGTTTGAACAAATCAATCAATCAATTCTGCTCACAAGTCTTCTCAAAGACTTATCTCAAATATGCCTTGTAAGCTTCCACAAAATCTCACACTAATCTATCCACAAGTCCTCTCTAGAACTTGTCCAATATGCTCTCAACAAGTCCTCACTAGAACTTATCCAAATCTACTCTCAATCTATATTGTAAGCTTCCACAAAAGCTCACACAAATCTATCCACAAGTCTTCTCTAAGACTTACCTCAAATCTGCTCAACAAGTCCACACTAGAACTTGTCCAATCTCATGGAAACATAAAGAGAATTGTTAGAGACTCAATATGCTTCACATTCATCACAATGCTCAATCACTTTCAATCACTCTTTTAGAAACATATAGAGAATTGTTAGAGACTCAATATGCTTCACATTCACCTCAATGCTCAATCACTTTCACTCACTCCTTTTAGAAACATATAGAGAATTGTTAGAGACTCAATATGCTTCACACTTACAATGCTCAATTACTTTCAATCACTCTTTTGAAACATATAGAGAATTGTTAGAGACTCAATATGCTTCACACTCACAAACTCTCAATCACTTTCAATCTTTCTTTTATTACAAAAACATATAGAGAATTGTTAGAGACTCAATATGTTTCACACTCATCAACACTCAACCTCTTTCTCAAATCAATTCAGAATATAGAACAATTTGTTTCATAGAACTTGAACTATCACTTTACACATCCACTTGACTAGGCACAACCAACTCTACTCAACCAATCACTCAATGAAATAATCCTTGCTCACAAACCCTAGTCCAAGCATATGAACACTCACTCAAATATTTCCAACAATGCTCATCAACCAATCTCACATAACAATGATACTCATGATCTTTGCAAACCCTAGTTCAAGTTCTTCACTCAATCAATCACTTCAACAACAATGCTTATAAAACAATCTTCACATAACAATGATACTCATGATATTTGCAAACCCTAGTTCAAGTTCTTCACTCAATCAATCACTTCAACAACAATGCTTATAAAACAAGGTTTTATCAACAACTCTCAATTTCAGAAAACCTTGAAGCATTAATTCAAAACACACTCAACAATGCTTACCAAACAATCCTTTTCACTCCAACTTTGCATTCACAACTTTCAACAATCACTCACTAGGAAGAATATGCCCATACCTTTTATTTGATGTAGAAGTGACCTTGGAAAACCTGTCTCAATCACAATTTTCTCTTTTGCCAATCTCAATAGTTAGATGATAAAATATCACACTAACTTTCTCTCAAAATAATTCTCAATTACAAAAATAATCAAACTTAATTACACCTTATTTCTCCTTCTTAAAATAATATCCAACAACACAAATCTTCAATCAAAACACTTCTTCCAAAACTCTAACTCATCAAAAGAACCTCTTAACATTTTAATTTCATCATAACCCTTTTCAGAAATATATCTAAAAAATAATCCAAACTCTACT
Organism: Wollemia nobilis; assembly: GCA_028583015.1. Taxonomy (NCBI): domain Eukaryota; kingdom Viridiplantae; phylum Streptophyta; class Pinopsida; order Araucariales; family Araucariaceae; genus Wollemia; species Wollemia nobilis. Next base: position 2,225,270 of record JAQPPZ010005450.1, read on the forward strand.
TATGACTCCCTACTTAATATTGCATTAATTAAATAAATCACTTTATAAAATAATGCAATAAATCAATTTCCAATTTTTCTAAGGTAAAACAAATTTACCCTAGCCAAAATAACCTTTCAACACTTAGGTTAATATCATAACCTAACTTCCACCTTATTCCTCCTAAGACCTTAGCAATATGCAAATATAATTTCTAACTTTCACCTTATTCCTCCTAAGACCTTAGCACATGCAAATTAAAATAATTTCAAAAACTTTATTACCCTTTTCGCAATCCATGAGGCTCGAACTTGCACCACTCTCTCCACAACACCTTGGTCATGGCTTCCACGCCGTGTGAGCCACATGCTCCTTTGATGCCTTAAAGCGCAATATGCGCTTTGACCTCCTCACGACCCTCAAGAGCCTTTGGCTCTTCCTTCGATGTGACATCCGCTACCACACTTGCAATTCGGAGGTGCTTGATTAAATTTTGCATGAGCTTCAAATATTTTGGATGCACACCTTTTAATCGAATGCCAAAATTTGGTTTGGCTAAGGTATAAATACCTTATGCCCTCTTTACCATGCACGTCGATGGAGGATAATGCGTTGGGAGTCGATGCTAACATTTGCCTTGTTAATATTTTAATTTATAATTATTTAAATTCAATAGAATTTAAATATTATAAATTTAATATTTTACATCCTCTTTGGGCTTTATTAAAAATTAAAGCCTCCTTAGGTTTTTAGAAAAACCTTTTTAATTTGCCCACCTATGGTTTTAATAAAACCTTTTATTTTGCCCAACCATGGTTTTAAATAAAAACCTTTTACATAATATTTAAAAATAAATATTATGAAGCTTATTTTGCCATCAACCTTTTGCATTACTCCTTTTGACCTTTTGACATCAATGACAATTTATCCTTGACATCAATGACAACTTTGACTCAAAATGTCCAACAATCTCCCCCTTTGTCATTGATGGCAACCCAATAACTTTTTACCATTTTCTTGACCTTTTCATTTTGCTCCCCCTAGGAAACTGCTCCCCCTGACTGAATGCTTTCCTTCAAACATAGATCTCTCCCCCTTACTCTAATATCTCCCCCTTTGACATCAATGGCAAAGGGTCACCTTTGGGGCTCGGGGCTAAGAATGAGTCTCTTAGCTTAGCCCCTCCCCCACCTCCTCTTGAGGTGGTTAATTCTGGGGTGGGAGTATTTCTACTCCTAGCAAGCACTGGTCTTTACCTTTGTCCTTTTTCCTTCTCATTTGATCCTTCTGATTCCTTTGACTATTCCTGTTCATGTCCATGTTCCTATTCCTATTTATGTCCATGTCCATATTCTTATTCCTGTTCATGTCCATATTCCTATTCCTATTTTTGTTCCTATTCATGCTTGATTCTGGAATGTCTGCTCTACACCACTTTGTTGTATGTCCTTCATTATTGCACTTATAACACTTAATGTTATTATTCCTTGGAGGTGCAAATATCTTGGGATTTCTCCTTGTGAAGCCATATCCTTTTCTATCATGAACCCTGCAATTCATTGCCTTGTGACCAAACTGATTACATGAGTAGCAATACCCATGAAAAAGTTACCTGCTTCTAAAGTTCCCATATTCCTGTCTTTCATGTGTCCTGCATTATGAAGCCTTGTGCCCAAATCTGTGACATGAGAAACATCTTCCATTGAAGTTTCCTTGTCTTGACCTCATTGGTCTCTTAGTCTCTCTTAACCTATTCTGATTGTTGTTCCATCTATTTCTTCTTTGTGCATTGTTCCTTTCCTTGTTGAACTTTCTATTGTTCAACTCATCCTCAGAAGCCTCACTTTCTCTTACACTATCTTCTTCTAAAGTTTCTTCTTCTTCAGAACTTGAGGTTGACTCTTCTTCTTGTTTCTTTTGAGCCTGTTCAAAACCAAGACCTATTTTGTTTGTTGACCTTCTTTGTACCTTGATCATCTTATCCAAATTCTTTGAACTCTTTCCAAACTTGTGTAGCTTATCCTTGGACTTTTCTAACTCTTCCCTTAGTAGAGCTACTTCTTGTTCTAACTTTTCACATTCTAAGACCTTTGCTTCTAGCTTATCCTTGAACTTCTTTGTCTTAGCCATTGACTTGTTTAGATCCTCTATAAGCTTTCCTCTTTCTTCATCACATTCTTGAAACTGAATCTCAAGTTGGGAGTTTTGCTTTCTTACCTTATTTAAAGTTTTAAGAGCATAAATAAGTTCTCCCTCAAGATCAACTCCTCCTTTTTTGATTCTTCCTCTATTTGTTTGCCTTTGTCAACATCTTCATTTTATTTTGACTTGTCTTCTATAGGATCATCTTCTTCTTCTTCTAGTGCCATTAGAATATTCTCTTCTGGTCCTTCAAGTGCATCCTCATATTCATCATCACTGAAACTGAAACCATTCCTTGTACAACTATCTTCAAGATGTCCAAAATTACCACATCTAAAACACTTGAGAATTATTGGTGACCTTTTCTTGACTTCTTATTTTTCTTCAATCAGAAATAGGACTTCATATTTATCATTATCTGAAAAACTATTATCACTATCACTTGAGTACTTACTTGCCTTGTCTGCATAGTAGCTCCTCTTTTGTCTTTGAAAGAACTTCTTTCCTTGTCTACCTTGTCCATCCTTGCCTTTCTTTTGGTACATATATTTTTTGATTCCCTATTCCTGTGATCCTATTTTTCTTCATCATTGTTATTTTTAGCTTCTTGAAAATCAGGCATAGTTGCATAGTGACCATACTTTCCACAATTGAAACATCTAATAGATTTTGCATCTTTAAATCTTCTTGAATCCTTATTCCTTCTACCATAATTAGCTTCTTCATCACTGGATGACTCATTGCTCGATTCTGACTTCTTACCCTTTGTCTTCTTAATTGCTTTGAAGGTTGCTTCCTTTCGAATATTAGGTTCCTCTTTTGTTCTTAACTCAAAGGTTGTGAGAATACCAAGTAACATATCTCTTGTCAAAGAATCACCATATTTTGATTCTTCTATAGCAGAAATATTTTCACTAAATATTTTTGGAAGAGATCTTAAGACCTTATCACAAACATCTGATTCTTCAACATTAAGTCCAAGTCCTTGCATGGCATTAACAACTTCATCTACCCAAAGTAGATAAGTACTAATATTTTCCTCATCCTTCATTCTTAATTCTTCAAATTGCCCTTTGAGATTTTGTATCTTTACCTTTTTGACACTTTTATCTCCTTCATATATGCTTTGCAACTTATCCCATATTCCTTTTGCATCTTTACAATGCATAACTTTTATTGATTATGTTCTATGCAAACCTCTCAAAATTGCATTCATTGCTTTTGAATTGTAATGTTGTAGAAGCTTACCTTCCTTATCTATAGGTGGATCAACTGGTGGTATGTATCCATTTTCAACTGCTTCCCAAATTTCATTGCCAAGTGCCATCAGGTGAATCTTCATTCTCATACTCCAAAATATATAATCACTTCCATAAAATATTGGTGTTGAATTATCTGAGGACACATTCTTAGAATCCATTGTGTTCTTGAAAGCTTTTCCTTCAAGTTGTTAAACTCTTCCGAAGGAACCCACTCGATACCAATTGAAGAACACAAGCTTATACTGAGAGGGGGGTGAACAGTATAAGACCACTTTTTACTTTTCTTTCCCAATCAATATTATGCAATGTATAGATAGCAATATCAATAGTAGTAATCAAAGCAATGCATAAATCACCACACACAATAGAGACACCAATTTTACGTGGTTCACCCAATGTGGGCTACTCCACGGAGAAAATATTTTACTAAAATTTCCTCAATCAATCTCTTGGGAATCCTTTCCCTATTACAATGTTTATGGACCTCTATCCAAAGGAGACACCAATCCCCTAATCAAGTTCATGGATCTCTATCCATAGGAGAACTCCTTTCTCCTCTTGCTCTAGCTGGTGATCTTCTAGAAGAACTATTGTCCCCACTACTCTGGCTAATGGATCTCTATCCACTAGAGACTATCATCCTCTATACTCTATCACCTTCAAATCTCTATCTCAAATATACACTAAACATAGTCCTTCAGTCTAGCACAAATATGCTCAATCTCTATCTCTAGTCTAGCACAAACCTATCCTCAAATATACACCAAAATCTATCCTCAAATATATACTAAACACAGTCCTTCATCTAGCACAAATCTATCCTCAATATCTATCCTCTGATCTACACTAAACATAGTCCTTCGGTCTAGCACAAATATATCCTCAATCTCTATCCTCAAGCCTTAACACAAAGCTTGATCCAATCACAAATCAACACTGCTAGATCTGCCCCAAACCTTCACTCAAGGTTTGAACAAATCAATCAATCAATTCTGCTCACAAGTCTTCTCAAAGACTTATCTCAAATCTACCTTGTAAGCTTCCACAAAATCTCACACTAATCTATCCACAAGTCCTCTCTAGAACTTGTCCAATATGCTCTCAACAAGTCCTCACTAGAACTTATCCAAAATATTCTCATATCCACAAGTCTTCTCTAAGACTTACCTCAAATCTGCTCAACAAGTCCACACTAGAACTTGTCCAATCTCATAGAAACATAAAGAGAATTGTTAGAGACTCAATATGCTTCACATTCATCACAATGCTCAATCACTTTCAATCACTCTTTTAGAAACATATAGAGAATTGTTAGAGACTCAATATGCTTCACATTCACCTCAATGCTCAATCACTTTCACTCACTCCTTTTAGAAACATATAGAGAATTGTTAGAGACTCAATATGCTTCACACTTACAATGCTCAATTACTTTCAATCACTCTTTTGAAACATATAGAGAATTGTTAGAGACTCAATATGCTTCACACTCACAAACTCTCAATCACTTTCAATATTTATTTTATTACAGAAACATATAGAGAATTGTTAGAGACTCAATATGTTTCACACTCATCAACACTCAACCTCTTTCTCAAATCAATTCAGAATATAGAACAATTTGTTTCATAGAACTTGAACTATCACTTTACACATCCACTTGACTAGGCACAACCAACTCTACTCAACCAATCACTCAATGAAATAATCCTTGCTCACAAACCCTAGTCCAAGCATATGAACACTCACTCAAATATTTCCAACAATGCTCATCAACCAATCTCACATAACAATGATACTCATGATCTTTGCAAACCCTAGTTCAAGTTCTTCACTCAATCAATCACTTCAACAACAATGCTTATAAAACAATCTTCACATAACAATGATACTCATGATATTTGCAAACCCTAGTTCAAGTTCTTCACTCAATCAATCACTTCAACAACAATGCTTATAAAACAAGGTTTTATCAACAACTCTCAATTTCAGAAAACCTTGAAGCATTAATTCAAAACACACTCAACAATGCTTACCAAACAATCCTTTTCACTCCAACTTTGCATTCACAACTTTCAACAATCACTCACTAGGAAGAATATGCCCATACCTTTATTTGATGTAGAAGTGACCTTGGAAAACCTGTCTCAATCACAATTTTCTCTTTTGCCAATCTCAATGGTTAGATGATAAAATATCACACTAACTTTCTCTCAAAATAATTCTCAATTACAAAAATAATCAAACTTAATTACACCTTATTTCTCCTTCTTAAAATAATATCCAACAACACAAATCTTCAATCAAAACACTTCTTCCAAAACTCTAACTCATCAAAAGAACCTCTTAACATTTTAATTTCATCATAACCCTTTTCAGAAATATATCTAAAAAATAATCCAAACTCTACTTATGACTCCCTACTTAATATTGCATTAATTAAATAAATCACTTTATAAAATAATGCAATAAATCAATTTCCAAATTTTCTAAGGTAAAACAAATTTACCCTAGCCAAAATAACCTTTCAACACTTAGGTTAATATCATAACCTAACTTCCACCTTATTCCTCCTAAGACCTTAGCAATATGCAAATATAATTTCTAACTTTCACCTTATTCCTCCTAAGACCTTAGCACATGCAAATTAAAATAATTTCAAAAACTTTATTACCCTTTTTGCAATCCGTGGGGCTCGAACTTGCACCACTCTCTCCACAACGCCTTGGTCGTGGCTTCCATGTCGTGTGAGCCACGTGCTCCTTTGATGCCTTAAAGCGCAATATGTGCTTTGACCTCCTCACGACCCTCAAGAGCCTTTGGCTCTTCCTTCGATGCGACGTCCACTACCACACTTGCAATTCGGAGGTGCTTGATTAAATTTTGCACGAGCTTCGAATATTTTGGATGCACACTTTTTAATCGAATGCCAAACTTTGGTTTGGCTAAGGTATAAATACCTTATGCCCTCTTTACCATGCACGTCGATGGAGGATAATGTATTGGGAGTCGGCGCTAACATTTGCCTTGTTAATATTTTAATTTATAATTATTTAAATTCAATAGAATTTAAATATTATAAATTTAATATTTTACATCCTCTTTGGGCTTTATTAAAAATTAAAGCCTCCTTAGGTTTTTAGAAAAACCTTTTTAATTTTCCCACCTATGGTTTTAATAAAACCTTTTATTTTGCCCAACCATGGTTTTAATAAAAACCTTTTATTTTGCCCAACCATGGTTTTAATAAAAACCTTTTACATAATATTTAAAAATAAATATTATGAAGCTTATTTTGCCATCAACCTTTTGCATTACTCCTTTTGACCTTTTGACATCAATGACAATTTATCCTTGACATCAATGACAACTTTGACTCAAAATGTCCAATACACACCCCTTCTTGGGGCAACAAACAAGCACAAATTTAAATCAAACAAATGCTTGGAATCATGAAGGATAATAGGCCTTGCCTCCTTATGAAATGAATAATTTCCAAGGTCAAGCCAACCTTACCCGAAAGGTTGTACTTGAAGCAAGTTCCTTAGCTCATCAGAAGCAAGGATTCAAGAACGCATGCTCTTTCCACCATAGGGGCATCTAAAGTTGGTTAGGTTATTGAATAACCCTAATAATTCAATATTTTAGTCATCTATTTTTGCTTAGTACTGTGTTACACACAACACATCTAAAAAATGGGTATATGTAGACACTAAAATCATGTCAATACTATTAGGAAATAAAAAACACTGGTTAATTGGCATCATATGGCCCTCTTGGGCAACCCTCAGAGGTTTTATAGTAGTCCTAACCACTTTTGGAAGGCTCTACCCCATATTTTTGAGATTTTGGGCCAAATAGGCATGACCGTCCCACCTTGGGATGATCATAGTTTATGATCGTCCCACCTAGGGACGGTGGCAAACGATCGTCCCTGGGTGGGACGACCACAAGGTTTGACTCCCAAAAAATTCAAATTTGGACAAATGGCACCCAAAAACTACTGTTTATCCCACCTATGTGAGCATACAAGACCTGAGGGTATAGAATCCTTATGACATGCTGCACAATGGAGGCCAAAATGGGAGATTCTCTTCCCCTTCCAATGCATGCTCAGCTTTAGACAAATGACACCTCTTGCCCTGCATGCCCTTGCATGCCCATTTGCCCAAAGTCTTCCTTTAGCTATAAAGTAGATTTATTTTCCACACAAAATATATAGAGGATTTTTGAGACATAGCAATGGAGTGCTACCAAGATTTCCCCTCACCTTTTTGTGCCTTTTTCCCTCGAAATATCTACCTAGTGAAGAAGGTTTGTGAATGATATAGGAGGTATAATTTATTTACAAAATTGAATCATATGAGTGAATTTCACCACACAATTTTATAAAACCACTAGTAGGGAGGTTCCTAACCAATTCATAAAGGAATTGGTGATAAAATAAGTGTAGAATTGGTGGCCATCCCACCCCAGGACGGTCCCCAATCTATGACCATCACCACCATCATACCCAGGGATGGTGGTATATATATGCATGATTTATTTAATTTTATTTTTTAGGAATATTCTAGGGTAGCATATGAACCTCTTATCCAAGTTTCATGTAATTTGGAATCATATTGAGTGACATATCGTATTTTTAGTGTTTTTGCAGGATTATAGGGTCCATCGGAAGGTGCACAGGTATCTGTGACTAATTTGTAAATCTAACCATATGGGTCCTCTTAAAATATTATTTTATGTATTTTTTCCAAGTTTCATGCATTTTGGATATGTTTAGGCCCAAAAATTGCTTATTTTGGGTTTTGTAGGTTTGAAAAGCGCACTGTAGAAACACCATGTAATCAGATGTAATTTCTATTTTTTTGGGTGAAATCTTCCCAAAACCATCTATTTTACATAAATCTACAATTTTAAGTCATTTGGAGTTGTTTTAGATAGGCATATTGCATATTCATGTTTTCTAACCTTTTAGTGCCTGAAGGGTTTACATGTTTTCAATATATGCACTTGCTATTTAAAAAATCTGATTTCCTTGTGTGCAGGTGTAGGTCTAATAGCATAGAAGGAAGGAATACAATATTGTAACATTTAAGAACAAAGTAGTGGCATCATAGGTTTGCCCACCTCAATTGTGAGTATGAGGAAGAACATTGGAAGTGCACACGAGCTATTGAAAGGACTTGATCCTTTGGGTACCCCATTTTTGTAAACAATTGTATCAATCTAGAGCCCTCAAGGGGAAATTTATGTAACCATGGTTTTTATCAATCAAAATAATATAATAAATCTTCATTTCACTTCATTTCGTGCATTTTGGTTATCTTTCCATGCTTACTTGAATGCTTCCATTTTGATGCTCATCACTCATTAGCGATAGATGCATATTGTTTAGCTGCATTAGGTGCACCATTTTTCCCCTAATTCAAATTCATAAGCATATAAATCAAGGCTATAATAAGACTCATGTAGGAGAACATGTTGTGATTGGGGATTACTCATCATTGCAAGTGGCTAGAAGTGGAAACATCATTGTTGGATATTTGTCATTTAATGAGGTACTTTATGTTTTCAATATTGGTTCTAATATTTTGTTTATTTGTTGCATTACTCACATAAAAAAAAAAATATAATTTTAGCCTGATAGATGGGTGATTAAGGAAACATAAAATGGATTTAAGACTATTGTTTCTAGATATTGTTATGAATTTGATAGTATGTATAAGTTGGGTGAAAGACCCACCTCTTCTTCTTCCCCTTCTAGCTAGAAGAATTTTGTTGCTATGATAGCTCATGTTGATCATGATATTCATAAATGACATCATAGAATTTGAAATCTTAGTTGTTGCTCCTTGAGGGTCATGAGTCAACATGAGATGGCTATTGGGCTTCCACACATATCTCCTCCAAGTGGTGTTTGTAATTTTGAGGAAACATCATAGGGAGACCTTTCTGATAGGAGTTGAAAGAAGGGCATATTACCCTTTGGAGATCATTCATAGTGACATATATGGACCTATGGGTACACTTTATCTTTAAAAAAATAAGTACTTTCTTTTTTTATTGATGAATTCTCTAAATGTGTGTGGATATATACCATTTATACCAAGGATAAAGTGTTTGACAATTTCAAAAATTTCAAGGACCTTGTTAAAATTAGGTAGATAGAAAAATCAAGTGCCATGGGATATATGAAAGTACTAAATATGTCAGTCATGCTTTCTATGATTTCCTAACCACTCATGGGATAACATATTAGAGGATGTTTCACTACAATCTTGAAAAAATGGTTTAGATAAGAGGAAAAATAGGGTAATCATGGAGATGGCTCATTGCATAATTCTTGCCAAGGGGCTAGATCACAAGTTATGGGATAAAGTAGTAATTTTTACAAGATATATTATCGACAAGGTTCCTATTAGGGTTGTTTGAGGAATGACACCTCTTGAGAAGTTGATAGGAGATAAGCTAGATGTGTTTATATTACATATATTTAGGTCTTTAGCATGGGCTCACATACCAAAGAATCTACAAAAAAGGAGGCACTTAAGTGCCATAAGTATATATTTATGGGATATTATGATGTCTCAAAGGTATATTATATTTATGATCCTCAAAGGCATGAGGTGTTAATTAGGAAAGATATCATATTTGATGAGTTGCTTCTAGGTACTCCTTCCACTCCCCCTCCTAATATTTTAGATTTTTATTCTCTAAATATTTCAACTCTAGTAAGTTCTTGAGACATCGTAGTCAGTTCCATCCTTGTTAGAGCATCTTCTCTTCTAATATTATTCACTACCTATTGATTTGAATCCATCACAATTTTTGAGGTAATATCTTCTTCCCATAGGGGATCAAACAAAGTGATATTTGGAAGCAAAAAAATAATTCTAAGAAAATAATCCCTCAAAGTCCAAGATTGAAAAATGGTGTGATTATCATAATATCAACTAACATTTAAAGGATAAGTGTTAAGGAATTCAATAATTATTTGTAGACTCACAACCCTCTACATACACTATACCATCACCTCTGCATCCATAATCCAAGGAGAAAGAAAAGCAAAATTATGAAAGTTGAACCAAATGTGATCATTTCTACCAAATAAGAGTAGAGTAGTCATAAGAGGAGAAATAATTATTTCATTAATATATTTGGGTTAGGTTAAGTTAGTATATTTCATATTGATAATAGGAGTTAAAAAATATGATTTCTACTCAAATGGTGAAGTATTTGAATCTACTTGTTAGACAACAACCAAAACCATATAATGTTGGATGGTTATAGTAGGGGAGAGATATTTGTATTTCTCAACAATATCTCCTCTCTTATGTCATAAATCCCTTTAAAGGTGATATTTTGTGCGATGTTGTATTGTATATTTATATTGTAATTTTAGGCCAACCATTTATGTGGAAAAGGATCCTTCAAAGGGCAAGATTGACAAATGGTATGGCTACATTCAGATCAATTGATATTTGAGGGAGGAGTATCAATAAATTCGATAATTATTTGTTGAGCTGCAACCCTCTACATACACTATATCACCACCTTTACATCCATAGGCTAAGAAGAGAGGGAGAAAAATTGTGAAAGTTAAACCAAATGTGATCATTTCCATCATGCATGCTTCACTAGAGAAGTCACAAAAAGGGCCATTAGTAGATAAATGCCTATTTCACTCACATATATGGGTCAATGTCAAGTTATTACATTTTATTGTTGATAGTGGGAGTTAAAAGAATATGATTTCTACTCAAACAGTAAAGGATTTGAATTTACCAATTAGACCTCAACCACAACCATATAATGTTGATGGTCATAATAGGGGAGAGACATTTATATCCTCAACCATATATCCTCTATTATACCATCAATATCTTCAAAGATTAAATTTTGTGTGATGTTGTACCCTTGGATTTTTATGATGTGATTTTGCACCAATGATTTAAGTGGAAGAGGCCTGATGTTTATGAGTCTATGCCCCAAAATGCCATTATAACTGTTGTAGGATACCAAAAGTATCTCCTCCTATGTCTATTTCCTTTATCAATGCTAAATAATGTAGGAAGATGATAACCAAAACAAGTAAATTTTTTCAATTGATAATAAAACCACAAAGCAAAAGGAGGACCATTGTTACATCTATTGTAGGCTCTACATGATAAAAGAAAATGGACCAAAATATAGAAAAATATGATGACTAGTTCAAGTCATCAACTAGGGTTCCACTTTATTGTATGGTAAAGAATTATTTTAACTTAGTTTCTAGTTATCATTTTTCTAATACACCTCTTTATCATGTATCGATCCTTGGAAATTATGTAATCAAGAGGTAAATCCAAAAAAAATTAATTCAAAAGTGATACATCAAACCAAGTGCTCCACCATGGGGCAGTCCAATTATCTTGGATCCAAAGAAATATGGAACATGGAGACTGTATTAACTATAAAGATTTCAAAAATACCGCTATGAAAAATTTCTATCCACTCCCTCAGATAAATGACTTACTAGACCAACTCTATGGTGTAAAGTTCTTCATTAAAGTTATCTCAAATTCAATTATCATTAAATACCCATAAAGCCATTAATGTATGGAAAGACTACATTCAAATCCAAGGAGGATATATTTGAGTGGTTGGTTATACCTGTTGGATTTACCAGTGCACCTACCATATTAACGAGGATGATGGATAATATCCTATGTCCCTACACTAGCTAATTTATGGCAATTTACTTAGATGACATTATCATTTATAGTAATACATAGGAGAAACATCAATAACATGTTCAACAGATACTTCTAATTATTTGAAGACACAATTCATATGCTAATTTGAAGAAGTGTTTATTTTGCATGACAAAGATCTAATACCTTGGGTATATTGTTGACAAAGAGGGAGTTCATGTTGATCTTGAGAAGATTTAGGTAGTTATTGTTGGTCATCAAATCTGCCCAGGAAAGGATTTGGGTAAATGTATGCGCCCTAGACCTGGACCAACATTGAAAGGCCGAAGAGAAGAGATGCTCCTCGTGCCAATCTTCGGAGAAGGCCAGCTCCTATACTACACTACTTCGATGTTTAAGATAAGGGTGCAGGAAAGAGATAAACAGAGTAAGGGTGCAGAAAAGAAATAAAAGAGTAAGGGAAGAAATTTTAGTAGTTTAGTGGTGGGAAAGAACCAGAAGCACGATTACTAGCCAATAACTTGGAACAACAGCAAAGAAAACCAAGAATAAATGAAATGAACACAGTATTAGCCCTCCTATGTATCCTCTGGACGAGTTCCAGGATTCTCCTTTCCCTTTCACCGAAATTCAGGGTTCAGAGTAACGACGATTAAGAAAAGTGAATATAGCAAAAACACTATTCATAGGCAGCATAAAAGAAGGCCAACACGGCGTCTTCCTCTCCTATGTATCCTTCGAGAAAATTTTAGGGTTCAGTCCCCAATCACACACCTAAATCCAGAGTTCAGAATTACAGTATGCAAATGAAGAAAGATGAAAGAAATAAATGCAGAAGGCAACATACAAGAGAGAAATAGAGTCCAAAGCTCTTTAGTATTAATCGCAGGAATACAAGTTACAGCAGCTTTCTAGCAGAAAGTTCCCCCCTTTTTACATTACAATGCCTGGGTTTTTATAGAGGACCCGACCCTCTGAGCCATTATTGCACAAAATGGAGGAGTACACCCTCGAAACCTGAGAAGTCGGCTCCTCGCGGCTCTCGTGACTGAGCTCTCAAATCTGTTACCAAAACTGGAAACTGTGACCAGGTCAACCATGGAAACATGCATTAATGAGCCGTTTAAGCGTCCTTGGCTTCTGGGCGCAATACTCGAGTGGCCGCCATGCTCGTCGGGCTCTTCATCATGGACTGATACTTCATTTCCAATTGCTAAAAATGAACAACGGGCTTACCGGGCACGAAAAAAATGCATTTATGAGGCACTTGATCGCCTCGAGAAAATACCCGGCTTGGAGCGCGTGCCTTTTGAAGCGCTTCGCTAAATTTTCATTCGCACTTCGCTTCGCAATGGATTCGAGCCGAAGCAGATCCTCCTTGATTTGCACTTCGCATGGAGGAGCTTCGCAAAACAGCTTCGGGGGTGGCGAGCGCCGAAGTAGATTTCCTTTGCAAGATGGGCTCTTCACTTCTCGCTGCTTCGCTGGAGAGATGTGTCAAAACTGCTTCGGCGAGGCCCTTCGCCCGAAGTAGATACTTCGCTGGTGAGCTTAAAAATGCTTCGCCGTGAACCTTCTTCAAAACAGTGGTTCGGGGGTATTTCGGCCGAAGCGCATTCCTGCCTTCGAAAGATGTTGCATTCTTTATGGCCGCTACCGCTTTGGGTGAAAGTACTTCGCATGAAAGATGGCCGAAGCAGATGCTTCGCAATGACTTTCGATGAAGTAGAAATGGTTCGCTGGCATGGGGGCCCGAAGTGGGTGCTTCGGCGGCTTTTCGGTGAAGTATTTTCAATGTTGCGCTCCTTCAAATCCCGCTTCGCAAGTTTCTTGCCCGAAGTAGTCTTTTGAAGTGCTTCGGGCCCGAAGTATTTTTCATTCTTCTTCCTTTGCATTTTGCTTTAGCAACACCGCTTCGCAAAACTTTTACCCGAAGTAACTATTTGAGGGACTTCGGGCCCGAAGTAGTTCTTTCTTGCCTTAGCCAATTCGGACCATGATTTTCCTTCGACGAAGTTGTTCTTTTGAAATGCCGCTTGAATTCCGCTTCGCAAAACTTTTGCCCGAAGTAGCTACTGGAAATACTTTGGGTGCGAAGCTCTTTTTTACGCCTTGCTAGAATTTCTTCTTCGACAACGCTGCTTCACAAGGTTTTCGCCCGAAGTAGTTGTTTGAGGGACTTCGGGCCCGAAGTAGTTTTTATCCTTAACGATTTCTTTCGACAAAGTTATCTTCCTTAGCTTGTTCGATAATGAAGCTCTTTCTTCTTCATTTTATGTACAAGGGGGTGGCAAGGAAAGCCAAAATTGCTGCAATGCTTGAAAATGTTGTTTCTAAAAAAAACAAGGGAACAAATTCATGAAATTAAAAGAAATACTTTACAAAAATTCAATTTTTCTACCCCATTGTGCAATGTGACAAAATTGTCAACATTCTTGGTGGCTCGCGGGGCAACGAGCTCGTCTCGGTGGGAGAACCCTTAGCCTTGATCCGTTGGGCCAGAGTTACCTCCAGACCCTTCTCCCTTTTCTTCTTCTTCTACGGGCTGCTCCCCGGCTTGTTCTTCTTCTTCTTCTTCTTCCTCTAGTGCGGCTTCTTGCGGCGGCGATGGGGCAAGGCGATCACGGATCTTTTTCATGGTTCGACGGACATGAGCCCAAGCACCCTTCGAGAAAGGCTCTTGATCTTGCAATGCCTTCACCAAAACATGGAACCGATCAATCTGCCCGATATCAGCATGTTTGGCTCTGGTATACAGATCATTCAGGCAGGCTACAATCTTGCAGTATCTCAGAATGAAATCTGTGATCTGCCTTTCTGTTATCGGCTCTGCCCATTCATCTATCTCCGAGACATCACCTTCAAAATGAAGCCATGCCGGCTTAAGCTCTTCCTTGGTCAGAAGGTTCCCATCATCATCCATGAAGCTCGAGAAACCTAAGGAAGAGAGATCCTAGAAATAGCCTAGCGATGTGCGCTGCTCATTCTCAAACATGTCCAGGAGGTCCTTCGCCTTTTGTGCCTTCCTCACCTTGGAAAAGAAGGCACGAACTATGGCTTGGGCCGTGGACCAATCCCTAGCCGTCCGACTCATTGCAACAACCTGCAAGTCCTGATATTTCATGCTTTGGACATCAAAGGCTAATTTGAGTCGGCCTCTAGCTTTCTGAGTGACCTCATCTATGATTGGCCCTCCTTCGGCAGTGGCACGCTGTGCTTCAGTAATATAGGTCAAAATTGATAGGGCACTGGAGGCCCGGGATCTAAAATTTTTTAGCAAGTGTGAGCGGATTTCTTTGATCCTGCCTCTATCAAACAGCTCCAAGTTTGCTTTTTTGAACAACTACTATTGCGTCTGCAAGATCTTGCTTTCAACTTCCTTGGCCTTCAGATCATTCTCGGCCTGTCTCTATGCTTGGTGCTCAGCTGTACATTGCAGTTGTAGTATTTGTTGTTTCAGGGCATGTGTTTCCTTTTTCATCAGCTTACATTGCTCCTCTGAATCCTCCAGCTTGGAGCGGATTCTAGCCAGCTCTTCCTCCAACTTGATGTTGGCATTCTCTGCTTCAAATCTGTGTTGATTAGCGATGTTGGCATGCGCTCGGAAGGTTTCGATCCTGACGTGCATGGATTCAGATTCATTATCAACATTCAAATGCTCCAGGTCCTTGGATTTGTCTTGGTAGTCATAGTCCGCCAGAGTCATTTCATCCAGGGGCTTCTGGACCTTGGGGACCTCTTTTTACTTTATGCAACTTTCCGCCCTTCAAATCGAAGACAGCGCATTTTTCAACCTGGGCCAGAGAGCGCCCTCTCTACTTCCTCGCCTCCTTCAACATTTTTTCTGTATTTTGTCGAGCTAGGAGTAGCTTCTCGGCTAGAGGGCGTTCCTTCATCATGGACATTTCAGATTCAAATAAGGCTGGATCTCCAACCAAAGGGGTAAACAAATACAAAGAATGAATGGGGGATGCCTCACCAGAAGGTTCGACGATGGGTGTAATAGGAGCTTCGGTGAGTGGAACGACGCCATGTATGACAGGGGAATGAGGAACGGGGTTCGACGTTGGGGTACTATCTTTTCCCTGACTAAGGACCAAGGGGATGGTGGCATGGGTAGGCGAAGTGGTACCAACAGACTTGTCTCTGTGAGATGACTCAAGGGTGGAGTGGGGCTAAGGGACCCGGGGATCGATGGCAAGAGGCAACGCGTGAAGAGGTGATTGACTTTGTGAGGGAGGGAGAGACTGATGGGGAGACTCGGCCGAGACCATGGTGGACATGTGAGAGACCAAGGCAAAGGGTGGAGAGTGCGTACCTACGTGCCCTTCTGGCAGAGCGGCCGTGGTGACTTCTTGTGTAATAGGCTCCTGCTCTTTTTTGGCTTCGGCACTCCCGACTTCCATGACTTCTACTTCGGGGTCCCCTTCTGGTTGGAGGAGTTCCTCCACATCAATGATGTCTATGCTTGGGACCGTCTCGGCACTTGGTGGCCCCGCATCTTCAACATTTGCTTCGGTCGGGCCTGATGCAGGTTGTCCAGCAGGAGCACTTGGGAGCTTTGTGCGGGGTCGCTTTGGGTGGCTCGGAGGCACTTGAATTTGCTCTTGCCTCTTTCTTTTCTTCCTCTCCAATGGTTGCTCTGACTCTTCGACACTTGTGTCATGGATTTTCGATGGTCCCTGTGGTAGTGCCTCTGGTGTAGCTTCGACTTCTTCCTCTTCTTCCTGTTTCGAGGCATCTTCAGCTCCTTTTGGGCTTTCGCCCGATCCTGGGGTAGCTGGAGGAACAAAATCGGCAAAGGATATGGACTTCCAAGTCCCAACATTGGCTTCATAAACCACTGCGAAGTCCTTATCTGTTGCCAAGAGTCCATAAGAATTCATCTTTTGGCGATGGACTCTCATTATCCACCACTCCCTTAATTTTTCCTCGCTCCAATTCTTCAATTCTTCCTTTAAATCATCCTTTGCCTTTCTCCAAAACGTGGAGCTTGGAGTTGGGAGGGGGTGCTGGTCAGGGTCATATTCGACCTCCATGGGGTAGAACTCATGCCAGGGAGGCAATGTCCTCACCCTCTCTAAATGCCACTCTAGATCCTTCCCATTGGGATTATTTCTTTGTTCCACAATTTCAGGGTGGGGGCAGATATGGAAATTCTTGAATTTTAAGTGATCCCTCATCACTCCCAAGGGATCATAGAGCCATTGTTGAGGAATCTGGAGTAGGCCAAAATTGGCAAGCTTTTCCTCCAGGAAAACATTCTATTTTAAGGCAAATACTTCAATTACCCCCATCCTGAAGGGGAAGTCACAGGTATGTGCCCATTTTCGACCGTGGCCGTAGACGACGTTAGTAGCGTCGCTCTGTCGAGCGACCTCCAATGCGAACTGGTACTCGAAGGGGTAGACTGGTAGCAGGAAGGGCTTCCCAATGAAGCCGAACATACGAATCACGAGCCCCTGCGTCAATTGGAAAACATCTCCCTTCTTCTCCTGCACCACTCTATCTCTCAAACTGAGGGGCACCCGAGGGCAAGAACCCTTCAAAAAATGCATGGCGGGTCCCAAAAACTGTTGATTAAAAGAATAATAGGACTCTATCCTCAATAGGAGGGGAGTCCACTGGTACACCGACAGAGGATTTCCATCCTCGCCACTTGGAGAAATGGCGATATGGGGGAATTGCTTATGTACTTGGTAGAAAAACAACCAGACAAGGAAAGAACAGGGTGCGAAGTACTGGCCCGTTGCCGAATTCTTCATACTGGTGAGCCACGTATGCAAGGTTCGGGCCACCCATTCTGCCCAATCGAAGAAAACTAGGTTGGTGTTTGGTCTTGAAGCATCAAGGGCATAGAATTCCCCTCTCAAAATACATTCGGCCAAAGACACCTGCCAGGGTTGCACCGAAGCATCTGTCGATAGGCCCGCCACCCATGCAATGATGGAGAAAATATCGGTGTTCTTGAAGGCCGCCAAGGGTAAGGGCATCTGGGGCAGCTTGCTTGAAGGGAGCCCACTTTTGAGGTTCTCATACAGGAATTTCAATATGTAGTTGTTGGAGGTGAACCTCTCCATTTGTTCGCTCAGAATGATGTTGCGAACGGAATAGCCCTTGGGTGGACCTTGTTGTGGTGCAAAGGTTGCTTGCACATCTTCCTTCAAAATGGAAAACAATTTATGACCTGAAGCATCCAACACTTGCCTGGATGCAGGCTGGTAATTTTGCATGATAGCATAGATTAATTCGGGACAGTGGTGAGCAGACGGGGTCAAATACCAAAATTTGAGAGTAATATGCAACAACTCTCTTATTCTCTGGGGTGAGTCTGCTTGTCATAAACTCAATAGTGCGTCGGAGGTCGGACACACCCTTAGAGAGCTCTGTGTCTCTAATTTTCTCCCACCCATCAATCGGTGGTTCTTCAAGCTGTTCCTCCTTAGAGTCTTCTCCTTCTTCTATCGACTGCTTTTTAGGGCGAGGGGTGAGATTGATCTTCTTTGGTGTATGCTTTTTCTCTTCCTTGCCCTTCTTTGTTTTTTTGGGGCCTGCTACTTCGGGTTCCTTTCCTTTCTCCTTGGAGCTTTTCTTCCCCATGTTGGATATGAGCGAAGCGAGTGCTTACATGAGAGGGCTTTGGCACCAAGGATTTCGATGCAAAGGGCGTAAGAATTGCAGATTAACATCGAAGGCTCTTAGTCTTGCATGAACTGATGGATGAATAACCTTCTCCCTGCTAGGGCCTCACATTTTATAGCCTTAAAAGGCAACTACCTGAATTTATGGCACCTACCATAATTAAACTTACGCTTCGGACGGAGGAGATTGCCGTGCTCTTTGATTGGCTCTGCAGTGGCGTAGTACGTGGGGCCACATGTTTTGATGATTATGCCTTGCATTGGAGATGCAACCCGCTGCCACCTCGTACCTAGGCATGAGATTTTCTCTTAACCGAATCGCCTCGAGATGTGCTCCACCACCTTTGCCTTAAATTCATCCGCTTCAAACTCTTTTCACGGTTGTTGTCTGCACGTTCTTCGAGACACATTTTAAATGCTTCCACTTCGACGAAGTTGAAATCGTCATTGAAAATGCTTCACGGTGAACCTTTGGTGCGGGCTATTTTTTGATGCTTCGGCCCCGAAGTACTTCTCCTTCACCGTGCTACCGCTTTGCTTCGCGAAGACCGCCTACCGAAGCTTGCCTTCTTGGAAACTGCTTCGCCAAATTTTCTTTAAAACCTTTGCAAGGGCTCTTTTAAAATCTACTTCACAAAACTTCTGCCCGAAGTCGCCTCTTAAAATGCTTCGGGTGCGAAGCTCTTTTCGTGCCTTTGTTTGAATTTTGGTTCAGCCCTTTTGAGGGTAAAGTGCTTCACTGCGAACCTCCTTGCAACCGCTACTTCGCATCAAAAGTCCCCGAAGGAGATTTTGGAGTGTAATACTTGGCTTTTGCAATCTCGAAACAGGATGTATATACACAAATGAAAATTATATACAAAAGTACATATATATTTTTTTTATTTTTTTGCCTCAACGATGAAAAGTCTTCAGATGAAGACCATTAACAGAAATTGGTAATACCTGGCCATCTGCATCTTTGAGGATGAAAGAGTTGGCCGAGTTCACCTTCATGATTTCGAATGGTCCGTCCCAGAAAGCATCCAACTTGTCATGATTTCCAGGCTTGGCCTTCCAGGAGTCCCACTTCCATACTAGATCTCCCACCTTGAATGTGCGATCGGATGATTTTTTCTTGAACCAATCTCGGGTGACTTGAGCATGTTTAGCGAAGCTCTGGTAAGCCTTCTCGTGATCTTCCTCCAACTGTAGCAGTTGAGCCAATCTATTTTCCAAAGGGTTGACTCCTTCTTCTTCTAACAACTGCAATGCAGGGATCTCTATATGGGTAGGTAAGATGGCCTCCTTGCCGTAGACCAGGGCATAAGGTGAAGTCTTGATTGACTTCTTGACAGAAATTCGATCGGCCCACAAGGCACGATCTAGAAGGAGATGCCAAGTCCTTTTGTTCGTCTCTATGAGCTTTCTTAGCACCCTCAACAGAGTCTTGTTGGTTGATTCCGCCAAGCCGTTGCCCTGTGGATAGTAATTGGAGGATACTTTATGATATATCCCATATCTGTAGAGGAATTCATTGATTTTGGCGCCTACGAAGCCAGGACCATTGTCCGTTATGATTGCTTCGGGAATGCCGAACCGGGTGATCAATCCTTCAAGGAAGGCTATGACAGTCTCCTGATCAGCATGCTTCGTGGGAACTGCTTCGGCCCATCTGGTGAAGTAATCAGTCGTGGTCAAGATGAACTTATGCCCAACGGAGGAGTTCGACGATATGACCCCTATGAAATCCAACCCCCATTGTTGAAAGGGAATTTCTACTTGTATCGGTTGGAGAGGCATCGAAGCATTTTTGCTTCGGCCGATGAACTTTTGACACTGCTCGCATTTGCGACAAACCATGAAGGCATCAACGAAGAGTGTGGGCCAATAGTAACCCGCCTTGATGATCTTCAACGCCATTGTTCTCCCTACGAAGTGGCCTCCAGATAATCCTGAATGAAATTCTCCTAGGACTCTCCTTTTATCATCATATTTTATGCACCTGAGAAGGATGCCATCAATGTTTCTGAAAAATAGGCCTTCGGGGCGTAAGGTATATCGGGAGGACCTCATCCTGAAATGCCTTCACTGTGAAGCATTTAGGTGTGAAGGACATCTGCCTATGTTGAAGTATTCGATTATTTCACTGACCCAGTCCTTCTCGTCCTCTTCCTTGTTTGCGAAGCATTCTTCTACTGGTGAGTCATCCCACTGAGATTCTGTAGCTTTGGCCGCTACGCTCTTCGCTAGTTCTTGACATAATGCGCGACCGTGAACCAATTTTGTGGGTTTGATCTCGATGTCGAACTCTTGTATCTTACTGACCCAACCGACTCTTTTACTACCCAATTCTCCTTGGATGATGAAATTGTGCACATCGGGGTGGATGACGAAGACTGTAACCCGACTTTGGGAGATGAATTGCTTGAACTTCCTAAGAGACTTCATTACTGCATGCACTTGCCTTTCTATGAAATTATATTTTTCTTCATGAGGATTTATCACTTGGCTTAGAAACGCGATGGGGCGCTCTTCGCCATCTTCCCCTTTTTGTGTCAGGACCGCAACATAGCTCTCAGGTTCTCCTATAGCATATAGGATGAAGTCCCGATTGTAGTCAGGGTTGGTCAAGACCGGTGCTTGAGCAATTCGGGCTTTTATTTCTTCGAATGCTTCTTTTCTTTCCTTCGTCCAGATGAATTCTGCACCTTTCTTCAAAAGTTTGGACATCGGCTTGATGACCTGGGCAAAATCTGGGACAAACTTCCTCACGAAGTTAATCTGGCCGAAGAAGGATTGAAGTCCTTTCTTGTCTACTAGGAGTGGGAGCTTCATTAGAGCCTCAGCTCTGTCAGGATCTATAATGAGACCCTTCTCTGATATCGCATGTCCCAGCAACTTCCCTTCGTTGACTGTGAATATAGACTTCTTCGGATTGATTGAAATGCCAAATTCTCGACATTTTTTGAAAATCTGTTGTAAGTGTAAGGGGTGATCCTCCCTTCTTCGGGAGAAGACGGTCATGTCATCTAGATAGATAACGATAACCTTATTCAAGAGCTCACCAAAAGCTAAATCCATTGCCCTCTGAAAAGTGGCTCCCGCATTCGAAAGGCCGAAGGGCATTCGCTGGTAAGCAAATGTGCCCCACTTGGTAGTGAATGCGGTTTTATGTTGGTCTTCATCCCTGACCCAGATTTGATTGTATCCGGAGAAACCATCGAGTAGGGAGAAGCGTTGAGCCCCAGCCATCGAATGCAAGATCTGATCGATCTATGGGAGAGGGTAGTGATCTCTGAGAGAAGCTTGGTTCAGGTTGCGAAAGTCCATGCACAATCGTATATCTCCATTCTTCTTTCTGACTGGGACTAGATTCGCTACCCAAGAAGAATGTTTGATGGGATAAATTATCTTTGCCTCGAGCATTTTTAGGAGTTCGACCTTCATCAAGACTTCGATCTTCGGATTGATAGGCCTTTGCTTCTGTCGAAAAGGTTTGATCCCTTCCTACAACTCAATTGTATGTTGGATCAGTTGTCGATCATATCCCCTTAAGTCTTGATAAGACCAAGCCACTGTGTTGGGATACCTTTTGCATAGAGATCGGATCTGCTCTAGCTCTTTTGAAGTGCAATCTGTTCCAACTTTTATTGCTTTTCTAGGCTCAAGCTCTAAATCTTGATACTGCTTTGCATTAACTTTGATCCTGTGAGAAACTGCTCGATCATTCTGATCAAAGAGGCTTTCAAGAGTAATTAACCCTTTGGGAACGTGGTTATTCTTCAATTGAACTAGCCCTTCATATTCTTCTTCATCAGGGCTTCTGCTCTCAACTGTGGTTGCTTCTTGAATCATGAAATTCACAATCTGCTCATCACTATCAAAAACCTGCCAATGCAGATCTCTGTCTGGGATAGAGGGCCTGTAAATCATCCTCACAGCTTTGGGCTTATGCACCATGTCTTCTACTAGAGAATACTTGGCTGCGATGGATGCTAGAACATCGACATGTCGATTCTTTTCTCTCGGAATAGACTGCAGATTGAGAGATTCGAACTGGTCGAGCAAGTCCCATACCCTATTTCGGTATGACTTGAGATAATGCTTCTTTGAAGTGCACTTGTTTGTGACTTGATTGCATACCAATTTAGAATCTCCAAAGATTTGGAGATGCTTTATGCCCAACTTTTTTGCTTTTTTGAGTCCTAGGCATAATGCTTCATATTCTACTGCATTGTTGGTGCAACTCCACACCAACCAGTAACAATATTCCTTCTGCTCTCCAGAAGGTGATACTAGAAGAATCCTCACCTCGATGCCATTTTTGCATCGGGCGCCATCGAAGAATAATTTCCATAATCCTTCGACGAAGACCTTATCTTCTGACTTGATGTGTTTCTCAGGCTTGGCGATGGCATAACATCCCATCTCGATTTCTATCATGGCATTAAAGTCTGCCAATGAAAACTCATCTTCACAACTTAACTGTGCGAGAGACTCCTCGACCAGGTCCACCTGCTCTATCCCTTCCACTATCGCATGCACAGGATCGCTGCTTTCTCCTTCGGACATCTTTTCTACGAGGAAGGTAGAAGGCTTCTCGTTGTAAATCTTAATCTTCTTCCCTTTGAATGGAATCTCCAAGTGCGAGTAATCCATAGATAGATATCCTCCTAGCTTCATCGTAAATTCTCTCGACAAGCACATACTGAAGTAGGGCTCGAGGTCAACGACTACCACCTCTTGTATAACTATGATTTGAGGCATCTTGTGTAGTCGAATAGGAATGTCCTTGATCACTCCTACAGTCTTCACGGGGGTACCATCCAACTGGAGTACACCATGACTGCTTCACGTATATTCCATCCCTATCTCTTCGCACACTACCTTCGGCATGACTGTCGTCGTGGCCCCAGAGTCAATCATACAGTTGTGTACAATGTACCCTTCCATCTGTAGAGACATGTAGAACGGTGGTGGCCTATTCTTCCCCGTAATGGATGTGGACAGGGTCTGCACTAGGGCAAGCGGTGCTGCCTTTCTTGCTTTGGTTATCTTCAACGATTCTTGCAATAGGTCCACTTGTCCAGGTAGTTGCAGTGCATCATACAGACTGATTTTGGCTGGAATCCTCTTCAGCTCATCTACAATGTTGTATGCCAGGGAACTGGGCACCTCAGGTTCCTTTCTCGGCTCATATCTGGTGTGATACTATTTCGTAGCTTTGACCCTTTGTCGCTTAGTCAGCGAAGGAAGCTTGAGCTTCTCTCTAGCTTGCTCCTTTGTTTCCACCTACGATGGATTTGCAGGGGCCTGTTGGGCCTTCTCTTTGACTGGTGCAGGCTGTCGAGCTTCATTCGGGGTCGGAGGAGGTTTTTGTCCTTTCTCATGATGAGCATGCACCTTTAAAGGAGCCATTTGAGTAGCATCCACCTCTATCGACCTCTTTCCTCCTCTAGTAAGGACTGCAACTGGCTCTTCTTCACCAATCACCAGGTTGTGATTCATTTGCTTGATGACATTGACTTGACCGCCATGACTACTGCTCGCCAACGTTTGTACATAGTGTTGGTGCAGCATGCAGGTATTCTCTTCATGAGGATCATTACACGTGGAGCACCAATGTATATAATCGGAAGTGCTCGGGGCTTCATCTATTGCAGCATTTCTTGTCGAAGCTCTTCCTTGTCGGGCCGCTTGATCTTTAGTAAGCGCAGGTGTAGGATAAGATCTTCTCGGTAGAAACTCTTGTTGCGCTTGCTTCTTCTTCATAATGGTCATGTCATTAGACAGGGTCTGCACTGTGGAGTTCAGGGACTGAACTTCTTGCAGTATTTTGGCTTGCATGTCATCGACTTTGGGAATCGGTGGCAATGGAGCCATTGTTGGTATTGGAGGTAGGGCAGGGTGTTGAAGTGGTGCTGGCAGTAGAGGGAATGCCGAAGTGACCATGGGCTATGGAGTCAAAAAAGTGGGAAAATGAATTTGTGGAGCAATGATTTGAGATACAATGGGATTCGGGTTCCAAGATGAGATCGGGAGTGCAGGGGTTGCAGAGATCTGCGAAGCGGCTGTGCTTGCATACTGGGATTGATAGAAATCAAGAAGTATGGGCATCGACATCCTTTGGGGAAGCTTACCCATAGCTATTAGATCCATTTCTGCCTTTTGGGCTAACTCATATAACTCTGGGAAGGTATTGATATTCGAATACCTTACCATCACACTGATATCAGGATTGAAAGCCCGAAGGAAATAGTACGCTATGGCTTCATCGGTTGGTCGAAGTCCAACTGGTATTCTTTGCCAGGTTCGAGCGAACCTAACATTGAAGTCTGCAATCTCCTCTTGTGGATGTCTCTAGATCATTGTGAACTGCTGTAGGAGAGAGGTCGGATCGATGGACTCATTGAAGCTTCGCATCAACTGTCCGGCTAACTGGTCCCATCCCGTAATGGTACCGGGTGGTAAAGATCTATACCAGTAGAGGAGTTTTCCTCTAAGAGACAGAACCAGAAGCTTTACCATAACCCGCTCTTCTGTGATGTCATGGATCGCCGCTAGAGAAACTATATCCTGGATGTGCTCTAGAGCAGTCTTCCTAGTTCCATCGAACGTTGGGATCTTCTTTATAGCAACAGGCGACACTTGCCCTTGTCCCGCTAGATTTAGCGGTCCCGAAGAATTCCATGCTGGAAATAATTTGGGCGATGGTTGCTGCTACATTTGTTGTTGTTGTTGTTGTTGTTGTGCCATATTTACTCTTGGATTTTGAGAAACAGGAATTCTCGAAGCTCCTCCTTGATTGCTAACAGGATGACCAATAGAAATGGAGGCACTAGGATGCTTCGGTGAGTTGGGAGGATTAGGAGGAAAGCTAGCCGCTGTGCTATCAGAAGTTAGGCCTTGTTCGTCAATAGTGGCCTCTTGCGAGGATGTTCCATGTAACAAAGACTCAGGGGTGACTAACCTAGATCGCTCCCCAAAGGCGTCAATATCTAGCTCAAAGAACTCAGTTTCCTCTCCTCTATTCCTAACTCTCCATCTTGTTTGCATGAAGACACAGACTTCGGTACCGATCTTTACGACTTAAATATTCTTGGGTAAATAGAGTCGCCAGATGCTAAGAGTCTTTTGGTAATAAGAGCATCGGTTCTCACTACCACTCATAAGGTGAGACTGATCGGGTCCCACCGGGCGTGCCAGAAACTGTTGGTCATCAAATCTGCCTAGGAAAGGATTTGGGTAAATGAATGCGCCCTAGACCTGGACCAACATTGAAAGGTCGAAGAGAAGAGATGCTCCTCATGCCAATCTTTGGAGAAGGCCGGCTCCTATACTACACTACTTCGATGTTTAAGATAAGGGTGCAGGAAAGAGATAAACAGAGTAAGGGTGCAGAAAAGAAATAAAAGAGTAAGGGAAGAAATTTTAGTAGTTTAGTGGTGGGAAAGAACCAGAAGCATGATTACTAGCCAATAACTTGGAACAGCAGCAAAGAAAACCAAGAATAAATGAAATGAACACAATATTAGCCCTCCTATGTATCCTCTGGACGAGTTCCAGGATTCTCCTTTCCCTTTCACCAAAATTTAGGGTTCAGAGTAACGACGATTAAGAAAAGTGAATATAGCAGAAACACTATTCATAGGCAGCATAAAAGAAGGCCAACACGACGTCTTCCTCTCCTATGTATCCTTCGAGAAAATTTTAGGGTTCAGTCCCCAATCACACACCTAAATCCAGAGTTCAGAATTACAATATGCAAATGAAGAAAGATGAAAGAAATAAACGCAGAAGGCAGCATACAAGAGAGAAATAGAGTCCAAAGCTCTTTAGTATTAATCGTAGGAATACAAGTTACAACAACTTTCTAGCAGAAAGTTCCCCCCATTTTACATTACAATGCCTGGGTTTTTATAGAGGACCCGACCCTTTGAGCCATAATTGCACAAAATGGAGGAGTACACCCTCGAAACCTGAGAAGTCGGCTCCTCGCGGCTCTCGTGACTGAGCTCTCAAATCTGTTACCAAAACTGACAACTGTGACCAGGTCAACCATGGAAACATGCATTAATGAGCCGTCTGAGCGTCCTTGGCTTCTGGGCGCAATACTCGAGTGGCCGCCATGCTCGTCGGGCTCTTCATCATGGACTGATACTTCATTTCCAATTGCTAAAAATGAACAACGGGCTTATCGGGCACAAAAAAATGCATTTATGAGGCACTTGATCGCCTCGAGAAAATACCCGGCTTGGAGCGCATGCCTTTTGAAGCGCTTCGCTAAATTTTCATTCGCACTTCGCTTCGCAATGGATTCGAGCCGAAGCAGATCCTCCTTGATTTGCACTTCGCATGGAGGAGCTTCGCAAAACAGCTTCGGGGGTGGCGAGCACCGAAGTAGATTTCCTTTGCAAGATGGGCTCTTCACTTCTCGCTGCTTCGCTAGAGAGATGTGTCAAAACTGCTTCGGCGAGGCCCTTCGCCCGAAGTAGATACTTCGCTGGTGAGCTTAAAAATGCTTCACCGTGAACCTTCTTCAAAACTACGGTTCGGGGGTATTTCGGCCGAAGCGCATTCTTGCCTTCGAAAGATGTTGCATTCTTTATGGCCGCTACCGCTTCGGGTGAAAGTACTTCGCATGAAATATGGCCGAAGCAGATGCTTCGCAATGACTTTCGGCGAAGTAGAAATGGTTCGCTGGCGCGGGGGCCCGAAGTGGGTGCTTCGACGGCTTTTCGGTGAAGTATTTTCAATGTTGCGCTCCTTCAAATCCCGCTTCGCAAGTTTCTTGCCCGAAGTAGTCTTTTGAAGTGCTTCGGGCCCGAAGTATTTTTCATTCTTCTTCCTTTGCATTTTGCTTCGGCAACACCGCTTCGCAAAACTTTCGCCCGAAGTAACTGTTTGAGGGACTTCGGGCCCGAAGTAGTTCTTTCTTGCCTTAGCCAATTCGGACCGCGATTTTCCTTCGACGAAGCTGTTCTTTTGAAATGCCGCTTGAATTCCGCTTCGCAAAACTTTTGCCCGAAGTAGCTGCTGGAAATACTTCGGGTGCGAAGCTCTTTTTTACGCCTTGCTAGAATTTCTTCTTCGGCAACGCTGCTTCGCAAGGTTTTCGCCCGAAGTAGTTGTTTGAGGGACTTCGGGCCCGAAGTAGTTTTTATCCTTAACGATTTCTTTCGACGAAGCTGTCTTCCTTAGCTTGTTCGGCAGCGAAGCTCTTTCTTCTTCATTTTATGTACAAGGGGGTGGCAGGGAAAGCCAAAATTGCTGCAATGCTTGAAAATGTTGTTTCTAAAAAAACAAGGGAACAAATTCATGAAATTAAAAGAAATACTTTACAAAAATTCAATTTTTCTACCCCATTGTGCAATGTGACAAAATTGTCAACAGTTATATATTCCCTACAAAGCTTTGTATTTTTTTGGGTCTTGTCAATTTCTATCAAATATTTGTATTAGGGTTCTCACACATTACTTAGACACTACAAGTGGCTAAAGGAGGGACCAAATCCAAGTTCCATCGAGAGACACACAACAAAGGGTGTTTGAAAGGTTGAAAGACCAATTATGCTCAACTTCTACAATTTTCCTACCTAATATACATCAATGATTTATGGTAGTGATTGATGCATCAAAGTATGCATTGGTAGTTATACTCACTTAATATGGGTATCCAATTGCTTTTCATAGTGAAAATTGATGCGTAGTCGTTATACCATCATTAATTCTCAATGAATTTGTCAATCCAGGGCAGTGTACAAGGCTATCTACGGAAGAAGAAGTGAAACAACTATAACTTAGGTCAATCTAGAGCAACAGGTCTTATTGGTGGAACCGGTTGTGTGGGGGGTTTTGGGACATTCCTATCTCTAAATTGCATGAATTAAACCTTAATCTAAGTTGCAGAATTGGAAACTAATCATTAACTACAGAAATGAAGTCCTAATTACAATTGCAGAATGAGACCTAATTATATTGCAGAAATAACAGTTGCAGAATTGAAAGTCTGATCCTAATTGCAGAAAGGAAATCTAATTACTTTTGCAGCAATGAAAGTCTAATTCTAACATGGAAATGAAAACTGTCAAGGCTCTGTAACAGAAGGTTGTCAATCTTCTGTGCAGGATTTGACAGCAAAACATAAAATGCAGGAAATTGCTGAAAAATAGTAAATTCTGGGAATAACAGTCTGAAATAAAGTGGAAGCTTTGCTGAAAGTAAAGATTACAACTAAAACATTAAGCACAAGTTTAATCTAAGCATAAATAAACTAAGATCACAGATATTGTCAGTTGTTTACAAGCAATTGAAATAACAAGTTCTACAACTCATTCTACTGTAGCAAAATCAGAATAAAAACCTGCTTGTTAGTCCTCCTCCTAGGTCTGGAAGTGGCCAGCCTCCTTGTCCAGAAGAAGGTATAAGTCTCTCTCTCTCTCTAGATCTTAATCACACTCATTTACAAGCAATATGAAATAGAACTGGTGCACTTTATTGATTAAAGAACATGATTACAATAATTCTATTGAAAACCTGTTACAGGACTATAACAGTCAAATTCTACCTATTTTCTGCTTCTTCCTAGCTTCCTTACTTTCTACTTCCTGCTGCTACTACTCTACCTAGCTCAACCTGAATGGGAGCAATATTTATAGATGTCCTAAGGTCTGATTACAAACAAAGAATATCTCAAAAGATCTAATCCTACAATGTTGCAACAAATTCTGGTTTTATCCTAGAAGAAGATTAAAACTTGATCTTTCCCTTAATGATGGCTTTGGTCGGCAATGACGGCAAAGACAGATGGAAGATCTTTTCCTTTACCTTTTCCAACCTTTATTTCCCTTTTTTCGGCTTCAAAAATCGGTCAACAAGTCAAAAAGCACATTCTGTTTTCATTTCGAAGATAAGTGGCTTCATTTCGAAGACAATGCAATTCTCATTTCGAAGATCGCTCATTCCGAAGATACTGCAATTCTCATTCCGAAGATACTGCAATCCTTCATTTCGAAGATACTGCAATCCTTCATTCCGAAGATACTGCAATCCTTCATTTCGAAGATAATGCATTCTTCATTCCGAAGATCCGCTCATTTCGAAGACTCTATGTTCTCTCATTTCGAAGATATCTGTTCATTTCGAAGATACTTGAGAATGAACAAATGTGTGCTTTTCCAGTGATTTCTTCTGCATCTCTCAGGTGGGTTATCTCCTAAGATCAAATTCCAATGGTCTTCATCTCTTTCCACATGTGAATTCCATGCCTTGCTATTTATGGACAGTTGGCTGGAATTTACATGGGAAAGACCAATTTTTTGCTGCACAACAACAGTTTGCTTGCACTGTTGCAGATTTAGGTGAAATAATTGCTTGAGACAAATCAAAACATGATTAGTGAAATGCTGCTATTATTCTAAGCATATCCCATTTTAGCAAATCATAGCAAAAAGAACACAAAACTATGCAAAAAGCTGTAAAATCAGCATATAATATTCCAAATACATTGATCATGCAAAATGGTTAATATACGACATATTGAATCAACTTAACTAACATATCAGATAAAACATAAGAGTTTATAGGCATTTTTAGTGTTCAAAACATGTTATGATTGAGGCATTTCCAGGCCTCATCATTTTCCCCCAACTTATATTAATGCATGCCCTCATGCATTACGTTGGGCTATGGAATCACATATGTCCATGTTTAGATTCCATGACATGTAGAATAATTTCTTGCCTATATAATACCCCCTATTTTCTTGAATGTTTTTGAGCCAGTCTTCAAATTGTTCATCGGGTTGGGCATCTTCCTCAAAGTAGAATGGAACTGGAGTAATGATGGTTGGAGGCCTAAACCTGAGACCTATCCAGTTATGTTGCATGATTTGAATCAGTTGGATTACACCTTCTGCTCTTCTTCTGGACCATTCTAAGTTGATGGGGGAGATGGGTTCTCTTTTCCTCAAAGACATGGAAAGTTCAGCCCATCTGTCTCTGCACACTGACAATGCTGGGAAAAAATTGTGATCACAAAAATTATTGAATCTGGCCACACAGTCCCTTAAGTTGTTCAAGTACATCCTCTTTATATCATCCCTGTTCATCATTGAGAAGTGTTGCCTGGTGATAACTAGGTGATTTGGCTGGATTGCTCTGACTAACAACTCAGCCCTTGTTTCAATTTCTTTGTTCTGCTTTTTCTCTTGATCCCAGTAAAGCTGATTCTGCAAGGTAGACATAAATGCTCTCAACTGAACATCTCCAATGTAGATTTGAGGATGAGACTCAACTTCCTCTGGAATGAAGAAACTGTGTAAAAATAGTTCACACAGGAGATTTTTCTGCTCAAAAGGACTGTCAAAATATGCCTCCAGGAAGTCTACAGTTGTGTCCAATTTATATGGGAGGTTTGAACTAATCCTCATGACCTGCCATCTGAGGTATTTTTCCTTCAAAATAAGGCTGTAAAATCTAGCTGGTCATCTAAATTGGACTAAAAATTCAGCAATTTGGCATAAGTCAGACACCTTTTCTTTCAATGCCTGAATTTCTATTTCCTTGGCTTCTAGCTGTTTTGCTTCCAATTTGAACTTTTCAGTTTTAGTGGCAAGCTGCTCATATCTAATCATCCAGCTAGCTATGTCTGCATTGTACTGCTCTAGAGACACAGTATTAGGTGGTCTGACTACAGGTGGAATCCTAGGTAGCAGATCAACTTGAACTCCTTTTTTTGCCACTTCTACTGGTTGATCATCTATCAATAATTCTACCTGTACCTCCTTATTTGCTATTTCTATGGGGTTGTCATCAGATAGTATTTCTACTTGTACCCCCTTATCTGTTGTTTCTACTAAAAGTGTAACAGTTTGGAATGTAGGGTCCTTAATAGGAGTACTTACTTGAACATTTTCTTACTGCTTGGGACTGTTCCTATGTTGGTGGCTCATCTTCAACATCCTCTGCTATGCTCTTTATCATTTTTGAAGCATCTTCAGAACAAGAAGGCAATGCTTCAGAATGAGATGGTGTTGCTTCAGAATGAACAGGCACTTCTTCAGAATGAAGGAGTGCTACTTCAGAATGAACACCCATGTTTGTCTCAACAGAGTCATCTGCCCTTGATAGACCCAGAAGCAATTGAGCCAAATTATCTTCATCAATGGATATAGTTGGCTATTTTTCAAATTGTGACAACATTTTCTCTTAATTCTACCACTTCTTACTGTAACTCTACAATTTTTCTTTCTTGTATCTCAATGATGCTTTCTTTCTCCTCAATCCACTTGGTTTGTGTTCTGACAACACTCCTTGCTGCTCTCAGCTACTCTGTGATGTCTTCCACTTCTATTTCTGCTTCAGAAGCTGATGTAGACAAATCAGCTGCAGTTGGCTGCTCAACCAATATCTCCTCTTCTTCTACAACAATTTGTTCTTGTTCAGGAGGCTCTATGAGACTGTCTATAAGGGTATCTACCATATCTATAGCCTATTGAATTGTAGCCTCCTCCAAACCATCCTGCTCAATTTCTATCTCAACTATCTATTCAGGGAATTCTAGAAAGTTTTTAGAGGCTGGTTGTATCTCTGTGACATCTGGGTTACTTGGTCTATCTTCTTCCTCCATAACCTATTCTATAGTTTCTTTCAAATGGATTCTTGTAGACCTCCTAGTTCCAGATGCAAACTTCTTCTTTTTGCTCTATTTTTTGGTGACAGTAGGGGTCATGGGGTCAGTTTCAGATGCCTCTATTTCCCTTGTTATTTCTGCCTCTATTTGGTTAAGTGCTTCACTTCTCTATTCTGTCAAATTAGTGGTCACTTCAAAAAAATGAACCTTCTTTTGTTTTTCTATTCTACTGCCAGTTCCAGATCCTCTTCTCTTTTGTTTCTTGGTTCGTGAAGTTGAGGGTTCAGGAGCAAGGTTTTCTGCTGCTGCTGTTGGGTGTGTTTTTGTTTCTATAACAGCTTTAGGGGCACCTTCTGCAGTTTCCTCTATAGCATCTTCTGCAACATTTTTTGTAGCAGTTGTTTCTTCTTCTGTAGCAACATCAGTAGTATCTGGTTCTTCTTCTTCCTCATCTTCATCCCTAAAAATGACATCATTTAGGGTAGAGTAAAACCTATCAAAACTCCTAGGGTTTCCTCTAAAATGGTGTTGGCAAACTAGTTTGATGAGGCCATGATGGCGAAGGCTTCCTTTACCCTCCTGATATCTCTTTGCCATGTTTTTTAATTCTTGATACAGATACAAGGGAAGATTTACCCTAACTTTTGGTTGTTGCTCACCATGTCTGAGATGGTTCAAAATTCGTAGATGATGCCCTGATAACAGCACATACTGCCCTTCACGAGGTTAGGAATTTAATTACCCAGGTGGCTACTTCATCCCAGGGTTCCTGTAGGCTGGCCCTTTTTAACCCTTTGCATGTGTTGTTATGGGTTAAATACTCTGGCTCTCTATCATTTTCTTCTACAAACTGATTAACTACATTTGCCAATGTATTCTTGCCAGATCTAGAAATTGAAATCCCTTCTAATGGCAGCTCAGTAATCTGACTTAAAATTTTAGGGGTTACCTCAATAGTCATGTCGTTTACATGTGCTCGGTTGTTTCTGAATGTATGGGCGAACATGCCAGCCAAATCTTCAGAAGACCCATTAAACTTATCCAGAAATGGCATAAACCCTCCATCTTCAAAAATCTGCACGACTACCAGATTTTCTCGGAGGTAGGTGGTATCTGCAGGTTCTATTCTGATCTTTCACCCCATATTTTTTATTCACTGCTATTGCTATTTCTCTACTGGATCTCTAGTTTTTTTATGTTGCAGATTTGCAGAGTTTTAGTTTGAAACCTTCGTTGCCCTATTTCTCATCTTCTTCTTCGAAATGAACCGTAACCTGAGCACTGTACTTCACAAACACGTCTTCGAAAAGAAAGGTGGCACACATTTCTACTATTGCATCGAACACCTGTCCGTCAATGATTGCTTGGACGTCCTTGCCATCAGATCCACCTCATTTGGTTTTAATTTCTTGTAGATTCTCACGTGCATGTTTATTGGCATTAAAAATTGGTGGCATATGGTTGGTCACGTCCTCCATAATTTTGGTACTTTCCAATGGGTGCAAAAACAAACCATGTGCTGACTGACACGTGTTCCTTTATCGTATGCAACTAAAAGAGTTTGATTTTGTCGTACCTTGTCTTCTTGGATGCCACGTGGAAATGCTCTTTCCGAAGATTATAACTTATTGTGCAAACAAAACTTCATTCCGAAGATTATGACTTCATTCCGAAGATGAGTCTTCATTCCGAAGACAAATCCTCATTCCGAAGATTATAACTTCATTCGAAGATAGGTCTTCATTCCGAAGACAAATCCTCTTTGCAAATTTAAATCTTCATTTCGAAGATTAATCCTCATTCTAAAGATCAATCCTCATTCCGAAGATCAGGCTGTATTGCGAAGGTAAATCGTCATTCCGAAGACAGATCTTCATTCTGAAGACAGATCTTCATTCTGAAGATGATGCAGCAAGTCGTCATTTCGAAGATCAAGTTTCATTCTGAAGACAAATTGTCATTTCGAAGACAAAGTTTCTTTATGAAGACAAAGTGCAACATTCATTTTTTTGTCATTTCGAAGACAATTTCAATCCGAAGATAATACAACAGGCACTATTTTTGGCATTCTTGTTCCGAAGATTAGGCAGAAATCAATATTTTCATTCTCAAAACATGTTTTAAGTATGCCAACTCTTATGAATACCTTTTATGCTAATGGTTAATTTTCATATACTATATACCAATCATTTTACAATGAAGAAATGTAAGAAATATATACCTGATAAAAATAGTTAATGCCAGTTTTGAAGAATGACTGCCTTTGTTGATATTATGCTGAGATTTTCTGCAACATTTCAAAACAAGTGCACTTGGTGAATTTGTACAATGATGGTTCAGAAATTTCTCAAGGTTATGCATGCCAGAAAACTGGTTTTCATGCATACCAACCCGGTAGTGCCTTAAGAAAAGGTTTTCACTGCTGAGTTATTCATTTTTCTCTCTTCTTTTTTCTTGATTTTCCCTTTTTTTTTTTTTACCTCTCCTTTTCTCTTTTTTTTTTTTCTTGATCCTGACTATGCCCATGAAGGAATTTCATGATTTCCCCTGAAACCATGCCCATGAAGGAATTCATACTCAGAATTTATTCATCTTTTTGTTTTCTATTTTTTTGATTTTTTTGTATTTTTTGCTTTTTCTTGAAATCCATGATCATGCTGATTGTTTTGAAGTGGAAGAGGGAATCTCTTCCACCTATTGTGTATCCAAACTATCAAGTTGCTGCAAGAATTCATCTTTAGTCAGAGGTGTATGGTACACTCTGAGGCGATGTCCATTCACTACCAACTTTCTTTGTGATCCATCAATAGGGGATAGACGAGCTGCTCCATTGTCAAATACCTCCTCAATCCAGTAAGGTCCCAACCATCTAGTTCTCAGTTTTCTAGGGAAGTCTTCATAGCGAGAATCAAACAGTAAAGCCCAATCTCCTTGTTGAAGTTTCCTCTGCTTGAATGTGACTGTCATGCCACAACTTCCTCTGCTCCTGAATTACCTCAGTTTGGTGTAGAGCATCCAATCTAAGTTCATCCAATGCATTCAGCTGTAGAATCCTGTCTGTCTATGCCTGCGACAATTCAATTCCAATTTCCAGTGTTGTGCGCAATGTTAGTAGCTCAAATTCAATAGGTAAGAGAGGCTTTTTACCAAAGACTAGTTCATAAGGTGTGAATCCAGTAGTGGACTTCCAAGTAGTATTGTAGGCCCAAAGTGCTTCAGGTAATTTATCTAGCCAATTTCTCCTATGAAAAGCTACTATTTTTGTCAAGATGCGTTCTAGTTCCCTGTTTGTTACCTCAACCTGGCCATTTGCTTGTGGGTGGTAAGGTGATGATTTCCTATGTTTGATTTCATACAATTCTGTAAATGCCTTTATGACTTTGGATGCAAATTGGGGTCCTTGGTCTGTGGTGATAGACCGTGGAGCTCCAAATCTCTAAAAAATCTGAGTATACAAGAAATCAATGACCTTCTCTTCACGAGCATGTTTGAAAGCATGCACCTCTACCCACTTTGTCGGGTAATCGGTGCATACTAGAATATGCACCTTTCCTTGAGAAGGTGGATCAATAGGTCCTACAAAATCAAGCCCCCACCTCTCAAATGGTTCTAAAACCATTTGAGGCTGCAATGGCATCTCATTTGTATGAGTGGGTTTCCCCATTCTTTGGCATGCATCACAATGCCTGATGTACTTTTTCACATCCTTGTGAAGAGATGGCCAATAATATCCTGTCCCTAGGATTTTCCTAACTGTGCTTTTTACAGAATAGTGTCCACCTGAGGGTTCATCATGACAAGCTCTAAGGATATCATACACTTCATCCTTTCGGATGCACCTACGTAACACATGGTCAGGACTGCACTTAAAAAGCATACCCTTAATCCATTCAAAAGAAGAACTCTGTTTGATCAATTGTTTTTTCTGTTTTGAAGTGAAATGTGGAGGAACTTTCCCTGTGACCAAATAATTGGCTATATCTGCAAACCAAGGTGATTGGACTGATATAGCAAATAGTTTTTCATCAGGAAAAGTGTCATCAACTAATTCCCCTTCATCTGTGTTATGCAACCTGGACAAGAAATCTGCCACAACATTAGCTTTTCCTGGTTTGTTGATTATAGTGATATCAAATTCTTGTAGCAACAACAACCAACGAATAATTCTTGCACTTACCATAGGTTTATTCATCAAATACTTAATGGTTGTATGATCTGTGTGAATAAATATTTGATAACCTGTGATGTAATGCCTGAATTTGTTGATGGCATATATTACTGCTAGGAATTCCTTCTCAGTGGTTGTATAATTTTTCTTGGCTCCTATCAAGTTCTTGCTAATGTTGTAGATGGTATAGTGTTCACCATTGTCAATTTGTCCTAATGTTGCTCCAATTGCTGTATTGGAGGCATCAATTTGTATGTGAAATGGTAATGTCCAATTAGGTCCTCCGAGCACAGGTGGAGTTATCAATTTCTCTTTCGAGCTTCAAATGCTTCCTGACACTTTGCAGTCCAGGAGAATTCAGAATCTTTAGTCAATAGGGCAAACATAGGACTGGCTATTGTACTAAAGTTGGGAATAAACCTACGGTAAAAACCAATGTGTCCTAGGAAGCTTCTGACATTAGTCTGAGTTTTAGGAGGAAGGAGATTCTTGATAATTTCCACCTTCTTTGGATCAACTTGGATCCCTTCAGGAGAGATGTGATGACCAAGAACTATCCCTTCCTTCATCATCATGAAGCATTTTTCTGGATTCAAGGATAACTGGTATGTTTCACAGCGAGTTAAGACTTTGTCAAGATTTTCCAATGTAAAATCAAAAGTTTGTCCACATACTGTGAAATCATCCATGTATATTTCAACACTTTTGGTGGTCAGATCAGCAAAAATTGCTAGGACTGCTCACTGAAAAGTTGTTGGGGCATTACACAAACCAAAAGGTAAAACCCTATAGGCAAATGTTCCCCATGGACATGTAAAAGTTGTTTTTTCTTGATCTTCAGGTGCAATCTGAATTTGATTATATCCACTAAATCCATCAAGAAAACAAAAGTATCTTTTTCCAGCAAGAGTATCTAACACCTGATCTATGAAAGGTAATGGAAAATGGTCTTTGTATGTCACCTTATTCAACTCTCTATAGTCTACACATACTCTCATTTTTCCATTTTTCTTAGGAACTATAACCAATGGAGAGACCCATTGGCTATCAGAAATTGGGTAAATGAATCCTACTTCCAGAAGTTTTTCAATTTCTTCTTTCACAATATCTCTTAAGGCAGGATTCAATCTTCTCTGGGGTTGTCTAACTGGCTTGACTTCTTCAGTATAGATTCTGTGGGTACATATATCAGGATGGACTCCTGACATATCTTTGTAGTTCCAAGCAAAAGCATGAACATGCTTCCGCAAGACAACTATCAATTTTTCTTCCTCTTCCCTAGTAAGCTGGCTGTAAATGTTCAAAAATTTGCCTGGTTGGACTTCTATTTGTTTTGTATTTAGAAGGACTGAATTCACTCCTTCATACCTAGTGATTAAGGGATTAAGAGGACATTGCTGAGATGGGAGAAAAGAAGCAGTTTCTATTTTATTGCTGCTTGAGGGAAGCATATCTTGTATGGAACAGTGAGAAGGAAAAATCAGATGATGGTGCCATCCATGTGGTAGTGAAACAGAGTTTCCCTATGATAGTACAGATGGTTCATCTTCAGATTTTTGATTCTCCTCATTACTTAACTGTTGGATATTTGTTGCTTCCCCTTCTAAACCTTGTTCATGCAGAACATTCATCAGGATTGTTTCATTTTCTAAATTTTCTGTGTCACTGAGGTCTTCTGTGTGTTCTCTTACTACTAAGGTAGCTAGTGTAGAAATGACCTCTTCTGGTTCTTCCTCTGAGTCAGAAAACCATAACTGACCTAAAAATTTGCTAGATGGTTTTGCAGGAGGATATAAAGAAATCTATTTCAGATCAATACCATTTGAAATAGTCATATTTCCAGATCTGCAGTCTATGAAGGCTGCTGCAGTTGCAAGCCAAGGTCTTCCCAAAATAATGGGATATCCATGTGCTGAATTTCTTGGCTGTAAAACCAAGAAATCTATAGGGAATTCCCAAGAAGAAACTTCTATAGGGACATCTTCAATGATACCTTCAGGTTTTGCAACTGACCTATCAGCCATTTCTAAAACTGTAAATGTGGGGCTGAGATGTTTGAGCTGTAATTGTTCCATTGTATCCTTGGTCATGACATTTATTGCAGCTCCTAGATCTACTAAGACATTTGATATTGGTACTGAACCTATGGTGACTGTGATAACTGGGCTTCCTGGATCACTATACTTTGGAGGTACTAGTTTTCCAGATAAGAGATCAGCTATCTTCCCTTCAACCTGCACAGTTTTGGGAAATGCCTTCTTTTTTCTTCCTGCTCTTTTAATGCACAAATTTTGGATAGTACTATTAATCTCTGGTATTTCCTTAATAGCTTGCAATAAGGGCAATGATATAGTCAACTTTTTGAGTTCTTTGACCAATTTTGACTCAGAATTTTTTGGTATTGCATTGAATCTTTCAGGATATGGAATTATCCTTGGTAATTGTTTTTGCTTATGATTTTGTCTCTTTCTCTATTGTTGGTTGGATTTTCTCTGGTTCCAATTTTTCTTCTATCTCCATTGTTGGTTGGACTTTCTCTGGTTCCAATGATTCTTGCTCTTCATTTTCTTTGATTTCATTTGAAACTGGTTTAGGTACAACTTTTCCTGAATGAAGTTGGATGTTACTACAATCAAGAACATTAATTTCAACATTTTCTTTAGGCTTCGACCACATAGACAGGGAGGTGTCTGTATCACACTATTTGGATTAGTGACTGGTTGAGTTGGCAATTGAGGTTGTTTCACTTGCTGTGTTTGCTGTTATTTTTCTTGAAAATTTTGATTAGGTGCGGGCAACAAATTTTGAGTTTGACCTTGATTCCTTTGCTGCCTTGGATAGGACTGGTATTGTTGATTCCACTATGGTTGGTTTTGCATCCAATGTGGATTAGTCTGATTTTGATTCCAGGTTGGATTGTTTTGATTCCAAGATGGGTTGTTTTGATTCCATGAGGGGTTGTTTTGATTCTGATTCCAGGCTGGGTTACTCCAATTTGCTTGTGGCCATTCTTGGGAATTTGTCCATTGAGGATAATTCCAAGGACGTTGGGGTGGTTCTGATTGTCCCCAAGGCATAGTACTAGGATTATGCCCCCAATTTGTAGGAAAACGAGGAGGATTTTGGTATTGAGAGAAATTTCCCCCTTGTTTTGGTCCAATATAGTTGAGTTCCTCAGTCTGATTTTCTAACATAGTTTTGAGTTGTGGTAGCAGGTGGCATTGATCAGTTGAATGCCTTTTTGAACAGATACTACAAATGGCTGAGATAGATGTTTTATTCAAAGGACATTCCTGCAAAGCATGTTTATTTCTACATCTTGGGCAATAAATTGCCAAAGGTTCTATGTTTTTTGCTTTTGCAGACATTTCCCCCAAAGTAGTGTTTAGGTGCACTAGAATATCAGTTTTGAAATTTGCAAGTTCCTCTATCAGGTCCTTCACATCAGTGCCATTTGTGTGACTTTTTCTTCTTCTCTGCTTAGTGCGAGAGTAATTCCTATAGAGATCCATAATTTCATCATTACTGAGAGTGGTTACATCCCCTTTTCCCATCAAATCCAGAACTTCTCTGGATTCATCTTGCAATCCTCTCAAAAATATGGTTTTACATAATTCTGGTTCTACAAGTCCACATCTCCTTTGAACAAAGGAGAACCTATCAAGATAATCTTCCAATGTCTCATCATCTTCCTGCTTGATTCTGAATAACTCATCTTTTCTATTCCTTACATGGCAATATTCCTGATATTTGTCTAAAAAGACAGTTTCCATTTGATCCCAGGTTCTTATGGAATTAGGCTCTAAGCTCATGAACCAGCGTAATGCTGAATCCTTGAGTGTTGAGGGAAAAACCTTAAGTTTTTGATTGTCATTTATATAATCATAGGTCTGACACACTACCTTGAATTCAAACAAAAACTGATCAGGATCTTCAGATACAACACCTCGAAAGGTTGGAAGTACTGAAGGTGAAATGGTCTTCATGGGAGAGTTTTGTGTTGGATTCAGATGAATAGGATATTCAAATGTTCTGGAAGGTTGGGGCATATCCTGATCATCTCCTTCATTATGGACATAGCCATGTTGGCCATCTATATTGCCTCCTTCTGCCATAGTTTCCTGTTTGTTGGGAGAAGTTAAAGCTTTCCAAATTGTCTTCTCAAGAGGTCCAAGACCCTCTGTTGATAATGAGTCTGATGAATTTTCTTCCTTAGGATATTCTGATGATGATAAAATTGGTGATTTTCCTTTCTCAAAATGTTCTAATGATGGTGAGACTGGTGATTTTTCTATCAATCTTTTTGGTAGTTCAAACACAGGTGATTCACCCCTTAGGCGTGAAGATCTCCTTAATGGAACAAGCCAGGGATCCTTTGGGGTAGTTCTACCTTTTTCATCCCTAGACTTACTCATTCATGTTTACTCTTAAATGACATAAATTAAGTCAATAGTTGTTATCTTCCTCAGTTGTTGTATTCAGATTTTAACCTGAATTTTCATAGCTTAGTCTGATTACAGCTATTGGACTATTTGTTTTCTTCTGGCAACACTATTCCCCGACAACGGTGCCAAAATGATGCGTAGTCATTATACCATCATTAATTCTCAATGAATTTGTCAATCCAGGGCAGTGTACAAGGCTATCTACGAAGAAGAAGTGAAACAACTATAACTTAGGTCAATCTAGAGCAACAGGTCTTATTGGTGGAACCGGTTGTGTGGGGGGTTTTGGGACATTCCTATCTCTAAATTGCATGAATTAAACCTTAATCTAAGTTGCAGAATTGGAAACTAATCATTAACTACAGAAATGAAGTCCTAATTACAATTGCGAGAATAAGACCTAATTATATTGCAGAAATAACAGTTGCAGAATTGAAAGTCTGATCCTAATTGCAGAAAGGAAATCTAATTACTTTTGCAGCAATGAAAGTCTAATTCTAACATGGAAATGAAAACTGTCAAGGCTCTGTAACAGAAGGTTGTCAATCTTCTGTGCAGGGTTTGACAACAAAACATAAAATGCAAGAAATTGCTGAAAAATAGTAAATTCTGGGAATAACAGTCTGAAATAAAATGGAAGCTTTCGTTGAAAGTAAAGATTACAACTAAAACATTAAGCACAAGTTTAATCTAAGCATAAATAAACTAAGACTCACAAATATTGTCAGTTGTTTACAAGCAATTGAAATAACAAGTTCTACAACTCATTCTACTGCAGCAAAATTAGAATAAAAACCTGCTTGTTAGTCCTCCTCCTAGGTCTGGAAGTGGCCAGCCTCCTTGTCTAGAAGAAGGTATAAGTCTCTCTCTCTCTCTAGATCTTAATCACACTCATTTACAAGCAATATGAAATAGAACTGGTGCACTTTATTGATTAAAGAACATGATTACAATAATTCTACTGAAAACCTGTTACAGGACTGTAACAGTCAAATTCTACCTATTTTCTGCTTCTTCCTAGCTTCCTTACTTTCTACTTCCTGCTGCTACTACTCTACCTAGCTCAACCTGAATGGGAGCAATATTTATAGATGTCCTAAGGTCTGATTACAAACAAAGAATATCTCAAAAGATCTAATCCTACAATGCTGCAACAAATTCTGGTTTTATCCTAGAAGAAGATTAAAACTTGATCTTTCCCTTAATGATGGCTTTGGTCGGCAATGACGGCAAAGACAGATGGAAGATCTTTTCCTTTACCTTTTCCAACCTTTATTTCCCTTTTTTTGGCTTCAAAAATCGGTCAACAAGTCAAAAAGCACATTCTATTTTCATTTCGAAGATAAGTGGCTTCATTCCGAAGACAATGCAATTCTCATTCCGAAGATCGCTCATTCCGAAGATACTGCAATTCTTCATTTCGAAGATACTGCAATCCTTCATTTCGAAGATACTACAATCCTTCATTCTGAAGATACTGCAATCCTTCATTTCGAAGATAATGCATTCTTCATTCTGAAGATCCGCTCATTCTGAAGATGCTATGTTCTCTCATTTCGAAGATATCTGTTCATTTCGAAGATACTTCGGAATGAACAAATGTGTGCTTTTCCAGTGATTTCTTCTGCATCTCTCGGGTGGGTTATCTCCTAAGATCAAATTCCAATGGTCTTCATCTCTTTCCACATGTGAATTCCATGCCTTGCTATTTATGGACAAGTGGCTGGAATTTACATGGGAAAGACCAGTTTTTGCTGCACGACAATAGTTTGCTTGCACTCTTGCCAGATTTAGGTGAAATAATTGCTTGAGACAAATCAAAACATGATTAGTGAAATGTCTGCTATTATTCTAAGCATATCCCATTTTAGCAAATCATAGCAAAAAGAACACAAAACTATGCAAAAAGTCTGTAAAATCAGCATATAATATTCCAAATACATTGATCATGCAAAATGGTTAATATACAGCATATTGAATCAACTTAACTAACATATCAGATAAAACATAAGAGTTTATAGGCATTTTTAGTGTTCAAAACATGTTATGATTGAGGCATTTCCAGGCCTCATCAAAAATGAATTAAGTAGTTTGAAAAGACCTCACATATAATAAATATCTCTATGCCATTGTTCAATCATGTAAAGAATTGAAGCACTATATCTTGGTAAGGATACCATCATTCATATATATTAAATATCTCTAGAGTTCATTCATATATAAAATAAACCAAAGAATGACAAATATCAAATATGAGATATATATTTGTGGTAGTTTTATTTGATAATCAAGCATAAGAAAGAGAGTGTTAATTTAGTAGTAGATTTTTTAGGCCTACCTCTAATCATGGTACTCATAACCATTCTTAATTCCTATGGGCATGGTACTTCCAATCAACCCACCATGTATAAAGTAGATTATAATTTTACAAATGCATACCAAGATGTTAATGTGGGTAAAACATATTTATAATTATTATTTGCAAAACAACCTCCCATGACACATGGGAAATATTTGTGTACTAGCTAGCGTTGTGTACTAGCTAGAGGAATTTATATCTATGGATTTCCTCTCATGTTTTCTCATATCTAAGTATGGTAATAATTGTGTTTTGTCATAGTTGATTATTTTTCAAAACTATCATGATTCCTTGCAAGAAATACATTTCAACTAAGGAGATTGCTAAGCTTTATTTTAGTCACGTGTAGTTCAACTTTAGCTTGCCAAAGTCCACTATATATGATATGAATAGAAAATTTATAAGTATTTTTTATTCACCCTATGGAGCATAATGGACTCAAAGTTGACCATGTCCATGGTCGTCCATCCTCAAACTAATAGCTAGAAAAAAGTTGTAAAATATTTGATTATACCTCTCCTTTAAATATATAATTCCAAGAATCCATGCACATAGGATGAGATCCTTCCCTATATTCATCATGGATACAATTGAGATCTACACAACTCTATCAAACACAATCCATTTTATATTTATATTGGGTTCCAACCCTTGCACCCGTTGATGTAGCTCTCCCCATACAACCTATGGAGTACTCACCTCATGGTCAAAAGAAGTAGAAAAGGAAACCAATTTTATGGAATAAAATCATCATATACAACAATAGGTCCATAACCTATTGGAAAAGACTAACCATAAATACAAGCAACAACATGAATTACTTTGGATCCCACATCAATTCAAGGTTGGAGATAACGTATGGTTATCTTTCAAGAAAGAGAGACTTGTAGGACCCCATACAAATATTAGACATCTTTGCTATAGACCATACACCATCATTAAGAAGGTGGGAGATAATGCCTTTGAATTGGATCTTCTATATTATCTTGGTTTGTATCCAATATTTAATGTTGAATTTCTCAAGCCCTATCACCCACCTCTATTGGACACTTCTCTAATAGTAGAATAATTGGACATTGAAGAACTTAATCCATATAATTAAACACTAGTGAAGGAGGATTATATTACCAACACATGGACCAAGACCATTACAAGGCATTCCATTTATATGTATAGATTGGTCAAGACAAACAACTAGGTCACTAAGGGGAATGGATCATAAAAAATTAGATAAAGAAATAATTTAATCACATGATGTCAAAGGTTAACACAATGGGGACCATTACATTTTAAGGAATGAATGATCCAGGCTTGTGACATTTTTAAGGCATGACTTTATGCCTAATTTCTTTTATATCCTAACCACATCATTAGGGGCATGAATTTATGCTTGAAATGGTTTTAATCCATTCAAGAAGCATTGGAAATATTACATAGATATACAAAAATTAAGCAACTCTTTCACATATAGAGTTGTAGACAACTTTGGAGACAAAAATTATTTAGAGGCCCCCAAAAACCTAAAATAAAATATTTACTTAAAATAATAATTTTATATTTTTAGATTTTTGTAGCCAAAATGCATCTCAAGCCATTTTGACATACTAGTAGAATT
Source organism: Wollemia nobilis (assembly GCA_028583015.1). Classification (NCBI taxonomy): domain Eukaryota; kingdom Viridiplantae; phylum Streptophyta; class Pinopsida; order Araucariales; family Araucariaceae; genus Wollemia; species Wollemia nobilis. The sequence continues at coordinate 2,270,190 of JAQPPZ010005450.1, forward strand.
TCTAATTTTGAATCAAATGCATTTTGTAACTCGTGGAAGGTGAACCATCACATTTCTATATGCGACTTCTAACTCATGGAAGGTGAACAACCATATTTCAATGGGGTGACCTTTAATATTCAACACAATGGATTTTTAATATACCCAAAATTTTGTATAAAGAGATATCCATCCCTAATTGTAAATACATGAGTGATGGATACAATGTTACAACCTCATCTCTTCTAAAAAATTACTTGTATTACACTATGTTTTCTAAGAAATAAATTCATTATGCTATTTTACATATGCACTTGTATGTTCAGGTTTATTATACTTTATTATATTCAAATCACACTCTTTCATAATCTTCCTTAACTCAAAATTTTGAGTTTGGGATCAATCTAAGTACTAGATCATGAATCTTCAATTTTGTCTCCCATGTGGAATAGATGTCATATTTTAGCAATAGAGAATAAAAAATAGCATCTTTAGGGTACTAGTACATATGTTCAATATTTAAAAATTAGAAAATCCATATTTCAATGGGTCAGGATCAAAAAGATATTTCCAATGAGTATATAAAAGCCTCTACTTAAAAAAATAAATGCTTTAAAATTGCAAGAAAACAACATTACCTGGTGAGGTAAAAAAGTATAGCAGTTTGAAATCAATTTCCCACTAAATTACCTTCAAAGTAGGGAATATTCTAGTAAGACTATAGTCATTAGTCAAAATGGAGAAAACAATTTCAACATGATCCCTTTACTTCATGTTGCTAAATGGAAATGAGGTAAAATAATTTTAAGGATTGAAAAATTCTTCCCACCATGCATGTGGGATAAAAGTTCTACTAGTTTTAAGACAAAGATAGCACCTCAAATTTTAGTCATTGTCATTATAAATCCGATGGCTGAGGCTATAAGTATATTAGGATTTTTACATTGTTACAATCAAAATCAACATTTTCGGTTGTCTCACAACATCTATTCCATCTTATTTTACATGCCTTGTGGATGGCAACAACTAAGTCAAAAAATGCGTGTCTTAGTGAGGTTAGATTATTACACATCTTATTAGATAAAATCATGAGTTTTTATTTGGTATTGTAGTATATATGTGTGTGTATTTGTGTATATGTTATACACACATACATACATAAAGCGACTCCTCAATAGATCCTTAACCTCACATCTACTTTTAGTACTATGACATCATTCTCATAACACACACACACACATATAATTTCTTTGGATTTCAATTGCAATCTAGATAAGCTCATAGTTGAAGGAAACACAAAATATTATGACCATTTTAAAGGGAGAACAACCAGCCACCTAGACTATTGATTTAATGATGGTGGAAGCTCCATCTCTTTTGGATAGACTTGAAAATGTGTCTATCAATCATATTTATAGAGAAGCGAATAGGGTAGCAGATGGTATTGCTAACGAAGAAATTGTGGTAGATGCCAAAAAGGAATGGGGGAATGATATCGCAGTGCACATAAATAATTTAGTTGAGAATAATAATGCCACAAGAATTGACAATGGGGATCAGTAGGAAGAGGTTGCCAAGAAAGCATAGAGTATAATATATTTAGATATGTAAGGTGTATGCTAATTTTCTAGGTTTGGATGTGGTTAGTGAAGTGTGTTTGTTGTTACATGGTTGGTATAGGCTTTATGCCAGTGGGAAATCCTTCTTGGTGAAATGGACAATGATTGGCCATATTTTTTGATGTAAAAGGTTAGCATTCCTTTCAAAAATACACTTTTCCAACTTAACAAACCATATATATATATACATAAATTGACACCTCAATTGCTTAGCCTCACATCTACTTTTAACACTATGACAATATTATCATAACATTTCGCATCAAAACAAATCATGCCTTCAAATGACCCATTAGATAGTAATTTAATAAGCCTACACAAAGATTCTCACTATATTCAAACCCTTTATTGCAATCAAGTGAAATATTACATCATATGATAGTATCGTAGAGTTTTTTTAGATGACTTATGTAGATGACCCTTTGCATGGACCATTTTAATAACTCTAATGATGGCCTATTTTTTGGCAATTATTATGTTCAACAACAATATGACACATTATGCATCTATTAGGAACCTTCATATAATATAAGTATAATCGCAATAGCAATGCAATAATTAATGGAAATGCTTATAAACTAAATGATCATGAAAATAAAATAATATAAGTGCTTAAGAAAATAATTGATTGAAAATACCACAAAATTCTATTAATCAAACAAAATTTATATCATAGGCCTCTTTGAGGGGGAAACCTTTTTGGAAGTAGAGCTCTGATATAATATGAGATAAATTCTACTCCAAACCCATGTCCTTATATAGACTCTTATTTACCCTAACCCATTTAAAATAAACTCTTATTTACCCTAATGCTTAAGGGTTGGACCAGATAAAATAGGGGATCCAAGCTACTAACTCTTACTTAAAGTAAAATTAAAGGTTACATCATAATGGGCCCATACACACTATGAATTCAAGGTGCAAACATACACCAATACTAGACAAGTACATAACAATGGTTGTGTTAGGATAGGGTCTTAGCATGCCATTCCCCTTCAATAATCTTTGTACTTAAATATTGAGGTGAGAAAACAAATGTTGTAGTTGATGGAGTGGCTCCCAAGAGGCATCTTCTAGTTGTAGTTGATGCCACTATACTAGAACATCAGTGAGAGTGCGGCTGTAAGTGTGTATGTACATCGATCCAAAATACTCATGGGTTTTAAGATGACTGATCCTTCCTCATCCAATTGGGGTAGTGTATATTGGACCTATATACAATTGCAAAGGACCATTTTTAAAGATGAAATATTGAAAAATAGATGTATTTTTGAATAAGGTGATAATTCTAACTTGTAGGCCATAGGACCAACCTACTAGAGCACTTCATACGGTCCATAAAATTTTGGTGCTATATTTTGACTACCATAGAGTTTCAATGATGAATGATTTTAGGGATGTAGGTGTAGGAAAATCATATCCTTGATGTTAGAAATATGCTTAGAATAATGTTGATTTACTTGTTATATACGGTTTATGCCATGGCCAAATTATCTTTGAGTTGTTGGAGTAGCTGTGCGCGCTCTATGAGAGTGGAATCCATTGCTTGAATCTTGAAACTATCTAGAATGTATAATAGAAATGATGATAGAGGGTACCTATAAATTTCTTTGTATAGTATCATCGTAGTGGATGTTGATCTCAAAATATTCCTAAGGAAAGGTTGTGTGCCTAGAGACCTTGATGAAAATTGAATGACCTAGAAGTTTTTGAGGCTTTGATGGTCAATCTCCGAAGGAGACCGGTTCCTTTGAAGTTAAAGCTAACTAATCCTAAAATATGGGGGAAAAGGGTTCTAAAATAAGTAAAAGAAGTTGAAGCTATAAATTATAGTGGTGTAGATCAAGCCACATAAAGATACAAGTATCATAAAATATAATGCAATTAAGAAAGTAAGAAGACTACCTAACAAACCAGCCATTTTTATCGAATTACAGGACAATCATTTATACCCTATATAACTATCATATTGTAAATTCCAGAACAATTAATGAATCATGAATACAAATCTAAAAAGTATAATTAATATCATGAACATTCAACAAGTTAAAACTAGGAATAAGTAGTCGTCTATACATACATGTTCTGCAATAAAGTGAACCAAAGGTCAAACATCAATCCCTTTATATTTCTCAATGTGCAATATGCTTCATACATGCAAATTATAAAATCTTAAGAGCTGATCATTTTACATTTTACATTATAGTATTTATAGCTTTTTACAATACATTTAGTTATAAGAGCATCATTGACTAGATGGTGGATTGTTGTTGTGTTAGAATATTTATCACTTTGTTGAGCTACTTGGAGTATGCTTGTTCTAACCACCAGGTTATGAATTTCTGGCCTGGCAGGCACCTGCATCATCTTGATTCACATTGACCTTGTTGTTTGCATCTGGTTTGTTGATATTTTATTGATATTTTGGTTGAGTCATCCTGGACATTTGGTACTTCTCTAGGCTTCATCCAAGTATAGAATTTTTTATGGGTTTGGGACTTAGCCATTTTACCTCATTCTAGTCTTTTAGCTCTGCAACGAATATTTGGTACCTCTACAGGCTCTATTCAAGTACATAATTTATGGCAGGTTTGGGACTTAGCTATTTTTTCTCATTTTGGTCTTTGGACTTCACGATAGAATTTTGGTACCTCTACAGGCTCCGTTCGAGTACAAAATTTTTGGTGGGTTTGGAACTTAATAATTTTTTCTCATTTTGGTCTTTTGGATCTATGACAAACTTTTGGTACCTCCAGTGGCTTCATTCGGGTACAAAAGTATTGATAGCTTTAGGACAACCATTTTTGCATCTTTCTGCTTTTTGACTATGTGATAGACTTTTGATACCTCTATTGGATCTGTTTGAGTATACAAGTTTTAGTAGCTTATGGACTTAGCCATTTTTTCAGTTTCTTCTTTTCGACTACATGATAGACTTCTGGTACCTCCATTGGCTTTGTTCGAGTACAAAAGTTTTGACACCTTCAAGACTTAGCTATTTTTTTACTTTTGCTTTTTGGTTGTTTTATCCCATATTTTGAGGGTCTATCCCTAGCATGCCTGAGCTGAACATGCTTGAAATCTTCTTGATTCAATTTTCAAAACCTGTAGTGCTTATTATTTGCATATTTCACTCAAATGCATGTGGGTTATGCACAAAAAATACCCACATTCTTGTCGACACACAATGCATTTTAATTTGTGGAAATAAAGAACTCAAATAGCCATCTTTAAAACTAAGCCCTTTTTAGGGGAGAAGAAAGGGAGGAGGAACTAGAAGAAAAAATTGAGAGAATACAATTAGTATTTTCCACAAGATAACGGAGGGTGGTGGGTTATGAGGCACAGGGTGCATGCAAAAAAATGCGAAAAGAAACAAGGGAAGGAAGCAAAATGAAAAAGCATAGGAATGATAGAAAATTGAAAGAAATAATATTTACATGGAGGAAAAGTAGAAGCCGCAAACATGCTAGCCACCAAAGGAGTTTGTGGCACATTTAACTCACGATGATTAGAAAAAATGGTATAACCAAAAAAAGAGAAATAAAAGGGAAGGCAGTTCCAGTATTATCCCAAAAAAATGGTACAAAACGTTACCTGGTTTACGGGATACCCCCAAAAGTTGCACTTCCATGAACATATTCTATTGCAACTAACAACTACTTTAGGAATAGATAGATTACCATGAGTATTTGACATCCTTGCACCTTCTTTTATTCCTCACACAGTCCATTAAGAACCTCTTTTGCTAATGATATTTCATGATGTGAGTCTTATTTTGTGCCTCTAACCTCATTCTCATTTTAAGAATACTTTTTTTTGTGGAAAACATCCAAGAAGGGATGCCACTTTTGGGTAAGACCTAAGGAGACAGGGGTATCTATTCTACCAAAATCGCCCAGGGCTTGCACCTGGCCTACCACCTTTGACATACTCAAGAAGCAAACAAACACACAATAAGATTAAAATAAATAAATAAATAAATAAAAATAAAAATAATAAAATAAAATAAAAAACATGCTCCTTGAGTATGTCGAAAAGATAAAGCACAACCAAACACACATACAATAAGATAAAAAAAACACAACATGAACCACATAGAAAAAACACAAGAACAACATAACAAAACACAAACATGAAAAAAACAACAAAATGCTACAGAGACATAACCAAAAAAACATGAAAAACAAAACAACCAAAACCTAAAAATAAAAAAATAAAAATAAAAATAAAAAAAACCAACAACAGACAATAAAAAAAAAAACATAGAAAACACTCACACACAAATCGAATTAACACAAACATACAAAAACACAAGAACAAGAACAACAAAAACACAAGAACAATAACAAAAAACACAAAAAAACATAAAACAACAAAAACACAAGAACAACAAAAAACACAAAAACAAAACAAAACAAAAAAACACACACACCTCAAAAAACTAAACAAAAAAAAAAAAAGAAAAAAGAAAAAAATTGAACACAACAATGACCTTTCTAGACCAAAAGACTTTTAAGGCAAGAATCAACAGAGGAAACAAAAGAAAGAATAGTTTGAGCTAGTCATAAGGCCATTATCTAGTTGGATGTCCACAAGATGGAGGTTTGCAATATATTCGCTCATGAGGTCAGTTCTTCTGTCCAAATTTCTATTTCCCCCAATTTTCTCATCTAGAGAGAGGATGGTATTGAAATCTCCTCCGATCAAGATCCAAGCTTCAGGAAAATGAGAGCTAATATAAGTTATATCCTTCCATTGTCTTATTTTTTCCTCCAAAGTAGTCGGAGCATAAATAGTAATGTAGAACATAATTTGGTTGGAATGTCTACTTTGAATAGCTATAGCCAAAAGACCCCAACTTCCAACCATATGGTGAATAACTACCTCTTTTGGGTCCTAAAGACAAGCAATGCCACTAGAAGTCCCCTGGGAATTGAGGGAAACCACTTTTCCAGCTGGCCAAATTTTACTAGCAATTGAGTCCATATCCTCTATTGACATCTTCATTTCTTGAAGAAAAAAAAGATGTGGATGATTTATCTAAATCATTCTTCTATTTTTTTTTTGTTTTGAAAGACTCCCTTTGAGTCCTCTAATATTCCAATTGATGATATTCATTAACACCAGGGCTACAAAAGTTGGGAAGGGCATTAATCTTACCTTCCTCTACAAAATTTTTATCTTCTTTTACCATATGATATTGATTGGTCTTACGACCTGCCTTTTGATTAGAATCCATCTTCAGTTTTTTTCTTTTTTCTTGACTTACTCCAATTGAATCTGAGATGGCTTCTAACCTTGAAGAATGCTCGTACATAGTCAAAATGCTACTAGAGGGTTCAACAAAGTCTATATTGGGACTTGTATTATTTGAAGTTTTGACATTTAAAAGATTGTTTTTCTTGTGTAAATTTTATCCCTTTTTTTTCTGTTGAAAACCTTTGACTTGTTGGTTTGTCTTTGAGTTCTTCTGTTCATATTTAAATTGTGTTTCTAAGATTGTTTTTTCTATTATTTTCTCTTCCTCACTTGGGATATCATTTGTGGAAAGGATTTCAAACATATTAGTAGATGACTTTGATTGATCCTTCATAACTGGTTTTTTCTTAGTGTTCTTCTTCTTAGGCATTTGGAAACCTGCTGAGTTTATATCTTCTTTCTTTTGATCAAGAATTTTATTTGGGCAAGCACTAGCAAAATGACCATATTCATGGTAAATTCTACAATGAAAAGGAATGTTCTCATAGTCCACTACTTGCTCCAAAGTGTCTTCCCCAAATTATAAAGTGATATTTTTAGGTAGGGGTTTGTTAAAGTCCATTAAAAGACAAATCCGAGCATAAATAATATGTTCAAAATTAGGAGTACAATCAACAATCGTCATAAAAGTTCCTAAAGAGTTTCCAATTGAAGAAAAAATAGTAGAATTCTAAAATTCAATATGGAGACCAAAGAGGCTAACCCACACGATATTTGTAGAAGGCACATATTCTTTAGCTTTAAATTTAGTATGCCAGGGCTTCATGAAAAGCCCTGCCCTTCCAAAGAACCAGGGACCCCCTTGAAAAGTTTTCTCTCTATCTTCATTATTAGAAAATAAAACAAGAAAATAACCATTCGGATAAATAGATATTTGTAACTCACCTTTAGTTTTCCAGCTTTTTACAGTCTAGACTTTGAAAGTAGATAGGCTCGGACGAAAACCCATGAATCGATAAATTAGTCCTCTTTTTTCTAGATCTTCAATGCCAGTCTGAATGTTACCCATATCAAGCTTAACAATAGGAGTTCCATTAGCTGCTTTAAGACATCCTGAATCCATTTTCTTGGGATCAATATTAGGTATTCTTAGAGGTTTATAGGAAGCCCTAAGATTAATATTAGCATTGGGTTGAGGCTGTCCACCATGGACGACATCCCTAAAATTTATTTTTGGGGCTGAGTCTTCAAAATTCTTACCCTTGATAGGGGTTTTCACAGTATATTTATTTTGTGGGTGCACCTTAGCACCAGATTCACTTGAGATCTAAGCCATTTTTTGATCAGCTACTTGAAACTTGTTTCGTGATCTCTTTAATCCTTACCCTAGATGTTGTGGAAAGGTATGGTTTTCACTTTTATTTTGTGCAACAAATTGGAAGCCGTTGTCACTCAAGTTCACAACATGATCTATTGAAATATAGATTTCTAGTCAATCTGGGATCCCCTGCAACATATCCTACTAAAATCTTGAGTAAAAACCATAAAAATATTGGCCGCTAGGGCCCGAAGGCCCCAAAAATCAACCTCTGGAGCTGCTTGCACTTAACCCAGATGAAACCCTCGCATAGTCACTTGCAAAAAATCTTGTTCACACATAGGGATGCGCTAGGATCTATGTTTCTCTAAATAATCTAAAAATTGATGGAGACATTCTAGGATTTTTAAGGCATCTACCCTTAAAATTTTAGCTCAATCCGAGTCCGAATGAGTGAAATATGGCCAAAAAAAGTTTGATAGTTTGGGCAGTCCTGCAAAAAAATGTCCCTCCTCAATAGAGTGAAATACTTTCTTTTAATTTATGCTACATATGAAGTATTAAATAGGTTAAAGTTTTAAATGATGGTTCCATCAGCTGACATCTCTTGATTGAGCATTTTTCTTAAGAAATTTGACCTTTAGTGAAATGTCTATTCATATTTCTATTTTATGTCAACTAGGATCCCTCTTTTTTGGGGCTTTGTTCTTGGCTAACATCATGTCCCTATATAGTATGATGTGTTATCATATTAATAAGTTGCAACAACCTTGCTTCATACAATAATAGGTTTTTAGGTGCATCCTATATAAATTATGTATTGTTCTACTCTTTTCCATTTGGATATGAAGTCAATACATTAGCGATGAAGGGGAAAAGTAGAGGAAGAAAACATAAGGTAGAAAGAAAGTGCATCTGAAAAACAATTTTGACAAGAAGCAATTTTTTTTTTGAGTTCAATATTCTAATTATTCAGCCAAATTTCTGATTTGATCAGGTCAAAACTAATTGTTGGAATGATCTCTTTCTCTTACATCTCTGATTTTATGTACAAGATGATACAATATACTTGGCGTTTATGATATTATCGTATTTTATCTGACGTGGCCATAATCAGGCTGCTTACTTACTTGCCGACTATGTACATAAAATTGTGGCATGCCTACCATATTTGGTTTGGGATATTTTCTAGAGATTATCTTGTGAATTTGTAATACCAAAACCACATGACATCAAACTTAAGTATTTTATCATATTTAGCTTGCCATGGCTCCCAGTTGTTTCCAACCCTGGTTGGGTTCCATTCTAATTTTGATTCTTGTTCTAAAAATATTGTATTCAGATCTTGGGTGGATTGCAAATTATTTTATCCTATTCTTATGGCTTCCTAACTATATATTAATCCTTTTGATGCCTCCTATATGTATCTCCGTGCCTAAGAACATATATGGTTTGCTACCATTCACTTATTTTCATATTTTGTCACTATGTTTTGGGTTGCTACCCATAGATAATTAACACTACAATGCTCTAAATATGCTAGGAGTGTAAGATTGACTGCTAAATTATTATGGGGTATTTGGTTATAGGATAGATAATATGTACTAGACTAAGTTGACCTTGCTTTTGATGAGTCACTTGATTATATCCTTATGTTGCATATGAATTTCTTAATCAAGTTTATCTTTTGTTTTCTATAACCTTCAATGCAAAAAGGGTGTAGCCTTTGGCTTGGTACCTTGATGATTTTCCTAGCACATGAGATTATCATTTGATATTGCTCCTGAGTCATATATCCTTTTGCATGTCTCAAAAAATATTAAGATAAATAAATTCTAAACAATGGGGGTACATCAACCACCATTATATATTGAATAACAACCAATTCTATATGCCCACATATCATCATTAAAAAATTATGTAGTATCCCCATCCTTTTCAATGGTATTCCCTTAAATATAACAAACATGATTTCTATGTATCTAGGTTCAATCCCAAACTTCTACAGATATCTATCGACATAATTGAGAGCTGGGCCTTTGAATCCACTATACAATTGTGAAGTATGCACTTTTTCAAGAAGAGAGATAATTAAAATAGATAGGGTTGACTCTAGAATTTTTGAAAGGGGGATTCTTGTAAGTGCATTGTTGGTCTTTGACAATCACTTATTAGAAATTTCAATTAGGTCCACCTTTTCATATACCAACAATTCTTTCCTAAAACCCTCAGTCAATGAGACAAAGCTATTGAATAGGCTATAAAATTGCTCCACCATTTTTGTTCTCTGCTTTTCAATCATGCTTGGGAAAAACAATTTCTTATAGATATCGATCCTTTTTTATTTAGAGATGTAGGAGCTGCTAGTTGAGTGCTTTTTTTTATACCTTTATCTATGCTTTGATTTAATGGAAATAAGGTATGGTTATTTATGTGATCTTTAGTTTAACTTTTTATGATACTATTTGTCTTTGACCATTGTTTTAGCTTATGCATAGAATTGAGAGCTGTTACTTTCTCTATCAGAGGGAGCCACTGAGAAATGTTAACTTGAAGGTTTGCCTGGATATGGACTTCACCAGGTGATAAGGGCCTGACCAATTTCAGAGCACCATTATCATTTCCTTGTTATAATAATTACTCTACAATGTGTCCTCTCTAGTACATTTTTTTGATCTTTTAGCATGCAAGAAGTTACCTTGCTAGTCTTATTGAGGTGATGCAAATCCTTCATTATTAGGGACATTTGTCTCAGCTTGTGTGAATTGTTTCTCAACATCCCTAACTTCTTTAGTTATATTTTGAATCATTATCCTTCGTTGTTGTTCTATCTATAACTAGTTCACCTAAGGAGTAGAAAACTGATTTTTTCCAGAACTATACAATGGGCATGAATTAGCTACCTAGGAGAGTGATGTGAAACCTGAACTTATTAACAAATTTATAGGGTGAGCCATATTTATAGGAAGAATTTTTCCAGCCATAATCAACATATTTTTAGCATGAAAAACCTCTTGGAAGATATGATGAAACTTTTTTTCTTTGGATTGTTTAATGAGAATGCTAAAATCAGAATGAAAGGTGCAGATGAAGTAGAGATATGCTTGCGCAGGAGATGGTTGGAATTCTTAGGGAATTCTTCTCCAAGTCATTTTAAACCAAATATTGAAGTTGAATTTTCATAAAGTGCTTGATTGAGAAATGAGAATTGGGTAAGCAATAAGAAATGGTCTATAGGGTCATCAAAAGTGTTGACAAGACCCTCAATAAGATCATACCATGTTTAGGTAATTCTACTTTCCAATGATCTATACCATAGCAAAACTTTTCCTTTGAGAGAGAAAATAAGTAGCCTAATAATTACATCTTTAGATATAATGTTATGAAAGGTAGCGAGAGAAGCTACATCTTGGTAGTATTCCAATGCAATACTCTCTATGCCATCATAGCTAGGAAAGACCTTTAGAGCCACCTTGGGTATTTCATATAGAAGAAAAAAATTAAGGGGGGATGTGTTATTCCAAAGTGGGTAAAACTGTTGAGCCGTAGATCCTTGGTGTAGCATTGATCTCTTAATATTTTTGGGTTTGAGATAGAAGTCACTAGATGGGCATAATTTCTTTGCTAATGAGGTCAAGATTATCCATTAAATATTAAGTCCTTCAAGAAAAGCGGGATACAATTAGAGTTTATAAGGTAACTTAACCCGACTTTAGATTCCATCTACAACAGAGTTGCCAGGTGATTGAAAAGAATGTTGCTAAAGTAGATTATCACCAAAAATTTATTTTATCTAAGAAGTGGACTTGTGTCCCACCTAGTGTGACAAAAACTATTGGTCTAAAAATATGCCTAAGGAAAGGTTGTCCTCCCACAGACCTTGACCAACATTGAACGACCTAGAAGTTTTTGAGTCTTCAATGGTCAATCTTTGGAGGAGACCGGTTCCTTTGAAGTTTAAGCTAATTGATCCTAAAATATGGGGGAAAAGTGTTGAAAGAATCTAAAGCTAAAACTTATAGTGGGGTAGATTATGCCAAATCAAGATATAAATATCATAAAATATTATGCAATTAAGAAAGTAATAAGATTGTCTAATAGACCAACCAGTTTTTACTGAATTACAAGACATTCATTTATACCCTATATAGCTATCAGATTGCAAATTCCAAAACCAATAATGGACCTATATAAAATTGTGAAGGACCTTATTTAAATATGGGACATGAAAAATTAGATGTATAATGGAATAATGTGATAATTCTAACTTGTAGGCCATAGGGCCAACCTACTGGAGCACTTCATATGGTCTAAAATATTTTTGTGATATATTTTGACTACCATAGAGTTTCAATGGTGACTGCTTTTAGGGATGCAAGCATAGGAAAACCATATCCCCGATGCTAAAAACATGTATAGAATGATGTTGATTTACTTGTTGTCACATGTGATTTATGCCATGAACAAATTATCTTTGAGTTGTTGGAGTAGTTGTGCACACTCTATGAGAGTGGGATCCATTGCTTGAATCCTAAAACTATCTAGAACGTATGATAGAAATGATGATAGAGGGTGTCCATAAATTGCTCTGTATAGTATCATATTAGAGGATGTTGGTCTCAAATTTTTCCTAAGAAAATGTTGTGCATCCACATACCTTGACCAACATTGAATGAACTAGAAGTGTTTGAGGCTTCAATGATCAATATTTTGAGGAGACCGGTTCCTTTGAAGTTAAAGCTATTTTATTCTAAAATATGAGAGAAAAAGGTGCTGAAAGAAGCAAAATAAGTTGAATCTAAAACTTATAGTGATGCAGATTAAGCCACATCAAGACATAAGTATCATAAACATTATGCAATTAAGAAAGTAAGAATATTATCTCATAGACCAACCAATTTTTACCAAATTATAGGACATTCATTTATACCCTATATGGCTATCAGATTGTAAATTCAAGAAACATGAATGAATCATGAATACAAATCCAAAAAGCATAATTAATATCATGAACACTCAACAATCAGTTAAAACTAGAAATAAGTAGTCGTCCATACATACATGTTCTACAATGAAGTGAACTAGAGGCCAAACAACAATCCCTTTATATTTCTCAATGTGCAATATGCTTCATACATGCAAATTGTAAAATCTTAAGAGCCGACCATTTTACATTTTCTATTCTAGTATTTGTAACTTTTTACAATACATTAATTTATTAGAGCATCATTACTTGGGGGTGGATTGTTGTTGCATCAAAATATTTACCCATATTTTGAGTTACTTGGAGTATTCTTGTTCTAACCACCAGGTTATGACTTACTGACCTGGCAGGTGCCTACATCATCTTGAGTCACATTGACCTTGTTGTTTGCATCTAGTTCATTGATATTTCGATTGAGCTACCCTGAACATTAGCACGATCACCTTGGTAAAGATTTTATTGTTAAGATTTTTTGATAAGAGATCTTTCTCTATAGGAAAAATGGGATGATTACCACCTGCATGTTGACAAGTTGGTACCAAACATCAAAATTGAACTATTTTTGTTGATTTATGGTTATCGGGTGCATAACAAGGCTGCTAATGAATGATAAAATTTTGGTACCATGACTTGCTTATTTCAAGCACACAAAGTTTTGGCCAGTCCTAGACTTGTCATTTTCCCTCATTTTGGTCTTTCAGCTCCATGATGGACATTTGGTACCTCTACAAACTTTTTCCAGGTATAGATTTTTTTTTTTGTAATTCAAAGATTTTATTAGATTCGGGTTTTCATAGGTTGACCCAAAACCTCATTACAAAAAATATCTTAGGATTTTTGAGCCAGGATAATATTACAAAACTAAGGATCCTTGGTCCTACGAGAAAATGATTATGCCTTAGGATAACCCCACCCATTCGCAAGATAAGAAAACAAAATAACCTACAGAACAACCAACAAGTCAACAAAAGAAATTAACCCCCAAAACAAACCCGACTCCATGCAGGGTAGCCATTATGATGAAATAGGAAGTAGTAGCTTAGGCCTCCTTATAGTCCTCATATTCTTCCTTAATCTTGTCCTTCACGTCGTCCTTCATCTCTTTCTTCACCTTCGTCTCAAATATGACCTTCATCGTCTTGGACTCTCCTTGGCCCTGAAAGTCTTCATGGAAAAATAGGATGTTCATCACATCATGAAGCCCCTTCATATGATGGATTATATTCAAGGATGTCATGATAACATAATGCTTTAGGACGAAGTTAGTGGGGTTAGGATCCTCATACTCAGAGTCCACCTCAAGAACTTTCAAGCTATCCTGGATTAGCTTATTCCCTAGGTGAAGAGAGGATATGATGGGGCCTTCAAGATCCTCAGTATTTAACCTCTTTCTTGCAAACCCTCCTTTGGTCGAAAGATCCACCTCCTTCTTCTTGGCTGGAGATACCCCATAAGGCTTAGGGAGGCTAGGGCTATCTTTGCATTTGGAAATTTCTACTTGAGGAGCAATGGGAGTGTCGCTCTGGGGAGAATTGGTAAGGATGTGGTTGTAGATTACCTTAAACAAACCCTGGTGTGTGGGAAGGTCGGCCCATTTCTTCTTTCTACAAGAATTGATAGTGTATTTGATGGAATTAAATAATAAGTTAGGAAAACTAATCGGGTTTACATCACATAAAAATTTGATGAAAGCATAATGAAAACTAATAAGGACTTTCCCAGGCTCCTCAGTAGTTATGAATTCCATTATGTTTTTCATAACAACATTTTAGGGGGTGGGGAGGTCAATACGCACTAGACCGATTTTGGCTTCTTTAAAAATCCTATAATTATCCTTAAATTCCTTGAGCTCCACGTACCAATTATGCTTCTACCTATGTATTGATCTACCAAGGTATATAATTTTTGATAGGTTTAGGACTTAGGTATTTTTTCTCATTATAGTATTTTGACTCCATGATGGATATTTGGTACCTCTACAGGCTCTGTTTGGGTATAGAATTTTTGCTGGGTCTAAGACTTAGCAATTTTTCATCATTTTGGTATTTCGACTCCACGCCAAACTTTTGGTACCTCTATAGGCTTTGTTCGGGTACAATTTTTTTGATGAGTTTAGGACTTAGTCATTTTTCCTCATTTTGGTATTTTGACTTTGTGATGGAATTTTGGTATCTCCATTGGCTTTGTCTAGGTATAAAATTTCCAGCAGCTTCAGGACTTAGCTGTAACAACCCCAGTTGTCACTACTCAACCACTCAATTTTGTTTTTCCACACTTACATTTTCCATGAAGCAAGAGATATAAACATGACCTAAGATAGACTCATTCCATTTGGATCAAAGCTTATCAAGGTATATAGCATCAAGAACTATTGAGACTTGATCAGAGTCTCTTAAGGTAGAATTCATGAACTTCTATGAAACCCTCATACCCATTTTGTATGAGAATGCTGGCCAAGCGTAAGGTTTCATCTCATAAAAGGAAACTCACCAATAAACATACTATACACCAAGATCAGTACGTAGGTGAATGCCTTGAATATGGAGAACCACACCAATGGAAAACCATCATAGATGAAATAACCTTATTAGTGGTTATTCATAGGTATTAGAGATGATCCTCTTTATATAGAAGATATTTCTAAGACAACAATATCACCATCGTGATGAGAATCCATGGGATGCCATCTTAAGTATGATCATATAACTTTAAATCACTTAGGAACATAATGGTTCACCCTTTGTTTAGACAACCCTTTTGTTTTACACATTGAGTTTATTACAAAAGGACATTACTTGTCCAATAAGGGTGTACCCCACCTCATGCACACTCAACATCTTAGCTCTTAGGATATAAGATTTGTTTTGGTTTGTAGTTCAAGACCAATTTTGACTTCTTGTGAACTTTAATCCACCTCAAATTCCAATGGTGTTCTAATTTGAACCATAATGAGTGTTTATGAGGTGAACATAAACTAATGGAACCTTTTATGATAAAATCTACTCATCATAGCCATAGATTTGAAACATCACATGAGAGATCCACTTAAGCAAAAAATATATTACATTATGAATAGCTTCTATTAATTCCCATGATTATTGGATACAAGAAGTAAAACTAATTACCTACATCATTCACATTTAATCAATTTAATCCAGAAATTAAATGGCATAATCATATATCATTAAATCATTCACATGTTAAAAATTATGCATACATTCTTAACATCATAAATGAAACTATTGAATGAATAGTATTCAATTGTAAACATGCATAACTAACCCGTTATATTATTTAACCATCTCATTCACATTATCATTTTCATTTTGAAAGTAAAAGCAATAGGAACAAGAAATAACACATCAACCCATAAAATAGAGTGACACAATGTTTTATCCTGGGAAAACCCTGATGGAAAAAACCCAGCCTCCAAAATGTATTCTTTCCTCATATTCATAAACTTAAGATACCAATATTACAAGTATAGAAGGGTATCTACCGATCCCTTTTAATCAAATAAAAGTCAAGGAATACCTTTATTCCATCTCATGTTTATGATGCAATTAAGGAAGTTTACCAATTCCTTTCTCTAAGTCATCATTATAACATTAAGGTATTTCTCATACCAAAAAGGAATCCACCTATTCCTTTAAAATCAATGATGTAATTAAGGAATCTACCAGTTCCTTTCTCTAAGTCATCATATGAATGTTAATATTTTACTTATGTTTATGATAATCATTGGAATCACATTTTGGAGAAGTCTCATCGACTTTGGAGGGAACCTTATAAATTCCCTCAAGAATGAATACAAATCCATTCTTTTCTTCTCTAAGTATCTATACTAAGTGTATGAAGAAGAAAGCTTATAACTTCCTCAAGAATGAATTCTCCATCCACTCTTATTTATAACCTTAATCATATAAAGGTAGTATTTATCTCACATTTTCTATGCATCAAACCAAGAATAGATCCTTGTCTATTCTTTCCTTAATTATTTATTATAGATTTCATGGTTTGAGATGATTCAATCTTCTCTCATCCATTATAACCTCCAAATCATACCAATTTCCATAAATCCTATATATGGTCATTAAACAAATGATTGAATATAGTGAGGAAACCCCATAATTTCCTCTAAATATTCTTTTGAAATTTGCAAACATTTGATTACATTAAAATATAGTAAAAGGGTGTTACTTTCCCTTCCCTATCAACTGTTTATATATTTCTACTATTCATATACTATTCACCAGTTATTCACTATTCACTATTCACTATTCACAGTAAAATGAACGCTACGTTCATCCTCCTACACACATAATTGACATGTGTAGACATCGAATTCTAGTCATTTTATGCTAGAGTTACTATTCATATTCACTATTCACTATTAACTATTCACTATTCATAATTTACTATTGAGATATAGAATCGATACAAATCTAGGACTATTAATGATAATAGGAGAGATCTCCCTTTTATTTCCACCGATGTAGGGAAGCCAAATGGATAATTCCAAAAGGATGGGATAATTCTTATATTTTTTTAATAATTCTAAACTCCTTTAAAGTTCAATAAAAATTAGGCCCACTTTGTGGACACCTAATTATTTTAATAAAAAGGGTGGCTATCTACTATTATTTGATAGACGGGCGTTGCAAGATTGAAATTGGAAGAATCCCACCTACCATCTAGTCATCCTAAAGCTACCATGTGGAGTGTAAGCCAAAAGTAGGAAACAAAAAGGGTCCTAATAAGGATAAGATAGGTGGTCTCTTTGTTTTTTTTATGTCCCCCTTTGGTCCACATCAATCCAAAGCATCCCTAATTAAGCAATAGAGGAGAGAATCTTACCTTTCTCTCCACTGAGGGAAATAATATAGGCTTTTAGTATTAAATAATACTAGTGCCTAATTTGGTCCAATAAGAATTGGACATTTAATTGCATAAATATTAAATGTAATTAACCTTATAATTAAACATGCTTAATTATTTTTATTATTTTCCTTCCTAAATTTCTTCAAAATTCCTAAATTGGAATTTTGTAAACTTCTTTAGGGTCTATGACCCTTTTTGTTGAACATTAATTGATCCCAAGATCAATTAATGTCCTAATGATAGGGTTTGAGGGTATTGGGTCGTGACATACACCCCCCTTGAAATAAACATAGTCCTATGTGTTTGTACAATCTCCTTAATTGAATACATTTAATTAGTAAAGCTAGTATTCATCCTATTGCTATACAATTTGAATCATCAAATTTTTATTAACTTTCTGCCTCTCATCCTTGATGGTCAACTTCATCTTCCATCCATGAGAGCACTTGGACCTACAAAAATGCAAAATATCAGCAGTACCATGTCCTTGTAAACAATATAATATCCATCTTGCATATCAACAAGTATTGAAAGCATCATCAATACATAATATTAACACAAAACTACAATTTTAACTCATTTCAAATTGCATAAACAATTGATCTAGAGAATTGTAGTATCAAAATTTGCAAAATGATGTTACAAGGATATCATGAAATTATGCATTTGTACCTTAATAGACATAAAAAGTCTTGTTAATTTTATCAAAAATCCCACCAAGGAGTATCACAGTATAATTTGGTTAACCTTTGGCATGAATTAACCTAAGAAAACCAAGTGCTAACAAAGATACAACATAATTTCAGAGTCTCAATTCAGGATATTCACCTATATCCTAATATGCATTTTATGACCAGAGCATCCACCCAAATATCTCCTGGTATATACCATCATGGAGAAGTCCCATACCTTCTCCAATAATGGACACCAATCCATTCCTCATATTCATTCAATATTCATACATTATTTTGTATTACATACTAATTAAATAAACAAAAATATTCAGATAGCATTTAATCAAAAATATAAAATTAAAAAATTACTAATGTTTATGCCTCATCCTTGATATTAATAAACTACTAAAATATGATGGTCTACAAAATGGGTGTCCAATAGACCTTAAGGTTGATGCTCTTGGGTCCGTTATTTGCCTCGTACTGTGCTGGTACTTAGGGCTAGGGATGGCGGTGGAGCTACTATTCTAGCAATTGCTTGATAATTACCTCCTCTTCTCCCATGTTGTGTATTATCAGCTAGTTGTAATAGAAGAAGCATACCGTGATTCATCAAGGCAACCAACCAAGATTCTAGGAAGGTTGCAGTGAATTCTTCCCTAAGTTGATGAAATTGAGGATTTCCTATGAGCATGGCTGCCATTGTTGTTGCTCTCCAATTATTTCTTTGTAGTTTTTTAGATCTAAGCCAATCCCGCTCTGCTATGGCAGTATCTCTCTCTATTATTAACCTTAATATTTCCTATGCCCAAGCATCCTCCAGGGCACGTTGCATTGGATATTTTCTTTTTGTTGCATTGATGGTTTTTCTAATTCTTACCATGTTTATTCCGTATACTAAAACTAGCGCTGCTTCAAGTCAACTTCTACTCTTCAAGGTATGTGCAACAATAGATCGGTAATCAAAAGCAAAAGAATCATAAAGCACATAATGGGGTTCACTTCACTTAAAACCAGTATCATCCAGATGAATCCCGCAATAAATATGATCGCATTGAATGTCATCACATAAAACTACACAAATTACCGTTAGGTCCATCCATATCAATTTTGTTCATACATTTACCAATCTTATCCTAAAAATACCGAGGTGAATCATTTATCCTCCATGATACACTCTTTTATTCAACTTAATTGTCCTATAAATGATTTTGTGTTGACTAATCAAGACACATCATGCCTTTTCAAATTTTGAGATGGCATGTATCCTCTTATTTTCATGTGAAGTCCTATCATTGTCTTCTTCCGTATTATCATGCACTCTTATTTTAGTGCTTTGTCATCTAGTACACTTCTCCAAATCTAGACAAAATTACCTATTAATATCAAACATTCTTGAAGAGAAAGATATTCCCTTTCCTTCCTTTGATCGAAATCCAATTTAGCCACAATGTTTATCTATGAGGAAGCTCAACATGAATTCTATGAGTCTCTAGTTTGGAATCCTCAATACTTGCTTCAACATAGGGGAGAATTGTATAATTTCTTACAATATCAAGCTATCAAATCTCGAGATGCCCTCCTATCCATGGATCAGATTTATTGCAATACTTCTATCCAAGATTCTCATTGCGATGTTTGGTTAAGGAAAAATTCCCATAATTACTTAGCGTTTGAGAGTCCTTTAAGTCGTTTTGAGTGGTTCGACCAATTTTTCAGTTGGCCTAACTAGACTTTCCATGTCTCGTTTGGAAATTCCTGGTTGCGTCCTATAGGTGATCCACTAAATATCCCCTTTCAGTTTCTACCATCATGTTATTTGGAGGTAGTGAAGAAATATGTCCCCACTGGAAAAGCAGCTTTCTATAGTGGTATTTACCAGAGCCTTCTCTATCAGAGATATGTATAGACTCACTTGTTCTACGAGATTGAGAATAAATTCACTTCAACTCGGTGTCTAATAGAAATGGATCTTCTATTGCCTTGATCTCATGGCACTCCTTGGCTATATTATGCATTTGATAGATACTTAATAATTCGTTATAATGTTCCTCCTCCAGTTGTTTAATTAGAGCATGACTGGTCTTCAAACTAGAATGTTGATAGTTCAGACTCGGATTGGTGACATGATGTTTTTCCTCGTTACTATGTCTAGATCCTAGTTCTAGCATCGTTGTATACAATGTAATTCTTAATAAAGCATTCTATGTTTCGGTCCATTATTTGATGTTCTATTTTCCTTTGAAAAATAATACCACATGTATGATGAGTTGAGGAGTTTCCTAATTTAAATAGTGTAGTACGCTCCTATGCTTTCGACCACCGCTCGAGTGGTCGGGTGGCATACCTTACTATCAAGTTGGGATACTCAAATTATTGGAGCTAATTAGCAGAGTTTTGATACAAGTCTCCCCAAAATTTTGTATGAAATTTCAAGTGAAATTTGGGGTGATTTCCATGCCTAAATGTGTCATTGCTTCCTTTCAGGTTTCCATGACTTCTAGAGTTAAGGTCCTCCTCAAATTTTTAGGTTCTGGTGTTGCTATATGACTTCTTCCACCATTTCCTACACCTTAGCCTCTAATTGGAAAACCCCAAAGTGTATTGTAACATTGATCAAAAATAAAAACAAAGAAAACATTGTTTTGTTTATCTCTTGTTCTTAAATTTCTAGTAGTTATTTTGCAATAACTCACTTGTATTCACCTATGGTGATAATTCCTAAACTAAATTTAGTCATTCTCGATAAGAGCTTTATCTCTTTTTGGAATTTACCATCACATTCACATATATAGAGGATAATACCACATGCGTCACTTTACACCTTGTTTTAATGCTAAAATATCGTGAAGCACATCCATTAAGTTACAATAAAGAAACTGGTGTTTCTAACCGTGGTAAAGGTTAAGGGTCATGAATATTTGTGGGTGAACTGTTACTATTCAAAATAGTAATCGACCAGAGTTCATTGTATTTGGTATGTTCAGTCTTATGGCCTAAGGCCAAAATTTAACAAAAATTAATTAAAGAAAATATTCTTTTAATTATTTCATTATCTCACACTTGAAGATAAGGATTAGGCAACCCAAAGGTACAAATGTTGAATGAATTCCCAAAAGAGTCTAAGGTACACCGCTTAAAATCTATACAGGGGGGTTTGCTTAGCTGTTCCACTTTTGAACGACTATGGATCTACTCGTGGGGGATAGGTACTTGGACATCATCATCCCAAGCATTGACCTTGACCTTACCAAGTGTGCAATTTAAAATTGTGGAATTTTCTCTCGAGTTTAGTTTCATGCCCCAAGTCTTTTCTAACCTAGACCTTAACTAGAGTCCATTAGTTAGCTTGTGCTCTGATATCAATTGTAACAACTTGAGTTGTCACTACTCAACCACTCAATGTTTTTTTCCACTTACATTTTCCATAAATCAAGAGATATAATCATGACCTAAGATAGACTCATTCCATTTGGATCAAATATTATCAAGGTATATAACATTAAGAGCTATTGAGACTTGATCAGAGTCTCTTAAGGTAGAAGTGATCAGATTCTACGAAATCCTCATACCCATTTGGTATGAGAACGCTGGCCAAGCATAAGGTTTCATCCCATAAAAGGGAACTCACCAATAAACATATTGTCCACCAAGATCAGTACGTAGGTGAATGCCTTGAAGATGGAGAACCATATCAATGTAAAACCATCATAGATGAAATAACCTTATTAGTGGTTATTCATAGGTCTTAGAGATGATCCTCTTCATCTAGAAGAGATTTCTAAGACAACAATATCACCATCATGATGAGAATCCATGGGATGCCATCTTAAGTATGATCATATAACTTTAAATCTCTTAGGAACATAATGGTTCACCCTTTTTTTAGACAACCCTTTTGTTTTACACATTGAGTTTATTATAAAATGACATTACTTGTCCAATAAGGGTGTACCCCACCTCATGCACACTCAACATATTAGCTCTTAGGATATAATATTTATTTTGGTTTGTAGTTCAAGACCAATTTTGACTTCTTGTGAACTTTAATCCACCTCAAATTCCAATGGTGTTCTAATTTGAACCATAATGAGTGTTTATGAGGTGAATATAAACTAATGGAGCCTTTTATGATAAAATCTACTCATCATAACCATATATTTGAAACATCACATGAGAGATCCACTTAAGCAAAAATTATATTCCATTATGAATAGCTTCTATGAATTCCCATGATTATTGAATACAAGAAGTAAAACTAATTACCTACATCATTCACATTTAACCAATTTAATACATAAAGTAAATGGCATAATCATATATCATTAAATCATTCACATGTTAAAAATTATGCATACATTCTTAACATCATAAATGAAACTACTAAATGAATAGTATTCAATTGTAAACATGCATAACTAACCCGTTATATTATTTAACCATCTCATTCACATTATCATTTTCATTTTGAAAGTAAAAGCAATAGGAACAAGAAATAACACATCAACCCATAAAATAGAGTGACACAATGTTTTATCCTGGGAAAACCTTGACAGGAAAAACCCAGCCTCCAAAATGTATTCTTTCCTCATATTCATAAACTTAAGACACCAAGATTACAAGTATAGAAGGGTATTTACCGATCCCTTTTAATCAAATACAAGTCAAGGAATACCATTATTCCATCTCATGTTTATGATGCAATTAAGGAAGTTTATCAATTCCTTTCTCTAAGCCATCATTATAACATTAAGGTATTTATCATACCAAAAAGGAATCCACACGTTCCTTTAAAATCAATGATGTAATTAAGGAATCTACCAGTTCCTTTATCTATGTCATCATATGAATGTTAATATTTTACTTATATTTATGATAATCATTGGAATCACATTTTGGAGAAGTCTCATCGACTTTGGAGGGAACCTTATAAATTCCCTCAAGAATGAATACAAATCCATTCTTTTCTTCTCTAAGTATCCATACTAAGTGTATGAAGAAGGAAGCTTATAACTTCCTCAAGAATGGATTCTCCATCCACTTTTATTTAGAAACTTAATCATATTAAGGTAGTATTTATCTCACATTTTCTATGCATCAAACAAAGAATAGATCCTTGTCTATTCTTTCCTTAATAATTTATTATAGATTTCATGGTTTGAGAGGATTCAATCTCCTCTCATCCATTATAACCTCCAAATCATACCAATTTCCATAAATCCTATATATGGTCATTAAATGAATGATTGAATATAGTGAGGAAACCCCATAATTTCCTCTAAATATTCTTTTGAGATTTACAAACATTTGATTACATTAAAATATAGTAAAAGGGTGTTACTTTCCCTTCCTTATCAACTGGTTATATATTTCCACTATTCATATACTATTCACCAGTCACTATTCACTATTCACTATTCACAGTAAAATGAACGCTACGTTCATCCTCCTACACACATAATTGACATGTGTAGACATCGAATTCTAGTCATTTTATGCTAGAGTTACTATTCATATTCACTATTCACTATTCATAATTTACTATTGAGGTATAGAATAGATACAAAACTAGGACTATTAATGATAATAGGAGAGATCTCCCTTTTATTTCCATCGATGTAGGGAAGCCAAATGGATAATTCCAAAAGGATGGGATAATTCTTATATTTTTTTAATAATTCTAAAGTCCTTTAAAGTTCAATAAAAATTGGGTCCACTTTATGGACACCTAATTATTTTAATAAAAAATATGGCTATATACTATTATTTTATAGACGGGCGTTGTAATATTGAAATTGGAAGAATCCCACCTACCATTCTAGTCATCCTAAAGCTACCATGTGGAGTGTAAGCCAAAAGTAGGAAACAAAAAGGGTCCTACTAAGGATAAGATAGGTGGTCCCTTTGTTTTGTTTTATGTCCCCCTTTGGTCCACATCCCTCCAAAGCATCCCTAATTAAGCAATAGAGGAGAGAATCTCACCTTTATCTCCACCAACCAAATTATGTCGTGCGGGAAATACGTAGGCTTTTAGTATTAAATAATACTAGTGCCTAATTTGGTGCAATAAGAATTGGATATTTAATTGCATTAATATTAAATGCAATTAACCTTATCATTAAACATGCTTAATTATTTTTATTATTTTCCCTCCTAAATTCCTTCAAAATTCCTAAATTAGAATTTTGTAAATTTCTTTAGGGTCTATGACCCTTTTTGTTGAACGTTAATTGATCCCAAGATCAACTAATGTCCTATTGATAGGGTTCAAGGGTATCGGGTTGTGACATTAGCCATTTTTACATCTTTTTGCTTTTCAACTACGTGATAGAAATTTGGTACCTCCATTGGCTTCGTTTAGGTACAAAATTTTTGATAGCTTTAGGACGTAGCCATTTTTCTACTTTTGCTTTCCAATTGTTTGATCCTAGATTTTAAGGGTTTTTCCCTAACATGCTTGAGCTGAAGGTGCCTGACATCTTCTTGATTCGATTGTCAAAAATTGTAGTGCTCCTTCTTTACATATTTTACTAAAATATGTATGGGTTATGCACAAAAAATACCCATAGTGGAGTGATAGGAAGTATTACACTATAACCCATACAAAGAAAGCCATATGACCCAATGAGTTGGTTGCTTAAATGCAAAGCAATTGAGATACGTTTCTAAGCACTTGCTAAAAATTTTAGTTTACCCATTGATGTAAGGATGGTATGCCAAGCTCATCTTGAGTTGTGTGTTGTGTAGCTTAAAAAATTCTTGCTAAAAATATCTAGTGAATATTGGTCATAATAGGATATGATGTACTAGGGCATGACATGAAGGCAAAAAATTGAATAAAAAATATTTGTGCAACATTTGAGGCCTTGTAAGGTTGGGCTAGAGGGAAAAATGAGTATACTTAAAGAGATACTACATGACAATCATAATGACTATTTTGCCACTAGACTTTGAGAGCCATTCAATAAAATACATATAAATATTTTTCCAAATAGTCTCCAAAATTGGAAGAGGCTAGAGTGTGCCCAATGTGTGAATAGTTTCAAACTTAACATGCTAAAAAGTGTCACATTCTACAATAAAGGTCTTGATATCATTTTTCATCCTTACCCAATAATGTGTATTTAACCCATTCATACATTTTTTAGAAGTTTGAATATTCTAGAGTCAAAGAATCATGCATTTCCTATAGTATAAACTCATAGATTATGAATTTTTAGGGATAATAAGGCAATCCTGATATTATAGATATTGTCCATCCCATTTATATCTTGGGTAACAATCAGGAATAGTTTGAAGTTGTTAAAATTTATGATTGCAAGGTGGAATATTGGGTCACTTTTTCTTGAAGTTGGTGGATCCAGTGAGGAAATGAGTAGAGATGACATATATCATACCCAAACCCTCATATTAGTAGGATAATGCATTAGTGACTACATTTTCCTTTCCCTTATTATAAATGATTTTAAAATCATACCCCAATAGTTTTGTAACCCATTTTTGTTGTTTGGCCATAGATACACGTTGTTGAAGAAAGTACTTAAGGCTATGGTGGTCTATTTTGATGGGAAAATGTTACCTAATAAGATAAGACCTTAATTGGTTGACAACATGTAATAACACCCTCATCTCCTCATAATTTTATTTTCCCAGGTTTTTGCCTGATAGTGCCTTACTAGTGAAGGCCAATGATCACTCTTATTACATATGCACTAGACTAATTCCTTTTTTGGAGCCAACACTTCCAACCAAAAATAGCTTGGACAAATTAGGCATATACAACATGGGAGTAGAGAGCATATCTTACTTGAGTCACATAAATGCACATTCGGTAGGTTTTTACCATAGAAACAAGTTCTTTCACAACATAGCTATCAAAGGGGATGCAATATTTCCACAATCATAGATAAATTGATTTTAGTAAGTGAGACCTAGGAAAATCTAAATACTTTTGAGAGTGTGTGGTTTGGGACATTTTTGTATGGTAATAATCTTAATAGTATCCGCCTTGGTTCCTTCCCTTGAAATTATATGGTCTAGGTATACCATTTTCTACATCCTAAAAGAACATTTGGTCATTTGGCACATAGTTGATTATCAACCACAAGTTATAGTGTCTAGTCTAAATATTGTAAGTGTTCCACCCATGAATGAATTTAAAGTAAAATATAGTAAGAAAAAACCAAAATAAATTTACATAAAAATGGTCAAAATATTACATTCATGAGACTCTAAAAGTTGGATGGTGCATTGGTAAGACTAAATGGCATGACAAAGAATTCGTAATGATCTTCATGAGCATGAAATGTTATCTTTAGAATATATTATTGTAATCTAATCTAGTGATACCCTAGATGAAGATCCAACTTTGAGAAGAAGCGAGCACCATGGAGTTCATCCAGTAACTCATTAATGATGGGAATACAAAATTTGTCCTCGATGGTAATTTTGTTTTCTTGGAAATCTACACATAAATACCAAAGCATATTATCTTATGAACCAAAAGTACTAGGGTATAATATGGGCTAACACTTAGTTTAATGACTCTTGTTGCTAATAACTCCTAAACCATCTTCTTACTTTCAGTATTTTACACATGGGTATTGGTAGAGATGAATATTTGGTGGTAAACTTATTAGGATAAGCTTGATGGCAAGATCATCTATGTACCAAGGTGGTGATCCTTGTGGTTATACAAATATAGATGCATGTTTAAATTTAATTTCATACAATTTAGCTAGTTTGATTGTATCATTGGCATTTGGGACCTATAGCATTAATAGTTGTGCCACCATCCCTTGAGACAATTTCTCTAAAAGTTTTTCCATTCGATGTAAACTAATGAGTTGGGTAGGACCCATGATCATGCTATGGAGAGTGTATTGCTTCCTATATTTGATGAATTATATTTATGGCTCAAAAAACTCTCATAATATCAAACCTAGGGTACAAAGAAATTGAGTTCCCAATACAATGTCACAACCCTAAAGTATCGCCACTAACAACAACATTCACTCAATTCACTACCCATGTGTTAGTGATTACACCTTGAATCATTTGATTTTGAAGAATGTATTAAAATTTGAAAAGGAATTGCATGGCATTTTTGAGTTATTATAATACCCTGATTTAATGTCTTATTATTATTATTATATAAATTGATGATAATAACTAACTTGATCTTAATATTGTAAGTGATTGATAGGTTACCCTCCTAGACCAGGATAAGATAAGGTATCACTAGGGAGAGGGTAACAAGGAGAATAAAATAACTAGAGAGACAAATTCACACACCATGGAATAAAGCATTAAGTTTTAAATATGATGCATATATGCTTGAATATCTGACTAAACCTATTTTAATTCAATAATTTATTGAATTTTGGATCATGTTGTTGGAATATTTAATTTATCTTGAATAATATAGAAGACTTCATGATTGCTAGAAAGGAAAATAAATTATGAAAAATAAAAAAATCTAAGTTAAAAAAATTTAGAGTTCTCTCTTAGTATGGTTTAACTCATCATGTTGAGATAAGTCACTTGGGGGATTATCCTAATTTGATTTTAGTGGATACAAAAATCTAAAACATACACACACACACATGATTTTCCTCACTCACTTAACTCCTTAGTGTCAAACATAGAAGGGCTTGATTTTCCTCTCCCAAGTTAGGGCACAAAAGAGTTTCTTGAGGGTTTTAAATTTTTGCTTGAGATGAGAGTGGAGGCATGAAAACAATAGGGGGATTTGTCTTTCTTCATGTATATTATTTCACATTGTTAACACCAAATTATTTTGGTTTTACATAATGCCTAACCTTGAACCTTCAAAAAGGGTGGAGAAGGATTTAGGTTACCCTAGAGAATAGTTTTTAAAGGGCTCTCTAAACCATTCCTAGGATAGGAAGGCAAGAAGAACAAAAAGGTTTAGAATAAAGCTTAAGAAAAAACCTTAGATCATGTCTCATGCTTTTGTATAGCATAATTTATTTTATCATTTTTTTGATGTATTTTTCTTAGCATAATGAGCTAGAATTTGAATCCCTTATGAATACTCTTTATTAATGGAATTTGATGTTGAAATGAATAAACCCCCTTTTATTTTTACCTAAGCAAAAATATTTCATGCATATGGAATTTTACATATGGATATTTGGTAGTCCCTAGCGTTTAAGACTAAAAACTCAATATGTTGCTTTTTTGTCATGGAAAACATTATCTAATGCTGGATAGTGAGTCGGTTAGGAGAAGCTTTCTGATTTTGTTTGTGAAAAATGAGGAATTTGGAAAAGGACATAATGTTGTTGAAGGCAATACCTTACATATAAGGGGTATTCAATTGTTTGTATGGGGAAATCAAATATGTATGCTTCCATATGGAATGAAAGTTACAGTGCAAGTCATGGTCTTGTACTCTACATTTTCTCCTAAAAGAAGTAATACTAGACTATAGTTATTGTCTTATAATTTTCATATATTATAGGGGTACCTAATATCTTTAATGTTGAAAGGAGATCTAGGTAATTATTAGGATAGTTAATCAAACCTTGATGCTCATGCTGGATCTATATTTTGACTACAATGCACATTGCACAATGATTTGGAAATTTAAATTCTTTTTTATCTCATGTATACGTGAACTTAACATTTTTTCTTACATGAGGTGGTGTTGAGGTGTTGTACTTGTACACTTATTTCTTGCTACAATGTTAAAATGGGGAATTTGTAATGAACCTCCTTGGTAGAACTTATTCTTAGCATTTGATTTATGTATTGATGTGTGAATATCTAATATATAGTTTCTTTTTATGTTTCTAATATGTGTTGGAAAATGCACTTAAATTCTTGATTATGCTATTTTAGAATATGGTATTGCTGATGGAATTTATGGTTGTAGGAGCAAGTAATCTCACTAGTGGATTGGTATGGGACAACCATTAGAGTCGAGAGAATTTTAGGAAATAATGGATGACATTCTCATTGATAACTCAACGTAACATGATACCCTTCATATAGATGCATTAAATTATGCTTATTGTGTGGTTATACCATTGGGCCAGGAGGTTTCTATTAGCAAATGAACCATACTTAGTAGGTAGGTGATAATGTTCTAGTTATCTTAAAGGAGCCACCTACTTAAGGATAAAACAATGGTTTTGCTCTAATGTATCTGGGAATGAAAAGTTATGTAAATAAAAGTTTTGTTATGTGATACTCGATTATTATTCCTGAATTAATAGAGCTTGGAAGCTATGTTATATTTATAAAGTTTATGAAATACTTGGTTTACAAGTAAACATAAGAATTATGTTGAGTTATGAAACTTTATGAATATGTTCCTTATTTTTGAAAAGGAAAATATTATGATCTATTTAAGCTTCTTTTACTAGTTGTAATCGAAGAGTTGTTTTATGCTAGCATTATATGTAGATGTTAACATTATGATTAATTTAATAATATTTTAATCTAGAAATATGTTTCTTTCATGCTAGCATTACATTGGAATTGATGTTTTATTTAAGTAATGGTTGAAAATATTCTATTTAAATTCAAGATATAACATTGTGTTATAATTAAACATGTTAATTTTTTATAGCACTTTAATTATTTTCAAATAAGATATGCTAAACTATTTTTATGTAATT
Source organism: Wollemia nobilis (assembly GCA_028583015.1). Lineage (NCBI taxonomy): Eukaryota > Viridiplantae > Streptophyta > Pinopsida > Araucariales > Araucariaceae > Wollemia > Wollemia nobilis. The sequence goes on from JAQPPZ010005450.1 coordinate 2,300,495, forward strand.
CTTGGGTTTGGAGGGGGTTCCTGGGTGTGGATCTAGAAACTAATTAGGATCCCAAGTCAAAGAGATAACCCAATTCTGGGAGGAGTTGTGATGATGCAATAGCCAAATATTCATGAATAGGTATTTACGATGATGCGATGAGGATTGGGTGTTCCATAACTAGGGAGTTAATGGAATCATTCATGAGACATCAATGGTGGTACCTTGAATGGTGAGGTTAAGGTAACCATGCTCATTACCAGGTGAGTGATAATGACCTTAGCTCGTGGAGGTGTGGTAACTAAGCACCAAGAATTTATGTTAAAATAACCTACATAGATGAAATCTTGGAAGGGTTAGGAAATAAGCATTCTCATTTCAGTGTTAAGGACCTTAAAGGATAAATCATACGTTGTGATCAAATTGTACTATATTGATGAGGGTATGGGAAATGTGGGAGGATAACTTTGGTATCCTTCCAAATGGTGAGGTTTAGTAAGGTGAACCTTAGAAATATGGGATGTTGGCAACTCCTGTCCACTTGAGTTTCATCTACAACGATATTAAACTCAAATGTGATGATGCCTTGAGAATGCTGAAAATAATATTAGGACCCCTTATGAACCCTACTTGTAAATATATATATATATATATTGGGTTGGTTTTGGTGGGTTGTTAAAGTTGGTATCAAAGCTTTAGGTCGTAGGAATAGAAGCTTCCATGGATTGCACCTAGGATAAGCCTTGACTTCGTGTGCTACTTTAGGAAGACACACTCTACTAGGGACCTTAACATGATTTAGGATAAGCCAGGTATTGCACACCAATTAGACCAAGGAGTAAAAATCATAGAGAGTATAGTTTCTTATGGGATGGAACCTTGCAGTGAGACAAGTGTAACCATGATTATTATCAGGGGAGTGATAATGGTATAAGTTAGTTTTGAGGAAATTGAAACTAACTGATTGTAAGTACAATTGAGGAAAATTGTAACTTACCCATATTCTTTGTGTGGATAGGATATGACACATGTTTTAAGAGGAGGATCATCCAAGAAGGTGGGATAATCTACAAAGGAGGAAGTTGTGATATAAAAGAATTCTAGAAGAATAGTGGACAACAATAAAACTGGAAGAATGGATTCTAGCAAGTAGTTTAGAAGAACAACATACTCCAATAGGAAAATAGGAAGAATAATGGAATCTAGTGAGAGGATGGAAGAAATTTCTTTCATAGTTAAGTTGCTCCAAGAACAAATGGAACAACTACAAAAAATTATAGAAACACTAATTAATAAAGAACCAGATAACAGGAAAACAAAGGATAGACAGGAAGAGAATCCTGTTAGGAGAAACCATGAAGGCAAAACTCAGATAGAGGTTGAACTTGCTAAATAACTTAAGAATATTAAGGTAGCTAAATTTTATGGAAGGGAAGGGGGTGATGCAGTTTAGTTATGGCCAAATGAGTTAGAAAACTTATTTTTTCATGAAGAATTATTCTTTCGAATCCTAGACTGTGTAGGCTACTCTTCATCTTTAGGATGTAACCTTATAATAGTGGAACACATTTAGGATAGGAAAATAAATCCAAGTTGTGGATCTTAAATGGGATAGTTTTGTTGGGGGATTTAAGAAGAGGTTGCTATTAGAAATTTTATATTGTGAAGTTTGAGGAGTTTTCTATGCTCCAACAAGGTAACTTGTCTATGGAGGTATACCGCCAAAGATTCGTTAAAAATTTGAAGTATGTTCCTAAGTACGATATTAATAAGCAAATATAGGTGCATAAGTTCATACTGGGGGTGGATCCTAAGATTAGATAGTCATTAATTTTATTAAAACCAAAATCCTACAAAAATATTATTAGTTGGCCAAACAAGAAGAGACCAATATTCAGACCAAAAGATCTTCTTCAACTATGCAGGGTTGAAAAAGGTAGAGAGGCAAGAAATAAAAGAGAGAAAGAGTGTGGGTTTTATAAAATGGGATATGGAGTAAAAGAAGAAGAGTAAAGGGAAATATAAGAAGAAATTTCAAAGAAAGGAAAATTCCAACCCTGAACCTTAAAAGTAGAATGATTCAACACAAAAAGAGGGAATAGGGGAGAAAATATAGAAAATATCTCATGAACCTAGGACAAGTTGCTTCATTTATGGGGGTCTTCATTATGCTAATAAGTGTATCCAATAGCTAGAGTCAAGTAACAGAGCAAAGGAGTAGTCGCACCGAATCTATGTCACTATAGGGAATCCAAATCTAGATGGACAAGCAAATCCTATGTTATTGAATGGTAATTTTTTTAAAAAGGATGTCAGTGTTTTAATACATAGTGGAGCTACAAATAGTTGTATTTCCACTAGTATTATTGAGGATATGTTGAAAATACCTATATTTTTGGTACAAGGATGGAAAGTCAAGTATGGTTCTGGATAGACCTACTTAGTGGATCAATGTTTACCTATAACTAAGATTACCTTACCCAATGGATCCACTATATGGCACTTATATGTAGTGACACTCCATGATTTTGATATTATCGTAGGGATGGATTGGTTGAAGGCTCATGGAGACTTAATCAAATTCTAAGAGAGGTGTATGGATTACATTCATAAGGATAAGAAGAGAGTAAGAGTTCAAAGTAGGCAAGGGTTGTTTTGATCTCATTTGTTATTCACTTTGCAATTAAAGAAAAGATGTGGTATGTTGTATGTAGTCAAGGTTAATGGAAATAAAGTATGAGAAGACATTTAAGAAACATCAAATTTTACATGAATTTAGGGATGTATTTCCAGAAGATATCCCAAGCCTACCACCTCGACATGAATTTGACTTTACTATTGAACTAATACCTATAATTTAATCCATTACAAGGACACCTTACATAATGACCCCTATTAATTTGCAAGAGTTAAAGGTGCAACTTCAATATTTATTGGAAAAATGTCTAATCAAACGTAGTGTGTCATTATGGAGTGCTGTAGTATTATTTGTGAAGGATGATTTCTTGAGATTGTGCATTTTTTATAAGATGTTGAATAAGGCAACCATAAAGAATATATATTGTTTACAAAGGATTTATGATCTCTATGATAAACTAAAGAATGCCACTATATTTTCAAAGATTTATTGGAGATATAAATATCATATGTTGAGGATTCGAGAGGAGGATACTCACAAAACAACCTTTAGGACTAGATACAAACACTACTAGTTCATAGTGTTCCCATTTAGATTAACAAATACACGAACAAATTTTATGAATATAACGAACAACGTGTTCAAGAAATATCTAGATTGGTTTGTTTTGGTATTTTTAGATGATATCTTAATATATTATCACACCAAAGAGGAACATGACCAATATTTAAGGTTAGTGTTAGAGGTGCTGAGAAAAACCAACTATATGGAAAGTTGTCTAAGTGTGAGTTCTATTTCTCACAAGTTTAGTATTTAGGGCATATCATATCTATAGAAGGAATTATTGTAGATCCTTAGAAAATTGAGGCTATTTTGATTTGTCTTATGCTAAAAAATATGTTTGAAGTAAGAAGATTCATGGGACTCACTGGTTATTATAGGTATTTTGTGAAGGATTATTCAAAGATTGCCTACTCCATCACCAACCTTCAGAGAAAATGAAGAGATTTCAAATGGACAGATAAATGTGAGACCACATTTGAAACTCTGAAGAATAAGATGACTACAACACCAATTCTCAAGATACGAGATCCTCTTGGGAATTTTATAGTGTGTATGAATGCTTCCTTAGAAGTTTTAGGTGCTATCCCAAAATGAGGCTGTAGTAGCATATGAGTCTAGGAAACTCAAGAAGCATGAGTTGAAATATGCTACACATGACCTATAATTAATAGAGTTTTGCATATGCTAAAGGTATGGAGGCATCATTTATTGGGTAAAAAAATTGAGCTAAGGATAGACTCATGAGACAATAAAATGTCTTATTATTTCAGTGCTGTCACATAAAAACTGCCTATTTTGCCTAAAAACTATAGGTTAATGCCAAGTATGTTAATTTTTATTTATGATAATGTTGATGTTAACATAGTAAATTTTTTAAAATGGTATATTGCTTATTGGATAGGTTTTCTATAGTTTTTGGTAATTATTTGCATATTTTCAGTATTAAATACGTTGTAATAAAACATAGTGAGCATTGGAAGTAGAGGTCTTGGGTATTAATTTGAAATTATAACTTGCATATAGGTTTAAATATGTTTCTTGTCATTATTATACATTTTTAAGGTAATATAAAGTCAAATTTTGCAAATTGCATGTTTGCTAAAAAACTAAAATTTTTATAACAAAAATTTACAGGTTGTTATGGAACATCAGGGCAGTAACCTACAATATTATAGGAAACAGGTATTGCACGCCAAATTGGGGTTCCAAATTCCTTTTAAACATATAATGGATAAAGGGGAATATGTCTAAGTACCAAATATTGACCCAAAAATTGGTTACCAAAGTATTTGTAAATAGTAAATAATCAATCAGATGTTCCAAAGCAGTTGCACAATTTTTTGCATAAACTAGAATTACTATTTGATTGATTTGGAGGTGCAAATGGAGTGCTAGAAGGGTGGGATTTAACATAAATATTCCTTATGACTATTTCAAAGCATACCACAACAAATGAAGGAATAAAAATACGTTAATATATCTATTTCAATATATTATCCTAAAATTGGAAAAGTCAAAATTAACTGCACTTTTTGCACTAAAAACAAAACTGATTTGACCAATTTGAAGGTGCAAAAGCGAGTTGGCAAGATGGGATTTGGCATAAATATTTATAAGAATATTTAAAGGTATCTCAAAATGATTGGAGGTGCAAAGATAAGAGAATATCTCTCTTCTACCTTACTATCTTAATTATAGAAAAGAAAAATTAGTTGTAGGAATTTTTGTAGCAAAAGAAGAATCTATTTTTTGATCGATTTTAGAGGAGGGAGAGAAAGGTGGCATGTTGTAACAAACATAAAATTTCTTAGACCTATTTTAAGAGTTCCCATATCATTTGAGGTGCATAAAATATGACAAATTTCCACAACAAATTTCTATTCTAATCCTAGATATAATATCTGTTGAATGTAGAACTATAGGAGTTAATAACAACATAGTAGTCCTGTTTTAAATCCTAAATGTAAAAGGAGAAAGTACAAATATGCTTTGTATGCCTTTGTTGATAGGTTAACAAGTTAATAAGAAATTAAGAAATAAGACAAAGGAATTTGTGAACTTAGTCAACCATTGATGTAATAGTGGATTAAGTCAATAAAGTGCAACATTTTTAGAATTAGTCTTTATGTTAATTTGACTTCATAGTTTAGCTTAGGATTTGGTGAGTTCATTCCTTCTACTAGAGTTAGGAGCAAGGGCCCACTCTTAGGTCTGTTCGAGGGAGGTATCATAATTTGCAGGTTTTTATTGCTATCTTTTTGTCATTTCTTACAAGTATACTAGATACTATGTTTCCCTTGTTTCTTCCCTATTTTTCATCATGTTATTTTATGTTTTCTCATAGTTGGGTGACCTTAGTTTTTGTAATTTTCAATCTGTTTTAGCATTTAATTTTTTTTTTTTTGCTTTAAAATTTTGTATATAGCATTTTCAAGTTAGCAGCTTTATTTTCTAGTAGTTACATTCTAATTTCAATATTTTAGTTTTTTGTCATTTTCATTTCAACAAATGTACTTTAGCATCTTTTCAATAAGTTAAATTCTTGTAAACTAGTTAGTTTTTCATGATGCTAAGTGTGCTATGTAAATTATTTTTTGCAAAGATTTCCAACTTTCCTAGGATAATCTAGTGCCTTAATATTTAAGTTATAGTTCCAAGGTCTCTATCGTATATAGCCTTAGGATGCTACCCCAAATTTGATAAACTAAATTAAATGATAAGCATTAACAATACTCATCATAGACCATAAAAGTATAAGGTATATTTTTATCCAATTATGCTAAATGCAAGACAAAGAAGGTGGATAGAGTTCTTAGCAGAATACGAATTTGGTATTGAGTATATCAAAGGGAAAGAAAATAAGGTTGCAGATGCCTTGAGTAGGAGAAGGCACATAACAACATTAACCTAGAGTCATATAGACTTGATGGACAAAGTTAGAGAAATACATATACAAGATCAGTATTGATTTAAAATTTGGGTTAAAATTGAGAGAAATCTTTAGGATAATAAGGATTTCAACATAAAATATGGACTTTTATGCTTAAAGGATAGGCTTTTTATACCCAAAAATGGTGAATTAAGGAGAATTATTATGCAAGAGGTGCATATTTCTCCATAGTTTGCTCATATGAGAGGTGCAAAGATGCATGAAAACATGAAAAGGATATTCTATTGGGTAAGAATGAAGCATGATATCACTATTTGTATTGCTAGATTTTTGGAATACCAAAAGGTTAAGGCAAAACATCAACATCCAACAAAATAATTGTACTCACATGATATGCCTACTTATAAATGACAAGTTATATGTATGGATTTTATTTTAGGTTTACCTAAGAATAGGTGCTAACATGATGTAATTATTGTGGTGGTCGACAAGCTGACCAAGGTTGCACACTTTATACCAAGAAATATCAAGGATGATGTATCAGTTGTGGAAAATAATTTTTCCAAAGAAAGTTTTAGGTTACATGGTTTTCTTGAGGTGATCATATCAGACAGAGATTCTAGGTTTACATCAGAATTATAGCAAGGTCTTCATCATGTAGTGAGAACTAAATTAAATATTAGTTCTACTTACCGTCTATAAACACATGGGCAAACAAAAATGGTGAATCGAGTCCTAGAAGATATGCTTCACATGTATTTTAGGGATAAAATTCTAAGTGGGAAGACTTTTTGCATCTTGTTGAATTTGCATATAATAATGAATATCATGTATCCTTGGGAATGACTCTATTTGAAGCCTTGCATGGTAGGAGATGCAAAACACCTCTATCATGGGACAATTTAGAGGATCAGGTGGTGATCAAACCAAACACTGTTAGAGATATGGAGGACCAATTTAGAATGATTTGGCTAAGGCTCAAGGAAGCAATCAATCATTAAAAGAGCTATGTTTATCTAAAAATATCACCAAGAGAATTCTCTATGGGATATGGTTTCCTCAAGGGTAAGGCCCATGAAAAGTGCCATCAAGTCAACTAAGTTGGATCCTCGCTATGTTGGACCTTTTGAGATCATTGATAAGATTAATCTAGTAGCCTATAGGCTCAACTTACTACTCAATATATCAAAGATCCATGATACTTTCCATATATCCCTACTTAGAAAATATCTTGTTGATCCTTCTAATGGTAGTTCCTGTTGGAAATTTTGAGTATATTGTTGTCATTGATGTCAAAGTATTGATGTCATAAGTTGATGACATTGGCTGTCATTTATGTCAAGGAAAATAAACGTTTAATATTTTTACCATGGTGGTACTTCCAAAATAAAAAGGAAGATATCTTATGGTGGTATAGTCTTTATCCAAAGAAAAGGTCCAAAGGAGAAAAAGTAATTATAATATTCAAATCTATGAAGATTTAAATTATTATAATAATTAAAAATTAAATGAGCAAAAGGGCCCAAAAGTAAAAATATAAGTTATAATATTTAACTCTAATTTAGATTTAATTATTATAATAATTTAAAGGTATAGTGTGGGTGCCAATGTTGCAAATTTAAATACTCCTCCAAGCGCCGACGTCAAAATTTTGAAAGGGCAAAATGCATATATAAAACATAAATATTATTGCAAAGTGAGGTTGTAATGTTGATTAATGCATGTGCAAAATTTGTGAAATTCGTATGCGCTTCGTTCGTGGTTATGTGGGAGAAAGGACAAAGGAGAAATGCCTTTTGAGGTCGAATTCATGGATAAGGTATAGTGATAGTGAAACAAAATCCCATATGGGTAGCTATCCTAGATGACAAATCCATCGACACTCAGACGTAGCAGCAGGGAGGTCTCGAGTTCGAGACACGGTGGAGGTAGAGAGTTAAGGGTTTTTGGTGAAAAATGTTTTTACGTTGGAGATAGGGAATAAAGTAGAGCACGTGCAAGTTTAGTTTTATGTGGGCGGCTAGCCTACGCAGTGGCCTAGACAAAGCTAGGATGTGAGCCAGCAAGCGGTGCAAGTTTGAATCACGATGGCGACAACAAGGGGGAAATAATTTTTGGTGAAATAATATTCGCTAAGGCTAAGGTATAAACTTGCTTAGGGAGTCATAAGGTGATTGTTTTATTTTTGGTTTTTGGATTAAAAGGACAGTGTGAAGTTTTATTTTTTTTGGATTAAAAGGGAATAGTGTGGAGTTTTGCTAAGTGCTATGTGTGGTGTATTAAATAAATAATGTTATGGTCTTGTTGAAGAATTGAGGTGCATTGAAATATTTTATTTTAAGTAGGAGGTATAAGGTGTATAAAGAAATTTTATGTGTGTAATTTGTGTTTTTGTTGGGTTGAATATTATTTTGCAATATTAGGAGTAATAAGGTGTGATAAGTTGCTTGACATTTTATTATAACCCTTGCATGGTGAAAGGAAGATATGGAAGGTTTTATTTGGTATTAATGCTTTATTTTTTAGAACAAAAGAAGAGTTATTAAACATATATTTCAAATTTCATTGAGCATATATTTTTGAGAAGAAAGTTCATGTGGATGTTTTGAGAAAGTATCTTGCAATCTAACCCTTGAAGTGGCACTAAAAAAATCAGTTGTTTGTGAGACAGGTTTTTGAAGATATATCTTCATAAGAGCAAATTAAGAGGTATGGGCACATCATTCCTTGTTTAAAGTGTTTTGTTGAAGTGAATGTTTTGGAACATAAGATGGAGATTAAAGGGTTTTCTGGTGTGCATTTTTGGAAATATTTGAGTAAGGATTTGTGCTTCATTGTTGAATGGTTTTTGGAAATATTTGGAATAGTGTTTGAGAAAAATTTGTGCTTCTATTGTAAAAAGAGTTTGAGACATTTGTGCTAGATATTGAAAACTACTTGTGCTAGATTTGAAGATAAGTTTTTGCATATTTGTGAAACCTTTTTGAGCAAGTGTAGTGAGTATATTGGATCAATGTTGTGAGAATATTGGATCAGTGTTATGAGAATATTGGATCAATTTATGAGTAGATTTGATCAAAGCTTAGTAGAGCAGAGGGGAAAGAGTTCTCCTATGAAGAGAGATCCATAAAATAGAGTATAGGGGATAGATTTATCTTGTGGAAAGAGATCCACAAATTAGAGTAGTGGGGATAAAGGTCTCCTGTGGATAGAGATCCATAAATCTGAGCATAGGGTATTGGTGTCTCCTTTGGAAAAATATCCATAAACTATTGGAAATTTGAGTTAATTTGAGGCATTTTATGTTGTCATTGATGTCACATAGATCATTGATGTCACATGGATAATATTTGGTTTTGGTGGCAAAAGCACTTCATAGATAATCATCTATGATATTTTGGAGAGCATGGATATATACAGGGTTTTTATGAAAACCAAGGCAAGAAAAATAAAAGGTTTTATTTAAAACCATGGTGGCCTTATGTGGAAAGGGATTTTCTTAAAAGCCAAGGTGGAATTTTATTTCATCGAAAAAGGACCTCCGGTGATGAAGATATTAAATTTTAAAGTTTAAGTTTAAATTAATGGAGGGCCGACCGATGTGCAATTAATGGAGGTTAGCACATATATATATGTAAAGGTTTCAATTTATTTTGAAAATGTGGCATATTATATATCGTCGGAAAGCTTATTTTGAGGGATGTTTGACTAACTTATTTAGAAGGAGAAATAAGGTGTGTGTAAAGATATATTTTTGATTTTACAAAGGGGTTCCAAAAGTGAAGTTTGCCTTGTTCTTTTTCAAGAGGATTAATTCTTTCATGAGGTGACAAGGTATGCAATATTGTGATTTATTTTATTTTATGGTATAAGTTGTTTTAGGAGTGAAAAGGTTATGCAGTGTTTTGATTTATTTTATTTTATTTTATGGTACAAGTGGTTTTAGGAGAGATAAGGAAGTTGTGCAATTAAAGGCCTTGGTAATGATTATTGAAAAGTGGAGTAATGTTGATTATTTTGTGATATCCTAACACAATGAAGATTGGCAAAAGAATTTTGTGATTGTGGCAGATTTACAAAGAGGTTTTTTCATCTTCATAAAAGGTATGGGCACATTATTATATTGATTGTTTATGGTGGTTTATTTCTAAAATATCATTGGAGGGAAAAGGATTGTTTGTGGTTTCCTTTTCGAAAGTGGTTTATTGAATGCTTCAAGGTTTTATAAGTTGAGAGTTGTGTTTAAAATTTTTTGTATAAGCATAGTTGTTGAAGCCCATTGGTTGTAAAAGAACTTGAGTTAGAAAATAACATGAGTATAATTGTTATGTGAGATTTGTGGTTGAGAATTTTTGGAAATATTTGAGTTGGTTGATACATACTTGGACTAGGGTTGTGTGAGAGAGAGTTGTCCCTTGTGGTGATTGGTTGAGTTGAGTTGATTGAACCTAGTAAAGTGATGCGTGAAGTGATTGTTCAAGTCCTATGAAACAAACTATTCTATTATTCTTATTTGAGTTGAGAGTAATATTAGAACATATTGAGTCTCTAACAATTCTCTTTATGCTTCTATGAGATTGACTTGAGTTGAGTTGAGATTGATTTGATTTGAGTTGAGTTGAGATTGAGATTAGAACATATTGAGTCTCTAAAAATTCTCTTTATGCTTCTATGAGTTGATTTGATATTGAGATTAGAAAATATTGAATCTCTAACAATTATCTTTATGCTTCTATGAGTTGATTTGATTTGAGTTGAGTTGAGTTGAGTTGAGATTGAGATTAGAACATATTGAGTCTCTAACAATTCTCTTTATGCTTCTATGATTTGAGTTGAGTTGAGATCATTGTGGATCATTGTTGTCATCCATTGAAGAGTACATTGCCATTCATTGTTGAGTTCATTTTGAGTACTACTTGAGCATGATTGATTGAGCCTTTGAGAAGGCCTTTGGGATAGATTTGAGGACAATTTTGGGACAACTTTGTGGAAATATTTGTAGAGCAGATTTGGGCAAGTTCTTGGTGAGCTTGCTAGAGCAGATTTGGGCAAGTTCTTGGTGAGCTTGCTAGAGAAGATTTGGGCAAGTTCTTGGTGAGCTTGCTAGAGCATATTTGGAAAATTTCTTGTTGAGGTTACTAAAGCAGAATTGGGCAAGTTCTTTGTCAGCTTGCTAGAGTAGAATTGATAAAGTTCTTGGTGAGCTTGCTTGAGCATATTTGAAAAGTTCTATGTGAGCTTGTTAAGAAGGTTCTATGTGAGCCTATTGTGTAGGTTCTGTGTGACCCTATTGAGCAGGTTCTTAGTGAGCCTATTGATAGAGCTTTGGAGATGACAAAGTACAGAGGACAAAGTCTCAGTGTATAGAGATCCAACAGCCAACATAATTGAAGATAAATTTGAGTGAGGAGTCTTCAAGTGGATAGAGGTCCACCAGTCATTGTAGTAGAGAGACAGAGTCTTCTAAAAGCTCACATAGCCAGAGCAGAAGGGGAAATAATTCTTGTATGGAAGAGATCCACAAAATTGATATTAAGGGATCAACATATCCTTTGGATAGAGATCCATAAATGTTGTAATTGGAAGTGATTACCAAAGATATTGATTGAGAAATTTTTAGTAAAATATTTTCTCCGTGGAGTAGCCAACATTGGGTGAACCACGTAAATTGTGGTGTCTCTATTGTGTATGGTTTCTGTGCATTGATTTGATTACTACTATTGATACTGCTATCTTAACACATCATAATATTGAATTGGAAGAAAAATTAAAAAGTGGTCTTATATTGTTCATCCTCCCTCTTAGTATAAGCTTGTGTTCTTGAATTGGTATCATAGTGGGTTCCTTCAGAAAGGCTAACAACTTGAGGGAAAATTCTACAAGAACACACATGGAAAGAAAGGTAAAAGAAGAACCATGATATCTAAGAAGAAAAATGAATCTGATCTTGAAGCTCTAAGAAGGAAAGAAGAAAAATTAGTAAGATGTCTTAAGTGTGGTGATATTGGTCACTATGCATACAAGTGTCCACATGAAGAAATCAGTGATGATGAAAAATAGGGTCACAGAAGAAAAGAAGATGGAAAACATAAGCATGACAAAGATGACAGATTCAAGCAAAACATGTATGAGAAGAAGAAAAGTTTTCATAAGGCAAAGAAATATTAATACATTGTAGAAGTAAGTGATAGCTCAGATCATAATGATAGAGGCAATTCAGATGCTAAAAAGGAAGAGCATTTATTCCTAGGAATAGAAGGTGAAAGAGAACAATGTTTTGTGTGTGGTCAAAGAGATCACAGATCAAGGTATTGCAATGGTTTCAATGATAGTGAATATGAGATGACACATCAAGGAAACAGGCATGGTCAAAGAAATATTGAGAGTTTGTTTGCTATAGAAGATTATAATGATATTAGTGACAGTGAAGATGAAGAAGGGTTTTTCTATGGAATAAAAGAAGTAGAAGAAGAACATTCACTCCAAACAGAAGAAGTTAAACAAGAGGATAATGTCTCAGTTGATCTAAAGGAAGACTTCAATGTTATCCATGAGCAACTACAAAAGGTTAAGGATAATCTAAAAGAATTGAGATGTTCCCTACATGAGAAGTTTGATCCATCACATGACACAAAAGGTCAAGATATTTGTACTAAGAAGGAAACATGTATTTCAGAGGCTATAGATATGGATGCCAAGTTGCTACTTGACACAAATGAAGAGAAAGAAGAGGAATATTCCAAAGCACCAAAGGTCCCATATTTTAGGTTTGGGGAATCACACTCAAAAGGAAAGGAAGTTCTAAAATATGAAAGAAAAGAAGCACCTAATATTTGTGAGGAAATTTCCAAAGTTCCTATGGCTCCAAATATTCATTTTGGTTCTTGTTTTGAGATAGGTGAATCAAGATCAAAGGGAAAAAAAATTCTTGAAGAAAAAGACAAGGAAGAAACTAAGGAAGAGGTTTTAGATACTACAAAGAAGGTTCAAGAATGCAATGCACAAGTTGAGTATGATCATAAGGATAATGGTCAAGAAAGGTATGGGGAACCAAGGCATGAACAAAAGGTTTTTCAAGGATATTGTTTTTCTTGTAATGGATTTGGACATAGGGCTATACATTGCAGGATCCATGGATCAAAGAAGTTTGATTTTGCTAGAAGAAAATTCAAAGGAAGAAGGTATGGTTTTAAGGGAAATTGCTTCTCATGTAATAGGATTGGTCATAAATATTTTTAGTGCAAAGGAAATGAGCAACATGGTTTTGGTTTTAGAGCTACACAATTCAGAAGTCATGGTCATAATGATCATGAAAATAGAGCTTCACAATACAGGGTTCAGGAAAGGAATGGATACGAAAATTATTTCAAGAATAATTTTAGGACATGGGAACCAACCAAAGAATACAATATCAAGTGTTTTAATTGCAATAAATTTGGGCATATTGCAATATGGTGTAAGACTCAATTCCAAACAGATCCAAGACAAGAAGGTCAAGTAGTTTCAAGATAAGAAGGTCAAACAGGTTCAAAAAAAGAAGAGCAAGAAAATCATAGAGAAAAGGATATCAGAAAGATATGGAAGGAAGTTGATAGAGGAAAGAAACATAGTGATATGGGAGTAAAAGTACTCCCACCTCAAAATTAATCACCTCAAGAGAGAAGGTGGTGAAGGGGCTATGCTTAAGAGTCATATTTTTTAGCCCCATAGGTGTACATTTTGCCATTGATGTCAAAGGGGAAGAGATTTGAGTAGGGGGAACAACCTCCAAAGAGAGTATTGATTTAGGGGGAACAACCTCCATAGAGAGTATTGAGTCAGGGGGACCATATTTGATTCTCAAAGATGGTTTCTGCAGTGATTGTGGTGTTTGCATTAGAGGTGTTGCCATCAATGACAAAGGGGGAGATTGTTGGAAATTTGAGTTAATTTGAGGTATTTTATGTTGTCATTGATGTTACATGGATCATTGATGTCACATGGATCATATTTGGTTTTGGTGGCAAAAGCACTTCATAGATAATCATCTATAATATTTTGGAGAGCATGGATACATACAGGGTTTTTATGAAAACCAAGGCAAGAAAAATAAAAGGTTTTATTTAAAACCATGGTGGGCTTATGTGGAAAGGGATTTTCTTAAAAGCTAAGGTGGAATTTTGTTTCATCGAAAAAGGACCTCCGGTGATGAAGATATTAAAGTTTAAAGTTTAAGTTTAAATTAATGGAGGGCTGACCTATGTGCAATTAATGGAGGTTGGCATATATATATATGTAAAGGTTTCAATTTATTTTGGAAATGTGGCATATTATATATCGTCGAAAAGATTATTTTGAGGGCTATTTGACTAACTTATTTAGAAGGAGAAATAAGGTGTGTGTAAATATATATTTCTGATTTTGCAAAGGGATTCCAAAAGTGAAGTTTGCCTTGTTATTTCTCAAGAGGATTAATTCCTTCATGAGGTGACAAGGTATGCAATATTGTGATTTATTTTATTTTATGGTATAAGTGGTTTTAGGAGTGAAAAGGTTATGCAATGTTTTGATTTATTTTATTTTATGGTACAAGTGGTTTTAGGAGAGATAAGGAAGTTGTGCAATTAAAGGCCTTGGTAATGATTATTGAAAAGTGGAGTAATGTTGATTATTTTGTGATCTACTAACCCTTGTGAAGATTGGCAAAAGAATTTTATGATTGTGGCAGATTTAAAAAGAGGTTTTTTCATATTCATAAAAGGTATGGGCACATTCTTCTATTGATTGTTTATGATGGATGATTTTTGAAATATCATTGGAGGGAAAATGATTGTTTGTGGTTTCCTTTTTTAAAGTGGTTGATTGAATGCTTCAATGTTTTATAAGTTGAGAGTTGTGTTTAAACTTTGTTGTATAAACATAGTTGTTCAAGCCCATTGGTTGTGAAAGAACTTGAGTTAGAAAAGAACATGAGTATCATTGTTATGTGATATTTGTGGTTGAGCATTGTTGGAAACATTTGATTTGGTTGATATATACTTGGACTAGGGTTGTGTGAGAGAGAGTCATCCCTTGTGGTGATTGGTTGAGTTGAGTTGATTGACCCTAGTCAAGTGATGTGTGAAGTGATTGTTCAAGTCCTATGAAATAAACTATTACATTATTTTGATTTGAGTTGAGAGTAAGATTAGAACATATTGAGTCTCTAACAATTCTCTTTATGCTTCTATGAGATTGACTTGAGTTGAGTTGAGATTGATTTGATTTGATTTGATTTGAGATTGAGATTAGAACATATTGAGTCTCTAAAAATTCTCTTTATGCTTCTATGAGTTGATTTTAGTTGAGTTGAGTTGAGTTGATATTGAGATTAGAACATATTGAGTCTCTAACAATTATCTTTATGTTTCTATGAGTTGATTTGATTTGAGTTAAGTTGAGTTGAGTTGAGATTGAGATTAGAACATATTGAGTCTCTAACAATTCTATTTATGCTTCTATGAGTTGATTTGAGTTGAGATTGATATTAGAACATATTGAGTCTCTAAAAATTCTCTTTATGCTTCTATGAGTTGATTTGAGTTGAGATTGAGATTAGAACATATTGAGTCTCTAACAATTCTCTTTATGCTTCTATGAGTTGAGTTGAGTTGAGATCATTGTGGATCATTATTGTCATCTATTGAAGAGTACATTGCCATTCATTGTTGAGTTCATTTTGAGTACTACTTGAGCATGATTGATTGAGCCTTTGAGAAGGCCTTTGGGATATATTTGAGGACAATTTTGGGACAGCTTTGTGGACAACTTTGTAAAAATATTTGTAGAGCAGATTTGGGCAAGTTCTTAGTGAGCTTGCTAAAGCATATTTGGGCAAGTTCTTGGTGAGTTTGCTAGAGCAGATTTGGGCAAGTTGTTGGTGAGCTTACTAGAGCAGATTTGGGAAAGTTCTTATTGATCTTGCTAGAGCAGAATTGGGCAAGTTCTTTGTGAGCTTGCTAGAGCAGAATTGGGCAAGTTCTTGGTGAGCTTGCTTGAGCAAATTTGACAAGTTTTGTGTGATATTGTTGCACAGGTTCTATGTGAGCCTATTTGCAGGTTCTATGTGAGCCTATTGAGCAGGTTCTTAGTGAGCCTATTGATAGATCTTTGGAGGTGAAAAAGTACAGAGGACAAAGTCTCAGTGGATAGAGATCCAACAACCAACACAGTTGAAGACAAATCTGAGTGAGGAGTCTTCAAGTGGAGAGAGGTGCACCAGTCAGTGTAGTAGAGAGACACAGTCTTCTAGAAGATAACATAGCCAGAGCAGAAGGGGAAAGAGTTCTCGTATGGAAGAGATCCATAAATTTGAGATTAGGGGATCAACATCTCCTTTGGATAGAGATCCATAAACAGTGTAATTAGGAGTTATTCCCAAAGAGATTGATTGAGAAAGTTTTAGTAAAATATTTTCTCCGTGGAGTAGCCCACATTGGGTGAACCATGTAAATTATGGTGTCTCTATTATGTATGGTTTTTGTGCATTGATTTGATTACTACTATTGATACTGATATCTTTACACAACATAATATTGAATTGGAAGAAAAAGTAAAAAGTGGTCTTATAATGTTCATCCCCTCTCTCAGTATAAGCTTGTGTTCTTCAATTGGTATCAGAGAGGGTTCCTTTAGAAAGGCTAACAACTTGAGGGAAAATTCTATAAGAACACACATGTAAAGAAAGGCAAAATAAGAGCCATGAGATCTAAGAAGAAAAATGAATCCGATCTTGAATCTCTAAGAAGGGAAGAAGAAAAATTAGTAAGATGTCTTAAGTGTGGTGATCTTGGTCACTATGCATACAAGTCTCCACATGAAGAAATCAGTGATGATGAAAAACAAGGTCACAAAAGAAAAGAAGATGGAAATCATAAGCATTACAAAGATGACAGATTCAAGCAAAACATGTATGAGAAGAAGAAATTTTTTCATAAGGCAAATAAATCTTAATACATTGTAGAAGCAAGTGATAGCTCAGATCATAAAGATAGAGACAATTCATATGATGAAAAGGAAGAGCATTTATTCCTAGGAATAGAAGGTGAAAGAGAATAATTTTTTGTGTGTGGTCAAAGAGATCACAGATTAGGGTATTGCAATGGTTTCAGTGATAGTGAAGATGAGATGACACATCAAGGAAACATGCATGGTCAAAGAAATATTGAGATTTTGTTTGCTATAGAATATTATAATGATATTAGTGATAGTGAAGATGAAGAAGGGTTTTTCTATGGAATAAAAGAAGTAGAAGAAGAATATTCACTCCAAACAGAAGAAGTTAAACAAGAGGATAATATCTCAGTTGATCTAAAGGAAGAATTTAATGTTATCCATGAGCAACTAAAAAAGGTTAAGGATAATATAAAAGAATTGAGATTTTTCCTACATGAGAAGTTTGATCCATCACATGACTCAAAAGGTCAAGATATTTGTACTAAGAATGAAACATGTATTTCAGAGGCTATAGATATGGATGCCAAGTTGCTACTTGACACAAATGAAGAGAAAGAAGAGGAAGATTACAAAGCACCAAAGGTCCCATATTTCAGGTTTGGGGAATCACACTCAAAATAAAAGGAAGTTCTAAAGGCTTTTCAAGGATATTGTTTTTCTTATAATGGATTTGGACATAGGGCTATACATTGCAGGATCCATGGATCAAAGAATTTTGATTTTGCTAGAAGAAAATTCAAAGGAAGAAGGTATGGTTTTTAGGGACATTGCTTCTCATGTAACAAGATTGGTCATAAATATTTTTAGTGCAAAGGAAATGAGCAACATGGTTTTGGTTTTAGAGCTACACAATTCAGAAGTCATGGTCATAATGGCCATGAAAACAGAGCTTCATTTCAAGAATAATTTTAGGACATGGGCACCAACCAAAGGCTACAAAATCAAGTATTTTAATTACAATAAATTTGGGCATATTGAAATATGGTGTAGGACTCAATTCCAAACAAATCCAAGGCAAGAAGGTCAAGCAGTTTCAAGACAAAAAGGTCAAATAGGTTCAAAAAAATAAGAGCAAGGAACTCATCGAGAAAAGGATATCAGAAATAATGTGGAAGGAAGTTGATAGAGGAAAGAAACAAAGTGAAATGGGAGTAAAAGTACTCCCACCCCAAAATTAATCACCTCAAGAGAGAAGGTGGTGATGGGGCTATGCTTAAGAGTCATATATTTTAGCCCCATAGGTGTCCCTTTTGCTATTGATGTCAAAGGGAGAGAGATTTGAGTTAGGGGGACCAGACTCCGAAGAGAGTATTGAGTTAGGGGGAGCAACCTCCATAGAGATTATTGAGTCAAGGGGAGCATATTTGATTCTCAGATATGGTTTTTATAGTGATTGTGGTGTTTGCATTAGAGGTGTTGCCATCAATGACAAAGGGGGAGAATGTTGGAAATTTGAGTTAATTTGAGGTATTTTATGTTGTCATTGATGTCACATGGATCATTGATGTCACATGGATCATATTTGGTTTTGGTGGCAAAAGCACTTCATAGATAATCATCTATGATATTTTGGAGAGCATGGATATATACAAGGTTTTTATGAAAACCAAGGCAAACAAAATAAAAGGTTTTATTTAAAACCATGGTGGGCTTCTATGGAAAGGGATTTTCTTAAAAGCCAAGGTGGAATTTTTTTTCATCGAAAAAGGACCTCCGATGATGAAGATATTTTTTGAAAAATTTGAAAAAACTTGTATTAAAACAAAGATCAATTACAATATGGGAAGAGACTCTTCCTAGCCGAATTCATAGAGAACACAAGATTACAATAGTAGAAGAAGATTTGCAATGGAGCCAAATCTCCTGAACCATAAACTAGATAGCAGGGGATCAGCATGGACAGTTGATGCAGCTTGTCACGAAATCACGACACTATTCTTCTCCTTAGGCCACAAACATGCAACATGTAGCGACATCGCGACACCTTTCCCCTTTGGCCGTGAAAAAGTAACATGTCACGATATCACGACATTTTCCTCCTTTAGCTGCAAAAATTCAAAAAGTCATGAAATCGTGACACTTTTCTCCTTTGGGCACGAAAGTGCAACATGTCGCGATATCGTGACACTTTTTCTCTCTCGATCGTGATGAAGCAACATGTCGCGATATTATGACACCTTTTCTCCTTTGGCCGTGAAAAAGCAACATGTCACGATATCGTGACACCATTTCTCCTTTGGTCATGAAAATGCAACATGTCACGAAATCGTGACACCTTTTCTCCTTTGGCCGCGAAAATGCAACATGTCGCGATTTCGCGACACTTTATCTCTCTTGGCCGCGAAAAAGCAACATGTCGTGAAATTGCAACACCTTTTCTCCTTTGGCCACAAAAAAGCAATATGTCACGATATTGCGACACCTTTTCTCCCTTGGCCACGAAAAAGCAACATGTCGCGATATCGCGACACCTTTTCTCCTTTAGCCGTGAAAAAGCAACATGTCACGATATCGTGACAACTTTCCTCCCTAGGCCGTGACGAAGCAACATGTCGCAATATCGTGACACCTTTCCTCCCTTGGCCGCGACAAAGTGACATGTCGCGATATCATGACAACTTTCTGCCCAAGATTGCGACGACGCAACATGTCGCGATATCGCGACAACTTTCCTCCAGCGACCGTGACGGTGCAACATGTCATGATATCGTGAAAACTTTCCTCCAATGACCGCGACAACGCAACATGTTGTGATATCGCTCATCTAGCGACCGGGATGACGCAAAATGTCATGATATCATGACAACTTTCCTCCAACGACTGTGACAGTGCAACATGTCATGATATCATGACAACTTTCCTCCAGCGACCGTGATGGCACAACATGTCATGATATCATGACAAATTTCCTCCAGTGATCGTGATGGTGCAACATGTCGTGATATCATGACAAATTTCCTCTAGCGACCGCAACGGCGCGACATGTGATATCGCGACAACTTTCCTCTAGCAACCACGACGACGCAACATATCGCGATATCGCGACAACTTTCCTCCAACGACCATGATGGCGCAACATGTCATGATATTGTGAAAACTTTCCTCCATTTGATTTGTCTTTGATCATTGGATCAAGGACCTTACCAGACCCTGTCTAATCACCTCATCCTCAATATCCATGTCACTGTGCAACTGAACTCCAACCTCCTTTTCTGCACCCATCTTAGCCAGAAAGTTAGCCGCTTTGTTCAAATCTCTACTCGCATAAACTTGGATCACATCCTCCAATTCCTTCCATAATTCTTTAATTTGGGTAACAAGAGCCCTCAACCTCCAAGATTTTAGATCAAAGTTTCACATGCAGTCTAGAGCTCCAACCATTATTTGCGAGTCTGATTCAAGAATAATCCTGCGGTGGCCATGTTTCACTGCCCAAACAAAAGCAGACTTGATGGCAATGGCTTCGACTTCATTGTTAGTGGATCTTCCCAGGCCTTGCAATTCCCAATAGAGCATAGTCCCAGCATGGTTCTAGCACACCACTCTAATTTTGGCTCTACCCGGATTGCCTTTTGTAGCTCCATCAGTATTGATTTTAATCCAACCTTAAGGGGGAGGTTTCCAATAATTTTTGTCCCGTCCCTCTTGCAGTTCAGGGCGTTCTTCCAAAGCTCCAAAGCCAATTTGAGCTTCCTCCTTAGCATGAACAACCACAGTTTCGGTAACCTTGCTCTAAATGGTCTGCCAAACCCTGTTTAGAGCAGTAAAAGTTTCTCTAAAAATTCTAGCATTTCTTTTGAGCCATACTTGCCACCAGATAAAGCTTAAACCGAGCTCCCAGCCAAAATGAAGAGCTTTAGATTTGAATCTACCTTTCTGCCATTTTGCCCAGATATTCATCCGATTTAGGTCACCACTTGAATTTTAAAGTAAGCAAACCAACACAGCCAAATCTGTCGGGTGAAAGGGCAACCAAAAAACAAATGGTCAATATTTTCCTCGCTCTTGTAGCAAAGTACACATTGAGAAGGGCCGATGATACCTTTTGATATGAGATTATCAAAAGTGAGGATTACATTGTGCATGCACTGCCAGGAAAAAAAGTTAACTTTTGGCCAGCCTTTAGAGTGCCAGATTTTCCTCCAGTCCTCAACCTAAAAAGTGTGAGGGGGAGGCTCTGGGAGAATGCTTTCATATTTGTCCTTTACTGTATAGACGCCAAGACTCCCAAAGACCTAGGCTAATTCATCCTCCATGTCTCCCCTTGTAAGAAATATTTCTGTCAAAATTTTAGTCATGATAGGCGACAAATCTGAAGGGATTGAAATGGGCCACTCATCCAACTTCTTGAACTGCTTAAACTTACACTCCCCCAGCTGAGTAGTTGTGAAATAACTTTCAATACGGATCTATCCCTTGGCTTCAATGGCTGCTTTTATTGGCAGTAATTCTAGAAATTTAGCAATGATGGGTGGGAACTGATCCCAAGAATCTGTCCAAAAATGAGCCTTCTCCCCTCTTCCCATTTTCCAAAACAAGCGGTCTTTAACAACCTAAGACCCTAACTTAAGAGCCTGCCAAACTAGGGACCCAGTACCATCCAAGGGGATGCGAGCAACATCGATTGGGTTGGCCTGTCCTAGGTATTTGCTAGTGAGGATTCTATTGAAAAGGGAGGTGGGTTTGGAGATCCATCTCCAGTACAACTTTCTAGCCAAAGCTTTATTATTCAGCTTAGATTTTCTCAAACCCAGACCTCCTTTAACCTTGGGTTGGGTAACTTTGTCCCAGCCCACTAAGGCCCACTTTCTCTCTCCCTTTGCTCCTTCCCACAAAAAATTTCTAGCCATCCTGTCCAACTCTTTCCATATTGTAAATGGGGCAGCCAGGATAGAGAATTTGTAAATTGGCATGGCTTGAATGACTGAATGTAAGAACGTTAATCTGCCACCATAACTTAACCACTTATGAGACCAGTGATTAATTATGTCCTTAATACACTCCAGCAGATTCCTCCATGTGTCTAATTTTAGCTTCTTAAAGTGCAAGGGGACCCCCAAATAAACCACTAGGAGAGAAGTCCTAGTGAATCCCAGGATTTCTAAAATTTTGTTCTGAAGCCTTTGCTCCAGATTAAAAAAAACCACTTTGGATTTCTTGTCATTAATGACCTATTGAGTAGCTCTGAGATAGACATTAAGAGTATCCCTAATCATTCTTGCTTCCCTGAAGCTGGCCACTCCCACCAAACCAAGTGTCATCCACAAAATGCAGGTGCGTTAAAACTTCGTCACCCACCCCGATACCCAATAATCTACCTTCTTTGTCTTCTCCTCAAGAAAAGTCTGCCAAGACCTTCAGCCAAAATGAGAAAAATATAAGGAGAACATGGATCCCCTTGGCATAGACCTCGAGTAGCTCCAAATGGTTGCGAAGGAAGGCCCTTGATTAGTACAGAGTAAGTCGGGGTAGAGACACAACTCATGACCCACTCTATCTAGTCCTGAGAGAAACCAAAGGCTGCCATCATTTTAGCCAGGAAACTCCATTTAACCCTGTCATAAGCCTTTGACATATCCAGTTTTATGAACATCCATTTATTACCAAAAGTGTGCATTGAATGGATTACTTCTTGGGCCACAACCACCCCATCCAGAATCTGTCATCCCTCAACAAAACCCCCTGCTCAGAGGAGACAATGTTGTGAAGAAGAGGTTTTAGGCGCTCAGCCATTGCCTTTGTGATTATTTTGTACAACACATTACATAAGGCAATATGCCTATAATCTGAAATATGAACCCCCTCCTCCCCTTTTGGAATTAAGGTAATGAAAGTGTGGTTTATAGCTTTAAGCATTCTCTTATTTTCTCTGGACTCTTCTACAACAGCCCTTACATATTCCTCTAAGTAGTCCTAGAAATCCTGAAAAAACTCAATTGGGAAGCCGTCTGGACCTGGAGTTTTACTAGTGCTCATTCCAAAGACCATAGTTTTCAATTCATCTCTATCAATGGGTTTGAGGAGGGCCTAATTTTCATCCTCAAAAATAACAGCAGGTATGACAAAAATAACTTCATTTTGGGCCTCTACATCTTGTACCACACTTTCCTTAAAAAGCTTAGAAAAATAATCCATAGCATGGGAATGTATACCTGGAAGTGTATCAAAGGAATGACCGTTCTCATCTTGAAGGGCCTCCATATTATTCATCTGTCTTCGAGCACAAGCAGTCCGATGAAAGAATTTTGTATTTCTGTCCCCTTCTAATAACCAGGTGGTTCTTGCTCTCTACTTCCAATAGGTCTCCTCCTGGTTGTCAATGTCCTCAACCGCAGTACGCAAGGCATCATCCTCAAATTTGAGCTGGTTTGTAATTACTCCTTCTCTAAAATATTTTTGGACCTCATCCTATCTGGCCACCAATGGAGCTCTTTGGGTCTGGAAGTCTGTTTTATTAGCATGCCTCCAACACTTCAACTGAGCTTTGAAATATTGTAGTTGTTTGTGGATTCAGAACATTGCTCTCCCATAAGCTAGGCGGCCTTCTTACCACCACTATGGAATTTTCTCTCGAAGTTCTTCTTTTTGAAGCCAAAAATTCTCAAATTTGAAAGGTTTGTGATGCCACCCCATCCTAGTCCCGCCTTCCAACAGAATGGGATAGTGATCTGAAACTGGGCCTTCTAAAATCTAAAAATTTATATTCCATTTTACAAACGCCTCCTCCGAAACCAGAAAATGATCTAGCTTAACCTTCCTGCTATGTGGCTCCCACCTTTTATTAGTCCAAGTGTAGTTAATGCCAGGACATTTAATGTCCACTAAGTGCAAAGCCTGGACTTGGGCAATCATGAAACGGTCCCCTGGGTCCAAATATGGTGTTCCCCCTTCCTGGTCTCTAGAATATAATTTAGCATTAAAGTCCCCCACTATAATCTAGTCTAAATCTTCCCTTGAGGTTCGCATGTTATGCACAACCTTCCACTGCCGCCTCTGACCATCTAGGTTTTGAGACCCATAAAATTTTGTGATTAGAACGTGTTCCGCAGTGACATTATTCCTAAAAAGAGAAGTGAGAACCCCCCTCCAGGCAAGATGTTCTATTGCAGACCATTCAAGAGAGTTCCACAGAGTAACAATCCCCCTTGAGGCACCTTGGGCAGCCACATCCATATGACCAGCACCCCTCCAAATTCTGTTGACTGTTTTGGACATAAGATCTAATGACATCTTAGTCTCCTGTAAAAGCAAAAAGTCAGTATTATGATTCTCTAAAAGTCTTCAAAAAATAGATTGATGGGTTCTACTGTTTAAACCCCTCACATTCCATGATTATATAATCATTGGTTACCCTAGGAGCAATAAGAGTCTATTGTCCTCACCGATCCTCCCGTGATCAATTTGTCTCCTTGGGCTGCTAGCAACTCCTTATTGGATCTTCTACCTACTCCCTGAGAATTACTATTTTTTGATCTTTTTTCTACCTGGGTTATCCCCAGAGTTGGCCTTTCCCTATTTTTCTTTGGTATTCCCATACTGACATCCTGAGATACTGTCTACTCCTAGTTATGCACTACTAAAGCACCTGAACACACTAGTTGTGATACCTCACAGATTTCAACTACCTACTGTATGACGGGAGGAGAAGAGAGAGGGAGTTGCCTGAGAATATTAGAAGTTTCCTTAATACCCTCCATGCCCTCCATAAATTGTTCCTCTTCGTCAACCAGTGACTTAAAGATATCATACCTATTGGCAGGTCTGATATGGGATTGCTCCTTTCCCTCTTTTTTCTTTGTCCGTATTTTTCTTCTAGGCTATTCAAAACCCTCTCTCTGAGCTTCCTAGCCCTGAACGGTGCTATTAGAATCTTTATTAAGTGTTGCCTTATCCTCTTTAGGCAGGTTTGGCATTCCTAAAGGGGCATCCATTTTAGCATTCATATTATTAGGGCAGAAACGGGCCAAATGTCCATGTTTGTGACAAACCCTACATCTAAAGGGTAGGGCCTCATAGTCCAGTTGTTGAATCCAGGAGAGACTTGCCAATTCAATTTCCATCTCTGCTGGCAAAGGCTGGCTAAGATCCATCTCCACACATATTCTTGCATACACCGCCATGCTCCATTCAAGTGTGTCTCTGGCAACACCCAGATGTCTCCCAATAGAATTGCCAATCCTTGCCAACACCTGCTCACTCCAAAATTCCATTGGGAGAGCATATAGTCGGATCCATACTAGGACAACAGTAGGTTCAACTCGAGGATCGAATCCCACTCTCCATGGCTGAACAAATAGCCCTGTCGGGCCATGACTTTTCTTCTCTGACTTGAAAGCCTTATTTCTATCGGCCAAAGATGAAAAACTAACAATAAAATATCCATTGCTAATAAACCACAATGAATACTCACCGTGAGGCTCCCAGTTTTGGCGGATCCAAGAGTGCAAAAAATTCAGGGAAGGATGTATACCCATGAACTTGCAGATTAGATCGTGATTAGCTCTATAAATTATTGATTCTTCAACCATACTTGGCTCGATGACAATTTTTGGCCTGGTTTCGGCCTGCGGCAGACATCCATTCACACGAGGTGCTGCCGACCTATTGCCAGCAGCCATGAAGAGCATTTTATATGCCATTTTCTGAGTTTTGACATTCTTTGAAGAAGAATTTTCTTTAAACAAATCTGCATAAGAGCTGCTACTCCCAGGAAAAGGAGCCGGAGAAGTCCCCATTGGACCCTCCTGGGGAACCGATCTAGCCTTCAGAACCACCATATCCTGAAGGCACTTCTGCAATCCAGCTGATGCCCAAGATTTTTTCGAAGTTCTAGAAACCCTAGTTCAGAGGAAAAAATTGCCAGAGCTCATTTTATCGCCCCCCGAAGTGTAAATTTTTTTATGCAAGACAAATTATTAGCTAGCTTCTATCCTATCAATAATTTTGAATCCCGATGATGAAGATATTAAAGTTTAAAGTTTAAGTTTAAATTAATGGAGGGCTGACCTATGTGCAATTAATGGAGGTTGGCATATATATATATGTAAAGGTTTCAATTTATTTTGGAAATGTGGCATATTATATATCGTCGGAAAGATTATTTCGAGGGCTATTTGAATAACTTATTTAGAAGGAGAAATAAGGTGTGTGTAAATATATATTTCTGATTTTGCAAAGGGATTCCAAAAGTGAAGTTTGCCTTGTTATTTTTCAAGAGGATTAATTCTTTCATATGGTGACAAGGTATGCAATATTGTGATTTATTTTATTTTATGGTATAAGTGGTTTTAGGAGTGAAAAGGTTATGCAATGTTTTGATTTATTTTATTTTATGTTACAAGTGGTTTTAGGAAAGATAAGGAAGTTGTGCAATTAAAGGCCTTGGTAATGATTATTGAAAAGTGGAGTAATGTTGATTATTTTGTGATCTACTAACCCTTGTGACGATTGGCAAAAGAATTTTGTGATTGTGGCAGATTTAAAAAGAGGTTTTTTCATATTCATAAAAGGTATGGGCACATTTTTCTATTGATTTTTTATGGTGGTTGATTTCTGAATTATCATTGGAGGGAAAATGATTGTTTGTGGTTTCCTTTTCGAAAGTGGTCGATTGAATGCTTCAAGGTTTTATAAGTTGAGAGTTGTGTTTAAATTTTTTTGTATAAGTATAGTTGTTGAAGCCCATTGGTTGTGAAAGAACTTGAGTTAGAAAAGAACATGTGTATCATTTTTATGTGAGATTTGTGGTTGAGCATTGTTGGAAACATTTGAGTTGGTTGATACATACTTGGACTAGGGTTGTGTGAGAGAGAGTTGTCCCTTGTGGTGATTGGTTGAGTTGAGTTGATTGAGGCTAGTCAAGTGATGTGTGAAGTGATCGTTCAAGTCCTATGAAACAAACTATTCCATTATTATAATTTGAGTTGAGAGTAAGATTAGAACATATTGATTTTCTAACAATTCTCTTTATGCTTCTATGATATTGACTTGAGTTGAGTTGAGATTGATTTTATTTGATTTGAGTTGAGATTGAGATTAGAACATATTGAGTCTCTAACAATTTTCTTTATGCTTCTATGAGTTGATTTGAGTTGAGTTGAGTTGAGATTGAGATTAGAACATATTAAGTCTCTAAAAATTCTCTTTATGCTTCTATGAGTTGATTTGAGTTGAGTTGAGTTGAGTTGAGTTGAGATTGAGATTAGAACATAATGAGACTCTAACAATTCTCTTTATGCTTCTATGAGTTGAGTTGATTTAAGATAATTATTGATCATTGTTGTCATCTATTGAAGATTACATTGCCATTCATTTTTGAGTTCATTTTGAGTACTACTTGAGCATGATTGATTGAGCCTTTGAGAAGGCCTTTGGGATAGATTTGAGGACAGTTTTGGGACAACTTTGTGGACAACTTTGTGAGAAAAATTTGTAGAGCATATTTGGGAAAATTCTTGGTGAGTTTGTTAGAGCAGATTTGGAAAAGTTCTTGGTGATATTGCTAGAGCATATTTGGGCAAGTTCTTGGTGAGCTTGCTAGAGAAGATTTGGGCAAGTTCTTGGTGAGCTTGCTAGAGCAGAATTGGGCAAGTTCTTTGTGATCTTGCTAGAGCAAAATTGGGCAAGTTCTTGGTGAGCTTGCTTGAGAATATTTGACAAGTTCTATGTGAGCTTGTTAAGCAGGTTCTATGTGAGCCTATTGTGTAGGTTCTGTGTGAGCCTATTGAGCAGGTTCTTAGTGAGCCTATTGAAAGAGCTTTGGAGGTGACAAAGTATAGAGGATAGAGTCTCAGTGGATAGAAATCTAGTAGCCAACACAGTTGAAGAGAGATCTAAGTGAGGAGTATTCAAGTGGAGAGATGTACACCAGTCAGTGCAGTAGAGAGACGGAGTCTTATAGAAGATCATATAGCCAGAGCAGAAGGGGAAAGAGTTCTCCTATGGAAGAGATCCACGAACTTGAGATTAGGGGATCAACATCTCCTTTGGATAAAGGTCCATAAACATTGTAATTGGGAGTGATTCCAAAAGATATTGATTGAGAAAGTTTTAGTAAAATATTTTCTCCGTGGAGTAGCCCACATTGGGTGAACCACGTAAATTGTGGTGTCTCTATTGTGTATGGTTTTTGTGCATTGCTTTTATTACTACTATTGACACTGCTATCTTTACACAACATAATATTGAATTGGAAGAAAAAGTAAAAAGTGGTCTTATACTGTTCACCCCCCCTCTCAGTATAAGCTTGTGTTCTTCATAAATATTGTAATAGGGATTTGATTCCCAAAGATTCATTGAAAAAAAATTATAAGGAATATTTTTTGTATGGACGTAACCCACATTGGATGAACCACGTTAAATCATGTCTCTCATGTGTGTGATGATGTGTGCATTATTTACATCTTTGATATTATTGTTGTTATCATTTGGTTTGAAAAGTAAAACGTTTTATCGTATACAATTCACCCCCTCTTAGTATAAGCTTATGCTATTCTATTGGTATCAGGAGTAGGTTCCTTTGTAAAAAGCCTAAAAACTTGAAGGAAGATACCATAAGAACATACATGACCTCAAAAAATGGAGAAGAAGCCATGATCAACATAAAAGAGGAATTTATTGCTGCTCTTAGAAACTTAGAAAAATTTAGAAGGAAGAATTAAAGTTTGAAGGCTCAAATCCAAGAGGATGAGGAAGCAAAGATGGAACTTCTACAAAATATCACAAAGTTCAAGGTAAATGTTGAAGAGGGAAGGAAAATTGAATAGGATATGTCAGAATAATTAAAGGCAAAAGAGTTAGAATGTGAAAGGTTAGAATCTAAAATTGTCTCTCTAAGAAAATAAATTGAAAAGACTAAGGATAAGTTACAACAAGATATAAAGTTAGGGAAACATGAAGAGGAGTCAAGTCTCCCAAGGAACAAAGATATCAAAATAAAAGAGCCCATGACTTATGCTAATGCATTGAAAGGTAAAATTATCAAGAAGGAAGAAAACAAAGAGATTCACGGACAAAAGTCAATTATAGGAACAAAAAATGAAGAAGCATGCGACCATATTATTCAAGACAATCTAATAGGTTACAAATTTTCTTCAATTGCTATTGTTTTTCATCTAACAAATATGGTCATATAGCTATACAATGCACTATTTGTGTAAGAAATAATATTGATAGAAACTTTAATTCTTTTGCACCTATCATGAATGACAATATCATTTGTTACAAATGCAATAACTTTGGGCACAAGGCCAAATGGTGTAAAACAATATTTCTTGAATTAAGTAAAAAGGAGGATCATAAGGTTCAAAAGAATACAACCTCAATAATTTGGAAAGAGAGAAAAGATGAAGTCAATGTTGGTACAAACAACTCTTCATGTACAAGATAAGAGAAATCAGTGGTTTCTTGATAGCGGTCGTTCAAGTCATATGATAGGTGACAAGAGTAAATTTATTGTACTTAAAGAAATCAATGGAGGATCAGTAAAATTTGGTGACAATGGTTCAACAAAAATCTATGGGAAAGGGACTTTGAGCTTAGATAATGGAAAATTAAAGACAAAAAATATATTGATGTTAAGGGATTAAGGCACAATTTACTAAGTGTAGGTCAACTTTGTGATCAAGGGTACAAAGTTACTTGTCATCCAAATAGATGTAAGATCAAAAAATCTAAAATAGGAAAGCTCGTTATAGGTGCCAGTAGAACTACAAAAAATCTCTACATGATAAGTGAAATTAAGGGAGAAAAGTGTTTCTTATCACAAGAGAATGAGAGTTGGTTATAGCATAGAATAATGGGTCATCTAAACTTTGACAACATAGTGAAAATAAAAAACAAATAGGTAGAGAGATTTACCCAAGATAAAAATACCACAAAGCACAATTTGTGCATAATGTCGACATCGAAAGTAAACAAGAACAAGTTTCAAATCAAAAGAATTCACTTCATATGAACCATTGATACTAGTTCACATTGATTTATGTGGTCCTACAAGGATAGAGAGTTTACAAGGTGAAAGTTACTTCATGCTATTTATAGATGATTTATCCAAAAATACTTGTGTAGCTTTCTTAAAAGAAAAGTCTAAAGCCTTTGAGAAGTTCAAGGTATTCAAAGAGTTAGTGGAGAATGAAACAGGTAAAACGATAAAGTGTCTAAGATCAGATAGAGGAGGAGAATTTACTTCAGGTGAACTCATAGAATTTTGTGAACATGAGATCAAAATAGAATACTCAACAACAAGGAATCCACAATAAAATGGAGTAGTTGAAAGGAAAAATAGATCTGTTGAGAATATGACCAGAGCTATGCTAAATGAATATAAGATTTCATATGGGTTTAGGAGAGAGGCTGTTCATACAACTGTCTATATCATCAATAGAGCTTAGGTAAGATTAAATAATCATAAAACTTCATATGAGATTTGGAAGGGAAGATCAAATACTGTGAAGTATTTCAAAATTTTTGGAAGTAAATGCTACATTAGACGAGAAGAGAAAATTTTGGGCAATTTTGAATCAAGGTGTGATGAGGGTATATTCCTTGGGTATTCTACAAAAAGCAAAGCCTATAAATGCTATAATAAGAGGACACATACAATTATGGAAAGTATAAATATGACGGTTGATGAACAAACAAGGTCAAAAGAACCAACTCCAAAAATTGTATATCAAGAAGGAGAAAGTTGCCAAGAAGAAATAGGTGAAGAATCAAAAGAAGATGAAACATAAATAACACCACCTAAGACTCCATATAGGTATGTGCAAAATAATCATCCAAGAGATCTGATTATTGGAAATACAGATGAAAGACAAACAAGGAAAAATATAATAGGAACAAGTGAACATACAAATCTTTCTTTGTTGTCTAAAATTGAGCCTAAGGATTTCAATGAGGTAAGAGAAGATAAATTTTGGGTCAAGGTAATGGTGTTGGCAATTTTGGGTACCTTGGGTACATTGCCTTTGCTCTAAGTGTAGATGTTGTCATTGATGTCAAGAAGGTCTTGAAGCAATTTGGTTTGATGTCAAAGAATGTGTTTTGATGAAGATTTCAGTTTGGACAGTGAGTTTCCAAGAAGATCAGAGTAGCCCAGTTGCAAAAGATCAAGAAAAAATACAAGTAAGAAAAAGTATGCAGGCGGCTGGAA
The DNA here is from genome assembly GCA_028583015.1 of Wollemia nobilis. Taxonomy (NCBI): domain Eukaryota; kingdom Viridiplantae; phylum Streptophyta; class Pinopsida; order Araucariales; family Araucariaceae; genus Wollemia; species Wollemia nobilis. The sequence continues at coordinate 2,331,692 of JAQPPZ010005450.1, forward strand.
AAACTGTTGCGATTTTGCGACATGTTTCAGGAGAGAGAAAGTGTTGGCAAAACTGTCATGATTTCGTGACATGTTTGAGGAGAGAGAAAGTTTGAGCAAAACTGTCATGATTTCGTGACATGTTGGCAGAGAAGGAGAGCAAGTTGGAAAGTGTCATGATTTTGTGACATGTCGCATTTTCGTGACTCAAAAAGTGCAGGAAGGTAGAAAAGGAAAAGTGTCATGATTTCGCGACATAATGCAAGGAAGGTTGTACGGACGAAAAAGTGTCACAATTTCATGACATGTTGTAGAAGAGAGAGTCCGTAGTGTGAACTGTCATGATTTCACGACAAGATTGAAGAGAGAGAAAGTGGTTCAGGAACTGTCACAATTTCGTGACATGATGCAAAGTTCCAAGTGAGGACTGTCATGTTTTCGTGACATGCTGCAGAGGTCAAGTGAGTACTGTCACGATTTTGTGACATGTTGAAAAGCTCAAAGTGAGAACTGTCATGATTTTGCGACATGCAGCAAAGGAAAGAGTTTGATATGAGAAGCGTCACAATTTCATGACAGGTTGAAGAAAAAGCGTACGGACGCAGAGAGTGTCACGATTTTGCGATAGGCAGTAGAGAAAGTGAACGAAAGCTGAAAGCATCACAATTTTGTGACAGGTTGAAGAGAAAGCTTGCATCAGCAAAAAATGTCATGATTTCACGACAGGTTGAGAAGGCAGCATTGAGTTGGAAAAAGTGTCGTGATTTTGTGACAGAAACTGGAAGCAGGTCTTCTATAGGAAAAGTGTCACAATTTCACGACAGAAGTAGAGAGGAAGGCTATGAAGACAAAAGCGTCACGATTTTGCGACATGTTCCAATTTCACGGGCATAAGGCAAAAAAGAGCTTAAGACAGCGTAAGTGTCATGATTTTGTGACATGTTCCAATTTCGCGGGTGTAAGGTAGAAAGAAGCTCAAGGCAACAGAAGTGTCATGATTTCACAACAAAAGCTGAGAAGAATGCCATGAAGACAAAAGGGTCACAATTTCACGATAGAGTTAAAGATGATGTCAGCAAAAGCAGATGTGTCATGATTTCACGACAAAATAAGAGAAGAAGGCCATGAAGATAAAAGGGTCAAAATTTCATGACAGGAGTGTAAATGACGTCAACAGAAGCAGAAAGTGTCACGATATCACGACAAAAACTAATAGGAAGCCAAAAGAAGCAAAAGTGTCACGATTTCACGATAGCAGGCAAAAGAAGGTGTACGGCTATAAAAGTGTCACGATATCGCGACATGTAGTTTTGTGAGAAAAGCTACAGAACAATAGAGGCGGTTGAAGCCGACAGAGTTAACCTTGAGCCGATGAAGTGTAGGGTTGTGCAACCGACATTGTTTTAGGGATATGCAGCCGACTAAGATCAAGAATCTAATATTGAGATTTGTTCTATAAAAGGAGGGCTATTTCGATATTGAAAGCATCGAATGTGTGTATCGAATTTGCACAAGTGTAGTATGCTATGCACAAGAGAGCGAGTCGAGTCGAATCGATCGAAGTGTGCATTTTGAAGTGCGATATTCACAGATAGAGTACCAGGGAGAAATTAGATCATCAAGAAGCAGAGTGACCGAAGGACTATGTTTTGGTGCAAATTCGAGGACCAGCTTTGAGGTGACAGAGTTGAGGATAGAGGTCTCCAGCCAGAGCAGGGAAGACAGGTGTCTTCTATGGATAGAGTTCCACTTGCTAAGGGAAGAAGAGGCAGAGGTCTTCTAGAGGATCACCAGCCAAAGCAGAGTTAGGGGAAGGTATCTCCTTTGAGCAGAGGCTCATAAACATTGTAATTGGGAAGGTTTCCCAAAGAATTTGAAATAAACTTTTAGAGAAAATTTTTGTGGATGTAGCCCAGCCATTCTGGGTGAACCACATTAAAAATGAGTCTTCTATGTGTGATGCTTTTTGTCTTGTTTAATATTGTGTTGATGCCACTGCTATTTGAATTTAAAATTATTAAATGGTTAAGTCTTATACTGTTCACCCCCCCTATCAGTATAAGTTCATGTTCTTCAATTGGTATCAGAGTAGGTCACTCCAGAAAGAGCTTAACAACTTGGAGAAGGATCTATCAGAGGAACATATAAATTTAGAAAGAAATAAAGAGTTTGAGTTCGATCTCAAAAGTGAATTCTTCTTGGCCTTGAGAAAGCTTGAGAAACTCAGGGAAGAGAATTTTGTTCTCAAGCATAAATGTCAGGAAGAAGAGATATCAAGATTAGAATTGTCTCAAAGTGTTATAGATTTCAAAATTCTAGCTGAAGAAGGGAAGAAGGTTGAACAGGTTCTAACAGAGGCTCTAAAAGGAAAGGAAGCTGATTGTGAGAAACTAGAAGAAGAAATTATGTCTCTTAGAGTGAAATTGGAACAGTTGACTCTCAGACAAAATATTTCGTGTGAAAAGAAGGATGGTATCACTATTTATGAAATAGGATATTTGAGTAAGATCAATCTTCATCCTAAAGAGTAGTGGATTCCAGTTGATCGCAAGAAGAATAATCATCCAAGGCTTCAAAACAGGTTGCACAATACCTTCCATGGCTATTGTTTTTCCTATAAGAAATTTGGTCACATAGCTATGCATTGCAATAAATCTCTGAATAGCCATAGTAAGGAAAATTTTAACTCATTTGCACCTCTTATGAATAAAAATATCATGTGTTACAAGTGCAAGAATTTTGGGCATATAGAAAGGATGTGCAGTTTGAATAGATTTAGCTTTGAGTTCACTAAAAAAAAGAATGAGATCAAATCTAAGTCAATGATAGTTCAAACTGCTTTTCATGCTCAAGACAAAGTAGAAAAATGGTATCTTGATAGTGGTTGTTCAAAAAATATGACTGGTGAAAAAGAAAAGTTTTTGGTTTTCAAAGAAACAAACAAAGGAACAGTCAGTTTTGGAGATAACAAGTCCGCAAAAATCTATGGTAAAGGGACTCTTAGTTTGGATGGGAAATCCAAAACAGAGAATGTGCTCTATGTAGAAGGCCTAAGACATAATCTTCTTAATGTGAGTCAACTTTGTGATCAAGGGCACATAGTATCTTTCTTTTCAGATAGATGTGAGATAAGTAAAGAAAAAAATGGAAAACTCATTGCTAGTGCTACAAGGACTCCAAACAATCTTTACATGCTAAGTGAGATAAAAAGGGAAAAGTGTTTTATAACTCAAGAAGATGAGAGTTGGTTATGGCATAAAATATTGGGACATTTGAGTTTTGATAATCTTGTCAGTATTAGTAACAAGGAAGCAGTAATAGACTTGCCTAAAATAAAAAGGCCCCATAACATCATTTGCTGTCCTTGTCAACATGGTAAATAGACCAGAACCAGTTTCAAATCAAAAGGGTATACTTCTTCCAAACCATTGGATCTTATTCATATTGATTTGTGTGGCCCCACCAGAACTCAGAGCATTCAGGGAGATAGCTACTTCATGTTGTTTATAGATGATTATTCTAGAATGACTTGGGTTACTTTTCTCAAAGAAAAATTTGAAGCTTTTGAAAAATTTAAAGCTTTTAAAGAAATGATTGAAAATGAGACCGACAAGAGAATCAAATGCTTAAGATCAGATAGAGGAGGAGAGTTCACTTCAAATGAATTTGTGGAATACTATGAGCAACATGAAATCAAAAGAGAATATTCAGCAGTAAGAACTCCTCAACAAAATGGAGTAGTTGAAAGGAAAAATAGAACTATTGAAAATATGGCTAGAGCTATGTTAAATGAGTCAAAACTTTTAGATGTATTTTGGAGAGAAGCAGTCAGTATAGCAATTTACATCATCACCAAGGCTCAACTCAGAGTCAATCATCATAAAACTCCCTATGAGTTGTGGAAAGGAAGACCAGCTACAGTAAAACATTTCAAAGTGTTCGAGAGTAAGTGCTTCATCAGAAGGGAAGATCAGAATTTGGGAAAATTTGATCCTAGGTGTGATGAGGGAATTTTTCTTGGATATTCCAGCAGAAGCAAGGCCTACATATGTTTCAACAAAAGAACTCATACTGTTGTAGAGAGCATAAATGTAACAGTAGATGAAAATACAGGGATAAGAGAACCAGTCAAGGAACTGAGTGATGAAATCTGTCAAGAAGAATTCGAGAGAGGCTTCGGATGAAGAAGAGGAAAGACAACAACTGCTTACCAAAACTCCTTCACGGTATGTTCAGAAACATCATCCCAAAGACTTGATCATTGGTGATCCAAATAGCAAGAAAACAAGAAGAAGAGTCATTCCTTCACATGATTCTACGAATGTTGCTTTATTGTCTCAGATTGAGCCAAAATATTTCAGTGAAGCATGTGCAGATAAATTTTGGATAAAAGCAATGGATGAAGAGCTAAATCAAATAGAGAAAAGTGAAACTTGGGATTTGGTTCCTAGACCTAAGGACAAGAATGTCATTGGCACAAAATGGATATTCAGAAATAAACTCAATGAGGATGGAAATATTGTCAGAAAAAAAGCTATGTTAGTTTGTAAAGGTTATTCTCAAGTAGAAGGTGTTGATTTCGAGGAGACGTTTGCGCCTGTTGCTCGTCTTGAAGCTATCAGAATGTTTTTGGCCCTTTTTAGTTTGAAATCCTTCAAGGTATTTCAAATGGATGTAAATTCAGCCTTTCTAAATGGGGTGTTGGATGAAGAAGTCTACATAGAACAACCAGAAGGAGTGTCTCTCTCAGAACAGCCAGACTATGTATGTAAACTGAAAAAGGCCTTGTACGGGTTAAAGCAAGCACCCAGGGCTTGGTACTCAAGACTTGACGGGTATCTTCATAAACAAGGTTTCAAGAAAGGCGTGGTAGATAACAACTTGTATATTAAGAATGAAGGTGATGATATGTTGATCATAGTTGTCTATGTTGATGATATTATTTTTGGGGGAAATAATACTTAGATGTGAAAAGTTTTTGCCAACACCATGCAGAAGGAATTCGAAATGTCTATGATTGGAGAGTTGTCATTCTTTTTAGGGCTTCAGATTGCATAATCAAAAGATGGTATATTTCTCTCTTAGGAAAATTATATCAAAGAAATGTTGAAGAAATTCGGGATGATGGACAACAAACCTGTGTGTACTCCTATGATTACATGATGCAATCTGAGTAAAGATGATGAATCTCCAGCGGCAAATCAGAAGTTGTACAGATCTATGATTGGCAGTTTACTATACAGTATAGCTACCAGACCAGATATCATGTAGGCCATTAGATTAGTTGCAAGATTTCAGGCAGCTCCAAAAGAATCTCATGTTATAGCAGTCAAAAGGATATTCAGATATTTGAAGGGCACTATGGAATTTGGGCTTTGGTATCCCAAAGGTGATGATTTCACCCTCATAGCCTATACAGATGCAGATTGGGCAGACAGTATTGATGATAGGAAAAACACTAGTGGTGGAGCATTATTTCTGGGAAAGAGTCTGGTTTCTTGGTTAAGTAAGAAACAACCTTTAGTTTCCTTATCTACAGCGAAGCTTAATACATAGCAGACAGTGGTTGGGTGCACACGAGTTTTATGGATGAAAACCACCTTGGAGGATTTCAAAGTCAAGCATGAACAACCCATCTCCATTCTTTGTGATAATACAAGTGCCATAAGTATTTCTAAAAATTCGGTAATGCACTCAAGGATGAAGCACATTTCCATCAAATATCATTTTCTAAGGGAGAAAGTGCAAGAGAAGCAGGTCAAGCTAGAGTATGTGCCTACTAAAGAGCAGATTGCAGATATCTTCACCAAACCTCTTCCAAGAGATACGTTTGAGTATCTAAGGGAGAAATTGGGAGTTGTACTCTCACCTCAGAATTAATCACCTCATCAGGAGGTGGGGAAAGGACCAAGCCAAGAGGCTAGTCCCAAAGGTGGCCCTTTTCCATTAATGACAAAGGGGGAGAGATATGAGTAAGGGGGAGAGCTTCATAGTGAAGAAGAGAGCTTCAAGTCAGGGGGAGAAAAAACTTCAAAGGCAGATTTCTCAGTTGTTGGATCAGTTGGTTTCATTTTTGGCTCTTGACTAGTTTTTTCAGTTAAGGTTTGCCATCAATGACAAAGGGGGATATTGTTGGCAATTTTGGGTACCTTGGGTACATTGCCTTTGCTCTAAGTGTAGATGTTGTCATTGATGTCAAGAAGGTCTTGAAGCAATTTTGTTTGATGTCAAAGAATGTGTTTTGATGAAGATTTTAGTTTAGATAGTGAGTTTCCAAGAAGATCAGAGTAGCCTAGTTGCAAAAGATCAAGAAAAAGACAAGTAAGAAAAAGTATGCAGGCGGCTAGAAAAATTGTTGCGATTTCATGACATGTTTTAGGAGAGAGAAAGTGCTAGCAAAACTATCACGATTTCATGACATGTTTGAGGAGAGAGAAAGTTTGAGCAAAACTATTGTGATTTCGCGACATGTTGGCAGAGAAGGAGAGCAAGTTGGAAAGTGTCACGATTTTGCGACATGTCGCATTTTCATGACTCGAAAAGTGCAAGAAGGCAGAAAAGGAAAAGTGTCACGATTTCGTGACATAATGCAAGGAAGGTTGTATGGACAAAAAAGTGTCACGATTTCATGACATGTTGTAGAAGAGAGAGTCCACAATGTGAACTGTCACGATTTTGCAACAAGGTTGAAGAGAGAGAAAGTGGTTCAGGAACTATCGTGATTTCGTGACATGATGCAAAGTTCCAAGTGAGGATTGTCACATTTTCGCGACATGCTGCAGAGGTCAAGTGAGGACTGTCACGATTTTGTGACATGCTGAAAAGCTCAAAGTGAGAACTGTCACGATTTCGTGACATGCAGCAAAGGAAAGAGTTTGATATGAGAAGCGTCGCGATTTCGTGACAGGCTGAAGAAAAAGCATACAGATGCAGAGAGTGTCGCAATTTCGTGACAGGCAGTAGAGAAAGTGAACAGAAGCTGAAAGTGTCACGATTTCATGATAGGTTGAAGAGAAAGCTTGCATCAACAAAAAATGTCATGATTTTGCGACAGGTTGAGAAGGCAGCATTGAGTTGGAAAAAGTGTCACAATTTCACGACAAAAACTGAAAGCAGGTCTTCTATAGGAAACGTGTCATGATTTCATGACAGAAGCAGAGAGGAAGGCTATGAAGACAAAAGCGTCGTGATTTTGTGACATGTTCCAGTTTCACGGGCATAAGGCAGAAAAGAGCTTAAGACAACGTAAGTGTCGTGATTTCGTGACATGTTCCAATTTCGTAGGTGTAAGGTAGAAAGAAGCTCAAGGCAGCAGAAGTGTCATGATTTCATGACAAAAGCTGAGAAGAAGGCCATGAAGACAAAAGGGTCATGATTTCACGACAAAGTTAAAGATGACATCAACAAAAGCAGATGTGTCACGATTTTGTGACAAAAGAAGAGAAGAAGGCCATGAAGATAGAAGGGTCACGATTTTACGATAGGAGTGTAGATGACGTCAGCAGAAGAAAAAAGTGTCGTGATATCATGACAAAAACTAATAGGAAGCCAAAAAAAGCAAAAGTGTCACGATTTCACGACAGCAGGCAAAGGAAGGTGTACGGTTGTAAAAGTGTCGTGATATCGTGACATGTTGTAGTTTCACGAGAAAAGCTATAGAACAACAGAGGCGATTGAAGCCAACAGAGTTAACCTTGAGCCAATGAAGTGTAGGGTTGTGCAGCCAACATTGTTTTAGGGATATGCAGCCAACTAAGATCAAGAATCTAATCTTGAGATTTGTTCTATAAAATGAGGGCTGTTTCGAGATTGAAAGCATCGAATGTGTGTATCGAATTTGTGCAAGTGTAGTCTGCTGTGTGCAAGAGAGCGAGTCGAGTCGAATCGATCAAAGTGTGCATTTTGAAGTGCGATATTCGTAGATAGAGTACCAGGGAGAAATTCGATCGTCGAGAAGCAGAGTGACCGAAGGACTATGTTTTGGTGCAAATTCGAGGACCAGCTTTGAGGTGACAAAGTTGAGGATAGAGGTCTCTAGCCAGAGCAGGGAAGATAGGTGTCTTCTGTGGATAGAGTTCCACTTGCTAAGGGCAAAAGAGGCAGAGGTCTTATAGAGGATCACCAGCCAGAGCAGAGTTAGGGGAAGGTATCTCCTTTGAGCAGAGGCTCATAAACATTGTAATTGGGAAGGTTTCCCAAAGAATTTGAAATAAAATTTTAGAGAAAAGTTTTGTGGACGTAGCCCAGCCATTCGGGTGAACCACGTTAAAAATGAGTCTTCTATGTGTGATGCTTTCTGTCTTGTTTAATATTGTGTTGATGCCACTGCTATCCGAATTTAAAATTATTAAATGGTTAAGTCTTATACTGTTCACCCCCCCTCTCAGTATAAGTTCATGTTCTTCAAATGGATGAGGAATTTGAACAAATAGAAAAAAGTGAGACTTGGGAAATTTTCCCATGACAAAAAGACAAGAATACAATTGGTACTAAATGGATTTTTACAAATAAGTTAAATGAAGATGGTCAGGTAGTCAAAAATAAAGCAAGATTGGTATGCAAAGGTTATGCACAGGTTGAAGGGATTGATTTTTATGAAACATTTGCTCCTGTTGCAAGACTTGAGTCCATAGGGATGTTTTTAGCTTTCTAAAGTTTAAAAAAATTCAAAGTATATCAAATGGATGTAAAATCAACTTTTCTCAATGGCATCTTAGAATAAGAGGTCTAAATTAAGCAACCTGAGGGGTTCAACCTAAATGATAAGTCAGATTATGTATGTATATTAAATAAGGCTATTTATGGACTAAAGCAAGCTCCTAGATCTTGGTATTGAAGGTTAGATAAGTATATTCAGGAAAATAGAATTTTAGAAAATGAATAGTTGACATCAATTTATACATAAAAAATTAAGGAAATGACTTATTAATTATGGTTGTTTATGTGGATGATATCATTTTTGGAGGCAATAATGATAAGATGTGTCAAAAATTTGCAAAGAGCATGCAAAATGAATTTGAGATGTCAATGCTTTGTGAGTTGTCCTTCTTTCTTGGACTACAAACTTCACAATCAAATAAGGGTGTATTTCTCTCACAAACTAAGTATATAGAAGAAATGCTGAAGAAATTCAAATTAGAAGATTTCAAACCAGTAAGTACCCCCATGGTTACAAGATGCAAGTTGAGTAAATATTATGAATGAGGCAAATCAAACATTGTATAGATCTATGATTGGTAGCTTACTATATGTCACAACTACAAGACCATATATAATGCAGGTAGTAGGACTAGTGGCAAGATTTCAAGAAGCACCAAAGGAAACACATGTACTAGTAGTAAAGAGAATTCTCAGATATTTAAAAGGAACTATGGACTTTGGACTCTAGTATCCCATAAGTGATAATTTTACTCTCATAGCATACACAGATGCAGATTGGAAAGGTAGTATTGATGATAGAAAAGCATAAGTGGAGGAGCATTATTTCTTGGAGATTGTTTAGTCTCCTAGATAAGCAATAAACAAGCATCAATATCCTTATCCATAGTAGAGGTAAAGTACATTGCAGTGGTTTCTTGTTGTACACAAGTGTTATGAATAAAACTTTAAATGACTTCAAGATAGAGCATGATCATCCCATATCCATACTATGTGATAATACAAGCACCATAAAAAATTCAAAGAATCTAGTGATGCACTCAAGGACTAAGCACATTCCGATAAAATATCATTTTTGAGAGAACAGGTGATGGATAAGCAATTCAAATTGGAATATGTTACTACAAAGGAATAGATTGCAGACATTTTCACTAAGCCACTTCCAAAGGAAACTTTTGAGTATCTTAGAAGGAAATTGGGAGTAGTCTTACTCCCACCCCAAAATTAATCACCTCAAAGAGAGGAGGTGGGGAGGGGGCTGAGCTAAGAGTCTTATCTTTAGACCCAAAGGATTCCATTTGCCATTGATGTCAAAGGGGGAGAGCATTCAGTCAGGGGGGGCATATTTGGAATCTAGTGGTTGGAAAAAGATTTTTTTAGAAAGGGTTGCCATCAATGACAAAGGGGGAGATTGTTGGAAATTTTGAGTATATTGTTGTTATTGATGTTAAAGGATTGACATCATAAGTTGATGACATTGGCTATCATTTATATCAAGGAAAATAAAGGTTTAATGTCTTTACCATGGTGGTACTTGCAAAATAAAAAGGAAGATGTTTTATGGTGGCAAAGTCTTTATCCAAAGAAAAGACCCAAAGGAGAAAAAGTAATTATAATATTCAAATATATGAAGATTTAAAATATTATAATAATTAAAAATTAAATGAGTAAAAGGGCCCAAAGGTAAAAATATAAGTTATAATATTTAAATCTACTTTAGATTTAATTATTATAATAATTTAAAGGTATAGTGTGGGCACCAATGTTGCAAAATTAAATACTCCTCCAAGCGTCGATGTCAAAAATGTGAAAGGGCTGTATATATAAAACATAAATATTATTGCAAAGTAAGGTTGTAATGTTGATTAATGCATGTGTGAAATTCATGAAATTCATATGTGCTTCATTCGTGGTTACGTGGGATAAAGGACAAAGGAGCAACGCCTTTCGAGATCAAATTCATGGATAAGGCATAGTGATAGCGAAATAGAATCCCATCTAGGCAACTTGCCCAGATGATAGATCCTTTGGCAATAATATGTAGCAGTAGGGAGGTCTCGAGTTCAAGACACGACGGAGGAAGAGAGTTAAGGGTTGTTGTTGAAAAAGGTTTTTGTGTCGGAGATAGGGAATAAAGTAGAGCACATGCAAGTTTAGTTTCATGTGGGAAGCTAGCCTATGGGGTGGCCTAGATGAAGCTAGGGCATGGGCTAGCAAGTGATGCAATTTTGAATTGTGGTGGTGACAGTAAGGTGGAAATAATTTTTGGTGAAAGAATATTTGCTAAGGCTAAGGTATACACTTGCTTAGGGAGTCATAAGGTGATTGTTTTATTTTTGGTGTTTGGATTAAAAGGACAGCATGGAGTTATTATTTTTGTTGGATTAAAATGGAATAGTGTGGAGTTTTTCTAAGTGCTATGTGTGGTGTATTAAATAAATAATGTTATGGTCTTGTTGAAGAATTAAGGTGCATTGCAATATTTTATTTTAAGTAGGAGGTATAAGGTGTATAAAGAAATTTCATGTGTGTAAATGTGTTTTTATTGGGTTGAATATTATTTTGTGAGATTAGAAGTAATAAGATGTAATAAGTTGCTTGATATTTTATTATAACCCTTGCATGATGAAAGGAAAACATGGAAGGCTTTGTTGGGTATTAATGTTTTGTTTTTGAGAACAAAAGAAGAGTGATTAAACATAAATTTCAGATTTCATTGAGCATATATTTTTGAGAAGAAAGTTCATATGGATGTTTTGAGAAAGTATCTTGCAATCTAACCCTTGAAGTGGCACTAGAAAAATCAGTTATTTGTGAGACATGTTTTTGAAGATATATCTCCATAAGAGCAAATTAAGAGGTATAGGCACATCATTCATTTTTTAAAGTGTTTTGTTGAAGTGAATGTTTTGGAACATAAGGTGGAGATAAAAGGGTTGTCTGGTGTGTATTGTTGGAAACATTTGAGTAAGAATTTGTGCTTCATTGTTGAATGGTTTTTGAAAACATTTGGGATAGTGTTTGAGAATAATTTGTGATTCTATTGTTAAATATTTTGAGATATTTTGTGCTAGATATTGTAAACTACTTGTGCCAGGTTTGAAGACAAGTTTTTGCATATTTGTGAAACCTTTTTGAGCAAGTGTAGTGAGCATATTGGATCAGTGTTGTGAGCAGATTGGATCAATGTTGTGAGCAGATTGGATCAAATTTATGAGAAAATTTTATCAAAGTTGAGTAGAGTAGAGGGGATAGAGTTATCCTATGGAGAGAGATCCACAAACCAGAGTAGAGGGGATAGAGTTCTCCTATGGAAAGAGATCCATAAAATAGAGTAGTAGGGACACAGGCCTCCTGTGGATAAAGATCCACAAACCTGAGCATAGGGGATTAGTGTCTCCTTTGATTAGAGGTACATATAAATTATAATAGGGATTTGATTCCCAAATATTCATTGAGAAAAAATTATAAGGAATAATTTCTTCGTGGACGTAACCCACACTGGGTGAACCACATTAAATTATGTCTCTCATGTGTGTGATGATGTGTGCATTGTTTATTGCTTTGATATTATTGTTGTTATAATTTGGATTGAAAAGTAAAATGTTTTATCTTATATTGTTCACCCCTTCCCCCTCTCAATATAATATTATGTTCCCCAGTTACCTCAACCATCAAGGTGTGACTGGTAAAGATTCTAGGGTTTTGTTCAAGATGTTGAGAAAACAAATCCTAGATTAATGTAAGGTCCAATGGGTCCAATATTCTAAAAATTGTGCCACTTAGAAAGATGTTGAGGAAATAAAAAAATGAACCCTAGATCAATGTAAGGTTGTGTAGACATCAAATCCTAACCATTTATCAGCATCAAATCATAGCCATCCATAATTAGTTATATATATATAAATATAAATATTTTATATATTTATATTATATATTCATATATATATGAATAAATATGGTCCATTCATAAAAAATCCATCCTAGTATGCCATGTGGTAATCCTTGCCACTCATTAATCACAATCTGTGTCACTTACCAAGTTGCAATCTCATCCACTCATCATGTTTTAATCCTAGCCACTCGTTGGCATTGTTACAACCCTAACATGAATGAGGGAAATCATAAAATATTACACTTTTTGTGAATAAGGGTCAAAAAAACTTGTAAAGAGATATCATTCACATTTTTGTACAAACCCTAGCTATCATTGCCATCGTTAACTCATTGTAATCCTTGCTAATCAGATGTAAACTTTTTTGAGCATTCACCACAGTCTATAGATGCCTCAAGACATCTCTTGAATGCTATAGGGTATCTTTTGAATGCTACAAAGCATCTATCAGATATTGCACCACATACAACCAGCCCTTGAATGTTGCTGAGTGTCTACGCAATCATAGTTTGAGCTCCAACCTCATAGATCATAGATTAGGTATTTTGACAAGGCATTTGTTGTTATTATTTAATTTTTATTTTTCTTGTATTCTATTTTATATTCTGCAAACATTTAGTTAGGGTTAGTAGATTTATCTATTATACTAAAGAGGGCCTCACATAGTGGAGCCCTCATATGTGCTATTGATCCTCTTGTATGTTTAGTTGTATGTAGGTGCAGGAAATACTTTTATTGATAGTTGTTGTAGCTTGGAGTGGCTCATAAGGATATTCAAGAAGCCCACTCAACCTTTTTTTGGAGCAAAGAATATTGGAGAACACCATAGTTGTTTGGTCAAGCAAGAGGGTTTTACCCCTTCTATAATCATTGTATCAAAATAAGCAATATTTTATAATTATCATGATTCAAGGCATATTGATGTATAAAAGTGGAGATTAGGGATCCCTAATCCAATAATATATGAGATCATTATTTTTGTGTGCACACTACTTGTTTTGATTTATTGTTATTTTTGGTGTTGATATTTTTCTGTTCATAAAATGGTGATCATGGTGGGACCCCCAAAAGGTTTTGTATTTTGATTTGCCTTGTTATATCCTGATTCACTGATCTATATTTTTTATTTGTTGCAATTTTTTAGAGCTTGATCATACAAAAATCACAGATTGAAACTTAGGGTTTCTAGAGATTGAAAGGTTTATTCTGTGATTGCGTAGATGTTGAGATGTATTTGGGGGTATAATTAGATGCTTCACTGCATCTAGGAGACAACTCATCATGTTTGAGAGATATAACATTGTATCTAGGAGATTCGACACCGCATCCATGAAGATGAGGAAGGGAAATGTAAGGCTTTTGGGTAAGTTATTTTTCTAAAACCTTAGGTAATTGTTTTTTCTTTTTAAAATGAAAATATAAGGAAATTTTCATCTTTTTTGGGTTTTAAAAAGCAATACATTAACCATTTGTAGGCATCTCAGGCATATTAGGCATTTAAAAATAAAAATAAAAAATAAAAGGTTCATTTTAGAATATTGATTTATTAAAAAAAAGTCATATAGACTGCATTTAAGGATAAAATTGCATTTGCATAAACATTTTAGGATTGCATTAATATTTCAAATTCATTTTATTTTATTTATGGATCTGTATATAAAAATATTCTAAGGTTTATTTGGAATTCATTTACTACATTTGGCTTAGGTTGTCTATTGTTTATGGTATTCTATTTTCTATTGTGTGTACCTTGTATGTTTTATTTTTACTTACACTTTAGGCAATAAACATGAAATGCATAGTATCTGCATTATAGGATAGTTTTATTTGCACTTTAATATTCAAAATCCTACAAAATAGAAACTTAAAAGGAATATCACACACTACACGATTCACATTAAACATCTACGAGTTGGATTTCATCATCAATCGTTGATCGAGACTAGTGATGGTGGGCTTCATATCCATATGTTGGCTCACCCCCTAGACACCATTATAGCCCTAAGTGAGCGGATTCCAGATGATCAGGAGATCAATTAAAAAAGTCATCTACAGGAAGTGTGGAAGGAGCTCTAGATAAAATTCTCACTTTGGAGCAATCAACACTTGTCGAAATAGAGCATGGAGGAAAACTGACTTAACTTCCATCATTTAATGAGTGGTCAACACCCACTTAATAAAATGGGTTGGTTTTAAATAACCAACACCCATTTAATAAAATGGGTTGGTTTTAAATAACCAACACCCATTTAATAAAATGGGTTGGTTTTAAATAACCAACACCCATTTAATAAAATGGGTTGGTTTTAAATAACCAACACCCATTTAATAAAATGAGGTTGCAAGCATTTAAGAAAAGGGGGCTACACACATTTAATGAAAATGACTTTCTTTTGCACAACACTTAGTGGTAAATTGTTGCACAACACTTAGTGGAAAATGGTTGCACAACATTGGGTGGTAGTTTAGTTTTTACACAACATAGTGTGGTAGAGTTTTCAGAATATAAATTCTTGCAGAACACATGGTGATGACTTGATTGCTAGATCTGTAGTGGAAGAACAGAAAGAGAAGAAAAGACATCAGAGTAGGGGGAGCAGAGTTGGAGAATGGAAGATTGCAATCTAATACCATAGTAAGGATTGTAATCGAATTATTATTTCCAATAAAAATTTGTAGAAATCTCTTTGATCGTGGTTTTACCCATTTTGGGGTTTCCACGTAAATTTGGTGTTTCTCTTTAAACTATGTGTATGTTTTTTTTAATCTGAGATTATTGCTATTATTTACCTTAATTGTGGGAATTACTAGATTAATACTAACACATAGAAAGAGTTGATCTCTTTGAAAATAACCAGACAACACACCAATGCTTGTATTCATGTTGTGAATTTACGAAGTGATTTCTGGTTCAAGTTTTAGAGATCCTCAACCACAAATTAAGCATAAGGATTAAGCAAGATCCATAGATCTGTATGTAGAGGTGAATCCATAATGTGGCACTTTATAGATCAAGTTTGGTATCAGAGCTGATTTTCCTGAAGAACTATGTATGCAAGGTAGAAGATCTCAAGGAAAGGACTTAGCCCCATACAACCCAGATATTGGGAGAAGAAGGATCAGATCTATGAAAATGGTAGATCAATCAGAACCTAACTCTCCAACAATGTCCAACAAGGAATTTCAAAGAAGATTTCTTGAAATGGAAAACACTCTCCAAAGCTTGATGGAGTTGGTGCTTTCTCAAGAAGAAAGGAAATCAAGGAAGGAAAAGAAGAAATTAGATTCAGAATCTGAGATTGAGTTTGGTGCTTCCAATGGTGAGAAAATGGAGGTTGAAGAATCCCACTCCAAACAACCTGAGAATATCTCATCACAACCCTTGATTGCAGATCCATTCAAAATGGAGGTCAAAATTGATATTCCAACCTATGAAGGGGAGTTAGATCCTAAAAAATTAGATGGATGGCTGAAGAAATTGGAGGTTTACTTTAGTACTAAGTCTTATACAGAGGTACAATAGATCAACTTTGCTAGATTGAAATTGGGTGGCCATGCTCTCACATGGTGGGAGGCATACTCAGCTGGATTGGCAAGAAATCAACAACCAACTGTGGAAACATGGGCAGAATTTGTGAAGGCTATAAGAGCTCAGTTTTATCCTATTGGCTATCAAGAGAATATGGAGGAGAGATGGTTGTTTCTAAGATAGAGGTAGGGCCAAACAGTCCAAGAATACACCACAAAATTTAGAAAATAAGTTATGTTAATGGGTGTTAATCTTCGCGATCCTCAAATATTTAAGAAATATAAGTGTGGTTTGTCTTATCAGATCAGGATAGAACTGGCATTATTTGATGCCAAGGACATTGATGAGGTATGCATTAAAGCCACATACCTAGAAATGAGGGTCAGAAAGCCAATAAAAGATAATAAGGCATTAACTTCATCTTTACTCTCCAAGCCTGCAGAGAAAACCAAGGGTTCCAATAATAAAGGCAAGAAGAAATCAAGGGCTACAACCACCAAATCACAAAAGGGTGAAAAATATTGCAAGGAGTGTAATGTTGACACTCATTCAAGTGAGGATTGTTGGAAGCTACACCCTGAAAAGAGGCCAAAATGGTGGAACAAGGGAAAGAAGAAATCTGCCAATTCTGCTAAAAAGGTTGAGCAGGAGGAAGAAGGGTGTTTTGAGGAAGAGGATGAAGGAAAGGTAGTGTGTGCTACCAGAATTAAGCCTTTAAGGTAGGAGCAGACCTCTAAGAAGGAGGAACAAGCTTCAGAGGCCAAGAAAGAGGAATTATTTTGGGTCTACATACAAGTGCAGAGGATGAAAGTTACAGCATTGTTTGACAATGGATCCCAATGAAATTTAATTTCTGAGGATCTAGTGAAGTAGTTGGGATTGAAGAATATGGATCATCCACAACCATATCCATTGGGATGGGTGTAGAAGGACATGGAGCTACAGGTAACCAAGCAATGTACTTTACAATTTTCTATTAAAAATAAATTTCATGATGTAATTACTTGTGATGTAGTACCTCTTGATATTTGCCAAGTAATTTTTGGTAGCCCATATTTATGGGAAAGAGATGCTTTGTTTAAGTGGAGGTGCAATTTTTGGGAGTTGAAGAAAGGTGGAATCACCTATGTGATTAATCCCAGCAAGTTGGAAAATAAATTTTAGCTTGTGACAATGCAACAGGCCAAGCATTTGGTGAATGTAAGCAAGAGATTCATGTTATTGATGATAAGAGATGCAAATAGTAATGTGCAGTTCAGTAAGGAGGTGGAAGCAACCAACTGTACTCCCCAACAAAAGAAGGAATTTGAGCCTTTTTCTTTTGAAGAGTACAAGGGGCAGTATGAAGAAGATGTTGAACTTGGGAAGAAGTACAAGGAGTTGAAAAATGGAGTGCAAGGCAAATCCAATAAGGTTTTTCATTTGGAAAATGACTTGTTGTTCAAAGAGGGAAAAATTTGTGTGCCCAAGGGAGATAAATGCTTACAGCTGATAAGGGAAGCTCACACATCACTAGTTGTTGGTCATTTTAGTGTGCACAAAATAGTAGCTAACTTGCAATGATATGTCTACTGGTCCAATATGTAGAATGATGTGTCTAATTTTATCTATGGATGTGAAAATTGTAGCTCAAGCAAACCCAACAACCACAAAGGTAAAATGCTAAGCAAGGCAAAATGGATCTCCAAGAAGCAAGTGGAGAAACAATATTCCCATCTAAATAAAGATGATTTTGAGGGACCAAAATCCTCCAATGGGGGAGGTCTTGATCAGGAGATCAATTAAAAAAGTCATCTACAGGAAGTGTGGAAGGAGCTCCGGATAAAATTCTCACTTCGAAGCAATCAACACTTGTCAAAATAGAGCATGGAGGAAAATTGGCTTAACTTCCATCATTTAATGAGTGGTCAACACCCACTTAATAAAATGGGTTGGTTTTAAATAACCAACACCCATTTAATAAAATGGGTTGGTTTTAAATAACCAACACCCATTTAATAAAATGGGTTGGTTTTAAATAACCAACACCCATTTAATAAAAGGTTGCAAGCATTTAAGAAAAGGGGGCTACACACATTTAATGAAAATGACTTTATTTTGCACAACACTTAGTGGTAAATTGTTGCACAACACTTAGTGGAAAATGGTTGCACAACACTGGGTGGCAGTTTAGTTTTTACACAACACAGTGTGGCAGAGTTTTCAGAACAAAAATTCTTGCAGAACACATGGTGACGACTTGATTGCCAGATCTGCAGTGGAAGAACATAAAGAGAAGAAAAGACATCAGAGTAGGGGGAGTAGAGTTGGAGAATGGAATATTGCAATCTAATACCATAATAAGGATTGTAATCGAATTATTATTTCCAATAAAAATCTGTAGAAATCTCTTTGATCGTGGTTTTACCCATTTTGGGGTTTCCACGTAAATTTGGTGTTTCTCTTTAAACTATGTGTATGTTTTTTTTGAATCTGAGATTATTGCTATTATTTACCTTAATTATGGGAATTACCAGATTAATACTAACACATAGAAAGAGTTGATCTCTTTGAAAATAACCAGACAACACACCAATGCTTGTATTCACGTTGTGAATTTATGAAGTGGTTTTTGGTTCAAGTTTTAGAGATCCTCAACCACAAATTAAGCATAAGGATTAAGCAAGATCCATAGATCTGTATGTAGAGGTGAATCCACAGTGTGGCACTTTATAGATCATTTCATCATTGAAAAATCCCCTATTTTTGGGTGCACCCAAAGTAGGAAGGATTAGCAAATCCCTTTTACCTCAAGGTTCAATAATAAGTGGAATGCAACTATTATTATTATCTAAGCATGCTCGAGTGTGAAGCAAAATCCCAACTAGGAAAGTAGCAAGACTCAGATAGTGTGGCCTTCCTCAGGGGGTAATTTTGATTCCTTAGGTTTACCTTGAGCCAATCAACCCTTAGGAAGCCATTATTAGTCGTTTGTGTTTCATCCTTTATAAGAAAGGTGGATTCAAATACACCTTATTAGTTATATTTTATCATTCAACTTGCATAGTTTTTCTAGGTTTAGGCTGTTACATAAAAACATGCAAAAAAAAAAAAAAATCAACAAAAAAAGAATTTTTTTTTTGTAAAGCCATAGGAAACACTTGTTTTTATAAGTGATTTGTGTGGTTTCATTACCTTTTGTATTTTCACACATGCACCAACTTATATATAGCTTATGGTATCAATGCTTAACCAAGCCAGAGCTATGATTCAAGTACCCACCAACCAACCATCTTCCATGAAAAATTCCATTCATGTCCCAACCACTTCCGTGGCTAACCCAACCAACATGCTATAAATAATGCATTTTGACCCATCCATTGGACCCTCGCATATAGAATATACTTCAAATATGATGTAGAGTGTAATACATACCACCATTCTAAAAATTGAAGCATCCACACCAACCAACCATCACATAACTTACATAGACTCTGACACGATTATAGCCTATTTGAGACCAACCAATCTAGTTTTGGAACCTCTCAAAATTCCACCTTGATTTATTCCTATGTTTTAGTAGGAACCCTCACACTCATACCAAGTCATCACCAACCCTCTCTTTGAGGCCACATCCACACCTCCATATCTTCCATATTCATTTAGCCAATGCACTTCTATCCTAACCAATTATACCACCATCCATTCCAACCCACTCTACGAAGCACAAGCTAATGCTACTTTGTATATGCCATCAACTATTCTATTCACATCATATGGGTTTGTTGATTCAACCCAACATTACATCCCTCATTTTATTGTGATTCCCTTTACAAATTACCCTCCATTAACCTCAACTCATACCATTAACACTCATAACACATCAACTTATGCCTACCATACAACTGTTCAACCTGCATTTGCAACTACTATACAACAAGCATGGAAACACTTAAACCAATTACTTATTGGTAATGCCAATGCCCAACCTTTATTGCAATAATATTTGTAGGTGGTGGATTTCAACCATCCACCCATCTCCACCTAGAATATATTTTTCACCCCTGATAAATCTTGGGTATCATGACCACCAATGGTCACGATACCTACACATACATTCCACCACATCAATACCATCACCACAAGTTAAAACACTCAAATTCCCCAAAATCCACTTCCACCCCATGACCATCACCCATTCCATAACCAATTCCAACAAATCATCCAACATCATCACATACCCACCAACATCAACCCATTAGCCAATCAAAACCTCATTTCATCTCAATAGTTCATCACCCAACACACACCACCCACATATACTCATCACACAAACCAAGGCTTCCAAACACCAATGGAAGATCCTAAAATTTAGTCTATGCAAAAACAATTTGATAGCTTAATTTTAGACACATCGGGTATGGCATATTAGAAACCCACATTGAGATAGCTGGTCAATCATCCCATTCATCCTTTGGTACCATCACCACCATATCCTGTAGATTTTACGCTACCAAATTTTGATAAATTTAAAGGGGTTGAGGACCCTAGAGAGCACATAAGTGCATTCATCTACTCATATTTCAAAATTCAAGAGAATTATGCCCTAATGCTCCACACATTTCCTCAGACACTTGGGGGGATGCCTTAGAATGGTACAACCATCTACCACATCATAGCATATATACATTTGAATAGTTGGTAGACAAATTATTAGAAAGGTTCTCCCTCAATGTTAAGAAGAAAACTATGTTAACCGACTTATATAATTTATGACAATTTGAAGAAGAGTCGGTTTATGATTTTAGAAACCATTGGAGGGTAGTCATTACCAAATTTCCATTCTCCCTCCCAATGGAATAACTAACATGAATGTTCACAAGGAGTTGTCTAAAACCTATCTCCTTGTTACTTCAACTACAACAATATAGAACATTTGAGGAGACTCTCACCCAAGCCTGGGTTATTGAAGAAATCAAGATCTAGGAGGGTGAGATTAAGACTAAGAAAAAAAATGGTAA
This sequence comes from Wollemia nobilis, assembly GCA_028583015.1. NCBI lineage: Eukaryota > Viridiplantae > Streptophyta > Pinopsida > Araucariales > Araucariaceae > Wollemia > Wollemia nobilis. The sequence continues at coordinate 2,352,753 of JAQPPZ010005450.1, forward strand.
AACAAGGGCCAAAATAAAGGAAATTATAATGGCCAACCCAAATCTGGACAATTCAACCAAGTGGTCTTAAGTCAACCAACAATGACTCAACAATATCAAACCCATCATCAACAACCATCATCACAACAACAACCACAACAAATTTCATATCAATCAGTTCCCCCCACAACAATTACAAAACTTAGTGCCAACTGTAGAAAATAATCAACGCTAACAATCCGCTAGACAAACTCATAATTATACACCTTTGCTCGAATCATATGCATTCATATTCTGAAGGTTGTATGATACACATGCCATTACCTTACTAGAAGTTAAACTAGAAAATCTAACTAAATGAGGCAAGGGCTTTAGGGAGCACTTGTTCTACCCATTTCATTAGTAGAAATGCCATGACATCAACAATTGCTTTACATTTAAGGATATTGTGCAAGACTTGGTAGACCTAGGGGCCATTAAGGTGGATAACCCCTTGGTGCAACAAAACCAAAATATTGGTATTTACCAAACACCTCTTCCTCATCATGAGGAAACACAACAAGAAATGGGGGAATCAACTACCATAACTCCTCCTAACCAAGTTAATAATATTCAACAATACTAAGGTTTTATGGGGGCTATCCATGTGGTAACCCAAGGTCAAAGAAGCACAAACCACCAAGAACAGTTGGATGAACAACCTCAAGTGACACAATTCCCTATGGCATCACCAACAAATGTGTGTCCATAACTGAATTCTATCAATCCGTCTCAACCCATTCATCTTCCAAGTCGTCCACCTCAACCTATCCACCTTCCAAGTCACCCACAAAGACCAATCATTACATTGAGAAACTAGTTGACCAATAGCCTAAAAATAGCTTCAACAAAATTATCAATTTATGAGCTCATACAATAATCTCCACCACATCGTGAGGCATTAATGGAGATCTTGAATCCATTGAAATCCAAACTAAGGATTCTAATGCCTTCAACAATTTCGTGGGGAGTATTCAAACATGCATGGAGCCTTCGATCGTGTTATATGATTTTGAAATATAACAATATCATTAGAATCATCGGATCCTCCATTGCATTTCATGGCTCAGGTTGATCAACATCCCTTCAAATGGGTACTAATTGATACCGAATCATCAATCAACATCATCACCACATCAACACTCCATCACCTCAATATTCCATCCTCTTATATCACCAAATCCACCTTCATATTGCAGGCATTTAACGATGCATTATGCTCTACAGTTGGTACTATTATCTTACCCATAAAATTGGGGGTCAAGATATTACATATAATATTTCATATCCTAGAGGGGCCCATGGACTATAATGTACTCCTTGGGCACCCCTGGATTAGGGAGATGAAATGTGTTCACTCAATGTTACATCAATGTTTAAAATATGTCCATGAGGGAAAAATACATTGCATACCAATAGACATTGAACCATTCAAGTACTGCAACTTCACTTCAAATCCCTACAATCCATCATTACCATCCACCCATCTATCCTTAATTCCATCATCCATACAATCCACTCCATAACAAAATCATTCATCCAAAGCACCCATTCTAGAAGAACTCTCCATCACCAATCCTAATTAGGTTTCCACCTCTACATATGGTCATATTGTCTCCACCCCCAACCTTCATCTCAATCAATACCATGTACATGTGGTCAGGCACAATCCTCCACATCACCTGTCATTAGTCATTCATCACCATCCACTCAATCAATTCCACAAGCACCTACCATTGCCTCATCCAAGCTTGATTCACCTCCACCCCAATCAACCAATGTCTCACAAGTTGATTTGTTAGATTGTGAGATGCCACCTCAGCCTACACATTTTTCTTAGTCATAGACCACTTCCATATCCAATCCATCAAAATCATCGCCCATATAAATTGCATTACATCTTGTTATTCCTAGCATTGGTGAGTATGTGGTTCAAGATGTTACCATAACACTGCTTAGTGTTGAAATCGTAAGAGATTATGGTCACCCACGTGATCCACCTCTAGCCATAGGAGTGGTTTACAATATGGGTTCATCACCAAATAGAATCAATTTTATATATGGGGGAGTTGATTCACCTCCGATCGCCTTCCTCTTGATGAACCTAGGTGACCAGCCTGCGCTAATATTGAGCATATGTCCAACCCAAATTTCCCATCATGATATTTTCATCGGGTTAATTGGTAAGGACATGGGCTAGGGCAACATGAATAGGGCATGCACGACATTGTTGAACCTCAATATCAAGAAGTACATGACCATTCTAGATTGGGGTATAGTCAACAACATGCTACTTCTTCTTTCGAATAAGCCTTTCAACGACTCACCATAGATCCTAAAAGGGATAGTGAAGAAGAAGAAAATAATGATAACAATAATTTTAAGAATGAGGTGTACGAGGAATACAATATCATATCAATAGCTTCATAAAATCCAAAGAAGAATTAACCCTAGTCACTCCATTCACTAAACATGATGAGTACTATCTTAGAATTTTCTCCATCCGTCAACCCATATTCCGTTTGCTCCTCCCAAGGGAGCAAGTTGAACCAACTAGTGAGCCACCACCGCCACATTGTCCACCTCACAAAAACATGATTTAAAATATGTACAAAAAAATTGCATAACATTGCATTTGTTTGCATTTGCATATATTGGTCATTTGCATTTATACATGTCATTTGATGCTTTCCAAGTTCATAAGGTTCATTCATCAATTCCAATAATATAGGCTTGCCAGTCTAGGGGGAGTAGAGGAGCCCAAGCGATTGAATATTATCCACTTGAGAGTGTTATATGCTTAATGTGATTTATATATACATATATACATGGCTAAAAAAAAACACACACAATAAAAGCACTATTCATTCATACTTCATTCCATACATCCATTTTTCATAATCACGCTCATGTCATCTCAATGCATTTCATCCACCATACTAGTGGTCATTCGCTTAGTTTGGATAATTGTTAATCCAATAATTCTTTTCACCTTAATCAGGGGTACCTTTGATTTCACATCCATCCCATTTCTTCATTTCATAAGTCATGTCATAACATATTTTCACCCCTAGGTGTTTTCGATCACTCAACCACTCCTAGTGTTCCAAGCAACCTCTATTGCATGCCAAGTTTTCTCCAGGACCAAAGCATATTTCACTAAGAAAGTCTTGATTTCTGGGAGTTGACTTTAATATTCTTGAACCAAACACATATAACACTTATTAATAACATATTATGTCAAAAAAGGATGACACCATGATTGGGTTGAACATCGAAGCAAATATTTTTTCTTGCTTGTCCCATTATGCACATAGTCCAAAAATAGTGGTTTTCACCACTTCCAACAATTCCAAATAAAATGCTGGGTAGTAAGGATAGGGTAAAATTCTCATCACCCCTTGGTTGAGAATCTGATTCCCCAAAGCTTTAAATCTTTTATATACCACACAACAAGTTCCCTAGTAGTAAGGATAGGATTACGTTTCCATTTAGATGGTTATGTAGTCTAATTCTCCAAAGCTTAGAGATCATATCATTAGACTATGGAGCTAATCTTCATTGAGCTATAGACACTTGATTGGCAGTGGAGTACGCTCATGCGTGGTGACATACCTCTCTTAAAGAGACCTCTAACTGCACATAAGGACAAGCTAGCTTCCTGGTCTTCTCTATGTCAGGTTTCATTTCACCTTACTCAAGATGGGTAAATGAATTCACTTGCACACACAATGGTTCTTGATTGGTTTGAGTCATTACCATGGTCATGATTGGTAAATGAACATTCACTGCACACACATTTTGGTATCTGAGAAATTTGACAAAGCCTAAAAACATGAGTTTGTTCTAAAATACTACGATGTTTGAGTCTTTATAAAACAATTCTATATCCGTTATCCATAAGCCAAAATAGCATCCATACCATAATCGCATCACTACATGAGTCTTCCATTCCATATTACACCATTAGATGTTGGTGTCCCTGATTAAGTAGCAAAGTTGGTCAAGCAAAATCTAAACTATTACAAATGATCATTAGAGTGTCAGTTCACTTATATTGTCATCATAAATCATTCACATCGTCATCATAATGCATCCATAAAATCATATACACATACATTTGCACATACATTCATAATAAAAGGAGCACAAAAATCATACACAATAAAAAATGTCATGCATATATATATATGTATGTATAACTATTGCATATACAAAGTACGATAAAAGTTTGTATATAAGAGAGCACTAAGGCTCATATACAAAAATGAGATACCCCTAACTAGTACCCTAAGGTAGATCCCTATGATCATGAGAGATCAAGAACCCGAGAAGCCCTAGAGTGAGACTCACTATACCTAGAGTCACTATGCCTAATAGATCATGATATAGATGGGGAAGATCACACTGGCAATCCAATGCCATGTTGTACAAGGCAATCCTCTAGCTCCTAAATGTAGTGATCCTAGGATCGAAGGTAAGATAGGTCCTATCTTTGATGAGTATCCCTCAATGCCAACTTTGACTGAAGCCTAATCACAACACTAGAATCCTCGCCTTCACTTGTAGTAGCTCACACCTCTAGTTCCCTCTATAGTCGAGCAATCTTGGTATCTCAAGCTACCATTATTGCATCCTAAGCTACCACCACTGCATCTTGCTTTGCTAGCACCTACAAAAATCGATCCCACTCCTTAGCTAGGTTATCCCACTCAGCTTGGAGCATAGCCCACTCCTCCTCACTACAACCAGGAGGTCTCTCTAAAATATCCTCCATACCTCCTCCATCCTCATCATCACCTCCAATCTCAGAAGGCTGATCTACCATAGCCCTCGATGGCTTCCCACCATCACTAGATTTTTTGACATCTCTATCATCAGAGAGTCTCCTCTACCTCAGCCACAACCTCCCCATCATCCCCACTATCCTCATCCACCACTTGACTCAGTATCCATGGAGGATATGAGGTAAACTAAGCATCATACTCTATGGTGGTCCCAACATCATCCACATCTAGAAGTTCCATCTCCTCATTGTCCTCATAATCCACTCGCTATTCCTCAACACAAGGTAGGTTCGGCTCATCAACTCGATGCATGTAAATCACTGAAACATTCAAAACCCCCTAATGTAATATAAACTATCACATAACCTAAGAGAATTGAATCAATTCCACCTTGCTACCATGTCAGCAAACTACCCATATGGTCTACCCGATCCTTCATATCTGCTCTCCATCAGTAGGCCACCTAGCCTCTCACCATGGCTACCAAAATACCTACTCAGGAAATAACCTCACCCATATATCCTTGTACTCTTGGCCACTATGACCAAGATGACCCGTTTATATCTCCTTGACTGCTTGCCATCTCAGTGCATAGCGATGAGATCTATCCCAATCGTATGGTAAGATCACAAGATGAGCTATGCCAAAAAGCTCTCAGTCCTAGATCTAAAGCAAAAGACTGCAGCCCAAGCTCTTTCACCCCCATCTCTTCACCTCATATAACTCCATGTATACCTGAGCTAACAGAGCATATACCTAAGCATAAACTCAAGGCTCATCGATCATATCAAATACCAACCTAATCATGTTCCACGGGAACCGGTATTCGATGCTATTAGGCACTAATACATTAGCCAACAGGAACATGATATAGGTTGGTAATACCTCCAACTGCCTCTGCGAATACAACTCTAGGTATTGAATGCCCCCACCACTGATCCTTACATCCCTCCAACTATCATCAAAAATCTGACTCAGCTCATGTCCCTTATCCTGACCAACTTGGACACACAATCCCTCCATAGGTACATGGAAGATGTGATATACATCCTCTAGTGTAACTGTAATCTACCCTATTGAGAGGTGTAAGGTGCCTCTGTTTAGATCCCATCGCTCTGCTAAGGCAGAGAGGTACCCCTCATTAGCCCTCACTACCTTAATCCATGCACACCCAACCAATCTCACTCTCTCCAACCAATCCCAACTAGCCTCCTACAATACCTTTTTCACCCTTGGTAGGATAGGTGAAAATCGATGTTTGGCCTCCAGAATTCTCAACTGCAACACGATATAAAAAGAAAATGTACATCATGATCTCATTCATTTAAAAAAAAAAACTTTCCTCCCCTCTTTTAGTCATAAAAAAAAATGCACACACAAAGCATTACAAAATGAACAAGTATTACAAAAGTAAACTTACCTCTGCCACCTGAGCATCAACTCTAGCCATCGCACCAGCTGCCTCCATCACCATTTCCAAGATCTCTCACTCTCGTTTCGCATGCTACTTATTGAATGCTCAAATGCAAGAATAAAATAAAATTTACCCCTATAACCCTTTTTATAGTTGAGCAGGTGCACCCAAATGCAACTCTACGTCTGGTAGGTGCACTCAAATACCCCACTACATCTACAGAATGATAAATATTGTCCCACATCTATGGAGGTATAGATGCAAACCAACATTTATGTTCAAAATGATGCAAAAGGTTTCAAAGGACCTCAAAACATGGCAAATCCCCACAAAATCATCACAAAATTCATCCAAGCATCCATTACATCATAATATCACATTTTGTGATAACATGGATTGATTTGGGCATTTAATTCTTGAATACGACCAAAAGTCTAGCCAACCCCTAGATGTTGCTGAGCGTTCATGCAATCATAGTTCGAGCTCCAACCTCACAGATCTTAGATTAAGTATTTTGACAAGGCTTATTATTTAATTTATTATTTTCTTGTATTTTTTTATATTCTACAAATATTTAGTTAGTGTTAGTAGATTTATCTATTATACTGAAGAGGGCCTCATGTAGCGAAGCCCTCACATGGGCTATTGATCCTCTTGTATGTTTATTTGTATGCAGGTGTAGGAAATACTTTTATTGGAAACTATTGCATATTGGAGTGGTCCGTAAGGATATTCAAGAAGCCCACTCAACCCTTGTTTGGAGCATAGAATATTGGAGAACACCATAGTTTTTTAGTCGAGCAAGAGGGTTTTACCCCTTTTGTAATCATTGTATCAAAAGAAGTAATATATAGTAATTATCGTGATTCAAGGTATATTTATGTATAAAAAGTGGAGATCAAGGCTCTCTAATTCAATAATATATGAGATCATTCTTTTCATGTGCACACTACTTGTTTTGATTTATTGTTATTTCTGGTGTTGATATTTTTTTGTTCACAAGGTTGAATTAAAATTGTATGCTTTTAAGGAAACACAAAGGACTATGTTTAGTCTAAGGGAAGAGTATGTAATGACCCTCCTTGGCAGGACTTATTCTTGGTATTTGATTTATGTATTGATGTATGGATATCTAGTACATATTTTCTTTTTATGTTGCTAATATGTGTTGGAAAATGCACTTAAATATTTATTATGTTGTTTAATAATATGGGACTACTGATGGAATTTATGGTTGCAAGATCGAGTACTCTCATCTGTTGATTGGTATGGGACAACCACCAGAGTTGAGAGAAATTTAGAAAATAGTGGATGACATTCTCATAAATAGCTCAAGAGTGACATGATATCCTTTTTATAGATGCTTTACATTTATGCTTATTGTGTGGTTATAAAATTGGCCAAGAGGTTGTTATTAGAAAATGAGCCATCCTTAGTAGGTAGGTGATAATGTTATAGTTATCTTAAATGAGCCACCTACTTAAGGATAAAACAATGATCAATGAAGACAAATATAAAGTTATTTTCTTTCACTGCTCTGCCAAACAGGAATCCATGGTCTTGTATATATTAAGATATAAGAAGACCTCCCTTATGATCACTTATTTAGGTATTCCCATAAATATTCAAAGGCAAAAAAATAAATATTGGAATTGGTTGTTGGACAAAGTCAAGAAGAAAATTGGAAAGTGGACCAACAGGTGGCTTTCTTTTGGGGGTAGAATCACCTTGGTAAAATTAGTCCTTCAAGCTATTCCTATTTATGTATCTTTCGCGTTGAATATCCCAAAGGCTGTTCTTCGAGAACTAGATCAAATCAGTCATCGATTACTTTGGAATGGTACTAAGGAGAAAAGAAAACGGGCCTTGGTGAAATGGGACACTTTATGTCTCCCTAAGAATGAAGGGGGGGTTAGAATTCTAGTCTTCTATAATAAAAACAAAGCTTTAACTGCTAAATTAGATTGGAGGATGTTGCATAACCCCAATGCTCTTTGGGCCAATAATCTCCATGCTAAATATGCTGAGAACAAAAGTCCTGAAGACCTTGTTCGCTATCTTCCCACCAAAGGTTCTCCTATTTTAGCAGTTCTTAAGACTGGTGAGGATTTGATAAAGAAAAATTTATTTTGGATCATTCATAATGGTCAACAGGTAAATTTTTGGACAGATTATTGGGATGGTCACAAGCCTTTGATAACTCAGTTTCCGATTGGAGGCCTTGGATGGAGGAGCTTCATCGAGCTAACTGGATAAAGGTGGCTAATTACTATCGGTACCATACTGGTAATTCAAAGGTTGGTAGATATTGGATCCCTATTGAGGACTGGCCTATTCAAATCCCAAAAAGGCAAAGACAATATATTCAAGGCATCCTTCATATGATATCTCTCTCTTGGTCCCATGAAAAATATTGTTTTGGATGGAACAACACTACTAAGGGTGAGTATTTGGTAGGAACCAAGGGTTCCTAGCACAATAATTTAATAAAAAATAAATAAATAAATAGAATCGCTTTTAGATACGAATCACCTTTTGCATTGGTTTGGGAAATCTCTCCAATGGATTCAAACAAATATATATTCTTCTTCTTGGATGATTTGTGTGAATGGCCAACCTAATATATATCTACCCTAAAGCTACATTGGTGAAGAGATGTGATGGTTCACGTTATGAAGAGACGTGATGGTTCATGTTATGAAGAGATGTGATGGTTCACTTTATGAGTTAATAATATAATAATTAAATTATTAATAATACTAACTAATACTAACTAATAATGTTAGGATGGAGGATCCTAACATGCCACCCTCCTTAAAAAGAGCTTCGTTCTCAAAGCTCAAAGTGAGGATCTTTGTCCTTTTTTTTCCAAGAAGGAATTGCATAAGTTCTTGGACTCTTTTAATATCATCCTTCCATAGGCAGGGATATCGAGAAGGATGAAGTGTTAATGGGGGATTGCCAAAAATATTAGTAAATGTGTGATGATGAGGGAAGGAAAATCCTTGGGGTTCTTAGAACACCTTAGAATGATGCATAAAAAGAGGTGGTAAAACTTCTACGTTCTCTTGTTGTTCCCTAGGAGAGGCAATGGAGGAGTGTGCAGTCACCTTTTTGCCTTGTTTTTGAATAAGTTTGACCCTGTGGCGATAACTCACTATTGGAGAGGAAATTGTAGTTCTTGTAGAGTGCATGTTTGGCCATAATGAGTCACTTTGGGAATGTCTACCTCATCCTTGACTGATGCATCGATCACTTCTAGCATATCAACCGTATTGCCTTCATTGTTGTGATCAGGTGCTTTGGGTATTGCTTGCTCATTATCCTCATTTTCCACATATTCATTAGCTTCTTCATATTCCTCATGTACAATTTCTTCATTTTCCTATGCTTCAATAAAATTTTCAATGCACTTACTAATATTATTTTCTAAATGTTGCACACTAAAAATATTTTCTAAACTTTGCCAATCTGGTTGAGGCAATTCTCGAAATTTTACCTTCAATTTCTAAACTTCTTCCTAAAAATTTTGGTCCCATATGGTTGGATCCATAATGCTCTGATACCAAATGGTAGGAACCAAGGGTTCCTAGCACAATAATTTAATAAAGAAGAAATAAATAAATAGAATCGTTTTTAGATACAAATCACCTTTTGCATTGGTTTGGGAAATCCCTCCAATGGGTTTAAACAAATATATATTCTTCTTCTTGGATGATTTGTGTGAATGGCCAACCTAATATATATCTACTCTAAAGCTACATTGGTGAAGAGATGTGATGGTTCACGTTATGAAGAGACGTGATGGTTCATGTTATGAAGAGATGTGATGGTTCACTTTATGAGTTAATAATATAATAATTAAATGATTAATAATACTAAATAATACTAACTAATAATGTTAGGATGGAGGATCCTAACAGTATTAAATTGCTCAAGGTTATTTGACCTTATGCCATAATAATCCCAACCAATATTCTGACATATTTTCTCAGTTGTGTGCTCAAAAGCTCTAGCCTAAGGTGAGGTTCTTTACTTGGATTTTATTGCATCGTAGGGTGCTTACTGGTGAGAAAATTATGAAGCATGGTTTTCATGGCCCTTTTAGATGTGAAATGTGTGAAGAGAATGTAGAAAATATCAACCATATTTTTATTGAGTGTACTTTAGCCTCTGAGCTGTGGAGGAGAATGGCCACTTTACTTGGCTTACTGTGGTCAATTTTTTTTACTTTTGAATAGCTTTGGAGGAATTGGCCTAATCAAGAGGTTGTTGATCATTTTATTAGGCAGTTAGTTTGGAAGGGTTCTACCATTCTTATTTGGAATATTTGGAATGAAAGGAAAAATCGAATTTTTAATTAAGATAGGAAGGATATTCACTATATTTGGCAAAAGACCATAGCCAACTTAGTTGAATCAGTCCATCAACTCCTTAATCACCCCCAAAAATCCCACCAAAGATGGGATCAAGTGATGTAAATATTGAAGATTAAATATTCTAAGGGCAACCAACTTAAAGGGAATGTGAGTATTTGTAATATGGATAGAACAAGAAATTGGCAACCTCCTCCTAAGGATTTTGGAAAATTCAATACTGATGGAGCCTCTAGAGGGAACCCTGGAAAAGCTAGTGCAGGAGGAATTAGTAGAATTTCAGATGGCTCCCTGGTTTTTACTTTTGCTGAGAATCTGGGTATTCTTTCCAATAACATTGCTAAGGGGTATGGTATCCTCAGAGGCCTTCAAGAGGCTACTAAGGTTGGATGGGAAAAAGTGTTAGTTGAGTATGATTCTCAACTCATGATTAATATTTTGAAGACTCCTAAGAATCATAAGGTTGATTGGAGAATAAAAAGAAAAATTGAGAAGATTCAATTAATCCAGATGGAATTTTTGAAAGTTGATTACAATAATGTGGTCAGAGATCAAAATAAGAGTGCTGATGCTTTAGCTAATTAGGCTTTGGATAAAGGTGATCTTACTTGTTATGGCCACCCTCCTAGATGGTGGGCTTCACAAATTAGGGAAGCTCTTCTTTCTATCATTTCTTTGGATGGCTCCAATTCTGAAGGTACCTAGTTTCTTGCTTTATTTTTTCTTCTCTTTGGTTCAATCAAGTTATTTTAGTTCCCTAGCTCAAACTATTCTTTATTTTGTTTCCTTTGTTTATTCTTGCCTTAAAAGTCTTATGGTCTAGAAAGGTCATTGTTATGTTCAATTTTTTTCTTTTTTGTTTTTTAAGGTGTGTGTTATTTTGTTTTGTTTTGTTTTTGTGTTTTTTGTTGTTCTTATGATTTTTTTGTGTTGTGTTTTTTTATATTTTTTGTTATTGTTCTTCTGTTTTTGTCATTCTTGTTCTTGTGTTTCTGTTTGTTTGAGTTAATTCGTGTTTTATGTGTGAGTGTTTTCTCTTTTTTTTTATTTATTTTTATTGTCTGTTGTTGGTTGTTTTTTATTTTATTTTTTTTAATTTTTTAGGTTTTGGTTGTGTTTATTTTTCATGTTTTTTTGGTTGTCTTTGTAGTGTTATGTTATTTTTGTCTTGTTTGTGTTTTGTTATGTTGTTCTTGTGTTTTTTCTATGTGGTTCGTGTTGTGGTTTTTTTTTATCTTATTGTGTGTGTTTGGTTGTGCTTTTCTTTTTGACACACTCAAGGAGCATGTTTTTTATTTTATTTTATTATTTTTATTGTTATTTATTTTTTAAATTATTTTTGTGTGTTTGTTTGCTCCTTGAGTATAATGTCAAAGGTGGTAGTCTAGGTCCGTGTCCTGGGTATTTTTGGCGGAATGGATACCCCTACCTCCTTGGGTCTTACACGAAAGTGGCATCCCTTCTGGGATGTTTTCCACAAAAAAAAACAATGGTGTGTAATATTGATTGCTTTGAGTTGCATCGTATTTATAGCATAGGTTTGTTAAAAAAATTTGATGCTTGGCTATGGAATCAATAAATAAAGTATTAGCAATATTAATACTTATCTAATATTGAGGTTAATAACCAATATTAACACTCGATATTAATGGGATGTTAATTAGTTTGATATTTTTATTGACATTGAGAAAATTATAATAGCATTAAGTAATATTTAAGGAAATATTTTTATTAGAACACTTATTTTTTGGATATTAATGCTTATCATCAATGTTTTGCTAAAGTTACTTTACTATAAAGTAATGAACTAAGCTTTAACACCATAAATTAAATTCAAGTTGAAGCGTTCAAAGATTTTTTTGTGCTCTTTGAGTGGTAGCAAGAGCACAACATAGATGTTATCAGATGTGTGTCACTCAAAGGTGGCATTTATTTCATAATAGAGAATATAATAGTGGCTTTAGGAAAGAAAAAAGAGGCTAGATACAAGGAGGACTAGGCAGTAAAGAGGAGCAAAGGAAAGCGAGAACCTAAAGAGGAAGCCTTGGTTGGAGCTTTTGGTTGTAGAGGAAACTGAACTTTAGTTCTATAATTTAGGCAATAATATTTTAGATACCAAAATCTAGCCACTTGTCCTCCATCTATGCTTTCCCACCATTTATGCACATTATTAATATATATTTATTTTATATATTTAGATATTAATATTTTATATATTATATTATATATATATATATATTTAATTAATATATATTTATATAAGTGAATTAATCTTAGCCATCCGAATTCACTTAATCCTATCCATTCATCATAGCAATCCATGCCACACCCCAGATTTAATATCCACCCTCCGATATGCTTTTATCATAGCCACAAGATTAGTATCATTGAAACCCTAGCATGCCCTAGGTTGGATTATTAATAGGATCTATTTTGATGGCTCAACCCCTGAGTTTTTCTATGCAATTCATGCCCTAAGCTTTCCTAGAAATTTTTGAGCCCTAAGATTCCTAACAATATTTGGGTTCTCCCTCGCATCCTCACCTTTGACTTCACTCACCATCGCTTTCACATCCTTTGTCGCCCTTCTCGTATGAACCAGATCTAATTTTGTTGCATTCCTTATAACCCCCTTGAGAACCCATGGGCATTTCCCATTTTCATTGAGTGCCCACGGGCAATTCTTGCTACTATCGAGTGCCCACGGGAATTTACCTGAGTACCCACGAATGTTTCCTACTACTACCAAGCACTCGCGGGTATTCCAATCTTAGATGTATTGTTATACTAGTCCTCAGGTGATGACAGGGTATCACTGCACTGATTTCCTACAATAATTACATCAAACTAGAAAACAATAAGCATCGCAAGGTAAATTATTCATTTTGATTATTATTTTAGTATTTTTCATATTTACATGTAGTTTCATTATTGGATAGTTGTTAGAATTTCCCAAGAATAGACATGCAAAGCATTACAAGAATTATGAAGAAAAGAGTAGAACTGATTGATTATTCCATGGATCAACTTTGTATAAATAGCAAAGTTGATCATTGAGAGTCGTTGGATTACAACAACTCAACAAATCTGAACTAGTCTAAACTGAGAGTTCACCCGACTCATGGAAGAGTGGTAACTCAAGTAAGTCTATCCTAGTAGAACTTAAGAGAATAAATATTTATTCTAACACCCCCCTTAAGTGATACTAGGGGTGAATGTAACAAATGAGTCCCAACAATAGGGCCTGATGAGGTACTCATGTACAATGATATTTATTGAAGAGATGGTAAAAAAAACACATGGGAAAAAACCATCTTTCAAAAAAAAGAAGAGGCATGTCTTCGGATGGCGAAGATTGTCCTCATTGAACAAAAAAGGAAATGAGTCCCAGCAACTGGGCCTGATGAGGTACTCATGTACAATGTTATTACATATAGGAGAGATGGTGAAAAAACCACATGGGAAAAACCATCTTCCAAGAAGAAAAAAAACAATAAGAAGAAAGGAGAGGTGAAAACCTCTGTGCACCCTTCTAATGCATCTGCCTTACCCCAAGTTTCTCTCGCAACTGAATGTAACATGGAGAAGGAAAGGATTTGGTGAAGATGTCTACAATTTGATTTTCTATGGGAATATAGTCCAAGTGTATTTCCCCTCTATGAATATGTTGTCGAATGAAGTGCATGTGAATTTCAATGTGCTTGGTCCATTGATGCTCAACTGGATTATGGGCAATATGAATTGTGCTCTGATTATCACACCAAAGAGTAATAGGTTTGTCATGGAAAAAACCAAATTCTCTTAGTATCTGATGAAGCCAAAGAGCTTCCTGACTGGCCAAAATTGTTGCCCTGTATTCTGCCTCTGTAGATGATAATGCTACTACTTGTTTTTTGCATGACCAAGCAATAGGTGAGGAACCAAGACAAAATACATAGCCAGAAGTTGAACATCTATCTTCTACTGAACCTGCCCAATCAGAATCTGTGTAACCAATGATATCCATGGATTTTCCTTCATATAAGAGCCCAAAGTGAGTAGTTCCTTGCAAGTAGCGTAGGATTATTTTTGCTGCTTGCCAATGGCTGAAATGAGGTTGATGTGAGAATCTAGATATCAAGCCAACAACATATGAAATATCTGGGTGAGTATGAGTGAGGTATAATAGACTCCCTACAAGCTATTGGTATAGAGTAGCATCACATAGAGGGGATTTGTAGGAAGTACTTAGAGTGACTCCAGACTGAAAAGGTGTAGAAGAAGGCTTACAATCAATCATCTTAAACCGTTGAAGAAGGTCTAGAGTGTATTTCTATTGACATAATGAAATTCCTACATCTGTTTGATTTATTTGAATCCCAAGGAAGTAATGAGCTAAACCCAGATCAACCATTTCAAATTTTTTAGAAAGGGAGTCTTTGATAGTCTGAATGTGAGAAATGTCACTACCAGTGAGTAGTAGATCATCAACATAGAGAACAAGTATGGTGATTTTTTCTTCATCTCTCCAAATGTAGACTGTGGCATCAGACTCACAATGAGAAAAACCTGAGGAAAGAAGGAAGGAGTCCATTTTTTCATACCAAGCTCTAGGAGCTTGTTTGAGACCATAGAGAGATTTCCTTAGTCTACAAACAAGGGAGGAGTCTTGAATAAATCCAGCAGGTTGTTCCATGAATATTTCCTCTTTTAAGTCACCATGCAAGAAAGCACTTTTAACATCCATTTGAAAGATTGGCCATTTTTGAGAAGCAACAAGTGCAAGAACCAGCCTTACAGAATCCATTTTTGCAACTGGGGCAAAGGTTTCAGAATAATCAATACCTTCAATTTGTGAAAAACCTTTAGCTACCAAGCGAGCTTTGTGTTTGTCAATTTTTCCATCAGGTCCATACTTAGTTCTGTAAATCCATTTACAATGAACCAATTTCCTTCCTTTAGGTAGAGGGACTAGATCCCAAGTTTTATTTTTTATTAAGGAAGAAAATTCATTCTCCATGGCATCATCCCATTCTTTTATACCAGTTTCTTCTTTGAAGGATTGAGGATCTATTGAAATGGACTGACAGACAAGACCAGAACCCATGGAGTTGCTCAATCTGGATGATGGAAGATTTTGGATGTAAGGAGTGGCTTCTTGAACTATGGTGCGGGCCCATTTTGGCATTGTGGAAGGAGTCATGGATGTGGGAGGACTTTGAGGAGGAGTTTGAATAATGGGATCCTCATGTTGGTCATCTATCTCAAGGGTGGTATCTTCACTATATTGGGGCTCAAATGTTGGAGATGGCTCGAGATAATTATTGTTGGAAGATGATTGAGAATATTTATAAGGCTCAAATGTTTCATCAAATTGAACATTTCTATGAAAAAAGACCTCATGAGTTGTGGGATCAAGGAGCCTATAGGCTTTCATTTCCTCACAATAGCCAACAAAGATAAGTTGCTTGCTCTTTTTGTCTAGAGCCTTCCTCTTTTTCTTTGGGATGTGTGCCCAAGCAGTACACCCAAAAAATTTAAAAAAGGAGACATCAGGTTTGGAGCCAGTCCATGCTTCTTCGAGAGTCAAATGGCCAAGAGCTTTATGAGGTGTGCGATTTTGAATATAGTTTGCATAGTTAATAGCTTCAACCCAAAAAACTGCTGGAAGATCTCTTGAGTGGAGCATACAATTTGCCATTTCTTTCAAAGATCTATTTTTCCTTTCTGCAATGCCATTTTGTTGAGGATTATGGGAGACTGAATGTTGATGAATTATGCCATGATTTGATAGGAATATGGAGAACTCATTACTGAAGTATTCCCCCCATTATCTGTACGAATTTGCTTGATTTTGCAATTTGCTTGATTTTCAGCTAAGGCTTTGAAGATTTTGAAGTGGGATAGCACATCACTTTTGTATTTTAGAAAGTAGACCCAAGTTCTTCTTGAAAAATCATCAATGAAGGTCAAGGCATATTTTTCTCCTTTGAAAGAAGGCTCTGGGAAGACCATCAAGTCACTATGGATTAACTCTAGAGGGGATGAGCCCTTTTGAGAACTACTTGGGTGAAAAGGATCTTGATGTTGTTTTCCAAGAGCACATCCAGGACATACCCCTTCAATAGAAGAGACTTTTGGTAACCCTGTTACCATTTTATGAGTATTCAACTCTTTTAGATAGTTATAATTGAGATGTCCAAACCTTTCATGCCAAATTTTGCTTTCAAGATCTCCATGTGCAACAAAACAGGATGCTCTATCTAAATTTTTGAATCCATTGAAGTGAAATAGGTGAGTGTTATGATCAATATCTCCTTTTGCTATGAGAGAGTGAGGTTCTTGAAATTCTCTTATTTCAACCCCTGTTGGTGAAAATAGAACTGTTTTGCCCTTTGAAGAAGTACAAATATGATAGATGGATAGGAGATTTGTAGCTATGTTTGGGACATAGAGAACATTATTGATATACCCACCATCAATGGATATGTCACCTTTTCCTTTGACAGGGATAAAGGATGAGTCACCAACTTCTATGCTACAAGTTGAGCTTGAGGAGATTGAAGAGAATGACTCATGTGAAGAAGTCATATGATGAGTTGCCCCTGAATCTAGAACCCAATATTTTGATGGAGTTTTTATATTTTTGCCTTGAACATTTAAGGCTTTCCCTATTTCCTTCTTGATGTCTATTTTGTGATCCTTCATTGTTGCCTCTAGTTGTTGTAGTCTTTTCCAACATTTGTTTACAGAATGTCCATTCTTTTTGCAATGTGTACAAGTTATAGGGCCTCTTTCTTTTTTTTTGAATTTTTCTTTAGTGGAGGTGGATGCTACTAATGCTTTTGAGGAAGAGGGAGAGATCTCATATTTTGCAAGTTTCATTTCCTCTCTAGTTAGCCTATCACAAAACTCCTCTAAAGAGGGCATTTTAAAACTTGTACCAAGTGCATCTTTTGTAGACAAAAAAGTGGTAGCAAAAATTTGAAACACTCCATTTAACTTAGAAAGAATAAGATAGATGCATTCTTCTTCTATTTTATCCTTGCCACTACCTTTTAGTTGAGTGAGGACTTCTTTAAATTTGGTGAGAAAGTCAACAATATTGTTGAAGTCTTCAGGAGATAATGTTGTTAACTTTGCCTCTAGCTGCATTGACCTTATTTGATCCACTTTACCAAACAAGTTCTTTAGTTTTTCCCAACTTTCAAATGGGGTTTTACATTCTGAAATGTGAAACCATAAGCTTTCATTTACATTTGTGCTTATAATACCCATTGTTTCATACATCTTCCCTTTATGAACAAATTTTTCATATTCCTTTTCAAATTCAGGTTGCTTCTCTTCTAGCAAGTGTGTGAGCCCTTTTTGAGAAATGAGATTTGATATTTTTGGCTTCCATGTGTGATAGTTATGAGGGGTGAGAGGATCAATTGTATTCATTTTTCCAAAAAAAAATTGAAGTGAACCAATAATCCCCCCTTTAACTTCAAGAACCTCTTAGAGAATACAATGATGCTCTAGTAGAAACACCTATTTTAAGGAGGCAGCAGAAGCCCGACCTTTATACCAATATCTTCAATTTACCCACCCTTACGTGAGGGAAACTATAAGTAAATGAGGAGAATTGATACGTGGAACATAGGCTTATGAAGCAAGAGTAATCAGCCAGACCTTTATACCAAATCTTCTCAATTACCCACCCTTACGTGAGGGAAACTATAAGTCAATGAGAAGAACGATACATGGAACATAGGCGATTATAAAGAAATCTATGAAATTTGATGTTCTCTTTGAAAGAATTGTAAGTCTTCTTTGCCTTAGTGTTAAAAAATGTTCCTATGTTTTTATAAAAATAGTTTTGCTTTTAGAACATTTAGAAGATGCTGAAATGAAGATACAATAGTAAGTGGCTTAAGAAATGTGCCACTATTAGTCTCCACCACAAATCTATCTTCTTAAATCTATTTTTTTTAATGGAGCAAAAGGAACTTTTGTGAAGAAATCCAAGACCAAATAAGATGCAAGGACCATCAATAACAACCCCCCTCAAGTCTTTAGAATAGGTGCAAGAAATGGCACCTCAAAAAACCCCCCTCAGAAAAAAATATTTGTATTAAGAGATTACAAATGGACTTGTCATTTTTTTTGGCCAAAAAATAGGCACAAAACAAGCAAATAAAAATGACAGTGGTCCTATTAGAGGAGGTTACAATCTCGAATCCCTAACTCTCTCAGAGTTATTCAATTTCTTGCTGAGAAAAAAACTTTTTAAATACAAGTCCTTTCTTAAAAGGTTTCCATATTTGAAACAACACACTTTAATAGCACTCTATGCTCGAAGAACGATGTCTTCTTAACTTTCTCACTGCATATCCGATTAATATAAACAAACCAAAAATTGAATACCTTTGGCTTGTTCCTCTATGGTTTGCGTTCAAGGAAGAATGTCCTTGGCTTTGGCTTCTATCTGCGAAGCTTGCATCAACATGAACGAAGGTAAGCTATTCTTCTGGCCTCATTTTTCCTCTCTGTTTTGCATTCAAGGAAGGACGTTCTAGCTTCGGCTTTGATCTATGAAGCTTGCATCAACGTAAATGATGCAAGCTCTTCTTCATGCATTTTACTACGAAAGCAGAGAAGAATGAAGAGATTTTATGAGAAAAAACATTGTTAAGCTATCCTGCAGGTGACGTTCTCCACGAGGAATAACTTTGTCATGTTGTGATTCTGCATAGGAAAATGTGAAGGCAAGATTTTCTTGTTGGTGATGTACTGAGATGGGAAGAATGAAGAGTGTTCTACACCTTCGAATGGGGGGTGAACGAATCTCGACTTATCCTCCCAGGCGACGATGAGGAGTATCTACGAATGGAGGGCACCAACCAATTCGAATGCTTGGGAAGAACGAAGCTGAATAGCACTCCAGGAAGAATGAAGTCGCCAAGGAACGATGGCAAGATGGGAAAGTACTTAGTGATAAAAAAATTGTACTCCTTATAAAGACCTTCGAATGCACATCGACGAGAGAGGATCTAAAAACATAGTCAAAATCTGACCATTGTGGAGACCGGAGTGGACACTTTGTCCACTGTTGTTCTTTAGAATACGAAGCACCATATGTCTTCCATGATGCTCTTCATATTTGCATCAGATTTCTTACACGTTGACAAAGACTAAGCACCAGATACGTAATGAAAGACTAAGCGCCAGATACGTTGACAAAGCATGCCACGTATTCTCTTCAGATTTGCATCATATTTCTTCCACGATGCTCTCAGATTTGTGCTTAAGACAACAGTGCAAGTAGTGATATTTAGGATGCATCAGGCGCCAACTCCAACAATGAAGGGAGCAAACTCATACTTTCACCAATGAATATTCTTGGCTAGCAAAGAGGGAAATGTGGGCGCCAATATCATCAGGAAGGGCTGCGAGGGACGTCGAAGAGGAAGTAGTCCTCTTCAAAAAAACGTAGATGGCAGTGCTTCGAAGGACGATGTTGAGGCAGCAGACCTCTCAAAAAAGGAAGGCAGATATTGATTGCTATCCTGTGTAGTGCAGCAAGTAAGAGGTAAGAAATATATGAGGCCAATTTGTGAAGGCAAATGTGGCCAAAAAATATACCCTTATAATATCACTTTGAATACATATATCATGACAAATCATAGCTCTTCAACAGTGAAAAATAAAAGGACACCCTCTTATCATTTGCAGTCTTGGAAGATGAATAAATCTATCATCCAGAGGAAGATCTACACAATATTGCAAAAAAAATATAATTCTATAAAAAAAACTATAAGCAATTTCCAAAAAAAAAATGACTTGTAGCTAAAGCATGGAGGTTCTACAAGAGATATGTAAAAAAAAAAGGAACAAAGAACCAGTCCTAGAAGAGCCTTCAAGAGAGAATGTTGAACAAAATCTATCCTGCTCTGGTACCATGTTAGAATTTCCCAAGAATAGACATGCAAAGCATTACAAGAATTATGAAGAAAAGAGTAGAACTGATTAATTATTCCATGGATCAACTTTGTATAAATAGCAAAGTTGATCATTGAGAGTCATTGGATTACAACAACTCAACAAATATGAACTAGTCTAAACTGAGAGTTCACCTGACTCATGGAAGAGTGGTAACTCAAGTAAGTCTATCCTAGTAGAACTTAAGAGAATAAATATTTATTCTAACAATAGCTAGGGTTTCATTAATATCTGAGGGTCTCACATAGTGGAGCCCTCATAGTTATTACTAACTCTCTGTTATCATCTTATGTGTGTAGATCTAGAGATACATAGGTGTTGAGCAATTGTTTAAGCTGGAGTGGCCCAGTATTGGATAACATGAAGCCCACTCAATTTTATTGGGAGCAGAGATGCATTTTGAGACACCACCAACGTTGTAGCTAGGGTTTTGGATAACCCTAGCATTGTGTATATTTGTATCAAGGATTCAAATATTATTATTGTAACAATGGAGTTTTGAGGCTTCCCCCCATTAATATAAAATCATTCATTGTGCAATATTATATTTTGAGTTCAATTTATATCTTGTTATTTGGTGTTGTGTTTTTATCTCTTCAAATGATGTTCACGGTGGGATCCACTAAGGGTTTCTTTTTATGATTTGTTTTGCTAATTTATTTGTTATTTTCTGTCTTGTTTTGTAGAATTTTTAGAAGTGCAAAATTCGTAGTTTTTTACTAGATCAGAGTTTTTTAATATTTGTATAAGGTTGCAAAAGGTGCACGAACACCTGATGGCGATCGAGGGACATCCAAAAATTCCTAGGTGCATTTCAAAAATGTACAGAGGAATTTTACAAAGAGTTGGAGTGGAAACGTAGGCTATTTTGTAAGTTTATTATTAAAAACCTAACTTTTATGTTTACGTATTCTGACAATATTACGTTTTTTTTTTAGATTTCTAATATAAAAATAATATCACTAATTATTCTGGTAAAAAATATTCATACTAGCTTGCATTTTAGGTTTCATATTGGTCATTGCATCCATCCACATTTTCTATTTGAAGTTTCTGACTTTCTGTTGTATCCACAACTAGAAAAATATTGCATTTTTATTTCATGTGAATTGAAAATTACATAATTAGTTTACATTATAGGGTTAGATATTCCTATTTTTGTAGGTCTAAGTGGGAACATTATTTAGATACCAAAAGTATTCCCGTACTTGGGTGATTCCATACAAAGGAGTAGACGAACCCCCCAGTTGTCTAGAGTAGGTCTTAAGCGATGTACTTTACATCCTTTGGAAAAATTGGTATTCTAGGTAGTGGCTTCTGATTTAGACTATCGAAAGTAGTTATCTTTCTAACATTGTATGTACACAATAGAAAATCAAAAACTTTAAAAATAATCACACACTTCACGCTTCACATTAAACAATAGTGGCTATATTTCATCACCAACAATTGCTTGAGATTTGGTGACGATGGCTTTCATCTCCATCCACCAATATCTACCCTTAGAAACCTTAGATTACCCTCGAGAAAGCTTGCTAGATTTAATCACCAAAAAGAATCTCGTTGCCTCAGCCAAGCCATAGGATTCACCTCATTTAATTTAGATTAGCACATTGAAACACACAAGATAAAAATCTAAGAAAATGAATTCACATTAAAAGGAGATAATCAATGAATGAGGTAAGACACAATTGTTGAATAAACTTAGCATTGATTGTTTATTTTTCTTGTGAAATTTCAATTTTGTGTTTTATTTTATTGCATAATCTGTATTTTGGTTTAATTTCTTATGATTTTAAAAAGAAAATAAAATAAAGCATTAAACCAAAATTCTACATTCCATATTCCACATTCCACATTCACCATTCCATGTTCACATATATCATATTCCACGTTTCATGTTCACACATATCATATTCCA
Source organism: Wollemia nobilis (assembly GCA_028583015.1). Lineage (NCBI taxonomy): Eukaryota > Viridiplantae > Streptophyta > Pinopsida > Araucariales > Araucariaceae > Wollemia > Wollemia nobilis. Next base: position 2,375,232 of record JAQPPZ010005450.1, read on the forward strand.
CATTCATGTTCACACATTTCGCATTCAACATTCCATGTTTAACATTCCACATTCAATATTCCATATTCCACATTCCATGTTTAATATTCCATGTTCCACATTCCACATTCACCATTCTATGTTTAACATTTTGTGTTCACACATTCCATATTCCCCATTCCATATTTAATATTCTGTGTTCACACATTCCACCTTCACCATTCCACGTTCACACATTCAGTGTTCATATATTCCATGTTCGTACCTTCCATGTTCCACATTTCACATTCAATATTCCATATTTCATATTCCATGTTCACACATTCCACATTCACCATTCCATGTTTAAAATTCCACATTCAATATTCCATATTCCACATTCCATGTTCAACATTCCATGTTCACACATTTCACATTCACCATTCTATGTTTAACATTCCATGTTCACAAATATCATATTCCAAATTTCATGTTCAACATTCCATGTTCACACATTCCATATTCCACATTCCATGTTCACACATTCCACATTCACCATTCCATGTTTAACATTCCATGTTCACACATATCATATTCCACATTCCATGTTCAACATTCCATGTTCACACATTCCATATTCCACATTCCATGTTCACACATTCCACATTCACCATTCCATGTTTAACATTATGTGTTCACACATTCCATATTCCCCATTCCATGTTTAACATTATGTGTTCATGCATTCCACATTCAATATTCCATATTCCACATTCCATGTTTAACATTTCATGTTTAAAATTCCATGTTCACACATTCCATGTTCACACATTCCACATTCACCATTCCATGTTTAACATTCCATGTTCACACATTCCATGTTCCACATTCCACATTCAATATTCCATATTCCACATTCCATGTTCAAAATTCCATGTTCACACATTCCATATTCCATATTCCATGTTTAAAATTCCACATTCAATATTCTATATTCCACATTCCATGTTAACATTCCGTGTTTACACATTCCACATTTCATGTTCAACATTCCATGTTCACACATTCCATGTTCCACATTCCATGCACAACATACACTTGAGAGCATTCTATGCATAATCCCTTTTATATATGTATATATACATGGCTAATACACAAAAACATTGCATTTCATTTTACATATTGTATTTTACACCTTACATTTCACATTGCATTATACACATTCCATTTCATAAATTTCACTTCATACATCTCATCCACATTTCATATTAGGGATCATTTATTTAGTTCAAGATATTAATTGGTCCAATAAAGTCATGTTGCCTTAATCAAGGGCACCTTCAAAATATTATCCACACCATTCCAAAAAGCCAAAATTGTCATTTACAAATCCATATTTCCATAAAGTCCTAGGTATTTTTGGTCACTTAGCCATTCCTAGTGTTTTAAGCAACCTCTAAAAATACATCTCAAGTTTCTTTTAGGACCATCACACATATACACATACATTAAGAAAATCTTGAGTTTTGGGAATTGAATCCAAAATATTCTTGAACCAAACACAATTTTATATCTTAAAAATATCTTGTGTCAAAGAGAGATAACACCATCCTTGGCTTGAACATCGAAGCGAAAAGGGTCCTCCTTTCTAGTCCCATCATGCAACATAGTCCACAAAAATAGTGTTTTTCACCACTATCATAGTTGCTTCCAAATCCAAAATATGGAGTAGTAAGGATAGGGTACAATTCTCATCACACTTAGGTTGAGAATCTGATTCCCCAAAGCTCTAAATATTTTACATCACACACCACTGATCATTGGGTTGTAAGAATCATACTACATTTCCAGTCAGACGGTTAGGTACTCATCCCAAAAACTTAAGAGATCAAAAACACAAATCGTGGACTATGGATTTAGCCTCCACCAGACCTATATATGCTTGAATGGTAGTGGAGTACGCTCATGTGTGGCAACATGTCTCTTTTAAAGAGACCTCTGACCACACATAAGGACAAGCTAGCTTCTTGGATTCATCCATAATAGGTTTATCCAATTTACTCAAGATGATTTAATGAACTCACTTGCACACACATTGGTTCTTGATTACCTCAAGTCATTACCATGCTCCTGATTCGATAAATGAACTCACTGCATACACATTTGGTCCTAGAGGGATTAGGTAGTTTTAGTGAGTTTTTTTAATACCACTAATATGACTAAGTCTCTACAAAACAATCAATTTTCCATATCAACATCCATATCTTATTCCATATCAATATCCATATCTTCTTCCATGTCAACATCCATGTCATTTCATGAGTCTTTCACCCCACATACCACCTAGTTTGGTGCCCCTGATTAAACAACAATGCTAAAACATTGGCCAAGCAAATTCTAAACTATGAATGATCATTAGAAAATTTGCATCCCATAACTTGCATTAATCATCCATAACACATTTCCACTTGCATTAATCATCTACATACACATGCATCCACAATAAGAATTAACACAAAAGCATAACATAAAATTAAAAGCCAGATATATATATATATATATATATTATAATTATCACATGTAAAGATTGCTAGAAAGTTAAAACAACATCACAACTTGGGGATGTTCAAGGTATCACACCTTCCCCCCCAATTAAGCAAACAAGCACACAACTTGGGGGTGTTCAAGGTATCACACCTTCCCCCTAATCAAGCAAGAAAGCACAAAACTTGGGGTATTCAAGGTATCACATCTTCCTCCTAATCAAGCAAGTAAGCACACAACTTGGGGGTGCTCAAGGTATCATACCTTCCCCACAAATTCAACAAACAATTAAATCACATCACATCATCAACACATCAATTGCTAGTTGCATCCTTTTGTCAAAGGTTGTGCCCTTTACCTCACATCACATCATCAACACATCAATTTCTAGATTCAAAAGGTTGCATCCTTTTGTCAAAGGTTGTGCCCTTTGCCTCACATTCACATCATTAGAAATCCATTGCTAGGTTCATAAGGTTGCATCATTTTATCAAAGGTTGCATCCTTTGCCTTGCATTCATACATTTTTAAAAACCCCTTCATATGTTAGGGCAAAGAACATACACATTCATCACATTTTTTCCATTTCAAAAACCCCTTCATTTGTTAGGGCAAAAATAGACACAATCATCACATTTTTTCCCATTTCATAAACTCCTTCATTTGTTAGATTAAAGAAAAACATAAGTATAAGTGAACCTTGTATTTAGTGGTTTATCCTATTGACCTATTAGTTGCAGCAACTGGTTATCCATGTAATTCGGTAGGATGGACAAATTACCATAAGAAAACTTGCATATCATAAATCCCTTCATCTGCTAGGTCAAAGAACAAACACATTCATTGGATTTTCCCCATTTCATAAACCCCTTCATCTGTTAGGGAAAAGAAAGACACATTCATCGTATTTTTCCCATTTCATAAACCCCTTCATCTGTTAGGGCAAAAACAAACACATTCATCGCATTTTCTCCAGTTTATAAACCTCATCATCTATTTTTTTTTTTTTTAATTTACATGGTGGAATCGGTAGCCGCCACGAATCTAGGCAGGCTGTCCAGCTTTTATGGCTACCACAGTATTCTACGTTGTCCACCCCAGAAGCCACCACACAGATCTTTGCGCAGTCCGCCCCTATAACCACCATGCCACAATCATTTTAAACCTTTTACGCCACTGAAAGCACCAAGAAAGGGACAAGTGTTCAATCCGACGAGGCCCGAGATTTGAACCTTGGACCTCCGCCCCCCTTATGGGGTTTGGATGAACCAATTGGTCTACACATCGGACCTATAAACCTCTTCGTCTGTTAGGGCAAAGAACAAACACATTCCTCACATTTTTTCCATTTCATAAAATCCCTTCATCTATTGGGACAAAGAACAAACATAATAATTTCATCATTTTTTTCTCCATTTTAAAAATCCCTTCATCTGTTGGGGCAAAGAACATACGCAATAATTTCATTGCATTTTTCCCCATTTCAAAAATTCCTTCATCTGTTAGGGCAAAGAATAGACACAATCATTTCATCGCATTTTCCTCATTTCAAAAATCCCTTCATCTATTAGGGTAAAGAATAAACATTCATCATATTTTCCCCATTTCCAAAAACCCTTCATCTGTTAGGGCAAAGAACAGACACAAGTACAAGTAAACCTTGTATTTAGTGATTTATCCTATTAACCCGATGATTGTAGTAATTTTTTATCCATGCAATTTGGTAGGATGGGTAGATCACCATAAGGACACTTACATTATCAAAATCCTTCATCTATTAGGGCAAATAACAAACACATTCATCACATTTTTCTCCATTTCAAAAACTCCTTCATCTATTAGGGCAAAGAACATACACATTCATCACATTTTTTCCATTTCAAAATCCCTCCATATTTTGGGGTAAAGAACAAACACAATCATTTCATTGTATTTTTTCCATTTCAAAAATCCCATCATCTATTGGGGCAAAGAACAAACATAATAATTTCATCATATTTTTCCCATTATGAAACCCCTTCATCTATTGGGGCAAAGAACAGACACAATAATTTCATCGTATTTTTCCCCATTTCAAAAATTCCTTCATCTATTAGGGAAAAGAACAAACACAATCATTTCATCACATTTTCCTCATTTCAAAAACCCCTTCATCTATTAGGGCAAACAATAGACACATTCATCACATTTTTCCCATTTAAAAATCTTTTCATCTGTTGGGGCAAAGAACAAACACAATCATTTCATCTCATTTTTTTCCATTTCAAAAATCCTTTCATCTACTAGAGTAAAGAACAGACGCAATCATTTCATCATATTTTCCCCATTTTGAAAACCCCTTCATATATTGGGGTAAAGAACAGATGCAATCATTCCATTACATTTTCCCCATTTCAAAAATCCCTTCATATGTTAGGGAAAAGAAGAAACACAATCATTTCATCACATTTTCTCATTCAAAAATTCCTTCATATGTTAGGGCAAATAACAAAAACATTCATTATATTTTCCCTATTTTCAAAAACCCTTCATATGTTAGGGAAAATAATAGACACAAGTACAAGTGAACCTTGTATTTAGTGATTTATCCTATTAACCTAGCGGTTGTAATGACTGGTTATCCATGCAATCTGGTAGGATGGGTAGATCACCATAAGGACACTTGTATTGTCAAATCCCTTCATCTATTGGGGCAAAGAAAAAACACAATTATTGCATTGCATTTTTCCATATCAAAAAACCCTTCATCTGTTGGGGCAATGAACATACACAATCATTGCATTTTCCACAATCCTTGCATTTTTCCATGTCAAAAACCCTTCATCCGTTAGGTCAAAGAACAAACACAATCATTGCATTTTCCACAATTCATTGCCTTTTTTCCATTTCATAAACCCCTTCATCTATTGTTGGAAAATTTTGAGTACAATATTATCATTTATGTCAAAGTTGACTGTCATTGATGTCAAAGGTGAAAAGGTTGAGTTTTGTCTTCAAGGTTGAAATGATAAATACAAAGGAATTTTCCATGGTTGTAAAAGCAAGCAAAGAGAATTTTGAAGAAAAAGGACTATAATATTTAAATTATATTATTTAAATATTATTAAGAAAAATTTGGAAATATCAAGGAATTCATTTGGTAAATAAAAAGGAAAGAAAGATTTTAATTGACAATGCAAAAGGTTTACTTATCAATGGTGAAAAAAACCCAAGGCAAAATGTTTACTTATCAATGGTGAAAAAAACCCAAGGCAAAAGGTTTACTCCTCATTGGTGAAAAAGACCTAAGGCAAAAGGTTTAATAAAATATATTTTTTAAATATTATAAAACCTAAGTTTAAAATTGCATGGCACCAAAAATAAATAGAATTAATTTTAAATTAATTTGAAAGGTGGGCTGACGTCTAAAACATGCATGGAAAACATATACATATCATAAGGTCTTTGGAAATAAGGGTGTGCTTTTATTAATGTGAACATTTGAGAAATCATGCAAGTGTGAAAATGAATAAGGATAAGAGGATAACATTGATTTCAGAGTGCAGAAGGAGGATGAATTAGAGAAAAGTTCATGCATCCTTTGACATCATCCGCCAGGGTGGCCCAGCGGTGTCTAGGCTTGTGTTAAGACGTTTGGAAGGTGGAGGTCTACGGTTCGATTCTCCCTAGCACTAGTTTTTGAGAAGGTTTTTTTTGTTTTCGATGAACGTGCCAAGGAACAAAGGTGGAGGCTTACACAATAGGTCTCAACTGATTGGCTAACATAAGTGGTTAAGTGCCTGCATTAGGAGGTTGGGGTTGGAGGGTTGATTCCCGTTTGCACCAACATTAATAAATTTTAGAAAATGGTATGCACTAAGGTTGTTTGATATTTTCTTTGCTTGGTGTTTGAGGGGTGTGCTATGGTATAAAAGTTTTTGGCAAATAGGAGGTATAAGGATAATTTATTTTTGCCAAATATTTTGAAGATATTGTTGTCATTAAAAAATTATTTTTATATGCAAAAGTAGGAGTGATAAGGTGTAAATGGTTGATTTAAATTTGTAAATCAATGTTATGGGTTATTAAGTGGTTTGAAAATTAATTTATGAAAGTAGGGAGATAAAAGGTGTAAAAAGTGTTTTTATTGCTTGTAATAGTTGCATTAAATTTGAGGGACTTGGTTTATGATTTAATTCTTTATTTTGAATAACGAAGGGAGTAATATAACATTGGTTTGGACTTAAATTAAGCATATATTTTTGGAAGAAAATTTCATGTGGATGGTTTGAGAAAGTATTTTCCTATCTAACACTTGAAGTGGTACAAGAAAAATTAGTTGTTTGTGAGACAGGTTTTTGAAGATATATCTCCATAAAGGTAAACTAAGAGGTATGGGCACAATCATTCCTTATTAAAGTATTTTGTTGAAGTGAATGTTTCTGAAATACGAGGACATAAAAGGGTTGTTTGGTAAGCATTGTTGAAAATATTTGAGTTAGGGTTTGATACCTACATGTGCATCAATTGTTGAGAGAAAGTTGAAACAATTGCATTAGAGTTTGAAGATCTTCTTGTACTTAATTATTGATAGGATTTAGAAATGTTTGGGAGAGTTTGATAACATGTGTGCCTTCATTGTTGAAATATATTGAAACATTTGTACTAGAGATTGTGAACTACTTGTGCTAGGTTTGAAGACAAGTTATTACAACAAGTGTGAAACCTTTGAACATTGGTTTGAGAGATATTGATAACAATTATGAAAGTGTTTGAGATCAATTTTGTGAGAGAAAAATATGCATTAGTGTGATTGATCTTAGAGAGGAAATTTGAAAGAAAGATAGAACAATTTTGTTATACATTGTTTGAATTGATTTGAAAGATATTTTGCAAGAGATAGAGATTGGCTAGTGTGTACAAGATTTGTGAGTGTAAAGAACATATTGAGGTTGTGATAGAACATAGAATTCTCTATATGTTCCAGAGGTTAAACAAAATCTAAGTAGAAATTTTCAATGTGAAGAAAGCTTCTATGAAAGAGATTTAAGTTGTGTTTTGTATGTAATATTTGGAGTTATTTAAGCAGGTTTTGTAAGTAGAATTGAGGGCAGATTTGAGCAAGTCTTTGAGAAGGCTTGAGGGCAGATTTGAGCAAGTATTTGAGCATGCTTGAGGGTAGATTTGAGAAAGTCTTTGAGAAGGCTTGAGAGCAAATTTATGCTATACTTGGGATAAATTTTGGTGTAGATTTATGAGCAGAGTTAGAGTAGATTTGTGCTAGATTTGGGATAACTTTTGGTGTAAATTTGTGAGTAGAGTTAGAGCAGATTTATGCTAGACTTGGGACAAAGTTTAGAGAAAATTTGAGATAGAGTTGAGAGCAAAGAGGAAAGAGGTCTCCAGTGGATAGATGTCCATCAACTAGAGTAGTGGGGACAAAGGTATCCTATGGAGAGAGATCCAAAAACCAGAGCAGATGGGATAGATTTCTCCTGTGGATAAAGATCTACGAACTAGAGCAAAGAGGAAAGAGTTATCATATGGAGTGAGATCTGTGAACCAGCTAGGGAGATAGAGTTTGTATGTGGAGAGATATCCACAAACTAGTTGAGGAGATAGAGTTATCTTGGATCAAGTTCCACAAACCAGAGCTAGGGGATAGAGTTCTCCTATGGAGAGAGATCCACAAACTAGAGCAAGGGGATAGAGTTCTCCTGTATTTTTATATCCAAAAATCAGAGCATAGGGGATTGGTGTCTCCTTTGGACAAAGGTCCACAAATATTGTAATAGGTAATTGATTCCCAAGAGATTTGTCGAGAAAATTTAGAAGAAATATTTTCTTCGTGGAGTAGCCCACATTGGGTGAACCATGTTAAATTTGTATCTCTCTTGTGTGTGATGATTTGTGCATTACTTTAATTACTATTATTGATATTGCCATTGATAATATTGGATAATATTTTTTGGGAAAGAAAATAAAAAGTTGAAGCAAACATATGAGGGAGATAAAAAGGTCAAGTTGGCCAAGTTGCAAAATCATAAGAAAAGATTTGAGGATTTGAATATGGAAGATGAGGAAGATATTGCTACATACTTACTTCATGTGTATGAGGTTGTTAATACCATGCGTGGAATTAGATTTAAAATTGAAGACTCCAATGTTGCTCAAAAGGTTTTAAGGTCACTTCCTATGAGGTATGATGGAAAAGTTTCAGGTATAGAAGAGATGAGAGATATTGAAAGGTTGACTATGGATGAGTTACATGGAATTATCATAGCTTATGAGATGAGAATAGTGAAGGATCTCAACTCCATGAAAGAGGTATCTTTCAAAGCATCAAAGAAGACATAAGATAAGAAAATAGAATCAAGTGGTAAGTCAAGCAGTGATGAAGAAGCTAACTATGGGAGAAGAAATAAGGACTCAAGAAAGCACAAAGGTCTGAAAACAATGAAATATTTTAATTATGGTAATTTTGGCCATTATGCATGTAATTGTCCAAAGGCTAGAACTAGTAGTAGTGAAGAGAAACAGGATCATAAGAAAAAGAAAGCAAGAAAATCCAGGCATGAAAAGAAAAACAGGTATGTACAAGGCAAACATGAAAATAAGTTATTTCAAAGGAAAAATAAGAGTTTCAATGTTAACAAGGCAGACAAAGATTCAAGTGACAGTGATGAAAGACTCTCAGATAGTGAAGAAGAGATTCTATTTTTGACAATAAAAGAGGAAGAAAATACTCCTATTGAAGATAAAGCTGAAAAGTATGAAGATGCTCTTGAAGACCAAGAAGTAGAGAAAGATCCAAAAATCGAAGAGGAAGACACAATAGATCTAGAAGAAGAACTTATTGTTGCTCTCAAAGAATTGAAAAAGGTTAGAAATCATAATTCAAGACTAAGGTCTCAAGTTTAGGAATGTGAGGAAGAAAAAGAGAAGCTTATAGAAGACCTGAAAAACTCAAAAGCTAAGGCAAGGATATTTAAAGAGATCATGAGTGAAAAGTTAGAGGTAAAAGAGTTAGAATGTGAAATATTAGAATAAGAGGTAGTTTTACTAAGGATGGAAGTGAAAGATTCTAAGGATAAGCTACATAGGTTTGGTAAAATTTTAAAGACTTTGGATAAGATTATCAATGCACAAATATCTACATATATCAAAATAGGACTTGGTTTTGAAGGAGGACAAGGGAAACAAGAAGAAGGATCAAGCTCAAGATCAAAAGAAGAGGAAGTTTTAGAGGAAGAGAGTGAATAAGAAAGTGAGACTTATGTGGATAAGTTGAAGAATAGAAGCTTCACTAAGAAAGGAAACAACACACAAACAAGAAATAGGGATCATCATAAAGAAAGAAGAGAAAGGACTAAGAGACCAGAGGGTTCAAGACAAGATTCTTCAAAGGACATTGTTTTTCATGTAATCGATTTGGTTACAAGGCTATGCATTGCATGAATCATGGAAAGGAGTATGCCATCACTAGAAGGAATGTAAACTCTTTCAAATGTGGATATGTCTTTCAAGGATATTACTACTCTTGTAATTGCTTTGGTCATAAAGTAATCCACTGTAGGGTTCATGAGAAAAATGAGTATGGCTTCACCAGGAGGAACTTCAAGATATTTGTACCTTCTAATAACTACAAAATTAAGTGTTATATTGTTGGGCATAAGGCAAAGTGGTGTAGAACAAAATTTCTATAACTTCCAAATATAAGCAAGAATAGGGACACTCAAAAGGATCAAAAGGTATGTTGAAAAAGAAGGTTGAAAAAGAAAAAGAGCATTGTATGTTGGGAGTAGAGATACTCCCACCCCAAAATTAATCACCTTAAGGAGAGGAGGTGGGGAGGGTGTTGAGCTAAGAGTCTTATATTTAGTCCCAAAGGAGTCCCTTTGCCATTTATGTCAAAGGGGGAGAAAATTCAGTCAGGGGGAGCAGTTTCTCAAGGGGAGCATATTTGGAATCCAGTGGTAGGAAAAGGAATTTTTAGAAAGATTTGCCATCAATGATAGAGGGGAATATTATTGGAAATTTGGAATACAATATTATCATTGATGTCAAATTTGATTGTCCTTGATGTCAAAGGTGAAAATGTTGAGTTTTGTCTTCAAGGTTGAAACGATAAATACAAAGGAATTTTCCATGGTTGTAAAAGCAAGCAAAGAGAATTTTGAAGAAAAGGATTATAATATTTAAATATTATTGAGGGAGATTTGGAAATATCAAGGGCTTCATTTGGTAAATAAAAAGGAAAGAAATATTTTAATTGACAAGGTAAAAGGTTTACTTCTCATTGGTGAAAAAGACCCAAGGCAAAAGGTTTACTCCTCATTGGTGAAAAAGACCCAAGGCAAAAGGTTTAATATAATATATTTTTAAATATTATAAAACCTAAGTTTAAAATTGCATGGCACAAAAAATAAATAGAATTATTTTTAAATTAATTCGAAAGGTGGGCTGACATCTAAAACGTGCATGGAAAGCATATATATATCCTAAGGTCTTTGCAAATAAGGGTGTGCTTTTATTAATGTGAACATTTGAGAAATCGTGCAAGTGTGACAAAGAACAAGAATAAGATGATAGCAATGATTTTAGAGTGCAGAAGGAGGATGAATTAACAAAAATTTTGTGCATCCTTTGACATCATCCACTAGGGTGGCCCAACGGTGGCTAGGCTTGTGTTAAGATGTTTGGAAGGTGAAGGTTTGTGGTTAGATTCTCCCTAGCACCAGTTTTTGAGGATTTTATTTTATTTTTGGTGAACGTGCCAAGGAACAAAGGTGGAGGCCTACACAATAGGTCTCAATCACTTGGCTAGCGCAAGCGGTTAAGCACCTGCGTTAGGAGGTTGAGGTCGGAGGGTCAATTCCCGTCCATGCCAGCATTAATAATTTTTTGAAAAAGGTATGCACTAAGGTTGTTTGATATTTTATTTATTTGGTGTTTGAGGGGTGTGCTATGGTATAAATTTTTTTGGCAAATAGGAGGTGTTGGGCACTAAATTGCATCAAGTTTTACTCAATACTGTGGCTATCTATCTTCCTACTTTTTTTCTAGGCTTGCACTCGATAGCTACAACTCAACACTCAACATTGGATGGACCAAAATAGAGTTTTCGATCCAACCTCTAGAGTAGGTTGGTTCCTTGTCAACTTAAACAGGATGTTGACACAATTATGCTCACTTAGGATTTTGAGATTAGGGCAAGAAAAGGTTAGGGCTAGAGAGATGTGAACAATAGTGGACAAATAGGCTAACAATATTATACTACAACAAAAAGATCCAAAAAACCAATGTAAAGACACATTACTCAGATCAACATTATCCTAAATTAAGTGTACTTTCATTCATTAAATAACAACAAAGTAATATTGCAAACAACAATTTCAATATCTAAACAGTGATAATCCAAATAACATAATTCATCAATATCTAGATTTTACAAAAATGCACTCCCTAAAAATAAAGATCAAACTTAAGTGTAGATTTCAATTACTCTATAAGCTACTAATCCATTAATTTGATACAAACTAACCATTCAAGTATTCACAAAAATACAACTAAAGAATTCAAACCTCTGATATCGAAATATGAAGACACAAAATTTGAGGTGAAGATCAATGTAATGCTTATTTCATTAGCCCTTGGGAATATTTACAGTAGCACAATAAAACACACTAAATCCAACCCTTGGAAATGATGGTTCAACCTCTATTTATAGTTTTGTAAAATTAAAATTACAAGGAACATTACAAATATTTAAATTTGACAGCTTAGCAAAGAGTTCTTGCTAGAATTCTCTTACTGGTTCATCCTATGGGAAATCAACCACAAGTGGACCACCATGGTAGCTTGAAATATTTGCAACTTGCTGGTCGTTTGATGGTAACTGGAGTTTTAGCCATTGGAGAGTGTGTATGCATCATTGATACTTCTTGGAAGTCCTCTACCATCGTTGATCTGTAACTGTCTCTAGTTCTATCTTCTTGAAACCCTCGATGCTTCGACTTCCTCCTCCAACTGACTATTATAGCTCTGGTAAGAGATTTCTTTTATACTCTTCAGATTTCTTAGCAAAATCTCCATCATTGATCTCCCCCATCGTATGGCTACGATTTAATATGATATAAGCTTGTTACAATGGCGGGGGAGAACATAGTGCCATTCTGCTTTAAAAAACTAATTATGTCATATTTTCTACCTCAAAAACTGTGGAACGCCAATCCAAAATTAAAATGCTGTGAAAGTGAAGTGGGATGAAATCCTCTCTTTATCCTTCATTTTTCTTCTTTGGCGATGAAACATTCGCTAATCTGCACAAAAAAGTTGATGACATCATATCTCCTTTGAAAATTCTGTGGATTACATTTCGAACCGAAGCAAGTACAATGGTTAGTGAACACCATTTCGGACCTATTGCAATGCAAAATGACTCTTTCTCCAATCCACACTGACTTCAAAGTACATCGTAGTTATTGTCATTCTAAAAGAGAGTTACTCAAAAATATGCTTTGTCACGAATCCGCATCTTCTATGCTTAGATTTTCACCTTCTGTCACCATTTTGGGTAAAAATATTTATTGCGCTCTCTAGAATTGGGCTTTCCAACACTTAGCCACTCACAAAGTATTCAAAATATCAAGTTGTCGCTAATCCACACTTATTTTACGCTAACATTATCCTTATTTAAAATGTTTTGTGGATTCGAGATGCGTCGTCAGTACATAGCCAAGAACAAAAGAAACTTTGTAGAAACGCTCCAAGTTGAAAAATTTACCAAGTTTTGGGTAGACTCGTGGCCTTTTTTGCAGATCCGCTTCAAAATACACTGCAAAGTGTGTGGATTGAGGACTTTATGACTTAGGCAAAAATTTTAAAATTTTCCCAAGTATGTGGTCATTTTTGGCCTACATTCTAGCATCTCCTGGGTGGATTTGCTTAAAAATACTTAGATTCAGAGTCTTATCCATTGGGTCTTAGGAGTCAAAAATGTTCATATTCAAAAATATGCTTTAAATAATAACCTCCATACAAAAATTACCCTCTGAAAAATCTAACAACTTGTTTAGAGGGTAAAGGTTCATATAGATATGATGCCAAAAACATCGTGACTCATCCACTTATAAAGAGAGTATACCAAAAATACAGGCTTGTTGCCATTGTCTTCAAAAATCAAGCATAACTCTACTCCTTTTATAAGGTCTTATTGCAAAAAATGCCTTCACACAAAATCTGCTGCTCTCTTTGCCTCTCTAGACTTCATGCCTTTATTGCTTATTTTTGACAATTGTCAGAGCAAAAAACAAAAATGCAAAACTTGCACATATGTACAAAAACAAAAACAAACTAAGTGTGGGCCCCTTCCGGGCCTATAATAGCTCCATCTTGGTATTCCTCTTCATGGGCCTCTTCCTCTACCTCTTCTTCATTTTTTTCTTCTTCTTATTTTGGAGAAGGTTCCTTTTGATGCCTTCCTCCAAAAGAATCACCAAATAGCTGAATCATCAATTTCAGAGATTGTAAAGCCTATTTCTAGGATGCTCCAGAGGGGTTTGATGTCTCTTTGAGATACTTATAGACATATTGTAATTCTCCAATGTCCTCATAATTAGCAACCTTCCCTTTGTTCACTAGATCTTCCATGAGATCTCTTAATCTGGTAAAATTAAAAATTAATAGGACAACTTGCTCTTGGGGTAGTGGCTCTTCAAGAGAATCAATTCCAGATTCATCCTGTAAATTTTCATTGATGTTTTTTTGGATCTCTTCCATGGATAACATCCATAGGCCTTTGAATCCAACTTGAATAATTTATTTATTCATATCAACAACATCCCTAATCACTCCCTCAATCTTGTCAAACAACAACTAGGCTTTCTGAAGTGCCCTGTGCTTCTCAACCATAATTATAGCAGCAACTCTGGCGAGATTCCATTCTTTATTGGAAATTAGTTTAGCAGAATCACTGAGTATGCTATCAACCAACCTATACATTTTTTCTACTAGAATCACCATAGGCTGCAACTCTCCAATGATCTGATCTAGATCTTTCTGAACATTGGGGAGTAGGTGGCTGGCATCATCAAGATAATCAATCATGAGCTGAAGCCCTGAATATTTTTCTTGGACTTCGAAGAGCATCTCTTTTCTAATCTTCTTCAAATCAGCCTTGGAAAAACCAAAAGACTTAGCTTTCTCAAGTTGAAGTTGATGTCTCAAAATTTGAATTTATTTTGCTTGTTCTTCATTCAGCTTCATTTGAGTTGATACTTGAGCTTATTGACCTCTTGGAATTTTTCTCGCCAACCCTTGATCTCTTTTTTCAGAGCCTTTTATATTTCCTTATGATCGCTCAGAGTCTTCTGAAGCTTTTCAATCTACTGCTCTAGTTTGCTCATCTTCTCTCTGAATATATCATTTTTTACATAGAAGGTGTCTAAGTGGGCTTTGGCTATGATCAACTCATATTCTTTAGGAAGCTTCTCAATATCTTCTATGACCTCCTCCACTTGATAATCTTGGATAGTTATTTTAGTTTCAAGCTTATTTACAAGTGGAGTCATAGATCTAGATACTCTCTGGCAAGACACTAGATCAACATACATGCTTATTCTTCTAACAACCATCCTACTGGAAGGCTTAGAAAGCTTATTTTCCTAGAAATAATTTGCTCTCTATGTGGTTGCATTATTTTTTAGCAAAGTGATAGGACTTAAAAAACTAGTAGCTAGGGGAGATGAAGATACCAAAAATAAAAGGGTAAACTGAACTGCTAACAATTGAGGTGTGGGAGTACTCACAACAGTCTCTATAATGATAGTGGAATCTATAACTACTGTTGTTGTTGCTATTGGTAGACTCATAGGAACCGATGCAAGACTAACAACTAAATGAATGGTGGTACTTGAAATGCTGTGTTCCTTTGATTATGGTGGTGGTAATAATGAATATGAAATGATGGGATATGATGAAGTGGGAATCTCAGATGCTATAAGTGGAATTTGGGGTGATTGTTGGGGAACATAGGTGAATTGTCCTTTAGTGATAACAAATGAAATATGGGGTGGACTACAAGAGGGAGAAGGTACCTTTGTCACATTATCTTGACCAAAAATGGAGGGAGACTTCTTTGGGGATTCAAGAGGATGTAGAGAAGAAGAGGGATTAGAAACCATACCTTCACCTATAGATTTAGGGTGATCTTGCTCCACCTCTATTTCCTACTATTGCTCTTGGTGAGTCAATTCTTCTTTAGCAGAAATAACTACCTCTTTTGCAATTTCCTCCATATACAATCTCTGCTTCTTTGAAAACTCCTTTTCCCTTCTCTCTGGGGCTCTTTTAGTGCTTCTATGGATCAATTTAAAGGAAGCCATATCAATCTCAGAATCTTATTCTGATACATCTCCTTGTACTGCTCCAAAAAACAAGACTTACATAATTCTACTGATGTTGCGAGGGTAAAAGAAATATGGGTGAACCTGAAACTCTCATCCTTCTTCCTTCAGTCAATATTTGTGTCTAGAGGCTGACCCCCTAGAGCTAAGAATTTAGGCCTAGAAACTACTTTGATGACTGGAATACTGACAAAATTTCCACTAGAATATTGCATTTTACTTAGAAGTTGTGCTCCTTTAGGAAACTTCTCCACTTGTTCAGTGGTAGGATGAAAAGTTTTCAAAACCTAAATTGCTATAAAAAGGAGTTTCTTGCTCCTCTACAAGGGCTTCCTGATATGTGGATGAATAGAGAGATTCAGAACCTGCTTGGGACCTTTCAAATATCAACACTATATCTCTAATGTCCTTCTAATTCCAGGTTTCAATATTTTTATTATATTTCTTGGAAAAATATTTATCAATATTCATGTCGAACTTACACTTAGGTTTTCCAATTTTAATTCCAATTATCCACCAATCTGATATCTTAGCTACGTTCCATTACTCCTCTTCCTAAAATTCTTCAAAAAAATCCTCCTCGGGTTGAGGGTCCTTTTTATTTGAGATTTTTCCTTCAATGTCACAAATGGTGGCTTTTATAAACCGATGAATCTTCTTTTGGTCAGAGTCATAATCAAAAACCTGCTCATAGAAATCCAACCACAGAGGTAGTTGACCCATCTTTGATACATTCCACTCTAAAAGAGTGGTATCATAATTATTTATGCCTTTTTCAAAATGAGTCCTAGGCCTCTTTTAAAATTTATAAGCCTTCTCTCCATTTAGGGCTACATTTCTTGTAGTGAAGATACCATAGACCTAATTTATCAAGGTATTGGTCAATTAGCTGACTTTGCCTCTTATTTATAATGGTAATATCCTCCATAGATCGATATGTAAGTAGATATTTTCTCTTTCTCCTAGAACCATCATGTAAATCAATATACTCTACCTATCTCAAATATTCCAAGGCAAAGAGCCTTTTTGTGAAAAAATGAGGCAGGAGAAAAGGTTTACCCATGACACCATACAATCTGATTACTGTGCCCTCATTCAACAAGTACCAATATCCTTCCTCAACACCCTTTACTCTAAGAATTTTCTTTTCCAAGGGTGGTAATCTAGGGCACTCTCCATACATTATTTTTAAGGTAGGTCCAAGAAATTCCAAGTTGAATCTATAAAAAGACTCACTACTTCTCAAATGACTTGTCCAGTAATAAACCGATAGGGTTTCTCCATCACTGGTTTTGTCCCTAAACTAGAATCCAAGCCATCTAGTCCTTAATGGTAGCATAAAACATCCATACCAAACTCGAGGAATGCCTAAAATGAGGAGCATCAGAGCACCTTTTCATACTTACCAACTGTTCATGTATCCTTTGTGCAAGAAAAATTGACCAATAAAAACAAATCACCCTAGTTCCTTTTTCCTCTGCATCTTTCTCATACATTCTTTCATTGGAAATGTAGTAGGCTATGGTAATTTTCCAGCCATACACCCATCTGTTAGAATCTAGACCTTCTATACAGGATAACATAGAGAACAATACAGGCTTTGGAAATTCATCGATAAGAATGGGGACCTTGGGTAATTTCTTCTTGAGCTTAGCATTGAGTTGCATGTAAATCCATATCCTAAATAACTCTCCCTCATTCACTTGCTTCTCTAGGGAATAATACCTGACCTGTTTAGTTACCTTAAATTCCTTAGGTTTTACAGTTGGTTCTGACCCTAGGGCAAAAATATTGTGACAAAAGGAGGCGGTGATACTAAAGAGGGTTTTCCCTTTGTGAGTTTTCACTGCTTTGGCCATTGGGTCGTAAAATTTAACTATTGCAGCTATTAATTCTAGATAGGGATGAACACAATTGCAAATGTAAAAGGATAAGTAAGAAAGGACAACACATCTACCTTCCACATATAGAGCAACTCTCTTCTTGTATCTATCGTTAATGCTCCTCTTAAGCTTTGTTCTCTTTGTGAGGACCATCTCCATATCTGCCACAACTTCTACTCTGTTGACGTATGGAGGCACTACCATTCTCTCCAAATTTTTGAACTCTTGGACATCCTCTAAAGCCATATTGGTAGCAACCAAACTTTGCTCCCTTTGTAATTCACAGAAAAATCTTAGAGTATTGTTTCAAACTATACCACTTGGTGGATGTAATTAGCTACTGAATGAAGATTGTGTGTGCTTTTTGTTTCTTTTATTTCTTGGAATGCGTGTATCTTTTGCCATTAATGCAATTGCTATAAAATCTACCCACTGGCACACTTTCCAACTTCCATTCATTCCTCTCGGTGGCTTAACAATGGCATTCTAAATTTTTATTGGTCAAAAATTTAAAATTGTGCTGCCACCTCATTGCGTCTTTTTGGCTACTCTTTGGTTTGAGTGTGATTTCATTAGCATTAAATACAGGATCATTATTTCTTCTCCATGTGGCATAGTTGCAAATTTATTGCTTGGCTCCACCTTGGTTTTGAAATTGGTGAATAAGAGAAGTCATTAATTATGCTGACACTTAGCCAATTCCATGCATAATTTTTCACCTTGGTTCCGCTCCACTACACTTTAGCTTGGAAATCCCTAGATTGGAAACCCTTTTGTTTCTTTTGATACTTAACACTATTCATTATGCAAGAAAAGGGTGCTTGCACCATTCTATTAAGAGTTTAGTATATTTTAATGCGGATTTAGAAGCACTTGCTGTTATGCTAGAATATACATGTATTTGAGTGCGGAATGGGACCTTGTCGAATACCTTTCAACACTTAGCCATTTTTTCAAGAATTTTTATTTGAACTTGTACAAAGTGTAGAAAGAAAGGGAAATACAAAGTGCATAAAGAAAGGGAAATAATAATACAATGTATAAACATATGTTACAATGAGCTCATATTTTACACATAGTAGAGCTTGAGATAAAAATAATTTACTGGAATCGGTTGTATGTTCCATTATGGATATTCAAGCTAGAACACATTGGACTCCTTGGCCTCTACTATTTTGTATGGGCCATCCCAAAAAGAATAAAAAATTTCATGCTTACCCGGTTTTTCTCTATCAACATTCCACTTGAGAAATGCATCTCCAACCTAGATTTTTTTGAATCTGGATTTCTTATCAAACCATATCTTGATATTTGAGGAATGCTTTTGAAAATTATTATACGCTTGAGCTCTATGATCTTCCAATTGCAGTAAGTGAGTCAGCCTAGTTTTTACCGGATCTTCTTCTGATTCCTCCTCTATATTGACTAGCTTAAGTGTTGGAATCTCCAAATGGATGGGTAACACTGCCTCTTTTCCATATACTAGTGCATAAGGGGAAGTCTTAATGGACTTCTTTATAGTAATCCTATCAGCCCACAAAGCTTGTCTAGCAACATATGCCAACTTATTTTATTTCCTTCAAGTGATTTCCTCAAAATTCTTAACAAGTTTTTGTTGGTAGATTCTGCAAGTCCATTACCCTGTGGATAATAATTTGAAGTATTTTAAAGAGTAATGTCATACTTACTGGAAAACTCAATATACTTGGCTCCTATGAAAGCTGGGTTGTTGTCACTCACCAAGGCTTCTAGAACCCCAAATCTCAAAATCAAATTTTCCATGAAATTGATCACAACATCTTGATCTGATTTCTTGGTAGGAATAACCTCTACCCATATGGTAAGATAATCTATGGAAGTTAGGATAAATTTATGCTCTGTTGAGGAATTAGGGTTAATAACCCCTATGAAGTCCAGTTTCCATTATTGAAAAGGTTCTTCAACTTATATGGATTTGAGGGGAAATGAAGCATTCCTTGTCCTTCCAACATATCTTTGACATTTGTCACAGGCCTTGGTGACCCTAAAATCATTAGTAAATATAGTAGGCCAATAATAGCCTGCCCTTATAACAAAGTTATGCATAAGGGGTCGACCCTGAAATCTATTTATAAATTGAAGGTGAATTGTCTTGGAATCTCGACAAAAAATGAAGAAGTATACATGGCGAATTCCAATTATTTTTCTCCAAAAATTTTCAAACCGTGGCGAATTGCAATTATTTTTCTCCAAAAATTTTCAAACCGTGGCGATTTTTTCTATTTTTGGGGCCATGAATATCAATTTTGCAAAATCTAAAAAAGTACAACATACTTAAAAGCTTTAGGTCAGTATGAAAGACATCAGGCCGACATGACGACTAATGGAATACCGATCAGTTGTAATCATGATGATCGGTTACAAGCATATCGATTAGTTATAGCCATGTTGATTGATTGCAACCATGACGATCGGTTGTAGCCATGACGATTGGTTGTAGTCATGATGATTGGTTGCAGCTATACCGATCGATTGTAGACGTGCCAATCCATTGTAGCCATGATGATCAATTGTAGCCATGACAATCGGTTGCAACCACGTCAATCGATTATATCCATGTCGATCGATTGTAGCCATACTGATCAGTTGCATCCATACTAATCGGTTGCATCCATGTCGATTGATTGCAACCATGCTGATCGATTGTAGACATGATGATCAAGTGTAGCCATGATGATCGATTATAGCCATGCCGATCTATTGTAGTCATTACGATTGGTTGCAACCATGACGATCGGTTGTAGCCATGATTATTGGTTGCAGCCATGACTATCGATTACAGCCATGTCGATCAGTTGCAGTCATGATGGTCGGTTGAGCCATGACGATCAGTTGTAGCCATGATGATCTGTTGCAGCTATGTCGATCAGTTGTATAAAAATGAATATGGTAATTTGGATATATCTATGAATGGGTTTAAATTTTCATTTTTCATATCTAGAGTAATATACTATATGCTTTTTTCATACATATATACATAAATTTTTAATATGCATACACGGTTTACTCAATGATAAAGCATAAATCATAAAAAATCACTCTATTTTGTCATATCATACAACTAATGATATATACATACATTTAAATTCAAAGGAAAAATAACTATTTTTTGTCAACATATACAGTTAGTTCAATAACATAGCATCATTACATATACATGGTTTTCAAATTTTCAATTGACTCAAAGCTATAGCATACATCATAAATTTTGAAAACATAGACAATCCATAAAATTAAAAAGCAAACATGCATAATAATTAAAAATTGAATTATTATATGATTTTACAACAAATCAAATACAAAAAATATTTGATAATATGAAATATTTCAAATCCGGAAAATCACTGTTAATATGAATTTATTCAAATCACAAAAAAATTACATAATGATTTCAAATCCAAAAAAATCTTAGATTATATGAATTTGTCATATAATCATTGCAATTTTTACATTTTTGAAAGGTAATACAAAGCTTTATCAACTTCTCCACAAGAACTGAGAATCGGTGAATTATGCGTTTCCATAATCGCATCATCACTCCTAGCTGAATCATTTTTGTTATTATCAACCATATTAGAGAGACCAATTCTTTTTGCTAGGGACTTTCAATATGTCAACGCTCTGTCATAGGTAAAGTTACCCACCTCGTACGATGACATATACATTCTCAAACAATTTTCCAAATTTTTATCCAACCTGTTACGAACTTTTTTGATTTAACAAAATTTAATGCACTGAAAACCCTTTCGTCTTCAACAGATCCCAAAATCATTGTCTAACATTATTCATATAAAACAAAGTATTCAATCATAGTATCTTGCAAGATACTACTTCGAAACAATTTTTTACAAAAACGCATTATTGAACCAGTCTCATGAGAATTTTTGAATTGTGCAATTTGATTATCCATTGTTATTCCAAAATTGGTTGACTTATGTCTCAAAAGATCTTTGTTTAGAATACCATTGATTTCAATGCCATTTATTTCCACACTTTTAGAGAAATGTTTCATAATATTACCCATATATTTTACAAACAACTCACTTCTACTACTTTGGTCACCACAAGGATTCCAAAAATTAGTATTACCAATAGCCATGGCCTCAAGTGTCTCATCTCTCTTAAAATGATCTCTTATTTCACTTGTTAATGCATTTGCAATTCTTTTCAATTTATTCTTAGTATTATCCAAAACCTCATCGAATTTGAAATGGGTAACGGGTACTTTTTCAACATCATCTATCAGAGTATTTAATCGTTTTTCAAAATGATATACAGAAATCAACTTTCCATGGATAACAATACAAAGATTATCGATGATGTTGAACTTTAAAAAGTTGTTTGGTTCATTGACATTAACATATTCCAACTATCAAAATTGGGATCCTCAAAATGTTTTTTGGATAAATAAATCTTGTCAATAACCATACATATTTGTTTTCTCATCCTCATGAAATTGACAATATAAATTGCCATTTCCTATGCAAGTTTAATCATAGTATTCATTTCTTGTAACATTGGTAGAATACCACATAATGTGAGAAGAGTTTCCAAGTCAGTCATACGAAAAAGAAAATCTTTTGCCTTGTCAACATCTATATGATGTGCATACATAAACCCAACCAAGGATTGATATTCTGAAAATACCCTTTTTGCAGGAAGAAACAGTGAAATCCACCTAGTTTCCACATATTTTAACATTTTTATGCCTTTCGTTACACCTAGAGAAAATTGTTGAAACTCTGCAAACCTTTTTGGACTACATGAAAAGTATGAGTGTATATTGCATATGAGTTCTTCCACTCTAGCTACATTATCAAAATTACTCACAATTTTGTATGCAAGATTCATTCGATGAGCCATGCAATGAATAAGAATCACATATGGGGCAATGGAAGTCTGAAGTCTAACACAAAGACCATTCCTTTGTCCATGCATTGTAGCCGCACCATCAACTCCAACACAAATTAACTTTGTGGCAATTTAATTTTCATCCATTAGGGCAATATCCTTTAAACTGGTTATAACAACATTATAAATATTTTTTGCATTACAATTTTCAATCATCTTATGTAGTGCTAGTAAATGTGGTTGTCTCAAATGATTTTTGAATGTGTAAACATGTATGCAAATCCAAAATGTGTTGTCAAAAACTGTTACCTCGTCAATGAAAAGTGAAATAAATTTGGCTTGTTTCACATTCTCTCTCAGGTCTTCCTTCTCAACCAGTGATAGACATTTTACCATTTCCCAACCACTTCGATCTAACCAATGTGAACTGGTAAGGTTTTTTACATTGGCTAGTTGAATTATTTCCTTAAAATCAACAAAATCAAACATGGGTCGACCTTTTTTTAGAATACTGTATACAATAGCAAACTGTAATTTCTTTGAGGCTAATAAAGTATTATTAACTTTTTGAAATTGTGCCTCGATTGTTCCACCCTTCTCAATGAGAGTTTGTTTTTGTTTCATTATTTTATCATATTCAAGAGCATATCTCACATGCACACATTCTGTTGCATCCTTCCATCTATGAATTCTATTAATTGTTCCATCACTTTGTATTTCTTTGATGTAAACTTTCCCACAATGTTTTTCTATTATGTCTTTCTTATTTTGTAATAAATTATCATTTCCCAGCTTCCATGTACAAATAATACATTTACACACATCCAGTTTCTCATATCACTCAATAAAGGGGTATAATCATGCCCATTCATTTTTAAAATCCCTTCCAATAGTCCATTCACTGATATTTTGATGTTTAGATTTTTGACTAGAAGATTCCCCAAAGGTCTGAATTTTAATTGTACTATCTTTTTATTTTTCGGTTGATGTGTCTGAATTTAAAATCTCCTGAAGTGGTTGTTGAATGTTGTTATTAGGAAAATTATCATGTGGTCCCATATCATATTTTGGAATATCTTCGAGTGAACGCACATCAGGGTCGACAATGTTAACTGCATTCAATGTTTGGTGTTCTCTATCATTTTTTGTTGTAAAAAATATACTATTTTAAAAAATTAACATAATACAGTTTTACAAAGCATTTAAAAAGAGGTAGATAAGCAAAAAACCATTTATCTATTAATAGAGAAAGATTTTACATTTAAGAAGAACAAAAATTTTAGAAAACTGATGGTAAAAGGTGTATGTACCTACAATTTGTGTATAATATGTAGAGATTAATGTCTCATTGCATTTTGGTGTAAAATATTTTAGAATTATCTTTTTACAAGAATATTGGCCTCTCTTCTTTCCATATTCAATAGGTGACATTGTATATGTAAAGAAAAAACTTTAGATGTTAGGAAATGTATATGAATTTAAAGAAAAATAGCAGACATCCCTCAAGACAAACATATGATCCTAACACACAACATGACATGGAATACTTATCGATCAGAGTTGTAGATAGTGCTTCTATACTACGTATGAAACATACTCTAAGAGACAAGAAGCAGTCTCTAACAAAATAAATGCTCTTGACACAACCAGATTATGTTGATAGTTGTCTACCACTATTATGTATAGGTCACCTACAGTGCCTATGAAACTATAGAAAAAAGATATTTGGACAAAAGAACAATGAAATAAGAATACTCTACTGATTTTTAGTCATGAATACTCTACAACCAATACGCTTTTATCGATAAACACTAACCCTACAACCAATCGATAGTCACTACAAGCAACAGAATGCCAACCACACATCCCTGCAATCGACAGAGTTATACCGACAACACTGCAACCAACAACCTAACGTCGATCGACATGACCCTACAATCGATAGACTAATTTTGATCAACACATCTGCAATCGACCTACCAAGGCTGATTGGCACCTTTGCAACCGATAGACGAATGTCGATCGACACCTCTATAATCGGTCGACTACAGACAATCAAGATGGTTTTGCAATCAATAGACCAATGCCAATTAACACCTCTACAACCGATAGGTAAATGCCAATCGACAAACTCTATAATCGATTGGCTTATGCCAATAGACACGGCTTTGCAATTGATCAACTTATATCGATAAACATGGCTATGCAACTGATCAGCTTATGCCAACAAACATGACTCTACAACCGATTATCTTATACTATAGACACGGCTCTACAATCGATCGACTTATGTTGACAGACACGGATCTACAACTGATCAAATTCTACCAAGAGACATGACTTTGCAATCGATTAGCTTATATTGACAAATATGGCTCTGCAACAAATTAGCTTATGTCTACAGACATGGCTCTGTAATAAATAAGCTTTTATCGACAAACATGACTCTACAATCAATTGACTTCTATCGACAGACGCAACTCTGCAATTGATCAGTGCAGCTCTACAACCGATCAATTTATATCGACAGATACAACTCTACAACCGATCAGCTTATGTCGATAGACACGACTCTGAAATCGACTGTCTTGCATCGATCGACACTCGTCTACAACCGATCGGTTTATTTCGATAGTCATGGCTCTACAACCGATCACCTTGCACCGATCGACACTCCTTTGCAACCTTCTCAAGTTTTTCATTATTTCAGAGCTATTTTCGAGTTAGAGTATTTTCAATGTATGTTTATCGATACCCAGTATAGTATATATACACATATTATATGAGGCAATTTGGGTAGGAAAAATAAAATCATTTATAATTTGAAGGCGATTTGGGTGGAAAATATAAAATCATTTATAATTTGAAGGTGAATTAGGCGAAAAAATAAAAATCATATGTAATTTAAGGTCGGCGAATTAAAATAAAGTTAGGTTCCTGAATATCAATGACAGGTGAATTTACCCCCAAAAAAATTTTATCTCGTAAATTTCGGGCGAATGTGCCCCAGTGAAATGATCCAAAATTAGCCTTTCAAAATTTTAAAAATCCTAAATAGATCCAAGTTATGATATTTTGCGCTTGTGCATAACCCTGCCTTATAATTTTCAAATATGTAATCCTGCATGAGCTATGTCCACAAATTGGTCCTCCATGGAACTCTGCAATGACCCTCTTTTTTTTATCATATTTTAAGCACTTTAGAAGAATTCCATACAAATTTATTCTGTACAGGCCTTCTAGTAGTATACATATTTCAAAGCATGAAGCCTGTATCTCCTCCTTTGGGATGTATTTAGATTAGGGGGAATACTTCAATTTGGAAATATTTGATCATTTTGTCTACCCAATCAGAGTTTTTAGTTTGTACTTCTTCCATCTGATCTTATTTTACCTGATAAGCTATCACTTTTGCTAATGCTACAGCCTCTGTTAGACCTTGGCATAGAGCCCTACCTCTTACTAACTTAGTGGGATGTATTTCTACATTATACTCTTAGATTTGGTAATCCAACTTGCTCTTTTATCTCCTAGTTCATCCTGTAGGATAAAACTTCTTACATCTGGATGAACCACATATACCAGGGTCTTACTCTGTACCAAGTATTGCCTAAACTTCTTTAGTGACTTCATCATAGAAAACACTTGTTATTCAATGAAGTTATATTTGACATGGTAGTCATGGAGTGTCTGGCTCCAAAATAATATAGGATGCTCTTCACCTTGATCATCTTTTTGAGTAAGCATCGAGGCGTAAATTTCTTTAGCTCCATAGGCATAAAGGATAAAATATCTACTAAAATGTGGATTTACTAGAACTGGGGCTGTTGCAATGGACTTCTTGATAATCTCAAAAGCTTGTTTCTGGATTTCAATCCACTTGAACTCAAAATTCTTCTTGAGTAACTCAGATATAGGCCTAACTTTCTGTGCAAAGCTAGAAATGAATTTCTTGATAAAATTGATTTGGCCTACAAAAGACTGCAAAGTCTTCTTGTTTGTAGGCAATGGAAGAGCAAGAATGGCTCTAATTTTGTTTGGATCTATGTCCATACCTTCTTTTGAGACCACATGATCTAGCAGCTTTCCTTCGTAAAATACAAAGAATGACTTCTTAGGATTGAGTGAAATACCAGATTCTCTACATTTTTGAAAAACCTGCTCTAGGTGCGATAGGTGATATTGCTTATCATGGGAAAAAATAGTCATGTCATCCAAGTAAATCAGAATGACTTTGTTGATCAATGCTCCAAAGGCATAATATATGGCTCTCTAAAATGTGGCTCTTGCATTGGACAACCCAAAAGGTATTCTTTGGTAAGCAAATGTACCTTATTTCATGGTGAATGTTGTCTTATACTGATTTTCATCTTTCACCCAAATATGATTGTATCCAGAGGAACCATCTGGTAATTAGAACCTCTATGCTTCTACCACCATATATAATATTTGATCAATATATGGGAGGGGATAGTGATCCTTGAGAGATTCTTGGTTAAGATTTTTAAAATCCACACACAAGCATATATCACCATTCTTTTTCTCACGGGTACCAAGTTGGCTACCTAGGTTGAATGTTTTATTGGATATATGATTTTAGCCTTTAATAACTTTAAGAGCTCCTCTCTCATGATGGCTTCAATACTTGTATTTATGGGCCTTTGCTTCTGCCTAAAAGGCTTGGCATCAGGCTCTAGCTCAATAGTATGTTGGATAACCTTTTTGTCATATACCTTGAGGTCTTCATATGACCAAGCCACAATATCTTGGTATTTTAAGCATAAGGCTTTGATATCTTCTATTTCCTCTGGTGAACATTTAATTCCAATATTGAGGTTCTTTTCAATACTAAATTCAACTTCTATATAGATTTTTTCACTAACTTTCATGGTTCTGGTCTTTTTCCTATCCTCATTGTCAAATAAGCTCTCTAGGGTAACCTATTCTCTAGGAATATGATTGTTCCTTAGTTGAACGACATCTTGTTGGTCAATTTCTTCTATATTTTCTTCTTGGATGGTAGAGAGACATGCTTCTCTCACCAGAAAGTCAATTATATGCTCATCACTTTCAAAAACCTACCAAAAAATTTGCTTGTCTGGTACTATAGGTCAAAATTATTTTGATTCCCTTGGCTCTCTTGATCCTATAGTCTACAACATGGTTGAAGTTATCTCCCTTCATTGCTAAGGAATCTACCAGAGTGTTATTTTCTCTAGGAACTGTTGACAATTTTGTCACATTTCTCAAGGGGTAGAAAAGAAACAAGTTTTGTATAGTGTTGTGTAAAGTTTTTGCTTTGTTATTTTTATTTTGAAAAGTTGCAGCAATTTTGGCTTCCAATGTCACCCATTTGTACATAAAGTAGAAAGGAAAGAACTTCGCTGCCAAACAATATAGAAAAAAAAGGGCTTCGTCGAAAGGAATTAAAATAGCTTTGCACCTGAAGCATTTCCCGCATTACTTCGGGTAAAAGTTTTGCGAAGTAGTTTTCGTTGAAGTAAAAAACAAGAAAAAGAGAATGAAACTACTTCACGCCCGAAGCGCTTCCAACAGCTACTTTGGGCAAAGGTTGAGCGAAGCGGCATTCAGAAGGAAAGAGAGCTTTGCACCCGAAGCATTTTCAACACTGCTTCGGGTGGAATTTTTTGTGAAGTAGTATCACCGAAGTAGAATACAAAAGTAGCGTTCGAAAGAACAACTTTGCCAAAAGGCCAAGACAGGAAATCTACTTCGGGCACGAAGCGTTTTCAAAAGCCACTTTGGGTAAGATTTCTGCGAAGTGGTGTGCCGAAGTAAAATAGAAAGCAAAGGCAAGAAAACTACTTCGCACCCGAAGCATTCCCAACATTGCTTCAGGAAGGGTTTTTTGCGAAGCACAACTCAAGGAACATTGAAAGTACTTCGCTAGAAAGTTGTCGAAGTACTCACTTTGGGCCCCTCCATCAGTGAAACACTTTTACTTTTCCAGAAGCTCATTGCAAAGCATTTGCTTCAGCTAATTTTCTATGAAGTACTTCTACCCGAAGTGAAAGGATACAACATTTTTTGAAGACAATTGCTTCGGTCAAAACCTTCCTGAACCACAGTTTTGAAGAAGATCGCAGCGAAGCATTTCTCCAAGGCATTAGCGAAGCAGTTTTGTGAAGCTCAATTTTGTGAAGTATAATCCAAGGAGGAGTTTTGCTTTGGCCCAGAACCATTGCGAAGCGAAGTGGTGAATGAAAACTTAGTGAAGCACTTCACGGGCATGCGTTCCAAGCCAAGTATTTTCTCGAGGTGATCAGGTGCCTCATAAATGCAATTTTTCATGCCTAGCAAGTTTGCTGCTCATTTTTGGCAATAAAAAACGAAGTATCAAGCCATGATGGAGAGCCCAACGAGCATGGCATCTACTCGAGCACCACACCCGAAGACTAAGGACGTCTAAACGACTCATAAATGCACCTTTCCATGGTTGACCCGGTTGTAGTTGCCAGTTTTGGTAACAGATTTGAAAACTCGGTCACGAGAGCCTCGAGGAGCCGATTCTTAGGGCTCGAGGGCGTACTCTTCTCTTCTGTGTAATTATGAATTAGAGGCCCGGGTCCTCTATAAAAACCCAGGCATTATAAGTGATAAGGGGGGGAACTATCTGCTAGAAATCTGCTGTAACTTGATGTCCTACAATTAATACTAAAAGTCTTCGAGCTCAATTCTTCTCTTTTATGCTGCCTTCTATGCTTGATTATTTTATCTCTCCTTGTTTGTATGTTGGATGCTGAATCCTGTGTCCGGTGTGTGATCGAGGACTGTGTCCTGAAACTCATTCGAAAGGATACATAGGAGTTGAAAGACGTTGTATTGGCTTTCTTTTATGCTGCCTTCTACTCTTGATTCTTTTGTCTTTCTTTGTTTGTATGTTGGATGCTAAATCCTGCATCCGAGGTGTGATCGGGGAATGTACCCTGAAACTCACCTGAAGGATACATAGGAAAATCGATATTGCGTTCCTTCCGTTTATATTTGGTGTTCTTTACTTTTATTCAAGTTGCTAGCTAGTGATCGTGCTTCCTATTCTCTCTCACATGAAATCATCAATCTCTCTTCCCTTACCCCCTTTTATTTTATTCCTCTAACCCTAACTCCTTTTATATCTTTCCTGCACCCTTATCTCCAAACCCCAAAGTAGTTTAGCATAGGAGTCGGCCTTTCTCCGGAGATTGGCATGGAGGGCATCTCTTCCCTTTGGCCTTTCAATGTTGGTCCAGGTCCAAGGCACGTACATTTACCCAAAATCCTTACCTAGGTATATTTGATGACCAACAGTTTTTGGCACGCCCGATGGGACAGACTGTGTATGTCTTAATAAGATCTATAACCAGTCAAGGCCCCATATTTTGAATCTCAAACCCGTCTTCATCGAGGCCAATAGTTCAAACTAGTTCCCGGTGTGACCCGGTCAGTCTCACTTGATTAGTGGTAGGGAGGACCGATGCCCTCATTACTGAAAGAATCTTAGCATTTGGCAACTCTGTTTACCTAAGAATCTTTAAATCATAAAGACTAGTACCAAAAGTCTGTGCCTTCATGCAAACGAGATGGAGAGTTAAGAATAGAGGAGAGGAAACCGAGTTATTTGAGCTAGATATTGATGCCTTCGAGGAACAATCAAGGTTAATCACCCCCGAGTCACTATTACAAGGAACATCCTCTGTTGGTAGACCAGGCTCAACTTCTGATAGTACAACATCTAGTTTTCCTCCCAACCCTCCCAACTCTTCGAAGAGTCCTAGTCCCTCCATTCCTATTAGTTTTCCTATTAGCAGTCAAGGGGGAGCTTCGAGAATTCCCATTTCTCAAAATCCAGGAGCAAGTATGGCACATCAACAACAACAACAACAACAACAACAACAACAACAACAACAATAACAACAACAACAAATGTAGCAGCCATAGCTACCCAGGTTGTGCCCAGCATGGGATTCCTTGTCACCATTGAATCTAGCAGGGCAAGGACAAGTGCCGCCTGCTGCCATAAAGAAGATCCCAACATTCTATGGAACTGGGAAAACCTCTTTGGAGCATATCTAGGACATAATATCTCTGGCGACGATCCATGACATTACAGAAGAACAAATTATGGTAAATCTTCTGGTTATTTCCCTTAGAGGAAAACTCCTCTACTGGTATAGATCTCTACCACTCGGTAGCATTATAGGATGGGACCAGTTAGCTGGGTAAATTATGGGAAACTTCAACGAGTTTTCCAATCCTACTTCTCTTCTGCATCAGTTCACTTCGATCAAGAGACATCCGCAAGAAGAAATCACAGATTTCAATGTTAGGTTCACTCAAACCTGGCAGAGAGTGCCAGTTGGCCTTCGACCAACCGACGAAGTTGCAACACTCTATTTCCTTCGAACTTTCAATCCCGATATCAGTCTCATGGTAAGATATTCTAACATTAATACTTTTCCCAAGTTGTATGAGTTAGCCAAGAGAGCATAAATGGATTTGATAGCTATGGGCAAGCTTCCCCAAAGGATGTCGATGCCCATACTTCTCGAATTCTTACAATTCCAGTATGCAAGCGCAGTCGCTTCACAAATCTCCACAACCCCTACACTCTCGATTTCATCTTGGAATTCGAATCCTATCATGTCTCAAATCACCACCCCATAAATTTATTTCCCTACATTTTCAACTCCACAGCCCACGGTCACTTCAACTTTTCCTGTGCTACCAGCACCACCTCAACACCCCACTCTTCCTCCAATATCGATGATGGCTTCATTGCCGCTTGTTCTGAAAGCCGATGATATACAGACTAAAATTTTGTAGGAGATGCAGTCTCTGAACTCTACAGTTCAGATCTTGTCAAATGACATGACCATTGTAAAAAATAAGCAAGCACAACAGGATTTCCTACTAAGAAGATCTTATCCTACGCCTGCACTTACCAAAGACCAAGCAGTCCAGCAAGGGAAGGCTTCGACGAGAAATGCTACAATTGATGAAGCTCCGAGCACTTCCAATTATGTATATTGGTGCTCTATGTGCAATGATTCGCATGAAGAGAATACCTACACCCTGCACCAACACTACGTACAAACACTAGCAAACAGTAGTCACAATGGTCAAGTGAACGTCATTAGGCAGATGAGTCAGAACCTGGCAATTGGCGAGGAGGAGCCCGTTGTAGTACTTACCCGAGGATGAAGGAAGGTGATAGAAATAGATGCTACTCAGCTGGCTCCTACAAAAGAGCAGGCTCGACCCGAGAAAGGACAATCATCTACTTCGGCCTCGAGCAAAGCTCCTCTGCCTGCACTAATCAAAGAAAAGGCCCAAAAGGCCTTTGTCGAACCGCCTCAGGTAGAAACTAAGGAGTAGGCTAAGGAAAATCTCAAGTTTCCTTCCCTCACCAAGCGTCAAAGAGTTGAAGCTACAAAGCAATATCGTACCTGGTACGAACCCAGAAAGGAACCTGAAGTGCTAAAATCTCTATTGTACAACATCATAGAGGAATTGAAGAAGATCCCAGCCAAGATCAGCTTGTACGATGCACTGCAACTACCTGGATAGGTGGACTTACTGCAAGAGTCATTGAAGACAATTAAAGCAAAAAAGGCAGCACCGCTTGCTCTTGTGCAAACCCTATCCACATCTATCACGGGGAAGAACAGACCACCTCCGTTCTACCTAACCCTACAAATGGAAGGGTATATTGTACATAACTGCATGATCGACTCTGGGGCCGCTACAACAGTCATGCCAAGGGCAGTCTGCAAAGAAATAGGAATGGAGTATTGTTGTGGTTGTTCCACAACGTACCCCCAAAATTGGGGGCCCACCTTTCTATTTTTGGTGTTTGGGTGTTTTCGTTTCATTTTGAGTGTCTAGTGGATTGGTTATGTTCGTCCTTTTTTTATTATTATTATTATTATTATTGTTTTAGTTAATTTTAATGTTTTGAATTAAATCAATTCAAACATTTAAAATTAATTAAATCAAATTTAAAATAAAAGAGAAAGCAAGTAAAAAAAAATAAATTAAATAAAGCTTTTTGAATTTAAAAAGAAAAAAAACAAGTTTATATATAAACAAATAAAAAATATATTAAAAGTGAAAAGAATATATATATATATATATATATATATATATATATATATATATATATATATATATATATATATATAAAGATATAAAGTAAGTAAAAAAAAAAAGGTAAAAAAAATAAAATAAAAAGTAGTGAATGAAGCCATGGTGCTTCATTCACCACGTTTTAGTTTACGTGTTAAAATAGTTTAAATTTAAAGTTTTTTTTAAATAGTTTAACTTCATGTTTTTAGTAGAATTTATTTTGTTTTTAAAGTTTGTTTTTTAAAGCTAATTCACCTATTTGTTTTATGTGCAGGTAAGGTGGAACACGTGGAGAAAAAAAACAAAAAGGCTCATATACGTTTTATTTTATTCAAAGGGCATAAAATATTCTTATTTACCATGATAAAATAAGACAAAGAGCCATGTTTTAAATAGGCGTTAGCAAAGGCGTTATTAAGGTGACGGTTTCAAATGCTTTAATGAGAAAAGAGAATGGAGGGAAAATGGGAACGAACCAGAAAAGAAAACCAAGAGCCATGGAGAAGAAAGGAAGAGACATGTAAAACAATTTTAAATACTCCATCAAAATGAGGAACAGGGGTCGGAAACTTTTCAGAGAAAATTGCAGGAATGAAGGCAAGGCCTTGGCACTGGGTTTTTCTAGATATTTTTCCTTCCACATTGGACTGGTTCTTTGAGAAAACCAGATTTCTGCCATGTACAAGGACAATATTTTAATGCAGATTGTTTTTTCAGAAAGTTGCATCTTATGGGCAAGAAAGGAGGAGTCATTTTCTGCATGCAAGATTGAATGTTTATTTTTTCCCCTTTTCAGATTTTAGGCTTGTAAATGGAGTTTATGCAAGTTTCTTGGTTGCTTCATGCGAATGCTTAAATCTGAAAACCTCATTTAAAACCCTAGGAGCCAGCACTTAGCTTATCCAGATTGTGCTTGTTTTGCAAGTCCAATAGGTTAGGTTGCATGCATGGAAACCTCACATCTTTGGTTTTGTCAAAATAGGATAGCATCATACTGAATGCATTTTATTTTCAGTTTTCTGCATTTTCTTTCAACTTTTTCTGCATTTTATTTTCTAGAAATTTTAATTTTTTTTTAATTTTCAGGCATTAAAATAAACATTTAAAAAATTTCAAAATCTAAAAACAATTTCACCATTGCGTAGGTTATACTTCAGAATTCCAATACGCACTTTGAAATTTCATTTTCAGATTTGTTTAGTATTTTTAAAAATTCATCGAAGTTGTTGTTTTGTTACAGATTTTAAAAATCCGAAAATAGAAAATTTTCATTTTAAGGTCAAATTTCATTTTTTCAGTTTTGTTTTACACTCATGAGCCTATGATGACATTCCCTTCATGAAAATTCCAATTTCATTGAAGGAGTTATGTTTTATGGCATTTTCACAAATTTCCATTTTGAGCCTAAAATTACCCTTTCTTCATAAAAATTCTAATTTTACGAAAGAGGGGTAATTTGAGTATTACATTGAAGGTCTTTTCCTCAAAGCACTTAATTGTTCATCTTGATGAAAATTTGATTTCATTTAAGAGGGATAAGTTAAAGTGACATTTAAAGCCCTTTATCCAAGGCCATAAATTATTGCCTCTTTGTGAAAATTCATTTCACCAAAGAGGGATAGTTTATCGATCATATTGAAAGCTATATTTATCTTCATGATAAGAAGCCATATTTGGACTTAATAAAGAAGATAAAATCTACCTTAAAACTCTCAAGATAAAAGGAATTAAGGCACTACATCGTGGTCATATGAGGGCCAACTCACATTTGCTTTATTTTGGTTCAATGAACAATCACTAAAGTTTCATGGTAAAATAAACCAACATTGCCCCTTGTTTATAGTTACTTGCAATCACTAAGGTGTTCCAAGCATTTAAATTGAATATCTTTATTTGAGATTACTAATACACATATGCAAATGCTAATATAGCGGAGACCTTGGAGAAGTCGTTTTGTTTAACTTCTTTGCAAGAGGGGATTTGTAACCCAAATTCTAAGGGAGAGTGTACTTTCACAATTGGGTGAAAATACCACTCAACAAGTATATGCGAAGTAGCCAGGGCATGCTCCAATTGGATGGTACTCCAATGAAGACCATGGGAGTGATCAAGGACATTCCTATCCAGCTACATAAGATGCCTCAGATTACAGTCATACAAGAGGTAGTTGTAGTCGAATTGGAGCCATATTTTAGTATGTGCTTGTCAAGGGAATTCATGGCTAAACTGTGCGGGTATCTATCTATGGATTACTCTCACCTAGAGGTTCCATTCAAAGGAAATAAGGTGAATATTTACAATGAAAAGCCTTCTTCCTTTCTTGTGCGGAAGATGTCCGAGGAAGAAAGTAGCGAACCAGTGAATGCACTAGTAGAGGAAATAGAGCAGATAGACCTGATCGAGGAGTCTCTTGCGCAATTAAGTTATGAAGATGAGTTCTCATTGGCATAATTCAACGCCATGGTGGAGACTGAGATAGGGTGTTATGCGATCGCCAAGCCTAAGAATCACTCCCAACCAGGGAATAGAACAAGTGCCCAGGAAGAACTATGGAAGTTGTTCTTCGACGGTGCTCGATGTAAAAATGACGCTGGGGCAGGGATTCTTCTAGTTTCACCTTTCGAAGAGAAAAAAGAGTATTACTACCGGTTGACATGGAGCTACACTAACAATGCAGCAGAATACGAAGCATTATGCCTAGGACTTAAGAAAGCTGAAAAGTTAGGCATAAAGCACCTCCAAATATTTGGAGAGTCTGAACTGGTATGTAACCAGGTCACAAACAGGTGTACCTCGAAGAAACATTATCTAAAGTCATACCACAACAGGGTATGGGACCTGCTTGACTAGTTTGAGTCTCTTAATCTGTAGTCAATCCCATGAGAAAAGAACCGACATGTCGATGTCCTGGCATCCATCGCATCCAAGTAATCTCTAGAAAAAGACATGGTGCACAAGCCCAGAGACGTGAGGATGATCTACAGGCCCTCTATCCCAGACAAAGATCTACATTGGCAAGTATTTGACAACGATGAGCAGATTGTAAATTTCATGATTCAAGAAGCCGCTACAGTCGAAGATAGAAGCTCTGATGAAGAAGAGTATGAAGGGCTGGTTCAATTGAAGAACAATTACGTTCCCAAGGGACTGGTCACTCTTGAGAGCCTCTTCGATCAGAATGATCGAGCACTCTCTCACATGATCAAAGTCAATGAAAAGCAGTATAAGGATTTAGAGCTTGGACCTAGGAAAGCTATAAAGGTCAGGACCGACTGCACTTTAGAAGAGATAGAACAGATACAAAATCTGTGTAGAAGGTTTTCCAACATAATTGCTTGGTCTTATCAAGATCTTAAGGGATACAATCGGTAGCTGGTTCAACACACAATTGAATTGCAGGAAGGGGTCAAACCCTTCCGACAAAAGCAGAGGCCAATCAATCCTAAGATCGAGGTCCTAATGAAAGCTGAACTCCTAAAGATGCTCGAGGTAAAGATCATATATCCCATAAAGCACTCTTCATGGGTAGCGAACCTGGTCTCAGTCAAAAAGAAAAATGGAGATATCAGGTTATGCATAGACTTTCGCAATCTAAATCAGGCGTCCCTCAAGGACCATTACCCTCTCCCACAAATCGATCAAATTTTGCACTCGATGGCTGGAGCTCAATGCTTCTCTCTGCTCGATGGTTTTTTTGGATACAATCAAATTTGGGTCAGGGACGAAGACCAACACAAGACGACATTCACCACCAAGTGGGGGACATTCGCTTACCAGCGAATGCCGTTTGGTCTTTTGAATGTTGGGGCCACTTTCCAGAGAGCAATGGATCTTACTTTTGGCGAGCTTCTAAATAAGGTTATCATCATCTATCTTGATGACATGACCATTTTCTCCCAAAGAAGGGAGGATCATCCACTACATCTACAATAGATTTTTGAAAAGTGTCGAGAGTTCGGCATCTCAATTAATACAAAGAAGTCCATATTCACAGTCAGCAAAGGAAAGTTGCTGGGACATGCGATATCAAAAAAGGGGCTCACTGTAGATCCTGATAGAGCCGAGGCTCTAATGAAGCTCCCACTCCCAGCAAACAAGAAAGGACTTCAATCCTTCTTCGGCAAGATTAACTTCGTAAGGAAGTTCATCCTCGACTTCGCCCAAGTCATCAAGACAATGTCTCAACTCCTGAAGAAGGGTGCAGAATTTAGCTGGATGGAGGAAATAAAGGAGGCGTTCAAAGAGATTAAGGCCCGGATCGCTCAGGCATCGGTCCTAATTAATCCTGATTATAGTCAGGATTTTATCATGTATGCTATAGGAGAGCCCAAGAGCTACGCTGCTGTCCTAACACAAAAGGGAGAAGATGGCAAGAAGCGTCCCATCACATTCCTGAGTCAGGTGATCAATTCCAACGAAGAAAAATATAATTTCATAGAGCGTCAGGTGCATGTAGTAATGAAATCACTAAGTTCAAGCAGTTCATCTCTTAGAGCCGAGTCACAGTTTATGTCATTCACCTAGATGTGTGTAATTTCATTATCCAAGGATAATTGGGAAGTAAAAGAGCTGGTTGGGTGAAAAAAATACAGGAGTTTGACATTGAGATCAAGCCCACAAAATTGGTTCACGGTCGTGCATTGTGTCAAGAATTGGCAAAGAGCGCGGCAGCCGAAGTGACAGAATCTCAAAGGGATGACTTACCAGCCGAAGAATGCTTCGCTAACCATGAAGAAGACGAGAAGGATTGGGTCGGTGAGATAATCTGCTATTTCAACACCGAAAAGTGTCCTTCGCATCTAAATGCATCACAACGAAGACATTTCAGGATGCGGTCCTCCAGATACACTCTACGCCCCGAAGGCCTATTTTTTAGGAACATTAATGGTGTCCTTCTTAAGTGCATCAAAGAAGATGATAAAAGGATAGTCCTAGGAGAATTTCATTCAGGACTATCAGGAGGTCACTTTGCAAGAAGAACAACAACATTAAAGATCATTAGGGCGGGTTATTATTGGCCCACACTCTTTGTCAATGCCTTCGTGGTTTGTCGTAAATGCGAGCAGTGTTAGAGGTTCACTGGCCGAAAAAAAAATGCTGCAATGCCCCTTCGTCCGATACAAGTAGAGACACCCTTTCAATAATGGGGGTTGGATTTTATAGGAGCTATATCACCGAACTCCTCTACGGGACATAAGTTCATCCTGACTGCAACGGATTACTTCACTAGGTGGGCCGAAGCGATTCCTACCAAACATGCAAATCAAGAGACTGTAGTCACCTTCTTGGAAGGATTAATCACCCGGTTTGGCATCCTTGAAGCAATCATCATAGACAATGGCCCTGGTTTCATAGGCACTAAAATCAATTATTTCCTCTACAGATATGGGATATATCATAAAGTATCCTCCAATTATTATCCACAGGGCAACGACTTGGCAGAATCCACCAACAAGACTCTGTTGAGAATGCTAAGGAAGCTCATAGAGACAAACTCTTGGAAGGCCAAGCCTGGGAATCATGACAAGATGGATGCCTTTTGGGATGGACCATTTGAAATTATGAAGGTAAACTCAGCCAATTCATTCATCCTCAAAGATGCAGATGGACAAGTTCTGTCGATCTCTGTCAATGGTCTTCACTTGAAGACTTTTCATCGCTAAAGACAATTTCTCTCTAAAATATATATATATATATATATATATATATATATATATATATATATATATAATTTGCATACATTCTCTTCCAAGATCACAAAGCCAAGTACCACTTCCAAATATTCTTCGAGGACTTCTGATGTGAAGTAGCAAGTACAAAAGGTTCGCTGCGAAGAAGGTAACCAAAGGCAAAAATTCTGCTAAGTAGTTTTCAAAAGGAGAACTTCGCACCCGAAGTATTTTTGGCAGCTACTTCGGGCAGCATTCTTGTGAAGTGGATTATAATATGCTCCTTGCAAAGCATGTTACCTGAAAGGAAGTCGAACCAAAATTCGAACAAAGGCATAAAAAGAGCTTCACGCCCAAAGTATTTTAAGTAGCTACTTCAGGAAAATTTTTTGTGAAGCAGTTTTCAAAAGGGAAAACTTTGGCGACCCTCGAAGGCAAAGAGGCAACTTCGTCGAAGAAGAAAAGTCTAGGTCATGATTAAAGTTTGACCAAGGTGGAAGGACTTCGGGCCCTAACCATTTTTGGTAAACACTTTGGCTAGGAAATCAGCGAAGCAAAATCCAAGAGAACATTAAAGATTACTTCGCCAGAAAGTTGCTGAAACATCTACTTTGGGCCTCCTCATACCCGAACCATTTCTACTTCGGCGAAAACCATAGCGAAGCATTCACTTCGGCTAGTTTTCGCCTTAAGCATTTTCGACCAAAGTTCTGGCAACTGAGAGGAGCGAAGCATTTTGAAGAAAGGAATGTGTTTTGACCAAAATTCCCTCGAACCACATTTTGAGCAAGGTTCGCTGCGAAGCATTTTTAGCATCAAGTTTCTCTTCGCAGAGCCAAACACGCGCGAGGTGGAGAATTCGAAATGTGCCTTGGAAAATGTGCCAACAACGACCTTGAGAGGAGTACAAAGCGGACAAAATTAAGGCAAAAGGGTGGTGGAACACTACCCGAGATGATCGAGTCAAAAAAAGAGAAGAAAAGCTCGCACCAAGGTACAAGGTGGTAGTGGGTGACGTCTCGACTACAAAGTGTAATCATCGAAGCATGCAGCCCTATGTACCACGTCGCTGCAGGATCGGTTTAAGAATACGGTAATCTCTTCCGTCTGAGGTACAAATTTAATTTTAGTAGGTGCCATAAATTTAGGTGGTTTCCTTTTTAGGCTATAAAAGCGAGTTCTTGGCAAGAGTGAAGTTATTTGTCCATCAGTTAGAGCTACACTAAGAGCTTTCAGATACTCTACAACCTTCCCGTCCTTGCATCTGGTCATTCACATTAAAGCCCCCTGTATCAAGAAATCTGTTGTTGTCCATAACAACATGGGAAAGAACTC
This sequence comes from Wollemia nobilis, assembly GCA_028583015.1. Taxonomy (NCBI): domain Eukaryota; kingdom Viridiplantae; phylum Streptophyta; class Pinopsida; order Araucariales; family Araucariaceae; genus Wollemia; species Wollemia nobilis. The sequence continues at coordinate 2,415,021 of JAQPPZ010005450.1, forward strand.
TAAGGAAAATAGAAAAGAGCTCGAAGTTGCAGGCCCTAAAAAGACAAAGAAGGGGAAGGAAGAGAAAAAGTGCACTCCAAAGAAGTTAAATCTTTCCCTTCGACCTGAAAAGAAGCCAATGGAAGAGGGAGATGACTATGAGGAAGAACATCTTGTGGAGCCACCAATTGATGGGTGGGAGAAAATCTGAGACACGCATCTCTCGAAGGGTGTATCTGATCTTCGGCGCACCATAGAGTTCATCACAAGCATGCTCACGCCAAAAAATAAGAGAGATGCTACTTATTACTCCCAAATTTATTGGTTTTTAACCCTGCCTGCTCACCATTGTCCCAAGCTGGTCTATGCCATTGCATAGAATTACCAACCTGTGACCAGGTAGGTGCTAGATGCTTCGAGACACAAATTGTTTTCCATCTTGAAGGAAGATGTGCAAGCAGCCTTCGCACTGCAGCAGGGCCCGCCCAAGGGCTATTCTATTCGTAATGTCCTCCTAAATGAACAGATGGAGAGATTCACCTCCAACAGCTACATATTGAAGTTCCTACGGGAGAATCTCAAGAGCGGGCTGCCTTCAAACAAGTTGCCCCAGATGCCCTTACCCTTGGAGGCCTTCAAAAATACCGATATTTTTTCCATCATTGCATGGGTAGCGGGCTTGTCAACGGATGCTTCAGTACAGCCCTGGCAGGTGTCTTTGGCTGAATGTATTTCAAGAGGGGAATTCTATGCCCCTAATGCTTCAAGACCGAACACCAACCCAATTTTCTTTGACTGGGCAAAATGGGTGGCCCGAACCCTGCATACAAGGCTCTCCAGCATGAAGAATTTTGCAATAGGCCAATACTTCACACCCTGTTCTTTTCTTATCTGGTTGTACTTCTACCAAGTGCATAAGCGGTTTCCTCATATCGCCATCTCTCCAAGTGGTAAGGATGGAAATCCTCTGCCAGTGTATCAATGGACTTCCCTCCTATTGAATGAGGAGTCCTATTATTCTTTTAATCAACAATTTTTGGGACCCGCAATGCATTTGTTGAAAGGTTCTTCTCGTCAGGTACCCCTCAGTCTGAGAGATAGGGTGGTGCTGGGAAAAAGGGGGGATGTATTCCAATTGACACATGGACTGGTGATTCGCATGTTCGGCTTCATAGGGAAGCCCTTCCTGTTGCCAGTCTACCCCTCAGAATATCAGTTTGCATTGGAATTCGCTCAACAGAGCGACTCTACAAATACAGTATATGGCCACGGCCAGAAGTGGGCGCATACCTGTGATTTCCCCTTCATAATAGGTGTAATCGAAGTCTTTACCCTAAAATAGGGCACGTTCCTAGAAGAAAGGCTTGCTTACTTTGGCCTACTCCATATTCCTCAACAATGGCTCTCTGATCCTTTGGGCGTGATGAGGGATCATTTAAAATTCAAGAACTTCCACATCTGCCCTCACCCCGAAGTCGTGGAACAAAGAAATAATCCCAATGGAAAAGATCTGGAGTGGCATTTAGAAAGGATGAGGACATTACCTCCATGGCATGAGTTCTATCCTATAGAGGTCAAGTACAACCCTGATCAACATCCCCTCTCGACTCCAGGCTCCACCTTTTGGAAAAAAGCAAGGGACGATTTGAAGGAGGAGGTAAAATACTAGAGCAAGGAAAAGCTTTTGGAATGGTGGATAATGAGAGTCCACCGTCAAAAGGTGAATTCTTATGGACTCTTACCCTCAGATAAATACTTCATGATTCTCTATGACACCAATGTCAAAACTTGGAAGTCTATATCCTTTGTGGATTTTGTTCCATCGGCCACCCCAGGGTCAGGCGAAAGCCCAGGAGGCACTAAAGATGCATCAGATAAATAAAAGGAAGTAGGAACCGAAGCTATGCCTGTAGCACTACCACAGGGGCCATTGGAAGTTCATGATACAAGTGCCGAAGAGGCAGAGCAACTGTTGGAGAGAAAGAAAAGGAAAATGCAAGAGGAAATTCAGGTGCCTCCGAGCCACCCAAAGCACCCTCGCACAAAACCTATAAGTACTCCTGCCAGATCCCCTGCATCAGGCCCGATTGAAGCAAACATTGGAGATGCAGGGGCACCAAGTGCTGAGACAGTCCCTGAGATAGATATCATTGATGTGGAGGAACTCCTCAAACAAGGTAAAGACCCCAAAGCAAAAGTTGTGGAGGTCAGGAGTGATGAAGCCCAAGAGGGGCAAGAGCCGACCACACAAGAAGCCACCATAGCCGCTTTGCCAGGAGGGCATGCAAGTACACACTCTCTTCCCTTTGCTTCGGTCTCTGAAACATCCATGATAGTCTCGAGTGGAAGCCCTCATCAGTCTCTCCTTTCCCCACAGAGTCAATCCCCCACTCAGAAACTGCCCATTGCCAGCCCAATCTTGCATAGCCCCACTCCTCCAGAGTCATTTGACTAGGATAAGCCCGCTGAAACCACTTCACCTACACCAAGCCCCGTAGCCCACTCTCCCATAGCTCAAAGCATAGTCCCACTCACCAAAGCCCATGCTACACTCGTCCCCGAGTCGTCGGGCGAACCTGCCCCTGTTAGTTCTTTATATTTGTTTACACCTTTGGTCGGAGATTCGGCTTTCTCTGAAATAGACCTATCTTCAATAAAGGAGCACCCTCTGGCTAAAAAGCTACTCCTAGCTCGATAGAATACAGAGAAGATGTTAAAGGAGGCGAGAAAGAAAAGAGGGAAATCTCTAGCTCAAGTTGAAAAATGTGCAGTTTTCGACCTGAAGGGCAGAAAGTTGCATAAGGTGAGAAAGATCCCTAAGGTCCAGAAGCCTCTGGATGAAATGAATCCAGCTGATTATGACTATCAGGAGAAAACCAAGGAACTGGATCATTTAAATATAGATTATGAATCCGAATCAATGCATGTCAGAGTTGAAACTTTCAGAGCGCATGCAAACATTGCCAACCAGTGCAGGTTTGAAGCATAAAATGCCAACATCAAGTTGGAAGAAGAGCTGGCTAGGATTCGCTCTGAGCTTGAGGATTCGCAGAAGCAGGGCAAATTGCTCAAAAAGGAAACACATGCCCTCAAACAACAAATTCTACAATTGCAGACTTTGGCCGAGAAACAAGCACAAAAACAGGCCAAAAATGAGCTAAAAGCCAAAGAGCTCAAGAGCAAGATCTTGCAGTCCCAGCAGAAATTATACCAAAAGGTAAATCTGGAGCTGTTTGACAAGGGTAGGATCAAGGAAATCCGCTCTCACCTACTCAAAGGTTTTAGATCTCAGGCCTCCAGTGCCCTATCAATTTTAATTTATGTCATCGAAGCTCAGCATGCCATCGCCAAGAAGGGACCAATGGTGAACGAGGTGATTTAGAAAATTAAGAAGCGACTCAAACTTACCTTTGAGGTTCAAAGCATCAGATATCAAGACCTACAGGTCACTGCTATGAGTCGAATGACTAGGGATTGGTCTACTGCCCAAGCCACTATTTGTGCTTTCTTCTCCAAGGTGAAGAAAGCGCAAAAGGCGAAAGACCTCCTTGATATATTTGAGTAGGAGCATCGCACATCAATGAGTTACTTTGAAGACCTCTCTTCTTTGGGTTTCCCAAGTTTCACAGATGATGATGGTGAAGAACACAAGCTTATACTGAGATGGGGGGGGTGAACAGTATAATTTTACTTATTCCTTTATACTTCAAAACAATAAAGCAATATACCCAAAGCAATATCAAAACAATGCACAATATCATCCACAAAGTGACACCAATTTTAACGTGGTTCACCCAGAAAGCCTGGGCTACGTCCACAAAATTTTTCTCTAAAAGTTATCTCAAAGTTCTTTGGGAAACCTTCCCAATTACAATGTTTATGAGCCTCGGCTCAAAGGAGACACCTTCCCCCAATTTGAATTTATGAGCCTCTGCTCAAAGGAGATACCTTCTCCTCTACTTTGGAAATGATCCCTCAGAAGATCAATTGCCTCTACCTCTTGCCAGCATGTGGAACTCATTTCCACTGAAGACCTCCTGTCCTTAATGCTTATCCTAAGAGACCTCTGCCCTCTATGATCACGTCCATAGTAGCTCAGCTACATGTACCAAACACAGTCAGTCGGTCTAGTACAAGTCTTCCTCTATCTATTAGATCTGTCCAACTCTTTGAACAAATCAATCCTCTGCACACAAGCCTTCTCAAAGACTTGCCAAATATGTCCTCAAGTTCTTCTTAAAGAACCAAATCACCTCTGTCCTCAAGTTCTCTGATAGAACTCTCAAAAACTCAGCTCACAAGTCCTCTACTAGGACCTGTACAAATCTGCTCACAAGCCCCCACTGGAACCTGTCCAAAACCTGCTCACAATTCCCCACCAGAACTTGTCCAAAACCTCAGCAAGCTCACCAAGAAAAACTTGCTTAGCATGAACCCACAAAGAGAATTGTTAGAGACCCAATGTGATTCATAAACCTCATAGAAGCATAAAGAGAATTGTTAGAGACTCAATATGTTCTATACTTAACTCCCAATCTCAATCTCAAATCTCATAGAAACATAAAGAGAATTGTTAGAGACCCAATATGTTCTATACTTAACTCCCAATCTTAATCTCAACTCAATCTCAAACTCAAAAGAATAAGATAGATGTAGTATGCTTTTCTCAAGAATATGAAACACAACCCAACAATTGCCAACCATGCAATATCTCATATAACAATGATACTTATATTATTTTCACCAACAACTAGGGTTTCATCATCTCAAAGCAAGTAGCAAGACTTACTAACATAAACCCTATTGCAAAAATGCTTCCTCTTCCTCAACCAGAATTATGCATTCACCCAAAAATTCAACAATAACTTTAATGCATAAACAATCTTTAATATCCAGAAAATAAGATTCACACCATAGAATACCTAGTAGACAACCTTTTCACTCCAAACTCAATTTTAGAAAATATACTATAAACAACATACATGGAAGAAGTTGCCCATACCTTTACTTTGATGAAGAAGGAGAACTCAAAATCTGTCACAACACTAACTCTCAATTTGTCACTAATTAGAGTTAGCAACTATACAATAATACACAATAATAAAGATCCAAAATAACACCTTATTTCTCCAACTTAGTAAAAACCACCAAAGTACAATATATATACAAAGTAAAACCTCTTTACACCTTATTACTCCACATAAACATTAAACATCAATAAAACAATGTCAAAACAAATATGATACCTTAACCTTATACCTCCTGCGCATTCACAGCCACTATCCTTTGCACACCGCGACAAAAAGAAAAATCCAACGAAGAGAATTGAACTCGGCACCTCTGCCTTCTAGCGCTTTCGCTTAAACGCCACCGTCGTTGGGTCACAAGTGCCCAACGAAATACTACAGCGTTGCCCTCTCTTTTATCTTCCTTTGATGCCAAGAATCTGGAAAACGTAAACGTCTTCCACAAACCACATGCAAACTGGTGAGCGCTGTCCAAGATGTAAGTCACTGAATGCTTGCATTAGTCATCTCACAACACAGTCTGAAAAACACAGTTCAGGAGCAATTGCCAATCCACTGCCGTCACACAAAAAGTAAGGATGCAGCCCAAGCTCAAATTCGAGTATGCCAAGCATGGTTTCAAAGACGTCAATCGGAGATTCAAAGACACAGAGCAAGCTCAAATCGAAGACACCAAGCACTGTTCGAAAGGTAAGAAGCAAATGCAAATCACGGACGCCAAGCACAAATCGAACGAAATAGAGCAAGTGCAAATTGCAGATGCCAAGCGCAAATCGAACGAAACAGAACAAGTGCAAATCACAGACGCCAAGCGCAAATCAAACGAAACAAAGCAAGTGCAAATCGTAGATGCCAAGCGCAAATCAAAAAATACAGAGTAACCACAAATTGCAGATGTCAATAATAATCGGAGGTACTCACTTTAGAAAATAATCCCCACTTATATAGCCATTCTTCCTTAACTGTTTGACGTCGGTGCTCCTCCAACGATGGCAACATATCGGCGAAAGAATTCTTTTTTCTTCCGTCGCTTAAGGGTTGAAAGACCCTTTAATAATAATTAAAATAATAATTATTATTTTATTAATAATAAATTAAACTTGGACCTTTTGAAAAAGGTTTGAGTTAATTTAATTATTAATAATAAACATGGACCTTTGCATTAAGTTAAGCTTGGTTTTAATAAAAACCCTTAATGAGTCCAAATGGTTTTAAGAAAAACCTTTAGCCTTGTCACCATGGTTTTAATAAAAACCCTTTAACATAAAGAAGCTTCTCAAGATATTCTTGACATCACACTCTTTTGATATCAACAAAAATGCATTTTGACATCAATGACAACTTATACATTTGAGCAAAGGCAATGTACCCAAAGTGCCCAAAATTGCCAACAAATGGGAACCTTCTCACCAGGGAAGAACTAAATCCGGCATGGCTTCATTTTGAAAGTGACGTCTCTGAAATTGATGAGTAGGAAAATCTGGTCACAGAGGGATAGGTCACGGACTTCATCCTGAGACATTGCAAAATCATGACTTTCCTAAATGACCTAGGTGCAAGAATCAAACATGCCGACATAGGGCATATTGACCGATTCTATGTTCTGGTCAAGGCACTCGAAGACCAAGAACCATTTCAAAAAGGGGTCTGGGCTCATGTTCGCCGAACTATAAAGAAAATACATGACCGCATTATCCCATCACCACAGCAGGAGGCCATGCCAACAGACGAAGGAACAGAGGAGGAAGAATAAGTAGAAGAAGAGGGAGAACAAGAACCAGCTACAGAGGCACTCCCAAAGGAAGAAGGAGGAGAAGGATCAAGAAAAGACTCTGGCCCAATGGATCAAATTTAAAGGGTCCTCCCACCAAGATGAGCTCGTTGCCCCACGAGCCACCAAGAATGTTGACAATTTTGTCACATTTCTCAAGGGGTAGAAAAGAAACAAGTTTTGTATAGTGTTGTGTAAAGTTTTTGCTTTGTTATTTTTATTTTGAAAAGTTGCAGCAATTTTGGCTTCCAATGTCACCCATTTGTACATAAAGTAGAAAGGAAAGAACTTCGCTGCCAAACAAGCTAGAAAAAAAGGGGCTTCGCCGAAAGGAAATAGAATAGCTTCGCACCCGAAGCATTTCCCGCACTACTTCGGGTAAAAGTTTTGCGAAGTAGTTTTCGTCGAAGTAAAAAACAAGAAAAAGAGAATGAAACTACTTTGCGCCCGAAGTGCTTCCAGCAGCTACTTTAGGCAAAGGTTGAGCGAAGCGGCATTCAGAAGGAAAGAGAGCTTCGCACCCGAAGCATTTTCAACACTGCTTCGGGTGGAATTTTTTGCGAAGTAGTATCACCGAAGTAGAATACAAAAGCAGCGTTTGAAAGAACAACTTTGCCAAAAGGCCAAGGCAGGAAATCTACTTCGGGCCCGAAGCGTTTTCAAAAGCCACTTCGGGTAAGATTTTTGTGAAACAATGTGCCAAAGTAAAACGGAAAGCAAAGGTGAGAAAACTACTTCGCACCCGAAGCATTCCCAACATTGCTTCGGGAAGGGTTTTTTGCGAAGCAAAACTCAAGGAACATTGAAAGTACTTCACCAAAAAGTTTCCAAAGTACTCACTTCGGGACCCTCCATCAGCGAACCACTTTTACTTCACCAGAAGCTCATTGCGAAGCATTTGCTTCGACTAATTTTTTGCGAAGTACTTCTACCCGAAGTGAAAGGATACAACATTTTTTGAAGACAATTACTTTGGTAGAAACCTTCTCGAACCACAGTTTTGAAAGAAGATCGCAACGAAGCATTTCTCCAAGGCATCAACAAAGCAGTTTTGCGAAGCTCAGTTTTGTGAAGTATAATCCAAGGAGGATTTTTGCTTTGACCCAGAACCATTGCAAAGCGAAGTGGTGAATGAAAACTTAGCGAAGCGCTTCACGGGCATGCGTTCCAAGACGAGTATTTTCCCGAGGCGATCAAGTGCCTCATAAATGCAATTTTTCATGCCCAGCAAGTTTGCTGCTCATTTTTGGCAATCAAAAATGAAGTATCAAGCCATGATGGAGAGCCCGACGAGCATGGTGGCCACTCAAGCACCGCACCCGGAGACCAAGGATGTCTAAACGGCTCATCAATGCACATTTCCATGGTTGACCCAGTTGCAGTTGCCAGTTTTGGTAACAGATTTGAAAACTCAGTCACGAGAGCCTCGGGGAGTCGATTCTCAGGGCTCGAGGGCGTACTCTTCTCTTTTGTGTAATTATGACTTAGAGGCCCGGGTCCTCTATAAAAACCTAGATATTGTAAGGGATAATGGGGGGAACTATCTGCTAGAAAGTTGTTGTAACTTGATGTCCTATGATTAATACTAAAAGGCTTCAAGCTTAATTATTCTCTTTTATGCTGCCTTCTGTGCTTGATTCTTTTATCTCTCCTCGTTTGTATGTTGGATGCTGAATCCTACGTCCGGTGTGTGATCGGGGACTGTGTCCTAAAACTTGTTTTGAAGGATACATAGGAGTTGAAAGACGTCGTATTGGATTTCTTTTATGCTGCCTTCTACGCTTGATTCTTTTGTCTTTCTTCGTTTGTATGTTGGATGCTGAATCCTGTGTTCGAGGTGCGATCGGGGAATGTACCCTGAAACTTGCCTGAAGGATACATAGGAAAATCGGTATTGCGTTCCTTCCGTTTATATTTGGTGTTCTTTGCTTTTATTCAAGTTGCTAGCTGGTGATCGTGCTTCCTATTTTCTCCCACCTGAAATCATCAATCTCTCTTCCCTTACCTGCTTTTATTTTATTCCTCTAACCCTAACTCCTTTTATCTCTTTCCTGCACCCTTATCTCCAAATCTCAAAGTAGTTTAGCATAGGAGCCAGCCTTTCTCCGGAGATTGGCACAGAGGGCATCTCTTCTCTTCGGCCTTTCAATGTTGGTCCAGGTCCAGGGCGTGTACATTTACCCAAAATCCTTACCTAGGCAGATTTGATGACCAACAGGAACAAAATTTAAATTCAGGGCATCAAAGGATTCCATCAGATCCTATACCCTATTTATGTAAGATTTTAGGTAATGGTTCTTACTGCTGAACCTGTTTCTTACTTGATGGACTATTAACTTAAAATCACCATATATGTTTAAAATATTAATGTCCATGCTTTCTGCTTGTATCAATCCAAGGCACAGGGATTCATATTTTATAGAATTATTTGTACATGACCATGTTAGTCTGTAGGCAAAAATATTTGTCCCTTCTTATTAGGACTGTAAGACCACACTGGGTCCTACACCATTTCTGCATTTAGCACCATCAAAGTGCATGAACCATGTTTCTTTTTCTCTCAAGGACTGATTGGATATAGCAGGGATTTTATTCTCTAATTCAGTTGAGATACTATATGTTCTCATACCAGTTCCAAAATAACTGTAATATTCTCTGAAAGGCAACTCATCCTCAATATCCAATTCTTCGATGTTTTCCACCAGCTCAAATTCTTCAAGGGGATTAAGATTACACATGTCTTCTTTGATATTTTCAATATGATAAGCTATCGATTTTTTAGGTGTTATTCTTATTCTCTTTCCTTTGAAAGGAATTACCATACTAGAATAATCCATGTACATACATCCACCTAGTTCTGCAGTAAAATCCCTTGAAAGGCATAATCTAAAGTAGGGTTCTAGATCAACCACAACTATTTCTTGTGCTATTGTTACCTCAGCGGATCTGTGCAGCCTCATTAACACATCTTTTATGACTCCAACTGTCTTAACAGGCTTCCCATATTATTGTAATACTCCAGGACAAGATCGAGTATACTCCTGACCCATTTCTTCACAGACTGCTTTAGGCATGATTGTAGTTGATGCTTCTGAATCAATCATACAATTTTGAACTATGCAACCTTCCATCCTCAATGATATATAGAAATGAGGGGGCTTATTATTTAAAATAGTAGGTGAAATTTATTTCTTTTATTATGGCATACTAAGGATTACAGTGGCCTGCCTATTTTATGGATACTTGTTGAGGGAAGCCTTAAGCAGATCGATCTGACCAAGAATAAAGTGAGTGTCATACAGGTTGGATTTTGCTGAAATATTTTTCATATCTTCAACAATACTATACTCATATTTAGTCAGGGAAGGTCTTTTAGGCATTCCTTCTAGCTCACCATATCTCCTTTTATATCATTGAGTGGCTTCTACTCTCTGTCATTTGGTAATAGAGGGGAATCTGAGCCTTTCTTGAGCCTCATCCTCAGATTTTATTTGGTCTCTTTCAGTTTCCTTATCCAACCTCCTAGGAAGACTATCTATCTTCTCTTTACCTTTAGCTTTAGGGATGGGGAAAGTATCACTGCTTTGAGAAAGGGGATCAGTTCTTTTTTGAGAATGGACTTGGAATTGACCCATTTTTTGGGGATCTACTTGCAAATATTTCTTCCCAGACCTTGTCATAACAGCAATTGGGCCTTCTTCATCTAGCTCTTTTCCAACCATGATTTGACCAGACTGCTATAATATGTTTACTCTCCCCTTCTAATTCAACTTGATCCATAACTTGTTAGACATGGTGTTGATACATAACACAAGACTATGAGTCAAGGGGATCATTGCATACTAAACACCAAACATTAGCAAGAGTAGTATTTGAAGAACATTCTGACTCCTCATATGTTGTATTCACTCTGACCCAGTACTGTTACTATGACTGGGTCTCTGATCCTTATTCACATATGGAAACCTCCTATTTTGTAACCTTTCTTGGTCTATTTTTTCCATTGAATTCATTCTATTGCTCAGATTTTTTAGAGTATTTTGTATATCAAGAATAGCAAAAAAATCCTGAGATGGTTGAGAAGGAAGGGGAGGAAAAGGAGCTATAGAGGATGTTGGCTTTGGTTGAGGGATTGCATTCATTTATGGATATGGAGATGATAAAGAAAGGGGGTCCATGTAAGAAGGGTTTGTAGTTTGACTTTGGCTACTAGTGGTTTCTATGTTATAAGGTAGCACAGTTCTGGGGGGGATTCTTCCCATATTAATTAGGATGTTCTCAGTATGAACTACTGCATTATAAACTTAGGGTAAGGTCTCTACTCCATATTGCTATGTTTGCAACCCTAGCTCTGATACAAGAGCTTGTATATAATACATATATGCCAAAAATGTAGCTAGTCTGGCTATGGGGGGAATTATTTTCTATGTTCTACTAAATATCAAATTGAAATCCAAGACATTTTCTTGTTGAGTTTTTTGCATGGATGTAAAATGGTTAAGCAGGAAGAAAGGGTCAGCAGATTCATTAAATTCTTCCATAAAAGGCTCAGCAAATGCTTGCCATGAAGTGATGGTATTATCCTCCAGTGTTCTAAACCAATGCAAAATATTTACTTTGAAGTATAGGGCCAAGATTCTTACGATAATATCCTCTTATTTTATGTTGTGAATTGCTGCCAGCTTTAAAATATCTTGATAGTGCTCATAGGATATTTTCCTAGACCCATCATAAGTGGGGATAGCCTTGGATACAATATGGGGAATGACATTCATTTGGGCTAATCTCAGGAGACCAACTGTATTCCAACTGGGGTATTTCTATACTGGCTGATTAGGGGCCACATTTCGTGCCATATTTCTAGGTGCAAATCCTATTGGAGGGCCTACTGAGTTAACTACAGGGTTTTCTTCAAGAAGCTTGTCTTTTGAGAGGAAGTCTTGATTCAAAATTTTGATAACCGTAGACCCTCTATAAGGTAATTCATAATAAAAATAGGAGTTAGGGTTATTCCTTTTGAAAGACTTGGTAGACATGAAAGGACACTGGTCTATAGGGGTAATTCTTTTTCTGGGTTTAAGGACCAGGGAGTCACCAGGTGAATTTACTATTTTTTGCTTATAAGGTCAAGATAATTCACCAAATATTGATTCCTTCAGGTTGAGATAATTAATAACTCGTATGATGAGTTTTCATGTTCCTTATGAACTGGTCCCACCGGGTGTGCCAAAAACTATCGAGAACTGAATTGCATCAAGTTTTACTCAATGCTACGACTTTCTATATTCCTACTTTCTGTCTAGGCTTGCACTCGATAGCTATAACTCATCACTTAATATTGGATGAACCAAAATAGATTTTTTGATCCAATCTCCAGAGTAGGTTGGTTCCTTGTCAACTTAAACAGGATGTTGACACAATTATGCTCACTTAGGGTTTTGAGATTAGGGTAAGAAAAGGTTAGGGCTAGAGAGATGTGAAAAATAGTGGACGGATAGGCTAATATCATTGCACTACAACAAAAATCTCTGAAAAAAAAATCTAAAGACACATTACTCAGATCAACATTATCCCAAATTAAATGTACTTTCATTCATTAAAGAACAACAGAGAAATATTGCGACAACAATTTCAATATCTAAACAGTGATAATCTAAATAACATAATTCACCAATATCTATATTTTATAGAAATGCACTCCCTAACAATAAAGATCAAACTTATAAGTAGATTTCAATTACCCTAGTAGCTAGTAATCCATTAATTTGACACAAACTAACCATTCAAGTATTCACAAAAATGCAACTAAAGAATTCGAACCTCTAATATCAAAATATGAAGAGATAAAATTTGAGGTGAAGATCAATGTAATGCTCCTTTCATTAGCCCTTGGGAATATTTACAATAGCATAGGTAAACACACTAGAGCCAACCCTTAGAAATGAGGGTTCAACCTCTATTTATAGTTTTGCAAAATTAAAATTACAAGGAACATTACAAATATTTAAATTTGATAGCTTAGCAAAGATTTCTTGTTGGCATTCTCTTACTGGTTCATCCTCTAGGAAATCTATCATAAGTGAACCATCATGGCAGCTCAAACTATCTGCAACTTGTTGGTCGTTCGACGCTAACTAGAGTTCTAGTCATTGGAGAGTGTGTATGTGTCATTGATACTTCTTGGAAGTCCTCTACCATTGTTGATCTGTAACCGTCTCTAGTTCTATCTTCTTGAAACCCTCGATGCTTCGGATTCCTCCTCCAACTGACTGTTATAGCTCCAGTGAGAGATTTCTTTTATACTCTTCAGATTTCTTAGCAAAATCTCCATCATTGATCTCCCCCATCGTATGGCTATGATTTAATATGATATAAGCTTGTTACAATGGCAAGGGAGAACACAATGCCATTTCACTTTAAAAACTAATGATGCCATATTTTATGCCTCAAAAACTAAAAAACTTCAATCTTGCATTAAAATGTTCTAAAAGTGAAGCGGGATGAAATTTGCTCTTTATCCTTCATTTTCCTTCTTTGGCGATGAAGCATTCGCCAATCCGCACAAAAAAGTTGATGACGTCATTCTTCTTTGAAACTTCTATGGATTCCATTCTAGACCAAAGTAAGTACATTGGTCAGTGAACAACATTCCAGGCCTATTGCAATGCAAAATGACTCTTCCTCCAATACACACTGACTTCAGAGTACATCACTACTTGTTGTCATTCCGAAAGAGAGTTAGTAAAAAATATGCTTTGTCATGAATCCACATCTTCTATGCTTAGCTTTTCGCCTTATGTCACCATTCCAAGTAAAAGTGTTCATTACACTCTCCAAAATTGGGTTTTCCAACACTTCGTTGCTCACAAAGTATTCAAAATATCAAGCTGTCACCAATCCACACTTATTTTACATTGATGCCATCCTTCTTCAAAAAGTTTTATAGATTCGGGATGCGTCGCCAATCCGGAGCCAAGAATAACAAAAACTTTGCAGAATTGCTCCAAGTGTGAAAATTTACCAAGTGTTGGGTGAACTCGTGGCCTTTGTTACGGATCCACTCCAAAATACACTGCAAAGTGTGTGGATTAAGGACTTTATGACTTAGGCAAAATTTTTAAAATTTTTCTAAGTATGTGATCATTTTGGGCCTATAGGAGGTATAAGGATAATTAATTTTTACCAAATATTTTGAAGATATTGTTGTTATTAAAAATTTATTTTTATATGCAAAATTAGGAGTGATAAGGTGTAAATAAATGATTTAAATTTGTAAATCAATGTTATGGGTTATTAAGTGGTTTGAAAATTAATTTATGAAAGTAGAGAGATAAAAGGTGTAAAAAGTAATTTTATTGCTAGTAATAGTTGCATTAAATTTGAGGGACTTGGTTCATGATTTAATGGTTTATTTTGAATATCTTTTTGGAAGGAAAATTCATGTGGATGGTTTGAGAAAGTATTTTCCTATCTAACACTTGAAGTGGCACAAGAAAAATTAGTTGTTTGTGAGACAGGTTTTTGAAGACATATCTCCACAAAGTTAAACTAAGAGGTATGGGTACAATAATTCCTTATTAAAGTGTTTTGTTGAAATGAATATTTTTGAAATACAAGGAGGAGATAAAAGGGTTGTTTGGTAAGCATTTCTGAAAATATTTGAGTTAGGGTTTGAGACCTACATGTGCATCAATTGTTGAGAGACATTTGAGACAATTGCATTAGAGTTTGAAGATATTATTTTACTTCATTATTTATTGGCTTTGGAAATATTTGGGATAGAGTTCGAGAACATGTGTGCCTTCATTTTTGAAAGAGATTGAAACATTTGTACTAGCGATTGTGAACTGCTTGTGCTAGGGTTGAAGACAAGTTAGTAGATCAAGTGTGAAACCTTTGAACATTGGTTTAAGAGATATTGATAGCAATTGTGAAAGTGTTTAGGATCAATTTTATGAGAGAAAATTGTGCATTAGTGTGATTGATCTTAGAGAGGAAATTTGCAAGAAATATAGACCAATTTTGTTATACACTGTTTGATTTGATTTGAAAGAGATTTTGCAAGAGATAGAGATTGGCTAAGTGTGTACAAGATTTGTGAGTGTGAAGAACATATTGAGATTATGATAGAGCATATAATTCTATATATGTTTTAGAGATTAAATGAATTCTAAGTAAAATTTATCTGTGTGAAGAAATATTTTTTGAAAGAGATTTAAGTTGTGTTTTGTATGCAAGATTTGAAGTTATTTGAGCAGGTTTTGTGAGCAACATTGAGCGTAGATTTGAGCAAGTATTTGAGAAGGCTTGAGGGTATATTTGAGAAAGTATTTTAGAAGTATTAAGAGAAGATTTGTGCTAGACTTGGGATAGAGTTTGATGCAAATTTATGATCAAAGTTAGAGAAGATTTGTGCTATACTTGGGATAGAGTTTGGTATCGATTTGTGAGCAGAGTTAGTGCAGATTTGTGCTAGGCTTGGGATATATTTTGGTATAGATTTGAGGTAGAGTTGAGAGCAGGATTTGGACATGACAGAGCATATAGGACAAAGGTCTCCAGTGGATAGAGGTCCATCAGCTAGAGTAGTGGGGACAAAGATCTCTATGAAATGTAAAATCACATTAACTTGAAAAATCAGATTACAAACTATATATAATGCCTAGGATATAGTTGGAGAATATTAAGGAGAGATATTAGGGAAGAGATAAAATACGGAGGAAAGGGACATTTTAATTAAACTCTATGACTCCTTTTTTGGTGTCGTCCACCCTAGCTATCTGTCGTCCAACCAAGGTATAAGGTGAAGGTAAACCCAAAGGTTAAATTCCAACATTCTTCCCCTTAAATTTGAGAGGACTGACTATAAAATCTCTCAACTTTATATATTGAGCTCTAGCCATGCCTTTGGTGAATATGTCTGCAATATTATCCAAAGTGCTACAATGTTTAAGCTCAACGATCTGGTGCTCCACCATATCTCAAATTAAGTGATACTTCATATCAAAATGCTTTGATCTGCTATGGTGGATTGGATTATATGCCAACTGAATGGCACTTATGTTATCACAATACAGTCGAGTTGGACCACTTTGAATTTCTCCAATATCTTCAAGAACTTTTCTCAACCATAGGGCTTGAGTACTAGTATGTGTGATGGCTATATACTCAGCCTCAGTCGATGACAATGCTACAATAGTTTGTTTCTTGGAACTCCATGTAATTAGTCTTGATCCTAGACTAAAATAATTTCCTGATGTAGATTTCCTATCATCTATATTGCTGCCCCAATCACTGTCACTGAAGTCAACTAATTTCATAGACTTAAATTATTGGTAATGGATTCCAAAATCCAATGTATCTTTTACATATCTCAATATTATTTTAGTTGCTTGTAGATGCAGCTCAGAAGGACTAGCCATAAACCTTGAAACTAGAGAAAAAACATATTGAATATCGGGCCTTGTGTTGGTGAGAAACATCAGACTCCCAACCATGCTTCTGTAAGTGGTCATGTCACCTTTAATGCTCCATCATCCTTGCTCAATTGGATCCCATGTCCAATTGGAGTTGCAACTAATTTGCACTGCTCCATGGAAAATTTCTTGATCATGTCTCGAGCATACTTGTGTTGACATATGAATATCCCTCTATTTTATTTATGAACTTCCATGCCTAGGAAGTATCGCATTAAACCAAGATATTTCATCTCGAACTGCTTCATCATGGAGTTTTTGAACTCCATATTCATTTTATTGTTACTACCCATAAATATTAGATCATCCACATACAAACAAACTATGATAATGTCTACTCCATGCTTTAGGTAGTACAAAGTTGGTTCAATTTTGCTTCTTGTGAATCCATACTCGCTGAAATAACCATCAATGCATGAGTACCAAGCTCTTGGTGCTTGCTTGAGGCCATAAAGTGCTTTCTTCAATTTGTAAACAAAGTTTTATTTTCCTTGTTCTTGGAAACCTTGAGGTTGTTGAACATAAACCTCTTCTATAAAGTATCCATTCAGAAAAGCACTCTTTACATCCATGTGTTGAACATTCCATCCTTTATGGGCTGGTAAGGAAATAACTGATCTGATTGTATCTTGTCTTGCAATAGGAGCAAAAGTTTCCTCATAGTCAATGCCATATTTTTAAGTAAAACCTTTTGCTACTAGTCTCGTCTTATGCCTCTCAATGCTTCCATCAACATTGTACTTGGTCTTGTAGAGCCATTTACATCCAACACATTTTTTACCTGTGGGTACCTTTACTAGCTCCCATATATCATTATTTTTTATAGAGGTTATTTCCTCTTTCATGGATTCTTGCCATACATTTTGAGTACATGCCTTCTCATAGCTAGCTGGTTCTAACTATGTACTAGTCAATAAAGCATAATTGACTTCATATCCTCTATGTTCTTGGGAGTTATCATCCCCATACAATTGCAAATTCTCAAGTTGCTACAAAACTGAATTCATTTCACTGGCTTGGATTCTAGTGAATATTCTTTGAAAATTTTGATCCAACATCTGAAAGGAAGGATGAGGTTGTAAATTTCTTCTGCCTCTTTATGGAGAGTCAATGTCCATCGATGAAGAACTTACTGATCTCTGTGGAGAAGAACTTGGACTGGCGGTTGATGTACTTGAACTTCTCGGTCTTGGAGGGGGTGGTGTGCCTTTGCTTTTCTTTGGAGACACCTGTTGTATCTACTGTACCTATGAAAAATTTACATCTTGGGACTCATCATCAACAAAAATTCTTTTATAACCCCATTCCCCCCTTCATAAAAAATTACATCCCTGGAGAGTACAATTTTATGAGTCTTGGGATTATAGAGTCTATATGCTTTTGCAGACTCACAATACCCTAGAAATATACAAGCTTAACTTTTGGGATCGAGCTTCTTCCTTTTCTCATCAAGAATGTGGGCATATGCTAAAGAACCAAATTTTTTGAAGTGCTTTACATTTGGTTTCTTTTCCTAACACCCCTCATAAGGAGTGATGCCATCTAAACTAGAAGTTAGGCTTCTATTTAGAATATATACACTTGTTTTTATAGCATCAACCCAGTACATATTAGTTATATGCTTTGTCTAAAGCATCGATCTCACCATATCAAATATGGTGTAGTTCTTTCTTTTGGCCACACCATTTTGTTGTGGGGTATAGGCAGTGGTTAATTGCCTTTTGATCCCAATTGCTTTACAATAGTTAAAGAATTATTTTGAGGAGTATTTACCTCCTCGATCTGTCCGAAGACATTTTACATAATTCCCACTTTGATTATATATATTTTTTATGAAATCTATGAAGCAATCAAATGCTTCATCTTTGTGCTTTAAGAAATAAATCTAGCACATCCTAGAGAAGTCATCTATGAAAGTGAGAAAATAAGAATTATTTCTAAGATTCTGTGTTTGCATCGGACCACAAATGTTTGAATGTACTAAATGAAGTGGATAGCTAGTTCTCCACGCTTTTCCTTTTGGAAAATTTGACCTAGAGTGCTTTCCCAAAGCACATCCTTCATAAAATTCCTTTTGTTTGTTAATTTTGGGAAGTCCTGTCACCATAACTTGAGAATTTAGCAATTTCAAGCTAGTAAAATTCAGGTGACCATATCGCAAGTGCCACAACACACTTGGATTTGTTATGGCTACATTTGCAAGTTGAGCTTGCCTTGCCTTGCCAAATTTGAGAGGGAATAACCTATTCTTGGTCATGGGGACCTATGTGATGCCACGATTACAATTATTTTTATCAAAAATAATACATTGTCCTTCATCAAATACAAGCTTGTAATTATTCTCCATCATTTGTCCAACGCTAAGCAGATTGTGTTGGAGATTTGGAGTGTAATAGATGTTACTCACTTTCTTTAGTCCTTATTTGGTTGGAAATGCCATGGCTCCAATTCCCTCTACTTGCAATGCTTTGTCATCCCCTAATTTTATTTAGGATTTATAAGTGGAATCTAGAGTAGCAAATAGATTTTCTTTACCACTCATATGGTTTGAGCAACCAGTATCTAGAATCCATGTGTAATTTTGATTTTTATCTAATTGTCCATATGACAAAAAAATATTAAAAGCATCATCTTCTTATCCATAATTTCCATATTGACTGCTGCTGGCTTATGAAGATTTTGATCAGCAGTCATGAGTGAAGTGACCTGGCTTGCCACAGTTGAAATAGGCTGATTTGGAATTGTCACTTCCTTGCCCTTGATTGCCACTTTGTCCTTGATATCCACCTCTTTGTTGGTTGCATCCTATGTATGAGTTGCCTCCTCTATTGGAATTGCCTCCTCTGTTCAGGTTGCCTCCTCTGTTGGAATTGCCTCCTCTGTAGTTGCCTCTGCCTCTACCTCTTTTCTTACCTCTACCTTGACCTCTTCCCCATACTCTTCCATTATTTTCATTGGAAGTGAAGGCCTTATCATCACCTCCATAGCTGGTTGAAGGAGTTTCAAGAAACATCTCTTCATGTGAAATTAACGATTCAATCAATGCATTGAATGTTAAAAGGGAAAGATCTTTGGATTCTTCTATTATTATGGCAATATAGTTCCATTTATGTGTAAGTGTTCTCAATGCTTTTGTTATAATTGTCTCAGACTTGATTTCTTTGCCTAGTGTAACCATTTTATCTACAATTGCTTTTACTCTAACATAATAATCATCGAATTTTTCATCATATTTCATTCGAAGATTTTCAAAATATCACTTCAATGTTTGAAGCCTTACTTGCTTCACTTGATTACTACCCTAGAATCCATCACTCAATGCTTTCCATGCAGCTTGTGCAGTCGTACAAGCAACAATTTTGGAAAATATGCTTTTCTCCAATGCAGCTTGGAGATGAGAAAGAGTAGATGAGTTGCTCTTTTTCTCTTCTTTTTGTGTTTTCTTGTCTGCGGCACTAAGTGTTATCTAGTTTGAGGGTTCTGTGTAGCCCTCATCTATGATGTCCCACAAACCTCTACCTATGAGTAAGGTCTTCATATTTATAGACCAATACTCATAGTCATAACCATTAAATTTTGGTATAGGTAAGCTATTGTGTGAGGCCATAGTTACCAAAAAAATATCTTTATTTCATGGTTACAATAAAGTACTTTTGCTGAAAGAAGGAAAGAAGAAGAAGAAAGAAGAAATATATTACAAATTTAATTCAAATATGACTTGTCCTAATCTAGCATTGACTGCTTGTTCCTCTTGTTGGGGCGCTTCTATCACTTAATTCACGAAGTTGTCTACAACTTGTTCTTCGTTGTCACTAATCAAGATTATCTCTGGTGATTCTGGTTCTAGTATTTTAATGGATTTATCATTACTGAATTATGGATTTACTGGGTCTTGTGGTGCAAATTTCGACTGCTCAAATCTACTACCAAATGAGTTATCTTTAGAGTCTGCCTTGTACTCTGAGTCCAGATGTATCTGATGTGCTATTATTGTGTTCTACAACTGAATAAACACGGTATGGAGCCCATAAGCTCATACTTTCTCATCAAAACTTTTGGCTTTTTCTCTCACCAAAAGTGCACAAAGTGCATGATAACAACCGATTGGTCGTATCATTAATGCCTCTTTACAAATTTCAACTTGGTATTTTGTCTCTCTTACAAGGAAAATGTTAAGCCTCTTAGGCTTATTAATTTTTTTTTCTAGTTTTAAAGCCTTCTAGGCTATTACAACATATTTTTCCACCACAATTTTGATTCCTCGAATCAGGTGTAAAGCTCCCTCTTTTACAATAAATTGCCTCTTAGGCAATGTTCTTCAATTTTTTTTTTATAGTTTTCTTTCAATAATAATTTTAAAAGCTATTATAATAACATGTCATTTAATAATAAAAAAAAATTGCTTTCTTTTAAAAATTAAAAAAAAGCAATATAATTTTAAATTATTAATTAACTTTATTATATAACTTAAAAAGAATAATGAAATAAACAATTTTTTTTTCTAAGCCAATTCAGCTATATCTTCTAGCATTTTAAAGACCACTCATATTCCATATGCTTAATTAATTTCCTCTATGCGACCTTCAAATGCCAAACAAAACCATAACTTATACAAAAACTATGTCACTAGGATTCAAACCCATGACCACCCATATGCCAAAGTCTTCATTTACCACTCATGCTACAAGTTACGTTTGGTATTAAATTTGCCTTTCTACCACTTAAGCTATGCAACACGAATTGAAAATTAAAAAAAAATGCGAAATTCTTTATCCCACATGCACTGGGAATTGGCACTGGGAGGTGTTTATTACCTCGGGCATGCAATGAATTGTTCGATTGCCTTCGGGCAATCGGACCTTTCTCCTTTTGCTGCTTTTCCTACGAATCACCCCTTGCCACGTTGCCTATGAATAACCCCTTGCCACATCACCTTACAATATCTGCATGCCATGTCATGTTCACGACTAGCCACGCTGTCCTCTCTCAGTCCAATATGTGTCCTCGCTATCCAGTCTATGTCCTCGCTATTCAGTCTATCTGGTTCCTTGGACTTCGAGCCTATGGGACCTACTGGTCTACCTTGGTCTTTGAGCTTGCGGGACCTCCTAGCCTAGCTCGTGCTTCGAGCCTCACCACATTAGATCCACCTCAAGAAGAACCTTGCCTTAAAAATTGAGCCACATCATGCCTTGAGAGTCGAGCCATATCAATTAGATCTGCTCCTCAAAAATCATGCCCTCCTCAGACTCCTCGAACCCTGTCTGCTTGGATTCCTCGCTGTTGTGCTATAATACCAAATATGAAATGTAAAATCAAATTAAATTGAAAAATTAGATTACAAACTATATATAATGCCTAGGATATAGTTGGAGAATATTAAGGAGAGATATTAGGGAAGAGAGAAAATAGGGAGGAAAGGGACATTTTAATTAAACTCTATGACTCCTTTGTCGATGTCATCCACCCTAGCTATCTGCCATCCACCTTAACTATCTACCATCCAACCAAGGTAGAAGGTGAAGGTAAACCCAAAGGTTAAATTCCAACAATCTCCTGTAGAGAGAGATCCATGAACTAGAGCAGAGAGGAGATAATTCTCCTATGGATAGAGATCCATGAACTAGAGCAAATAGAAAAGAGTTCTCCTATGGAGTGAGATCCATGAACCGGTTGGGGAGATAGAGTTCTTCTATGGAGAGAGATCCATGA
The DNA here is from genome assembly GCA_028583015.1 of Wollemia nobilis. NCBI lineage: Eukaryota > Viridiplantae > Streptophyta > Pinopsida > Araucariales > Araucariaceae > Wollemia > Wollemia nobilis. The sequence continues at coordinate 2,436,986 of JAQPPZ010005450.1, forward strand.
ACCTATTGAAGATATAGAGTTCTCATGGATCAAGTTCCATGAACCAAAGCTAGGGGATAGAGTTCTCTTGTGGAGAGATATCCACAAATTAGAGCATAGGGGATTGGTGTCTCCATTGGAAAAAGTTCCATAAATATTATAATAGGGAATTGATTCCCAAGAGATATGTTGAGAATATTTAGAAGAAATATTTTCTCCGTGGAGTAGCCCACATTGGGTGAACCACATTAAATTTGTGTCTCTCTTGTGTGTGATGATTTGTGCATTGCTTTGATTATTGCTATTGATATTACCATTGATATTATTGGATAATATTGTTTGGGAAAGAAAAGAAAAATTTGATCTTATATTGTTCATCCTCCCTCTTAGTATAAGCCTTTGTTCTTCATTTGTTAGGGTAAATAACATACACATTCATCACATTCTCCCATTGTAAAAAATCCCTTCATATATTAGAGAAAAAATAGACACAACTATTTTTTTCCCATTTCAAAAATCCCTTCATCTGTTAGGGCAAAAACAGACACAATCATCACATTTTTCCCATTACAAAAACCTCTTCATCTGTTAGGAAAAAGAACAGACTCAATCATCACACTTTAAAATTTCAAAAATCCCTTCATCTATTAGGGCAAAGAATATAAAATCATTTCATCACATGTTCCCCATTTCATAAAAACCCTTCATCTATTGGGGCAAATAATAGACACATTTATTGCATTTTACCATCTCAAAAAACCCTTCATCTGTTAGGGTAAGAATAGACACAATCAATCATCGCATTTTCCTATTTCAAAAAACCCTTCATATTTTGGGGTAAAGAACATACACAAGTACAAGTGAATATAGTATTTAGTGGTTTATCCTAGTCACCTAGCGGTTGTAGCGACTGGTTATCCATGCAATCGGTAGGATGGGTAGATCACCATAAGGATACTTTCATTGTCAAATCCCTTCATCTATTGGGGTAAATAACAAATAAAATCATTGCATTGAATTTTCCCATGTCAAAAACCCTTCATCTATTGGGACAAAGAATAGACACAATCATTGCATTTTTCACAATCCTTGCATTTTCCCATGTCAAAAACCCTTCATCTGTTAGGGCAAAGAACATACACAATCATTACATTTTCCACAATTCATTGCATTTTTCCCATTTCATAAATCCCTTCATTTGTTAGGGTAAATAATAGACACATTCATTGCATTTTCCCATTTCTAAAAACCCTTCATCTGTTGGGGCAAAGAACAGACACAAGTACAAGTGAACCTTGTATTTAGTGGTTTATCCTATTAACCTAGTGGTTGCAATGACTAGTTATCCATGCAATCCAGTAGGATGGATAAATAACCATAAGGACACTTTAATTTTCAAAAATATCATTTTTAGGGCAAGAACAGACATAATCATTCCATTACATTTTTCCCTATCACAATCCCTTCATATGTTAGGGCAAAAATAGACTCAATCACTTGCATCCACATATTCAAAAATATAGCTTACCTCCACAAAATCACTCCATATTGCATTCATCAATACATTTCTCATCATCACATCTTCATGTCAACATCATTTTCATCCATCAATCATTATATTTGCACATTTGCCAAGTTCAGCTACAATTTCAAGTAAACCTTGTATCTAGTGATCTATTCTATCTCCTTGGTGTTTGCAGCGATTGATTGTCCATGCAATTTGGTAAGATGAATAAACCACCATAAGGACACTTGGTCATTTTCATCATGTAATATCTCATTGTTTGAAAACAAAATCACTTTTGGTACTTCACCTTTTGGGTGAGACTATGCCAAGACCAATTTGCTCAAAATTTATCATTGATGACCTTGTTCATGGGGCTTGAAACATAGACAAAATCATAACTTTTCATCATCTTCTTTGCAATTACACCAGTATCTAAGGATGCAGGCTAGGTAAAGTGATTGAGCAACCATTTAGGGATTTTGTGTAGGAATTGTTGCAATCATGAGTGGCCCTGAGGATAGACTATTTTTCTTTTCTTTTTGCATTTGCATACTTGCATTTCAATGACACCGAAAGGCATTTTCTTCAACAACATCAAATCACCCCAAATTTGGGGCAACCACATTTGATTTTGAATTTCCCACAATGGGATACATCTTATATGATCATGGCATCTACACTTGGTAAAACTCCCTTCATATGTTGGGGCAAAAACAAACATATTTTTCATCATATTTTCACAAAATCCTTCTTTTGTTGGGGCAAAATAAGATGCAATCATTTCACATTTTTCACCAATACCCTTTCTCGTTGGGGTAAAAATGGTACCACATTTACATCATTCATATCATCGATAATCATTTGCACAATTTTTTCAATTGGCTCATGAGATTCATCCACAAACTCATTCGCCAATTGAGGGGGTAAGCTACGCAAAATCCAAATTCTTTATTCTTTTATCTACAATATCATCTCCACATTCCAACAAGAGAGAAGCTACTTATGCACCTAATCCAGTCAAGTGTCTCATTCTTTTTGCATCATATTGTGTTTCATGCAATATGGTACAAAAAGAGGCATCTGTAGACACCAAAATATAGCCACTTGTCCTCCATTTATGCTTTCTCGCCATTTCTGCCCACTATTCATATATATTTATATTTATTTATTTTATATATTTAAATATTAATATTTTATATATATTTAATAAATATATATTTATATAAGTGAATTAATCCCAACCATCCGATTTCACTTAATCCTATCTATTCATCATATCAATCCATGCCACACCCTAAATTTAATAACCACCTTCGATATGCTTTTATCTTAGCCACACGATTAGTGTAGTTGAAACCCTAGAATGCCCTAGGTTGGATTATTAATAGGAGCCATTTTGATGGCTCAACCCTTGAGTTTTCCTAGGCAATTTGTGCCCTAAGTTTTTCCTAAGTTTTTCTTAGATTCCTAACAATATTTGGATTCTTCCTTGCATCCTCACCTCTAATTTTGCTCAACGTCACTTCTACATCCATCACTACCCACCTCGTGTGAACCAAATATGGTATTTCCACATTCCCTACAACCCCCCAAGTGCCCATGTGTGTATCCCATTTTGTCGAGTGCCCACGAGCATTTCTTAAACATCCATGTGTGTTTCTCATTCTATCAAGTACCCACGGGTGTTTTCCTGAGTGCCCACGGGTATTTTTGTGACTGCCCATAGGCACTTCCTACTACTACTGAGTGCTTACGGGTGTTTCAGTCCTAGATCTATTGCCCTCCTAGCCCTCAGGTGATGCTAGGACATCACTGCACCAATCCACTGCAATAGATTACATAAAATTAGAGAACAACAGATAAGAAAGGTAAATCAAAGTCATTTTTGTTATATTTTATTATGCTATTAGAATATGTTCACATTTTATTATTGCATAGCTAGGGTTTAGTCTTGATTTCTGAGGGTCTCACACTATGGAGCCCTCATTGTTATTACTGACTCATTTTCTATTTTCTTGTGTGAAGATCTAATAGCATTACACTATCATTGGATAGTTTCTTAATCTAGAGTGACCCAAAATCAAATAACTAGAAGCCCACTTAGTTTTTTTTGGAGCAAGAACATATTTTTAAGACACCACCATAATTATTTGCTAGGGTTTCAGAGAACCCTAGCTATTGTAAAATTTGTATCAAAGGGATTCAAATATTCTTATTGTAACAATGGATTTTTGAGGCTCCCCCCATTAATATAAAATCATTCATTGTGCAATATTGTCTTTTGAGTTCAATTTATATCTTGTTATTTGGTGTTGCATTTTTGTCTCTTCAAAAATATTCTTATTGTAACAATGGAGTTTTGAGGCTCCCCCCATTAATATAAAATCATTTATTGTGCAATATTGTATTTTGAGTTTAATTTATATCTTATTATTTGGTGTTACATTTTTGTCTCTTAAAATCTATGATAACTTTTTTATGGATTCAATATTTTTGTGGTTGTCTCTTTGCATAGAACTTTTCTCTGTTGTTTTTGACTGTTTGTTGGTTTTATTAATCTCTTAGTAACCATGGCTTTAGCTCCATGCTTTTGAGTTTTTTTTCTTTAGTTGCTTGGTTGCTAATTTCAGAGCTCTAAATTTTATCTTGCTCTTTTACTTGTCATCTTTATTTGTTTGGGTCATGCTATTTGTTTAGACTAGCATGCAATTGGTTATTTTTATTTGCTAGGTTATGTCTATATACATCACTTGTATTAAAGAAATCTAGGGATTTGGGGTGTACTTCTACCGATGATTACATACAAAAGAAGGTTGATCCTATCACGCTCTTTAAAGAGAAATAGAGCATCAATCCAGAGAGCTTAACTATATGGAGATCATGGCTTTAGCTCCCTCTTGCATAATATTTAATTTTGGTCTATGAGTTGTGGTGTCTTTCACTAAGTTGTGTTGTTTCTTTGTATTTGACTTTATGCTCACCTTCGTTTGAAAGCTAGATTTTAGTTGTTCTCTTTTTTTGAGCATTGATGTAAGCATTTTGAATGTATGTTTTATTTAAGAATGTGAGTCAAGTTGTAGTGGATAAAGGTTTTTGGCTTTGGAGGTAGTTTTTTTTATTTAGAGAAATGAATCCATAGTTAGATGTATGTATGTGAATAAAAGTTGTTTATGCTATAATTTGTATTATGATGTGTTTTATTGTAAACAACTTTAGAAAAAGTAAATATAGGAAATGGTAAATTAGAGAAGGTTATTTAATGATTGTTAAATAATATAATCATCTTAATCTTTGAAGAGTTAAATCTTGTATGGAATCAAATGCATGATTGTACATATGTTAGTTCTTTTTAGTGAATTAAAAAGAATATTTAGATGTGTTTTATTGAAGTAATAATTTACTGAGGCTTGAGTAGATAAAGGAAATTATTACGGAGAAAAAGTATAGGATTATCTCCTTGTTGTATAGAAATATTTGTTAATGCATATTTAATTTCTTAGTGCATGGTAGGCTTGCATAAGTAATCTATGAGCTGTCCTGATCCCAAAATTTTATCTAAATTCATGGGAGATTTTATTTCATGAAAAGGATTGTGAAAATAAGATGGTATAGAGGCCACTTGGGTGGTTTTACTCTAATGTATTTAGGAACGAAAAGTTGCATGTAATGAAAATTTTGTCCTGTGATACTTGGCTATTATTCCTGAACTAATAGAGCTTCAAAGCTATGTTATATTTATAAAGTATATGAAATACTTGGTTTACAAGTAAACATAAGAATTATGTTGAGTTATAAAAATTTATGAAGATGTTCCTTATTGTTGAAATGGAAAATATTATGATCTATTTAAGCTTATTTTACTAGCTTTAATTGAAGAGATGTTTTATGCTAGCATTATGTTTAGATGTTAGCATTATGATTAATTTAATCATATTTTAATCTAGAAAGATGCTTCTTTCGTGCTAGCATTATGTTGGAATTTATGTTTTATTTAAGTATGATTGAAAAAGTTCTATTTAAATTCAAGATCTAACATTGTGTTATAATTAAGCATGTTAATTCTATTATGGAACTTTAATTCTTTTCAAGGGAGAGATGTTATATTTTTTAATATAATTATTGGGTTTGGTGGGGGTTCTTAGGTGTGGATTTATAATATTATTAGGAACCCAAGTAAAATATATGATCCAATACTAGAAGGAGTTACAGTGATGCAGTAACCAGATAGTTGTGAGTCCTAGAAGGAGTTATGGTGATGCAATAGCCAGGTACTCATGAATTTGGAAGGAGTTATGATGATGCAATATCCATATATTCTTGATTGATACACCTTGAATAGTGAGGATAGAGTGTTCCATAATTAGGGAATTAATGGAATTGTTCATGAGACAATAGTGGTGGTACCTTAAATGATGAGGTTTAGGTAACCATGCTCATTACCAGGTGAGTGGTAATGACCTTAGTTAGCCCATGGAGGTGTGGTAACTAAGCACCAAGGCTTTACACTAGAATAACCTATATAGATGAACTTATGGAAGGGTTAGGGAGTATGTGTTCCCATTTAAGTTTCATGGGCCTTAAAGAAAAATATCTACGCTATGATCAAATCGTCCTATATTTGTGAATGTATGGTATAGGTTGAGGAACCACTTTTTTGGAATTCTTCTAAACAATGAGGATTAGTAAGGTGAACCTTAGAAATATGGGATGTTGGAAACTCTTGTTCAATTGAGTATCATCTACAACAACATTTAATTCAAATATGGTGATGCCTTGAGAATGCTAAAAATGATATTGGAACCCTTTGTGAACCCTACTTATAGAAAAATATCTCTCTCTATCTCGTGTTAGTTTTGGTGGGTTTTTACTGTTGGTATCCGAGCTTTAAGTCTTAGGAATAGAAGCTTTTGTGGAGTGTGCATAGGATGAGCCTTGACTTGATGTGCTACTTTGTGGATACACACTCTACTAGGGACCTTCATGTGATCTGCGATAAGCTAGGAATTACACACCAATAGAACCAGTTATACCAAGGAGTAAATTTCCTAGAGAGTATAGTTTCTTATTGGAAATTGCACCTTGTGATGAGGTAAGTATGACCATGATCATTATCAAGGGAGTTATAATGGTCTAAGTTAGTTCTTGGGGTAATGAAACTAATTGATTGTAAGTATAATTGAGGGAAATTGTAACTTCCCATCTCATTTTTATGGATAGGATATGACACCTATTTTAAGAGGAGGATCATCCAAGATGATAGGGTCAACTACATAAGAGGAAGATGTGATATAAAATAAGTTTAGAAGAATAATGGACCCTAGCAAGAAAATTGGGAGAATGAATTTGAGTAAGAAGTATGGAAGAACAACAAACTACAACAAGAAAATTGTAAGAACAATGGAATCTAGAGAGAGGGTGGAAGACCTTTATTTCGTAGTTAAGTTTCTCAAAAAACAAATGGAATAGCAATAGAAAATGATAGAAAACCTCCTTACTAGAGAATCAGATAACAAAGAAACAAAGGATAGATGGTAAGAGAATCTTGTTAAGGGAAACCATGAATGCAAAGCTCATATAGAGGCTGAACTTGCTAAAGACCTTTAGAATGTTAAGATAGCTAAATTTAATTAAAGTGAAAGGGGTGATGTAGTGGAGGCATGGTTGAATGAGTTAGAAATATTATTTTCCATGAAGAAATATTATTTCAAAACCTAGACTATGTAGGCTACTCTTTATCTTTAGGATGTAGCCTTAGAATGGTGGAACACATTCAGGGTAGGCAAAGGAATCCAAATTGTGGATCTTAAATGAGATAGTTTTGTTGAGGCATTTAATAAGAGGTTCCTACTAGAATAATTTTATATTGTTAATTTTGAGAAGTTTTCTATGCTCCAAAAGGGTACCTTGTTTGTGGAGGTATACCACCAAATATTCATTAAAATTTTTGTTAGAATATATTACATCATTTTTCTATGATATATTACATCAGGGGGAAGATATCTAGTTACTTCATGCAATGTAATGAATGCACAAGTGTTAATGTGCAAGTTGTCCCTTGTCCAACTAGGTAGAGTGTTGGCTAAGGACTCTATATTCCTATATAAATATCCTCATAAATCTACTCAAATGTATCACTTTTATTCAATGAATAATATGTTCTATTGCTTTGATATTTGTCTTTTTTTGTAATTGAATGTTGCTAAATCCATCAGTGGTATCAGAGCTACAGGTATTCCTAGATAGGAATAGGGAAATCCATTACTATATTTTTTGCAAAATAGATGTGCCTTTGGACTTGCCACTTCCAAATTCCATTTTTTTGAGATTGTGTGAAGAGCATGGAAATAATAAGGAGATTAAAGAAGTTTACGATAAGCAGAATATTTAGGATAATTTTTGCTATTCGACAACAAGTCTAAGAAGAAGAATATGAAAAGGAGTGCCAAATATTAGAAGACCTCAAGACATTCAAAATCTTGAGAAGATCTTTTTTGAAGTTAGAATTCAAAAAGAAGCTTGAAGGAAGATTCAGATAGAAGAAGCCTACCAAATCTAGGAGATTTGGATATTACCTCTCATAGGAAGAAGGCACAACTTCAAAAACAAATATCTCTTCAAATATACATCAAAAGGAGGATACTACAAGAGGATAACAATACACGAAAATCCTAGGCTCATGAATGAGAGTTCAAGATCATCTTTTCGTGAAGACAAAGTTGTTCAAGGTAGCCTATAGAGATCTACAAGATCTTACTCATGGCAGGAACTTGGTGATCTTAGACACCCATATCTACATCCTCTACAAAAGCAAAAAAAAGGGCTTTCAAAAAAAGGTAATCAACTATTGATGCAAGTAGATTCATTAAGTGGATTAATTATCAGATTTTTTTAAGTACCTTAATAGGATTAAAGTTGAAAAAAGGGAGAGTTAAATTACAGTCTTCAAAAGTGTAAAAATAGAAAGGTTATTTAAGATTCATTTGCACTTTAGGATTTGATTATATTTTAGAACTATCAACTACCTATCATCTACTTTGGAAAACAAAAGAAGACTAGCTCCTATTACCTTGCTTATAAGGAAATTATAAAATAATTCTTGAAGATTCATTTCAGATTATTCTTGATTAGTTGCAGTAAATTGATTAAGTGCAATATTTTTGATATTTTATTGGAGTGATAAGGTGAAATTATTATTGCATTAGAAGTAAAAGACTATTAGATTAATTTGCACTATTATGTTGCTCTCAAAAATATTATTGTTTGTGTTCATGAGAAGGGCACAAAAATAGATTTTGTCAAAGTGTCTAAAGACACTATTAGTTCATAGAGATCTACAAATTTGAGTTATCTGAGGAAGCCATAAAATTAGCTCAATCATAAAAGCATTGGAGAAGAACGTAACCACCAAAAGAGTAGCAAAAGGAAGCCTTGAACGAGACTTGGTGAATCTCAAGTTCAAAGCACAAGAAATAGTGCAGAAAAATATAGCAAAAGAGAGCTTCTATTAAGTGGTTACAAGATTGGATCCATCTATAAAATATCCAAGCAAAAAGGAGGTGTCTAATTAAATATACAAACTCAAAATCCCTATATTGCACTCAGCATTCTGCCACAAAACCAAAAATTCATATTTGAAAGGAGTGGAAAAGAAGGTGTAATAAAGGACATTTTGTATAAAAATATTTTACATTGTGTTGCACTATCCTAATCTGGTTTATATAGGGATAGAAGACAAATTTAAAGGTGCTTCAAAGGCACTATACTCATTGGAAAAAATAGCTAAAAGTGATCGTATGATAGCATCAATCCAAGCATAGCACAAGGAGCCACTGAAAGGGCTCATTCGCCTCACATTCTAGATGACCAAACCTGTAAGAGACAAGGTATAAAATCAAAGGGAGAAGCAACATCATTCAAGAGAAACAACATCTACGTAAGAAGGACGTAAACAAGCAAGAAATGAAGGAAAAATTAAAAGCACCATTGAAATGTTTCTTACTCCACATCTGTTGGTAAAAATCGATGCTTAAAGCCTCCAAACTATTGCTCCACATCCCAACCAAAAACACTATAGGTGAATGAAATAAGAGTTGGATATTTTCATAGTTAAAATGATCTCCACAGGGCCCATTGAACCAGTGATAGAAACAACATCCATATAGAGAACAAAGTGACACTTGTCACTAAAGGAAAACCCTAATGCTCAAATCAAGAGAGCACTCATCTTCAAGAGAGGAGTTACATGAATAGGCTGGTGTATTGAGTGTATGGAATACACTTGTCCATTGGGAGACCAAATATTATGATAAAAAATGTAATGTTTTTATTTTACTTAAAGGAAGATAAAGAATTTATTTGACATCTATTCTCCTCAAGCACTTGAAGGAAAATGGATCTACCAATTGGCACTTCAAACAAGAATCTTCTCCATTTTAATAATGTCAATGATCAAGGATAGGTATCAATCTTTGTCTCTGCATTTATCACTTCATTGCCTACATGCATAGGATCGAGTTGCAACATGTCAAGAAGGTGATAGAGCCTTCAATTCTCAAATCAAGTGAGGTCAAAGGAAGAGTCTAAACAGTGCCATAATTGGAACGCTAAGCTCCAAGCATTTCCATTTGAGGGTACAATCAAAGTATTCAAAGAATCTACATTAATATTGTTGCCCTATCTCATTAAGAAATAGTGTCGAATATTGCTTGGAAAAGGTAAAGTTTCATTCCCATTATTTTGTGCTTTCTTCCCTTGGGAGTTATAAGGTTTAAATTGAAGGAATTTAACTATATTAAAAGCCATACATCAAAGGAAATATTTTATAAATAAATATTAGCAATATAAAACCTAGGATTAATAAGGGTTTCTACTAGAATAAATATTGAATATTTGCAAATATTATTGTGGTCTAATTTTTCCAAAAATTAGGGGGTCATAAGGGCTACTACATCAAATTACTTTAATTGGAAATTAGATAAAACTTTACCTAATTCCTAAAGGGTTATTTAAAAAGAGATTTTTTTCAAAGGTTTGATATTCATAATATTATTGTCTCAAACTTCTCAAAAGGAGACAAAATATCTAACATTAAAATTTGGAAAAAAGTTCTTAATTCAATAGGAGAAAAAATGAATAATAGAAGTTGATTTTGGTATTTACAAAACTTTACAAAATCAATCAAATATTGAACTATAATTTACAAAAGCACTATATCCTATCCAAAACATACTTGGGAGACATAAGGTATTTCATAACATCATGGGTTATTGGTATATAGTGTAGACACCAAAACAACACCAATCCGATTATGTGACTACAAGAACTGACCAAATTGGCATACATACCCCCTAGGGCAGCCTCCAGAGGTTAAACAGTGGTCCTAACCACTCCCAAATCAGTTTTGGAAGGTCAGAGGTCAATTTGGCACCTTTTAAGCACTTTGCTCCCTATTCGTCCCACCCTGGGATGATTAGAATCCTATTCGCCCCACCCCGGGATGATTAGAAGCAATCGCTCCAGGGTGGGACGATTAGCAGGTTTGACTAGCAAAAAGTCAAGCCTTGACAAATGGCAGCCCAGATCCACCACCCAACTTTGCCTTCAAGGCATGCAATTACGAGGAATGATTTCAAATCTGAGAGAGAGACTTCAGTCAAGCATGCCCTGATCATGGAGGCCCTAAATCAGGGAGGAATCTTCTCTCCCCCAAAAAAGGCATAATGAGCCAAGTGGCGCCCTCGCATGCACATTCAAAGGAGACCCTCAGGTCTATAAAATGGTGAGCCTCCTCACCCCAAAAGATAATAGAGCTAGAGAATTTGGAGCAATGGAGTGTTGCCAAATTATACCCCCATTCCCCTTTGTGCTTCCTACATCCCTAATTTCTCTTTTGGAAGAGAGGTTATCGGGTGGACACTAGGAACGCATTCCAGACCCAAAACCCAAGAAATCAGCCACAATCCCACACCAAACTCATTGACACAACCCCCTAGGAGGTTTTGGACCCATCCCACTTGGATTGGTGCCAAAACTAAGCCCCAAACGATGGGCGTCCTGCCCCCGGGTGCCCCCGACACTGCTGTAGTCCTAATCGCCCCACCCCGGAGTGATTAGAAATATGTGCATGATTTCTTTACTATTATTTTTGCATTATTTTTTATCTGATGTACTTATGCTGCTGTCCAAGTTTCATTGCTTTCTGACATGATTTGACCTTGTTTTTATCATTTTATGCGTTTACTAACCTACAGGGAGCGCCTTCAGATACAGGACAATCTGGGTAGAATCTGCAAAATATGACCTTTTGGGTCATCTCAAAATTCCCCTTTTAGCCTAACCCCAAGTTTTTAGGAGTTTTGGAGGCCTCTGGGTAGGACATTTGCAAGGTTTCTTTTGCACATTTTGTGACAGTCCCCAACGTCCCACCCCGGAGCGATTAGAAATCTGTGCATGATTTCCTGATTGTTCTTTTTGCAATGTGTCCTTGATGATGTATCCATGCCTCTATCAAAGTTTGAATTCATTATGACATGTTTTGACCATCGTTTCATTCTTTTATATATTAACTAGCCGGAGGCTTTGGGGATTGCATGTTTTCCTATATCCGCATATGCTATTAACCATTTGCTATTTTTCTATGCATAGGATCTCACCACTAGGAACACTAGAGGAGCAGAAAGGAATGATGAACACATAGACACAAGCGGCAACAAATTTTGGCCCGCCCATTTCGAATGTGGGCATGCAGAAGACATTGGAAGCGTACCATCCATTGATGTAATGAACTGTATCAAACGTTCTGAGCCCTAGAGGGGGGGACGTATTGTAACTGGATTAAAAGCAAACATTAATAAAAGAGGCCCCACTTTTTTTTGCTCACATCTTGTTTATACATCATTCCCTTCATGCATTGCTCTTCGCATTCGTAGGACTTAGCATCTGTATCCATTTTTGTTTGCATCATATCTGGTACGTCATCCTTCTGCATTCAATTTCAGTGGTGATCATGGTGGGACCCTATCCCCTACTGTTAGGATCAAGTTTTTGATCCAAATTTTGTGGCTTCTTTGCAGGTGTTATTCATTCGGGCACTGGACTGCTACTCGTGCCACCTTGGGATGAATACATATTCGTCCCACCCTGTGACGAATATAGACCTGCTATTCATCCCACCCCGGGATGATTAGAACTCTATGCATTTTCTGAGAAGAAAATTAGAGGCATCTAGTTTGGACAGAGAAGAGGTAGGCCTTCTGAACATCCTCTATGTTTTTCTACTTTCTGTTTCTGCAAATTTCTGCTTTCTTTGCTTTATTTTCAGACACTTGCATAGAAAGGTTAAGTAGTTTGTTTTCCTTTCTTGCAATAAAAATAAAAATAAAAAACATAGAGTAAATTAAATGGAAGGAACTTGATTAGGAATGCATTCTTCTCTGGTTTTCTTGCATGATACTTGCACCAATGGCAAGTCCTCATCATAGGTTTCAGTTCTAGGTAGGTTTTATGATTTCCTTTTTGCTACTAATTGTTTCTAAAATATAAAACATACTTTAAAGCATTGCATTAGTGAAAATCATCTTTTGTTGTATGTTTTATTTCTTTACACGATTAAAAGGAACCACACACACACCACCTAATAAAGTTAACATCAAGGAGTTGGTCTTAATACCCCAACACTTGATCAAGACCAACGGTGGATTTCATCACCACCCTGGCTTGGATTTTGCATACATATACCCTGATCGCGACTGTTGCTAGACGTAAATCCTGATGAAAGCTGACCAAGTGTAACGGGGGTGATTCCCCATGCATGAGGATAAGTCTTCTATGGTAGGTGTCAAAAATAGAGTGATCCCCCTTCCGTACCGCCTATGTTCCACTTATTGTTATGCTCTCGCGTACCAATAGTTTCCCTCACATAAGGGCGGGTATATTGAGAGGTTCGGTATAATGGCCTGGCAATGGTATATTGAAGGGGCGACCATTTTGGAGATACAAGAGCCCTCATTATGCATGTATAACAAAGTTTTCTTTACAAGAGTTACATAACAAAAATCAAACACACTAAACCATATCTAGGACACACATTTAATCTGTAAACAAGATAATCATTTCTTTGTTTGTGTGGTCCCCTTTTGTTTGGTATAGCATAAAAATTGTAAAGGAGATAAAAATATACATATCTTTTTAGAAAAACCACCACCATGGTGTATACCCGTAGCCAAGCCCAATCATGGGTAGAAGCTGTGGAAAGTATACAAGGAGGCACAAGTCACCTCCATTATAGCCCCAAGGACTTGGTTATACCACCTTGGCAGCCTGACCCACAACATAGTCCACACTATGCCACTACAGAAAAGGACTATAGAGGCACCCCTTTGAGGGGCACTCCCGTTCAACACAGACCCTCTCAGGAGGAGTACACACATGGGAAGGCCCCCTTAGACACTCATTATGAGTGGCCACTACGTGATGAAGCGCTAGAGCAGCATAGGGTTCATAAGGAGGGGCCACATGATTATATCATTCCCCCTCCACCCCTCATTACTGTTAGAACTAATAGGCCAAATCTAGAGCGCAAGGCTCTTCAGATAGGGCGAGCCAACTCTGCCCATCCCTTTCACATATACAAAAGGGAGCATGAGGAAAACCAGTATATTCCTCAAGAGCAATACACCATGTAGGAGCAATGCGCCTCTGCACTTGCTAATTATCAAGATCACCTATTGAGGCCAGAGCCTCGGGTGAATGTTGCTAACCTCGACAGAGGAAAGTGACCCATAGAGATCTTGGATCACCATGACCGAGATAGATATGTAGGGGAGGCATCTAGGCCTCCTAGACCTAGGACGATGGAACAAATCGACTTGGCATTTGCCAAACATGCCACCCGCCAAGCGCAAATCACGTAGCTTAGGCAAGATCAGTAGCAGTTAGAACAACTATATCATCTTAACAAAGAGCGCATTCAGCACCAGATAGATGAGTTGCTCTAGAACACTATGCATGAGAGGATTCCAACCCCTCGCACGCATAGGACAGAAATTTATGAGAGGCACAACCCCTTAGTACGAGATAGGTCTCCACGACCTTATCAAGTGTTGCCTCCAAGACCTCCTAGACTTGAGTGGGAGGCCACCCCTAGAACCAATGATGGGCGCCTTCCTTGGGCACCCATCCATGTTTATAGGTCATGCCCAAAAACTCCTCAAGAGGCCTATGAGGAATTTGAGCGAGAAGAAGAGCAGGCTGAAATGCCCTACCAAGGTAGGGGGCGCTATCCGGATACCCCTCCATAGGCCTCAAGTTCCTCGCAATTCACAATGGGAACAAACCAAAGAAGAGGAAATCAAATCCTCTGATGCATACAAAGCACTGCTAGAGTGCTTAGAGTCTATGGAGACCAAGACTTTAGGGCCCCAAAATCCCACCTTATGCCAACTCCGCAGTCACCCTGTGCATCCTTCAGTTCTGGCACCCCCATACCCCGACCACTTCAAAATGCCTCAATTGGCAATTTTTAGAGGGGATGAGGATGCCCAAGAGCATGTAACAAGGTTCTTGAGTCAATGCTTTGGCATTCAAGACAATGATGCATTGCTTCTGAGAATGTTTATAACCACGTTCGTAGGCCCTACCTCGGATTGGTTTACCCAGTTGCCGAAGCATAGCATCAATAATCTAGACCAGCTAGTGGATGCGTTCCTTGAACATTTTGCCTTCAACACCAAGAAGAAGGCATCCTTGAGTGACCTAGCTGGCCTTAAGTAGTATGATGATGAGACCATGGCCGCTTATGGGAATCGATGGAGGACATTGCTTTCAAAGCTACCTTACCTCCCTCCCATGGCCGACATGACTCAAATGTTTTCAAAGAGTTGCATAAGGTCGATCTCCATGCTATTGTAGCTACAACAATATGCCACCCTCGAAGAAGCCCTAGCGCAAGCCAGGATAATTGAGGAGATCAAAATACAAGACGATGAGATTTCCAAGCCACGCAAGAAAGAGTGGACCAAAAATGCTAAAACTAGGCCCACGCAACCGAAACCCGTCATGGTCAATCAGGTTGCCATAACTATACCAAAGCCTGCACAAATGACACAACCCCCAAAGGCTAATTATCAGGCAGTTCCTCTTGATAACTATGAAAAGGAAAATCATAAACAAGAGCAAAATCGATAGCGTCGCCCTAGGCGACAATTCACACAATTCACAGAGTCTAGAGACTCCTTGTTTGACCGCTTGTTCACGGAAAACCTGATAAACTTGCCAAAAAGTTGACCCATAGACCCCAACGCACCAAAACCCAAGGGCTATAGGGAAGAATTATATTGTAGATTTCATCGGTAGAAAGGACATGACATCTTCACTTGTTGGAAATTCAAAAACTTAGTGCAGGACTTGATAGACAACAAAATGCTCGTGATAGATAATCCCGTAGCGCTGAGCAACCAATAGATGGAAGTCTTCAAAGACCCCCTACCTGCCCATGATGCATAGGCAAAGACTTTACAAGTGAATGAGGTGACACAAAACTACCCCATGCAAGGATACGTAGGGATGATAAGCATCGTGACACGAAACAAAAGATACCCAAACACGGTTGCACCCACTGCAGCTACAGGAGATGTTCCATCAATGTCACAACCTCCACAACACCCTACACAACCTCCCCCACCTAGACCAATGGCCACGATTTAGACTAAGCTTACTCAAAGTTTAAGGACCACGTCGGCTAGGCTCTCCATTTATGAGCTCATCCAACAATCACCGCCCCATCGGGAGGCTCTGATGGAGATACTCAAAGCCATTGAGCTACAACCCCATGAACCCAATTCTTTCAACAATTTTGTGGGACATGTGAGACAATGCATAGAACCAGTCATAACCTTTAGGGAAGATGAACTAAAATTGGTGATCGATGATATGGTGGATCCACCCCTGCACATCATCGTGTGGGTCAATGGATTCCATTCAAGAGGGTATTGGTGGACACTAGCTCATCCAACAACATAATCATGACAACGACATTAAAACATCTTAAGTTGCCAGCATCCCACATTGTGGCATCCACTTACACTCTTCGAGCATTCAACGACGCGTTATGCTCGACGGTTGGCACAATTGTCCTACCCATCCAAGTAGGACAAAAGACCATTCCTACGTTGTGTCACATCCTTGAGGGTGAGATGGCCTACAATATCTTGCTAGGCCGGCCTTGGATCAGGGACATGAAGTGTGTCCCTTCGATAGCCCATCAATGCCTCAAATACACATATGAAGGGCAAGTACATGTAGTCCCAATGGACCTAGAACCCTTTAAGTTTTGCAATGCGGTGCAGTTGATGCCACAATCGACCCTCCCATCGACACATTTGGACTTTCAATTGAATCTGTCCACTCAGGGTCCGATTTCGCCTACATCCCCACTATTGAGTCCCTCAACTCACCAACCTGGCCCATCTTCATCATTTGTTCCTTCACCCATGATGCCACCTATGGTGGCCACACCGAAGGACAATGGGAAGAAGCCCCTAGAGGAGGTACCACCATTAGTCTCAACCATCTCTACCGAAGAGGTGCCCAGTCGAATGGAAGTCGAGACACCTGGTTCGCCCAACATGGAGTGGACTCAGGGAGAACTCCCATTCCCCCCCCTCAACCATCGACGATTACCATTGAGATGGCCAATACGGGCCTGGGGGAGTACCTAGTGTGGAATGTTGTGGCAACACCCATGCTCGAATCCATGCAAGACATGGGGAGACCTCGCCTCCCCATCGACACTATCATCCCTTTAGGCTACCCACCAAATCAGACCAACTTTGTATATGGGGGCCTCGAGAACGGCCTTGAACCCTACCTACAAGAGGAAGAGGATGAAGAGCCATTTGTTGAGAATGTTGACTATCTGTCCAACCCGGACTTCGCCTTGAAATACCTAGACCAATGTAATTGGCATGGATATGGATTGGGCAGATACGAACAAGGAATGCGCATTCTTTGTCAACCGAGATACCAGATGCCATATGATAAATTAGGAGTAGGGTTCAACCACCCTTTACCCCTTGACATCTTGGTAGAAACCATGCAAGGCTTAGGTCTAGGCAACAGGGATGGGTTGGCACAAGATCCATATGCCAATCCCAACACTACATACACATTGGGGAATTATTTCCCATTGTTAACAACAAACCTTGTTGACCTCAACAACCCCTCCCCTTTGATCGAGGAAGGAGAAAGTTCAAGAAGTAACCTCCAAAAAGGATATGAAAAAAATCAAGGGGGGTCTTCTGAAGATGAGTCAGATTATGAGGTAGCACCTTGGGACCCATTTGAGTCCGATAGCAATCACTCACAGGTGACACCCATGGACGACTATCAGGAGGACTTCATCGCAATGTTCCCCTTTAATGTTCCAATCGAGAAATTGCTACCTCTAGAGAATCCAGCCCTCCCGTAGAGAGCGAAACAACCCAGAAGGGACCAAATCAACATGCTCAAACAAAATGAGCCTCCCACGCCAGCCATAAGGCCAAGTGATCCATCGGAGGAAGAAGATCAGGAAACGCCTAGTGGGAGGCTATACCAGCCAAAGGGGCACATAGTTGTCAAAGCCAATGAAGGCCTATGGATATCTGATAGTGACTATGAGGATGAGACTGAGATGGCATATCTCAACCATATGAGGCAACAGGAATACCCCATAGACATCGATGATATGTTTGAACATTTAAATATGGGACCAAGGCATAGGTGGCACTTAAACCAAGCACAGTTAAACCAAGTGCTTCATCCACCACTTTGGGCATACAGGGAGCACCTCCCACCTAGAGACCCTATAGGGCCATCAGTGCCTAGGGTAGACCCTATCCTTCTATCTGCACATAGGGCCGATCCTTTTGTGCCAGTACCCACAGAGCCAGATTCGAGGCACAAGGATCACCAAGAATGTCCGAATCAACACCCACGTGGTAATGGAGACCAAATTCATTCCATCAACATGATCTCCATTGATTTAACCACCCCCATCCGCAACCCAATCGATCCAACATGACCATTGTATCTAGACCTAGATGCCATAGACTGGGATCATGCTAACTCACCACCATCCCCATCAGAGTACTGGCCTTGCGGTGAGATGTTTCATTTCACCCTAGGACAGACTTAGGATATCTTCCATGTTGAAGAGGAACCCGACGTTCCCAACATAGATCTAAATTCAGCAAATGATATCCACCTGATCCCAACTCCACACCAGTTGGAGGATGGATCCCACATGTCAATCGAAGAGACGATTGACGTAGACATCGGTTCTGATCCAATGAATCCACAAATCATCAAGTCGGGGGTAAGTTTATCCCCCGAAGAGCAAGCCGATTACATTGCCCTTCTCAAAGAGAAGAAGGAGGTTTTTGCATGGTCCTACAAAGACATGTCGGGGCTAGACCCATAGCTAGTCATGCATAATCTAACACTTGATCCGATAGTCAAGCCAGTCAAGCAAAAGCTATGTAAGATGCACCCAACAATGGCCTTAATGGTCAAATATGAGCTACAAAAGTTGTTGGATGCATAGTTTGTCATCTGCGTAGATTACCCACCATGGTTGTCCAACATGGTACCCATCAAAAATCCTGACGGGAGGATTCACATATGCACCAATTTTTGAGATTTAAACAAAGCGAGTCCCAAGGATGATTTCCCCTTGCCTAGCATCGACGCATTGGTAGACGCTATAGCAGGCCATGAAATGCTTTCCCTCATGGATGGTTTCTCGGGATACAACCAGATTCGTATCAATCCCGATGATCAACTAAAAATGGTGTTCACGATGCCTTGGGGGACATTTTGTTATAAGGTCATGCCCTTTGGCCTTAAAAACGCTGGTGCCACCTACCAACATGCTATGACATACATCTTCCATGATCACATGCATAAAACTTTGGAAGATTATATGGATGATTTGTTGGCCAAATCTCTTTTGCGCCAAAATCATCTCGATGACTTACGCAAGATCCTTGATCGCCTCATCGAACACAAGGTTAGGCTAAACCCCAAGAAGTGCGTATTTGGCATCACATCTAGGAAAATCTTGGGTTTCATAGTCTCAAAATGAGGCATCGAGGTAGATCCAAATAAAGTCAAGGCAATCCTTGAGATGCTTCCCCCAACCACCATCAGGCAGCTCAGAAGCTTGTAGGGTAAGGTCGCATCAATCAAGCGCTTCATAGCGTAGTTATCTGACAAGTGTCGACCCATGAATAAATTATTACACAAGGGGGTAGCATTTCATTGGGATGACGAGTGCCGATCAGCCTTCGATGACATCAAACAATACTTGGCTTCACCGCCGTATTGGCACCACCTAGACCAGGAGTGTCATTCTATTTATACATCTCAGCCTATTGAGGTGGCACTGGGCGCCATGCTAGCCCAAAAAAATGAATTACATAAAGAACAGGCTAATTATTATCTTAGCCGCACCCTGGTCAGTTATGAACTTAACTATGCATACATTGAGAAGCTATGTTTGGCGGTGGTATTTGCCACCAAAAAGCTATGCCATTACATGTTGAGCAATACGACGTATGTTGTGTCTAAGGAGAATCCATTGTGGTACATGATGAGTCATACTTATCATAGTAGTCGCACGGTGAAATGGATCATGTTGTTGACGGAGTTTGACATCGAATTCATTGGACAAAAGTCCATCAAAGGTCAAGTCATCATCGATCAACTAGCAGAGGCTCCTCTCGAAGATGATCAACCTCTGACCGTAGAGCTACCCGATGATGGGGTCTTCCATGTCTCAGAATCGCTAGATTTTGATGAGCCTAAGTCATAGGCCGACATAACCTTATTTTTCGATGGTTCTAAATGTGAGCAAGGGGGTGGCATGAGAATCATGTTTTTCACACCGTAAGGGGCTCCAATGCCTCTATCATTTAAACTTGATTTCTTGTGCACCAATAACAATGCTGAATACGAAGCCCTGCTCATAGGTCTTCAGACAACCATCACCATGAACATCAAATGCTTGAATATCTTTGGTGATTCGTTGTTAATTGTCAACCAAGTGAAAGGGGTATTCCAATGCAAATGCCTAGTTCTACAGGCCTACAAAGCCCTTGTGGATAAATTCCTGGCAAAGCTTGAATGGTACGACATCGAGGCACTCCCTCGATCATCGAATCATTTTGTAGACACTATGGCCTCCTTGGGGTCACTAATCCCGTAAGACCCTTCTGGTGAGATGACAACCATTCAAGTCAAAATGTTATCGCAATCCACGATGGAGCGTGCAAGCTCTAACATAACGCTAGGAATCCACCTGATCCATATTGAACCATCTCAGGATAGGTTCTCTCGAATCCATGATAGTCTGAATCACGCCAACTAGGGGTCCTTGTTCTCTCCAACCCCTCTTAATAGCAACACAACGCTATTTCTACAAGTTCTTTCCCGCTCAACTTTTTCTAGGGATGAACTTCAAGAGGGATCGGTCGTTCATACCATCGAGGTTTTTGATCAGCAGGATTGGTACACACCCATAAGAGACTATCTCAAGTTAGGTAGCCTCCCACTTGGATTGTCACATGTCATGAAAATATCAGTCAAACAGAAAGTGGCCAAACATGTCTTTCTAGGAGACATATTATACCATCGAAGCTACAAATAAATCCTCCTCCATTGCTTGGACCAATAGGAGTCCACTTGGGCGGTCACCCAAAATGCCCCAAAGGTATCAATAATCCCTTTGGTCAAACCAAAAGCTCCAAGGGTTCCCGCCATCGCTTGGTCAACCCAAAATGCCCCAAAGGTATCTATAATCCCTTTGGTCAAACCAAAAGCTCCAAGGGTTCCCATAATCGCTTGGTCAAAAATGAATATTCAAAAAAAACAATAGATAATAAAAAATAACAAAAAAATTGCATCTCACTTTCATGCATAATCTTAAAAATCAAAACACAAAAAGAACTGCATTAGGCATCGCATACATACATTGCATATTTGCTGGTCATACATGTCAAATGCACCATAGACTGTAATTACTCGACAATGCCATCATTTTCCACATTTATCCATTTTGTAAATGATCCAACAAGAATAACGCCATTCACATTTTCGCCATATCATAGTCAGTTGTCTTTTAATGTCTTTAGGGTTTTTGTCATTCAGATGTCTTTAGATTTCTAGCCAAATGTTGTACAAAGTCAGACCAATTTTTACAAGGTAGAGTTTTACTTGGATCACGCCTTGTTACATAGCATCCCAACACAAGCTTAAAACACATAAAAATTCCCAAGTTGTGTGAACGAAAGATGAAACCTGCATAGTGGACTAGGTTACCATACAACAAAATGGTTATCTTGCTCATCCCCCTATGTGAATGACCCCAAGAATGCTGAGAGTTGGCAAAAGGACAAGCATCTTCCCTACCCAATTCCCCAAAATAAACAGTGGTTTTTACCACTATCAGAAATCCCAAAATTCTCAAAAGGTTGCAAACATCAAAAAAATGCAACAGTCAAAGTACAAACTCCAAAGTTTGACATCAAAACCCTCAAAGTGCACACATCAAAAAGCACAAGAAATAGTGATCCCCATCACTCAAAATTCAAATCCCTTGCTCAAAAACAAAAGAAAAATAAACAGTGATTTTTATCACTATATATGAGAGCAAGTATCCCAATAAAATTGAAGAAAAGAAGGGAGTCGAACTTGAATCCCTGGAACTCTCAACATTCGAAAGGTCATGAGGTGATCCTCAGTCCCGGTTTGGTGGATAGCCTATTGGCACTGGTGGCAAACCTCCCGCATGACGATATATCTATCACATTAGTTGTTGGGCATATGTACAGATCAATGTTTGCATGTGGATGAGCTAGCTTATGGTATCCTAGATTGTGTCGTAGATTAATCTTACTAAATGCAACAAAGGAGTTAGTGGAGCTAATTAGGTGATCCTCAGTATAGGTTTGGTGGACAAGCATACTCGGCACTGGCGGTATCCTTATGAATACCACATCAACGAACTCAATCGCACACACAGGGATGTGAAATAACTTGGTCAAACTCAAGTCTAAATTCGTACCTTGTTCGAAAGTCTTGTAAGATAATGTACAGTCTTGACTATTTAGTTAAAGCATCTGAGTCTCAAAAAAACCTTAACCACATTCTAAAAACAATTGTTGTACATTTCATTATTTACATCACCATCAAAAAATACAAAACAAAAATTACAAATGCAAAGTTATTTCATAAAGCAATCACATAGTACAGAAAGCCAATAAATCCTATATAGTCTATGGTGCCACCACCTGTATACCAACAAATCATTCCATCCATTCCATATGCATACATCTATATCATATAGCTAACATCATCCATAGTCATAATAGCATATGCATACATCAACATAAATAAATGTGCATAAAAGAACAATAAACCATGACAAGCATATCAATCAAACCAAAAATGAGTCATGTATATATATCAAGTCAAAATGCCCTCAAGCTACAATAAGAAGGTCCTCCGACCTCACAAAAAAACCAAAAACTCAAAATCCCCAAAGCCTAGGGAGTCGGCCACCATGATCACGTAGGATCGGTGCGACTGGTACTACCCCCAGTAGCATGGGTCCTATGGGACCTCTCAGGACGGCTATTGCCAGCCCCCACACCCTGCCCACCAACACTACCCTCACCTAGCCGCCTACGATGAGATGATGGAGATTGCTCAGTCTCATTGCCTCTCATACGGTGCGATGAACCACCTCCATCGAGCATAGGTAACTGTCCATCGAGATGGACAACCTCTGTCTCTAACTCTACCTGGTACCGCCCCCACTCCACATCTCGTCGATGATACACAGCCAATGCACTGTCCCGTTGTGCCAATTGAGTCCGCAGGAGATCCCTCTCCTACAAAATGTCTCTATGCTCCTCCTCCCATCTCCGTAAGAGACCCTCCAATCATGCTATCTCAGCATGAAACCCAGCCTCCACATCCCTTAGGATAGCCTAAGGCATGGGCACCTCCGGGATGGCCTGCTGCTCCGGCACCCACTGCTTCGGGACATCCTGTACATCCGGCTGCTCTAGAACCCCCAAATCCTCTCCATCACCAGTGAAGTCATCGACCTCCACCATGTCAACATCATCAAGCGGAGCCCCCCAACCCTCCACCGGTGCCTCTGCACCCCCACCTCCTACTACTGCCGTATCCACGCCTCCTAGAGGCCCCTCACCCCGCCATCGCCGCATAATCCACCACCGATCATACTCTATAGTTACCCCAACATCGTCCACATCGGGTACATCAATAACTGCATCAGACCCCTCACCTAGTGGCTCAATGATAGGCCGGACTAGGGTCCTCTCATCACCGCAATGTCGATAGATCAAGGGATCACCAGGCAATCCCTGGTGCACCCTAAAATATTGCATCACCCAGACATACGGGAAGTACTCCTGCTCTATCCCATGCCGCCCAATCAACCACCTACCCCTATGCACACGCCGGAGCCACTCTCCAGCCTTAGGCCAGGCTAGACAGTCCTAGTACGGCCAGCTAGAACACCTACCCTGGCATTAGACGAGAGAAGGCATCAGTATAGTGACCTACGTCACCTGCTTGCCATCGACTCTGTCCATGCTCCTCTGACCGCCACCATAAATTGGCATATCCAATCTCCCGATCCACCATCTCACCTCGGGTGGTCCAAGGCAAACCCTATGGCCGCTCCATAGCTATGTGCTGCCACCCCCAACACTGCAAGAGATAGCTGCACCCGATCCCCTTCATCTTCCGATAGTGGACCTTGTACAGCTCATCATACAGCTATGCCAACAACATCTGACCCCATCTCATAATAAGTGGAGCTGATGTAGGACACTCCACCAATGTGAAAACCAACTCAAGCAGGTTCCAAGGGAACCTCGCACTTGAGGAGTTAGGAAGCAACATATTGGAAATGAGGGCCATGAGCAAAGCATGCCTCACCCCTAATACGCCCTTCTCCAGCCACCACCGCACTAGAATACCGCCTATCTAGCAGTCAACCTCTGCCCTCTCCATAGCCCTCTCCACCCCCATCTCCACCGCCGGACCAAAACACCGTGTCAATACCGCTATCCATTGGTCCCGGTGGGTCGTCCGGATAGGCAGTCCATCTATCAAAATCCGTAGAATTCGATACACATCCTCCAGAGTCACAGTCATCTCCCCTATTGGGAGATGAAAAGTATTGGTGCGGGGATCCCACAGATTGATCAGGGTAGTCAAATATGCCCGATCCCCCACCACAGGCTCCAGACATGTCACCTGCTTGAGCCCAAGGGCATCAAGCCACTCCCAATCCACAACTATCAGGGCATCTCGGGCATCAGAGAAAATAGTCGGCTGGCAGTACCGACTCTTCACAACCTGAAACATAATAAAATGCAAAAAGATATTAAGTACATACTTAATATAAAAAAAAACAAACAAAATCATCCTAGGGTTTCAACCTTAATGTGAACAAAAAAAAAAAACAAAACAAACAAATCATCCTAGGGTTTCAACCTTAGTGTGAACAAAAAAAACAAAACAAAACAAACAAATCATACTAGGGTTTCAACCTTAATGTGAACAAAAAAAAAAAAACAAACAAAATTAATATTAAGGTTTCAACCTTAATATTAATGCAAAACAATACAAAAATATAAAAATTAATATTAGGGTTTCAACCTTAATATTAATGCAAAACAAAAACAAAATAACGCAAACAAATATTTAAGTTTTTAACTTCATACACAACACAAATGAATAATAGCAAAAGGAAGGAACATCATACCGGTCTCGCCTCGGCTCCTCCACTCGAAGATCCGGTTCTCACACTCATGATGTCCATGAAATTTTGGCAGCGCTCCGCTACGCACACTCGCACTCCTCCTCACTGCTCCAAATCGCCAAGAAAAAAATTGTTGCAAATGAGCCCAAAACCTAGTTTTGGTCCTTATATAGGCTATTAGGCCTGTAATCATTCCACCCTGGGATGAGCGCTCTAGTTAGCACTCATCCCACCCTGGGATGATTACAAAATTGTATTCATCCCACCCTGGGACGATTACAAGCAAGAAATAAAGCAACAAAAAATGCATCCAAAAAATGCACCAAAAATAGCAATAAATATGCCGAACAAAGGTGCCTTTGCACCTGACATTCATGGCATGAAAAACCACCGTCGAGGTCACAAATACTCACTATCCTACTCCCTAAGAAGGCTAGCATAGCTGGACCACTCCACGGGAAGGAGGATTTTCGATAATTTCTACCCCAATCGACATCACAAAAGGGTCAAAACCCACCAAAAATAGGTCCGATTGTTGGAAAACTGCAATGAGCGTTCAACGAAAAACAACTGAAGGCACCCTTACAAACGTCATCTTGGGTCAAGTGACTCATCGCTTTTCTCATTTTTGGTCATTCCCTCATCGATTCGTCGCTTGAGGGGGTAGTCACACTTAGTCACCAAATCAACAAATACACACCCAATCAAGGAAATGGCATGCATTCAAAGAATCATTGACAAAGACAATCACGCTCCTGCTTGGGGTAGCAAACAAGCAATAATCACAAGCTAAACAAACACTTGGCATTATGGAAGCATGAAGAAAAGGTTCCTCGGACAAAAGGTTGCACCCTTTGCCTATTCATGACTGAACAATGTCCAAGATCAAGTACACCTCACTAAAAAAGGTTACACTTGAGTTAAGCTCCTTAGCTCGTCAGAAGCAAGGATTCAAGAATGCGTGCCCTTTCCATACTTGGGGCATCAAAATTTGGTTAGGTTATTGAGAAACCCTAATCATTAAGTGCTTTTGTCATCTATTTTTGCTCAACACTACGCCACACACAGCGCATCCCAAAAAGGGGCATCTGTAGACACCAAAACAACACCAATCCGATTATGTGACTACAAGCACTGACCGAATTGGCATACATACCCCCTAGGGCAGCCTCCAGAGGTTAAACAGTGGTCCTAACCACTCCCAAATCAGTTTTGGAAGGTCAGAGGTCAATTTGGCACCTTTTAAGCACTTTGCTCCCTATTTGTCCCACCCCGGGATGATTAGAATCCTATTCGCCCCACCCCGGGACGATTAGCAGCAATCACTCCAGGGTGGGACGATTAGCAAGTTTGACTGGCAAAAAGTCAAGCCTTGAAAAATGGCAGCCCAGATCCACCACCCAACTTCACCTTCAAGGCATGCAATTGCGAGGAACGGTTTCAAATCTGAGAGAGAGACTTCAGTCAAGCATGCCCTGATCATGGAGGCTCTAAATCAGGGAGGAATCTTCTCTCCCCCAAAAAGGCATAATGAGCCAAGTGGCACCCTTGCATGTGCATTCAAAGGAGACCCTTAGGTCTATAAAATGGTGAGCCTCCTCACCCCAAAAGAGAATAGAGCTGGAGCATTTGGAGCAACGGAGTGCTGCCAAATTATACCCCCATTCCCCTTTGTGCTTCCTACATCCCTAATTTCTCTTTTGGAAGAGAGGTTATCGGGTGGACACTAGGAATGCATTCCAGACCCAAAACCCAAGCAATCGACCACAATCCCACACCAAACTCATTGACATAACCCCCTAGGAGGTTTTGGACCCATCCCACTTGGATTGGTGCCAAAACTAAGCCCCAAATGGTGGGCGTCCTGCCCCCGGGCGCCCCCTGCACTACTGCAGTCCTAATCGCCCCACCCCGGAGCGATTAGAAATCTATGCATGATTTCTTTACTATTATTTTTGCATTATGTTGTATCTGATGTACTTATGTTGTTGTCCAAGTTTCATTGCTTTCTGACATGATTTGACCTTGTTTTTATCATTTTATGTGTTTACTAACCTACAGGGAGCGCCTTCGAATATAGGACAATCTGGGCAGAATCTTCCAAATATGACCTTCTGGGTCATCTCAAAATGCCCCTTTTAGCCTAACCCCAAGTTTGCAGGAGTTTTGGAGGCCTCTGGGTAGGACATTTGCAAGGTTACTTTTGCACATTTTGTGACAGTCCTCATCGTCCCACCCCGGAGCGATTAGAAATATGTGCATGATTTCTTGACTATTCTTTTTGCAATGTGTCCTTGATGATGTCTCCATGCCTCTGTCAAATTTTGAATTCATTATGACATGTTTTGACCATCGTTTCATTCTTTTATATATTAACTAGCCGGAGGCTTTGGGGATTGCATGTTTTCCTATATCCGCATATGCTATTAACTATTTGCTATTTTTTTGTGCATAGGATCTCACCACTAGGAACACCAGAGGGGTAGCAAGGAATGACAAACACATGGACACAAGCGGTGACAACTTTTGGCCCGCCCATTTTGAATGTGGGCATGCGAAAGACACTGGAAGCGTACCATCCATTGATGTAACGAACTGTATCAAATGTTTTGAGCCCTAGATGGGGGGGACATATTGTAACCAGATTAAAAGCAAACATTAATAAAAGAGGCCCCACTTTGTTTTTCTCACATCTTGTTTATACATCATTCCCTTCATGCATTGCTCTTCGCATTCGTAGGACTTAGCATCTGTATCCATTTTTGTTTGCATCATATTTGGTATGTTGTCCTTCTGCATTCGCTTTCATATAGATTCAGGTGCGAGTAAACATATGACAAGAAACATACATTGGTTCAAATATCTAAAGAAGATAAATGAAAAACCAATTGTTGTAGCAGATAGAAAAATATATGAAGTAAAAGGAATTGGAGATATTCCAATAAATCTTAAGGATGGAAGATGTATGATCAAAAATGTATTGTATGTTCTAGGATTAACTACTAATATTATTTCCATCTATCAACTTATGGATCAAGACTTAACCATTGAGTTCAAGGTTATCACTAGTAGAAAATAATCTCACATTTCTAGACAAGGAAAATAATAGCATCAGGATAGTATAAAAATGGTCTATTTTTTGTAGACACTACTATTCACTCAACTCTTTCCACCAATATTTTAGAACTATGACATAAAAAACTAGGACACACTAGTGAAAGATAAATGAGGGAATTATTCAATAATAATATGGTAGAAGGTCTACCCAAACTATCTTCAAAAACTATTATATGTCTAGAATATCTAGCAAGAAAAACAACATAGATTCCCTTTTGAAATTCATCAACGCAGAGCTCAACAACCTAATAATATATACAAATTTATGTGGACCAATGAAAGTTGATAGTGTTGGAGGACAAATACTTTCAATTATTTGTTGATGATCACACCAAAACAATGTGGGTATCTTTCATGAAGTACAAGTCAGAAGCATTTAGTCACTTCAAACAGTTCAAACTTCAAGTAAAAAAATAATAATGGAACACCATAAAAGCACTTCGCTCATATAGAGGAGGAGAATTTATTTCCAAAGAATTTGACTCATTTCTTAAAGAAAGTGAAATTAAGAGATAACTTACTACAACATATTCACCTCAGTAGAATGGAATTGCAAAAAGAAGAAATATATCAATAATGGAAATGGTAATATGTATGTTAAATGAAGCACACCTTGATCACAAATATCGGGTCGAAGTAGTACAAACAACAGTCTACATATAGAAAAGACTTCCAAAAATGGTACTCAAACATATTATACTAGAAGAAGCATGGTCAGGATAAAATACCAACATAGAAAAGCTAAATATTTTTGGATGCAAAGCATACATGCATGTTCCAAAACAAAAGAGGACTAAACTAGATGACAAAACTATGATAGGGATATTTTCTAGCTATGGCAATGAATCTATAGGATACAAAATACTAGATCCATCTAAAAAGAAAGTCTAGATCAGTAGAGATGTGGTCTTTCATGAAAAATCCAAGATCAACCCAAATAAATCTAGCGGTGACACAAAATTCCTCATAAATATATCTAAAGAAGACACAACGAGTATAGAGCTAGAATTAGAATATCAAGAACAAAATACACAAGAATGAATAATACTACCAATATGGCTCAGAGACACTCTTAGAGAATCAAATCTAGAAAGAATGCCAGATCTTACTTCTATAGGACCTCAAACTCACAACATGACCAGAATGAACAAAGGGATGCTAAGTAACATGGTGGAACTGACAAACTTCTCAAGCACTAGAAGACTCACACTAGAAAACAACTATGGAATCTGAATATGCATCACTTAAAAGAATAAGACATGGATTCTAGTAAATCTACCTCTAGGAAAGAAAGTAGTAGGATGCAAGTGGATTTACAAAATCAAATATAAAGCAGATGAGACACTTGAAAAATACAAAGCTCGACTAGTAGTAAAAGGATATACTGATATAGAGGGAATTGATTATGAAGAAACATTCACACCAACAACCCAAAATGATTACTATTCAAACAGTCTATGTACTAGTTGCATATCAAGTGTGGAAAATTCATCATATGGATGTGAAAAGTGCATTCCTTAAATGGTGACTTAGAATAAGTCTACATGACACAACCTGAAGGCTTTTTTATTCAAGAATAAGAAAGCAAGGTTTACAAATTGAAGAAATCTCTATATGATTTTAAACAAGCTCCCAGAGCATGGAATATAAAGATCAATAATCATCTACTACATCATTATTTTAAAAGGAGTTTGTCAAATCCCAGTCTATATACCAATAAAATTGGAAATGATATCTTGATCCTCATAGTATATGTTGATGACATAGTGATTATTGGAAGTTCAGAGATGTTAATAAGTGATATAAAAAAGGATCTAGAAAAGGCATTTGAAATGATAGATCTAGGATTAATGAACTACTGCCTTGGTTTAGAAATTTATCAAGGAAAGGATAAAATAGTTATCACTCAATCAAAATATGCAAAATATCTCCTTGAAAAGTATAGAATGATAGAGTGCAAGCCTAAAGATACACCAATGGAACAAGGGATTCAACTATCCAAAAATGATAAAACACCATTAGTTTCAGCTATAATGTATCGTCAATTGATTGGAAGTCTTTTATACTTGACAAACAGTTAATCAGACATAGCATTTGTAGTAAATTATCTTTCAATATTCATATAAGAACCAAGGGAAAGTCATTAGAAAGCTACAAAAAGAATATTATAATATATCAAGAAGACTACAAACTATGGATTGACTTACATGAAGGACATAAAAGTTTTTTGTCTACAAGGATACTCAGGTTCAGATTATGTTGGATCTATTGATGATAGGAAATATACCTCAGGCTATGTTTTCTATCTCAAATTAGGTCCTACATCCTAGCACAACAAGAAACAACATATAATAGCACAATTATCAACTAAATCAGAGTATCGAGCAATAAGAGACACAACCTGTGAAGCTCTATGATTACAATACATATTATCTAACATGGGAATCAAACTAAATTCCACTATGATATTTTGTGATAATCAAGGAGTCTCGAATATGATCAAGAATCAAATCATACATGAAATAACAAAACACATTCAAGCATATTATCATTTTATCAGGGAACATTTTCAGAACAAGCATATCATCCTCAAGTATATTTCTACAGAAGATCGGTTGGTAGACGTCTTTAAAAAGGCACTTGGAAAAATAAAGTTTCAAACATTCATAGATCATCTATGTGATTCAAGAGAACTTCACACCAAATAATGTAATACAATGGGTGTTAGAATATATTACATCATTTTTCTATGATAGGTTACTTAGTGGAAAGTTATCTAGTTACTTCATAAAATGTAATGAATGCACAAGTGTCAATGTGCAAGATATATATGTGCAAGTTGTCCCTTGTACAACTAGGTAGAGTTTTGGTGAAGGAATCTATCTTCCTATATAAAGAGCCTCATATATCTACTCAATTGTATCACTTCTATTTAATCAATAAGATGGTCAATTGCTTTTATCTCTATCTTTTGTTGTAATTAAATGTTGCTAAAGCCATCACTTTTGTAGTATATTTCTAAGTACAAGATCAATGAGCAACTAAAGGTGCATAAGTTCATACTAGGAGTGGATCCTAATATTAGGATAGTCATTAATTTTCTCAAAACTAAAACCCTACAAAATTCTTATGATTTGGCTAGACAAGAAGAGACCAATCTTTAGACCAAAAAGACCTTCAACTATGCAAGGTTGATAGAAGTAGAGGTAGGAACTCAAAAAGAGAAAGAGTGTAGGGTTTATAAAATAGGATAAGGATCAAAATAAGAAGAGTAAATGGAATCCAAAGTTTGGTAATAATATCAATGGAAACCAAGGGCAATATAAGAAGAAATTTTAGAAAAAATACAATTCTAACCCTCAATATCAAAAGAAAAATGATTCAACATAGGAGAGAAAATGTAGGAAAGATCTTAGGTACCCTGGATAATTTGCTTCATTGTGGGGGTCCTCATTATGTTAATAAGTATCCCTAATGGCTAGAGTCAAGTAATAAAGCAAAGGAGCAATTACACTGAATCTATGTCGCTATGGGGAATGAAAACCTGGATGGACAAGCAAATCCTATATTATTGAACGGTAAGTTGTTTAATAAGGATGTCAAGATTTTAAAATATAGTGGAGCTATAAATAGTTTTATTTCCACTAGTATTATTGGAGATATGCCAGCACTACCTAGATTTTTGACACAAGGGTGGAAAGTTGAGTATGGTTCTAGATAGACCTACTTAGTGTATCTATGCTTACCTACAATTGAGATTACCTTATGCAATGGATCCTCTATGTGGTACTTATATGTAGTACCATTCCATGATTTTGATATTATCCTAGGGATGAATTAGTTGAAGGCTCATGGAGCCTTAATAAACTTCCAAGAGAGGTGGATGGATTATACTGATATGGATAAGAAGAGAGTAAGAGTTCAAAGTAGGAAAGGGTCTTTTTGATCCCATCTATTATCTAATTTTCATCTAAATAAAGCCATTAAAATAGGTATTATGTTGTATGTAATCAATATTAATGGTAAAAAAGGTGAAAATATGTAGTACCATTCCATGCTTTTGATATTATCCTAGGGATTAATTGGTTTAAGGCTCATGGAGCCTTAGTCAACTTCCAAGAGAGGTGGATGGATTATACTGATATGGATAAGAAGAGAGTAAGAATTCAAGGTAGGCAAGGATATTTTTTACCCCATCTATTATCTACTTTGCATCTAAAGAAAACCATTAAAAGATGTGGTTTGTTGTATGTAATCAAGATTAATGGTAAAATAGGTGAAAAAGGGATGAGGAAATATTTAAGAAACATCCAATTTTGCATGAATTTAGGGATGTATTTCAAAAATATATCCTAGGCCTACCACACGAACATGAATTTGACTTTACAATTGAAATAATGCCTAAAGTTGAATCCATTGTAAGGACACCTTATATAATGACCCTTATTGAGTTGCAAAAGTTAAAATTGCAACTTCCATATTATTCGAAATTTTTTTGATCAAACCTAGTGTGTCATTGTGTGGTGCTCCAGTATTATTTGTGAAAAATAAGGATGGTTCTTTGATATTGTGCATTGATTATAGGATGTTGAATAAGGTGACCATAAAGAATAGGTATCCTTTACCAAGGATTTATGATCTCTTTGATCAACTAAAGGATGTCATTATATTTTTAAAGATTGATTTGAGATCTAGATATCATATACTGAGGATTCAAGAGGAGGATACTTAAAAAACAATCTTCAAGATTAGATAAAGCTACTATGAGTTCATAATGTTTCCATTTTGGTTGATAAACATACCAACAAATTTTATGAATTTGATGAACAATGTGTTCAAGAAATATCTAGATTTATTTATTTTAGTATTTTTACATAATATCTTGATATATTCTTGCACCAAAAAACATGACCAACATTTAAGGCTAGTGTTAGAGGTTCTAAGGAAAACTCAACTATATAGAAAGTTGTCTAAGTGTGAGTTATATACCTCACAAGTTTAATATTTGGGTCATATAATATTTGCAAAAGGAATTGTTGTAGATCTAAAGAAAATTGAGACTATTTTGAGTTGGCCTGCATCAACAAATTTGTTTGAAGTAAGAAGCTTCATGGGGATCACTGGTTATTATAGGTATTTTATGAAGGATTATTCAAAGATTGCCTACTCCATCACTAACCTTCAAAGTAGAGGAAAGGAGTTCAAATGGACTGATAAGTGTGAGACCACCTTTGAAACTCTAAAGAATAAGTTGACTACAACACCAATTCTCAAGATACTAGACCTTCTTGGAAATTTTATAGTGTGTATGGATGCTTCCTTAGAAGGTTTGGGTGGGGTGTTGTCCTAGAAAGGTATATGAGTCTAGGAAAATCAAGAAGCATGAGTTGAATTATGCTACACACAACCTAAAATTGGTAGTTGTTGTGCATGCACTAAAGGTCTTGAGGCACTATTTTTTGGCTAAACCATTTGAGCTAAGGAAAAACTTATTTTTACCCAACCTATGTTAAATGCAAGATAAAGAATATGGATAGAGTTATTAACATAATATGACTTTGGTATTGAGTATATCAAAGGGAAATATAATAATGTTGTAGATGCCTTGAGTAGGAGAAGGCACATAGTAGCTGTTGAAGTAAACGAACAATATTTCATTGATTAGAACCAATATAAATAATACATTGTAGAGCCTAGATTAGCTCGTAATCATAGGATCTAATCAACATATTAGGTCTAAAATAAAACATTAAAAATAGACCAAATATTATATACGCTAACAATAGCGTAACTAACCTAGGTAGTTAACTAACTACCCTATAAATAAAGTAATAATTAAGAATTACTATAGTAAATCTAACATCCCCCATTATTACATTATTTATGTAATTTAAAAACTACTAACAGCCCCCTTGATTACATCATTTGGTAATACAAAGAGAGATACGAAAAATTCAAATTTGACACATGAAAGTGCCTTAGTGAAAATGTCTGCAACTTGAGCATTGGTGGGAATGTACTGAAGCTGAATTCGGTGCCTTAGAACTTCGTCTCAAATGAAGTGACATTGTGTGTCAATGTGCTTGGTTCTTTCATGATGCACTTAATTCTTGACAAGATTCAAAACACCCATGTTGTCGTAGAACAAGTGTATTGGAGATTTTGATGGAAGACCCATACTTGTTAGGATGCAATGCAACCATATCACTTCGCACATAGCTTCACGTGTGGCATGATATTTAGCCTTTGTTGATGAAATAGCAACCACCTGTTGTTTCTTGCTATGCCAAGAGACAAGACCAGATCCTAGATGAAACAAATATCCTGAAGTTGATTTACGATCATCATATGATCCGGCATAGTCGGAATCTATGTATCCCTATAAGAAGAATTTGTTGTTCCTCTTATATTCTAGGCCATATTCCATTGTGCCACGGACATAGTGAAGAACGCGCATTGCTACTTTCCAGTGTGTAGTCTTAGGCTCCTGCATGAACCTCAAAAGATAGTTGACAACAAATATGATATCTGGCATAGTTTTGGTAAGATATATGAGACTCCAAATCAATTGTCGATAGAAAGTACCATCTACTTGAAGTGAATCATCATATCATGATAACTAAATTCATGTTTCCATCGGAGTTGACATTGGCTTGCAATCAGTCATGCAATATTTTTCCAATAGCGTCTTGGCATATTTTTTCTGAGACACTTTGATGTAGTGCTCCTTCTGGCTAAATTCCAGACCAAGACAATAATGGAGAAGTCCGAGATCCGACATCTCAAAATATTGACACAAGTCTCTTTTGACAGTAGAAATCATAGTTTTTGAACTCCCTGTAATGAGCATATCATCGACATAGAGTACAAGCAACACTATTTCAGAACCTTGTTTCTTAAAATAGAGGTTTGCATCTGACGGAAATCTCTTAAAACCATCGTCGTAGAAGGTGATGATCCATTTTTATATACCAAGCCCGAGGGGCTTGTTTCAAACCATATAAGGATTTTACCAATTTGCAAACTTTTTGTTGTTGGCCTTCCACTTCAAATCCTTTCGGTTGAGTCATGTAGACTTCTTCTTGGAGATCACCATTTATAAAAGCACTCTTGACATCCATTTGGTGTACTTTCCACCCATATTGTGCTGCCATAGCACAAAGAACTTGAATGGTTGTCATCCGAGCAGTAGGTGCAAAAGTTTCCTCATAGTCAATGCCTTCTCTTTGAGCATAGCCCTTTACAACAAGTCAGGAATTATGCTTATCTATTGTACCATATGCCTTATACTTAACTTTATACACCCATTTGTAGCCTATGGGCTTCTTTTCGTATGGCAGATTGACAAGCTTCCAAGTTTTGTTTTTCATCAAAGACATACTCTGCATCCATAGCGACCTTCCACTGAGGCTCACCAAGAGCACTTTGCACTGATGCGGGTTCAAGATCGTCTATGGAAGACATAAACACCTTATAATTATCAATATACATATATTTTGTATCTCTCTGGATATACAAAAAGTTCCTCAAAATATTGACACAGATCATCAACCCTAGTATTCTTTGTTGCAGTTTTTTTATGTCGAGCAATGCTACGAGTACGAAGCCTATCCAATGTCAAATATGGTGGAGTGGATAGCTTAGAGTATTTTATTGTATTTGTATACCACTTTGGATTCTTCTTCTGAGGTGTTGAAGAAGATGAAGATGGACCTCCAACATTTGATGAAGGAGATTTATCAACCTTAGTTTCCACAAGGTCTAGGTATACATCTGATGTGAAAGCCTCATCAAAAAATACATCTCTACTAATGTGTATATTTTTGGTCAAGGTATCAATCAAAAAATAACCCTTAGAGTGCTCACCATACCCAAGAAGAATACACTTCAATGTCTTCTCATCTAGCTTCTTCCTTTTCTCTTTTGGTATGTACATGAAAGCTTTACATCCAAAAATGTGTAGATGAGAAATGGAGGGTTTCCTACCACTCCATGCTTCTTATGGAGTCATTCCTTGTAGAGCCTTTGTGGGTGCCCTATTCAATAGATATACTGCTATGGTGATAGCTTCTACCCAATATAGTTGCTCAAGACTAGCTCCTATGAGCATGCAATGAACCATTTCCATGATGGAATGATTCCTCCTTTCAGCAACTCCATTTTGCTGAGGAGTATAAGCAGTAGTTAACTGTTGTGTGATCCCATTTTCTTTCAAGAACTCAGAGAATTATTTAGAGGTGAACTCCCCCACTCGATCTGAGTGGAGGGTCTTTATAGAATTCCCTGACTCCTTTTCAATAGATTTATTGAATTGCTGGAAGAAGCTAAATGCTTCAAATTTTAGTTGAAGAAATAATACCCACATCTTTCGTGAGTAATCATCTACGAATAATTGAAAATACCTCTTACCCCCACAACTTTTGGGAGTTAAGGGACTGCACAAATCGGTGTGAATCAACTCCAGAGGTTTCTTTGCTCTTGTAGAGCTCCTTTCAAAAGGTACTCTATGCTGCTTTCCTGCCAAGCATTCAGAGCAAACTAGTAAAGTGGTAGAAAGGGAAGGAAGACCTTTTACCATTTCATACTTACTTAACTCAAGTAAGTAATCAGAACTCAAATTTCCATATCTCTTGTGCCATAGGGAAGTTGCCTCCTTTGTAGAGACTGTTATGGCTACATGTGGAGTAGAGATAGCATCCAAGGCAAATAAGCCATGCTTATATGAAGCAGTTGCAATGTTCCTACCCCTCCTGGTAATAGAACAACACTTCTTGCCTCCCTCAACACTAAATTTCACAACCATATATTTGTCTAGAATTTGTGTGACTGACAATAAATTGTTGGCCAATCTTGGAACATAGAGAACTTTGTCAATCTGACACTTGCCATTAGGAAGAGTGACTCAAATAGTACCTTCTCCCTGAACCTTATAGGTTTTATCATCAGCAATAGTGACAGGTTTGCCCTCTTTGGCCTCAAAAGACTCAAACCATGATTTGTCACTAGTCATATGCTTACTGGCTCCAGAATCAACATACCAGATAGGATCCGTTTGCTTGGACACTATGGTAGTCATGAGAACTTTGTGGGCTCTCTCAGAATTCGTGTCAGATTCTTCAACAACAACATTCACTTATTGTTTGTTCTTTTGTGGTTTATTCTGGCCTTTCTATTTTGATTGTTTATTCTTATGCCAACATCTATCTGTATCATGACCTTATTTGTCACAGATCTTGCAATATCACTTTTTTTGTTGAGGTTATTGAGTTTGTTTCCCTTTTGAATCCTTTTGTGAATTCCCTCCCTTCTAAAAATTACCCTTCTTCTAGTTCTGCCCTTTCCTGTTGATGTAGAGGGCAGTGTTAGAAGAATCATCTAGTTGTAGTTGGCGTGCCTCCTCCTCTTGAAGCATATTAACCAATTCTACAAAAGTAACTTTCCATTACGATACCTGAAGGGAAGTGATCAACACCCGATAAGAATCAAGTAAATATCTCAATACAATTGAGGTAAGGAGCTTGTCATCAACTGGTTCTCCTAAAGAATTCAACTTTGCTTTCAATTCAGACACTCTGCAAAGAAAAAATTCAACTATCTCCCCCTGCTTCATGCTTAGACTATGTAATTGAGATTGAAGAAATATAATAGTGGAATCATTATTTCCCTCATATATAGTATTAAGGGCATCCCATGCCTCTTTACTATGTTCACAGTCAGCAATATGGGGTTGAACTTCATCAACCACAACAAGTAAAATGAGCACCTTTGCTTTGCTGTCTAGCTTGTCAAAGTCTTGTTGAGTAATAGATGGAGCTGTAGCACCAACAACAGATGAAGGTCTTGTTGTTGCTCCAGATACAACATCCCATAAATCATCCATGACTAGGATAGCCTTCATATTGTTTTTCCATGGTGTGTAATTAGGACCTTTCAACAACTGATGAGAATTAGTCATTAATTTTGCAGACATGGTGAAGGTTCCTTATAACACCAATTGGTCCTCCTTTCGATATACATTTTGCTAGGCCGTTATATCATACAAAATACCTACCCTTACGTGAGGGAAACTATAGGTATTTAGAAAGATAAAAAAAATCACCCGCCCTTACGTGAGGGAAACTATAGGTAATTTTTAGATATCATACGATATGTGGTACTTAAGCAGTTCTAAAAGGGAATAGTCTTGTTGATGGAACCTACCATAGAAAGTCTAAAATCCTCATGTGTGGGGCGTAACTTCCCCTAAACACTTTGGATTTTAGAACTTTCGTCAGGATTTATGCCTAAACACAAGAACTATTAGGGTAATGGATGGAGTAAAAAAATGCAAAATGGCAAACTTATCTCTCCCCGACGATTTATAGAGAACAAGCTCAGACGTCCTTTTGGTAGCTATATTAGGTGGTGGATATAGTAGCACAATCATGATAGCTTTACCTATAAGTTCTGGCCAGAGGTATCTCAAATACTGAACGTTGTAGTGCAATAAATTGCACAGATGGGGTTTAATTATTTCGAGGACTTAGGGAGTGAATTTGATTTTTTTTAATTTTTAATGAAGTAGTGCAAAATAGAAAAAAAATGCAACCTACAACATAAAAGTGCCCATAGGAATGACTCACTAGGTGTCGGGCGCAGCCGAAAATGCACCTTTACAATAATGCAAAATTTGCTTTTCAAAAAATTACTCACTTTCCCCATTTGATTTTTGAAAAAAAATTACCCCCATTTTTTTTTTTTAAATCTCTCAACAAAGGATTTTGATAATTATTTTATAGCTTTAAAGTTAAAAAAAATATTAATTTTAATTTATATAGTTTAAAACTATGTAAAATAAATTAAAATCAATAATTAAATTTATCTAAAGAAAAATAATTAATTTTTTTTTTGTTTTTTTACTTTTTATTTCCAAGGGGGAGTCGGCGGGATTGGAACCTACGACCTGTAGGCTCCCTGAGCCTTACCGCACAGTCCACCACCAGGTGGACTAGTAGGCTAATCTGAAAGGATCAAGGACCCCCTCCTATTTGAGGAGGGTCCCAAAAGCCATTCTATTGTCACGACCGCCTGGCCACAGCTCCCTCCATGGCTGGCGACGACAGGTGGCCGTAGCTGCTGTTGCCTCCACTGCTGGTCGTGGTGGGGTGGCACCAGCTGCTGGCAGTAGCGGGGTGGTGCCTGCCACTGCCTTTGCTGCTGGCAGCGGTTGGGATGGTCGCGGCTGCTGCCTCCACTGCTGGTAGCTGCTGGTGTGGCCGCGTGTAACTACAACAGTGATAGGGAGGGGCCACCTATGTCGCACATCATGCACGACATCGGGAGGGGGGAGGAGTGGTCACTTGCGTTGCACATCACACGTGACGTCGGGGGGGTCAAAAAAAAAATAGTGCGGGGGGTGGTCTAGGGAAAAAATGCGAGCACGGGGGGAGGGGGTCCAAGAAAAAAACGCAGCGTGGGGGGGGGTCCAAGAAAAAAACGCAGCAGGGGGGTGGGGTGGGAGTGCGTGCACAGGAAAATGCACAGCAAAACACTGTGTGTGGGAGTACGTGTACAGATGTAATTTTTTTTTTTTAATTTCTAAGGTTCGAAACCTTAGAATAAAAAAACTACTCTGCTTTCGCTTCTAGCTGTGTTTTTTCTTCCTCCAAAACAGCTTCCGCTTTCTCCAGGCAAGCTTCCGCTTCCCTTTTTTTGTTTTTTTTTTTTTAAGACCAGCTCTGTAAAAACTATTATCGCCCCCATTTATCAAACTGGCTCTGATGCCATGTTGAAGTAAACAAACAATATTTCATTGATTAGAACCAGAATAAATAATACATCGTAGAGCCCAGATTAGCTCGTAATCCTAGGATCTAATCAACAGCTTAGGTCTAAAATAAAATATTAAAAATAGACCAAATATTATATACGCTAAAAATAGCGTAACTAACCTAGGTATTTAACTAACTACCCTATAAATAAAGTAATAATTAAGAATTACTATAGTAAATCTAACAGTAGCATTAACTCAAAGTCATATAGACTTGATGGATAAAGTCAAATAAATGCAGCTATAATATCAATATTGCATTGAAATTTGAGCTAAAATTAAAATAAATCCTTAGGAGAATAAGGATTTCAATGTAAAAGATGGATTTTTATGCTTTTAGGACAGGGTTGTCATACCCAAAACTGGTCAATTAAGGAGAATTATTATGCAAGAGGTACCTAGTTATCATATTATGCTCATCTGGAAGGTGCAAAGATGCATGAAAACATGGAAAATACTTTCTATTAGGTAAGAATAAAATAGGCTATCACTATTTTTATTGCTAGATGTTTGGAATACCAAAATTTTAAGGCAAAACATCAACATCCAGCAAGAAAATTATACCCACATTATATACCTACTCAAATATGGTAGGTTATATCTATGGATTTTATTATGGATTAATTTCAATAGCTATTTAACTTTCTAAAATTTCATAAAGTAAAGTAATTTTGATTTGAACAATAACTACAACACACACAAATTACATTTAAAAGAAGTGCCTTCAACCTCACCTAGAGTGGAACCTTACTTTGTAGCATTGTGGAAAGGAAAGTTCTATCTTAGCTCACACCAACAAATACTTCTTAACAACTTTAAATCCAATATTACACTACAAGTTTTAAGCGGTAGTAGAGTCTATTATAAAGTAAAATAAATAATAATCATACTAACATCAATAAAAACAATAATATCAATAAATTATTTCATGATACTATGTCCCTACATAGAGATGAGAAGAACAATACCCTCCCCTTGTCTTTGTTATTGGACTATTACAATAGTAGCATACTTGGAAAATTTACTTTAGTAGATGCAGATAAAATAAGGTGTAAGAGGTTTTCATTTAGCATACCCGTCTTCATTAAATCTTAATTGACATGGTTACATGGTTTTAAATAGTATGTTATTGTTATAAAGTAGTTTACCATGCTTATTCATATAAAATAGGTTTTCTAGAATTGAAATATGGTTTCCAGATGTGCTAAGTCAATAGGTAGTTGACTAGTTGTTGACATAGTCACCAAGAGGCTGGTAAAATTATAGGGATATGTTCTAAAACTATATGGTGCCATCGATATCTGGACATATCCTTTGTCACCCTCTGCTTCCACGTCCAAATTCACTTTATCATCCTAATATCTATTGCTAGTAGAGCACTATCATATCTGACACCATTCAGTTGTTGTCATATATGGTGTTGATTACATAGTGTTGCATCTGATGCCTATTGAAGTCTTCATTCCTAGTACTAGTTGTAATGTTGTCTTTAGAGTGAACTTCCATATTGTCTTTGGTGCTCTCATTGTTATGTCCTAAACTTTATAGTATTTTGTATGCCCTAAATCTTGGAATTAATTAACAAAATATCCTATTTTATTCCTCTTAACATATAATAATCACGCTTCCTATATTAGTACTACATTAATCCTAATTACTACACTTAATCAAGTATTAATGCAAATAATAAAGTAAATCATGGTCAAATAGTACAACAAGAAAGCAAAAAGGTTGTATAATATGAGGTGTTTC
The DNA here is from genome assembly GCA_028583015.1 of Wollemia nobilis. NCBI lineage: Eukaryota > Viridiplantae > Streptophyta > Pinopsida > Araucariales > Araucariaceae > Wollemia > Wollemia nobilis. The sequence goes on from JAQPPZ010005450.1 coordinate 2,478,989, forward strand.
TAAACCTCATCACCCCCTGACCTATTATGAGGTATGTCATGCATCAAATTATCTTCCAATTAGAAAATATTTTTGTGGCTATTCACATATCATTATATGTTGACTTGCAATCCTTACCACTTATGCTAGGGTATGTAGGGGAGTCTCCTTAGAGGATAACCTAGTCAATATAGAGATACATTTAGGACTATATTTTTTGGATTCTTGCCTTGACTAACTAGACTTGGAGCTAGGTGATTTCTTTATTCTATTGTTGTAGCAATTTATCAATTATTACTAGCCTTGTTTGCAGAGCCCAAATAACCAATCTGGCCCCTCCTAGGTCCAAATTACTAAGATCTACATTATATTCTTTTAATTATTCATATTGTTCTATTTCTAGGCCAAGTATGAAAATTTGTTGAGTAGTGACTTCAAAGGACTCTCCCCCAGGCTTGGATGTAATATTATCTTAAGGGATATAGGCTATAGTTATTCCTTAGTAGATAATACCTCTTGGGGCTTGCATAACTCTTCTTGTTGGTTCCCTTATTGGCTCAAGGTAATTAGTGATGCTTCTTTTTTACCGTTGCTAAGATTTTTGATTTCAAGTAGAGAATATCCTTCACTAGATTGTTGTGCCTATAGGATGATTTATTACTATTCCATCTTCTTGGTTACCTATTATCATGTACTTCTCCTAAACCTCTAATTGAATTTGGAGGGCTATAGTTGATAATATCTAGTTCTTTAGGAGAAATCACCTTTTCCATTTTACAAGTCTTCTTTCCAAAAACCCTTAGGGTTTCCATACATTATGTTTTATTCTTTTCTTATGAGATGTTTAATTTTGATGTTTTTTATAGGCTGCTACATGATACTATGGTTGTTATTTTGGATGAGTGTGCTCTTGGTTTCTCTCCTTGATCTTAGGCCTTACCTATTTCTATCTCTTATATATGCCCAAGGGCTTCTACAAATCTTTGGAATTTTTGAAGGGGCTTGGAAGCCCTATCCAATGTCTACTTCTATGTATTATATTTTTAGGGCTTTGAATTAGGAGATTTTAGCATCTAAAAAACCCTAGGCTATGATAAGGCCTTGGTAGAACCATATTGCTCAAGTGCCTCAATACTTCTGGTGTTTTTTAGTGCATCCTCATTATCATATTGTGGCACTTGGTACTCTATCCCCAAAAATCTCAACCATATCATGTTTCTACCTTCATCAATCCCATTTCTGGGACAAACAATCAATTGGACTAATCCATGGTATTTAAGCTAACATTTTCCTCTTGAAACCTTTTGGTCATGTTATGTAATATAAAATTTAAGTAGTACGGTAAATTAACATGAAGATGAGGATTATGCTCACCATTTCTCAAATGAGTAAATATATTTAGGTGTAGTCCAGATAAATAAGCAACCTTCCCATCACATATAAGTACTTTCATCACCTATAAGACAACAAATTCCTAGGACCTTGCCAAACTAGTCCTCTTCAACCCATTATAATATTTATGATAAATGTCATAGCTAGGGTCTAGATCATCTTCCTATTTAAATTAACTAAATAGTATAGAGGGTGCTTCTCTAGTTTAGAATTTTTTTTTGCCAAAAATTAGAACTTTAAAAACCTAACTCAACACTACCAGATTCACTAGAATCTTAATGCCCCTTATTGTAGAAAGTCCCTCTTGCAAGCTTCATGCAAAGTTTTTGGTTAATCTAATATCGTGGCAATGGAATAATTGTAGCTACCTTGCAATGTCAAAAATACATGTGATATTTATATTTTACAATAAATCTTCTACGTTATCTGGTTCAAATTTTCTCTTATACCCCACAATGTCAAAAAAGAGTTACAAAAAAGGTAAATTGGTGCACAAGGACTAGCTTGTCAATGGTAGTTTCAAGTTGTAGGGTGGTAGAGAGGGTGTTAGAGAGAGTTAAAAGCTCATACTTGTTCATGCATGCATGGGAGAAAGCTAGATAAACTTTCTATGATCAACCCAATGTTTTGTACCTTGGAATGTGATGGATCCCTCACCATTGTTCTTCCCAAACTAATGAATTCCACCTGTGTGGTGATTACCTACTAATTGTGTTAGACGAGCATACCAATATAACATGCACATAAGAAAACATGCAAAAGGTTGAAGTGTCTACAAAGTGTCTTTCCCCACATGCCAATTGCACCCCTTCCATTTTCAAACATCTGACACATCGCCTAAACTTTTCCTCAAGTCCCCATGAAGATTTCATAATCCCCTTGTTGACATGACTCTGCACTTTCTACATATCACTACCACATGGACCATATCATCTTGTGACATCAACAAACATTGTCTAGAACTAGTTAGTGCATCAACTATTATGATCTTTTTTATGCTACTCAAATAATTTTATTACTCTACCATGCAATAAGGAGAAGGCATAAAAAATTCTAGTGCTATGCACAATACTTCCAACCACTAAGATTCCTTTACAAGCCTTATTCTATGCACCATATAACACAAATTTACTATAATCATGTAATATTTGATAGATTAAATGATAGTATGAAGGAGAAATACATATCTTTCTAGGAGAGATGAATCATGATGCTTTGAAGAAGGTAGGAACCTATGATCATACTAGAGTAAGCTCTTGGGGTTAAAAATAAAATAGAAAAATTATACAAATGTGTGCACACATATATTTATTTTTCAACATTTTTTTCTTACCTAAAAGACCACCATTTATGGTTTTCAATCTACTCCTACCCTAATTGCGTCCACAAGGTATTTTCACAACCAAGTTCTTATTTACAAGACTTCCATGCTAAAAAATGGTTTTCATACTAGCCTTCATATAATGGCATACTTAAAGGGGTTTCACTATTGGATCTAATATATTTTTCATCTTTTTTCTCTTTTTTTATCTTTTTTATTTTTCAATTAGGAAAAGGCATAATTATCTTTCATTCATTATGGAAGAGGAGATCTCCCTCATAATGTACATATCATAATGTGAAATTAAATGAGTGGAAAATTCTTACTTGGACATTGGTTTATGATACAACTTCAAAAAATATCATTTACCACCATATTTCACCTTGATCCATCAATATGTACTAGTCACACAACACCGTTATCAAAGACTTGATCAATATTATACGAACCCAACCACCATATCTGGAGATTGTCCTTGAATTCAAGGTAGCGTGAATCAAATAATAGTTCCCAATTGCCTATATTTTACTTGTTACTCTTGATATGCTTATCATACCATATCTTTTGTTGTTCCTAAATGATTTCCATTTAATGACAAGCATCCATTCATAACTTGTCAAGCTCATTAAGCTGCAAAATTCTTTCCTATTTTACCTATGATAATTCAATACCAACATAAAGTCCAATACATAATGTTTATAATTAAAATTCAATGGGCAAGATGAGTTTCTTACCATAAAATAATTTATATGGGGTAAATCTAGTTATATATTTCCAAGTGACAATGTAAGCCCACACCATTTCTAATATTTTATTGACCCAATATTTTAATTCCTTATCGATAACTTCTACTTGACCATTGGCCTGAGGATGATATGGTGAGGAATTCTTATGTTTCACTTGGTAAAATTCCATAAATGCATGAATAACCTTTGATGCAAAGTGGGGTTCTTGATTAGACATAATAGCATGAGGGGTACCAAATCATTGAAAATATTTGATTATATAAGAAACCAACCACTCTGTCCTTACAAGCATACCAGAGAGCAATTCCTTCAACCCATTTTGCTACATAATTTTATGCATATTAGGATGTGTTACTGTTGAAACTTTTTGTCACATTATACAAGGGGTAGAAGATAGTAGAATTTTGTATAATATTTCCTTGTTGAAAGTTTTTCTTTTATTTTAAGTTACAGCAATTTTGACTCTCCCTACCGCCCCTTTTATAAAATGAAGAAGGAAGAGCTTCGCTACCAAATAGGCCAAGGAAAATAGCTTCGCCAAGAGAAAAAGATGAGAATGTGAAAAGAGTTTCGGGCCCGAAGCACTTCAAACCACTGCTTCGGGCGAAAATCTTGCGAAGTAATTTCGTCGAAGAAAATACAAAGACAATGCTTCGCACCCGAAGCATTTTCAGCAGCCGCTTCAGGCAGAGGTTTTGCGAGGCAGTATCCAAACGACTTCGCCGAAGGAGGAGAACATAATCCAAATCAGCCAAGGCAAGGAAACTACTTCGGGCCCAAAGTATTTTTGACACCTACTTCGACCAGTTTTCACCCGAAGCAGTGGCGCCCAAAGCAAAATGACAATGTGTCGAAATCAGAAGAGTGCTTCGGGAGGATATGCCCCGAACCACAGTTTTGAGAGAGAATCGGGCCAAAACATTTTCCAGCCAAAGCAGTTTCGCTAGCGAAGGACAAAAGGCCCATTTCAAATATGGAACCCGATCGGCAATCATCATCCCCGAAGAAGTTTATGCGAAGCATTATTCTGTGAAGAACAAATCAAGAAGAATCTACTTCGGCCCGAGGCTTTGGCGAGGCGAATATGTAGCGAAGCACTTTTCGGGCCCACGTTCCAAGGTGGGTAGCTTCCCAAGGTGATCGAAGGCCCCTCATAAGTACCCCCTTTCTTGCCCGATAGGTCCGCTGACTATTCCTGGCAAACAAAAGGGACGTAACAGTCCTCGAAGTAAAACCCGACGGGCATAGCGATCACTCAAGCACAGCATCCAGAAGCCAGGGACACTCGGGTGACGCATTAAATGAATGTTTCCATGGTTGACCCGATCACAGTTGCCAGTTTTGGCAACCGATTTGAAAACTCAGTCGCAGCAGCCACGAGGAGCCGATTTTTTAGAGCCCGAGAGTGTACTCCGTCATTTTTGTAATAATGATTCAGAGGGTCGGGTCCTCTATAAAAACCCAAGCTTTGCAATGTAAAAGGGGGGGAACTTTCTGCTAGAAAGCTGCTGTAACTTAATGTCCTGCGTCTAATACTAAATATTTTTATGCTCCATTTCTCTCTTTTATGCTGCCTTCTGTGCTTAATTCTTTTGTCTCTGTTTGTACTCGTATACTGAGACTCAGAATCCTGAATCCGGTGTGCGATTGGGAACTCCCTAAAATTTGCCCTGAAGGATACATAGGAGAGGAAAAACGCTTTGTCATTTTCTTTTATGCTGCCTGGTGGATTATGGTTTCTGTCATTCCTTTATCTTAATCGATGTTACTATGAACCCTGAATTCCAACGAGAGAGAAAGGAGAACCTTGCGAACCCGTCCAGAGGATACATAGGAAGTTCGGCACTTCGTTTCTTTCATCTGTTCTTGGTGTTTTTTGCTGCTATTTGAGTTATTAGTGAGTGATCGTGCTTCCTATTCTTCCCCACCTTAAATCATCAATCTCTAACCCTTATCCTTTTTTATTTCTTTCTCTAACCCGAACTCCTTTTATTTCTTTCCTGCACTCTTATCTCAAACCCCAAAAGTAGATTAGTATAGGAGCCGACCTTTCTCCGGAGATTGGCACGAGGGGCATCTCTTCCTCTCGGCCTTTCAATGTTGGTCATAGGTCCAGGGCGTGCAAACCCATCGAAAGTCCTTTCCTGTGCGGATTTGATGACCAACAGTTTTTGGCACGCCCGATGGGACCCAAAGTCCCATATTTGAGAAAATTCCTAGCCCGTCTTCACCGAATCCAGTAGTTCTAACAAGTTTTCGATGAGACCCGGTCAGTCTCATCCTCTGAGTAGTAGTGAGAATCGATGCTCTCATTACCGAAAGACTCTTAGCATCTGGCGACTCTGTTTTACCCGAAGAATCTCTAAAGTCATAAAGACCAATGCCTAAACCTGGTTTTCGTAACCAGGACTCCCCATGTCTTAAGAAGGTCCGAGTTCGGTGAATCTCTGGCCTGTCTTCATCTGATAAAATCACCTGGCGACTCAGTTGAGCTGAAGATCCAGATTTCTTGGTCGTAGGTGCCTATCAAATCTGAAAGAATATATCCCGGAGGAATCAAGGTTCGGTGAGCAGCCTTGACCTCATAAGCGGAGAAAGAATGTCCACCTAACGACCCCGCCTCAGCGGTGACAACCACGGTTTCCACAGACTGCTATCGTAATGGCTGGGAGAAGTTTTCCTAGCTGGAACGATCCAGGCCCCTAAATATCCAAAGCTACCACGAGATTCCCAAAAGTGCTTTGAAATCGTTGTCAAAATACAACGGAACTGTGGGAATGGCCCGAGAGCACCTTGAAGATGTTGCCGATTTAGCGACCCTCCATGACATTATCCATGAAGATGTCATGATCAGACTTCTTGTCTTATCACTGGAAGGAAGGGCGCTGTGGTGGTATAGATTGCTCAGGCCCAAAAGCATCTGCTCATGGGATGACTTAGCGGGAGCATTGATCGAAACGTTCGATGGCTCTCAGGACCCCTTCCATCTCTTCGCGTACCTCTCCACCATCAATAAAGCACCTTTAGAAGGTATCAAGGACTTCAATGTCCGATTCTGTAGAATTTGGAAGAGAATCCCACTGGAGATCCAACCGACGCCCGCCCAAGCCCATCTCTTCTACGTTTGGGCCTTCCACCCGGACATAAGCCTCATTCTATTACAATCAGGGGAACGAAGGTTCCCTCAAATATTTGAGGAGGCAATACGAGCGGAACAGCTTCTGCTCCTATCGGGAAAGTGGCAGTGGAGAGAAACTCCGTCGCTTCCCCCGATAATTACGGCTCCTGTTCGGCCAACGCAGTACCCATCATGGGGCATTCCCCACAATGAGCCGAGGCCTGAGATGCAATCATTTGGGGCTCATGAGGCAGACCTCATATTAGCCCAACAATGGGAATACGCAAGCACGGCCCACCTAATGAACAACATGGCTACTCGCGATCTCTATCAAGAGGTGAACCGAGGAGAGAAGCAGACTCGAGTGGTAGAACCCGAGAACAAAGAGGGCACATTTTTGCACCCTTTTTGTGTCCCAAGAGATGGCATGCAAGAGTTTAGCCAAAGCTCATCATGCCTGTCCGATTCAGAGGATGAGCCCGAAGAGTTCCTGGAGGACTACTCTTCGTCGGAGGAACCTTGTTACCATGATAGTGAGGATGGAAGAACCTGTGCCCGACCTTCATTTGGAAGAATCTATAGAATTCTGGCATTGGGTCTAGTACTAGTTTCGGCTATCCCTAAGACCGATGCCCCAAGAAGGCTTTCGAGTGGCGAACTTCTTCGCCAACAATCTGAGCATTGGTAGAAATGAAAATCGGCTACGTTGCTTCCTATTCGCAGCATGGACAACTTCGAGTAGAAATGATCCGAACTCCGAAGGTCAACTAAAGTTCAACCTGATCTGGTCGGGTCACTGCAGGTTCACCGGATAATCACCCGAAGTTGAGTCCGTGGTGGCGGCATGCCCATTATGCCGCAAGCTTGTGAATAGTGTAAATAGTTCGGCTGATAAATAAAATGTTGCAAAAACTCAAGTCGAGTTTTACCTCGACAACTCACAAAAAAAAAAAATGGTTCGCAGCAACGATTCGGACCAAGGCCCGAGAAGTACTTCTCCAAAGGGAGTTCGAGCGAAACAGTTTCCAAAGGAGGACCGGCGAGCCACCTACTTCGGGCCCGAAGCATAAAAGGAACAGCTCGCACCAAGGGTTCGCCCCGAAGCACTTCAACTCTGACTTCGACGTCACCAACCCAACGACGGAAAAGGCGGGGGCATTTAAAATGTGCCTAGGGGAATGTGTCGACAGCCACCTTCAAAAGCGTCCAAAGCGAGCGAGTTAAATGAAAAGGTGGCGGGTACATTCTTTAGGGATTCGGTTAGGAGAAAAGTTCATGCTCGGGTACAAAGTGGCAGAGGGTCATGCTCAAAGTAAGCCGCAATCATCATAACACGCAACCCTGTGTACTACTCCACCATGCGGTGAATTGGACGAAGCGAGGCGAAGTTAATTATGGCAAGTGCCATAAATACTGGTGGTTGCCTTCTATGGCTATATAACGCAGGCTCCAGCAGTAACGAAGCCATTTGCTCGATAATTCATGCAAACTTCGCTACTAGCCTTCAAACTCCCCTATCTTGCGCTTCGAAGCCTCAGAGCCCGAAACCCTCTGCATTGTTTTCTCCATCACCCCTAGCACTATGGGGAAGAATAACTCTAAGGAAAATGGGAAGGAACCAAAAGTGATGGCTCCCGAGCAGCCAAAAACAAAAGGCCATGACAAAAGGCCGAAGAAAGTTGATGTTAGCCGCCGCCCCGAGAAACAAATCATGGGAGAAAGGGAGGATTTTGGGGATGAGCAGCCCAAAGAACCACCAGTCGACAGGTGGGATAGGATCAGAGACACCAAGCTATCAAAGAGTGTGGCCGAACTCAGGAGCACCATCGAGTTCATGAAGAGCAGGCTCTCGGCAGACAACAAAAGAGTTGCCGCTTATTACTCCCAGATATACTGGTATCTGATGCCCCCCACACATCACTGCCTTGAGCTGATTGATGCCATCGCACAGAACTACCAGCCCTCCTCCAGGCAAGTGGTAGATGCCTCCGGGCACAAGCTTTTCTCCATTTTGAAGGAAGATGTCCAGGCAGCTTTTGCACCACAACAAGGCCCTCCTAAGGGGTACACAGTTCGCAATGTTATTCTTAGCGAACAAATGGAGAGGTTCGCATCCTCCAACTACATAATCAATTTTTTGTAGCAGAGCCTCAAGAGTGGGCTTCCTTCAGGAAAATTGCCCCAGATGCCCCTACCCTTGGAGGCCTTCAAAAATGCCGACATCTTCTCCATCATTGCATGGGTGGCAGGCCTGTCTACTGACGCTTCGGTGCACCCATGGCAGGTGTCTTTGGCCGAGTGTATCTCCAAAGGGGAATTTTATGCCCCTGATGCTTCGAGGCCGAGCACCAACCTAGCATTTTTTGACTGGGCAGAATGGGTGGCCAGGACCCTACATACCCGGCTCACCAGCATGAAGAATCCTGGGATAAATAAGTACTTTTCGCCCTGTTCCCTTCTTGTTTGGTTATTTTTCTATCATGTACATAGAAGTTTCCCTTATATTGCTATTACGGCGAGTGGAGAGGATGGAAATCCTCTGCCTGTATACCAGTGGACCCCTCTCCTATTGAAGACGGAGTCCTATTATTCTTTTAACCAACAATTTTTGGGACCCGCGATGCATATGCTAACAGGGTCTTCCTCTCGGGTTCCCCTCCTCTTAAGGGACAAAGTGGTACAAGAGAGGAGGGGAGACATTTTTTAGCTGACATAGGGGCTTGTAATTCGCATATTCAGCTTCATAGGGAGGCCTTTTCTATTGCCAATCTATCCCTCCGAATACCAGTTCGCATTGGAGGTCGCTCGACAGAGTGATGCAACAAACGCCATTTATGGCCATGGACGAAAATGGGCTCACACCTATGATTTCCCTTTCAAAATGGGAGTTATCGAGGTGTTTGCCCTCAAACAAAATGTTTTCTTGGAGGAGAAGCTCACCAATTTTGGCCTAGTCCAGCTTCCCAAGCAATGGCTCTATGACCCCTTGGGGGTAATGAGGGATTATCTTCGATTCAATAACTTCCACGCTTGCCCCTATCCCAAAATTGTGGAGCAGAGGAACAATCCCAGCGGGAGGGATCTGGAGTGGCATTTGGAGAAAATGGAAATGCTACCTCCCTGGCATGAGTTCTACCCAATGGAGGTCGCATATGACCCAGTTCGGCACCCTCTCCCGAGCCCCAACTCTACCTTCTGGAAGAAGGCAAAAGATGATTTGAAGGAAGCAACGAAAGATTGGGACGTGGCCCAATTAAGAGAGTGGTGGATAATGAGGGTCCATCACCGGAAGACAAATTCTTACGGTCTTTTGTCATCTGACAAAGACTTCATAGCGGTCTATGAGGCCAATGTCGGGACATGGAAGCCTTTGTCCTTCGCCGACCTCATTCCTCCAGCTATTCCAGGTTCGGGTGAAAGCCCAAAGAGAAAGGAAACTACTTCAGAGCCAAAGAAAGGAAAGAGGGCCAAAGCCATGCCACAAAGGCCACCTCCAATACTTGTGGGAGGCCAAGACACGAGTTTCGAAGAGTCTGAACAACCGTTGGTGAGGACAAAGAGAAAGAGGCCAGAATCAGTGCAAGTGCCTCCAGGCCATCCAAAGCGCCTTCGCATAGGGTTTTCGAGCCCTTCCACTAGGCAACCTACATTGGGTTCATTCGAAGCAATTATTGAGAGTGCCACGCCACCAAGCACCACAACCGTCCCAGATATCAATGTCATCAATGTGGAGGAACTCCTCCAATCCGAAGGGGACGTCGAGGTAGAAAACATGGAGGTTGGAGATGTCGAAGCAAAAGAAGAACAAGATGTGGCTGCACCCAAAGCCACCACTGCCACAATGCCAGGAGGGCACTCAGGTATGAATTCTCCACCCCTTGCTCAAGACTCACCCATACCTCCTATAGCCATGACCGAGAGTTCTCAACAGTCCCCCCTACGTAGCCCATCACCCCATCACACGTCACCTATGACTAGTCCAAGCCCATCCCACGGTCCCAGTCGGGATAAGTCCGTTGATATCACTTCACCCACTCACGCTGCCATTCCCTTGATTTTTAGCAGAAGTGGAGGTATTGCTTCGACACCGAGCCCCACCACCCAATCCCTCATCTCACATGATGTGGCCACCATTGCCGAAATGCCCGCTACACCCACCGTCGGACCTTCTGGCGAGACATCCCCCATCCATTCCCTGTATTTGTTCACTCCTTTGGCTGGTGACCCAGCCTTGTTTGAATCAGAGATGTCTTTGATCAAGGAACGCCCCCTTACCGAGAAGTTGCTCCAAGCTCGGCAGAATACCGACAAAATCTTGAAGGAGGCGAGAAAGAAAAGAGGGTGAGGATGGCTCAAGTTGAAAAATATGCCGTGTTTGATTTAAAAGCTAGGAAGATGCACAAGATCAAGAAAGTCCCTAAGGTGCAGAAACCCCTGGATGAAATGACTCCAGTGGACTATGATTACCAGGAAATGCCTAAGGACCTGGTGCATCTAAATGTAGACAATGAATCGGCATCCATGCATGTCCAAATTGAGACCTTTAGGGCTCATGCAGTCATCACCAACCAGCGCAGGATCGAGGCCGAGGTCGCCAATGTTAAGATAGAAGAATATCTGGCGAGATTTTGCTCCAAGTTTGTAGAGGTTGAGGAGAAGTGCAAGGCCATGAAAAAGGAAATGCGTACGCTAAAATAGTAGGTTCAACAGCTCCAGTCTACAGTCGAGAGCCAAGCGTAGAAATAGATCAAGAGCGATCTAAATGCCAAAGAGCTGGAAGACAGAATTACACAAATGCAAGCCCAACTATATGAAAAGGAAGACCTGATAGTGTTCGATAGGAGTAGAATCAAGGAGATTCATGCCCACTTGCTCAAGAATTTTAGGTCTCGATGTTCCAGTGCCCTCACAATACTAACCTTCATCATTGAAGCCCAGCAGGCCATCACCGAGGGAGGGCCGATCATTGATGAGGTCACGCAGAAAGATAGGCACCGGCTCAAGTTAGCCTTCGACGTCTAGAGTGTGAAATATCAAGACTTGTAGGTCACTGCAATGACTCGGACGACTAGGGATTGGTCCATGGCTTAGGCCACAGTTTGCACCTTCTTTTCTAAGGTGCAAAAATCTCAAGAGGCGAGAAGACTAAGACATTTTTGATAACGAGCAGCGCGCCTCGATGAATTAATTTTAGGACCTCTCCTCCTTGGGTTTCCCAAGTTTCACAGATGATGACGGGAACCTTTTTACTAAAGATGACCTCAAGCCAATATGGTTCCAGTTTGAGGGTGATGTCTCAGAGATAGATGGATGGGTGGAGCCGATCTCAGAGGGGCAGATAACCGACTTCATCTTGAGATACTGCAATATGGTCGCATGCCTAAATGATTTATTTATCAGGGCCAAGCATGCTGACATCAGGCTGGAAATGCCTTAATAATAACATGTTTTGAACAGTAAAAATGCCTATAAACTCTTATGTTTTATCTGATATGTTAGTTAAGTTGATTCAATATGTTGTATATTAACCATTTTGCATGATCAATGTATTTGAAATATTATATGCTGATTTTACAGCTTTTTGCATAGTTTTGTGTTCTTTTTGCTATGATTTGCTAAAATGGGATATGCTTAGAATAATAGCAGCATTTCACTAATCATGTTTTGATTTGTCTCAAGCATTTATTTCACCTAAATCGGCAACGAGTGCAAGCAAGCTATTCTTTGTGCAGCAAAAGCTGGTCTTTCCCATGTAAATTCCAGCCAGTTGTCCATAAATAGCAAGGCATGGAATTCACATGAGGAAAGGGATGAAGACCATTGGAATTTGATCTTAAGAGATAACCCACATGAGAGATGCAGAAGAAATCACTAGAAAAGCATACATTTGTTCATTTCGAAGTATCTTCGGAATGAACAGATATCTTCGGAATGAAAGAACACAGCATCTTCGAAATGAGCGGATCTTCGAAATGAAGAATGCAGTATCTTCAAAATGAGCGGATCTTCGGAATGAAGCATGCAATATCTTCATGAATATCTTAGAATGAGAATGCAGTATCTTCAAAATGAGCGATCTTCGAAATGAGAATTGCATTGTCTTCGGAATGAAGCCACTTATCTTCGAAATGAAGAACAGAATGTGTTCTTTGACCTATTGACCGATTTTTGAAGCCGAAAAAAGGGAAATAAAGGTTGGAAAAGGTAAAGGGAAAGATCTTCCATCTGTATTTGCCGTCATTGCCGACCAAAGCCATCATTAAGGGAAAGATCAAGTTTTAGTCCTCTTCTAGGATAAAACCAGAATTTGTTGCGGCATTGTAGGATTAGATCTTTTGAGATATTCTTTGTTTGTAATCAGATCATAGGATAGCTATAAATATTGCTCCCATTCAGGTTGAGCCTAGTAGGTAGTAAAGGAGATAGAAAATGAGAGTAAGGAAGCTAGCAAAAAATACAGAGTATAGGTAGAAATTGACTGTTACGATCCTATAACGATTTTTAGCAGAATTATTGTAATCATGTCTTCTAATCAATAAAGTGCACCAGTTCTATTTCATATTGCTTGTAAATGAGTGTGATTAAGATTTAGAAAGAGAGAGAGACTTACACCTTCTTATGGACAAAGAGGCTGGCCACTTCCAGACCTAGGAGGAGGACTAACAAGCAAGTTTTTATTCTGATTTTGCTGCAGCAGAATGAGTTGTAGAACTTGTTATTTCAATTGCTTGTAAACAGTTGACAATATTTGTAGTCTTAGTTTATTTATGCTTAGATTAACCTTGTGCTTAATGTTTTAGTTGCAATCTTACTTTCAGCAAAGCTTCCACTTTATTTTAGACTGTTATTTCCAGAATTTACTATTTTTCAGCAATTTCCTGCATTTTATGTTTCTTTGTCAAAACCTGAACAGAAGATTGACAACCTTACATTACAGAACTTTGACAGTTTTTATTTCCACATTAGATCTAGACTTTCATTACTGCAAAAGTAATTAGATTTCCTTTATGCAATTAGGATCAGACTTTCAATTCTGCAACTGTTATTTCTGCAATATAATTAGGTCTTATTCTGCAATTGTAATTAGGACTTCATTTCTGTAGTTAATGATTAGTTTCCAATTCTGCAACTTAGATTAAGATTTAATTCATGCAATTTAGAGATAGGAATGTTCCAAAACCCCCACACAACCGGTTCCACCAATAAGACCTGTTGCTCTAGATTGACCTAAGTTATAGTTGTTTCACTTCTTCTTCACGAGATAGCCTTGTACACTGCCCTGGATTGATAGATTCATTGAGAATTAATGATGGTATAATGACTACGCATCATTTTGGCACCGTTGTCGGGGAATAGTGTTGTCAGAAGAAAACAAACAGTCCAATAGCTGTAATCAGACTAAGCTGTGAGAATTCAGGTTAAAATCTGAATACAACAGTTGAGGAAGATAACAACTATTGACTTAATTTATGTCATTTAGGAGTAAACATGAATGAATAAGTCTAGGGATGAAAAAGGTAGAACTACCCCAAAGGATCCTTGGCTTGTTCCATTAAGGAGATCTTCACGCCTAAGGGGTGAATCACCTGTGTTTGAATTACCAGAAAGATTGATAGAAAAATCACCAGTCTCACCATCACTAGAACATTCTGAGATAGGAAAATCACCAATTTTATCATCATCAGAATATCCTAAGAAAGACAATTCATCAAGACTCATCATCAACGAGAGAGGCTTGGACCTCTTGAGAGAACAATTTGGGAAGCTTTAACTTCTCCCAACAAACAGGAAACTATGGTAGAAGGAGGCAATATAGATGGCCAACATGGCTATGTTCATAATGAAGGAGATGATCAGGATATACTCCAACCGTCCAGAACATTTGAATATCCTATTAGTCTGAATCCAACACAAAACTCTCCCATGAAGACCATTTCACCTTCAGTACTTCCAACCTTTCGAGGTGTTGTATCTGAAGATCCTGACCAATTTTTGTTTGAATTCAAGGTAGTGTGTCAGACCTATGATTATATAAATGACAATAAGAAACTTAAGGTTTTTCCCTCAACTCTCAAGGATTCGACATTGTCGTTGGTTCATGAGCTTAGAGCCAAATTCCATAAGAACCCGGGATCAAATGGAGACTGTCTTTTTAGACAAATATCAGGAATATTGTCGTGTAAGGAATAGAAAAGATGAGTTATTCAGAATCAAGCAGGAAGATGATGAGACATTGGAAGATTATCTTGATAGGTTCTCCTTTGTTCAAAGGAGATGTGGACTTGTAGAACCAGAATTATGTAAAACCATCTTTTTGAGAGGATTGCAAGATGAATCCAGAGAAGTTCTAGATTTGATGGGAAAAGGGGATGTAACCACTCTCAGTAATGATAAAATTATGGATCTCTACAGGAATTACTCTCGCACTAAGCAGAGAAGAAGAAAAAGCCGCACAAATGGCATTGATGTAAAGGACATGATAGAGGAACTTGCAAATTTCAAAAGTGATATTCTAGTGCACTTAAACACTACTTTGGGGAAATGTCTGCAAAAGCAAAAAACATAGAACCTTTGGCAATTTATTGCCCAAGATGTAGAAATAAACATGCTTTGCAGGAATGTCCTTTGAATAAAACATCTATTTTAGCCATTTGTAGTATCTATTCAAAAAGACATTCAACTAATCAATGCCACTGCTACCACAACTCAAAGCTGTGTTAGAAAACCGGACTGAGGAACTCAACTATATTGGACCAAAACAAGGGGAAATTTCTCTCAATATCAAAATCCCCCTCGTTTTCCTACAAATTGGGGGCATAATCCTGGTACTATGCCTTGGGGACAATCGGAACCACCCCAACGTCCTTGGAATTATCCTCAATGGACAAATTCCCAAGAATGGCCACAATCAAATTGGAGTAACCTGGCCTGGAATTAGAATCAAAACAACCCCTCATGGAATCAAAACAACCCATCTTGGAATCAAAACAATCCAGCTTGGAATCAAAATCAGACTAATCCACATTGGATGCAAAACCAACCACAGTGGAATCGGCAATACCAGTCCTATCCAAGGCAGCAAAGGAATCAAGGTCAAACTCAGCATTTGTTGCCTGCACCTAATCAAAATTTTCAAGAAAAACAACAGCAAACACGGCAAGTGAAACAACCTCAATTGCCAGCTCAGCCAATCACTAATCCAAACAGTGTGAGACAGACACCTCCTATCTATGTGGCTAAAGCTGAAGAAAATGTTGAAATTAATGTTCTTGATTGTAGTGACATCCAACTTCGTTCAGGGAAAGTTGTACCTAAACCAGTTTCAATTGAAATCAAAGAAAATGAAGAGCAAGAATCATCAGAACCAGAGAGAATCCAACCAACAATAGAAACAGAAGAAAAATTGGAACCAACAATAGAGAAAGAGACACAAGCAGAACAATTACCAAGGATAATTCCATATCCTGAAAGACTTAATGCAATACCAAAAAATTCTGAGTCAGAATTGGTCAAAGAACTCAAAAAGTTGACTATATCATTGCCCTTATTGCAAGCTATTAAGGAAATACCAGAGATTAATAGTACTTATCCAAAATTTGTGCATTAAAAGAGCATGAAGAAAGAAGAAAGCATTTCCCAAGACTATGCAGGTTGAAGGAAAGATAGTTGATCTCTTATATGGAAAACTACTACCTCCAAAGTATAGTGATCCGGGAAGCCCGATTATCACTAGTCACCATAGGTTCGAGTACCAATATCAAATGTTTTAGTGGATCTAGGAGCTGCAATAAATGTCATGACCAAGGATACAATGGAACAATTACAGCTCAAACATCTCAGCCCCACATTTACAGTTTTAGAAATGGCTGATAGGTCAGTTGCAAAACCTGAAGGAATCATTGAAGATGTCCCTATAGAAGTTTCTTCTTGGGAATTCCCTATAGATTTTTTGGTTTTACAGCCAAGAAATTCAGCACATGGATATCCCATTATTTTGGGAAGACCTTGGCTTGCAACCGCAATAGCCTTCATAGACTACAGATTTGGAAATATGACTATTTCAAATGGTATTGATATGAAACAGATTTCTTTATATCCTCCTGCAAAACCATCTAGAAAATTTTTAGGTCGGTTATGGTTTTCGACTCGAGAGGAAGAACCGAGAAGAGGTCATTTCTACACTAGCTACCTTAGTAGTAAGAGAACACATAGAAGACCTCGGTGACACGAGAAAACTTAGAAAATGAAACAATCTGGATGAATGTTCTGCATGAACAAGGTTTAGAAGGGGAAGCAACAAATATCCAACAGTTGATAAGTAATGAGGAGAATCAAAAATCTGAAGATGAACCATCTGTGCTATCACAGGGAAACTCTATTTCACTACCACATGGATGGCACCATCATCTGATTTTTCCTTCTCACTATTCCATACAAGATATGCTTCCCTCAAGCATCAATAAAATAGAAACTGCTTCTTTTCTCCCATCTCAGCAATGTCCTCTTAATCCCTTAATCACCAGGTATGAAGGAGTGAATTCAGTCCTTCTAAATACAAAACAAATAGAAGTCCGACCAGGCAAATTTTTGAACATCTACGACCGACTTACTAGGGAAGAGGAAGAAAAGCTGATAGTTGTCTTGCAGAAGCATGTTCATGCTTTTGCTTGGAACTACAAAGATATGTCGGGAGTTCATCTGATATATGTACCCATAGAATCTATCTTGAAGAAGTCAAGCCGGTCGGACAACCTCAAAGAAGATTGAATCCTGCCTTAAGAGATATTGTGAAAGAAGAAATTGAAAAACTCCTGGAAGTAGGATTCATTTACCCAATTTATGATAGCCAATGGGTTTCTCCATTGGTAATAGTTCCTAAGAAAAATGGAAAAATGAGAGTATGTGTAGACTATAGAGAGTTGAATAAGGTGACATACAAAGACCATTTTCCATTACCTTTCATAGATCAAGTGTTAGATACTCTTGCTTGAAAAAGATACTTTTGTTTTCTTGATGGATTTAGTGGATATAATCAAATTCAGATTGCACCTGAAGATCAAGAAAAAACAACTTTTACATGTCCATGGGGAACATTTGCCTATAGGGTTTTACCTTTTGGTTTGTGTAATGCCCCGACAACTTTTCAGTGAGCAGTCCTAGCAATTTTTGCTGATCTGACCACCAAAAGTGTTGAAATTTACATGGATGATTTCACAGTATGTGGACAAACTTTTGATTTTACATTGGAAAATCTTGATAAAGTCTTAACTCATTGTGAAACATACCACTTATCCTTAAATCCAGATAAATGCTTCATGATGATGAAGGAAGGGATAGTTCTTGGTCATCACATCTCTCCTGAAGGGATCCAAGTTGATCCAAAGAAGGTTGAAATTATCAAGAATCTCCTTCCTCCTAAAACTCGGACTAATGTCAGAAGCTTCCTAGGACACATTGGTTTTTACCGTAGGTTTATTCCCAACTTTAGTACAATAGCCAGTCCTATGTTTGCCCTATTGACTAAAGATTCTGAATTCTCTTGGACTGCAAAGTGTCGGGGAAGCATTTGAAGCTACTGAAAGAGAAATTGATAACTCCACATGTGCTCAGAGGACCTAATTGGACATTACCATTTCACATACAAACTGATGCCTCCAATACAGCAATTGGAGCAGCATTAGGACAAATTGATAATGGTGAACATTATACCATCTACAACATTAGCAAGAACTTGACAAGAGCCGAGAAAAATTATACAACAAGCGAGAAGGAATTCCTAGCGGTAATTTATGCCATCAACAAATTCGAGGCATTATATCACGAGGTTATCAAATATTTATTCACACGAGATCATACAACCATTAAGTATTTGATGAATAAACCTATGGTAAGTGCAAGAATTATTCGTTGGTTGTTGTTCCTTGCAAGAATTTGATATCACTATAATCAACAAACCGGGAAAAGCTAATGTTGTGGCAGATTTCTTGTCCGGGTTGCGAGAACACGGATGAAGGGGAATTAGTTGATGACACTTTTCCTGATGAAAAACTATTTGCTATATCGGTTCAATCACCTTGGTTTGCGAGATATAGCCAATTATTTGGTCACGGGGAAAGTTCCTCCACATTTCACTTCAAAACAGAAAAAACAATTGATCAAACAGAGTTCTTCTTTTGAATGGATTAAGGGTATGCTTTTTAAGTGCGGTCCTGACCATGTGTTACGTAGGTGCATCCGAAAGGATGAAGTGTATGATATCCTTAGAGCTTGTCATGATGAACCCTCGGGTGGACACTATTCTGTAAAAAGCATAGTTAGGAAAATCTTAGGGATAGGATATTATTGGCCATCTCTTCACAAGGATGTGAAAAAGTACATCGGGCATTGTGATGCATGCCAAAGAATGGGGAAACCCACTCATACAAATGAGATGCCACTTGCAGCCTCAAATGGTTTTAGAACCATTTGAGAGGTGGGGAGCTTGATTTTGTAGGACCTATTGATCCACCTTCTCAAGGAAAGGTGCATATTCTAGTATGCACTGATTACACGACAAAGTGGGTAGAGGTGCGTGCTTTTAAACATGCTCGTGAAGAGAAGGTCGCTGATTTCTTGTATACTCAGATTTTTCAGAGATTTGGAGCTCCACGGTCTATCACCACAGACCAAGGACCCCAATTTGCATCCAAAGTCATAAAAGCA
Organism: Wollemia nobilis; assembly: GCA_028583015.1. Lineage (NCBI taxonomy): Eukaryota > Viridiplantae > Streptophyta > Pinopsida > Araucariales > Araucariaceae > Wollemia > Wollemia nobilis. Next base: position 2,498,247 of record JAQPPZ010005450.1, read on the forward strand.
TTTACGAGAATTGTATGAAATCAAACATAGGAAATCATCACCTTACCACCCACAAGCAAATGGCGAGGTTGAAGTAACAAACGAGGGAACTAGAACGCATCTTGACAAAAATAGTAGCTTTTCATAGGAGAAATTGGCTAGATAAATTACCAGAAGCAGTTTGGGCCTACAATACTACTTGGAAGTCCACTCTTTGGATTCACACCTTATGAACTAGTCTTTGGTAAAAAGCCTCTCTTACCTATTGAATTTGAGCTACTAACATTGCGCACAACATTGGAAATTGGAATTGAATTGTCACAGGCACAGACAGACAGGATTCTACAGTTGAATGCATTGGATGAACTTAGATTGGATGCTCTACACCAAAATGAGGTAATTCAGGAGTAGAGGAAGCTGTGGCATGACAGTCACATTCAGTAGAGGAAACTTCAACAAGGAGATTGGGCTTTACTATTTGATTCTCAATATGAAGACTTCCCTAGAAAGCTGAGAACTAGATGGTTGGGACCTTACTGGATTGAGGAGGTATTTAACAATGGAGCAGCTCGTTTATCCCCTATTGATGGGTCACGAAGAAAGTTGGTAGTGAATGGACATCGCCTCAGGGTATACCATACACCTCTGACTAAAGAAGAATTCTTGCAGCAACTTGATAGTTTGGATACACAGCAGGTGGAAGAGATTCCCTCTTCCACTTCAAAACAATCAACATGATCAGTGGATTTCAAGAAAAAGTAGAAAATACAAAAAAATAAAAAAAAATAGAAAACAAAAAGATGAATAAATTCTGAGTATGAATTCCTTCATGGGCATGGTTTAGGGGAAATCATGAAATTCCTTCATGGGCATAGTCAGGATCAAGAAAAAAAAAAAAAAAAGAGAGAAAAGGAGAGGTAAAAAAATAAAAAAAAGGGAAAATCAAGAAAAAAGAAGAGAGAAAAATGAATAACTCAGCAGTGAAAACCTTTTCTTAAGGCACTACTGAGTTGGTGTGCATGAAAACCAGTTTTATGGCATGCATAACCTTGAGAAATTTCTGAACCATCATTGTACAAATTCACCAAGTGCACTTGTTTTGAAATGTTGCAGAAAATCTCAGTAGAATATCAACAAAGGCAGTCATTCTTCAAAGCTGGCATTAACTATTTTTATCAGGTATATATTTCTTACATTTCTTCATTGTAAAATGATTGGTATATAGTATGTGACAATTAACCATTAGCATAAAAGGTATTCATAAGAGTTGGCATACTTAAGACATGTTTTGAAAATGAAAATATTGATTTCTGCCTAATCTTCGGAACAAGAATGCCAAAAATAGTGCCTGCTGTATTATCTTCGGATTGAAATTGTCTTAGAATGATAACAAAATGAATGTTGCACTTTGTCTTCAGAAAGAAACTTTGTCTTTGGAATGACAATTTGTCTTAGAATGAAACTTGGTCTTCGGAATGACGACTTGCTGCATCATCTTCAGAATGAAGATCTATCTTCGGAATGAAGATCTATCTTCGAAATGAGGATCTATCTTCGGAATGACGATTTACCTTCAAATCTGACTGATCTTCGAATGAGGATTGATCTTCGAAATGAGGATTAATCTTCGGAAATAAAAATTTTGCAAAGAAGATTTGTCTTCGGAATGAAGACTTGTCTTCGGAATGAAGTCATAATCTTTCGAAATGAGGATTTGTCTTCGGAAATGAAGACTTGTCTTTGGAATGAGGTCATAATCTTTCGAAATGAAATTTTGTCTACGCAATAAGTTATAATCTTCGAAAAGAGCATTTCCACGTGGCATCCAAGAAGACAAGGTACGACAAAATCAAACTCTTTTAGTTGCATGCGAGGAAGGAACACGTGTCAGTCAGCACATGGTTTGTTTTTGCACTCATTGGAAATACGGAGGACGTGACCAACCATATGCCACCAATTTTTAATGCCAATAAACATGCACGTGAGAATCTGCAAAACTAATGAGGTGGATCTGATGGCAAGGACATCCATGCAATTATCAATGAACAGGTGTACAGTGCAAAAGTAGAAATGTGTGCCACCTTTCTTTTCGAAGACGTGTTTGCGAAGTACAGTGCACAGGTTACGGTTCATTTCGAAGAAGAAGACGAGAAACAGGGCAACGAAGGTTTCAAACTAAAACTCTACAAATCTGCAACAGAAAATAGCCAGAGATCCAGCAGAAGAACAGCAGCCACAGTATACGATTTTTAAACAAAAAAGATGGGGCGAAAGATCAGAACAGAGCCTACAGATACCACTTACCTTCGAGAAAATCTGGCAGTTGTGCAGATTTTTGAAGATGGAGGGTTTATGCCATTTTTGGATAAATTCAATGGGTCTTCTGAAGATTTGGTTGGCATGTTCGCCCATACGTTCAGAAACAACCGAGCACATGTTAACGGCATGACTATTGAGGTAAGCCCTAAAATTTTAAGTCAGATTACAGAGCTGCCATTAGAAGGGATTTCAATTTCTAGATCTGGCAAGAACACATTGGCAAATGTAGTTAATCAGTTTGTAGAAGAAAATGATAGAGAACCAGAGTACTTAACCCATAACAACACATGCAAAGGGTTAAAAAGGGCCAGCCTAAAGGAACCCTGGGATGAAGTAGCCACCTAGGTAATTAAATTTCTAACCTGTGAAGGGCAGTATGTGCTGTTATCAGGGCATCATCTACGAATTTTGAACCATCTCAGACATGGTGGGCAACAACCAGAAGTTAGGGTAAATCTTCCCCTGTATCTGTATCAAGAGTTAAAGAACATGGCAAAGAGATATCAGGAGGGTAAAGGAAGCCTTCGCCATCATGGCCTCATCAAATTAGTTTGCCAACACCATTTTAGAGGAAACCCTAGGAGTTTTGATAGGTTTTACTCTACCCTAAATGATGTCATTTTTGGGGATGAAAGTGAGGAAGAAGAAGAACCAAATGCTGTTGATGTTGCTGTAGAAGAGGAAACAGTTGCTGCAAAAAATGTTGCAGAAGATCTTGCAGAAGAAACTGCAGAAGGTGCCCCTGAAGCTATTATAGAACTACACCCCATAGCAGCAGTAGAAAACCTTGCTCCTGAACCCTCAACTTCACGAGCTAAGAAACAAAAGAGAAGAGGATCTAGAACTGGCAGCAGAGCAGAAAAACAAAAGAAGGTTCATTTTTTTGAAGCTGCAACTGATTTGTCAGAACAGAGAAGTGAAGCACTTAACCAAACAGAGGCAGAAACAACAAGGGAAACAGAGGCATCTGAAACTGACCCCATGACCCCTATTGTCACCAAAAAATAGAGCAAAAAGAAGAAGTTTGCATCTGGAACTAGGAGGTCTACAAGAATCCATTTGAAAGAAACTGCAGAACAGGTCATGGAAGAAGAAGATAGACCAAGCAGCCCAGATGTCACAGAGATACAACCGACATCTGAAAACTTTCCAGAATTCCCTGAATAGATAGCTGAGGCAGAAACTGAGCGAGGATGGTTTGGAGGAGGCTACAGTTCAACGGGCTACAGATATGGTAGATACCCTTATAGACGAGTCTCACAGAGCCTCATGAACAAGAACAAATTATTGCAGAAGAAGAGGAAATATTGGTTGAGCGACCAACTACAACTGATTTATCTGCATCAACTTCTGAAGCAGAAACAGAAGTGGAAGACATCACAGAGCAGCTAAGGGCAGCAAGGAGTGTTGTCAAAACACAGACCAGATGGATTTCAGAGAAAGAAAGCATCATTGAGATGCAAGAAAGAAAAATTGTAGAGCTTCAGCAGGAAGTGGCAGAATTGAGAAAATTGTTGTCACAATCTGAAAAATAACCAGCTATATCCAATGATGAAGACAATTTGGCTCAATTGCTTCTAGGTCTATCAAGGACAGATGACTCTATTGAGGGAGACATAGGAGTTCATCCTGAAATAGCACTCCTTCATTACTGAAGAAGTGCCTATTCATTATGAAGCAGCACCATCTTATTCTGAAGCATTACCTTCTTGTTATGAAGATGCTTCAAAAATGATAAAGAATATTACAGAGGATGTTGAAGATGAGCCACCAACACAGGAACAGTCCCAGTGACAAGAAAATGTTCAAGTAAGTACTCCTATTGAGGTCCCTGCATTTCAACTTGTTACACTTTCAGTAGAAACAACAGATAAGGGGTACAAGTAGAAATACTATCGATGACAACCCCATAGAAATAGCAAATAAGGGGGTGCAAGTAGAGTTATTGACAGATGAACGACCGGTGGAAGTGGCGAAAAAAGGAGTTCGAGATAAATCTGTTGCCTAGGATCCCCCATGTAGTAAGACCACCTAATACTTGTGTCTCTAGAGCGGTACAATGCGGACATAGCTAGTTTGGATGATTAGATATGAGCAGCTTGCCACTAAAACTAAAAAGTTCAAATTGGAAGCAAAACAGCTAGAAGCCAAGGACACAGAAATTCAGGCATTGAAAGAAAAGGTGTATGACTTATGCCAAATTGCTGAATTTTTAGTCCAATTTAGATGACCGACCAGATTTTCTAACCTTATTTTGAAGGAAAAATACCTCAGATGGCAGGTCATGAGGATTACTTCAAACCTTCCATATAAATTGGACACTATTGAAGATTTTTTGGAGGCATATTTTGATAGTCCTTTTGAGCAGAAAAATCTCCTGTGTGAACTATTTTTACATAGTTTCTTCATTCCAGAGGAAGTTGACTCTCATCCTCAAATCTACATTGGAGATGTTCAGTTGAGAGCATTTATGTCTACTTTGCAGAATCAGCTTTACTTGGGATCAAGAGAAAAGGCAGAATAAAGTGATTGAAACAAGGGCTGAGTTGTTAGTCAGAGCAATCCAGCCAAATCACCTAGTTATCACCCAGTAGAACTTTTCAATGATGAACAAGGATGATATAAAGAGAATGTACTTGAACAATTTGAGGGATTGTGTGGCAAGATTTAACAATTTTTGTGATCACAATTTCTTCCCAGCATTGTCAGTATGCAGAGACAGATGGAATGAACTTTCCATGTCTTTGAGGAAAAGAGAACCTATCTCCCCCATCAACTTAGAATGGTCCAGAAGAAGAGCAGAAGGTGTAGTCCAGCGATTCGAGATCATGCAACATAACTGGATAGGTCTCGAGGTTCGGGCCTCAGACCATCATTACTCCGAGTTCCATTCTACTTTGAGGAAGATGCCCAGCCTGATGAACAATTTGAAGATTGGCTCAGAAACATTCAAGAAAATAGGGGGTATTACATAGGCAAGAAATTATTCTACGGGTCATGGAATCTAAACATGGACATATGTGATTCCATAGCCCAACAGAATGCATGAGGGCATGCATTAATATAAGTTGGGGGGAAAATGATGAGGCCTAGAAATGCCTCAATCATAACATGTTTTGAACACTAAAAATGCCTATAAACTCTTATGTTTTATCCGATATGTTAGTTAAGTTGATTCAATATCGTTGTATATTAACCATTTTGCATGATCAATGTATTTGAAATATTATATGCTGATTTTACAGCTTTTTGCATAGTTTTGTGTTCTTTTTGCTATGATTTGCTAAAATGGGATATGCTTAGAATAATAGCAGCATTTCACTAATCATGTTTTGATTTGTCTCAAGCATTTATTTCACCTAAATCGGCAACGAGTGCAAGCAAACTATTCGTTGTGCGGCAAAAGCTGGTCTTTCCCATGTAAATTCCAGCCAGTTGTCCATAAATAGCAAGGCATGGAATTCACATGAGGAAAGGGATGAAGACCATTGGAATTTGATCTTAGGAGATAACCCACCTGAGAGATGCAGAAGAAATCACTGGAAAAGCATACATTTGTTCATTCTGAAGTATCTTCGGAATGAATAGATATCTTCGAAATGAAAGAACACAGCATCTTCGGAATGAGCGGATCTTCGAAATGAAGAATGTAGTATCTTCGGAATGAGTGGATCTTCGGAATGAAGCATGCAGTATCTTTGGAATGAGTGATCTTCGGAATGAGAATGCAGTATCTTTGGAATGAGCGATCTTCGAAATGAGAATTGCATTGTCTTCGGAATGAAGCCACTTATCTTCGAAATGAAGAACAGAATGTGTTTTTGACCTGTTGACCGATTTTTGAAGCCGAAAAAAGGGAAATAAAGGTTGGAAAAGGTAAAGGGAAAGATCTTCCATCTGTCTTTGCCGTCATTGCTGACCAAAGTCATCATTAAGGGAAAGATCAAGTTTTAGTCCTCTTCTAGGATAAAACCAGAATTTGTTGCAGCATTGTAGGATTAGATCTTTTGAGATATTCTTTGTTTGTAATCAGATCATAGGATAGCTATAAATATTGCTCCCATTCAGGTTGAGCCTAGTAGGTAGTAAAGGAGATAGAAAATAGTGAAAAGAGTAAGGAAGCTAGCAGAAAATACAGAGTATAGGTAGAAATTGATTGTTACGATCCTGTAATAGTTTTTAAGCAGAATTATTGTAATCATGTCTTCTAATCAATAAAGTGCACCAGTTCTATTTCATATTGCTTGTAAATGAGTGTGATTAAGATTTAGAAAGAGAGAGAGACTTACACCTTCTTATGGACAAAGAGGCTGGCCACTTCCAGACCTAGGAGGAGGACTAACAAAGCAGGTTTTTATTCGATTTTCTTTGCAGCAGAATGAGTTGTAGAACTTGTTATTTCAATTGCTTGTAAACAGTTGACAATATTTGCAGTCTTAGTTTATTTATGCTTAGATTAACCTTGTGCTTAATGTTTTAGTTGCAATCTTACTTTCAGCAAAGCTTCCACTTTATTTTAGACTGTTATTTCCAGAATTTACTATTTTTCAGCAATTTCCTGCATTTTATGTTTCTTTGTTAAAACCTGAACAGAAGATTGACAACCTTCTATTACAGAACTTTGACAGTTTTTATTTCCACATTAGATCTAGACTTTCATTACTGCAAAAGTAATTAGATTTCCTTTCTGCAATTAGGATCAGACTTTCAATTCTGCAATTGTTATTTCTGCAATATAATTAGGTCTTATTCTGCAATTGTAATTAGGACTTCATTTCTGTAGTTAATGATTAGTTTCCAATTCTGCAACTTAGATTAAGATTTATTTCATGCAATTTAGAGATAGGAATGTTCCAAAAACCCCCACACAACCGGTTCCACCAATAAGACCTGTTGCTCTAGATTGACCTAAGTTATAGTTGTTTCACTTCTTCTTCTGCAAATAGCCTTGTACACTGCCCTGGATTGACAGATTCATTGAGAATTAATGATGGTATAACGACTACGCATCAATATATTCTTGGTGTTTTTTGTTGCTATTTGAGTTATTAGTGAGTGATCGTGCTTCCTGTTCTTCCCCACCTTAAATCATCAATCTCTAACCCTTATCCTTTTTTATTTCTTTCTCTAACCTGAACTCTTTTTATTTCTTTCCTGCACTCTTATCTCAAACCCCAAAAGTATATTAGTATAGGATCCAGCCTTTCTCCGAATATTGGCATGAGGGGCATCTCTTCCTCTCGGCCTTTCAATGTTGGTCGCAGGTCCAGGGCGCGCAAACCCACCGAAAGTCCTTTCCTGTGCGAATTTGATGACCAACAGTTACTTCCCTTGGGTGGTGGATCAATGGGTAAAATTAATTATATCATCCATGTTTCAAATGGCTCCAAAACCACTTGAGGTTAGAAAAATATCATTTTGTACAATAGGTTTCCCCATGTGTTGTAATTGATCACAGTAGGACACATACTTCTTGTTGGCAATTTGAGTTATTTTGTGTTGTCATTTATGTCACATGGATCAAATTGAGTTTTGGTGGTAAAAGCACTTCATTAATAAAAATTTATGATATTTTTGAGAGCATGGATATTTACAAGGTTTTATGGCACAAGAGGCATATAATATTTAATTTTTTAAATATTATATTAAAGGTTTTTATTAAAACCAACAACAAGGGTTTTTTTATTAAAACGATTGGAAAGGGTTTTCATTAAAATGATTGGAAAGGGTTTTTAATTAAAACCACTATGCTAAGAATTCTCCAAATTATGATGGATGAAAAAGTTTTCCAATAAAACCTAGGTGCAAAAAGTTTCATGAAAAAATTCAAAATAATGAAGGAGATATCCCAATTCAAAGTTAAAGGGTGAATTATTAAAATTTTATTTAATAATTCTAAGGTCTAAGGTTGTATTATATTATCCATCGAAGTGCAAAGGTTGGGGAGATTAATAAATATTCACCGATGTCATTCGAAGGATGGAGGTGCATATAAATAAAAGGTGAAAAACCTTTGTTTATTGAAGACTTGACATAGCGCATGAGAGAGAGTCGTCGAAAGGGGAGCAACGAAGAAAGAAGGATAAATAACTTTCGATTTGAGAGCAAGGTCAAGTAAACAATGTAGGAAAGTGATGTCATGCAGGAGCCTATAGCGTAGTTGGTAGTGCACAAACTTTGCACAAGGCAGGTTTGTTGTTCGAATCTCTCCAAGGGCAAAGTGTTTTGCTAAGAAAGTAAAATCGAGTTTCAAATTTGAGCACAGGTTAAAGTTGGGTGTTTGGGATTAAAATCCCAATGTGGACTAGCACCCACGTGGTAAGCCCTTCACAGTGCTAAGTGAGAGGAATGGAGTTCGACTCACACAAATGTGTGAAGGCACATTAATTTTGGCAAAGACGATTTTGAAGGTTACGAAGGTAGTGAATTTCATATAAAGGTATTTATCTCCAGTGTATGGTAATATTTGTTATTACAAAAGTTTTGGTGCATTAAAATTATTTCTATGATAACTAGGGAGTCATAAGGAGTTTAGGGAAATAAATGCTTGTTGTATGTGTTAATGTGCTTAGGGAGTTATAAGGTGTAGAATTAAATATTTTTTATTTTTGTGTGTGATTAAGGGAGATATAAGGTGAGAAGTTAAATATTTGTGATTGGTGTATGTGGAGTTATAAGGTGTGGAATTAAAAATAAAAACATAGGTGCTTGTTGTATATGTTAATGAAACTAGGGAGTCATAAGGTTGAAAAGTGTTGAACTTGTTATATGTCCTAGTGCATGATTTAATTATGAAATTAAAATAGGAATTTGAGACCTAGTTAATTGCTACCTTGAGTTAGAAGACATGCACATGAGTTAGGGTTTGAAGTTGAAGACAAATTGCTTGATTATGTGCCTTGGCTATTGAGAGGAAGTGGATGGATTAGAAAATTAATTTTATGGATAAAATTGATGCTTGAGTTCCATGATTTCTTTAGTGGAGTTCATTGAGAGTATTGCCATTATTATGGAGGTTTTTGCTATTTATTTGAGGAGATTATTGTTGGTTACTTGTTAAGTCCATTGCCACTATTTGAGACCATTGAGGAGATCATTTTCTAGTCACTTGTGGATACATTTTTCTTTCATTTGAGGAGATCATTGTTGGCTATTTGAGAGCTCTTTTCTTGAGGGATTTGTGCTTGTTTCTTGAGAGCTTATTGATATTGCATGAGGAAGATATTATTGAGAACCTATTGCTATCACTTGTGGAGATTTTCCTTGGTTTTTTGAAGTCCTCATTGTTATTTCTTGGAGAGGTTTCCATTTGAGAGATCATTTGTCATCCATTTGAGAGTACCTTGTTGAGCATTGTTGTCTTCCATTTGAGAGTACATTGTTGAGATCATTGTGGATCATTGTTGTCATCCATTGAATAGTACATTTCCATTTATTGTTGTCATCCATTGAATAGTACATTTCCATTTATTGTTGTCTTCCATTTGAGAGTACAGATTTGAGACAAATTTTGTGCATGATTGGTTGAGCCTTTGGGATAAAATTTATGGACAGATTTGAGACAGATTTTGTGCATGATTGGTTGAGCATTTGGGAAGGTTTTTGGGACAGAATTTTTGGACAGATTTGAGACAGCTTTTGTGCATGATTGGTTGAGCATTTGGGAAGGCTTTTGGGATAGAATTTCTGGATAGATTTGAGACAACTTTTGTGCATGATTATTTGAGCCTTTGAGAACGCTTTTGGGATAGATTTATGGATAGATTTGGGACAACATTTGAGCAGGATTGTTTGAGCCTTTTGTGAAGGATTTGAGAACAGATTTGGGACAAAATTTTAGCAGGATTGTTTGAGCCTTGTGAGAAGGCATTGAGGCATATTTGTGAGTAGTGAAAGAGACAGGACAAAAATAGAAAAAACATCAACACTAGTTACCTAACTGAGCAAATGAGAGCCTAGTTGAGAAAATCAGTGGATAGCCTAGCTAAGTAGATAAGTGGATAGCCTAGTTGAGCATATCAATGGATAGCCTAGTTGAGCATATCAATGGATAGCCTAGCTGAGTAGATCAGTGGATAGCCTAGCTGAGAAGATCGATGGATAACCTAGCTGAGTAGATAAGTGGAGAGCCTAGCTGAGCAGATTAGTGGATAGCCTAGTTGAGCAGATCAATGGAGAGCCTAGCTGAGAAAATCAATGGAGCCCACCTAAGCAGATCAAGACAACCTAGCTTTGAGTAGATCAAAGTAATCATTTATATTGGGATAAGGATCCCTATTTATTTGTAAAATATTATAAGGAGAATATCTTGTGGACTACCCCACATTGGGGGAACCACGTTAAATCTTGTGTCTCAATTGTGTGTGATGATTTATGCACTTGCTTACTATTTCTATCTATGTTATTAATGCACATTGATATATTTGGTTATTGCAATTGAGGACACTAATTGATATTGGTTTGGAAAGAAAGTAAAAAGTGGGTGCTATACTATTTACCCTCATCTCTTAGTATAAGCTTATGTTCTTTAATTGGTATCATAGCAGGTTCCTTCGAAAATGCTAATAGCTTGAGGGCAGAATCTACAAGAACACAGATGGCTTCACATAATGGATCATCTACAAGTAAGGCTCCATTATTTTACGATAACAATTATGATTTTTGGAGCATGATAATGAATAACTATTTGATATCATAAGGATATGAGGTATGGTAGATGGTTTCAAAAGAGTATAAGGTTAAAGGTGATCCCAAGATAGATAAGACTATTAAAAAATTGGTTGAGATAAATACAAAGGCAATGAATTGTATTCTGAGTGGTCTACATGAGAGATTTTGCAAAGGTCATGGTATGTAATTCAGCTAATGAAATGTGGACCAAGTTGTGGAATACCTATGAAGGAGATTCCAAGGTAAAGTCGAAAAAACTAAAAACTCATAGAAAAATATTCGAAGAATTGAAAATGGAAGATTATGAATATATTACAAAGTTCTTGCTTTGAGTTTATGAAATTTCTAACACCATGAGAGGCCTAGGATTTGAGATGAAATAATCAGATGTTACTCAAAAGGTTTTGAGATCACTTCCCATGAAGTATGATGCAAAGTTTTCAATGATAGAAGAAACAATGAATATCGACAAGCTAACAATGGAAGAACAACAAGGAACTCTCACAGCTTATGAGATGAGGATAGATGAGCATCAGGATCCAAAGAAAAAAATTGCATTCAAATATTTAGAGAAAAATAAATGGAAAGATCCAAAGATAGATAGAGATTTAGATAATGATGAGGAAGCTAACTTCATCAAAAGGAAAAAGGACTCAAGGAATTATAGGGATATGAAGAAATTCAAATGCTACAAGTGTGGTGATTATGGTAACTATGCAAACAAGTGTCCACATGAAGAAAATAGTGATTATGAAAAATAGGGTCACAAAAGAAAAAAAGAAGGAAAGCATAAGCATGAAAAAGATGACAGGTACAAGCAAAGCAAGCATGAGAAGAAGAAAATTTTTCGTAAGATAAATAAAACTTTCTACATTGAAGAAGCAAATGATAGCTCAGATCACAACGATAGAGACAAGTCATATGATGAAAAAGAAGAACATCTATTCTTAGGAATAGAAGGTGAAAGAGAACAATGCTTTGTGTGTGGTCAAAGAGATCATAGATCAGGATATTGTAATGGCTTCAGTGATAGTTAAGATGAAATGACACATCAAGGAAATAGACATGGTCAAATAATTAATGAGATTTTGTTTGCTATAGAAGATGATAATGATCTCAATGACAGTGAAGATGAAGAAGGGTTTTTCTATGGGATAAAATAAGTAGAAGAAGAACTTCCACTCCAAATAGAAGAAGTTAAATAAGAGGATATTTCAAGAAAGACAGATGTCTCAGTTTATCTAAAAGAAGACTTCAATGATATCCATGAGAAACTACAAGAGGTTAAGGAGAATCTAAAAGAATTGAGATATTCCATACTTGAGAAGTTTGATCCATCACATGACTCAAAAGGTCAAGACATTTTCACTAAGAAGGAAACATGTATTTTAGAGACAATAGAGATGGATACCAGTTTGCTATTGGACACAAATGAAGAGAAATATGAAGAAAGTTCCAAAGCTCTTATGGCTCCAAATATCCAATTTGGATCTTGTTTTGAGATAGGTGAATCAATTTCAAAAGGTAAATAAATTCTTGAAGAAAAAATTAAGGAAGAAGATTTGGATACCACAAAGAAGGACCAAGGATACAATGCACAAGTCAAAGATTATCACAAGAATAAAGGTCAAGAAAGGTATGAGAAACCGAGGCATGAAAAAAGGGATTTTCAAGGATATTGTTTTTCTTGTAATGGATTTGGACACAGGGCTATACACTATAGGGTCTATGGATCAAAGAAGTTTGATTTTCTAGAAGGAACTTCAAAGGAAGAAGGTATGGTTTTTAGGGACATTGCTTCTTATGCAACAAGATTGGTCATAGAGATTCTAAGTGCAAAGGAAATTAGCAATATGGTTTTTATTATAGAGCTGCATAATTCAGAGGTCATGGTCAAAATGATTATGGAAATAGAGCTTCACAATACAGGGTTCAGGAAAGGAATGGATATGGAAATGGTTTCAAGAAAGAATTCAAGAAATGGGAACCATCAAAAGGCTACAATATCAAGTGCTTTAATTTCAATAACTTTGGACATATTGCAAGATGGTGTAGGACTCAATTCCAAATAGGTTCAAGGCAAGAAGGTCAAATAGGTTCAAGGCAAGAAGGTCAAACAGGTTCAAGACAAGAATATCAAGTAACTTATCAAGAAAAGGAGACCAAAAATATGTGGAAGGAAGTTGACAAAGGAAAGGAACAATGTAATATGGGAGTAAATGTAATACCACCCCAAAATTAATCACCTCAGGAGAGAAGGTGGGGGGGGGGGGGCTAAGCTTAAGAGTCATATATTTTAGCCCCATAGGTGTCCCTTTTGCCATTGATGTCAAAATGGGAGAGTTTTGAGTAAGGGGGAGAGCATTGAGTTAGGGGAAGCAACCTCTAAGGATAGCATTTAGATAATGGGAGCAACATACATAGAGATTATTAAGTCAGGGGGAGTAGCTTTGATTCTCAGAGATGATTTTTTAGTGATTGTGGTGATTTGCATTTTAATAGTCAATGATAAAGGGGGAGATTTGTTGGCAATTTGAGTTATTTTGTGTTGTCATTGATGTCACATGGATCACATTGAGTTTTAGTGGTAAAAGTACTTCATAAATAATCATTTATGATATTTTTGAGGGCATGGATATTTACAGGGTTTTGTGGCACAAGAGGCATATAATATTTAATTTTTTAAATATTATATTAAAGGTTTTTATTAAAACCAACGATAAAGGTTTTTATTAAAACCAACGACAAGGATTTTTTATTAAAACCAATGGAAAGGGTTTTCATTAAAACTATTGGAAAGGGTTTTTTATTAAAACCACTATGCTAATACTTCTCCAAATTATGATTCATGAAAAGGTTTTCCAATAAAACCTAGGTGCAAAAAGTTTCATGACAAAATTCAAAATAATGGAGATATCCCAATTCAAAGTTAAAAGGTGAATTATTAAATTTTTATTTAATAATTCTAAGGTCTAAGGTTGTATTATATTATCCATTGATGTGCAAAGGTTGGGGAGATTAATAAATATTCATCGACGTTATTCGAAGGATGGAGGTGCATATAAATAAAAGGTGAAAAACATTTGTTTATTGAAGACTTGACATAGCGCATGAGAGAGAGTCGTCGAAAGGGGAGCAATGAAGAAAGAAGGATAAATAAATTTTGATTTGAGAGAAAGTTCAAGTAAATAGCACAAGAAAGTGATGTCACGCAAGAGCCTATAGCGTAGTTGGTAGCGCACAAACTTTGCACAAGGCAGGTTTGTTATTCGAATCCCTCCAAGGCCAAAGTGTTTTTCTAAGAAAGTAAAATCGAGTTTCAGATTTGAGCGCAGGTTAAATTTGGGTGTTTGGGATTAAAATCCCAATGTGGGCTAGCACCCACGTGGTAAGCGCTTCATAGCACTAAGCAAGAGGAATGAAGTTTGACTCCTAAGAAGGTGTGAAGGTGCATTAATTTTGGCAAAGATGATTTCGAAGGTTATGAAGGCAACGAATTTCATATAAAGGTATTTATCTCCAGCGCATGGTAATATTTGTTATTACCAAAGTTTTGGTGCATTAAAATTATTTATGTGATAACTAGGGATTCATAAGGAGTTTAGGGAAATAAATGTTTGTTGTATGTGTTAATGTGCTTAGGGAGTTATAAGGTGTAGAATTAAATATTTGTTATTGTTGTGTGTGATTAAGGGAGATATAAGGTGTGAAGTTAAATATTTGTGATTGTTGTATGTGGAGTTATAAGGTGTGGAATTAAAAATAAAAGCATAGGTGCTTGTTGTATATGTTAATGAAATTAGGGAGTCATAAGGTTGAAAAGTGTTGAACTTGTTAGATGTCCTAGTGCATGATTTAATTATGAAATTAAACTAGGAACTTGAAACCTAGTTAATTGCTACCTTGAGTTAGAAGACATGCACATGAGTTAGGGTTTGAAGTTGAAGACAAATTGCTTGATTATGTGCCTTGGCTATTGAGAGGAAGTGGATGGATTAGAAAATTAATTTTATGGATAAAATTGATGCTTGAGTTCCATGATTGCTTTAGTGGATTTCATTGAGAGTATTTCCATTATTGAGGAGGTTTTTGCTATTGCTTTGAGGAGATTATTGTTGGTTACTTGTTAAGTCCATTGCCACTATTTGAGACCATTGAGGATATCATTTTCTAGTCACTTGTGGATACATTTGTCTTTCATTTGAGGAGATCATTGTTGGCTATTTGAGAGCTCTTTTCTTGAGGGAGTTGTGCTTGTTTCTTGAGAGCTTATTGACATTGCATGAGGAAGATATTATTGAGAACCTATTGCTATCACTTGTGGAGATTGTCCTTGGTTTTTTGAAGTCCTCATTGTTATTTATTGGAGAGGTTTCCATTTGAGATATCATTTATCATCCATTTGAGAGTACCTTGTTGAGCATTGTTGTCATCCATTTGAGAGTACATTGTTGTGATCATTGTGGATCATTGTTGTCATCCATTGAAGAGTACATTACCATTTATTGTTGAGCACATTGTTGAGTATTTTCATCATTCATTTGTTATCCATTGTTGAGTTCATCATTGAGCCTTGCCTTCGTTGATTTGTGGTTGATATTTGAGTGCTACTTGAGAGTCATTGGTTGAGCCTTTGAGAAGGCTTTTGGGACAGAATTTCTAGACATATTTGAGACAGCTTTTGTACATGATTGCTTGAGCATTTGGGAAGGTTTTTGGGATAGAAGTTTTGGAAAGATTTGAGACAGATTTTGTGCATGATTGGTTGAGCATTTGGAAAGGCTTTTGGGACAGAATTTCTGGACAGATTTGAGACATCTTTTGTGAATTATTAGTTGAGACTTTGGGAAGGCTTTTGGGACAAAATTTTTGGACATATTTGAGACAACTTTTGTTCATGATTGGTTGAGCCTTTGGGAAGGCTTTTAGGACAGAATTTTTGGACAGGTTTAAGATAGCTTTTGTGCATGATTGGTTGAGCATTTGGGAAGGTTTTTGGGAAAAAAGTTTTGGACAGATTTGAGACAAATTTTGTGCATGATTGGTTGAGCATTTGGGAAGGCTTTTGGGATAGAATTTCTAGAAATATTTGAGACAACTTTTGTGCATGATTGGTTGAGCCTTTGAGAAGGCTTTTGGGATAGATTTATGGACAGATTTGGGACAACATTTGAGCAGGATTTTTTGAGCCTTTTGTGAAGGATTTAAGAACATATTTGGGATAGTATTTGATCAGGATTGTTTAAGCCTTGTGAGAATGCATTGAGGTAGATTTATGAGCAATAAAAGAGATAAGACAAAAATAGAAAATACATCAACACCAGTTGCCTAGCTGAGCAGATCAGTGGATAGCCTAGCTGAATAGATCAATGGATAGCCTAGCTAAGCAGATCAATGGATAGCCTAGCTGAGAAGATTAGTGGATAGCCTAGCTGAGTAGATCAGTTGATAGCCTGGATGAGTAGTTCAGTGGAGAGCCTAGCTGAGTAGATCAGTGGATGACCTAGCTGAGAAGATTAGTGGAGAGCCTAGCTGAGCAAATCAGTGGATCCCACCTGAGTAGATCACGATAGCCTAGCTTTGAGCAGATCAAAGTAATCATTTGTATTGGGATAAGGATCCCTATTTATTTGTAAAACATTATAAGGAGAATATCTTGTGGACTACCCCACATTGGGGGAACCACGTTAAATCTTGTGTCTCAATTGTGTGTGATGATTTATGCACTTGATTACTATTGATATCTATGTTATTAATGCACATTGCTATATTTTGTTATTGTAATTGAGGACACTAATTGATATTGGTTTGGAAAGAAAGTAAAAAGTGGATGCTATATTGTTCACCCTCCCATCTCAGTATAAGCTTGTGTTCTTCACTTCTTTACATTCTTGTGGAGTAAGGGTTGGTAATATTTAACTCATAATATTATGTGTAGTTGTCTTTGTTGAGTAGTGTCCTCCAAAAGGTTCATCATGGTATGCCTAAAGGATGCCATAGCATTCATCTTCCCTTACACAACTATGCAAAATATGTTTAGACCTGCATTTCAATATTTCACCTTTAATCTATTGGAATGATGAAATTTTTTGAGTTAAATGGTATCTTTCTTTAGAAGTAGGATGAAAAGAATTCTTCCCAGTTACCAAATAATTAACAATGTGTACAAACCATGGTGAGTGTGCTAATATTGTGAACAAATGTTCATCAGGAAAATAATTATCCACTAGTTATTTTTCACTAGTAGTTTTTATTCTTGATAGAAATTCAATGATTAAATTGGCTTTTCCAGGTTTATCTACAATAGTGATGCTAAATTCTTGTATTAAAAATAGCCATTGGACCACCTATCCACTTACCATAGGTTTATTCATTATATACTTAGTTATAGAGTGGTCAATATGCACATATATAATACCCTATACTATAATGGAAAAATTTGTTGATGGCATAGACTACTACCAAAAATTATTTCTTAGTTATGATGTCATTATTTTTGGCCCTAGTTAAAGTTTTTCTAGTATAATATATGGTATATTTTTTCTTGTTTTCTTCTTCTTGACCAAGGACTACACTTATAGCAGTATAGGAAGCATTGATATGGATAAGGAATGAGAGTTTCTAGTCAAGTCCCCTTAATACTAGTGTAGAGGTCAATTTTTATTTATTAGCCTCAAACACCACTTGAAATTATTATTTCCATTTAAAATCAGTATTCTTTATAGGGAGGGATAATAGTGGGGAAACAATTTTACTAAATCTATAATAGCTTGCATGCCTTAAGAAACTTTTGATGTATGTTTAAGTCTTTTATGAAGGTAACTAATTTATGACATTTATTTATTTTAGATCTACTTTTATATCTATGGGTGAGACATGATGCCCTAGAACTATACCTTAATCCATCATTATCAAGTAATTTTTATTGCTTAAATATAGATTATGGATTTTACATTAAGTGAGAAATCGATCAATCTTATGGATCTTCAAAGGTTTCTCCATATACTATGAAATCATCCATGTATGCCTCGACACATTCATTAGTGAGATCCATGAAAATGACAAGAACTACCCAATAGAAAGTTGCAATGGCATTGCATAACCCAAATGGTAGGACTCGATAAGAAAATATATCCTAGGGACACATTAAGGTAATCTTATCTTGATCTTCTTGTGTCACCTGTATCTAATTATTACCATTAAAACCATATAGGAAAGAAAAATATTTATTCCTAGAAAGTATGTGGATAACCTAATCTATAAAGGGTAGTGGAATATGGTATTTTGTATGGCCTTATTAAGTTCTCTATAAGCAATACATACACACACATATGTTCACTCTTCATAGGGATAATAACCAATGGGGAGAGCAATTGGCTATTAGCGATTGGGTAAATAAAACATGCATCTAATAATTTTTCAATCTCTATTTTTACCATGTCCCTTGAAGTAGGATTTATCCTCCTTTGTATTTGATGGCTAGATTTCTTATTAATGGTATATAATCTATGAGTACATATGTTGGGGTGTATCCTCTTCATATTACTATAATCCCAAGCAACCATATTTACGTGTTGGATTAAAACTTCAAACAATTTGGATTCCTCTTCATCCTTCAACCAACTATTAATATTTAAAAAATTTCTTGGTTGTATCTCTATCTACTTGGTTCCTATTTGCATCGAGTTAATTCCTCTACTTGCTAATAATTTCAAGGGAAAATGATGTAGTAGGAAACAAAAAAATCTTAGTTTTTTTTATCAAAATTTATCCTTGTAGGAATGATATTTGCTAGAGGAAATTTAAAGGATGAGAGGAGGTGTCTTTTTCACCCATTTTTCAAGGTGAATGGATTATCTTGTAAAGATACAAATGATAAGGTTTTGAAGGTTTTACCCTCCTCCTTCCATAGAAATCAATGAATTGTGACCTCTTTGACATATGATAAAGATCTATTTGAGCACTCTAATAGGATAATTTCATCTTTAAAAAGAGATCATTTTTTTTTTTTTTGGTAAGTAGTGTTTGTATTTACAACGGGTTTTAACAAGGATCCCAAAACCTGATTACATAAGAAATGGGCCTAGGGCATCAATCCCTTGAAACTGAACACCAAAATAGAAATCCCGCCCAGCAGTAACAGTAAGCATGAAACAATCCCTCTCAGTGGGAAAAAAACAAATAAGAAAGAAAGTAGTTTTGGAGATCTCGCCTAGCGGGGAGTAGCCAAAAACCACCATCGAGAAGATCCCGCCCAGCAGGAAGCAAAGAAAAACTGTTACAATAAAATCTCGCCTCGCGGGAAGCAGTCAAAACCACCACAAACAGTCTTGCCTAGCAGGAAGCAACAGGGAAATCCCGCCATCCGGGAAACCAGCAAAAAATAAAGGATCCCGCCTCGTGGGAAAACCGACGGATTTTGCGGATCCCGCCCTGTGGAGAAACCATCCCGCCCACCGGAAAACAAAAGAGGATCCCAGCAGCAGGGACCAAGAATCCCGTCCAAGCATAGAGCCCGTCGAGGATTCACAAGAAAAAGGGGGAAGCTGTCCAAACCCTAAACTGCCATCTCCATCGCATCGAGAAATGCAGGGGACCAGATCCACGCGAATAACCTGCAAAAAACCCCAGGGGGAAACCTGAGGGAAAAAGGGAAGGGATCCCCAACCAAACAAGGATCCCTAGGAAGCACCAGTCTGAAAAAACAACCAAGGAAACCCTAGCCGGCTGGGAGGGGCGCAGATAGTGGAGAAGGATCTCCCCCGGAGATCATCTGCAAACAACCACTCCTCGGGAGGGATGACCTGGGTTGAGCCAGGGACTAGGCAGGAACCAGGAGCCATGGGAGGGGGAGCAGGGGAGGGATAGAGCCCTCCCCTCTCTACTTTCTTCCCTCTCCAAAAGAGATCATTTTATTGGTTCTAACTCCTTTGCATGTTATTTTATAGTTACCATAGCCAAATAAGTAAAATTATCCTATTCACCAGGTTTGTCAATCCATATATTTCTAGAGAAATCCATGGAGGGTTGAGCTAGAGGTCATAGAATTATCTTTTGGAAATTTAATTCATTAGAGATAGTCTTATCTCCTTAGCAATAATCTATAAAAGTAGCAAACATGGCCAATGAAGGTCATCCAAGGAATAATGGGTAACTATTCATCGTATCTTTTGGTTGCAGAATCATGAAGTCAATAGGATATTCCTATGATTCTACAAATACTAGGACATATTCTACTATTACTTATACTTTAGTTATAGATTGGTTTGCTAATTGAAGGATAGTAGAAGTGGATCACACATTAGTTAGGGATAATTTATTTAATATTTTCATGGTTATGATGTTTATGGATGCAACTCTAAGTCAGTCAATACATTGGGTATCTTAGTTGTACCAATGAAGATTGTAATAATGAGTTTTTTTGGATCTTCGTACTTAGGTGGAATGACATTCCCTACTAAGTGATCAACCAATTTTCTATCTATTTGTATTTTCTTTGGATAAGTTTTTCATCTTCTCCCAAACTTCTTGATACACATCTCTTATATAACCTTGTTAAATATTGGTACATATATGATTTCTTGTAGTAGTAGGACCATTATATTTAAGCATTTTAATTTTATTAATAGATCATATTACTCTAAGCACTCTTATTTGGGTTCTAAACATTCAAGATATGGTGTCTTGGAGTCTCTTGAAGGAATATTTTTAGAACATTTTATTCCTCTTTATTTGAAGGTTCAAGACTTAGTAATGTTGTTTGACTTTATTTTTTTATTCTAGTATTATGGGAGGTTTTGAATTGGTTAATACTTTTCTTGAGTGAAGCTTGAAATTGTCACAGTTGATAGCACTAGGGTTAACTGTGTCATTGTGTTCCATATCTAAGATAGGGGTTGCCTATCTATTATTGTTTGGATTGGCCACAAGTTGACTTGAAATATGAGGTTACTTTGGTAGTTGTGATTATACTAGTTGAGAAGTACTAGCAGGTCTGGTAGTAATGCTTGTTGCTAATTTTAGAATTGTCTTTGTCCTTTATAAGGTTGGTTAGGTTGAGATGGTCTTTACCATTGCTAGTTTTGGGTTTTCCATAATTGGTTGGACATTGATTGCATCCATGGTTGGTTGACCAATCCTAGTTTAGACCATTCGATAGATGGGATCCAAGGGTATTGGCCCCATCATTGTGATGATGGACATATGTTCCATGGAATATTCCATGGGTTTTATGCTGATGGCACCCTTGAGGTATTTTGATTATCAAATAAATTACTTTTTTGAACCACATAATTAAGTTATATAGTTGAATGATTCCTTCCATGGGTGGCTTTAATTTCAAGCAAGAGGTTACATCAATCTATAAGATGGACTTTTGGCAAGTGCTACATATATTAGTTTTTCAAGGGGTATTCTTGAAGAGCATGTTTTTTCCTGCACCTTGGACAATAAATGGTGAGTGGTTAAAAAAACTTAACTTAAGCCCACAATTCATCCAATGTTGTATTTAAGTGAAGGATAATATCAATTTTAAAATAAATATATTCTTTCATTAATCCCCCTATCTCATTGCTACTCCTTCCTACTTGGTGTTTACAAGTTCCTTATTTTATATGAGAATAATTCCTACATAGATCCATAATATTAGGAAGGTCTAATGTGTTCATATCACCTTTATCCATGAGGTTCAATGTATCCCTTGATTCATCTTGTAATCATCATAAAGAGATTACTTTAATGAGTTCTTGGTCTATTCCTTCTTTGCATATTATTTGGATGAATACAAATCTATTTAAATAGTCATCAAGAGTTTCATCTTCATTTTTCATCCTAAATAACTATTCCTTTTGGTCCTAAACACAATAGTATTATTGGTATTTTTCTAGGAAGGTCTCTACCCAACTATGAATGGAGTATGGGGCCAACCCCATAAACCATCACATAATTGAATATTTGAGTGTGGAGGGGAATAGTTTAAGTTTTTTATTGTCAATTCTATAGTCATAAGTTTACCATTTGATATTAAATTCAAATAAAAATTTATTTGGGTCTTCAAACATAGTCCCTTAAATATTGGTAAGATTTATGGAGAGATATATTTCAAAGGTGCTTACATGTTAGGGTCCAATTGGATAGGATATGTAAATATCACAATGGAATTATTGGCCTCCATAGGATGGTATGCATTATTGTTCCCATATCCATTCTCTTGTCTCTCCTCCATGATATTTGACCAACAAAAGTTGTAAATTGTATGGAACACTTTAGATGATATTATAATCTGGTGTGGAATGTGGTGAACTTCATGTGCTTCCTTCCCTCTCACTTGTGTGGGATAAATATCCTAAGACTACATAACCATTTGGTACAACCTCCATATGTGATTGTTGTGTTCTTGTGGCTTGTTAGGGGCATTGTTTAACATATCTACCCCTTTTATCCCTAGGTCTATTCATACACCCTAGTATATCAATTAAATATTTAAATTCTCAATACTCTACCTTTCCTTCTCAACACCACTAGTTCTTGTTTGGTTTTGGCTAATTAGTATCTTATTGGCATAGGGTACAAATAAGGGCAATAGGTATCTTAAACTAAGGAATCAACCTTAGCCAATACTAATGAACATTTATTTTAAGAAATGACCAATTAAGGAGGTGTAATTTAGCCCTAGTGACTAGTAATTTTTCTAACCAAAAAAATATATTGTGTTGTTGGATATTCAACAAGTTTTTAGAATGCTCCTAGCAACACCATGATCCTTGGAAACAATGCCAAAAATGATGAGTTTTATATTTACCTTACTATAATTAATTGTTGAATTCAAGGTGGTGTTCGAAGGCTATATATGCTAGGAATAGTTTAGGTAAGGTCATGTTTAGGTGTTCTACTCTAAATCAACTAAAAGACAATAAGGTAACAACTTCTAGTAGAAAAAATAGATGACTATGCTAAGAAACATCAAATGCTGGAAATAAATGTGCTTAAAACAAAAATAAAAGAGGGTGTAGTCTTAAGATTTGAACGTAA
Source organism: Wollemia nobilis (assembly GCA_028583015.1). NCBI lineage: Eukaryota > Viridiplantae > Streptophyta > Pinopsida > Araucariales > Araucariaceae > Wollemia > Wollemia nobilis. Next base: position 2,521,245 of record JAQPPZ010005450.1, read on the forward strand.
AAGTAATGCATTCTTTAAAAACATACTATAACAATAACAATATTTTCCTTTTTCTTAAACTAATTTACTATCTAATCCTCCTAGGATATTAATTCAAATAGTTATTTAACTCTCTAAAATTTCATAAAGTAAAGGAAATTTGAATTGAACTATAACTACAACACCCACAAACTGCATTTAAAAGAAGTACATTCCACCTTACCTATTATGGGTCCTTTATCTATAGCATCGTGGAAAAGAAAGATCTAATTCAACTCACACCAACAAATTCTTCCCAACAAATTTTAGTCCAATATTGCATTACAGGTTTGATATAGTAGTAGTCTCTTACAAAATACAACAAATAATAATCATGGTTAAAATAAAAAATAACAATAGTATTAACAAATTATTTTATGAGACTATGTCCCTAATTATAAATAAGGAGGACAAGACCCTCCGCTTGCCTTCGTTATTAAGATGTTACAATAGAAACATACTTGTCAATTCTACTTCAATAGATGTGGATAAAAGGTGTAACAAGTTCTAATTTAGCATACCCACCTTCATTAGATCTTAACTACCATGGTTATAGTGATGGAAATAGCAGATCTAGTTACAGAGTATATTACCATATTTATTCACAAAAAATAGGTTTGTTAGCATTCAAATATGGATGCCAGTTGCGTTGAGTCAATAGCTAGTTGATCAACTATTAACGTCATCATTAAGAGGTTGGTAAAAATATAGATATGTAGGTTGAAATTTCAAGGATATATTTTGAAAGTATACAATACCATAAATTTTTGACCACATCCTCTAGCAACCTTTGTTGCCATTTTTATAGCCATCCTATCGTCCCAACATCCACTGTTGACATAGCACTATCGTATCCAAAATGAGTCAATTGTTGTCACATTCAGTATTGATTGCATAGTGCTACATTCAGTGCATATTGAAGTCTTCATTCTTGATGTTGGGTGTAATTTTATCTCCAACACTAACTTCCATATTGTCTTGGTGCTCCCATTGCTATGTTCCAAATATGAAAATATTTTATATCCTCTAAAGCTTGGTATTAATCAATAAAATATCCTATTTTATTTCTCTTTGCACACTAATCCTAAATATTATGTTTAATCTAGTACTAATGCAAATTATCAAGCAAATCATGGTCAAATAATGAAACAAAAATGCAAAAAGGTCTTACAAAATGAGAATTTTTGAGCCTCATCAACTTGTGCATCAACAACTAGGGAGAATACATTGATTGGTGCATTCATCAAAGATTGTTTCATAGAATGGATGAATGCATGTTGAAATGTACAAATGTGGGAGATTATATTTGAATACATAGAAGGTGTATAACCTAGGTGCAATTTTATCATTGCACTAAAATGATAGATCTAGTTATGGGTATATACACATATATTCTTGAAAATGTTGCATAGTTTATTGATGCATATATAGTATTTTCATTTTTGAGTCTATCTAATTAGATCAATTCCATGTATTTGTTCCTTTATAAAAGTTTAAATTTTAGGGGTATTTGTATGAATACTATAGGGTCAAAGTAGTAAATCACTCTGGCTATACTTTCCCTTCATTTGATCTATAGGAATTAGGAAAAACTCAATCATGAGAAAAAACATGTTTTATTTTCTAATGAGGTTATGTAACCTTACCTCATATACTGTAGTGTATGATGAGATGGTACTAGCATTACTTTGATGTTGTACTATAATTTTCCTTGGGTGTATTCTAAAATGTATTAAAGTGACTCTAAATAATTAGAACCATGCACCTAAATGCATGAAGAGATTGTACCAACAATATGTTTATGGTGTATTGTAATTTCAATTGATGTATTCTAAAAAGTACTAAATTGAGTATAAGTAATTACAACCATGTACTTTTATTATAGTTGTGTTTGTATTAATGATAAAATGGGTTACAAGACTTGTCCTTTTTACAAATTTTCCTCAAGGGCTACAACATGGGTCTTCCAAGGTGGAAGCCCTCTTTCAATGAATAATTTAAACAACACCAAAGGCATTTCATGATCACCTCAAAGGGAGTGGGATTACTACATGTGGGTCACTACTAGATGTATATGTTCACTATACCTACACAACCCAATAACAATGGTTAATAGTATTTGGGGGCCTATCTCAATCAGACCCCTTGTAATAAAAGATAAAAAGAATAAATAAAATCTAGATTAATACATAATCAAAGTGCTGAAAATGACTAAAATTTGATAAGAACAATGATACTTACTTGATTGGATGGTCTTTTGCTATGTTTTTGTTTAAAATTATTCCTTGAGGGTGATTGGACCCCTGGATGTGGCCAAGATGACTAGACTTATCCGTATGGTCACCTCTATGTATTCCAGATATAAAGTTGCTTTGTTGGTAGGCTTCTTCTGGTGTTGTTGGATCTCCTATATGCGTTAGATAGTATTATGTACTTATGACTAAGAGCACTTTATCATGCAAAAGGGAGTGTAAAGAGACACATGTGGTTATCCATAGTGGTTTATATAAAGTGAGGGTTGAATGCACTAGAGTATAGAGTGATTTATGGAGAGTCTGGGTATGCAAGTGTGTGATTTCTCAAAATGGTGAAAATGACCTTATATTGAGGTGTCTCTTGAGGTGGCATGGTGTGCCATATCTCATAAATGGGTTTGGGTGAGAGAAATCCTCACCCATACACATGCAATAAATAGGCATGGGTGTACCATGCCTCATAAATGCATGGGATATGAAAGTCTTCACCCATTATGGCATGGTGGATGATGACTCATCAATGCCTTGAATGCCTTGAATACAAAAAGTCTTCAAATGTTATTTATGGAATTGAATGCACATGGGGATATGTGGGGAGCAAGGGTTAATTTTGACCATGGTTTGGTTGTGTAGACACCTAAAACATGTCATTTCAAGGTGACTACTCATATGGGACATGCTAGAAGACCATATGGAAGACCTTGGATAGATACCAAGGTATAGCAGTGGTTTTTACCACTCAATTTGGGCACCTTTGCCTAGTCAGTGCTAGCCACTACTGAAAGTCGTGGTTAGCAAAGCTGACCGCATCTATCAACCATGGTCAGGCCTCAAAGTTAGTTGGCATTTGACTAATTCAAAGTTGGTTCAAACAATCAATTAGTTGCAGATTGGAGCAGTTTGAGTGAGGAAGGTTCCGGATTCTTCCATCCAACAAGCTCAACCACCCAATCTTGTTCTTGGCTTCCTCATGAAGCCACCCCTAGCCCTTGGAAAATGTTATAAAACCCCCTCCAAATTGGAGAATATATATATACAAACCTCGATTTGAAATGCAACAAAGCCCTATCGAATTGCATACTCACTTACATGCATTGAGAGGAATACTTTTGCTACCCAATTGGAGATCACATGCCATGGAGGTCTTGGGAGGCTAGGAGATTCAATAAATGTGAATTTGTGCAATCCATGCATGAACTAAGCAATTCAACCACCAAATATGTCAGGGGACACAATGGCGACCCTTGATCATCAATTCCTCAAGGAGAATTGAATATTGGACACCAAATTAGGAGGGCAAGAGCATTTCCTAATCTGTCATAGCTATTAGTCATGGTGAACAGTGCTCACCACACATCAGACCCACAGTTAGGTTGTCATCTTCAATTTCCTTGTTTTCTAGCTGTAGAATTTGTTTAATTGCATTAGATTAGACATATATCATGTTAATTTGCTTTAGTAGAGACTTTGATCAGTGCAATTAGAACTTTTAGTAATTTCCTTTCACTTTTGCAATTATGGCACTAATGGTTCTTTTAATGCTTTCGTGCTTTCAATTTCATAATTAATCCAATAGATAGCTAGATATGATTTTGCTTATATGTTTGTAGCAATATTTTTAGGTTTAATATAAGTTTAGTATGTTTCTTGCACTTTCTTGATTTCAAGCAAGTTATACTGCCTCTTATGCAAATACCTCCTAAAAGCCTCATCAAGAGAGGCCTCCTTTGTTGCTAATTACTTCTTGTTGTTTATTGCACGTAGGACTAACAGGGTTTTGAGATGCAACGCAAAAAAAAACTCTAATCATGGAGAAGAAGGTCATCGACACCTTGGAGCATTTTGTGTCCATTTAGAAATTTTACGTATTGCACCTACCCTATTGGGGCTTTCAAATTATGTTAATTGTATCAAAATTTGGGTGACCCTAATAGGGGCATGATTGTAACCGAGATTTTATTTAGGATTAATAAAATAAGAATTCATTTTCTTGTCATATACAATCTTATATTTCATTTCTTGCTTTAATGATTGATTTCAATTAATGTATTAGTTAGGTGTATGCTTTTTAGATTAGTACAGAAGGCGATCACAGTGGAACCTTCGCATTTCATGCCACAAATAATTGACCTATGTGATTTTTTTATGATAGGTGCTCATCACAATTGATAGCTATGGTCAAAATATGTCATCGTGGTTGACACCCATGGGCAATAGTGGTCACTATGTTAAAGAGATGCAGTCGGCATCTGACAAACCAAACAATAGAGGAGTAAATCTCAATCATATGTAGACCTGAGGTAGGTGTCACTGTCAGCTTTTATTTCTATTTTTACTCTCTGTAAATTTCTAGAATGCAAAAATGTTAGACTAATTAGGGAAGACAATGAAATTATAAATATGCATATGAGTCCTTAGTTCTTTCTCTTTTTAGGTCTTTACTAGGCGCTGCTAGGAACAATAGATCTCTTAGTGTAGTTCGCCCTAGTCTCCAGCGTTCTAGAACCTATTTTATTCTCTGTTTGCTTGCTTGAGGCCCAATAAGTGGCCACCATCATTAGTATACATTGTCAAAATATCATGTAAAACTAATCATGCATGATTTCTTAATTTGAAATATTCCTTTTTCTGCATTGCATATAGAAAATAATCATTTGAATGTTGTATTATGCATCTTTATTTTGTGCAAATTAAAAGAAACCACACACACCACGATTCACATTAAATGCTAATGAGGTGGAAGTCACATCCAACCACTAGTAGGGTTTCAATGATGGTGGCAGTGATTTCCATACGTTGGCCCAACTCCCATGTACCTTATGTTCTAGACCAATATCGGACCCAATAACCATCTGTAGCCCAAAAAATTTGCATGTACTTCTCTTTGGAGGGTATAACATTGGCTGGGTGATATTGGATGAGGGTCTGGTAGGACCTATGCTCCCTACCCGGCTGTGTACCTCATAACCACATTTTGGTGGGATTACATGACCTGGAGTTCATTGCTAGGTTTTCAAGCTACGAGCATACAGGTGAAATCCCTTTAAAATTTGAGAAAATTATCAACATATTGCAAACATGACAAGAGTTACTTTATTGATACAACACAATTGTAAAACACATCAAACAATTTAGGGCTCACTTTAAAAATTTAAAAGGAGATAATCATCATTGTATTCTTTGCGTGTTAATAAAATTTAAATCTAGACATAGGATACACAATGGTGCAAACACAGAGGGGCTGATCTGGGCATAGACCTGAGATAGAATCCCAAGCTCCACCTAATGCACATCATGATGTAGAACACCCTCAATCATAGAATTCTCTTGGATGTTGTTCAACGAGTATTAGAGAGTATAATTCCACATGAGGGGATTCCTTTGAGAATATCCTGATTAGAGGAAGTACTAGAAACCCCTCTATACATAGATCAAAGCATGAGACTTATCGACATGGGGGTTTTGTACATGGTAGCATTTATCGTGAATGAATTTTGCATGCATCCACGAGTTCTTCTAAAGAATATGTCATTGAGGAATCTATATTTGTACCCCTTCAATCTGTAGCTAAGGTAGAATCATGACCTCCACCATCCAAGTATAGATAGGCTTGAGATTCGTCCATTCAGGGGTAAGTAGATGGGACCACTTTCGAGTGTAGGCCTATCCAAACTCCCTATAGGGGTGAACCTTGTAAGTTCACCATAGATTTTTAAAAAGTGGGAGCTAATAGTACACCACCTCATGAGCCTTGGCATAGAAGATAGTTAGATGGTCTAGATAGAGTCCTAGGGTAGCTAGGATATAAGCCTATGCCTGCATCCTCTTTACCTATAAGTGAGCATAGCAGAAGCACCATTAGGACCACCTGAGAACCTGGAGAGTGCTCCAAGTGTTATCAAGACATACGTGCTCTTGCATATCATGCAGGCACAGAGTATAGGAGACAACCTAACATGAATACCATCTTTGTAGATAAAGGTAAGAGTGTGGTAGATCAATCCCTTGGGGAACATACCGATAAATCTACTCGAACAGAGTGCATACACCAGAGGCCTCAAATGGACGATCATGTTAATAGATCTTATAAATTGGTGTCAAAATAGAGATGTCGGATTCTCCAAGACCAATTAGAGGATGTTCGTGCAATGAAAGGAAACCTCAAAAATGAGAACTCTCAGAGGTAGAGGTTCATAAGACAAAAATTATATGAACAGTGCATGTGTTAAAAATGCATCCTTGATCAAAAGGAGCGTGTTGAGAGAGAGGATCGATTGTCTAGCACTAGTTTACCTCCTCGTAGTGAGATCAGGGAGCATATTGATAGACGAGTAGCTTCACAGCCCAAGTTATACCTTGAGTACATAGACACACATACTCGTCATACAACTTAGCACAGAGATCAGTGTTTAGCATCTGAAAAAAGTGAGCATAGGCAGTATGAGGAAGAAGTGGGAGAGGAATTAGAACAAAAATATCCAAAAATCTCCCAATTTTATGAGGAGGACGAGCCTAGTCCACCACCTCGATAGAGGAAGAATATGCCTTCGAAGGTGCCTCCAAGGCAATCTCGAGAAGAGGAGTTCCTTTCCTTGCAGGCCTATAAGGCCTTAGTAGAGAAGGTCCAAGCCATAGAGAAGCAAGGAATGACTTATCAAAAGCCTACCTTGAACAAAATATATAATGAACCTCTATGCACATCAGTACCTATTTCGACCTATCTTGAGCATTTCAATATGCCTAGACTAGATAATTTTCAAGGAGAGGAAGATGCATAGGAGTATATAACAAGTTTCCTAGATATGTGCTTTTAGATTGAGAGCAATGATGCTTTGCTCCTGCGCACCTTCATTATGATCCTCTGAGGCCTAGCTCAGGAGTGGTTCAACCAATTAAAGAGGTACAACATCACTAGTTTTAAACAACTAGCCGATGCATTATTTGAACGCTTCTCCTTCAACATCAAGAAAAAGGTAAACTTATCTAACCTGGCTGCTTTAACGCACCACGATGATGAGCCAGTGATGGATTATGGTAAATTTTCCATTCTCCATCCCATCCTCTGAAATAACTTGAATGTTCATGAAGAGTTGTGCCAAGTACATTTTGTTGTTGCTACAGTTGTAGCAGTACCAGACATTCGAAGAGGCTTTGGCGCAAGCCAAGATGATAGAGGACACAAAGTTATAGGAGGATAACTTGAAGGTCAAAAATAAGAAGTGGAACAAGAAAAGCACTAAGAGACAACATGCCAAGATGACCCATGTTAATCAGGTGGTTTTGAACCTCTAGAAAGGGTATAAGTGGCAACAACAATGAAAATATCAAGCCCAACCTCCTCTTGTACAATATGAGTAGAACAACAATAATAAAAGGGGTAAAAATAAGGAATAGCACCCACCTCATGTATTCACTCAGTTATTAGAGTCATTGGCTTCGATTTTTCATTAGTTATGTGAGGCTAAGGCTATACACTTACCCGAGGTCAAGTTAATGGACCCTAATTAGCCTAAGCCTAAGGGCTACAAGGATGATCAATATTACATCTTTCATCGATCGAAATACCATGACATTGAGGTATGTTGGTCTTTCAAACATCTTGTGCAAAATATGATCAAAAGAGGTACACTTCTTGTTGACAACCCACAAGCACCTGATAATAAAAATATGGGGATTTACAAAAATCCTCTACCAAATCATGAGACACCAAAGAATAATGTTGGCCAGGTCAACCAAGTACACATCAAACCACCAACCTAAGGGTTCATCAGAATGGTCAATGTTGTCACAAGAAATGTGAGGTATGAAAGACCAAATCAACCTCCAACACCCATTAGAGTCCAAGTTGTGCCTCCTCCAAGGCCAACCCAACATGTGCTAGGCCCACCAACTAGACCGATGGTGACCATCAAAAGTAGGTTGGTCCAAAACCTATAGATGACTCCAGCAAAGTTATCGATTTATGAGCTGATTTAGTAGTCTCCCAAGAATAAGGAGATGCTTATGGACATCTTAATGTCCATATAAGTGCCACCTCAAGATCCTAAAGTGTTTACACACTTCATGGGTCATGTGCAATAATGTTAGGAATCGATCATACAATTTCATGATCACGAAGTCAGATGGTTTCCAATGTTATAGCAGACCCGTCGCTACATATTATTGTGTGTGTGAATCACAAACTGTTCAAGCAAGTTTTTATTGATACGATATCATCAATCAATATCATAACTACCAAGGTGTTGAATCACTTGAAGTTGTCCAAGATGCATATCATCCCTTCCACATTCATGTTTAGATCTTTTAATGATGCATTATGCTCAACGGTCGATACTATAATTTTACCTATTCAGGTAGGACTAAAGGCCATCCTGATGATGTGGCATATAATCGAAGGTGCTATGCAATATAACATATTTCTAGGAAGGCCTTGGATTAGATAAATTCATTGCATCCCTTTTATTCTAAATTAATGTATTAAATACATTCATGACGGATAGGTTCACGTGGTGCCTTCATATGAAGAACCCTTTAAATATGTGAATCTAGCAGATTTGCTAGGGGAATTTGTGCTCCCCTCAATGCACCTAGATGTGTGGCCAATATCATTGATCAAAGAGCCAGGAGGAAAAATAAAATAAGTGTGTGCTAAGCCTGCAACGTTTGCATCTCAATGATCAGAGCACACAACAACTACTTCTACTAGACCGTATACATCTATGATGCATCGAGATGATAGGAAGTTGAAAGCAAATATGGGTGAGAGAGATAAAGAAAATTCCCAAGATAGTTATCATTGAAGCCCCTACTCCCATGGAAGTAGAGGAAATTCAAGGAGAAGTCAAAGAGATACCGTAGTCTACTTCACCTACATCTTCAGTAGGGTCATTTGCACCACAGGTGATCATATATTTGGTCAATCCTAGATTAGGGGAATATATCATGCAGAATGTGATGTTTACACCAATTATCAAAACTACACAGGACATGGGCTGACTGCGAGCCCATCACCTTCTTGTAGGGATGGTGGAACCATTAAGGGTATCGCCTAACCAAACCAACTTCATCTATGGATGGTTATACCAGCTTGCATCTCCCACATCCATGGATGAGGATGATAATGAACCATTCACTATGAATGTTCATTATCTCTCTAACCTAGAATAAGCCATGCAATACTTTGAGCATTACCATTGGCATGGTTATGGTCTTGAACTATTCAAGCAAAGGTGTAGGAGGCCATATGAACTGCAGTATCAGTTGTCAACTGACAAGTTTGGATTAGGATACTAAATTCGAGGACAGGATGAACTTCTCATGGCATATTTAGACCACCTATACCTCAGTCTAGGGGGTGAATTTGACTTCAATCCTTATCACCCTAATCCTTCCGTATTTTAGAGGGATAACCGGCTAGTGACCTATGTCACTTTAGAGCCACTCGAGAGATATCATGCAAACATATTGGTGGAGACTAGTCTAGAACACATTCCAAGAGCCAACTTGTACAATCAAAGTCATGGAGCTATCGATGATATTGGTATACACATCCAGAGTCTAGACATAGCTATAGATATTGAATCAAATGTTGCTTTTGAGGACGTGCATGCAGTATCCATCATCGAAAGTGATGGACTAGACTACAATTATGGAACATATGATACTGAGTTATCCTCAAACAATGAGCAATCTGAGAATAAAACTGAGTTGGCTTGCTTGGGCCGTATACTCTTGCATCATATTTTACCTTTGGAATAAATAAGTATGAGCAAAGAGCCCTTCAATGACGATGATGGATATCAAGAGATAGCCTACATGGGGCCTCATTTGGAGCATCACTCGATTCCATTAGGTAGAGGTGAGGGTCTTTATTATGATAGTGATGATGAAGATGAAACAAAGAGAGCCTATTTAGGACCTCCCTACTTGCGTCATCATAATGCACCATATACTACTGAGAAGATGTACATAGAGATCAATCTCCATCCTCGCCTTAGGATAAGACCACCAAATATCAATGTGATTTATCACATGGTGTTTTATGATCTGTAAACATACATGAAGCTCCTTGAGCTCAATGATCCCATCTGATAGTCTATTCATGCACAATATCTAGAGATCCCCATACCCCCAGAACCACATCTTGAGGATGGAATTTTTGCTAATTTTGAGTCACCTGCACGTGGTCCTAGAGACATGATCCATTCCATCAATATGATATCCATTTATTTGACCACTCCACTTCATAATCTAGTCGATTCTTCCTAGCCATTGTGTCTTGATGTAGATGCTATTGATTGAAATCATGTTGATTCACCCCTAGAGCCTGAAGATTTCTTCCCTAATGAGGAAATGCTGCAACCTTTTCATTTTATGCCAAGCTGTGCACATGATGTCTATCATGCTGAGTATGCTTCCAATGAGGAACCTATAAACCTAGTAGATGACATCCACTTGATCCCTACACCTCATCAGCTCGAGGAGGGATCCGATATGTCAGTAGAGAAAACCTTTGAAGTGGATATCAATAATGATCCCACTAATCCTAAGAAGGTTAAATTTGGAGAAAGTTTGACTCCTGATGAACATGCAAACCTCATCCCTCTACTGAAAGAGATACCTGATCTCTTTGCTTGGAATTATAAGGACATGTTGGGTCTAGATCCAAAATTGGTTACTCATAACCTTTTGCTAGATCTATCAAAGAAGCTAGTCAAGCAAAAACTCAGGAAGATGCATCCAAAAATAGCCTTAATGGTTAAGGATGAGTTGCAAAAGCTATTGGATGTAGAGTTTTTTATTTCCATCGACTATCTAAAATGGGTATAAAACATGGTGCCTGTAGGAAAACCTGATGGAAGGATTCGTATATGTATGTATTTTAAATATCTAAATAGGGCAACACCAAGGGATTCATTTTTGTTACCAAACATAGATGCTCTTGTAGATGCAACTACAGGTTATGAGATGCAAATATTGGTGCTACATATTAGTGGGCTATGACATATATATTTCATGACTACATGCATAAGATCTTAGAAGATTATATTGATGAATTATTGGAAAAGTCATTGCTACGTGAAGAGCATTTAGAGGTCCTGAGGAAGGTCTTTGATTTCCTGATAGAGCATAATGTCAGGTTGAATCCTAAGAAGTGCGTATTTGGCATAACTTCAAAAAAACTCTTAGGATTCATCATTTCAAAATGATGCATCGAAGTTGACCCAATAAAGATCAAGGTTATTTTAGAAAATCGTTCCCCATGAAAATCAAAGAATTAAGAAGCCTATAGGGCAAATTAGTGTCCATAAAGTGATTTATCACATAATTATCAAATAAATATTGACCCATGAATCGACTACTACACAAGGGGGTCCCATTCAACTGGGATGAGGACTATCGAGTATCCTTTGCTGAGATTAAGCACTACCTGGTGATGCTGCCAATGCTAGCTCCACCAAGACTAGATGTACCATTCTTGTTGTATATATCGGTGATGGACTTTGCACTAGGGACCATGTTAGCCCAAAAGAATGTGCAATACAAATAACAAACCATATATTACATTAGCCGAACCTTGATGAGTTATGATCTAGGATATGCATACATGGAAAAGTTGTGTTTAGTAGCTACCAATAAATTGCGATACTATATGTTGAGTCATACAATGTATGTCACATCAAAACAAAATTATTTGTAGTATATTATGAGCAAGACATATCATAATACATGTACTACAAAGTGGATCATGTTATTGATAGAATTCAATCTAGAATTTATAAGCCAAAAGTCCATTAAGGGATAGGTCATAGCTGATCAACTGGCTGAGGTACCTCTCAATAATAGTAGGCCCCTCACCATAGAGCTTCCTTATGATGCAGTATTTGCCTTATCAGAAACTCCCAAACCCAAGGAATTGGATAACAAAGTTGATATGACCTTGTTCTTTGATAGTTCGAAGTGTGAGCAAGGGGGTGTGTTGGTCCGGCTTTCATGCACACCCCGAGAAAGGATGAGGCAAGGAAAGCTCCGGAGACACCCACGGGACGGATCCCACTCATCTTTAGGATCTAGCTGGTTATCCAAGGTGCGAGTTACAGAGTTGGGTTGAATGGCAATTCACTCTTTTCCACTTCTGGAATAGATTTCAATATGGACTGCTCTGTTACCTTACAGGGGGTTCTTGAACTTGTTCGATAGTTGCAAAAGTTGTTGACAATCAGATTTAACTTGAATTCTAGATCTAGCTCTCATGGGTCAGCAGATTTAAATAAAAGACAAACAAAGAAAATAAAAAATGGATCATTCACTAAAAACAAAGAGAGGGTAGGGTAGGGCAAAAAAGAGAATTTTATCAAACATCAACTGTAAAACCCAAACTGTCAATTTTATCTATGCTACTAGCTTCACAACAGAACAAATCAAAGAAGAAAGTGTCCAGTCAATCTAAGATCACTTTCAACTAAGAGCACAAGGCAGAGTGAAATAGATCTAGCAAAAAATTATAAATCCAAGGGCAGCTGGTTAAAACTGGTATCTTTCACCGGCAGACCCTAGCTCACACGATGAAGACAGAGCAATTAGAACAAACTTAACCTTCAAATCAGTAATTTCCCCTAGAAGACAAGAGAACAACTGAAGCCTAACAGCATATTTAAACTTGATAACGTCAGATTTACAGCATATATCTAACAAACTTTAAATGGAACGGATAACAAAAGAAGATACACTTATCACACTCTGCAAAATATTAGGCTCCTGGCCATGCTATCACAGAAAAAGCTAAAGTACATCAACTCCAAGTCCAGAAACAAAGGATTTCACAAGATTTGCAAGAAATTGCTTATAAGCCTTTATTTCTAAGTCTCCGCCTCCTGCGATTACATTTAGAATCCGTATTTATAGACTCAGGACAGGCCCTGATATTTTTAGAAATATCTTCTTCAAACCCTAAATCTTATCGCACTTAAACCCTAGGACCCGGGTTTTACAATAAAAATCCATTTAAAATCAAAGTCCGGATAGAAATTAACCCTTCGGCAAATCTGTGCAGTTAGCTGCCATAAATGGAGAAGATAAAATCTAAAGCCACTTGCATTCATTCGCAGCTGCAAATAAATGCTTTCATTAATTCTGCTGGTGAGCCGGATGAGTCACCACTTCTCTCAGATCTGATCTCCGTAAAGCCATCCCTGTGTTGAAATTGTCTTCATGCTATCAAGTCTGCAATAAATTTGCTATTGAATGCTTTACCGGCTTCTTCTATTCTAGCATGGCGGTCCTTGACTAAATCCGCACTTTAAATTTGCCTTTATGGTCTTTCCCGGTTGTCCCGCAAGTGCTAGGTGGAATCCTGCATGAAAGACAAAAAGATGCATCAAATTAGCATTTTAATTAAATCAGAAGCTTTAAAGGTTAAAACAGATTAAGAACCACAAAATAAGCTTGCATGTCGGCCTCTGCATGTCTGCCTCACGCTTTGACACGTGTCGCTACCCCAGGAAGCCTTCTGTTTCCCGTCGAAATGCACTTTCAGGTCAACTTATGACTTTCTCTCTCCTGTCGCGATTCTGCGACATGTCGCGAAATCGCGACCCTGACAGCGCATCGACAACTTCTTCCCTCGTCGGCCGCAAAAACGTGACATGTCGCGATTTCGTGACATGTCACGAAATCGCGACCTTCCTGGCCTCCGTACAGCCATCCCGATTTTCAGCCGCGATTCTAGAACACGTCGTGATATCGCGACAGTTCCGTACCTGCATGCGTTGACCGCGTTGACCGCAATTTTGGAACATGTTTGCGACTTAGCCGATTTTTTCATTCTGCACCCACTTTCTCTCTCCTACCGCGAAAATGCGACATGTCGCGATTTCGCGACATGTCGTAAAATCGCGCCCTCCGTATGCTTTCTTTCTCTCTCCTCCGGCCGGCAGCGATTTTGCGACGGTTTCCAAAAATGGAAACGTCGCGATATCGCGACACTTCCAAAAATGGAAAGTGTCGTGATTTTGCTACACTTCCAGGACTTAGCTGCATTTTGACTTACCTGTCGCGATATCGCGACATTTCTGAAAATGGAAGTGTCGCGATATCGCGACACTACCAAAAATGGAAAGTTTGATTTTTCATGAATTTATGCAACTATTTTCTGGATTTTCTCGGTACCGGTGCAAGATTTTGCTTGTGCATGAATGATTCTAGCATGCAAAAAGTGAAGCTTGGAATAACAATGCTAGAATGACTTGAAAAAGGCACAACTTAAAAAGGAAACAAACAAAACTGGATTTAAAACTGGAAAGGATCAAGAGGGTCCCTACTGCAAAAATGAAAGTTCAGAATTTTCTAAGGATGGAATCTCATTTTTCAGTGGGGGTGTGTTGCTTCTCAACGGGGTGGTGCAAGAATAGTGTTGTTCACACCACAAGGAGCTCCAATACCCTTGTCGTTCAAATTGGATTTTCCTTGCACTAACAATAATGATGAATATGAAGCCCTAATTTTGGATCTCCAAACAACTATTGCCATGAAGATCAAAAGGTTAAATATCTTTGGTGATTCCTTTATCATTGTTAACCAAGTTAAGGGATTATTTCAATATCGATGTTCGATATTGAAAGCTTAAAAGGATCTTGTTGATATTTATCTAGCTCAACTAGAATGGTACAACATCAAGGCAATTCCTCATTCATCCAATAGATTTGTAGATACAATGACATCTTTGGGATCTTTAATCCCTTAGAATCCATCTGTCGATTTCACTACCATCCATGTAAAAATATTGTCACATTCTACTATGTAGCATAAAGTATTGGATAACAAAGAGTTAATCAACATGATTCACGTAGAACCAAACCATGAATGGTTTTACAGAGCTAAAGACTTTCTCAAGAGAGCATCCTGGGGGTCATTGATCTCGTAGGATCTGACGGGGAGTGGTACTACCATTCACCACAATGTGGTTTCCTAGTCTACATTTGCAAATGTGGAACCGTAGGGGGAACATGATGTCTTGTTAGTCGAATCCAAAGCTTATCATAACTGAACATCACAGATACATGACTTCCTTATAATTGGTGTAATCTCTCAGGGATTATCACATGCCATGAAGTGCACATTTAAATAAAAAGCAACAAAGTATGTCTTCTTAGTAGACATCCTATACCGTAGAAGCTATGATGGAGTTCTCCTTCATTGTCTTGAGCCCCAAGAGTCATCTTGGGAAATTTCTCAAGCTCACAATGGTACTTGTGATGGCCATTTCAATGGTATGGCTATCATCAAGCACATCATTTGTATGGTTTATTATTAGCCCACTATGGAGAAGGATTGCAATGTGTATGTTAAAAAATGCATTAAATGTCAGCATCATGCTAATATTACACACCTGCCATCATAGGTCTTACAACCCATTAAAGCGGCTTGGCCATTTTATTAGTGGGGATTTGATCTCATTGGTAATATCTCTCCTCTGTCATCGAGCTGACATATATTCATTATTATAGCTACTGAATATTTTATTAAATGGATGGAAGAAATTCCCTTAACAACGACAATTGGAACACGTATTTTTGAGTTCATACTCACTAATATCATAAGTTGTTTTGGGATACCATCCAAGATAATTTTGAATAATGGAACATCATTCAAAAACAAAACTATGAGAGCTTTGACATCTAAGTATAGAATCAAACATAGTTTTGTGACTCCATATTATTTGCAAGAAAACAGGCAAGCTTAAGCTTCAAATAAGACAGTGGTTTCTATATTGAAAAATACAGTACAAGAGCACCACAAATATTGGCACATCCAACTGCCCCTTGCATTATGTGCTTATAGGACTAGCATTCAGACACCCACTAAGGCAAATTCGTTTTCACTTGTATATGGTGTTGAGCCCATTATGCCCTTAGAGTTGGATATTCCAATGTTGTGCGTCGCATTGAAAGAGTTCATTGATGATGACACTACGTGGTAAGCTCACCTAGATAAATTGATGCTACTTGATGAATGTCGTGTGAATGCCCTGAGACCTTCACGTTTATCAGGAGCACTTAAAAGAGCTTACAATAACAAAGTCCATCTAAGAGACTTTGAGGTTGGTGATACTGTTAGCGTACTATATTATGTTTTGTCTTTATTTCATTATTAGACAGAACGTTACACTGTTACAACCATGTAACAGAGTTCTGGTTCGCCGGTGTGCTATTCCCGGCTATTGTAAAATGTATTTAATCTGCTGCTCAATAATACATACTGTTCCGAATTCTTACATGGCATCAGAGCCACTCGAGTTTCTGGCGAGGTGATTGCAGGGGAGATTTTTTTCGCAGGCGCACTGTGTCGTCTCCCTGCCGCGCAGCCGAGTGAAATTAAAAAAAAAAAATTAATTTTTTTTTAGTGTCGCGCGCAGACGCGCGACATTCAGCGCGCATCCACGTGCGACTGTGGAGAGGGCGGAGGCCCCTGTTGCAGCGTCGAAGATTTTTTTTTGAAAAAAAAAAAACTCCGCGCGCAGACGCAGCGGAGGCGCAGAGCGTCGCGACGCAGAGGAAGGGACCCCCGCGAGCGCAGATGCGGACGGACCTGCGTCGCATCGCGACAGAGGAGGGACCGCCCCCCCGCGCGCAACAGGATGTCTGTCATAGATCATAGACGCCCCACGCGACAGAGGAGGGACCCCCCCCGCACGTGCAGGTCACGATAGGGCGTCTGTCGCTCTGCACATCGCGACAGAGAGGGACCATCCCCCTCACACGCGCAGGCGATGACATGCCATCTGTCGCTCTGCACGTTGCGACAGAGAGGGACCATCCCCCTCACATGCGCAAGTGGCGATGGGAATTCGGTCGCTCTGCATGTCGCGACAGAGAGGGACCATCCCCCTCACATGCACAGGTGGCGACGGGAATTCTGTCGCCCTGCACGTCGCGACAAGCGAGGGAAAGGCGCCCCCCCCCGGTGGAAGGCGGGGAGGTTGCACGTCGGGAATTTAAAATTCCCGCCCCCGCCCGAACGTGGTATAAACCCCCCCCATTTTTCCGTAGGTGCATCGCGAAATGCGCGCCCTCCCCCCCACCCCCGAGAAAAAAAAAAAAATAGAGGAAAACAGGGAGCGCAGCGGCGGAGGAGAAGCAGAGAGTCGACTGCTACGGAGGTGGCAGAGGCAGCCACAACGGGCTCGGGAAGCAGAGAGGAGGTGTTTTAAGTCTGATCGGGCTTTCTCCTCCCAGATCAGCCCACGGGCTCACTGGCAAGTGAGCTGCGTGGTGGGTTCCGGGAACCCAGCAGTCGGGGGTTCAAATCCCATCGACTCCCCCTTGCTAAGGTATAATTTTTTTTCAAAGTTGTTTTTTTTAATTAAAATTTTTAATTTTAATTTTTTTAATATAGTTTTAAACTTTATAAATTAAAATTTAATTTTAATTTATTTTTCTTAAAGTTTTAAAACTATATAAATTAAAATTATTTATTTTAATTTTAAATATATAATAATTATTAAAAATGCTTTGTTAAAGAAATTTTTTTTAAAGGGGGGATATTTTTTCAAAAATCAAAGGGGGATTGTGAGTAATTTTTTTAAAAAGGCAATTTGGCGAATTGTAATAGGTGCATTTTCGGCTGTGACCGACACCTTGTGGGTTATTCTTGTGGGCAGTTTTTTATGTTGTATGTTGCATATTTCATTTTTGCACTATAACATTAAAAACTTAAAAGCAAATTCACTCCCTAAGTCCCCGGAATAATTAAAACCCATCCGTGCAATTTATTGCACTGTAGCGTTCGGTATTTGTGATACCTCTAGCCAGCACTTACAGGTAAAGCTGTCATGATTTGGTTACTGTATCCGTCGCCTAATATAGCTGCTATAACAACGTCTAAGCTTGTTCTCTATAAATCGTCGGGGAGGAATAAGTACGCCATTTTTGCATTTTTTTACTCCATCCACTACCCTTTATCGCACTTGTGTTTAGGCATAAATCCTGATGAAGTATTCTTCATAGTGTTTAGGGGAAGTTACGCCCCACGCATGAGAAGAATCTTCTATGGTAGGTGCCATCAACAAGGCGATTCCCTTTCGGTACCGCTTATGTTCCACGTATCGTATGATCTCTAAAACTCACCTATAGTCTCCCTCACGTAAGGGCGGGTGATTTTTGTTGATATTTCTAAATACCTATAGTTTCCCTCATGTAAGGGTGGGTATTTTGTACGGTATATTGGCCTAGCAAAAGGTATATCGAAAGGGGGACCAATTGGTGATATAAGGAACCTTCACTATGGCAGTTGTTGCAAAGTTGATGACTGATCCGCATCAGTTATTGAAAGGTCCAAATTATACACCATGGAAACATAAGATGAAGGCTATTCTCCAAATGGAAGATTTGTGGGATATTGTTACTGGAGTAGCAACGAGGCCTTCACCAATAGCGAGATCCACAGGTCCTTCAACAGATCAGATAGCTTTTGACAAGAAAGACAGTCGAGCAAAGGTGCTCATTTTGTTTGCTATTTCAGATGAAGTGCAACCTCATATAGCTGAAAAAGCAAGTGGCAAAGAGGCATGGGATGCCCTTAGAACCATCTATGAGGGAAAGAATGAATCCACCATTCTTCATCTTCAACAACAACTTCATAACCTGAGTTTGAGACAGGGTGAAACAGTTGAACTCTTTCTGTGCAGAGTGTCTGAGTTGAAAGAGAAATTGAGTTCTTTGGGAGATACTGTGGATGAAAAGCTTCTCATTTCACTTGTGATGAGAGCTTTACCTTCTTCATTTGATATGTTGATAACCTCCATCCAGGTGTCTCAATGACAAATTACCTACATCGAGTTGGTCAATCTGCTTCAACAACAGGAGGCACGCCAACTTCACAAGGATGATTCTTCCAATACAACCCTATACACCAACAGCGAGGGTTCTAGGAAGAAAGGTAATGGGAAAAAAGGAGGCAACTTTTAGAAAGGAGGAAATTCTCAACAGGATACGAAAGGAAAAGGAAAACAACCTCAACAGAAGAAGAGGTGGTGCAAGATCTGTGAGAAAGACAACCATGACACCAACAGGTGTTGGCATAAGAACAAGCAAAAAGGCCAAAACAAACCACAAAATAAAAACAAGCAACCCCAGGTGAATGTTGTTGTTGAAGAATCTGACTCAGATTCTGAATGGGCACACAAGGTGCTCATGACTACCACAGATTCCACACAGAGGGATCCTGTTTGGTATGTCGATTCTGGAGCTAGCAAACATATGACTGGCGACAGATCGTGGTTTGAATCATTTGTGGCCAAGGAGGGCAAACCTGTCACCATTGCTAATGATAAAACCTATAGGGTTCAGGGAGAGGGTACAGTTTCAGTCACTCTTCCTGATGGCAAGTGTCAAATTGACAAAGTCCTCTATGTTCTGGGATTGGCCAACAATTTGTTGTCAGTGACACAAATCCTAGATAGAAATATGGTTGTCAACTTTCGTGTTGAGAATGGAAAGAAGTGTTGTACCATTACCAGGAAGGGTAAGCAGATTGCAACAGCTTCATATAAGCACGGCTTATTTGCACTAGATGCTATATCTACTCCACATGTTGCCATGACTGTCTCTACCAAGGAGGCAAATTCCCTATGGCACAAGAGATATGGGAATCTTAGTTCTGGCTACTTACTTGAGCTCAGTAAGTATGATATGGTAAAGGGTCTTCCTTCCCTTTCTGCCACATTGCCAGTGTGCTCTGACTGCTTGGCAGGAAAGTAGCATAGAGTACCATTTGAGAAGAGCTCTACAAGAGCACGAAAACCTCTAGAGTTAATTCACACCGATCTGTGCGGTCCTTTCACACCCAACAGTTGTGGAGGGAAGAGGTACTTTCAGTTATTCGTAGATGACTACTCATGAAAGATGTGGGTTTTCTTTCTCCAACTGAAATCTAAAGCTTTCGCATTCTTCCAGCAGTTCAAGAAATCCGTTGAGAAGGAGTCAGGAGCTTCTATTAAAACCCTCCGCTCAGATCGAGGGGGAGATTTTACCTCTAATGAATTTTCTACATTCCTAGATAAGCATGGAATCAAGATATAGTTAACAACTGCCTATACTCCTCAGAAAAATGGAGTTGCTGAGAGAAGGAACCGTTCTATCATGGAAATGGTTCGTTGTATGCTCACAGGAGCTACTCTTGGGCAACAATATTGGGCAGAAGCTGTCACCACTGCAGTGTATCTGTTGAATAGGGCACCCACAAAGGCCCTAAAAGGAATGACTCCACGGGAAGCATGGAGTGGTCGAAAACCCTCCATATCTCATCTCGTATTTTCGGATGTCACGCTTTCATGCACATACCAAAAGAGAAAAGGAAGAAGCTAGATGAGAAAACACTGAGATGCATTTTTCTTGGTTATTCTGAGCACTCTAAAGGATATCGGTTGATAGATCCTTTGACCAAGAAAATTCATATCAGCAAAGATGTTGTCTTTGATGAAGCTTTCACATCACAGAGCACATCTAAAGTACACCAAGATATTGTGGAATCTAAGGAAGAGAAGATTCCTTCATCAACACGAGACAGGAGGTCCTTCTACATCTTCTTCAACTCCACCGAAGAAGAATCCTAAATGGTGTACAAATACAATCAGAGACACAAATTTATCCACTCCTCCCAATTTGAATTTGGATAGACCTCGTACACGCAGTATGGCTCAAAAGGAAAAATAAGCCAAAGAAACTGGTGAGGTTGATGATCTTTGTCAATCTTTTGAGGAACTTTCTGTAACTCCAAGTACAGAAGTTGAGGATATGGATATTGATGATGACAGGGCATTCATGTCTACCATAGATAGTCTTGAACCTGCATCAGTGCAAGATGCTCTCAGTGAGCCTCAGTGGAAGGCCGCTATGGATACGGAGTATGAGTCTCTGATGAAAAATAAAACTTGGAAGCTTGTTGATCTGCTGCATGGAAAGAAACATATTGGCTGCAAATTGGTATATAAAGTCAAGTACAAGGTAGATGGAACAATTGATAAGCATAAGGCCCGACTTGTTGCAAAGGGCTATGCTCAAAAAGAAGGCATTGACTACGAGGAAACTTTTGCACCTACTGCTCGGATGACCACAATTCGGGTTATGTGTGCTATGGCAGCACAATATGGGTGGAAAGTTCACCAGATGGATGTCAAAAGTGCCTTTCTAAATGGTGATCTCCAAGAAGTCTACATGACGCAGCCAGAAGTATTTGAAGTGGAATGCCAAAAGTAGAAAGTTTGCAAATTGGTCAAATCCTTATATGGTCTGAAACAAGCTCCTCGAGCTTGGTATATAAAAATGGACAATCACCTTATGCAGCATGGATTTAAGAGATGTCCATCAGATGCAAACCTCTATTTCAAGAAACAGGGGTCTGAGATAGTGTTGCTTGTACTCTATGTGGATGTTCTGCTCATTACAGGGAGTTCAAAAAATACGATCTCTACTGTCAAAAGAAACTTGTGCAAATCTTTTGAGATGACAGATCTCGGACTTCTCCTTTACTGTCTTGGTCTAGAATTCAGCCAGAAGGAGCACTCCATCAAAGTGTCTCAGAAAAAATATGCCAAGACATTGCTGGAAAAATATCACATGACTGATTGCAAGCCAATGGCAACTCCAATGGAGAATGGACTTCAGTTATCGTGATATGATGATTCACCTCAGGTAGATGGTACTCTCTATCGACAGTTGATTGGGAGTCTCATATATCTGACCAATACTAGGCCAGATCTCGTATTTGCTGTCAACTATCTTTCGAGGTTCATGCAGGAGCCTAAGACCACTCATTGGAAAGCAGCAAAATGTGTTCTTCACTATGTCCGTGGTACTATGGAATATGGCCTAGAATACAAGAGGAACAACAATTTCTTCTTGCAAGGATACACGGACTCCGACTATGCCGGATCATTTAATGATCGCAAGTCAACTTCTGGATACATTTTTCATCTGGGATCCGGTCCTGTCTCTTGGCACAGCAAGAAGCAACAAGTGGTTGCTATTTCATCAACAGAGGCAGAGTATCACGCCACACGTGAAGCTGTGTGCGAAGTGATATGGTTACGTCGCATTCTGACAAGTATGGGCCATCCATCAAAATCTCCAATACACTTGTTTTGCGACAATCAGGGTGTTACGAACCTCGTCAAGAATCCAGTCCATCATGAAAGAACAAAGCACATTGACACACAATGTCATTTCATTCGAGATGAAGTTCCAAAACACCGAATTCAGCTTCAACACATTCCCACCGATGCTCAAGTTGCAGACATTTTCAATAAGGCACTTGGACGTGTCAAATTTGAATTATTTCGTAGCTCACTTTGTATTGCAAAATAATGTAAGGGGATGTTAGTAGTCTAGTATAGCTATTAGTTATTACATTACCCAAATAATGTAATAAAGGGGGATGTTAGCGTACTATATTATGTTTTGTCTTTATTTCATTATTAGACAGAACGTTACACTGTTACAACCATGTAACAGTTCCGTTCGCCGGTGTGCTATTCCCGGCTATTGTAAAATGTATTTAATCTACTGCTCAATAATACATACTATTCTAAATTCTTACAGATACTGTGTTGAAAGAGAACCAACAAAACTCAAATTTACCGCTATAAATGTGAGACAAATTTACGACTAACTAGTTAGGTCCTTATATAATCTCTAAGAATATTGGACCAGGGACATATCGCTTGACATCACTTAAAGGAGTTGAAGAGCCTGAACCTCTCAATATCCTTCATATTAAAGCATTTTATGCCTAAAAACCATAAAAAGGCTCCAAAGGCATCTGTAAGTCCTTTGGTTAATTTCAAAAAGGCTCCAAAGGCATCTGTAAGCCCTTTGGTCAATTTCAAAAAAGCTCCAAAGGCATCTATAAGCATTTTGGTCAATTTCAAAAAGGCTCCAAAGGCATTTGTAAGCCATTTGGTCAATTCTAAAAAGATTTCAAAGGAATATGTAACCACTTTGGTTAAAGCACAAAAGGCCCCAATGGTTTTTAAAATCCCTTGGTCAACATGTAAAATCCATAAAAAAATGGAAAAATATCAAAATCCAAAAACATTTGCATCATTGCATTTCATTTGCATCATGCATTTCATTTTTCACATGCATTTCATTTTTGCATTGCATTAGGCATATCCATCCTCCGCACTTGCATTAGGATGAATTGTGTTTACAATCTTACAAATGAAACCATGTTTGTGTTTAAATTATGCATCTATGCATTATTTTTTTCATACATTTATCACCCTTATGAGTAATTATGTTTTTCAACACAACCCATTTTGTTGCTATGAAGAATATACTAGGTTTTTTCGGTCATTCAACCATACCTAGAGGTCTTTTCAAGAGTTGATAGAAAGCTTGATTTGCTTTTGTAGAGAAGTTCTAGTTTGTATAGCCCTTAGCATATCAAAATTCTATCACTAATTAATTCTAATAAGGACTAGGGGAAGATGAAAGCTACGAAGCAGGTTCAGCTATCTTGAGGTGAAAATTTTATTCTTACTTATCCCCCTGTTCGAACGATTAGGGAAATGTAGGCAATTGGAAAAATGACAAGTTTATTCCCTACCCATATGAATCCCTTACATCAAAATAAGCAATATCCCAAAGTGATATCCTAGATCAATCCTCCATATTGATACCCTAGATCGATATCCTAGATTGATATCCCAGAAAGAAATCCCTAAAGAAAAATCCCCAAAGGAAGTTTCTGAATCAAATTACAAAATGTAAATCTCAGAAAGTCAAGTCAAATAAAGATCAAGTTTTCAAAGTAAAATCAAATCAGTATCAAATCCCTTGCTAAAAGAAAAAAAAAGAAAAAAAAGAAAAGAAAAGAGAGAAAAAAATAGAGGATATACAAAATAAACAGTGACTTGTGTCACTATATATGAGCAAGTATCCCAAAAAAATTGAATAAAATAAGGGAGCGAACTTGAATACTTGGAATTATTAGCACTACTGTACCTTATACACGATGATATGTCTGATACATTAGCATTTTGCTTGTGTGTAGACCAATATTTGAATGTGGAAGAGCTAGCTTCAAGTGTCCTATATCACCTAGTGGTCTAGTCCAACTGAAATCTAAACCTAGGATTGGATAGACAGTTGAGGATCCCCAATATTAACAATAGGCTTAAAGAATCCCATCTGACATCGGGGTATGCTTATGCCTTATCTAATATACTCATTTTCACACACAGTGATAATTAACAGTTAGGGCCTATCCTAACGAAAGCCTTATGTTTCAGAAGTCTAGTATGGTTAGTATACAAATTTTTATTAGATAACTAGGGTGTTTTAGTTTCATGGAAAACCTCAAAAATTCTCAAATAGTAACAACCAATTTTCAATGCAATCATCAAATATCAATTTTTTCTTTATAATATTTTGTTTATTGAAGACTATTCATAATATAGGTTAGATACCGGATGGATGTCCGAAATGATATTTAAATGGCCACTGACTATGTTACGCATATTATTTTAACTTGCAAGAGCTTATGAATAGAAACAATACATCATTGCATCTCACATATGGATGTCCAATTGATTAATTATTATAATAACATATAGAAATTACAATCCATGATTGTTATACATTCTGTAGTGTCATCCATTACATTGTTAAATCTATATTACATTATGTTTTAATGATTAAAGCATGCATGTTCATTTCCATATATCATCATAGAAAAATTATGCAACACATACATGGCATAAACTACGTCATAACAACATAAATTAAATGCATACAAGTGAAGCAAAGTATACATGCATTTAGCATCAAAATATGATATTCATATGCATCCATCATAAGTAGTCCATCTACATACATAAATCATAGCATCTAATCATATATCGCATAGCTATCTAGTGCATGTCATCCATACATCACATCATATAACATTAAAACAATATAAGAATTGCATCCATGTGCATAACATAAACATAAAATACCAAAAATAAAATACACATATAATGAGATGAATTGTCATATATATATATATATATATATATATATATATATATATATATATATATATATATATATATATATTGTGTGTGTGTGTGTGTGTGTGTGTGTGTGTGTGTGTGTGTGTGTGTGTCAAATATACATCATAGCAGATATATATATATATATATATGTGTGTGTGTGTGTGTGTGTGTGTGTCAAATGTACATCATAGCGGGGTACATCAAAATACCCATAGGCTACAACTGTGTAGGTCCTCAGACCTTACACAAAAATGGTACAATAAGTGGAAAAATCTGTGCCATGCCAATGTGCTAGCCCTGGCCTGCACTCCCTGATCCTCCTACATAGGAGCTCTCTATTCCTCCCTCAACTACATCCCTAGGGGCCTATTGTGGGTCATGTTATGGATCCTACGCTCAGTATGGACCAATTGTACTTATTGCACATGAGATAGTCCTCCAACTAGATCATGCACTAGACTACCCTGTCTCCTTGGTCCTAGTCCTACTCCTATGTGACCCTATAGTAGTGGTCCTCTCTAGAACTTGCCCACATAGAAATCTGATAACACCCTCTAGCTAGGTGTTACAAGATACATCTGTTGTATGCTGATCATTACCCTCCTCCATGATGGTATGTAGCCTCCTAATCTCTACCATCGATTCAAAACTTGCAAGCCCTGGAGCAGATGGTACCGTAAGAGGTGCCATGATAGTTTGTGTAGGTGAGGGAGCTACCCTCACCACCTTGAGTAGGTCCCGCTTAGTAGTCACTGCATCTAGTGTCATCTGTAGAAGATCACACTGGCCAATGATCTTATCAATATTGATGTTCATTGTAGCCACCTATACCCGGAGAGCTACTCTCTCCTCCTCATAGCTGCTCCACTGGCTTTGGACATGAGATAGCTTCACCTCTAGAGTGGTGATAGTGGTGTCCTTATGCAGGAGTCAGGTGTGAAGTGTCCCAATATGATTCTATAGGATGGAAACCTATGTCCTCAACTATCCAACCTCACTTTCAAGAGGTTCCTCACCCTACTCATATGCCTCCTCATCTACTTCTGCTTGTGGACCCTTCTCTATAGTGGCCCTGAGCCCCATGCACCCTCGGTCCTCTAACGGACCCTACATCCATGAGGGTCCACCTCTGAGCCCTCTATACCCTCTACTGCAAAGTCATCCACTGGTTGGCCTATAGGTCCCTTGTCATGCCACTATAGGCTAGTCCACCATGCTTGATAATTAGTAATAATGCCTACGTCCACTAGGACCAACTCTTGAAGGTCATCATCATTATCCCCTAGTGGAGCCACTTGGGGTCAGGTCAGGTCCCTCTCTAGGACCAGGTATATGTAAATAGTGGGTACCTTTAGGACATCCTACTGAATCCCAAATTGCCTCAAGACATGAGAGAAGTATTTTTACTCATGTATATCAGACTTATGAATGATAAACCACTTGTCTG
This sequence comes from Wollemia nobilis, assembly GCA_028583015.1. Lineage (NCBI taxonomy): Eukaryota > Viridiplantae > Streptophyta > Pinopsida > Araucariales > Araucariaceae > Wollemia > Wollemia nobilis. The sequence continues at coordinate 2,548,000 of JAQPPZ010005450.1, forward strand.
TGCATGCTTGGTACAGGTATCTATCCACCTCTGGCCAGGTAGGGCAGCCCATGTATGGTTGCCACTCTATCTAATCAAGATGAAGCTATGAAATTCTAATGATGTAATGGTCCAGGTCTCCTACATGAGACCTACTCCTAAACCCCTCCTGATCCCAAGGCCAGCAGGATGCATAACACTGATAAGTCGCATCAATATTAGTGATCCCTAGAGGTAAATCTATGAGGTGATAAATTCGAATATGCTACCAGTCCCAAATATGAAGAAGTAGGTTGCAACTGATGCCCACTCTACTACAGTGTGTAATATGGTACAACTCGTGATAGAGCTACATTAGAAGGGTGTTCCCCCATGCCAGAATGAGAGGTTGCTTGATCGAGCTAATCATAACCTCCTTGGTCCTAGCTAAGAGGTTCCAAGGGAACCTCATGCCTGATGAATCTGAGAGGACTATCTGGATAATCAAGTGCATAAACATGACCTCCCACTGTGAAAATAATATGACCTTGTACCACTCCTCGATGTGGATGCCCCCATGGTCAATACAGCCTTGAGCCTCAATGCTCTATCTACCAAATATCACATCAAACACGACCTTCTTAGTCATGGTAGAAGAGGAGGTGATGGCCTCATCATCAATAGGTAGGTGGAAGATGCGGTAGACATCCTCTAGAGTAACAATTATTTCACCCATCCATAGGTGAAATGTATTGGTCCACGCATCCCAACGATGAGCCAATGTAGTCATGTATGCCTGGTTAGATCTGATAGTAGGGAGGTCCAAGATGTACTAAAACCTCACAGAAGAAAACTAATCCCACTCCACGTCAGTGAGAGTGTAGCGTAAGTTCTGAAGGAGATCAATATCCCTCGCTCTGTTAGTCAAGGTCTGAGTGAAAGCAATCAAATAAATAATTAAAATAATTAAAATGACTAAAAAATGGTAAACATATCTAAAAATCTCATGAAAATCTCAAAAACATGAACCAAAATTCTAAAAATCAAATAAAACCACTTCAAAATTGTAATAAAACACATTAATTCTTGAAAAATTCAAAGAAATTTGAAAAAATTGAAAAATTTTCCTAAGGTCATCGTGTCATGGGTCAAAACCATGGTCGATGAGGCAATAAAAAATGTGATCATTGGGATTTAAATCCCACTGTGGCTGATAGCTGCGGTCCCCAATTTACCAATTGGAAATCGTGTCTACCACCCGTGACTAGGGAACATGACCTTTTCAGGGTCATTTCCCTCCCAAAATAAACCCCAAAAATTAAAACTCTTCCCTCTAACCTAACCTATGCTAAACCTAACTAGAGTGAGGTTCATTATTTGTAGTTTAATATGGTTTGTTTAACCCATTGCTTAGTGTGGTTAATTTTAATTCGGTAATTTGCAAGCATGGTCTCAGTTTGTGTGTTACCTTGGACGCACCAGCTCTCCTGTTGGTCGAAGCTTCTATTTGGTCGGCCATTAGTGTGGATAGAAGGGAATTAGTGAGGTTTGTGGTAGCGTTCTGTGTTATAATTCACTTTTAACCTCTCAGAGCTCTTATTTTTACTGGCAGTTTCAAGTAAATAATAAAAAATTTCAAAAAGGAAAAACCTTATATATTTTTTGAATTTGATTCGGACCGTGTCTGACAACCGCGGTCCCTAAATTAGGATTTTTTGCCTGCGGGTCTAAATCGTGGTAAAGGAAATTAAAATTTTTAACCTCTTTTGACAAACATGGTTAGCAAACTACAATAAATGCTCTCAATTCCCACTGTGGAAAGCTGTAAAATAACAAATTAAAAATACCCACCAAACCAAATAATTCAAAATATTCAAAATTAACAAAAAAATTAGATAACATTAAAATCCAAATGCACCTCGTACTTAGTTATTTACCCTATACACTTGGTGGTTGCAGCGACTTATGCTCTAGGAATTCCAAAAAGATGAGTAAATTACCATAAGGACATTTGGGGTAAATTAGTCATCATTAAATTATATGCTTCATTTCAATCCCTAAGAAGGATGACTAGACTGCTCCAAGGGAACGAGATATTCATCGCAATTCCCCTATGACATTTTTAGCAAATCATCAATAATATGATTCAAAACAAACCTAATTAGAATTATCCTCATTTCGATTCCCTAAGAAGGCATTCGTGGTTGGACCACTCCATGGGATAGAAATGGACAATTACTATTAATAGTTGCAATCATAGCTTATTAAGCGTTGCCAATAATTCAAATGCTAAATCTTTAAATTTTTTCAAGATCATTCATAGTGGTCAAGCGACCTTGTCACTTCATTTAATTGTCATTACCCTCATCGACTCATCACTTGAGGGGGTAGTCATAATATCAAATCATAATCAAAGTCAACAGAATATCCCTTGATCGTAGATCCCTAGATCTTGTCAAAATTGTGTTCGTCTTACGAATCATTGCCAATCACTATCATAAGCTTACCATATACTGGGGCAAAAAGCAAATATGACAGTTAAGTTAGTATCTCTCCTCCTTTTAGAGTCTATATGGTGCGAAAGCCTATAGTAGCCCTGAGCTGACCGATCGACAATGGAGCTTGTCAAATATTTTTCAAATTTAAGCCTTCCATCTAGTTGGAAGTAATGATTCTAGGATGCGCGTCTTCTTTGCAAGACTCGGGCATCTAATGTTGATCAAACCAATGATCATCATCCAACCTACGACATCATTTTAGGAGGTTTATTTTGGTCAACATTATTCGATCTCACAACGCATCTCAAAATAGGTATCTATAGACACCTAAAACACGTCATGTCAAGGTGACTACTCATATGGGGCATGCTAGAAGACCATATGGAAGACCTTGGACAGATACCAAGGTATAGTAGTTGTTTTTACCAGTCAATTTGGGCACCTTTGCCTAGTCAGTGCTAGCCATTGCTGATACTCATGTTTATTAGAGCTGACCATGCCTGTCAGCCATGGTCAGGCCTCAAAGTTAGTTGACCTTTGATCAATTCAAATTTTATTCAAACGGCCAATTGGTTGTGGATTGGAATGGTTTGAGTTATGAATTTTTTGGATCCTTCCATCCAAAAATCTCAACCACCCAATATTTTTATTGGATTCCTCATGAAGCCACCCATAGCCCTTGGAAAATACTATGAAATCTCCCTCCAAATGGGAGAAAAGATACAGACGAACCATGAGTTGAAATGGAGTGAAGCCCTGTTGAATTGCATACTCACTTACATGCATTGAGAGGAACACTTTTGCTGCCCAATTGGAGATCACATGCCATGGAGGTCCTAAGAGGCTAGGAGATTCAAGAAATGTGAATTTGTGCAATCCGTGCACCAAATGAGCAATTCAATCGTAAAATATTTTATAGGACACAATGGCAACCCTTGATCATCAATTCCTCAAGGACAATTGAATATTGGACACCAATTTCGGAGGGCAAGAGCATTTCAAGCTTAGCTACAGCTATCATCCATGGTGAACAGTGCTCACCACACATCAGACCTATGGTTAGGTTGTCATCTTCAGTTTCCTTGTTTTCTAGTTGTAGGATTTGTTTTATTGCATTAGATTAGACATATATCATGTTAATTTGCTTTAGTAGAGACTTTGACCAGTGCAATTAGAGCTTTTAGTCATTTCCCTTCAGTTTTACAATTATGGCACTAATGGTTCTTTTCATGCTTCCATGCTTTCAATTTCGTAATTAAGTCAATAGATAGCTAGATCTGCTTTTGCTTATATGTTTGTAGCAATATTTTTAGGTTTAATATGAGTTTAGTATGTTTTTTGCGCTTTCTTGATTTCATGCAAGTTATACTACCTCTTATGCAAATACCTCCTAAAAGCCTCATCAAGAGAGGCCTCCTTTGTTTCTAATTGCTTCTTGTTGTTTATTGCATGCAGGACTAACAGGGTTTTGAGATGCAAGGTAGCAAATACCTCTAATCAAGGAGAAGGTCATCGACACCTTGGAGCAGTTCATGTCCATTTAGAAAGTCTACGTATTGCACCTACCCCGTTGGGGCTTTCAAATTGTGTTAATTGTATCAAAATTTGGGTGACCCTAAGAGGGGCATGATTGTAACCAAGATTTGATTAACGATTAATAAAATAAGCATTCATTTTTTTGTTATATACAATCTTGTCTTTCATTTCTTGCTTTAATTATTGATTTCAATTAATGTATTAGTTAGGTGTATGCTTTTTAGATCGATACAGGTTGACCTTGGGTTTAGGGTTGATTAATTGTGAAGTGGAGGCTAGGCTAGTCAAAGAGTATACTAGAGTGAGGTGGCCTTAGTCTTAGGCTTAAGGGGCGATCGTATGCTGACCAAGGGCTAAGTGTAGGAAAGGGCTTAAGTGGCCAATGGGGTTTAAGTGGGATGAATAGTGATTTTTGGAAAATTATGCAAATTTTGTAGGCTTTGCAAATTAATTAGCCATTAGCACTACACAAGGATAAATCTAACACTTTTAAATGTCTACATTTACCACTTTTTATACTGTGTTGTGTGAAAATACGATGCAGTGTAAAATATTATGACAACATTGGTGGTTGACTATGAGAGAGATGAATTAATGATGGGTGATTTTCATTGACCTGTGATTGATTATGATTGATTACGACCTTTGATGTACCACAAAAATTATTGAAGGAGACATAATATTATCTTGAGTCATGAACAATGTAAGATGCCCTAATTGTGGAAGGGATACATATCTATGAAACTTTACTTTTGATATATTTTTAAGTTTGATTTGATTTGTTAATCCATCTAACCCTTGGGAAGTATTATCATGATGCTTCAATCACAAGTGGTCTTACATATACCAATTATATGAAGGAAAATTATAATTAACCATATAGTCTCAAGCATGGTGATGTACCAAATGTTAGTTTTGAATTGCAGTTTTGATTGAGAAGATAAATTTTGTTTTTTTTTACCCCAGTAAAGAAGGGCTTATGATAGTTTTAGGTCAATATTCTTAAATAAACATGATTTCAAAATTAAGTGTTTGAATATTGATCATGCATAAGGCAGCATTAGTGTATGAAGTCTACCCCCTCAAGCGATGAGTTGATGGGTGAAAAACAATGATGAATTGCTTGATAAAGATGTCATTGGATAACCATAGGTGATAAAAATGATGAAAAATGATAAAATATGAATGGAAAGTAGTTGACAAAAATTGTTGTGGGTTTTATTCAATTGTATGGAGGGGTGTGATGATATACGGCTATACCTATCCATACGATCGAGCGATGCATGCCTATAAATTCATGGCCAGAGGGCATGAAATTCATTTTTGTAGTGTGAGTTGAGAGAATTGGGAAGAGAGGAGCAATGAAATTCAGTTTATGATATGAAGCCCTGCTATATTTGAGATCCAAGTATACAATATGGTTGATAGTGGTTTGAGAGCTAGCAATGGATGGTGTGTAGTGCCAATAAGTGGATTTTCTACTATTTTGGCATTTTGAAAATAAAATGAACATAGGGCCCAATTTTTAGTGAAATAAAATTGTAGAAGAATGTTAGGGTAGTTAGCAATGTGTGGAGTAAAGGGTAAATGGGTTCGAGGCTTGCATGCATGCATGTGTATTGTTTTTTACACATCATTTTATGTGTGTGTGAACTTGAGCTATGCATGTATATTTTTTATTTTATTTTTATGTTTTTGTTTGTTATTTTAAATATTTGGAAATTGTGCGCGATGTTTTTGGCCAGATGGGTGTTTAAAAATACTCTTCTTACTTAACCATGTGGATCTGTATAGTCATATGCACTGGAAATATCTGTACGGTCATACAAATCCATACTTGATATTTTTTTGTAAGTGTTGTTTGTATGAAAATACATATGATTAGGAAGAATTATGTTGGTAGGTTAAGGAGCTAAAACTAAGGTATCAATTTCAACCACTTTTGGATGATCGAGATTGGGTACAAGATGTAGGGATTCATCAGGTGGTACATATGGAAACTATCCATTATAACCATGCTTATGTGTCGGTGTTATGTGAGTGTTAGGATCTAGATAGGAACACTTTTCATTTCCTGATAGGGAAAATGACCATTATGTTGGAGGATGTGTATAGGATGTACAAATTTTAGTGGAGGGGGTTACAATTATGGTGGTGATAAGTTAAAAAAGAGAGATTGTGCTATAGAGAGCCTTTAGAGATGGATATCAAGCAATGGATTATGGGAGTAATGGTGTGTTATATGAGGATTATTAGTACATTCAAGTACTATTATTGAGATATATTATAGCGATGGTATTGATATTGAGTTATATTCTACCAGAATCTTCAAGGGTAAGATTCCCCTACAACATTATTGGCATTGTATGTCATATGGTGGACCAATTAGTGTGGTTTGCATGGATATCAACGTTGTTGGTGCAAACATATAGAGAGTTGCATGGTGTGTGGATGATATAGTAGATAGGGCTAAGTTGTAGCTTATTGATATAGTTGTGGGTGTGGGAGCACATAGTAGTGATGAGGCTAATGGGGTTGTGATATGAGACACATAGGTTGATGGATGAGGATGTGACATATGCTTTGAGATGGCAAACTAATATGGAGGCCTGAGTAAAGAGACCTCATGAGAGTAATACCTTGTATTATTGAGGTATTTTTGATGTGTTATAGATTTAATATATTAGGTGGCATCCATTGAGAGGAGCACTATCATGGATTGAGGATGGAGAGGAGCATATCGAGTGAGATGGGGAATATGGATTATTGGTTGTCATAGATTGCAAGTAAATTTCTTCCCATTTTCATGTGTACTACAATTGTTTAGATTATGATAGAGTTTTCCTAATCTACTAGTTGTCATTTGGAGGATCAAGGGGGATCGTGGAAGTAGGTAATATGTGCACCCCTTGGATATAATGAGTGATGTAGATATTGTAATATCATATGTGGAGGATGTAGGGACCACTATAGAGTATGTTTCTTGGTGGGAAAAATAAGGGTGAGAGCTTAGGGTAGGAGTAGTGGATGGTGTAGGGAATGCATGGGCAATAGTAGCTGATGGGTTAGAGTTAGTAGCTAGCAAGATTGGGGTAGTTTTTGGTAGTTCAAAGACAATAATAGATGTCAAGGTTTATGAGGAAGATACCAAGGAGTCACCACTTAGATAACAAGTGTGTTGATAGATATATAGTGGAGTAGGCCCATATCGAGTGGTCATAGAGGAAGGGATGAGAGGTACACTAGAGTAGGCACTCAAATATTCTCTAGGAGAGGTGAGACTGACAAAGGTATTTTGGTAGGGAAATATGAGGGATACCATGGATATGGATATGAAGGAGTTGATAGAGGACATATGGAAGGCCAATATGCTAAGAGAGAGGGTTAGATATGTGGAGGAATGTATATCCAACTAGGAGGCTACCTAGACATTAGAGAGGACGGGGATGATAGCAAAGAGATATACAATTATAGTTGATAGGGATATACTATAGCATGAGCAGAATGCAATGATATCCAAGCGAAATAGACTGCGATAGGAGGTTGAGTTCTTAGGGCACAGTGTGGTAGCTTTACAAATAGAGATTGATGATTTATGATGAGAAAGGGAGGACATCAAGTCTCTTTAATTTTGAGAGATATAGAGTGTCAGTTTTGGAGTTGTAGATGGTGAAATGACATTTTCTGAATTTTTTATATTCAACTTCTCATTCTTGGAGAAGCCATAGTAGTACACCATCAATGTTCTTGACAACACCTCGAGTCACAAAGCTTGTTGCTTCATAGTCAGGGGGGTTAGATCCAACACAGGATGGGAAGAGGTTGTAGAGGAGTGGAGGTGATATTCCTCAAGGGTAGGAGGAGATTTGGGAGACTCGTAGTGGCTAGCAGGGTTGATTTTGTTTTTGGTGTGGTAGATGTGCAACCATGTTTGTATATTATGACATGTATGTATGAGAGTTCATGATTTGTAGATCATGATATGTATATAGGTATAGATGATGTAGCCTACGGGTAATTTTTGATGATGTATGGATGACTCTTTTGATATATATATATATATGAGTGATTATTGATGGATATATAGTAGAATTTTACTTATGTGATTGTGATGTGATGTATGTTTATTGTGTTATAAATTTGATGTGATGATGTATTGATGATGATTAGTTGGATATTATGTAATATGTATCATTCATTTGATGTTGTTGATGTTATGAATGAAAATGTAATGTTGTGTAAATGCATGGTTTTAAACTTCATATGTGTTTATTTAACCAAAATTTTGGATGTGTATTTGTGAATTTTACCATCACAATGGATGTAATTAATCAAGGACAAATTAATAGTCACACAAACATATTAACATAACATGAGATAAGAAAACATGCAATGTGTATGATGAATGCAAATCTAAAAGTGAACATATATAGGCTATGCATAGAATGGTTTGAGCATGAAACTAAATGATCATGAATAATGAACATGTAACCAAGATGATTGAACATGGACTAATGTTTTGGGACTTTTGTATTGCTTGGTGAAACTAGTTGTGATGTTGTTCATTCTGATGTCCAAGGCATTTTGGATGCTAAAAGAATTTTGAGAAAGTCAAACACCTTAGTTTGAACAATCAAACTCATCTATTAGTCAATCAATATCCTATAGAAATATCTTGTATAATATTAAGCTTATCATGGACTAGTGTGTGTGCAATGATGTTCATTTATCTATTTTGAGTGAGGTTGGACTAACCAATTGTAAACTTAGCCAATATAAGCTAGCTCATCCATGAGCATGCAATGGTATGTACAAAAGAAGATTTCTAATGTGATAGACATGTTACCACTCGTAAGGCATACTCCATTGCCAAATAAGCATCTATAGCCTTAGTGGAGGTTATCCCCATAATCTATCAATGTTGCTCCACTGCCAACAACATGTCTATAGCCCTAGTGGAGTCATCTAAAATGCTTGAGGATGCCATTACAAGTGGTATTTCTCATTTTTTCCTTTTGCTTTTTATTCTTTGGTGCTCTTTTTTCTTTTTTTTTGTAGCTTGTCTTGTTTTGGATCCTCATGCTTGGATCATGCAAATGATAGGATGAGTAGGGGAAAATTGATCACTTTATGGCAAGACTACTCAAGGTGTTGTCTTCCCTATACTCAAAATTTGCTTAATGTGTGAGACATGATTGGTCCAAGAAAGAACTCAAGTCAGCCAGGGGAAGCCTAAAATTGCATTAGAACTTGATGACATTTGACAAAGGTTGATTGGATGAACTAGGAATGGTTGAATAACTGAAAATACTCTTAGTACCAAGCAACCATGAAAGTGGATTGAACAAGACATCATGATAGTTGTGATAACTAGGGTATGCTTATTGACTAATGTGCAAAATGAGTGAATATGCCTATGTGCAATATGATTGACAAGACACTATATAAGAACATGTAATGCATATAAATGATAACAAAAAAATGTGACAAAATATGTCCTTGATTAATTATGCCAATTATGAATGGTTAACATGTATCAATGCATCCAAAAGGTGATTAAATTAGCACATTAGTGTTTGAGTGTTATTGATGCATGATTGTTGAATGAATGAATTGAATGTGAAAGAATGATAGAAATGAGAAATGCAAATGTTTGCAAGATAGAAGGAAGACAAGAGAAAAGAAGGGAGAGTAGAAAATAGAAAGAAGAAAGAGAGAGAAAAGGAAGGGAAGAGGGAAAAAGAAGAGAGAAGAAGAGAAAAGGACTAGTCAAAGGTATGTAGTCACTCATGTGTGACCATACAACATTGACATAGGACCTTGGAGAAACATAAAGAAATGGAAGGAGTTTAAAAGGAGAAGAGGATAAAAATAGAAAGAATAAGGGGAGGGAGAAATAGGACCCATCAAAGGTATGTAGCCACTCGTGCATGACCATACAACATTGAAAGGGGACCTAAGAGGAAAATGATGAAAAGAGGAGGAGATTTATAGAATTGAGGAAAGATGAGGAGAAGAAGAGAAAAGTAGAAATGAAGAAGTAAAAATGTAGCATTGTTGGAGGCACTTGTGGTAAGTGGATTGAATAAAGAATTCAAAGAATGCAAGAATGATTTTTAGCATTGTCGTTGAATGCATTTTTTGTTTTTATTATTGTTATTGTTGTTTGGAATAAGAATGTACAAGAATATGAGAGCCTTGTTTGATAAGCTTAGGTATAGAATGCATGGAGGTGAATGATATTGAGGGGTTTAGGTTCCTCTATTCCTTTGAGATTGGTGATTCGATAAGCTCCAAAACCAAATTTTTTCTTGACAATGTAAGGTCCCAACCAATTGGGAGTGAATTTATCCCATAAATGGCATGGTTGGTTTGGATTCTATTGATTTTCCTTTAGCACAAGGTCCCCTACTTGGAATTCATGCTCATGTAATCTGTTGTTGTATGCACACCAAACACGATCTTGATAGACTCGAAGATGCTCAATAGCATTGATTCAACATTCATCAATGAGTGTAAGCTAGTCAAGATGAGCTTGGCGCGTAGTGTTATCATCAATGAATTCTTGGATCAAAATTCACAAAGAGGGGATTTCTAACTCTAGGGGTATAATGGCCTCAATGCCATATACAAGTGAAAATAGAGTTACCCTAGTAGGCGTATGAACACTTGTTCTGTATGCCCATAATGCTAAATGAATTTGATTATGCCAATCTTGGTGTGACTCTGCAACCATCTTGTGAAGGATCGCACAAATGGTTTTGTTGGTAGCTTTAGCTTGGTCGTTGCCTTGAGGATAATAAGGAGTTGAGAAACTATGTTGGATATTGTATTTGTTGCACATTGCTCGAATATCCTTATTCTTGAAGCACATACCATTATCAAAGATGATTTTGGAGGGAATACCAAAATGACAGATAATGTGATGCATGATGAATTCAACAATTTTGGGTCCTGTTATTTGGATTAGAGGAATGACTTCCACCCACTTGGTGAAATATTCCATGGTGGTTATGATGAATTTGTGTTTTCCTGATGAAGTAGGAGTGATCTTACCTATGAGGTCAAGGCCCCATTGCAAAAATGGCCACATGGCTTGAATGGGTTACAATGCTTGTGATGGTAAATGAGTTAGATTGGCATGTTGTTGGCATTTAACACATTTCTTGATGTATGCACAACAATCACATTCCATGGTGGGCCAATAATAACCCATGCACAATATGCACTTAGTGATGGCAATTCCACTAAAATGGCCACCACAAGTACCATCATGAGCTGCAATGATGACATGATTAGCTTCTTGTGGTTCTAGGCAGTGAAGGAGAATACCATCATAGTTGTGCTTGTAGAGGATGTCCCCCAAGAGGGTGTACCTCATAGATTTTTGCTTGAAGGTTCTTTTGTTGTAGTGTGAGGCATATCAGAGGGAAGAACACTGAGCTTGAGGTAATCCTTGATTTGGGAAAACCAAGAATTATAAGGCTCGACTTGGATAAAATTGACATCCACATCATCAAGGGATGTATTTTATGAAATAGAAGACTTATGGAGGGTTGTTACCTATACATGGGTTATATTTTCATGTGGGTTCTAGGGGATAAGGGATCCAAGAGAGGCCATGGTATCTATGAAGTGATTTTTAGACCTTGGTGAGGCTTCAATGTCATACCACTCTAGTTTTGACAACTCCTCTACAACTTGTTTGTACTATTTGAGTACATCACATCAACATTGGTAAATACCCTTTACTTGATTGACAATTAAAATGGAGTCACCAATGATATTTAATCACTTGATGTGCATTGAAAGCAAATTTTTGAGGCCGAGGATAAGAGCTTCATATTTGGCGTTGGTTTTTGTGTAGGGAAAGTCAAGTTTTAAAGAGAAGGGTAGCAAATCCCCTTGAGGTGTAAAGAAAAATACTCCAACACCTCCCCCTTGTTCGCACTTAGAACCATCAAAGAAGAGTGTTAGGTTTGCATTGTCTTTAGGTTCCATGTGCTCTTTAAAATTAGTAGCGTAGAATACAAAGTCATTGAGAAGCTCAATGATTAGTGGTTTATCATCTTCAAGTGGATCTTCTACAAGTTGGTCGATGATGACCTAACCCTTAATAGATTTTTTATTAATGAACTCAAGGTCAAATTTTTTTAGGAGCATGATCCATTTGGTAGTTCTACTATTTTTGTAGGACTTACCCATCATGAATCGTAATGGGTTTTCCTAAGCAATGATATAGGTGGTATGGTTTAGCATGTAATGGTGAAGTTTCTTGGTAGCAAAGACTACTACCAAGCACAAATTTTCCATATAGGTGTATCATGTTTCGTATGACACCAAGGTGTGACTTATGTAATATATGGCTTGTTCTTGGTTGACCTCATTCTTTTGAGCTAGCATAGTTCCTAATGTAAAATTGGTGGTTGATATGTACAGATGGAAGGGAAAACCTGGCTAAGGTGGGGATAAAACTGGTGGAGATGTAAGGTATTTCTTGATAGCTTCAAAGGTATTCTGACATTCTTGGTCCCATTCAAACGCCACCCCCTTTTGTAAGAGGTGATTAAATGGCTTGCACTTATCAAATAGTTGAGCGATGAAGTGACGAATCACTTGGATCTTTCCTTACAAGCTACACAATTATTTTAAATTTATAGGGGGTGATATTTCTATTATGATCTTGAATTTGTTGGGGTCCACTTCAATACCCGTTTGAGACACGATGAAATGTAGAATTTTACCTGAGGTGACCCCAAAGATTTTTTTTGAATTCAGTCATACATTATTTTTGAGTAGCCAATCAAAAAATTTACACGAAACATTGATGTGTTGATTATGCTTTTTATATTTTGCTAGTAAGGCATCCATATAATATTTCATCATTTTGTGCATGTAATCATGGAATATATAGGTCATGGTGTGTTGGTATGTAGTGCTTACATTTTTAAGGCTAAATGACATAACCTTATAGCATAGTGTCCCCTAAGGCATGCTGAAGGATGTTTTGTGTTGATCATTAGGGTTAACCTAAATTTGGTTGTAACCCAAAAATCCATCCATGAGGGAGAGAATCTCATGACTGGTTGTGGAATAGACCAATGTGTTGATGTTTGAAAGGGGAAAGTTATCTTTTAGGTATACTTTGTTGATGTATCAAAAATCTATGCATATGCATATTCCTCCCTTTGGTTTTCCAACATGTACCATGTTTGATACCCACTCAAGATAATCGATTGTTTGGATAAAATCCATGTCTAAGATTTTTTGTATATCTTATTTTACCATTAAAGTGATTGTGGGGTGCATTTTCTTGAGTTTTTTTTTAACTAACTTGGCATCATTATCGAGAGTTAAATTATGGACCACCAATTATGGATCAAGGTTAGGCATGTTAGTGTAAGACCAAGTGAAGATATTCTTGTATTGAGTTAAAATTTCTGTGAAGCTTTCTCGCTCTTGAGGGGATAAGATCTTTCTAAGTTTAATAATATAGGGGTCATTGGGGTCAAAACTAAGGTTTATGTTGATGGTGTCTTCCACAAGCATGTGGGAGCCATATTTGAGCTGGGTGGGAATAGGGATGAGATGCAGGTCATCCACTATGTTCTCAATAAGGACTTCATCATGAACAACTTTAGCATTGTTTACAAAAGAAATTTGAGGAGGGAAGGGTGGAATGTAAGTGTTAGATTGTTGTAGCATGTGTTTTGATGGAAGAAAGTGGCATGGGTAAGGATCAAAAGGAAGGTGATCAAAGTCGATGTAGTTTGGGTCGATGCTAAGAATTATGTTTGGATGAGTTGCATAGCAAAGTGAGGTGAATAAGTTGATAAAAATCATGTTTACTGAAGGGTTAGAATTAGGTGAGAGGATAGAATCATTGGAGGATGTATCTTGGCATTGATGGGCTAAATGGTTGGTGTAGGAATGGATGTAGAATAGGTGGAGGAGAACATGATTGATGTGAGGGTCGATGAGGTAGAATAATACGAGGTGTTTGATTGTGCAAATTGATTATGAAAGGAAGGATGTGAGAGGATACATCTTTAGAGCTGGTAGAAGCGATCAAGATATCATCAAAGTTGGGATCAAGCTCATCATTAGAAGTGTTGGTGGAAGTGATATGGATTGAGGAAACTTGGAAAAATCTAGGGGGAATGTCCATCATGGATTGAGGGGAGAGGCTTTCACTAAGGGGCTCATACTCGGGATCCATGTCAAAATTATCCTCGATAGTATCAAGGGTGAGGTGTTGGAGTTTATCCTCAAGAATGTCTATATGGTTACGGTGATAACCTAAGCCTGATTTATCTTTAGGTTGTTGGTAAGGTGGGTCAATGAGGTTTCTAGGGCCTTTTTCATAGCATCCAAGACTAAATCCTTGCTAATTGAATCATTGGAAATACCATATGGAAAATGATGGGTTAGACATGTAATTGAGGTTTTGCAAAATTTATCCTCTAACTCTTTGGGCTTAGTTTTTTTAAGGAGGTGTCGATGCCTCCATATACAAAATTGGTTTAATTGGTTTATTGGTTTTTGGACCAATGGGAATAATTGTGCCTATAGTTAGAGGTACATCCCAAGGATAACCAAAATCTCTGATGGATTACACACTAGGAGGGGAGATACGAGTGTTATGTATAGTGTACTCCCTAGACTAGGATTGGTCATAAGTATAGATACATGGGGCATCCCTTGACATGCTTGTTGCAACAGAGACCCTTGATTTGAATAAGAAGAAGAGGATGATGATATTTGGTAGTCATGAGGAATATTGATGGAGAGAGGAAATAGTTAGAGTGGGCTTAGTGAGTTGAGCATCTTATTGTGGAGCACATCACTCCCAAGAGTGGCACTCTCTAGGAGTAGGTGAGATAGCATGGGTATCATATGTGATTTATGAGTTAAATCAACATGGATTAGTAGAAGGAGGTAGACAAGGGCTAAAGGAGCTTGGAAATGGCTATGTAGTAGAAGAAAAAGTTTGAGTAAGAAGAACAAAAATATTGGAAGTGGTGTTATGAGAAGGTGATGGTCAAGGAGGAAGGTAATTTGAATATAAGGGTGAGGATGAAGAATTTATAGAATAAAAAGAAGAGAATAAGTCAGGTGGTGGCTATAAGCTACATCATTAGAGAGTAGTTGATTGTGAAGAATGATTCATTGGAGAGTTGGAATGAGGAGAAGGGTTTGCTATCAAAGGGCTTGGTTGATCTATAGGTGAAGGGACTGATTGAGTTGATGCATCAGCATGAACCATGGTAGGGGTAATGTGAGTGGAAGATATTTGTGGATACTACGATAGGGTGACCATATTGTAAAATTTAAAGGAATAATCACCAGTGAGAATGTGATGCACTTATTTGTCATGAAGATATTTCAAATAATTATGGAGCATAGAAGGGACACATTGCATGTCCCTAATCCATGGTCACCCTAGGAGAAGATTGTATTGCATCTCCCCTTCGATGACATGGCATAATGTGGGTATTTTTTTGATGCCTACCTAAAGAGGTAGGATGATTGTACCTACTATGGAGTGCAGATAGCCATCAAAATACTTTAAGTCAATGGAAGGGGTGGTGAGATGGCTAGGTGGGAGGTTTAGATGTTGGAGGGTGATAGTGGAGATGATGTTGATGGATGAACCAATGTCGATTAAGACATGCTTGAATGTTATTCCATCAAAGTATGTCATGATATGCACATGGGGGTCATACCCTACTCCTTAAAGAGTTGTTATTTTGTGATGATATACATGAATTTTTGCACACTGCCTATAAAATTTGCAAAAGAATTAGTGTCATTAGTTTTTAAATCTATGGACTATAGGATGTCATTTAAGGCCTTGCAATGAGTCTGTAATTATTGCAAGAGGTCATATATTGATAACTTTGTCATTGTGGTGTGGTGTTAGTGCATGAGACTACTCTAAATGGTCACAATATTTTGTGGAATAGATGGAGGAGTGACTTGAATTGGTGGTTGGGGGAATAAGTTGGTACAATAGGGGGGTTGGAATGTTGATTGGGCCATTGTTACACACCAAATATAGTCAACTATGTTTGCAATGTATAATTCAATTATTATTAATAGGTTAGATTAATTTGGTTTTGTATTATATTTATCATTATTTAATTCATTTGTGTAAGAATAGGACTATGCCCTCTAAGTGGTGAGGACTAGCACTCCTGAAGTGTCTTACTTTATCCAAATTTATTCCATTTATTTCCTTCGATTGTTCATTACTCATATTCTTGGAAATATGTGCATGCATTGTTAATTGATTCATATTTAAGGAATAAGGTTAAGTTATCTGATAGTAGGGTAGTGATACCCTTCCAAGTGGTATTAGGAGATAGGTTCGATGAAGGTTGTAGGGGTTCCATGACCATCTAAGCTACAAGCGGCAGTGTGCAGACATTCGACGACAAAAATAACAAGGAGCAACCGAAGCTGCTATATCATATTTCGATTCATATTCTAGAAAATACCCCAGGAATAACCTTAAAACTAACATGCATTTCAAATTCGATTCACGTTCCACTTCACTGGGATGCTATAGTGTCCACTGTGTAAATGGTCTAGACATCGTTGTTACTATAACACGCCAAACAATCCAAATCTGAAGCAACTGGTCTCCTCGTTCCACAAGGAACACCTGGAATAAAGTAAAAATTGGTCTGAAGGCATACAATGGGATTAATCACCAAATCATAGTCTAAAATACCAAGGAAATATATCGAAGAGATATCATGAAATGCAGGTAAAAAATTGACCAATCAGCATCAAGGATTTAAATCAAAAATCGGTATAACCTAAGGTACGGGCATAAATTAATTTTTATTTTATTTTCAATGTGGGAAATTATCCCACATACATTGTGTTACGGGTATAAAGTATTTATTAAGGAGAGGTCACAATAAAGGAGGTGTGACTTCAATCACACGAAATCCATACTTTCTTCCCATGAAAGGATCTTTGTTGGCGTCCTTCGTCCTTGTCATCTTTGTGTCCTTGTCCTTGTTGTCATCCTTGTTGTCTTTGTGTCCTTGTCCTTGTTGGTGTCTGTATCAAGGTTCTTGTTTTATTTTGTCCTTCTCACATATCGTGTTGTGTGATGTCTTCTAGCATCATCATGTGTCTTGTATCACATGGTGTACAGTCATATCTGGGTCAAGTTATGTGTGTCTTGAGTTAGTTAGTTGGTGTCATGTCTCGCATCGAGTGTTGTATTCTTGGTGTCATCACGTGTCTCAATTGCATGGTGTTCTATTGTATCTGAGTCAAGTTGTGTGTGTCTCAAGTTAGTTAGTTGGTATTGTGTTGGGTCCGATTCAGTTTGTCGTATCCTATCAGTTGTGTTCAAATTGGTGTTGTATTGGGGGTCTAGTCGGTGTGTCGTGTCTTGTCAGTTGTGTCTAGGTTGGTGTCTCGAGTTAGTCTTGGTTAGTAAGTCTTTGGTCGGATGGTGGTCTCAATCACGATATGTCATGACTCAAGTATAGTTCACTGATTCAAAAGTAACCAAGTATTCATTGGAGCTTCAAGTGGGAGATTTAAAAAAAATCAATTTTGCATCACAGTTGGAGCGACATTAAGAGCAAAAAATAAAGCAATTTTTGCCCAAATTCATCAATTTTTTTGTATAATTCAAAGGAAAAATTTGTTATAAGGGACTTATTGATAAGTGCATGAGTGGAAAGTGGACCAAAGGATCAAACAAGTGATTAACAATCTCGGATAATTCAAACAAAGGGTTCCTGAAGTCACAAAGAAGACCTCCACAAAATAAAGGTACACATTATACTTCTCCTTTATGCATTAATAGTTTTTATCATGCTCATCCACTACTTCACACCATGGCATCCAATCCTTCTCCTACTTATTCCCATGAGAACCTCACACATGAGGAAACAAGAAACCCTAATACCAATACCCCGACTATGCAAACATTAGTAGACAACATGAAAATTTTGACCACATTGGTGAACCAATTAATGGAAAAATAAAGCCAAAAAACCCCTCCTAGCCCAAATCACTACCATATACAATAAAACAATGAGGATCAGGGTGGAGAGAAATTTTATGAACAACAAAGAGATCCTACTTGAGACCCCCAAATCCGCTTCCATAGACATAGGCATAATGAGGACCAAGATAGGGATGAAGTTTACCAATAATCAAGAGGGCCTAATGGGGTCAATTTTCCATGTATTTATATGCCCACATTTGAGTTTCATGATCCACATGGTTGGATAGCTAAAATGGAAGGTATTTTAGACTTATACCGAATTCGAGATTCAGAAAAAAGTTTCTTTTGTGGCCTCTAAACTCAGTACAAAAGCTTATCAATGGTTTGTATGGATCAAACACAATAATGGAAATACCATCTACTAGGATTATTTCACCACACATTTCCTTAAAATATTTTATGAAGGACATTCATCTTCATACATGGTGATGTTATCACTTAAGCAAACAAGATCTGTAATGGATTATATTTCAAAATTTACTAGTCTGCTTTCCTATGCAAGAAACTTACCATCAGATGTGGTGGTATCTTATTTTAGAAATGGGTTGAAAGAGAATATTCAAGTTGAAGTTGACCTAAAAGATCCATCCTCTTTAGATACCTGTATAATGATTGCCAAGTTGGCTGAGAAGAAGGTGCAAATAGGGACAATTATACGACGTGATTCCTATGGTTGACATCAATACCGCAACACATATTTTCATATAAATGATCAACCATCAAGATATTTTTGCTATAAATATTGTAATCACAATATAAAATATCAGACATGTGTACCACGATAAAACTTTTAAATCGAATATGCTGACAAGGAAGATGAAGAGGAAATAGAGGATACCAGCTCACCTGATTTTCCCATAACTAAAGATGTAGCCCAAAAATTCTTGCACTCCTTTCCTCAAGGCTGATGGATCCATGCCTTAGAGGGGAATGGGAGAATGGATGGCCTACACCTCAGAGGAGAGGTACTTGAGTTCGTACCCTCTTATGGTGATTTTTCGACGAATGGGTTGGGTTCACCAGGAAACATTTTGTGGCAGTTTTCGAGCCTAGGTTTGGGATTTGTTTTGATGTGTTTGTTTTGATCAAATCGTGCATACACCTAAGTTTGGCCAATATGCAATTAATCTAACCTATATGCAATTTTAATTCAAATGCAGAAAACAAATAGTAGAAAAATAGAATGCAAAATACAGTGCAGTACTAAAAAAATAGTTTTAAACTCTTACCTGTATCCGGATGTCTGATGAAGATTCTAATTTTTGTATGCAGTCCAGATCGTATGCAGTAGGTCGATATCATACTACGAACCTGTAGGATCGTATTACGATCTGCGAGATCGTATTACGAATAGGGACAGACAGATCCAATTTTGACAGACAACAACAGATTCATGGATAGGGGATATAAAACAGAAAATCTAGAGATTTACTTATGATTGCAAGCTTAACTAGGATTAAATGAATACACTTAAATAACTATAATGATATGCATTGATGAATTAATGTATTGCAATATATGAAATATGCAATTATATGAAATTAGGTGAACTCCAAGAATGCAAATGATTAAATCTAATGCTTTATGTGATAAAGAATGCTAAATGCAATGTAGATTAAATAAATAAATAGTAGAATATGTAAACTAAGCGTGGAGGTTGCCCCCAAGCCAACTATAGGGGGGAGTGGGAGCGTGTCCGAGATTTATCCCATCATCTCAACAAAAAATCCTACGATCGCAATAATGTCGTAACCTCCGATCTACACAACAAAGTCCTTTCCATTCCCCCAAGAAATGTTAAAAAAGAAAATAACTAGGGATGAAGAAATTATTAAAAGTTCAGTCAAAGTTGCAAGGGTGCGAGGAAGTGCAAGGAGGTGGGGAGGGGGGGGTTTGGTTAAAGGGAAGAGAGGAAGAGGGGGGTTGATAGGAGGGGGGGGGTGGAATTCATTGCTAACTCCTTCTAGGAGGACCGAATAGACGAACCCATTTTCTACTTAATTATATAATAAAATCGGTTAAACCAAATATTATAAAAATTAAATTTTAAATTTCCAATTTAGGGCAAATTTTTTGTGGGGATCATATTACGATCTGCAATATCGTACGATGATCGCAAGGATCGTAAGATGAAAATAGTGCTACGATTTTGGAGGTCGTACTATGATTTCGTTGATCGTAGTACGATCTCGTCAATGAAGCACAAATTCTATGGTAATAAATGCAAATATGATGTTTTTACAATTTTTTATGTTTTCATGCAAATGGGTCAAATTTAAGGTGCTACATTTTGCCCCCTCTTTAGTGCAGTTTCGAAAGAAAATTGCGTTAAAGAAAAGTGCGACATGCTTTACGAGAAAGTAAAAATTTATTGCAATTTTTGTTAACGATTTTAAGTTTTTATGCAAGTTGTTTCGAAATATGATGTTTATGGTACCCCCTTCGAGTTTTTATACCAAAATTGACGTTTGGGTAAAAACTCAAAAATTAGGAGTAAGATGAAATAAATAAGAAAAGTAAAATGAAAAATAACTCATTAGGGGGGGGGGGGGGGGGGGGGGGGGGGGGGGGGGGGGGGGGGGGGGGGGGGTTTTTTAGCACGGATCCAGGGTGACTTCCTCTAGGACTACTACGGAGACACGGGAGATGCGACCACCACCTCCACCCCCTGGTAGAGATGATGATGCACAGAGCTCTAGGGCTTCTAGGGAGTGAGCCTAGATATTTGTATATTTGTATGGTGTATTTGACTGAGTATGCCAATTTTTGAGGATTGTGGCATATCAGTCTAACTTTATTTTTGTATATGGATTTTAGAGATATATATATATATATATATATATATGTATGTATGTATATGGATATTTTGTCTCTATGTGACTTCATGTATTTTGTTTTGATTACTTTGCATTTTAATTTTGGATGGTCATGTTTTGGTGTTTATGAGATGTTATTAATCATGCTTAAATAACATAAATGAATAAAGATGATTTGATTTTTGAAAATGTGTTTTGGAGTGATGATAAATTTTGATAGATTTAGCAATAGACCTCGAAGGATGTTGTGTTGTTATGTGACTGTTGGTGGAGTTCAAGACTCGCTAAGTCATGAAGCTAATCCTGTTTGTGAGGAATATTTTGATATTGCTAAAAATGGTCGTATGCTTAAGAATAATCTTAAGGCTTTTATGATGAAAAGAAGATGTTTGATGTTGTTTTGGGACAAGATGTTTGATAGATGTTGTGAAAATGTATGAATTTAAGCATGAAAAATTTGAAAGATGATTTGCGCTAAGCATAGAATTCCTAAGTGTGAAATTATATGAAATAATTACTTAGGAATTATACCATCATCGTGAAAATCAAAATGAAATGTATGATGATATGAAATTATTTGTTCTTTTAAAATGCAAAGTAATGTAAGATAAATCATTGTGTCACATGTTCCAAAAAATATTATGTAATTTTTATGAAAATATATGGACTAATTTTGGGCATGAAAAATTAGAAAGATGACTTGCGCTAGGCATAAAATTCCTAAGTGTGAAATTTGAAGAGAAATAGTTACTTAGGAACTATACCATCATCGCGAAAATCAAAATGAAATGCATGATGATTATGTTTGATTTTGCAATATTATTTGAGATAAATTATTGTGCTATGATGATAAAATAATTTGTAAGAACTAATGCAAAGGATTGAAATTAATTATCTAACAAAATTCCAAAGAAATATTTTAACTTATTTCAAAGACAAATTCAAATTTATCTAGAACCAATGTGTGATGTGTGAGTTCATTATCTATTTTGATTGTTATGATGATACAAAATCTCTCAAGTAACAAATGTGTGTGCTTTAGTGAGGTTAATTTACCGATTTTGAGTGAGTTAATGATAAAGCGAACTTAAATGAACCAATGTGTGTGCAAGTGAAATGTTCATTTGACCATGATTTTGTGCATGCATTGGTACTGAACTACTATGTAAATCAAATTACCAAAAGCTAGCTAATCCAAATGCGGACATTGGTCTGTACAAAAGAAAGGTTACTAATGTGACAGACATATCACCATGTGAAAGGAATTACCCAATGTCAAGCAAGTTGGGCACAAATCACCTGTTATGGGGTTTACCTCATGGTTTTCGAATAACTGAGAAATTCCAAGGATTCAAGTTCAATACCCCCTTCTTTTCTTCATATTTATAGGGTAGGGATTTCTTGTCCTTTTCTGAACAAGGGGATTTTATTGCTTTGGAACATTTTTCTTGTATTTTCTCTTTTTCTTTTTCCTTTCTTTTTCCTTTTTTTTTCTTTTCTTTTTGGGATACTTGCTCAGATTAGACGTAGAGCAAGGGATTTTATTCGGGTAGGGAGGAGCTTGTCCTTTTGCCAATTTCTCAGTATTCTAGACCATGCACATGATAGGATAGCAAGGGAAAATTTTTACTTAAGGTATTAAGACTTACTATGTAGAATCACTTTGTCGAATTTTGCAACAAATCATTTTAAGATGTAAAAGTGTGTTCTTGGTTCAAAAAGTAGCAAGATCATTCTCAAAACTCAAAATTATTTAATGAAGTAATAGTGTTCTTTGGTACAAGAGAGATTTATAATCAAAACAACGAAATCAAAATTTATTAAATATGTGAATTTTAGTGCGTGGTTCAAGATAACTTGTGAATTTATCTGAAGTAAACTAAAATATAATTTGCAATCTTAGCAGATAATAGATGCAGAGATAATGATCTAATAATGCTTTGGAATATATTTTTTTGTAGATTTTCAGATTTTGTAATTTTTTGGTTGTTTTTGATAATATATTGAAATGCATGAGAAAATTATTTACAACTATGTACAGTGATGAGACTTTTGGCTTTATGCATAATATCTTTTTAGATGCATAATATTCATGGGTTCCTTGAGATCTTTTCCATCCAAGGTAGCCAATCTATATGCACCTGATCCAAATTTAGCAGTGATGATAAATGGTCCAAGCCAATTTGGTTGGAATTTTCCTTTAAGATCTTTTCTTGCATTAGTATTTTTCTGATTTTCTTTTAAGACTAGATCACCAATTTCAAAAGATCGATTATGAACTTTCTTTGAATATGCTCTTTTAAGTTTGTCTTGATAGGCACGAAGGTGCTCTAAAGCATGAATGCATTTTTCATCTAGAAGTTCCAGCTGACTAAGTCTGCCAGTGCGATATTCATCTCCTACTTCAACATCTTGAAGTAAAAGAGCTAAAGAAGGAACTTCTAGCTCGAATGGAAAAATAGCTTCAGTACCATAAACCAAAACAAAAGGTGAAGCACCAGTGGGAGTACGAATACTAGTTCGATAAGCCCATAAGGTAGGATATAATTGCACATGCCAGTCATGACCTGATTTATTAACCAATATTTTAAGGATTTTAATTAGAGTTTTATTAGATGCTTCAGCTTGGCCATTACCCTGTGGATAATAGGGAGTAGACCAACGATGTTGAATTTTATATTTTTGACATAATTTTTTAACATCTTTGTTCTTAAAACAAGTTCCATTATCTGAAATAAGATTTGATGGGATTCCAAATCTACAAATGATTTGATTAAGAATGAATTTGGAAACTTGAGCTCCCATGCAAGAAGCTAAAGGTATAGCTTCTCCCCACTTCGTAAAATACTCAGTTGCAGTTATTATGAATTTATGACCATCAGATGAAACAAGATTTATTTTACCAATAATGTCTAGACCCCATTTAGAAAAGGGCCAAGGAGATGATATGGCTTGGAGTTCTTGAGCAGGAGCATGGACAAGGTCAGCATACTTTTGACACTTGTCGCAATGATGCACATAATCATTGGCATCCTTTTCCATGGTAGGCCAAAAATATCCTATCCTAAGGAGCTTCTTAGCAATGGCACTACCACTAAAGTGTCCTCCACAAGATCCATCATGGGCTTCACTTAAAGCTTTCTTAGACTCTTCTAGGTTAAGACATATTAACAATATGCCCTCAAAATATCTTCTATATAAAGTATTACCAACAATTACGAAGTGAACAACTCGCTTACGTAATAGCCTACGTTGGTTTCTATCTAGCCCTTCAAGGAAGGTTCCTTTCTGGAGAAAGTTGAAGATATCTATATACCAAGGCTCAGGAGTAGTTTCATTGATTAGAAACACATATAATGGTTCTAGACATGACTTAGCAGAAGTGGGTTCTTGGAGTCGATGAATAATGATAGTAGCATATTCATCATCCAACTCCAAAGGCAACAGAGAAGCAGTCGCAACCATAGCATCGACAGCACGGTTACTAGTTCTAGGAATAGCTTCTAAAGTGACTTTTTCAAATAATGATATTAATTGAAGGACATAAGCTTTATAAGGGTGAATTTTCTCATCTCGTGTCTGATAAACATCATTGATTTGATTTATCACAAGCTGAGAATCATCAAAAACTAATAAATATTTTATTTTTAATGCTAGGGTGGCTCGTAATCCAAGAATTAGAGCCTCATATTCAATAGTATTATTAGTGCAAGCAAATTGCAATTTGAAAGATAAAGGTATGAGGTGCTTTTGAGGAGATATTAAAATAATACCTACACTGACACCACTCATGCATCGAGCTCCATCAAAATATAAAGACCATGTTTCAGAATGATCTTCCTCTAGATTGAGGCATTCATCAGGGAACTCAATGGTGAGGGGATGAGTAGATTCTAAAGGTGCAACAACTAACTGATCAGCTATAACTTGGCCTTTTATGGATTTTTGGCCGATAAATGTGAGTTCAAACTCACTGAGAGCCAGAACCCACTTAGTTGTGCGTCCTGATAAGTAAGGTCTACTCATCAAGTACCTTAATGGATCAGATTTAGCAATGACATATGTTTTTTGACTAAGCATATAATGATGCAACTTCTGTGTAGAAAACACAACTGCTAGACAAAGATTTTCTAATGGATTATATCTTGTTTCATAACTTATTAAAGTTCTACTTATATAATATGTGGCTCGTTCTTTCTTTTCATCATCGATTTGAGCCAACATAGCTCCAAGTGCAAGTTTCAAAGCAAAAATATATAAAATGAAAGGACAATCTGGTCTAGGTGGAACAAGCACTGGAGGGTTGAGAAGATATTGTTTAATGCTATCAAAAGCTTCTTGACATTCCTTATCCCATTGAAAAGAAATATTTTTCTTGAGTAATTTAAGAAAAGGTTCTGTTCTATCTGCCAATTTATCAATGAAGCGACGAATAGCTTGTAATTTTCCTTGTAAGCTTCTTAATTCTGATATGTTTTTAGGAGGTGGCATATCATGGATAGCCTTGATATTTAAAGGATCTATCTCTATGCCTCGCATAGAAACAATAACTCCTAATAATTTCCTATATTTTACTCCAAATACACATTTAGCTGGGTTTAAACGGATAAGGTATTCTCTTAACCGATCAAATACTTTTCTTAAATCATTTATGTGATCATCCTCTTTAGTTGAGCGAGCTATGATATCATCTACATAATCATGTAGAATATCATACATCATATCATGAAATATGTATGTCATAGCTCTCTGATATGTTGCGCCTGCATTCTTTAAACCAAAAGGTATTACCTTCCAACAAAATGTCCCCCAAGGGGTGATGAAAGTTGTTTTAGGTTGGTCTTCAAGAGCTATTCTAATTTGATTATATCCTGAAAATCCATCCATAAGGGATAACATTCCACTTCCAACTGTAAAATCAATGATTTGATCCATATTAGGAAGAGGAAAATCATCTTTAGGGCATGCAACATTTATGTCTCTAAAATCAGTACAAACTCTGATCTTAGTAGCTTCTTTCTTAGTTACTGGAACAACATTAGAAATCCAATCAACATAGTCAATGGCTTGGATAAAAATGACATCTAAGAGTTTTTGCAACTCACTTTTGACTAGTAGAGCAACCTTGGGATGCATCTTTCTAAGTTTTTGTTTAACTGGTTTCGCATCCGGATGCACTACTAGATGGTGCATAACCACAGAAGGATCTAAGCCAGGCATATCTGCATATGTCCAAGCAAATACATCACTATACTCTGTGAGAAATGCAATATACTATTTTTGTTTTTCTTCACTTAATTCTGATCCAATATTGACTATGCGAGGGTTTTCTTCCATACCAATATTGACTTCCAAAACATTTTCCACTTCAATATTTAGATCTCTTTCAAAATTAGGTGGAGCGGGTGAAACACCCATTTCTTGTAATTCTTCCAAGGTTAACTTGGCTAATTCTTCTTGAGGGGTTATAGCATCCAGATGGGCTATACGTGGTATAGATCCATCAAAATAAAACCCATTATGTAAGATTTCTTCAACAGAAATGTCATGGAAGATATCTCCTTCCAATTGTTCATCTGGTTCAACAATCATTTTTGGATAAGCTATGGATAACATATTACAAGAAAACATCCTACCCATAGGTTTAAGGTATTCTTGTTGATCTAGGTAGTCTTGATATGAGATTAAATGCTCATCATCCTCAAATGGGAATGGTTGACACTTCCTAGGAAAAAGGCCTATTCCACATCTGGCAGGCCATTCTTCTATCTCTAAGGGTTCTTTTATACCATTTTGGAAAGGTCCTAAACCTTTACCTTTATATCCTAATTTAAGCATCATAGGTTTTGATTTTTCATATTTATCAAAAAAATAACACCTGGAAAATCCATCATGATCAATTATGATAGTCATGGGTCTTATTCTACCCCAATCATATCCCTTATAAATAAACGCACAACTCCCAACATGGTATATGCTTCCCATAGGTTGTGGCAAGCCCAATGTCCGAGGAGATGGCGGTAATTGAGTTAAGGCAAGAGAATCTTGCATGGAGAATTTTTCTTCTTCTGATGTTGTGAGAATTGTGGATAAATCGGGTAAATATTCATCTGTAAGAGAATATGAAGTAGAAGGAGTATCTTCTATAGTTTTAGATGTTGTAAATATAAATTGTGTAGATGTATATGGAAGAGATGTTGATGTAGATGAAGAAGATGTAGGTTCAGAAGATGTGGATGTAGAACTAGATGGAGGTGTAGGTTGTGTAGAAGATGGAGGTGTAGGTTGTGATGGCGGGTTTGAAGATAGAGGTGTTAAATATGTAGGTGATAAATATGGAGATATAATTAATGGAGGTGAATATGATGATGGTTGAGGTGAGATTTTTGCATGTTTAGAAGATGCAACTGAATTAGGGTGAGTGGTAGACAAAGCGGGGCAAAATTGAATCCCAATCGGTTCTGCCAAAGCACACATGTCAAATGGTCTAGGATCACCGTGAATGGTAACCAATTGATTTTTAAATTCA
Organism: Wollemia nobilis; assembly: GCA_028583015.1. NCBI lineage: Eukaryota > Viridiplantae > Streptophyta > Pinopsida > Araucariales > Araucariaceae > Wollemia > Wollemia nobilis. The sequence continues at coordinate 2,575,378 of JAQPPZ010005450.1, forward strand.
AATTTAACACATTGGTGCAAGGTGGAAGGTACAACTCTCATTGCGTTGATCCAGGGATGACCTAAGAGTATGTTGTATGATGTAGGGCAATGTACAACAAACACAGTCATATCCAAAGTTCTTGGACCAACCTGCAATGGAATTGATATAACTCCACATGTTTCTTGCATCTCATCATTAAAATCTTTGATGATCATATCAGTTCTCTTCATTTCATCACTTCTAAATCCAAATATTTGGTAGAAATCAAAAGTGCAAATATTTAGGGATGAACCATTATCAATTAGAACTCTTTTGACTGCTACATCTCCAATCAATGTTGTAATATATAAAGGATTGTCTTTATGCATACTATGAAGAGGAATATCTCTATCTCAGAAATCAATACAATCTATTTCATGAGGCATAACAGTATTTATAACAGCCTCAGGTTGTATATCTTGTGGTACCATCATTTTACTCAATGTATGCATCAATTCTTCTCTATGTATAGAAGAAGTCCTTAAAAGATCCAAGAGAGAAATCCTTGTTGTAATGTTAGCAAGCTGCTCATTAATATCATAAGGAGGTTTTGGTTGTGTACTTGATGTATTATTCCCTTTTGTAGGAGCTTTTAATATGAATGGAGCTGATTTATCATTTTGATGTTGATCTTGTGTTTGAGAATTTTGTGCTTGTTGTCTAGTAACAGCTCCGATGGTACCTACAACATTATTATGTCCATAATAGATGGGCCGAGGTCTAGCATTCACTGCTTGCTCATTAGAGAGTAATTGTTGTGATGAAGGTCATGTTGTAACCCTCCTAGGAAATGGTTCTTCAGGGACCATCAAGTCTGTGATAGGAAGAATAGCCTCTGATTCATCTTCAGAGCTATTCGAATTGTTGGATGTAACATCCAAATCACTTTCTGTCTCACTCTCTGTATCATCTGGATATGGAAGTTGTATGTTATGCATGGGTCTACTTGTGACTACAGATACTGTAGTTCCAAATGGTGTTTCTAAATCTTGATTAGGTATGAAACCACTAATGGTTCCCACATACCTAGTTGGATGAGGAACATTATGATGTTCAACTTGATTTACTGCTTCTTTACCATGCTTAGGTAAAGGATGTTGGAAAATGTCCAAGGTCTGATTTGCATTCTGAGTTTGATTTTGTTGTGTATTATTCTGAGCATTATTTTGAACATTCTATTTTGGTGGGAAACTTTCCATCGATATTTTGTTATTATCAATCAAATATTGTATCATATGTTTCAATATTTTGCAAGAATTGGTTGAATGTCCATCAACTCTATGGAAATTGCAATGCAAATCAGCTCTAAATCCAGCTGCAGTTGTATCTAGTTGTCGTATGTTGGGCAACTGAATTAAACCTCATTCCAACAGTTGAGGTAGAATTGTGGTTAAAGGTTGATTTAACTTTGTAAACTCTCTTGGAGGTTTATCTAGAATTTTCAATACAAATTTGTTCATGGCTTCTGTAGTGTTGACAAGTGTGGTATTTCTACTATCAGTGACTCCATCACCTACCACTTGTTTATTCTTGTATTGATTTTTAGAAGACTTATCTTCATATTTCTTCTTAAACTGACCTCTTCTAATGAGAGCATCTTCAACTCTCCTTGCTAAATCTATAGCTTGATCAAAAGTGGTTATTGTAGTTGTAGAAAGTTCATAAGACAATTGCTCTTGCAAATTGCCAATAAAAATGTCCAACATCTCATGATGAGGTAATGCAAAATGCAATTTTCCTAGCAATTATCTCCACTTAGTCAAGAATTCAGCAAAGCTCTCATATTTGCCCTATTTCAAGTTGTATAAATCCTTAATGGTCACGTGCCTCTCTATGTAGGCACTAAATTGATGGACAAACATTTCTGTTGTCTCTTCAAAGTTTCTCAAAGAATTTGTAGGCAACTGATAGTACCACTCTAATGCCATGCCTCCGAGACTTTTTGGGAACATCTTTAGCAACAACAAGTCATCATATGAGATATCATGACAAGTTATCCTAAACATACGAAGATGCTCAATAGGATCTTCAGTTCCTTTATATATCGGGAGAACGGGCATAGGGAAGTGCTTAGGGTATGGTTGGGCAACCACCATAGGATCCAAGGGTTGGCTACACATCTCTCGATAATTGTATGAGGGACGGTAGGGATCTATCTGGTCTAGGTGAGAAGCTAACTATTTAACCATAGCTTCAAGGCCATGTGGTTGTCCAACAAGTTGATTCTGTTGCATCATATTATTAGGTCTTTGAAGATAATATTGTGTTACATAAGGATTTCCAATTGAAACACTATTATGTAAATTGCTTGTAGGAATGGTGTTATAAGATGGAACTGTGTTATGTTGAACCTTTTGTTGATTCTTGTTAGGATTTGGTATTTTCCTAACCTTTTGTGGTATAGAAGTCTTTTGATTTGTAGTAGAAGTTTGTAATTTCTATTGAGGATTTGGATTTGTTGTAGGTGTTGATTGATTGATGTTTTGAGTTGGAGTTTGATTCACATTTTGAGATGGGCCAACTTGACTATATTTTATGTATGGCATCGGTCTTCCAGCCAATCGGAGAGCAGCTTCTAAAGCAGCCTCCATAGAGTAATCTCCAGGGGGAAGTTGACCTTCTATTTCTATTACTTGATTGATGACTTCTATGTTATTCTTTATGAATTCGGTAAAATGTTGTGTGGATTTAAATATGAGATTACCTTCCTCATCCGTTTGAGGTTTAATATTGTATTGTCCTTCTTCTTCTTTATTTATGTCTTCCTCATATAATTCTGAAGTTACATAATCTTCAATAATTGGTCTATCAGGATCACCCTGAGCGGGCTCTTCCTGAGGTGGTTCTTGCATAAACTCATCTTCTATTTGTTTACCATTCCTTAAAATTCTAGGTATTTTGATAGATTAGGTTTTTGCAAATATATATATATATATATATATATGCATTCAAATTTTGGGGTATATATTTTATATATATACCTAATTAATATAATATTATTTTTGGGTTTTTGTAGTTTTAAATTGTAGAGAATGAAGAAAACATAATAGAAAATATTATAGTGTAGATATTATATCTTAATTTTCTTGAAAATGTTTATGAATATCATTAATAGGTTCCAACTCTCCAGGTGTCATATAGTGTTCTTCTTCAAATTGGAAATTTGTTTTCAAGAACTTTATGAAGTGAGCTATGGTGATACAGTCAACTTCATAATCAGGCATACAAAAGTATAGCTCATGACAATATTCATGATAGAGCACAACTCTAGGAACTCTATTAAATCTTCTTTTATCTTCTAAGACAACTTCTTGATCCTCTACACGAGACAAGAACTTGTGTACTAGTATTGCATTCTCAAGATAGTCTTCAAAAGAATATAGGCTTGGGGAAATAACGACTCTCTTATCTGCTAACCATCTCTCACAAGCTCTTCTAATATCATTATAAAAGGGTAATCTATCAGGATCCAAGATTCTAGATAGATCAAACCTTATGATTTGTTTAAGTTCAGATTTTTTGGCTTCTATGATATCTAATCTTCTATCAAGTTCGTTCCAATGTTCTTGAGATGTTAAGTTAGGACTCCCAACTATTGAAGAGATTTCTTGGATTGACAATGATGTACTAACATTAATTAGAATGGCTCTTCTTCTGTTGTAATCTACCATCTATGATGATATGCAATTGTGTAACTAATGACTTTGATTTTTTTGGTTTTTTGTTTTGTTTTATAAATCAGAACGGTATTTATGTGTTTCACGTCGGGTTCACCAAAGAATGTAGCCCAAAAATTCTCGCACTCCTTTCCTCAAGGCTGATGGATCCATGCCTTAGAGGGGAATGGGAGAATGGATGGCCTACACCTCAGAGGAGAGGTACTTGAGTTCATACCCTCTTATGGTGATTTTTTGACGAATGGGTTGGGTTCACCAGGAAACATTTTGTGGTAGTTTTTGAGCCTAGGTTTGGGATTTGTTTTGATGTGTTTGTTTTGATCAAATCATGCATACACCTAAGTTTGGCCAATATGCAATTAATCTAACCTATATGCAATTTTAATTCAAATGCAGACAACAAAATAGTAGAAAATAGAATGCAAAATACAGTGCAGTACTAAAAAAATGGTTTTAAACTCTTACCTGTATCCGGATGTCTGATGAAGATTCTGATTTTTGTATGCAGTCCAGATCATACGTAGTAGGTCGATATCGTACTACGAACCTGTAGGATCGTATTATGATCTGCGAGATCATATTACGAATAGGGACAGATAGATCCGATTTTGATAGACAACAACAGATTCATGGATAGAGGATATAAAATAGAAAATCTAGAGATTTACTTATGATTGTAAGCTTAACTAGGATTAAATGAATACACTTAAATAACTATAATGATATGCATTGATGAATTAATGTATTGCAATATATGAAATATGCAATTATATGAAATTAGGTGAACTCCAGGAATGCAAATGATTAAATCTAATGCTTTATGTGATAAAGAATGCTAAATGCAATGTAGATCAACTAAATAAATAGCAGAATATGCAAACCAGAGCTTGAGGTTGCCCCCAAGCCAACTGTAGGTGAGATCATAGCCTTCTGAGCATGATCATATCCCAAACTCATAAAATCATACTACGATCGCAATATCGTAACCTTCGATCTGCAACAAAGTCCTTCGATCCTACAAGCAAATAATGAAATAACCAGAGCTAGGATGCAAAATTATGTGAAGTTTTCTAAAGTGCAAGGAGCCAGGGGAAATTCAGAAGTAGGGGGTTTGGTTAAATAAGCTGGGAGGAGCATCTAGAATAGGGAGGAGGTTGAATTTTTTGCAACTCCTTCTAAGCTGAGCAAGACCGAATGGATCCGATCTCCTATTTTCCATGCAGTTACACAGTCGGGGTTAAAAACCGTTAAACTAAATTTGTCATTTTCCAATTTTAAATTTTTTGTTTCAGGGCAAGATCGTATTACGATCTGCAATATCGTACGATGATCGCAAGGATCGTAAGACAAAAATAGTGCTACGATTTTGGAGGTCGTACTACGATTTCGCTGATCGTAGTACGATCTCGTCAATGAAGCACAAATTCTATGGTAATAAATGCAAATATGATGTTTTTACAATTTTTTATGTTTTCATGCAAATGGGTCAAATTTAAGGTGCTACAGAAGACCAAAGTGAACCCGAGGAGGTCATAGTTGAAGAAGATACTATGGTACTTGTTAGTCTAAAAAGACTACCTCCAGCAGATGGCAGATTTTTGTGCAAAGAGACCAGTATTTCAATTTTTTGATACAGAAAGAAAAGAATTGGCTAAGGCATGAAGGATGTCACAATTTTGTGATATGTCAAGTTTTCACCTTTCACAGCCGCCCGAAGGATCCAAAGGAGGAATATGTCATGATTTCACATGTCAGGTTTTTTCCCGTCATAATCACTCGAAGGAGCCAAAGGAGGAAAATGTCACGATTTCACGACATGTCAATTTTTTGCCCGTCACAGCCACCTGAAGGAGCCAAAGGAGAAAAATGTCACGATTTCGTGACATGTCAGGTTTTTGTTCGTCATAGTCGCTCGAAGGAGCCAAAGAAGGAAAATTTCATGATTTCGTAACATGTCAGGTTTTCGTCTGTCATAGCCTCCCGAAGGAGCCAAAGGAGGAAAATGTCATGATTTCACGACATGTCACATTTTTGCCCATCACAACCGCCTAAAAGAGCCAAAGGAGTAAAATGTCATGATTTTACGACATGTCAGGTTTTCGCCTATCACAACTGCTCGAAGGATCCAAAGGAGGAAAATGTCACGATTTTGTGACATGATTGGTTTTTTTCGACATAAGTGTATTCAGCGATAAATAAGATACTATCAAAATTCGGTGTCAGTAATTAGAAGCAGACAATAGAGTAAATCAATTCCTAGATTCCTGTTATTTAGAATTTGTTGTTAGGAGCCATGCAAAGGATGTGGAAGCACATTATATTATGATTTCTTGTAATTGATGGTAGGATCAAAATGTACTAAATATAGAGATTTCCATAGGGTATATGTAAGAGTAAACGTAGTCTTAAAAGAGGTCAGATCTTGGACGTTTACAAGACTAGATATATGTACTTTGAATACAAGAAAATATATTTTGCTTCCAATGGCTTCTGGTTCACATTGTGCAAGTGTATGTATTAGCATTTCTTACTTCTATTTCACATTATTGAAATATAGATTGTGTTAGTTCTAAATTTTGGACTTATGCAAAACATAAATCATATTGCTGGAGTTGAAATCTAATATACGCATGTGTTAGATACACTTCTAAATCACAACAAGGAATCCATGATTTCTGCAAGAAGATATATTGAATATGTTGATAAAGAAAGTGTATATGTTTATCTTAGTTGTTGTTTAATCTGTACCACATACAAGTTCTAGCTTCAACTATATTTCCCTCTCTTTCAGTAATAAACTTTTCCCTTTTTCCTATAAAAACTATTAAGGAACCAGCCTCCTCTAGAGATTAGACGAGAAATATCACGATTATTCTCGCCTAATCAATTTTGATAAAATCAAGATGCAAATAATGACCAAAGGCATATTTTGTTCCAACATTACTTTCAATACATGCTCTTATGGGGTTATCATCTCACCATATAATCAAGGTATTAGGACTCATTCGATAAATGAAGGTAACTGTACTGATTGATTTAGGTAGTACTCATAAATTTATTGACACAAATATTGCCAAGGCATTAAACTTGTACATTAACTCTTCCAATCAAGACAAATTTCAAGTTATAATTACAAACAGGGGAAGTGCTCAATGTATAGATAGAACATATCCAATTTTATTGTAAATGGGAAGTTATACTTGGTGTGGTCCTCTTTTTGTTATGAGTTTAGGGAATTCAAAAGTTATCTTGGGAGTCGAGTGGTTAGAACAAATGGACACCACGGTCGATTTTAATTACAAGCAACACTTTGTTGAATGGAAGGAAAATGGGAAGACCATTCACCTCCAAGGAATTCCAACACCTCCATAAAAGATAGTAAGTTCTCACAGCATGGAAAAAATATTAAGAAAAGGTAGTTACGAATTCATTGCCCAAGTTAATTGTATGGAAAAGCAAGAACAAGATATTCCATAAATCCAATCATAAAATCTACAAAACATTATGGCTAACTATGATGAGGTCTTCCAAGAACCAAAGGGACTACCTCCCAAAATATCCCATGACCATGCCATACACCTTGTTACAGGAAGTCTCCCTCCTAATGGTCATCCTTATCGATATACCCAACCTTAAAAAATAGAAATTGATAAAATTGTCCAAGAACTATTAGAACATGGTGTCATTCATCATAGCACTAGTCCTTATTCTTCACCAGTGGTTTTGGCCTGTTGCAAAGACAATTCTTGGTGTATGTGTCTGGATTTTTATCCCCTTAACAAAATCACCATCAAGGATAAATTCCCTATAATTTTCATTTATGATTTACTATATGAACTACATGGTGCAAAAGTTTTTACAAATTGGATTTACTTTTTGGGTTTCACCAAATCAAAGTTAGGGAAGAGGATATTCCCAAAACAAATTTCCACACTCATGAAGGTCACTATGAATTTTTGGTCATTCCTTTTGGTCTCACTAATGCTCCATATACATTTCAAAGTCTCATAAACCATGTGTTTCATCCATTCCTTCGCAAATTTGTCCTAGTCTTCTTCGATGACATACTCATATATAGTAAATCATGGAATGATCATCTGTTGCATGTGGGAAGGGTTCTTCATATACTATACAAGGAAATTTTTTTTGTCAAACACTCTAAATGCTCTTTTGGTTTTCAAGAAGTTGAGTACTTGGGTCATATAGTTTCTTAGGAAGGTGTTAAAGTGGATCCAAATAAGATAAAGGTGATTTAGGATTGGCCCTTACCTAAAACTATCAAGAAACTTTGTGGTTTTTTGGGTCTCACTGGATCTTATCACAAGTTTGTGCGTAACTATGGAAAAATTGTAGCACCTCTCACAAATCTTACAAAAAGGATGCTTTTAATTGGTCGGAAGCATCCACTCAAGCCTTTGATGCTCTCAAATAAGCAATGTGTACTACTACAATATTGAAAATCCTAGATTTTCACAAACCATTTGTAATCAAATGTGATGCTTTAGGAACAGGTATTGGGGTAGTATTAATGCAAGAAGGTCATCCCTTGGCATTCGAAAGTAAAAAACTTTCAAGATTTTTTTTGGGAAAATCCACATATGAGAAAGAAATATTGGCTATTCTACATGTAGTGGAGAAATGGAGACACTACTTAATTAGTAGTCGCTTCATTATTAAAACCAATCATAGTAGTCTCAAGTACTTTCTAGAACAACGGTTTTCTTATCCAGAACAAAACAAGTGGTTAACAAAATTATTGGGATATGATTTTGTTATTGAGTACAAGAAAGGGAAAGAAAATGTGGTAGCAGATGCATTATCATGGAAATATGAAGATGAAGTTATTATTAATGCTATTTCAGGTCCTTGTTCCCAATGGGTATTTCAGCTATAGGAATAATGGTTGTCGAATATAGAAACTTCTCAAATAATTTAGGATTTTTTATTGGATTCATCCAAGCATCCTATTTTTTCCTATGAATACAAGGTGTTAAGAATGAAGAATCGTATTTACATTCCACACACTTCTACAATCAAATCAATGATTCTATATGAGTCACATGCTTCTCCATCAGCAGGACATTCAGGTTTTTTGAAAACATATATGCGGATAAAACAATCCTTTTTTTGGAAAGGATTAAAAGTAGAGGTCAAACAATGGGTGGTTGAATGTGAAGTATGCCAACGCAATAAGGGAAAAATAGTCAAATCACTAGGGTTGATTCAACCATTACCCATTCTAGATCGTCAGTTGGAACATATTTCAATGAATTTTATTGAAGGTCTTCCTGAGTCAAAAGGCAAAACAGTAGTTTTCATGGTAGTAGATCACCTCTCCAAATATGCTTATTTCCAGGCTCTACAACATTCATTTTCAGCAAGCAAAGTGGCTAAGGTATTTATGGACTCAATTTTCAAATTGCATAGAATGCCAAAAAATATTGTAAGTGATCATAATCCCATCTTTACTAGAAAATTTTGGAAATAATTATTTTGACTTACTGGTACCAAATTAATATGTCCTATGCTTACCATCCACAAATAGATGGCCAAACTGAGGTAGTTAACAAATGTTTGGGTCCCTAATTAAGATGTTTTATTCAAGATAAAAAATATCAATGGAGTCATTGGCTTTCCTTGGCATAATGGTGGTACAACACTTCGTACCATTATTCCATTGAGATGTCTTCCTTTGAAGAATTATATGGAATAAAGCCACCAATGATAGCAGATTATATACCAGGATCTTCCAAAGTGGTCCAAGTAGATGATTGGTTTCAACATCGACAATCAATGCTCACTATTCTCAAAGACAATTTGGCCCAAACACAAAATCGTATGAAGCAGCATCAAGACACACATTGTTCAAAAAGACAATTCAATACTGGTGATATGGTGTTCCTACGTTTACAACCTTACAAACAATTTTTATTGAAGATCATGACTAGTCAAAAGTTGGATCCACAATTTTATGGCCCTTACAAAGTAGTGTGTCTCATGGGAGAAGTGGCATATCAACTAGAGCTTCCTCCCTCATCTCGTATACATCTGGTATTTTATGTTTCCTATCTCAAGAAGGTGATCGGATAGAAAGTACAATATCAGTCAGAATTACTAGTACTTGATGAAGAAGGACATATATATCTCTAGCCTAAAGCAATTTTATAAATTAGAAGATGCATGTTGAGATCTCATCAAATCCAAGAATTTCTCATCAAATTGTAGGACCTACTGGAAGAAGATGCTACATGGGAACCTAAAAGTATTTTCCAAACATTTCTAGCTTTGAGGACAAAGCTTTTCGAGGAGGGGAGCCATGTTACACACCAAACATAATCAGCTATGTTACCAAAAGATAATTTATTTTATTATTATTATGTAAGATTGATTTATTTTATATCATATTTATCATCATTTAATTCATTTGTGAAAGTAGAGGACTATGCCCTCCAAGTGGCGAGGACCAGCCCTCCTGAAGTGGCTTACTTTATCCAAATTTATTCCATTCATTTCCTTCAGTTGTTCATTACTCATATTCTCATAAATATGTGCATGCATTGTTAATTGATTCATATTTAAGGAAGAAGGTTAAGTTATCTGACAGAAGGGTAGTGATACCCTTCCAGTCACATAGAATATCTTTGGTTCTACATGATGATATTGATCATGCTTACAAATCCTTCTTGAGATGGGTTTCTAATGACATGGTTGATTTGTTGGGGTAGGGGTTACACCGTCAAAGCATCAACTTGATTTTGTCACATCTTGTGCTTAGGTAGAGGATTTTTCTAGACCCTCAAGTTTTTATTTGTAAGAGCCAAAGGACTATCAATGTGTATTGCTTCATGATCAATGAGATCTTGAACCAAATGGTAAAATTATAAATAATTATTGATATCATACGTGCTTTATATATGGTATTCATAGGAGGTATGCTCATTATAGCCTTTTAGTTTTGGATGATTGGGATTGTTTGGTTTGATTTCAAGTAGAGTGATTTGACCTACATCATACAACTAGAAAATATTTGGTAGGGGTTCAAAAAGAGGTATCTAGTTGGAAGGTGTACATGATGCATGAGTCGACAATTTATTAGGTGGATGAGGAAAGGGAGGACTAGGTTGTTGATATCCTTGTCATGGTTGAGTGTATTATGGTGATGAGGCAGGTGTTGCACTTAACATAGCTTGATTTGTTTGAGGGGGTTTGGATAGGTTGAGATTGGATGTGGCCTTGTTGAATATCATGTTGGTAGGCTATTTATTTTTCTTATAGAGTTTAACCTCCCCTTCTTGTATTTAAATATCCTCAATCACTTTAGCTTGAGTGATGACATCTTCAAAAGAGTGGTGCTATTGTATTTGCAATGTAATGGATATAAGTTTAGTGTAACTCTTTACAAACATCTTGAACAACTTTATGGGTGGGATGAAAAATACTAGATCATTGATAACCCCACACCAACTGACAACATAGTCATTGGTTAAATCATCATCAAACTATCACAAATTATATATATTAGGGAGTGACGTCCTTTTCTTTATGTTTATGGAAAATATTCTAGGAATGCATTAGCCAATTTCTCAAATATAAATAGACTATGTTGAGGAAGGTTGTCATACAAATATAGGGCTTGACCCCCAAGGGACAAAGAAAAGGTACAAAGCATAAGGGTATCACTACCATCGATGTGATAACATGTAAACTTGTAGTTTCATAAGTGATCATTGCGATCCTCTTTACCCTTGAACTTCTAAAATTTGGATATTTTAAACCTATAAGGATAAGGATGCATGGAAATAGAGATATTAATGGGATTATTGCAAAGCTAGCTATAAGTAGGTTTTTAGGGCCCATAACAACTTGTTTGCATTTCTAATTTTTTTATTTTCTTCCTCATAATTTGTATCTCATCTAGGGGTTTTTGTGATACCTAGGTAGGATAAAATAGGGTGTGCATGAGGGGTAGTTTAGAATAATAGGAATATGGATAGTTTTATTGATATGGTGGTGGAGTTGGATAATATGCATGAGGAGCTAGGGGATGATAGGCGATATAATTTATTAGAGGATAGGAATAAACTAGAAGTTGAGGAGCTAAAGAATAGGAATGGTAAGAAGGATGAAAGGAAAAAGAAGGTGGAAACTATTGATGTTGAGCAACCCATTGATTAGGTTGGAATGTTGGAGGTTGATTTAGATGTGAGAGATTATGATTAAGTATTGGATGTTATTTATGATTAGGCATCTATTGGTGTTCTTGATTGGGTACTTGTGTATTTTCTTGGTTGGGAATTTGAATGTGCACTTGAACATGTGCTTGATTGACATCTTGGTTAGGTATTTAGTTATGTATTTGATTGGGAACTTGATTATGCATTTGATTAGGCAATTGATTGTGTATTTGATTGGGAACTTGATTATGCATTTTATTTGGAACTTTATTATGCAATTGAATAGGCACTTGATTGTGCCCTTGATGAACCATTTGATTGAGGATTTGAAAGTTTAGAAAATGTCACTCATATGAAGAATATGGAAGAGGTTAAAAATATGGAGTCGTAGATGGGATAGAACTCCAAGAAGAGGGAGAATTTAAGAAATATGTTTGAGTAGATTGAGGTAAAAGAGGATTTTGACCATAAGGGGGAGAGGAAAAATAATTGATCTAAGAAAGATGTGGCAAATGATTATTGGAGGAGTTGGGTTGTACATATTACAAATAAGAATAGAGGGAAGGGTGTTGAAGATAGGGTGGAAGTTGGGGATTGAATGAGGAGAGAGGAATAGAAGATGATGGAAAAAAATAATGAGGTGGTGGAATATAGAAAGAGGAAGGTGGTAAAGAAGTGGGATAACCAGAATAAGAGGCTCCATATACATTGGTTTGGAAAATATTTGGGTGAGGGAAATTGGAAAAGGAAGGGCGATGTTGAGAAGATTAGCCTCAAGAGGAGGTATAGGTTGATAGAAGGTTGTGGGTGAAATAGAAGAATAAAAATAAGATGAGACTCGTTGATGTGGATCAAGAAAGTAGATAAAATCAGGGAGTGTAGATGAGGGAGGTGGTTGAGGTAGATTTTGAGATGAAGTAAGATGTGAAGAAGAAGTGACCTATGATTTAGGGGGAAGAGGAGTGTTTGAAACCATATCCACTATTTGGTAGATAGTGTGGGAGTGAACCTATATTTGAGATGAGGAAGGAGAGTTATTAAGGAGGATGTGAAAAGGGTACAATAGAAATTTACGTGAGTTTTGTTGTGGATGATTAGAGGAAGACAGAGAATGACTATCATAAGAGACAAAAAATAGGGTAATTTTAGGTATAAATTAAATGACATTCAAGAAATAATTGGTTGAAGGGGTGTTATCACTAGGGTTATAATATTGTAAGACATTAGTGGAATTGTGTGCTAGGGCTTGCTCAAGGGGGGTAAAGTTAGTTCATGTTACCTGTATCTTGGTCTTGAGAATAGTTAAGCAAATTATGGGGTGGTGTGAATGGTGTTTCCTCAAGTGAGTTGGAGGAAGTGGTTGAGGTTGGAGGGGTCACATGAGATGCTTCCATGGCTATGCATGCTTGATCTATAGCTTGGCTTCAAGTAAGCACTAGTTATTATAAAAACTACAACTGCTTGAACAAGTTAGAGTGAAAGTGTATCTATATTTGAGGTCTTAACTTGATCAAATATATTCCTACAATTTACTTTACCGTACCTATCCATACAGTTGGGCCAAAGATAGGTTACAAAGGCAAAATACTATGAAAAATAAAAACTAAGATTTTTGGAGTTGTTTTGATGTCTGTGATAGTTTTGCAACAAAAAGAACTAACTAATCAAGCAAGTATTGTTGCAAATAACAAACAAGTTTGTGATTGAAGTGTTGGAAGGTGTGTTTGTGTGTGGATGTATTTTAATTTTGGTTTAGATAGCTATTGATGTTGTTTTGGTGTGTTTTCAAATATAAAGACCACTAAGAACCAAATAAAAGGGGTGGATGAATGAGATCTATGAGGGGTATGTTAATGCACATTTCCCCCACTATACCCAAAGGTACATAAGGAGTGGCTATGCACAAATAGGTAAATGACTTCTAATGATAGAAATGGCTTAGGGTAACCAAAAGGGAGAATATAAACCTCTTATGAAAGAGCTTGTGTTGTCTAAAACCTACATAAGTAAAATGGGCTTTCACTTCGCCCTTAGGTAGGCTCGATTAAAAATAGCAGCTACACACTCACAAATTATGTATAGCCTTGTGAGTAGGGGCATTTATCCTAACCTACCTCAAGATTCTCTCGAAGGTAGGGAGTTTTCTAGTGATGAAGTCCAAAAAACTATTTGTGAGGGCTACTATGGGGGTGAGTCAACTTCTATGATGGTTGGTGGTTCGTGATGATGGTGTTAAATGTGTATGTGTGTGTGGTTGCTTTGATTTTATAATTTTAGATGCAAAAAGAAACTAAGACTAGGAAAGCAATGAAAGCCTTTTGTTTTTTTTGTTTTTGGAAAAGTAAAGTGCATTTTTGAAAAGCAAAGTTTATACTAGAAAAATAATGAAAGCACTTTGTGTAAGCATAGATTTATGCTAAATACATAAAGGGAAATATTACTTGATTTTATAAAAAGTTATGTTGATTCACTGGAGTGTGACTCTGTCTACACTGGTTAAGATATGTCTTTTACAAGTATGACCAGTTATATTTTAGAGCCTTATGTAGGAGATAAATAAAAACTTGTCTCAGCTCACAAAGATGAAGTTATAAGGCCTCTTTGAATATTAGGAAAGTAATTTAATCCTATACTATGAAAAGAGATATGCAAGGATGTTCAAGGTAATGCCTATGAAAGCAAAGAAAGTGAATTTACAGTTTCACTAAAGTAATTTGGAGCCTTTTGTAAAACAAGAAAAACAAATTTAAGAGGGACCAAAGCAATTTGGTGTGTTTTTGTGAAACAATAAAGTAAAATTAAAAGTTACCAAAGCAATTTGGTGTGTTTTGAAAGACACAAAAGTAAATTAAAGAGCCTTTTGTAAAGTACTCAAAGCAATTTGGGGATTTTTGTAATATTAACAAGCAATTTAGAGAATGTCCAACATATTTGGTGCCTTTTAAACTAAAATTTGTAATTGAATTTTTATTTTGAAAGAGAAAGTGTGATATAACTGAGAGTATAGGGTTTTGGATTGCTTGTCTATGGTTTTAAGTCTTTGGAATACTATCTGGAAGTGATAAAATATTTGTTTGATCAGATGGATTCCTACAATTAGTTTGACTATACCTATCCCTATGATCAAGAGCAAGGATGGATTTTTGGAAATTTTTGTTGTTGTTGGAGGTTTGTCTAACATAGAAACTAATTTTTGTGAAGTTACCTACAATATGAGGAGACAACAAGTTATATTTTGTAAAAAAAATACCTATAAAAAGAAATAAAACTAAGCTATTGAATGAAGATTGCAAGATGGCAAGCAACTGAGTTTTGCAATAGATAAAAAGAAGTGAAAGGTGAATTATTAAACCTTGAGGACACCATTTCATGAGGTGGTTTGACCTAAGGAGGTAAGGTGGCAAGTGAGATAGCAATATTAAATGGGAAAACCTATTCCCAACCTACCTGCTATGGAGGCTATGTAGAAAATGGTACCTGGCTGGTAAGGATCCAATTATTGAAGTGCTTTGCTCAACCAGATGGAACCCTCTAGTTGGTTTGATTGTATCCCTCCATACAATATTGAGATATAGACCAAAAATAATTCTACCTTAGACCTGAGCTACTATTTCAAGGTTTTGAGGGGTTTGTGTTGGTTTTGTAGCACTTGTAACACAAAACATTTGATAAAAATATCAGTTAGATGCTAAAAAGTTGGCAAAAATATTAAAATTAGGGTATAGTCCCATCGTGATCACCAAAATATGATCATGGAAAATGTGTTGTTTTCACTAATTATAAAAGGGGTTAGAAGACTTATATTTTTTACAAATTTGCCTCAAGGGCTACAACATGGGTCTTCTATGGTGGAAGCCCTCTTTTAATGAATGGTTTAAACAACACCAACGGCCTTACATGGTCATCTCAGGGGAGTGGGCTTAGTGCATGGAGGCCACTGCTAGCTGCATAGGTCCTCTAAACCTACACAACCAATAACAATGGTTAATATCATTTGGGGGCTTATCTCAATCAGACCCCTCGTGATAAAATACAAAAAGACTAAATGAAATCTGGACTAATGCATAATCAAAGTTCTAAAAATGACTAAAATTTGATAAAAATAATGATACTTACCTTATTAGATGGTATTTTGCTATATTTTTATCTAAAAGTGGTACTTGAGGGTGATCGAACCCCTGGATATGGCCAAGATGATTGGACCTGTCCATACAGTTACCTTTGTATATTCCAGATAGAAAATTGCTTTGTTGGGAGGCTTCTTTTGGTGTTGTTGGTGCTCCTATCCACATCAAGTAGTCTTCTATACCTATGACTAAGAAAACATTATCGCGCAAAAGGGAATTTCAAGAGACACATGTGGTAATCCATGGTGGTTGATGGCAAGTGAGGGTTGAGTGCACTAGAGCCTAGAGTGATTTCTGTAGAGTTTGTATATGCAAGTATGTAATCTCTCAAAATAATGAAAATGACCTTCTATTTATAGACTTGGCCAAGGTTAAGGGGGATTGAGGTGTCTTGTGAGGTGTTCAGTGAGGTGTCCCTTGAGGTGGCATGGTGTGCCATACCTCATAAATAGGTTTGGATGAGATAAGTCCTCACCCATCCACATGCAATAAATGGGCATGGATGCACCATACCTCATAAATGCATAGGACATGAAAGCCTTCACCAATTATGGCATGGTGGATGATAACTCATCAATGCCATGAATTCCTTGAATACAAAAATTCTTCAAGTGTCATTTATGGAATTGAATGCGCATGGGGATATATGGGGAGCAAGGGTTAATTTTGACCATGGTTAGGTTGATCTTGGGTTTAGGGTTGACCAATGGTGAAGTGGAGGCTAGGCTAGTCAAAGGGGTGACCATGGGTTAGGTTCACCAATGGTTAGGGTTAACCATGGGTTAGGATAGACTTGGCTAGGCTTAGATGGAAGCTAGGTTATTCAAAGGGTATACTAGGGTTAGGTGGCCTTAGTCTTAGACTTAAGAGGTGGTCGCATGGTGACCAATGGCTAAGTGTTGAAAAGGGCTTAAGTGGGATGAATAGTAATTTTTGGGAAATTATGCAAATTTTGTAATATTTGTAAATTAATCAATTGTTAGCACTACACAAGGATAAATGTGATATTTTTAGGGGTCTACAAGTTTCATATTAATGAATTTTACTTTAAATGTCTAAACCGATTCAAATATGAATTTTGCATTGATCACATTATGAATATAGTTTTGTTGTTTATCTGTACAATATGAAATTAAGTTATAAGATTTAGTATAAACCTTATATTGAAAGGTCAAATATTGAAATTAAAACATATTTGCTAATGAGAACATAGAATTATGAAAGTACTAAGTAGTAATACTTTCCTTTTCATACTTTTGTATTAAACAAAGAAACACCAAATGAAACTTTAACTAGAAAAGTTGCATCGTAATCAAACTCAATCAAAACCACTAACATGAATCAATAAGGGAAAGTTGGAAAGATATTCATTGGTATTATAAAAGGGATATTTATGGGGGTTTTAGGAAATAGTGTTATTGGGTGAAAGTATCCATAATCAGGCCTGGTCAAAGTATGAGATATAAAAGGGTAGAGAATGTGAAGGACTTCGAAGGTTCTTAATAACATAAAATTAGAGTGAGGTAATCATATCAAAGAACATATAAGAAGCTCTCTAGTTCAAAATTCAAATGGATGAGTCATCTCTTCACCATTTCAATCAGGACTTACAAGTGTTAACAAACATGGACACACATGGGTAGTCCAAATATTTTTCTAATTTAGAATAATTGAATGGGCATATAATATTTCATTTTATAAATGTATTATCTCAATAATATATTTAGGGTGAATAATTCATTAAATAGATTATGTATATATATATAATTTTTGGTAACCTTAATGACTGGTATATTCCATGTTTCTCTTCACCTATCACCATTTAGTTTGCACCTCCTATTGTCTCATTGTGTACCACTTATTCTCTTATCATCTAGATTATATAATTCCCTAAAATGATAATGAAATAATCTATGAACATAATCATAGATGATTGAGTCTACTAGAACCACCAAGAGAAGTGGCTCACTTTAGGATCCAACCAAATATTCATCTCACAAGAGACAAATGACTCTATAAATAAGGCCAGTAAAATTGTAAGCATGATGAAATATACCAAGAGGAAAATAAGATAAGAAATAATTAACCTCAATGCCTCAACTACCAAAGCACCTATGGTCAAAACTAACAAAGGGTAGAAAAAATTAATGGCGATAAAAGGTGTCCCCTATAAATCTAAACAAAACTAAAAATATATCAAAAAGTTACACTCCCAGGCTATCCACTTTAGATATATCTAAGATTGATCCATTTTAAATAGTAAAAATAATAGGGTATTGGGAACAATAAGTTTCCATTATATATATACAAACAACTATAGATGTTGGGGGATATAAAATGCAGACCTTAGACAATATGTAAGCAATGGCATCTAGTAGTATAAAAATAAAAACAAATGGCACAACTTTAACAAGTGTTCAAAGCACTAAAAATGAGGTAGGAAATAAGGAAAAACTAAAGAAATAGGTGGGATATCTAAAGGGGAAGATGGCAAAAAAGGATTATTTTAAAAAGCAATTGAAGGACCTAAAAGGGAAATTAGCATAGCTTCAAAACAAGTTAAAACAACACTTCAAAAAAGAGAAGCAAGATATAAAGCTTTAGTTAGACCATCTATATATATATATATATATATATATATATATATATATATATATATATATATATATATATATATATATATATATATATCATCTAAAGTCACATGTGCCAAATCTTTCTGTTAATTTATTGGGAAATTAGAATCCATTTTAAATCATACCTCCGACACATTTCAATAGGAAAAAAGAGCTAGTCATGAAGGCAGGATACATTAAAGTATTGTAACAACTATCTAATTGCCTACAGAACTAGTAAAGCAGCTAGGAGTATTAGACAAAAAATATATAGTCAAGTAACTAAAGAATATAACTAATACATAAATGTGACTACAGGAATGCAAAGCCACCTATGATAACCAAAAGTTTCCTAGATGAGAAATCATAAAGTACAACAACTAATGAGTGTGAGATTGCATGATATCTTCTCTAGCTAAGGACAACTTCTCATAATTGTATAGATAAGTAAAATATTTAGAGAGGAACCCAAAAGGGATAGGTTAGTTGGTAGAAGTCGAGTGTTTGTTAGTGGGCTACCTTGATTTGATTCTCTAGATGGTCAAGGATCCCGTTGACTTCATCTTTATTTAATGGGCTAGGGATTATAGAAGTTTTGTATGCAACAAAATATATTTTTTTATTAAGGAAATAGATAAAGCAAAGGATAAAATTACACCAAATAAAATAATCAATTTTGAATTCCTACTAAGAAATATGAAAGGTATAATATATCAAAGGGATAACCTATTAAAGAGCCAATGTAAGAACTTGATATAAGATATATAAACTTTTGAGTGAATTAAAGCTACCTATTTATGTGGATTGATAGATACTTTCAAGTTTGTTTCCTTAGAAATAATCTAAACTCACCATTTTTGTAATTTTATCATGAGATGATCCCAATTTTAATGACTCTAAGCCCAAGGATATAGGCGAGACCTAAGATCTCTCACCAAACAAACTTGGCACTCCAATAAGTCATTAGAAATGTAGTAGCTTGCCTACTACCTTTGAATTCCCATAGAAAATGAGTATGAAGAGCAAGGAATAATGAAAAATTTAGATAAATTTAGGAAGTTCAATTGATGTGATCCATCCCAAAGATGGCAAATTGCCATTTTCTAAATTTTTGAGTCACCACTTCTAGATTGATGAATCACCAATTTCAACTCAAACAAGACAAGGACATCATAAATTTGTGGAACCACGAGGAAAGTGATATTTTTTCTCTACAAAGTGCCAATAAGGAATTAGAAAATTTGTAAATATTCTTAGAGGAGTCTTGAAGGCATGTAATTTGGAGTTGCCTCATTTTTGCTAAAGGTGGCTCTAAATTGAAGATTTTACAATAAGTAGAAAGTATTTACCTTAGGTAAATCCCAAGTTAATAATGTAATATGAATAGGATCTATAGGTATGATTGTATTATATTTTATCCATTTGATTAAATTAAAGCTACACTTTGTGAACTCAATTTGTGCATATAAAAATAATAGAAATATCGTTAATGACATTTACTTATCGATTATGGCAATGCCCTTCTATTATGTGGAGTGCATACTAATTGTGGTACTGCCCTTTCACTTTCTATTAGTCCTTTATTCTATTATTAAAAATTTATTATATGATTGGAACACAAGTTATTATTTTATTCAATTTGGATGCTTTAATTGATCTAGATACAGTCCATGATTGCTCAAAAAAGTTCATGTTACTAGAATGGATGAAAGCATATATATAAATAATGATAGACACAGTGATGCATAGGATCATATTGATGTTGACAAAGATCATTCCAATGATTTTATTGGTCATACTAATGGTTTCTATTCAAATTTTATAAGATATGAGGATACAAAATCATGAAAACATGAATAGGGAAATGAAAGAACCAATAACATCAAAAATCATATCAAAGTATGAAGATCTTGAATATACAGGTCAAATTAGCAGCAATAAGCAAGGGACTAAGTTTGTAATAGAACATGGTGACATCAAATCAGTAATAGAAATTGATAGGAACATTTTATAGGAAGGACATAATTGTCAAAGGGATTTGGATACTAAAAACAAGTGCAATCATTGTAACATATATGGGCACAAGGTAGAGAGATGCTAGAATATCCATAGCTATAAAATTTGTGGAGGAACCAATCATTCTCAAAGATATTGTTGGTATAAAGAAAATCATTTCATTAGTGAGTTTTCTCAAGTATACTTCTCAAGGTACAAATATGGACACAGGAAAGGTATGAACTTCTTTGATAACAGAACTAGAAAGAAAATAGTAATAATGCCAAAGTCAGGATACAGAGTTAAGAAAAAATATGAAGCTCAAGCGAAAGATCAAATCCAAGACCACTTGAAGAATGAAGACAACTACAAAAATCCTTATTGAAGACCAAAGTCTTCAATAACCAAATAATGTAATATAGGGGGATTTAGAGAATATATTACATAATTTGGTACATTTCAATGTACCAACTTGGTTACATTATTAGACTAGGATTTTATCATAGGTTAAGTTGTTACTTGAGGAAGAAGTGATAAATGCACGTGTTAGAATGTGCCAGATGTAAAAGGACAAATGTCCTTAATTGTTGTTCATAAGCACAAGTGTCTTTCATGCAAAATGTACATGTGTCCTTAGGGTAGGCAAGTGAAGAGTCACATACTAGTATAAATATATGTGACTTAGAATTGTAATAAGAAATGAAGTATGCATTATTCATGGCATGTACTAGTAGATTAGTAGAGATATATTGTATCAATTTTCTATTTTTATGAGCTTTTATTAATGGCTGTTGCATGAGTTATTTCAAAAGTTTCTCATGTTATTTTCATGCTTATTAGTTAGCCATTATCATAGATATAACTTAGCTTACTTATTCCATTACTTGTGGTTGTATTTCCTTCAAGTCTATAGCTTCAAAATCTAACACACTAATGTAATAAATATGTTACCACTTGTAAGGCATACTCCATTTCCAGATAGGTGTCTATTGGTATGATGGAGGTTATCCCCACAATCCATCAATGTTGCTCCATTGCCATACATGCATCTACTGTCCTGGTGGAGATGTCTAAAATACCTGAGGATATTGAGAATAAACTATATGATAGTTCTCTTTTTTTTCTCTTTGCTTTTTTGTTTGTTTTTTGTGGTGCTCTTTCACTTTGCTTATTTTCTCATTTTTTTATAGCTTTTACTACTTTGAATCCTTACACTTGGATCATGTAAATTATAGGATGAGCAAGGGAAATCATTTATATTGTGCTAAGAGTATGCAAGGTTTTGTCCTCCCTAAACTCAAAATTTGCTTAGCGTTTGATGTGTGATTGGTTCATGAAAGAACTCAAGGCAACCAAGGAAAGCATTGAAATGTATATAATGGTGGCGTTTAATAAAGGTTGATTAGATTAACTAAAAATTATTGAATGACAAAAGATATTTATTTGTACCAAGCCACCTAATAAGAGGGTTGGACATCACTCTAGTTTCACTAACAAGTGTATGTTTATATCCTATTCTTTGTGTTTTTGTGATTTTTTTTGAGTTTTTATGTATGCAAGATGAGAGATGCCTACGTATATGCTAATTGGTGTGACAAGGTGACAAAGAGCAATGCAATATAATGATATGCATGATGTATGACAAGACAAAAATATGCACATGGACATGGACCAGTGTATATGACCAATGTGTTATTGATTAAGTAAACCAAGCAATATAGGTTAATGCGTATTCATGCATTCAAAAGTTGACCAACTTAACACGTTAGGAGTATTTATTTGATTTGTGTATGAATGTAATGAATACATTGAATGCTAGTGTTTGGTGGCATCAACATGAATAAAGAATGAATAATAAGCATGAATGTTCATGATAGAAGCATTTAGAGACGAAAAAAGGTAGGATAAAAGAATAATGAGGAAGAAAGTGTTAGCATTTTATGGGAGGTAGTACAACCACAAGATGTAAGATAACTAATATGAGATAACTATAAACTAATTGTACAATAATGTGTAAAAAATAATGAGATGAACATTTTCAAATAACTCAAATTTTCCATTAATGAGAGTGACAAAAATAATACATTGCTACATAATGGAGGACATGAACACTCCATGAAAGAATATGAAAGAACTACATTGTACCATACTACTAAACTATACCACACACTCTCTATACTCACTACCATACTTTATATTTACTACTACACACTCTCTATGTTTACTACTACTCTCTACAACATGCTACTATATACTACTACCACTACTCTAAAAACACTCCCTATGAGGCCTTTATATAGGAAGATAGATTTCTTGACCCTTACTCTACCTAAGACTCATGTACATGTGGACTAGATGCACATTTACAACTTGCACATTAACACTTGTGTATTTATTACAATACTTGAAGTAACTAAGTTTACTCTAAAGTAAACTCCTACTCTAGTTATGTACCAAAGGTGGTACATTTACATGACCCAAATGATGTAATATACTCTAATACCCCCATGTATTACATTATTTGGGTATTTAAGACTTTAGTATTCAATATGGATCTTTATCTTGGTCCTAAAATTTGAGTTCTTTTCTCTAGGTTCCTTCATTGTCTTCTTTGTTTGAATTTGAATGTGTATCTTCATCTTGAATAGTCTTTAGCTTGATCTGATCCTTTGTATTATCTTTAGTTCACCTGGCACTATATGCCTCCTTGACCTTGTTCCTCTTCTTCTGATTCTTTATCTTTTGGATCTGTTTTTGCCCTTTCATACCTAATTCCTATAGAAGTATTTTCTCTTTACCTTTGTCTTCATTATTATTCATGTTGTATACAAAGGCTTCTGAACAAACACTTAAGATATCATGATAAGATCTTGAGTTAGTAGAACTTGATGTACCAATACTGCATGAGGATTGAAATATCTTTTCTAGGTATGATTCATTCAACTTTGTTTTCTTTAATCCTTTTTGTTCTATATTCTCATCCTTGTAACATTTGTATGTAAGTAATTCCATATACAATATGCTACCAAAGTCTAAAGGAAGTAGAATATCACTCTTTCCATTATCAATTGCTTTAGTGAGTTGAGTATGTAGATAATGTTCCATGGTATCAAAGTTATATTTCAAAGCTTCACTATGAATTACAATTTAAGTAAGGTCTAAATCCGCTTCAGATTTTATAAGTAGGTTCATGACTCCAATTTTTATGGCACTTGTCCTTTCCTTTCTAATAGTGTAGTTCATATCATTGTTCATTGTATTCTTTGAGGTAGATATATTCCTAAGTTTTAGTTCTATATATTTTAAGAATACTTTTGATAGATCCTCTTTATTAGACTACCTTATGACTCCTAAGTTTAGAGTATGTGAACCAATTTAGAGACTCAGGTTTTTTAGAATCCTTATGTCTCGCTAGTGATCTATAATAGGATATAAGTTTGATAAAGTGCTTAGTAAGTAGTAGTTCACCTATTGGGTTGATTTGTAATGTTTTGTAAATAATAATAATCAACTCTTATTTCACCTTATCTCTCCTAATGAACTATGCACTTATAATTTGAAGTTCCCTATGGTTGGATTTATCTTGTCGCCTTAATATGAGTATGAGACAAGTGTGAAGAATACAAGCTTATACTAAGAGAGGGGGTGAACAGTATAAGACAATTTTTTACTTTTTTTTCCCAATCAATATTATGCAATGTAAATATAGCAATATCAACAACAATAATCAAATCAATGCACAAATCACCACACACAATAGAGACACCACAATTTATGTGGTTCACCCAATGTGGGCTACTCCACGAAGAAAATATTTCACTAAAATTTTCTCAATCAATTTCTTGGGAATCCTTTCCCTATTACAATGTTTATGGACCTCTGTCCAAAGGAGATACCAATCCCCTAAATCAAGTTCATGGATCTATATCCACAGGAGAACTCCTTCTCCTCTACTCTGGTTGGTGATCCTCTAGAAGACTACTGCCTCCACTACATTGGCTTGTGGATCTCTCTCCACTAAATACTCTTGTCCCCACTTAGAATACTTATCCTCACTACCCTAGATAATGGATATCTATCCACTAGATACTACTATCCTCTTTTCTCTATCACCTCCAAATATCTATCTCAAATCTACACTAAATACAGTCCTTCGATCCAGTACAATTTTGATCAATATTTGTCTCTGGTATGACATAAAATTGTCCTCAAATATGCACCAAACTCCTCTATCAAATATGCACTAAACACAATACTTCAATCTAGCACAAATCTATCCTCAATATCTGTCCTCAAGCCTTAACTCAAGGCTTGTATCAACTCTGCTGGATCTCCCCTAAATCTCAACTCAAGGTTTGAACAAATCAATCAACTCTACTCTCAAGTCTTCTCAAATACTTGTATCAAATCTGCCTTGTAAGCTTCCACAAAAGCTCACACTAATCTGTCCATAAGTCCTCTCTATAACTTGCTCAAATATGCTCTATAAGTCCTCTCTAGAACTTGCTCAAATTTACTCTACAAGTCCTCTCTAGAACTTGCTAAATTATGCTCCACAAGTCCTATCTAGAACTTGATAAAATATTCTCTACAATTCCTCTCTAGAACTTGCCAAATATGCTCAATAAGTCCTCTCAAGAACTTATCCAATCTGCTCAATAAGTCCTCTCAAGAACTTATCCAAATATTCTCTACAAGTCCTCTCAAGAACTTGCCCAATATGCTCAATAAGTCCTCTCAAGAACTTATCCAAATATGCTCAATATCTGTATTATAAGCTTTCACAAAATATCACACCACATATATTCACAAGTCTTCTCAAATATTTACCTCAAATCAACTCAACAAGTCCACACAAAACTTTTCCAATCTCATAGACACATAAAGAGAATTTTTAGAGACTCAATATGTTCTACACTTATCATAATTCTCAATAACTTGCAATAACTCTCTTAGAAACATAAGGAGAATTGTTAGAGACTCAATATGATTCAATTTCAACTCAATGCTCAATCACTTTCTCAACTCAATTCAGAATATATAATAGTTTTTTTTATGGAACTTGAACAATCACTTCACACATCCACTTGACTAGGCTCAATAAAATCTACTCAACCAATCACTCAATGAAATAATCCTCTCTCAAACCCTAGTCCAAGCTTATAAACACCAACTCAAAATGTTTCCAACAATGCTCAACAACAAATCTCACATAACAATGATACTCATGATATTTGCAAACCCTAGTTCAAGTTCTTCACTCAATAACTCACTTCAAAAATAATGCTTATAAAAAAACTCTCACATAACAATGATACTCATGCCCTAGTTCAAGTTCTTCACACAACCAATGGCTTCAACAACAATGCTTATAAAACAATATCCACATAGCAATGATACTCAAACCCTAGTTCAAGTTCTTCTCACAATCAATGGCTTCAAAAACAATGCTTATAAAACAAGGTTCACATAACAACTTTTTATTCAAGAAAACCTTGAAGCATTGAATCAAAAACACTCAAGAGGAAATCCTTAATCAAGTCCTTTTCACTCCAAACTTATTTTCCAGAAAACCAATCAATCAACTCAACTATAGAAGAATGTGCTCATACATTTTTCTTGATGATGAAAGGATCTCATAAATTTTCCACAACCACAAATACTTCTATGCCAATCTCAAGGAGGTTAGAGAGTAAATATTTCTCACAATATAATGCAAAAACTCAATTACACATTATCACTCCAACTATAAAAACAGCCATCATCATACATAAAATATTTTTCCAATTAACACCTTATAATATCCCAACTAAAATAAATTTATCATCCACAAAAAATTAACTCAAAACCTCTTTAATTAAATTTAATGGAAAGAAAGACTTAGACAAAAATTAAATTAACTTTCCTTATAACTCCAACAACATGAACCAAGCAAACAACCTTTCACATATCCTTATAACTCCAAATAATACTTTAGGAAAAACTTTAGGCAAATAAAAATTCTTTTAATCAAAAATGTCTTTGCCACTTATGGAATTCAAACTCCTAATCATTACCTCCTCGTGTGCCCTAGCCACAAGCTTGCCCACCATGTGTGCTCGACATACGTTTGAAACCTTAAGAGCACTTCATGCTCTTTATCCTAAGTCTAGCGCTCAAAACGAGTGCATGCCAAAAACCTTTCCCATTGGCGCTCAAGACAAACACCCAAATCCACACGAATCAATCATGGACTCTTCCACTCCCAACACTCTCATAAAAAATGCACTACCAATGGACCACTTTGTCCAATGTGGGTCAGACCTTACGCTCTCCCTTTTCGTCTTCTTCCTAGCACTAAAAGACAAATGAACTCTTTGTCTTCTTCCTCAATGATCAATTATTGCATGAATTACTTTTAGCTCGATCGCATGAAAATTAAATGGAAGAGGGGTAATTTTGAATGCCCCTTTGGCATATTATTTATACATGAATTCACCATATGGCTTAGACGTTGGTGCTCCATAATATTAGATGACATCGGTGCTTCTTACAACCTTTATAATTTATAAATTATTTAAATTCTAAAAGAATTTAAATTTTATAAATTATATTTATAAACCTTTGAATTTAATAAAAATTAAAGCCTCCTTTAGGTAAAATTTAAACCTTCATTTGTTCTTCATTGATTTGATGAAAATTATTCTGCCACCATGGTTTTTAATAAAAACCTTTATAAAACAATATTTTGACAACTTTTCTTCAACTCTTTGCATTTCTCCTAGCTTCAATGATGGTGTACTCCATGGTGTTAATGAAAGCTTCATGTGTTCACTTGACATCAATGAAAACTTCTCACCTTGACATCAATGACAAACTAAATGAGCTCAAAATGTCCAACAAAGTGTAAGTAAATAATTCCAACTTCCTTAAGTAAATAATGAACATCCTTTTATAACCCTTAATATCCAATAGAGTAATATTTCTAAATTCCAATAATCTATGTTTGATGTAGTATACCTTATAACTCTCTAATTTGGAATGTTAGAAAATAATAATAGTATTTGCAAATTAATATTCCAATTTACCAAGGTTGACAACATTATATCTCCTACTCGGTTATTTGCAAATATCTCAATGTTTAAATATAAGCAATTTTATAATGTCTTCTAAAATTTCTTCCTTGCTTCTTAATGTTGTTGTTATAATGAAATAATAATATACTTAACACCTTATAACTTCTTATTAGAGGAAAGTAAATATTAAACAATATGGAAATTTTATCTCCCTTCAAGGTATGATGAATGAGCTTCTAAATTGATGTTGGTCTTCTCCTCTAGAATGGTGGTGGTCTTCCCTTATCAACCTGAGCATTCAATACTCTATTTTATCGCTAGTCTTCACTCCTCAAATGGCACTGGTTTTTTCTTGAGCATTCAATGCTCTATTTCATCGTTGGCATTCACTCCTTGAATAGCACTAATAAAAATATTACTACACTTTGACCCCGACTATGATACTTCACTTCACTTTATGCTTTTACTTCACAACATGCATTTTCTTTTATGTGTAGTCTTCTTGTGGTGGCTATTAATAAACTCACAATCTTGGAATAAGTGCCAAGTGGCACTTGATGTTGCTCAATGCCTTATATCCTTCACTTAGGTAACACTGTCAATGGATCTACAAGCTAGTACTCCACGTGTTCATAAGTCTTGAACATTGGTTGAGTATTGAAGATGCTCTTTTCTTGAGCATTGAAACAATGATAATAAATGTTACTCATTTGAGAGCTCATTGAAGACTCTTGCACATGTTAGTGAACATTGATGTCTTTAGCTTCTTCTTTGACAAGTGACATAATATGTTTGATGTTGTAGGACAAGTGGAAGAACTCCTTTACATGTGCTCACATTATCGAACACTTCACCTATTATCTTGATGCCTCTACAAGTTGTGTCTAGGCTTTTCCAGTGTGCATCCACCTTATTTCCAACGTAAGGTGTTTCTCTATGGTGATGGTTCTTCCTTAGTGGTAATGGTGCTTGTCATGTTGGATGATCACTTTATTCTTTCAAAATACTATATAGGCTTGGGTAACTTCCAATGGTAATCTTCCTCCTTACACTTCAATTTTTCACATATGTAAGGTAACCTTAGTGTTGTCCTTATTACTATCGTTTGTTGTAACTTTATTGTCTTACATAGATATTTTTGAACCAATGTAGGTTTGTTGTTGTGTACTTTTGTAGATGTTGAGTCGACTAGGTTGGCATTGTGATAAGTATCTTTGGATACCTCATATGGAAGGGTATTGATCCCTAGGATGGATCTATTCTTTTGTTGTTGGAGCTCCTTCATTGGACTACGTAAACTACCCACTATGAAGGTAAAAACATGGGCAATGAAGTATCCTATATAGTGCATATTTTCCTTGATGGTGTGGCTCCTCGTAGACTATAATAGGCTCACTGTAATAGTGTCCTTAGAAACTCTAGTTCATGCACTTTATTGCTACATAGAGTAGGGTGTAATGATGTAGATAAGTCACCTTAAAATGCATTGAAGTTTGATACTTCTATGGTATCTTTATAATGCTCTTATTGCTTTTATGATGATCTGATTTTATTCTCCAATCTATGAAGGTACTTCTACTTTTTGGTGGCTTCACCTTACCACAAAATATTGCCAGTTTAGTAAGTTCAATGGTGTCTCTAGACACTAAATTCTTACCCTATTTTGTGCACTAAATTCTCCTTCTTTGATAAACTCTTTTAGCACATTAAGTAACTTAAAGGGTAAACAATATAAAGCATAGATAATAATCCCAATTTTAATCTACTCAAGAATAGTTAAAATAGTGTGATAATCTCACCATATCACTCCTAATAAACCTTAAATCATGCACTATTAATATCTGCAGCTTAATGTGGTCTTCTTTGTTTTAACTAAAGAATAGGAATATATCTAACTCCTATTTTAATGTGTAGATAATAACCTTAAAAGAATCTCCCTTCTGCACTCTCTTGAATATTTTTACATGAATACACTTCTTGCAACTTTTAAACTGATATGGTGCACTTTAATAAATTGAAAAAACTAAAGTTCAACTAATGAACCTTTTGCACCCAAGTTGTTTACCTTTAAGATCTTTGAATATGGTGGATACCTTGGTGATTCGATTCATAAAATTGTTGCCCTTTGTTAGAAATAGAGTATATTATATTATTTGGATCAGGTAAATGTACCTTTCTTGGTACATACTTAGGACATTTGGTTACTTTACGGGAAATTTATCTAGTTACTTCATGCAATGTAATAAATGCACAAGTGTCAATGTGTAAGGTGTCCACTTGTACAAATAGGTATAGTGTTGACCAAGGAACTTACCTTCCTATATAAAGGCCAAATATGTAGAAGATAAATATCGAAGTTATTGTATCAAAGTTAGTGTGTGGTATATAGGTAGTAGGGTAGTGTGTGTGAGCTATAAGCTCAAATCTCATTCATGGAGTAATAGCTTATATTATGGAGTGTCCATTTTTTCCATAACTACTTGTTACGATCTCACTATTAGAAATAAGCACACTCACACAAAATACTGAAAAATAACTCAAATACATAAAATAACTCAATAACACTATGCAGAAATCAAAAGCAAAAATGGAAAAATCTCACAATAACCTAGAATTGCAGGCCTCTTTGAGGGGATAACCTCCTTCAATATTTCATTATATTGCAAAAATATGAATTTGTACATGGATTCATATATATTAAAGAAAAAAATTATGCAACCCTACCTAAAGGCTCAAGAGTTGGCTTACATGCAAAATACCACTCGAGCTAGAATCTCTTACCTACCATCAGTTACAATCTTGATAAAAATGGTTACATGAGATGGCGCCACTTGGCTAGGAATCCTACTTGCCACATACATTACAAAGTATTACAAAATAATATCATAATGGGATCCCCCACGTTGGAAGTGGGTCATTACATAAGTAAATAAGAATTACAAAATGGTGTTAGGATAGGATCCTAACATGTCCTTCCCCTTCGAAAAGCTTTGTCCTCAAACCTAAAAATGAGGGAACTGGTGCTGGAGTTGATGGAGATACTCCCATGTAGCATCTACTAGCTGGAGCATGTGCCACTAAACAATAACTTTTGTGACAGTATGGTTGCAAAGAGTACGGATTCGATAATCAAATAATTATTCAAGTTCGAGTAATATGGAACCTTCTTCATCTAATTCTGGTAATGCTAACTGAACCTATACTTGTGTGCCCACAATTTTTTTGAGAGAGGAAACATGGAAATAGGATGGAGCTTGGAGGTGGGTGGTAGAGCCAATTTTTATGCAGTGGAACCAATCCATTGAATAACTTGGTAGGGTCCATAGTATTTTAACGCAATTTTCTAGCACTTAAGGAGTTGTAGAGATTATTATTTATACATCTACAAGCGAAGGAAGACCATGTCACCCACATCAAATCTATGCTCATAATGATGTTGATCAGCCTGTTATCACATCTTATTATGGGCTATGTCCAAATTCTACTTCAGCTGGTGGAGAACATAGGTATGTTGGTTGAGAGTAGTGTCGGCTGCCTACACCTTGGAGCTTTCTAGGATGTATGAAGAAGGCATGAGTGGAGGGTGCCCATAAATGGCCTCAAAAGGGGTGAGTTTGGTTGATGTATGATAGGAAGTTTTGTACCACCATTAGGCCAAAGGAAGCCACTTCACCCATTGAGTAGGATGATCTGATGCAAAGCAACGAAGATAGGTCACCAAACATTTGTTGATAATATAAATTTGACCATTCATTTGCAGATGATAGGCTGAACTCATTTTGAGCTAAGTTCCCTGCAACTAAACAATTCTTGCCAAAAATGACTAGTTCAGGTTGGGTCTCGATCGGACACAATGGAGGTGGGCATACCATGAAGGCAAAAAATAGAATCCAAAAATATTTGGGCAACGATGGAGATTGTGTAAGGATGGCCAAGGGAACAAAAATGAGCATACTTTGAAAGGCGATCCACCACCATGAGAATAATAGACTTACCATCAGATTTATGTAACCCTTCAATAAAATCCATGGAGATATCAGTCCAAACCTAATCTGGAATGGGCAAGGGTTAAAGAGTACCCGAAGAATGTACCATTTCATATTTCATCCATTGATAGGTATCACAAGCTGCTACAAAATAATGGATGTCCTATTTCATACCTTTCCATAAGAATGTGTGCTTGAGGTATTCATATGTTTTAAGAAATCCTGAATGGCCTACAGAGGGAGTATTATGTAGTTCCTTCATGAAAAGCTCATGGAGTGGGAACATGCGAGGAAGAAAAAGATGTTGGTGATAACGTAGGTCATGGACATCCCAATTGTAGCCTGGGAATGAAGTAGGATCATCATAGAACGATGCCACCAAAGCTTTCAAGTCTGCATCCTAAAGTACCTCCTATCATAAGAAATCTATCCATTGAGGAACAGATGAAGAAAATGGCACATAACATACTAAGGGCCTCAAATTGGTGAGAGAGAGCATCAACCATAAGATTCTCTTTACCCTTTTTATAGGTGATATCATAATCATATCCCATGAGTTTAGAAACCCATTTTTGTTATTCTAGGGTAGCAACTCGTTGTTCCAAGAAGTATTTGAGACTCTGGTGTTTTATTTTAATGGATAAATGACACCCAATGAGATATGGTCGCCAATGAGTTATAGCATGTAATATGGCCAACATCTCCTTGGCATATGTAGATTTTCCCAAGTTATAATCAGAGAGTGCCTTACTAGTGAAATCCAAGGGTCTCCCTTCTTGCATCAACAAGGCCCCAATGCCATGACTGGAAGCATCACTTTCAATGATTAAATATTTGGAAAAATCTAGCATGGCTAAAATTGGTGTTGTGGTCATAGCATGCTTCAATTCAAGGAAATATTGGTCGGTGGACCTCGTCCAAGTAAAAAAATCCTTTAATATGTATGTGAGGGGGCTGCTATTTTACCATAATTACGAATAAATTTATAGTAGTAACTTGTAAGCCCTAATAATACCCAAATCCCCTTGAGAGTGCGAGGTTTTGGCCAGTGTTGAACTACTTGAATCTTCTTAGGTTCAAACTTGACACCGTCTTTGGAGACAATGTGTCCTAGATACTCCACTTCATTTAGACCAAAGGAACACTTGGACCGCTTAGCAAAAATTTGATGTTGTGCCAATAGTTGTAATGTATGGTCCACATGGATAAGGTGTTCTTCCCACGAGTGACTTTAAACCAATATATCATCAAAGAAAATTAGGATGAACTTCCACAGGAGAGGGTGAAATATGTTTTTCATCAGGCTCTGAAATGTGGAAGGAGCATTTGCCAGACCAAATGGCATTACCAAGAACTCATAGTGATCTTCATGAGTATGAAATGTAGTTTTGGGGATATCATCATCCTTGAGCCTAATTTTATGGTATCCATAATGAAGGTCTAACTTGGAGAAGTACATAGCTCCATGTAATTCATCCAAAAATTCATCCACTATTAGAATGGGGAATTTATCCTTGATGGTAATTTTTTTGAGCTCACGGTAGTCTATACACAATCACCACGAGCCATCCTTCTTATGAACTAGTAAAACTAGAGAAGAGTAAGTGTTGGTACTCGATCGAATGACACCAACTTTGATCAATTCCTATACCATTTGCTCGATTTTAGACTTGAGAGCATGAGGATACCAATACGGTCTGATTTTGGGTGGTGCATTACCTTGTAGTAGTGGAATAGCATTGTCATGTGAGCGATAAGGCGACAGGATAGTAGGTTCTAAAAAAATGCCATCATGCTTGGTTAGAAAAAATTGTAAATCTGCTGGAATTTGATCCATTGTGGAAGTGCTTAGTTAAATTGAAAATATTTGTGCAATGACCCCATAGGATGACTTTTTTAACAATTTCTCCATATGATTGGAACTGAAAATTTGGGAAGGGTCTATTTTGGCACCACAAAGGGTGTATGTTTGTCCAAGTTATGAAAATTGCATCCATAGTTCTACAAAGTTCCAGTTGATAGTGCCCAAGGTGCTCAACCATTGGGATCCAAACACAAAATCACATCCTCCCAATTGGAGGGCAAACATGTCTTGTTTGAGTTCATAATCCCCCGTATTTATTTTAACATTGCGACATTTACCTTTACAAGGTAAAGTGCCTCCATTTGACACCATGACTTCAAAGTAATTGCATGTGTGTATATATAAATTGGTCTACTTAGCAACTCAAGGATCAATAAAGTTGTGTGTACTGCCTGAATCAATAAGAATAATAAGGTGTTGGCATTTGAAAAAATCCACAACTCTCATGGTTTGTGGAGTGGTAACCCTAGAAAGAGCATGGATGGAGATTTTTGCTTTGGGATCTTGGGTTTCCTCTTCCTATTGAGTTGGTGCTTCAGCTATGTCACTCTCCTCATAACTATGGTCACTGATATCGGGTTCCTTTGCATCTATTAAGAACAATCTCTTATTTTCACATCTATGCCCCTTCACAAATTTTTCATCACAATTATAACATAGCCCTTGGGTGCGATGCGCATCCATCTCAACTGTAGTTAGTCGCTTAGAAGAAAGAGGTTTATTATTAGTATTATTATAGAACTGAGGAGGAAAGTGATGTCAAGCTTAAGAAAATCATGGTTTCTATCGTTGAGCTGAGAGTTTAGATTTGGCCAATCGGGCTAAACTGATAGCCTCCATCATGGTTTGAGGTTTAAACATCTTGAATTCAGCCTGGAGATCATATTTCAACCCACTCATGAAACAACTCATAATCCCTCATTCAATCCCCTTGTTTTTTGGCCAATATCTCACAATGTGTCTGGTAATCAAGAACTGTGGTAGTTTATTTCAGTTTTGTCAATGCTCCTGTAAAGTCTTCATAGTCATTATGCCCAAATTGGGTGAGTAGTTGGGACTCAAATTCCTCCCAAGATATATCATGGGTAGTGGCTCATAGCCATTGGAACCAATGTAAGACTTCATATTCTAAGTTGAAGGAAGCCATCTAAACCCGATGATATATAGGGACATTATGGAGTCTAAAGAATTGATCAACCCGGCATAACCACCCATCAACATCCTTTCCATTGAACTTAGGAAAATCTAATTTAGGCATTTTAAATGTCAGATCATGATCATAGTGAGTGTATTTAGTTCCCCTTCTTCGGTCTTCTATTTTCCTTCTTCGACCTCGTTTAGAGTTTTTAGCTTGGTGTTCAGATGTGAGAGTTCCTTGCAATTTTGTCTCCACCATTGTAAGTTATTTTTCTAAGTGGATTCTAGTGGTATCTTAATCTTTTCGGAGCTCTTGAATCTCTTCTCTTATGGTGTGGTTTGTAGTGGTCAAGTAGTCAAGGGATTTTTGCATATCGGCCAATATTATGGTAATTTCTAGCTCCTTTTGTCCATGGGTACCGCTTGCCATTGTGAGCCCTCTTTTACTCAATTACTAAAAATAGATGTGGGATTTCAAGAGTTACTATTTTTAGTAAGGGTCCAAAATTTAATTTGGGAAATGGATTGCAACACTGATTTTAGAATAGGGTCCACTTTGGTGGTTGTTTGATCTGAGCGCTCAATGAGGAGATATACTGGATTTCTTGACTTTTTGTGATCTCCTGTTTGGTTGCAAGTAGATGTCAAGGTAATTTCCTCCACTTGGACTTAAAATTTCACCAGTGAGTCCTTGATGGTATTTGGTGCAAAATAACAAGTAGCTTCTATTCCTAAAAATTTGGATCAATTCGATTGACCATTGAAAAGTTATGGCCTTAGCAAGAAAAATAAAAATTTGTTGTTTTTGGAAAATCAGTGCAAAATTTGACTAGGGGCTGCCAAGGACAATTTTTTTTGGAATAGAGTGTAGAATTATCTGCTAAATTTTTGAGGCAATCTAAGCTCTCTATGAAGAGATTCCTTTTTTAATAAAATTTCAATTTTATTTTTCTATTGTGCTCCTGGTGTTGTCGGTTTCTGATTTGGAGTTACAGTTCAAAAGTTAGGGTCTAGGGATTAACTATCTCTTACCTGTAGTCTGCACCCTGATCACCCTATCACTATCATGTTCCTTCCTCTATCACCTATATTACGATTACTGACATGGTTCCTATCACTAACCTTGGGGATTCTCTGACATTGATAGTACTATTTTCTGACACAGTTTGTAATTTTGGACTGTTACAGAAGGTTGTTATTGTCGACCTGACTATATCTATTATTGACCCGACTATTTTTGTCATTGTCTTGTCTATTATGTTTTTGACCACAGGCTGTTGTAGACACTTGCAAAATCTATTCTGATTTTTGGTTCATGCAAGTTTGATTTTTGTGATAAGGAATGCCTTCTCCATATGCTCACTTTTGGGGTTATGAATGCAGGTTACCAAAATAGATATGGTGTTGATTTACATGTTAGCGTACTTAACTCCTTTTATCTGTATTACGCTATTTAGCTATTAGTTAGCTATTAGTATAGCTATCTGTTGTACTGTTACAACTACGTAACAGAGTGCAGTTGCCTGTGTGCTATTCACGGCACTGTCACATGTATTTAAACTCGCAATATACAATTCCTGTTCGTTGAATCTAACATGGCATCAGAGCCAGCGATGTGCAGGGAGGCGTGACGAGAAGCCGAGGCTGGAGAATCTGGGCGGGTGTGCAGTTAATTTTAAATTTTTTTTTGTCGCGCAGTCGCGATAGAAAGAGACAGACCACTCCCCACCGGTCGTCGAAGCAGACGCAGCTGGCACGCTGCGTCGCAGGAGGGCCCGGACCCCGTTGCGCGCGGCTGACGGGAAAGACCACTCCCCGCGTGTGCGCGCGACCAGGAGGGGCCCGCTCCCCCGCGCGACAGAGGAGCTGTCGCAGCAGGCCCGTGCGCTCCCGGAGCTGCCGCAGCGAGCCCGTGCGACGGACCGTCGCGCGCAGCCGTGCGACAGGAGGGGAGGTCCCCCCCCCCTTGGCCGACGCTATGGGGGGAAATTCAAATTTCCCGCCCGCCGCGGCAGGAGGGGTATTAACCCCCCCCGGCACGCTTCCCCACCCCCACGTGCGACGCGCAATTTGCGCGCGCGCGCTCCCCGAGGAGGCGCCCCCCCGGCCCGCGGAGCGGGAATTCTAAAATCCCCGCCCGCGCGGGAACCCCGAGGAGGCGCCCCCCCCCTCCCCCCGGCCCGCCCGCGGAGCGGGAATTCAAATTCCCGCCCGCGCGGGAAATCGGAGGGGGTATAAACCCCCCTCGCGGGATCGCGCGTCCGGGAGACGCAGTGTCTGCGCAAACCCCCCGGTGATTGCGCAGAGAAGCCGAGGGCCCTCTAGCGCGCGGGGCTGGCCCTGGAATTTTTTTGAAAAAAAAAAAAAAAAAAAAAAACCCCTGTTCGGAACGCAGGGAGGGACGCGGACGAGAAACAGAAGCAGGCAACGGGAGACAGAAGCCTGCGGAGGACGGGAAACAGAGGCAGCAAGCAACGGAAGAGCTCGACGGAGCAGCATACCGGAACTTGCAGAGGAGGTGGCAGAGGGCTTGGGCAGACCGAGAAGGGACAAAGGAGAGGTGCTCCATTGTTTCTTCCGGATCAGCCCGCTGGCTCACGTGGTCGTGAGCCGTGCGGTAAGGCTCAGGGAGCCTACAGGTCGGGGGTTCGAATCCCGCCGACTCCCCCAAGGTATATTTTTTTTTTAAAGTTATTTTTTTATTATTATTATTTTTAATTAAAATTTTTAATTTTAATTTTTTTTAATATAGTTTTTAAACTTTAATAAATTAAATTTAATTTTAATTTATTTTTTCTAAAAGTTTAAAACTATAGAAATTAAAATTTTTTATTTTAATTTTAAAATTGATAATAATTATAAAAATGCTTTGTTAAAGAAAGCCTTTTAAGGGGGGATTTTTTTTCAAAAAAAATCAAAGGGGGATTGAGAGTAATTTTTTATGAAAAATAGCAATTTGGCATTGTAAAAGGTGCATTTTCGGCTGTGACCGACACCTAGTGGGTTATTCTAGTGGGCATTTTTTTTGTTGTATGTTGCATATTTCATTTTTGCACTATAACATTAAAAATTAAAATCAAACACTCCTTAAAGTCCCCGGAATATAAAACCCATCTGTGCAATTTATTTGCACTGCAGCGTTCGGTATTTGCGATACCTCTGGCCAGCACTTACAGGTAAAGCTGTCGTGATTTGGCTACTGTATCCGCCGCCTAATATAGCTGCTATAACGACGTCTGAGCTTGTTCTCTATAAATCGTCGGGGAGGAATAAGTACGCCATTTTTTTGCATTTTTTACTCCATCCACTACCCTTTATCGCACTTGTGTTTAGGCGTAAATCCTGACGAAGTATTCTTCATAGTGTTTAGGGGAAGTTACGCCCCACGCATGAGAAGAATCTTCTATGGTAGGTGCCATCAACAAGGCGATTCCCTTTCAGTACCGCTTATGTTCCACGTATCGTATGATCTCTAAAATTCACCTATAGTCTCCCTCACGTAAGGGCGGGTGATTTTTGTTGATCTTTCTAAATACCTATAGTTTCCCTCACGTAAGGGCGGGTATTTTGTACGGTATATTGGCCTAGCAAAAGGTATATCGAAAGGGGGACCAATTTGGTGATATAAGGAACCTTCACTATGGCCGCTGTTGCAAAATTGATGACCGATCCGCATCGCTTATTGAAAGGTCCAAATTATACACCATGGAAACATAAGATGAAGGCTATTCTCCAAATGGAAGATTTGTGGGATATTGTTACCGGAGTAGCAACAAGGCCTTCACCAACAAGCAGGATCCACAGGTCCTTCAACAGATCAGATTGCTTTTGACAAGAAAGACAAGAGAGCAAAGGTGCTCATTTTGTTTGTCCGTTTTCGATGAAGTGCAACCTCATATAGCCGATAAAGCAAGTGGTAAAGAGGCATGGGATGCCCTTAGAACCATCTATGAGGGGAAGAATGAATCCACCATTCTTCATCTTCAACAACAACTTCATAACCCGAGTTTGAGACAGGTGAAACAGCTTGAACTCTTTCCGTGCAGAGTGTCCGAGTTGAAAGAGAAATTGAGTTCTCTAGGAGATACTCGTGGATGAAAAGCTTCTCATTTCACTTGTGATGAGAGCTTTACCTTCTTCATTTGACATGTTGATAACCTCCATCCAGGTGTCCCAACGACAAATTACCTACATCGAGTTGGTCAATCTGGTCCAACAACAGGAGGCACGCCAACTTCACAAGGATGATTCTTCCAATACAGCCCTATACACCAACAGCAGTGGTTCTAGGAAGAAAGGTAATGGGCAAAAAGGAGGCAACTTTCGGAAAGGAGGAAATTCTCAACAGGATACGAAAGGAAAAGGCAAGCAACCTCAACAGAAGAAGAGGTGGTGCAAGATCTCTGAGAAAGACAACCATGACACCAACAAAGTGTTGGCATAAGAACAAGCAAAAAGGCCAAAACAAACCACAAAATAAAAACAAGCAACCCCAGTGCGAATGTTGCCGTTGAAGAATCCGACTCGTATTCCGAATGGGCACACAAGGTGCTCATGACTACCACAGATTCCACTCGGAGGGATCCTATTTGGTATGTCGATTCCGGAGCTAGTAAACATATGACTCGGCGACGGATCGTGGTTTGAATCATTTGTGGCCAAGGAGGGCAAACCCGTCACCATTGCCGATGATAAAACCCACAGTGGTTCAGTGGAGAGGGTACAGGCTTCGACCACTCTTCCCGATGGCAAGTGTCGATTGACAAGGTCCTCTATGTTCCGGGATTGGCCAACAATTTGTTGTCGATGACACAAATCCCGGACGTAAATATGGTTGTCAACTTTCGTGTTGAGAATGGAAAGAAGTGTTGTACAATTACCGTGAAGGGTAAGCAGATTGCAACAGCCTTCATATAAGCATGGCTTATTTGCACTAGATGCTATCTCTATTCCACATGTTGCCATGACTGCCTCTACCAAGGAGGCAACTTCCCTATGGCACAAGAGATATGGGCATCTTAGTTCTGGCTACTTACTTGAGCTCAGCAAGTATGAGATGGTAAAGGGTCTTCCTTCCCTTCTCGCCACATTGCCGTTGTGCTCGACCGCTGGCAGGAAAGCAAAGATAGAGTACCATTTGAGAAGAGCTCTACAAGAGCACGAAAACCTCCGGAGCTAATTCACACCGATCTATGCGGTCCTTTCACACCCAACAAGTTGTGGAGGGAAGAGGTACTTTCAGCTATTCGTAGATGACTACTCACGAAAGATGTGGGTTTTCTTTCTCAAACCGAAATCTGAAGCTTTCGCATTCTTCCAACAGCCCAAGAAATCCGCTGAGAAGGAGTCGTGGGCTTCTATTAAAACCCTCCGCTCGCATCGAGGGGGAGAGTTTACCTCTAATGAATTTTCTGCATTCCTAGATAAACATGGGATCAAGAGACAGCTAACAACCGCCTATACTCCTCACAGAATGGAGTTGCCGAGAGAAGGAACCGTTCTATCATGGAAATGGTTCGTTGTATGCTCACAGTTGCAACTCTTGGGCAACAATATTGGGCGTAAGCCGTCACCACCGCAGTTGTATCTTTTGAATAGGGCACCCACAAAGGCCCTAAAAGGAATGACTCCACAGAAGCATGGAGTGGTCGAAAACCCTCCATATCTCATCTACGTATTTTCGGGTGTCAAGCTTTCATGCACATACCGAAAGAAAAAAGGAAGAAGCTAGATGAGAAAACACCGAGATGTATTTTTCTTGGATATTCTCGAGCACTCTAAAGGATATCGGTTGATAGATCCTTTGACCAAGAAAATTCATATCAGCAGAGATGTTGTCTTTGATGAAGCTTTCACATCACAGAGCACATCTACAATACACCAGGATATTGTGGAACCAAAGGAAGAGGAGATTCCTTCGTCAACACAGACAGTAGGTCCTTCTACATCTTCTTCACCACCACCGAAGCGGAATCCTAAATGGTGTACAAATACAATCGGAGATGCAAATTTATCCACTCCTCCCAATTTGAATTTGGATAGACCTCGTACACGCAAGTATGGCTCAAAAGGAAAGAGAAGCCGGAGAAACCGGTGAGGTTGATGATCTTTGTCAATCTTTTGAGGAACTTTCTCTGACTCCAAGTAGAGAAGTTGAGGATATGGATATTGATGATGACAGGGCATTCATGTCTACCATAGATAGTCTTGGACCCCGCATCGATGGCAAGATGCTCTTAGTGAGCCTCAGTGGAAGGCCGCTATGGATACAGAGTATGAGTCTCTGATGAAGAATAAAACTTGGAAGCTTGTTGATCTGCCTCATGGAAAGAAACCTATTGGCTGCAAATGGGTATACAAAGTCAAGTACAAGGCAGATGGAACAATTGATAAGCATAAAGCCCGTCTTGTTGCAAAGGGCTATGCTCAAAAGGAAGGCATCGACTATGAAGAAACTTTTGCACCTACTGCTCGGATGACCACAATTCGGGTTATGTGTGCTATGGCAAGACAATATGGGTGGAAAGTTCACCAAATGGATGTCAAAAGTGCCTTTCTTAATGGTGATCTCCAAGAAGAAGTCTATATGACTCACCTCGAAGGATTTGAAGTGGAAGGCCAACAAGAAAAAGTTTGCAAATTGGTTAAATCCTTGTATGAGTCCGAAACAAGCTCCTCGAGCTTGGTATATAAAAATGGACAATCACCTAATGCAAAGCATGGATTTAAGAGATGTCCGTCGGATGCAAACCTCTATTTCAAGAAACAGTGGTTCTCGAGATAGTGTTGCTTGTACTCTATGTGGATGATCTCGCTCATTACAGGGAGTTCGAAGATTTGATCTCTACCGTCAAAAGAAACTTGTGCAAATCTTTTGAGATGACAGATCTTGGACTTCTCCATTACCGTCTTGGTCCGGAATTCAGCCGTAAGGAGCACACCATCAAAGTGTCTCGTAAAAAGTATGCCAAGACATTGCTCGATAAATATCGCATGACCGATCGCAAGCCAATGGCAACTCCTATGGAGAATGGACTTCGCTTATCGCGACATGATGACTCACCCTGTAGATGGCACTCTCTATCGACAGCTTGATTGGGAGTCTCATATATCCGACCAATACTAGGCCGGATCTCGTATTTGTCAGTAAACTATCTTTCGAGGTTCATGCAGGAGCCTAAGATTACTCATTGGAAAGCAAAAAAACGTGTTCTTCACTATGTCCGTGGTACTATAGAATATGGCCTAGAATACAAGAGGAACAACAAATTCTTCTTGCAAGGATACACGGACTCCGACTATGCCGGATCATTTGATGATCGCAAGTCAACTTCTCGGATACATTTTTCATCCGGGATCCGGTCCTCGTCTCTTGGCAAAGCAAGAAGCAACATGTGGTTGCTATTTCTTCAACAGAGGCAGAATATCGCGCCGCACGTGAAGCTGTGTGCGAAGTGATATGGTTACGTCGCATTCTAACAAGTATGGGCCATCCATCAAAATCTCCAATACACTTGTTTTGCGACAATCAAGGTGTTCTGAACCTCGCCAAGAATCCAACCCATCATGAAAAAACAAAGCACATTGACACACAATGTCATTTCATTCGAGAGGAAGTTCCAAAGCACCGAATTCAGCTTCAAAGACATTCCCACCGATGCTCAAGTTGCATACATTTTCACTAAGGCACTTGGACGTGTCAAATTTGAATTGTTTCGCAGCTCACTTTGTATTGCAAAATAATGTAAGGGGATGTTAGTATAGCTATTAATTATTACATTACCCAAATAATGTAATAAAGGGGGATGTTAGCGTACTTAACTCCTTTTATCTGTATTACGCTATTTAGCTATTAGTTAGCTATTAGTATAGCTATCTGTTGTACTGTTACAACTACGTAACAGAGTGCAGTTGCCTGTGTGCTATTCACGGCACTGTCACATGTATTTAAACTCTGCAGCAATATACAATTTCTGTTCGTTGAATCTAACATTACAAGTGGAAGTTATGTTTTGTAGAACTAGGGTATGCTAAGTACGGGAGTCTGTAATACCCATAGGCCCTTTTTTATACCTCAATGACGAACAATAGTTTTCGGACCAATATTTTAGGCCACTACCCAAGGAGGATTCCACATATACCCTTGAGCACACTATCTACCTCTCTGACAATATGGGAGGGTGATCATCCGGGATGTTGTGTCACATGGAATATGGATAATACAAAGCTGAAAATCTTCCTAATGGATAAAATTTTGTTTAAACCTAGATTGTCTCCCGATACACCCGAAGATGCATGGGAGCTCAAGTTCGTGCGCGAGTGTTGTCTAAGGCCTAGGTATTGGAGCCTAATCATCGCTCACTTCACTAGACGCTTTATGGGCTATATATATTAGCAAATAATGATAGCTCCTTCATGATATTTTACAACCCCTGGCACAGGTTTTCTAACCTACACAACTACTAAAACAGAGACTATTTTTTTTGTATTTTTTGGAT
This sequence comes from Wollemia nobilis, assembly GCA_028583015.1. Taxonomy (NCBI): domain Eukaryota; kingdom Viridiplantae; phylum Streptophyta; class Pinopsida; order Araucariales; family Araucariaceae; genus Wollemia; species Wollemia nobilis. The sequence continues at coordinate 2,618,527 of JAQPPZ010005450.1, forward strand.
TTTTGGTCGAAAAAAAAGACTGTATTTTTTGGATTTCTTTTTTTGTAATACGAAAAAATAGAAACAAAAAAACACATAGAAACTTATACCTAACAGGCGGAATGGCTAGAAAAAATCATCTCAGTTGCAGCAGAACTCGGACCTAGAAAACGCTATGATACCACTTGTTAGGATATGACTATTATAAATTAGCACACACACAAAATACTAAAAAATAACTCAAATACATCAAATAAATCAATAACACTATGCATAAATCAAATGCAGAAATGGAACAATCTCATAATAACACAGAATCGCAGGCTTCTTCGAGGGGGCAACCTCCTTCAATATTTTATTAGCTTGCAAAAATATGAATTCATACATGGATTCATATATTTTAAAGAAAAACTTCATGCAACCCTACCTAAAGGCTCAATATTTGGCTTACATTCAAAATGCCACTCGAGCTATAATCTCCTACCTACCATCAATTACAATCTTGATAAAAATGGTTACATGATATGGCACCACTTGGCTAGGAATCCTACTTACCACATACATTACAAAGTATTACAAAATAATATCATAATGGGATCCCCCATGTTGGAAGTGGGTCATTACATAAGTAAATGATAATTACAAAATGGTGTTAGGATATGATCCTAACACTACTATTGTAATATTTTTCGTCATTTCTATTTATAGCATATTTCAGTCATCTCGTAGATTTACTTTATTTCTTTTATGCATCTTGTGATTGCTATCTCCCATTGTATGTGGCATCAAAATCTAATAGTGGTATCAGAGCTACGATAGATCAAGCCACAGTAGGTCTATAGGGAAACCACCATTATTATTGACCCTAAGTTTTTTGAGAACTTGACATGCCATTGGACCAGTCACTATCAAAATTTCTTAGAAGAGTCTAGGTGGTAGAATTAGGGAGAGTTACAAGTGAGGACTAAAATCTCAATTTTAGAAATACTAAGATTGCATAGGGCTAGAGTCTTTCCATAGAGTTGAAGGAAAACTCGTGAAGACTAGGACTCAACATTTGATCCACTAGGTTGATGAATCAACTAGTGAAGCTCAGAGATCTGGAAATACTTACCTAAAAGTTTCTTTTATTGTAGGGAATTAATACTCAAATGATTGGGACACCTCCTACAATAGAAATCTAGGAGACCTCAACTTCATTGCCCGAAGGTCGGAGTGCCTTCATAGTGTAGAGATTAGTTGTTGCAGAGAGGAGAATACTTTAGAAGAAACTTCTGGAAAAGAATCATGGTGAAGTATGGAGATAAGAGATCTCCATTGATAGATTGAAGAACTTCACAAGAAGAAATACCATCCAGAAGAAAAGTCCATAGGAGCCTTGATCCAGAAGAAAAGGCCATAGAAGCCTTGATCCAGAAGAAAATTCCATAGAAGCCTTGATATTGAAGAACAGGCCATAGAAGCCTTGATATTGAAATAGGCCATAGATACCTTTATCCTGAAGAAGATTCCAGAAGAGAGTATCTAATTCAAAAGCATATTTTAGTACTAATATTTTTGTTGCAGGTAAAGGAGATCCAGTAAGTCGGGAAAGCTTCCTACAAGAAAGTTAGGAAGAAAAGCCTCTGTAGAATAAATCTAGTACCTGAAGCAAAAGAGATCAGGAGGAGATCTCATTGAAGAACTTCCAGACTAGGAAGAAGAAGGACTAGGAGAGTCCTGCTCGAATCCAGAAGTAGTAGAATCAGAGATCCAAGAGAAGATCTCAATGCCAACACTTCCAAAAGTATAAGGTTGAAGATAAGGTCTCAAGGAAGACCAGAAGAAGTTGCAAGATCAAAGACCTTGATAAGGTCTCAACGAGCATCTAGTAAAAGGCTAGGAGAGCCTTGCTAAAGAAATCATCAAAGGAGAACTCACTAGAGAAATCCACTACCAAGGAGAAGCCCTTGATAGTGAAGGACTTGGGACAATTATCGCCATCCAACAACAAGCCCAAGAGGAGGAGAATTTGGCAAGGAGTGCCAAATCCAAGTAGAAGAAGAATCCAGTGAAGACCTCAAGATATTCAAAATCTTGAGAAGAAGATCCTGCTTGAAGTAAAAATTCGACAAGAAGACTTGAAGGTAGAAGAAGCTTATCAAATCTAGGGTATTTGAAGATTACCTCCTACAGTAAGAGGTCACTACTTCAGAGATACAAACTTCTCCAAATCTATAGCAAAAGGAGGAGATTACAAGAGGAGATCAAAGTCACCAAATCCTAGGCTCATGAAAGAAAGTTTGAGACCATCAATTTGGTGAAGAAGGAGTTGTTAAAAATAGTCTACAAAGAGCTGCAAGATCCTACTCAAGGTAGCAACTTGGTGATCTTAGGCACCAAGATCTACATCCTCTATAGAAGCAGAAAAGGAGCTACAAAAGCATTTAGAAAAAGGTAAGCAACTATCAATGCAAGTAGATTCATTAGTTGGATTACTTATCAGATTTATTAAAGCACCTTCATCCTGATTAAAGTTGCAAAAAGGAGATTTGTTTTATAGTCTTCAAGTGTGCAAAAATAAATATTCTTTTTAAGGTTCATTTGCACATTAGGAGTTGATTAGATTTCAAAATTTCAATAATCTATCAACTAGCCTATTATCTACTTTGGAAAGAAAAAGAAGACTATCTCCTAATATCTTGCTTATAAGAAATTTATAGAATAATTCTTGAAGGTTCATTTCAGATTATTCTTGATTAGTTGCAGTGAATTGATTAAGTGCATTTTCTTGAGAGTAGATTGGAGTGATAAGGTGTAATATGTTAGTGCATTAAAAGTAGAATTTGTTAGATTCATTTGCACTATTATTACTCTCAAAAGAAATTAGTTTTGTGCTTTGAAATAAAGGCTACAAAATCTAGTTTGGATCAAGTGTCTAAAGACACTCTTAAAGCACATAAACCTGCAACTCATAGTGGCCAATAGAAGCCACCAAAATTGGTTAGTACAAGAAAAGAAAAGCTAACCAAAAAGAAGCTTCAAATATTGAGACTTGGTGAGTCTCAAATCCAAAGCACTTAGGGTTAGTGCAACTAAAATAAATCTTCTGTTCTACAGCATTTACAAGGCTTGGATTCACCATAAATCATCCAAGCAAAAATGGTAAGGAGTCTAGCCAAAGAGACATCCTCAAAACCCTCATTTTGCACTCATTAATCTGCTACAAAAATAAGAATCTCAGACCTGCAAAAGAGTGCAAGAAAAGGTGCAATAAAAGGATTCTATATACATGTAAAGGTTACATGGTATTGCACTTCTACAATACATCAAATGTAGGGAAAGGAGCAGATTTAAAGGTGCCACAATAGGCACAAAAGGTACAGAAAAAAGGCAGCCAAAAGAAGGGCCAAAGGATCGAGCGTTCTCCAACAACGAAAGGGCATTCTCTCCAAGAATGGATCTGCAAGATAAAGGAAGCTTTTACGTAAATGATAACAAGCCTACCAAGGTTATTTACGTAAGCCAAAGGAAATCTATCACAAACATTTACGTAAACCATAGCAAGGATAAGAAGCTATTTACATAAAAAAGGATAGAGCACATCCAACATTCAGACACATCAAGCTTCACCTCTATCAACGTGAACAAGGAGCACAGCGAAGGTATAAGCACAAATAAGAAGAGTAGATGCTATGTTGGGAATAGCATCAATAGAGGGTAGCAAAAGAGCTACCTCATCCTCGTTCGAAGCTCCAAGGTGGCTCACGAATTACCTGTAGAAGAAAATACATTGCTTGCTGTTCAAGAAATCAAAGTAAGCTAAGGAGGAAGATAATCGAAGGAGTTATAATCTCCTTCTTGGAGGTGTTACATAAAAAATCCCATGCAAGAGGATTGAATGCCACTTGGCATAATATTCCCTAATGGCTATCATATCTCTAACGCTCAAGAGATGAACGTTGAGGAGTTTCAAGCACTCAAAGCAAGGTTAATACGTTACAAAGGAGTAACGATCGGTGCAACAACATTACAAGAAGAAGTGGTAGCACTCTCAAGAAATGTAGGTGCCACTTGTCCATCATTGACTGCCCTTTAAATGCAGTGTAGAGAGAGTGAAAGGATAGAATTTACGTTCGATGTCCACAATGTGAAGTGGAGAGCAAAGTGCAGTCAAAGGATAGGAGGAATAGCATAGTCAATCCATTTCTAAGCGCAACGTGGAAGAAGGAGAGCATAGGAGCATTTAAGGCTCCATAGAAGAAGGTCAACATATACTCTCCAAGCATCGAAGAGCAAGCCCGACTATTTCTCACGCCATACCACACTTGGTCATTCAGATTCGTCAAGTCAAGCACCGCAGAAAGGGTACGTAAAGGACTATTATATTTTAGTCAAAACCAATGCCATTCAAGTGTGAAGTCAAGGGGCTAAGGTAAGAGAACTATCTCATTAATATTGCTTTCAAACATAGGAGATATAAGGTTATAATTTCAAGGATAAACTTTAAGGTTGAGAAAGCAAAAGATATAGGAGATAACTTACCAAAAATTAAAATACTATTTGCAAACTAACCTAGGAGATATAAGGCCTTCTACTTAGGTTGAACTATTTAATACTTTGCAAATATTATTATCTTTTCTAATTTTCCAAATTTGGGAGTCATAAGGTCTACTACTACAAATTGATTTATTGGAAATTAGAAAAATTAAAATCAAATCTCAAAGGGCCATTATAAGAGGTTTATCAAAAACATTTAAAGGTTGGAAATTATAATATTTACTTGTCTCAAATCTTCTCAAATCGAGACAAAATATCCAACATTAAAACCTCTTGAAATCTAGAAAAAGTGCCTAGTTCAATAGGAGCAATAAGGACAATAGAAGTTGATTTTAGCATTTACAAAACTTTACAAAATCAACCAAGATTGAACTATAACTTACAAAAGCACTTTATATCTTGTCCAAAACATACTAGGGAGTCATAAGGTATTCTACAAAACTTGGTAATATCAGAATCTATTGTTTATCAAGTTGCAAATCCATTAGCAATATATAAGCTATCTACAAAACCTAAAAATCCTTAAGAGTACTCATTCTCATTACTAGGGAGACATAAGGAAGCCTACAAGAATCAAGGATTAATATAGGTTTTATCAAATCAAGCTTATATACTTCTATCAGAGATCATATATCCTAATAGGGAGCCATAAGGATGTCTACCTTCCAAAATACTGCAAATATCAATAAGGAAAAAGTTAGTGCCATAAAGCTTGGGATCATGAATCTTCTCTTGAAATCAGAAATAATGATAGATCTAACTTCTAAAATAATCCATAGTGAAGCCTTAGAAGATAACTTTGACACTATGGAATGCTATCTTCAAACTCGTCTCAATGAAGCTATTGGCAATGGAGAAAATGTTGTTACATTTTCCTTAGATCTTGTGAGCATATTATATATGGCTTTACTCACATATAAACACTTCAAGAATGAAAATGTAGAACAAAAGGGATTGATAGAACTACTCAAAAAGAAGGTAGAACTAAGTGAGTCATATCTAGAAAATTATTTCAATCCTCATGCAAAATTGATACTTCAAGTTCTACTAACTCAAAATCTTATCATGATGCCCTAAGTGGTTGTTCAGAAGCATTTGTACAGACTAAATATAAGAAAGGAGAATCATCCATGCAAGAACCAAGTAGCAGCACAACCACCTATGAAAAGGTAGAGACCGATTTCAAAGGCAAAGCTAAGGAAGAAGAAGGAGATGAACCCAATGAAGGAGGAATACAGTGCAAGGTCAACTAAAAGAAGGGTCTATAACTTCAACCTATTTTTGCATCATCTGAAGATTGAAGCAACTACTGAAGAAGCCAAATATCATTTCGAAGAAGAAGATCCAATTCAAAGCCATCATATGGAAGAAGATCCACATTGAAGACTAAAGTCTTCAATACCCAAATATTGTAATACAGGGGGTGTTAGAAATAGAGTATATTACATTATTTGGGTCATGTAAATGTACCTTCCTTGGTACATACTTAGGACATTAGGTTACTTTAGGGGGAAGTTATCTAGTTACTTCATGCAATGTAATAAATGCACAAGTGTCAATGTGCAAGCTATAATGTGCAAGGTGTCCACTTGTACAACTAGGTAGAGTGTTGGCCAAGGAACTTATCTTCCTATATAAAGACCATAGATGTAGAAGATAGATATCAAAGTCATTGTATCAAAGTTAGTGTGTGGTAGATAGGCAGTAGGGTAGTGTGTGTGAGCTATAAGCTCAGAGCTCATTCATGGAGTAATAGCTTATATCATGGAGTGTCCATTTCCTCCATAGCTACTATTGTAATATTTTTCGTCATTTCTATTTATAGCATATTTCAGTCATCTCACATATTTACTTTATTTATTATTTTGCATCTTGTGATTGCTATCTCCCATTGTATGTGGTATCAAAATCTAACACCCTTAACTGGATGAACCTGTAGCTATTGTTGGTTGTCCTAAATAGCTCGTTAACTCACCTTTTTGTAGCTTTGAAAACCCTCTAACTTACTGCCCTTTAACTGTAGTAGGTGACTTTAATTAACCTTCAGGATGGACTCTATAAATTTTTAATTATTATAGCTAATAATGCTATCCTAATTACTACCCTCTCGTAATCAATTTCTGCACTAAAATACTATTCTTGAAACTCGAAAATTTGGTAGGGAATTTCCCCAAATTGTAGTTGAGTTTTTCTTCAATAACCCTTTAGTATTTTTTTGTAGACTTATCAAATCCCTATTTTCGGATGAGCCTTTTAGCCTTCAAAGGTAATATTTAAACTTTTTATATTTGGTAGTAATGTTAGATTCCTTTCTCCTTCAACCTCCTTATTTAAGTCTAACTTTAATTTAGGCCTTCCTCTCAAGAATCTGAAAGTCTTTAGGTCTTTACCAATCTCCTTTGAAACTTGGCAAACTCCTTGTCAAATCATTCCTTCTTTGGTGGTAAATTTCTCCAATGAGTTATCTTAGGAACTCCTTTCATAGCCTTATTTAAATTCTAAAATAAGGCTCTCTAATCCTTCTCCTTGTTTCTCCTTGATACCTCACCAAGGTATTCAACCTTGCAGCTCTTATGGTCTTCCAAATGAGACCATTCCTTCAACCTCCTATAAATAAGTTTTGGTAATGAGATATTATTCTTGAATCTCTAAAAACTATTGTTGCTGGAATCTAGAATAAGACCTTTGCTAGTCCCTTACTTCTACAATCTATAGGATTTAATGGATATCACCAACCTCTAATATTCCAAAACTAAGAGTTTTGTAACTGGACCTTCTAAGGGTCTCTTCAGATTCTTTAGTTTGATTTCTTAAATATGTTTTCTACAACATTTAATGGAGATCACCAACCTCCAATATTCTTCTAGAATATTCTTAGGAGTCTCTTTAATCAGTAGTAAGGCTACTATGGTCTTTTCTTCTTTTGAACTCTACAGGTTTGCAATCTCTAGTAATGGGACCTTTTTTTTAGGCCTCCAAATATTTGTTCTTCTATTTTTTGCTGGTGTTGGATTGCTTCCAAGGAAGATATTCTTCCTAGATCTGTGTAGGAAACTTCTCAACTTAATTCGAATCTCCTTTCCCTACAACAAAGTTTTAGGACTATAATGGAATAAACTCTTAAATCTAGAGAAGCTGAATATTCACTAGTTGATTTGTCAATCTAGTGGAATCCAGGTTGAATCCTAGTCTTCACGAGTTTTCCTATAACCCTATGGAAAGACTTTAGTCAAATGTAGTCTCAAAAATTATGTAAATATGATTTCTAGATTTCTCTCAATCTCACTTGTGGCTCTCCCTATTTCCTATCTGATATACCATGTGCTCTGATACCACTATTAGCTTTTTATAGGATGTAGTACAACCATAAGATGTAAGATAATTAATCTAAGATAACTATAAAATAATGACACAATAATATGCAAGAAAATAATGAGATGAACATCTACAAATAACTTAGAAATATACCATTAATAAGAGTGATGAAAATAGTACAATGCTACATAATGGAGTACATGAACACTTCATGAAAGAATATGAAAGAAATATATTGTACCATACTACTAAACTATACCACACACTCTCTATACTTACTACCACACTCTATATTTACTACTACATGGTCTATATGTTTACTACTACTCTCTACAACATGCTACTACATACTACTACTCTAAAAACACTCACTATGAGACCTTTATATAGGAAGATAAATTCCTTGGACCTTACTCTACCTAAGACTCATGTACATGTGGACTACATGCACGTTTAAAACTTGCACATTGACACTTATACATTTATTATAATACTTGAAGTAACTAACTTTACTCTAAAGTAAACTCCTACTCTAGTTATGTACCAAAGGTGGTACATTTACATTACCTAATTGATGTAATATAGTCTAACAGGAAGGGAGAAAGGGAAAAAGAAAGAGAAGGAACCAACCAAAGGTATTTAGCCACTCATGCCCCAAGTATAAAGAAAAGGAGGAAAATATAAGAAGACAAATTATAAGAAAAGAGAGAAAAAATGATAAAAAATAAGGGAAGAAATAGGATGAAATCAAAGGTATGTAGTCGCTCATGTGTGATTATACAACATTGACATAGGTCTAAGAGAGGTAGATTTTGCAGAAAGGAAAGAAGAAATGAAATAGAAAAATGGTAGAGAAAATAGAAAATGAAATGCAAGGTACGTTGTTGATGGACGGTTTTGGTTTGTTTCCATTTGTATTATTGTTATTATTTTTTATTTATTTTTGTTGTTTTAGATATTTAATGTGCAAGAATGTGAGAGCCTTGGGTGTTGGTGTCAGGTGTAGAATGCATGGAGATGGATGATATTAAGAGGTCCAAGTTCCTCAATTCCTTCAATATTAGTGAGTTGATAGGCTCCAAAATTGAAATTTTGCTTGAAAATATATGGGCCCAACCAGTTTGGGGAAATTTATCATGCAAGTGATGTGGTTGATTCGATTTCTATTGGTTTTTCTTTAGTACAAGGTCTCTAATTTGGATTTCAAGTTTATGAACTTTGTTATTATATGCACTTTGAGCACGATCTTAGTAAACATGAAGATGATCGATGGCATTTATGTGATGTTCATCAAGAAGAATAAGTTGGTCGAATCATGCTTGGTGAGGAGTGTTATCATCAATGAATTCTTGTAGCAAGATTCTCAAAGAGGGTATTTTCAGCTCCAAGGATATGATGGCCTCATTACCATAAACTAAGGAGAATGGGGTTGCCCTAGTGGTCTTCTGATACTTGTTCTATATACCCAAAGTGCTAAGATAATTTGGTTTTGCCAATTGCAATGGGATTCTACAATGATTTTGCAAAGGATGTTGCAAATGGTTTTATTGGTTGCCTCAACTTGGTCATTGCCTTGAGGGAAATAGGGGTTTGAGAAGCTATGTTGGATGTTGTATTTGTTGCACATTGCTCTTACATCCTTATTTTTGAATGATTTTCCATTATAAAAAATGATTTGAGGAATTTCAAAATGACATATGATATGTTGGGTGATGAAATCTATGATTTTAGGACATGTTTGGATGAGATGAATAGCTTTGAACCATTTTATGAAGTACTTTGTGGTGGTAATTATGAATTTGTGCTTTCTTGATGAAGCGAGGGTAATTTTACTTATAATATTGAGGTCACATTAGGATAATGACCACATTGATTGAATGGGCTATAGTGCTTGGGATGGTAGATGGGTTAGGTTGGTGTGTTACTCATATTTGATGCATTTATTGATGTAAGTACAATAATCATGTTTCATGGTGGGCCAATAGTAACCCATACATTTAATATGCTTATTAATGGCCATTCCACTAGAGTCACTACCACACGTACCATCATGGGCTACAGAGATGACATGATTGATCTCATATGAATCTAAGAAATGAAAGAGAATTTTATCATAGTTGTGCTTGTAATGTATGTCCCCCAGTAGGGTGTATCTAAAAAATTTCTAATTGAATGTGTATTTATTTAATTTAGGTAAATCTATAGGAAGGATACCCTGCTTGATGTAGTTCTTGATTTGGAAAAACCAAGGGTCACAAGGCTCTTCATGGATAAAATTGATGTCCACATTATCAGAATATGTCTTTAGAGAAATAGAAGACTTGTGGAGGGTCTCTACATGTATTTTAGTTATCTTATCATGTAAGTTCTATGAAATAAGAGAGCTAAGAGAGTTCATTGTGTCTACAAACTAGTTTGTTGACCTTGGAGAAGCTTCAATGTCATACCACTTGATTTGGGACAATAATTATTTTGTAACTTGTTTGTATTATTTGAGAATTGGGTATTGATATTGATATATTCCTTTCACTTGGTTAACAATAAGAAGGAAATCACCAAAATATTTGTAGTCACTTGATGTACATTGCAAGGGTAGTTTTGAGGCCAAGGATAAGTGCTTTGTATTTGACATTATTTTTTGTGTAGGAGAAGTTGAGTTTGAATGAAAAGAGGAGCAACACCGCTTGTGGTATGAAGAAGACTATTCTAGCACCTCCCCCTTGTTTGCACTTAGAACCATCAAAGAAAAGTGTCAAGTCAACATTGGTCTTAGGTTAAATGTATTGTTCAATTTTAGTAGCATTGAATATTGAGTCATCAGGAAGCTTGATAAGCAGTGGTTTATTATCATTGAAGGTCAATGAGTTAGTCTATAATGACCTAGCCCTTAATGGATTTCTAATTGATAAATTCTGAATTTAATTAATAGTATGATCTATTTGGAAATTTTTCTATTTTGGTAGGACTTACTCATCATGAACTGTAATGGGTTTTCTCAAGCAATGACATAGGTGGTATGGTTTAGCATGTCATGGAAAAAAAAATTAGTGGTAAAAACTACTACTAGGCATAGCTTCTCCATGTATTCTTAGCACATTTCATAGCTAACTAAGGTTTCAATGATATAGTATATAGTCTACTCTCGACTAGCTTCCTTCTTTTAAGACAACATGATAACTAAAGCAAAATTGGTGGCTAATATATATAAGTAGAAAGGAAATATTGACCAATATGGGGATAAAACTGGTGGTGATGTAAGGCATGTCTTGATTGTGTTGAAGGTAGATTAATACTCTTGGTCTGATTGAAATTCAACCCCTTTTTGAAACAAATGGTTAAATGACTTACATTTTTTTGAGAGTTGGGCTATAAAGCGATGAATTGCTTGAATTTTCCCTTGCAAGTTGTGCAGATGCTTTAAATTTGTAAGGGAAGGTATTTCCATGATAGATTTTACATTTTTGGGGTCCACTTCAATTCCCCGTTGGGATATAATAAATCTTAGAAGTTTGCCTGAGGTGACGCCAAAGAAACTTTTTTAAATTCAAGTGTACATTATGCTCTAAGAGGAAGTTGAAGAATTTTTGCAAAACATCAAGTATCGATGGCACTTTTTGGATTTAGCCAGCAGGTCATCCATGTAGTCTTCTATTATTTGATGCATGTAATAATTAAAAATATAGGTCATGGCACGTTGATATGTAGAGACTACAATTTTAAAGACAAAGGGCATGACCTTGTAGCATAAATTCCCCAAGGAGTGGTGAAGGATGTTTTATGTTGATCATCAAGGTTAATCTAAATTTGGTTGTAACCTAAAAATACATCCATAAGGGATAACATTTCATTTACCAATGGTGCAATTGACCAATGTATCAATGTTGGGCAAGGAAAAATTATCTTTAGGGCATGCTTTATTTAGATCTCAAAAATTGGTGCAAATATGTATTCAACCCTTTTGACTTTCCAATGGGTAGCATATTTGATACCCACTCAGCGTAGTCAATCAGTTGAATAAATCCCACATCTAGGAGTTTTTGTAACTCCTCTTTGTCCATTAAAGTGATTAAAGGGTACATCTTCCTGAGTTTTTATTTAATTTATTTCATGCTATTATAAAGTGTAATATTATGGACCACTAGATATGGGTCAAGACCAGGCATGTCAATGTAGGACCAAGTGAAGAATTTCTTGTATTGCTTAATAAGTATGGTGAAGTTTTCTCACTCTTCAATGGATAAGCTTTGTCCAAGTTTGATTATATTGGGATTAGTAGGATCATTATTGATGTCAACATTGATTGTGTTCTCCAGAAGCACGTGGAAGCCATCTTTAAGTTGGGTGGGGATAGGGATGACATACAAGTCATCGACTACATTCTCAAGAAGTACCTCATCATTGGGGGTGACTTCTGCATGGTTGATAAAAGAATTTTGAAGCATTAATGGCATACGATAAGCATTATCTTGTTGTACCATGTGTTTTTATGGAATAAAGTTGTATGGGGAAAGATCAAAATGAAGGTGATCGAACTTAATGTAGTTTAGATCAACACTAAGGATTCTATCAAGATGGATTACATAACGAAGTGGAGAAAATAGATCAATAAAAATCATATGCACTAACAAATTTGAATGATATGATATGGTAGAGCTATCGAAGGAAGTATCTAATGGTAATGAGGGAAGTGGTTGGTTTAGGAATGGTCGTAGAACAAATAGGAATAATATGGTTGATGCAAGGGTTGATGAGGCATAATGAAATGCATGAAAGAAGTGTGCAAATTGATGGGAAAAAGAACAATGTGGGAGGAAATATCTTTAGAGCTAGTATATGTAAGTGATAGAGTGTCATATTGTTCAATGAGATCATCATCAAAAGTATTAGGGGAAGTGATATGGTTTGGGGTGCTTGGAAAAAGTTAGATGGAATGTACATCGTGGATTGAGAAGAGAGATAGTCACTGTGTAGCTCATGTTTGGGATCCATGTCAAAATTATCCTCTATTGTATCGAGGGTGAGGTGTTGGAGTTCATCCTCCAAAATATCAATGTGATTACAAGGATAACCTATGATAAATTTATATTTAGGTTGTTGGCAAAGTGGGTTAATAAGGGACTTAGGTCCTTGTCCATAATGTGCAATACTAAACCCATGCTAATTGAAGCATTGAAAATAATGTAAGGTAAAGTATAGATTGTACATGTAGTATAGGTTACCGCAAAATTTATCTTCTAAGGATTTGGGCTCAAGCATTTTTGAGGAGGTATTGATACCTTCATAGATAAATTGGCTTGATTTGTGGGTGGACCAAGAAGAATAATAGTGCCTATAATTAGAGGTGTGTCATAAGGATGAAAAAAATATCTAATGGATTATAAATTAGGCAAGAAAATACAAGCATTGTGTACACAATATTCCCCCCAACTAGGGGTGATCATAAATATCGCTATATAGGATATCCATTGACGTGCTTTTTACAACAACTCCTAGTGTGAAGAGGAAGAAGTGGATGATGATGGTTGAGAGTCATGGGGCATCCCTTGACATGATTCTTGTGATAGTGACCCCTAGTGTGAAGAGGAAGAAGTAGATGATGATGGTTGAGAGTCATGGGATATATTTATAGGAGGAGGAAAAATGGATGGAGTAGTTTCAGCAAGTTGATTCATATAGCATGGCACATCACTACCAAGAATGGCATTCTCTAGGAGTAGGTAAGATAGCAAGGGTGGTGTATGGGAACTATGTTGTAGGTCAATAAGAAGTGTTATAAATGTGAGAACAGAAGCTAAAGAAGCCTAGAAAGGGTTGTACATTAGGGGAGAAAGTAGGAGTAGGAAGGAGTGGAATGTTGGTACCAAGATTGTGATAAGGTGATGGTCTAGAAGGAATGTGAGTTGAATGCAAGGATGGGGGAAGAGGGTTTGTAGAAGGAGAAGAAGAGGATAATATAGGTGGTGGTTGCAAGCTACATCATTGGTGATTAGCATATTGGATAGGATGATTCACTTGAGAATCAAAAAGAGAAGAAGAGATCATCAGAGGGCTTGGTTGGTTTGTAGATGATAGGACCAATTGATTTGACACATTAGGTTGGATCGGGGTAGGGGTGAATTGAGTGAAATATAAGGGTGGACCCTATGGTAGGATTACCATGTTGTAAAATTTAAAGGGATCATCATCAACCAAAATGTAATGCACTTGTTTGTTATGAAGATATTTCAAGCAATGATGGAGTGTAGAAGGGACACATTACATGTCCCTAATCCATGATCTTCCTAGGATAATGTTGTATTACATCTTCCTTTCGATGATGTGGTATAATTTAGGTATTGTTTGAATGCTTACCTAAATAGGGAGAATGATGGTTCCTACTATAGAGCACAATGGTCCATAGAAAGTCTACAAGTTGAGGGATGGGGTGGCAATATGGTTGAGTGGAATTTTTAGAAGCTGAAGGGTAGTGATAGAAATGATATTGATGGAAAAACTGGTATCAATCATGATATGGTTAAATGTTATTCTATCAATGCATGCCATGATATGCATAGGGGGATCTACCCCTACTCCCTCGAGATGTTATTTTGTGATCAAATAAAATAGTTGAATCTTGCATGTATGTTTTTACATTACAAAATTTGTAAAAGTGTTAGTATCATTGGTTTTCAATTCTATGGAGCAAAGAATATCATTTAAATCCTTGTGATGAGGCTAATATTGTTGTACGAGGTTGTATATCAACAACTTTTTTGATGCAATATAGAGTTGGTGAACGAGACTACTTTGGATTGTTATGACATTGTGTGGTATGGGGGAGGGGCACCTAGTAATGGTGGTATATTAGAATAAACTAATATAGTAGGGGAATTCAACTATTGAGTAGGTCACATAGCATATCTTTGATTATGTGTAGTGACATCGATCATGCCTACAAAACCTTTCTATGATGGACCATTATTTATGTGGTTGATTTGGCAAGGTGATGGGTGCAATATCAAAGCACCAAATTGGCTTTGTTGTGTCCCATGCTTAGGCAAAGGGTTTTTGTAGGTTTTGAAGTTTTAACTTGGGGAAGCCAAAGGATTTTCAATGTGTATGACCCCATGACCAAGGAGGTCTTACACCATATGGAAAAATTGGTGATAATTATTGATGCAATGCCCCCTTTATCGATGATATTTGCAAAAGGTATGTTTATTAAAGCCTTTTGGTTTAGGACTACTTGGATTGTCTAACCTAATTTTTGGTAGTACGATGTGCCCTGCATCATACAATTTCTAGAAGATATTGGGTAAGGGCTCAATAAGAAGGGTCCAATTGCATGGTTGGTGAGGAGGACACAGCGAGTGAGTGAGTGTTTCATTAGGTGGAGGTAAGGAGAGTGAAGGATTAGGCTACTGGTATCATTTTTTTCATAGTTGAGGGTATTGTTGTGACAAGGTCGGTGTCACACTTAGCACAACTTGGTTTTTTTGAGGGGATTTGAATGTGTTGGGGTTGGGGGTATTCTTTTCTTATCATGTTTTGATAGGGTAGTTAGATTTATTATGAATTTTAATCTTCCCTTATTGAATTTTGATATCCTCAATCACCTTTTTGAGGTGTGATTTTATCTGATTACAAATATCACCCGACAATTAGGATCGTAATCCTCTCTTGCAAAGAAAATATGTTTCTCCAAGGTTATTTTATGTAACATGTTATGAATTTATGTCAATTAAGTGCATAGAACATCTCAGGGATTAACAATCAACTATTAACAAGGGGCCTAGTATAACAAATATTTTGATCTTGAAATCATTACTTGCATTTTCATCAGTATAATTTACTTCCTTAAAATGAATAAACTTGCCTTTCAAAGTTAATATTTGAGAATGCAAATCTATTTTAAAAGACAAACTTTGATTAAAATTGTTTTTAACCTTATATTAAAATTGCATGAATGTTTTAAAATATTTTACTGCAAAACTTACATTTATTTTATGAATGAAGCTTAAAATCAGATCTAATAAATGATGAATAAAATAAAAACCCTAATTATAAAATGTGAAACACTATAATACCTATGTTTGGGCTTTTAGAATATTCTAAGCTTTCTAATCATTGCTTCTTTTCATAAAATATGAATAATTAATTTGTATGAATTCTAATTATAAAGTTTTGTACTTTATAATATAAAAATTAGAATTCATATAACCTTTTAAACCAAATATTTATTTATTCAAATATTTATTAATTCAAATATTTGAAATAAATATATAAAAATAATTAATATGTATGAATTCTAATTATAAAGTTTTGTACTTTATAATATGAAAATTAGAATTCACATAATCTTCCTTAATGTGATGTTTATTTATTTTCAAATATTTATTAAACTAAATATTTGAAGTAAATAAATTTAATCCTTTCAATAGTATACTTTGGACTTTATAATTTGAGATTGAAAATAATAATAAATCAAACTTTCAGAAACATAAAAAATCTCAAATTATGGATTTTAAAATTTTATGATATTAAAATCAATAATCTATATAATCCTTATATGTCCCTGAAATTTATTTGTCAAATATTTATTAACTTAAATATTTGACCTAAATAAATTTTACAACCTTTTCTATAAATCTAAATCTTTGAAATTCAACTTACGGTTTTAATAAAACAAATTCAATGAACTTTATAAACTTTATGAAATTTAAAATCAAAAGCTCATTGATTCTCTCCTCTGTGAAATTTATTCACCCGAAATATTTATAGAATTAAATATTTGAGTGATAAATTCAAACTTTAACCTTGTTGTAAAATTTAAATCTTTTATAAAATAAACTAGATTTTATCTTAAATCTTAATACTTCAAATAAATTAAAAATATCTTAGGGTAAAGAAACAAAAACACAACATTGAAAACCAAACTCAGGCAGACCAGATTTTACACAATCCTACCACAAATTTGGTGCTATCTTCTACGAAAAATTTTAATTTAAAAATTAATCAATCAACTTATAAATTAAAAACACCACAATTGTGTTTGCTTTTAATAAAATTTGAATTTGATACAAAATATTAGATCTTACAATGAATCCAACAAAGTCTCTGTATTCATGCGCAAATGTAGCTTCCTCTGCAACTTGGTCTTCTATTTGGCTCCTTTAAATATTTCCTCTTCTTCTCCAACCTGTCTGACCCCTCTCTTTGGTTTCCAATTCTCCATTTATAACTTAAGAAATTCATTCCTCTTGATTATTTTGCTCCGTTCCGTCAGTTTTAAAAATGAATTCTTAAAACCCTAATATCAATAAAGCCTTTTCAAAGGATTAATATTTCTCCTCATTGGCATTCAAAATTTAAAGTTAAGACATGCCCATGAAACCCATGAACACATCCTCTATTCAACATATTTTAATAATCCTGCCAACAAAACAAATATTAATTAGAATATAAAACATTTATAAAATAACCTTTTTAAATATAATTAAATTACAACGTTATAAAACTTTATAATTTAGTTTAATTTAAAACAAGTCTATAAAATAACAATTTTAAATATATTAAATTATAAAGTTATAAAACTTTATAATTTAATTAATTTAAAACAAGACAACTAAACATAACATATGAACATGCAACCTATATGACCACCACTATAATAAATGAAAATATATTAAAATAACACCAAAAATATATACTAAATAACAAACATAAAACTAAAAAAACATAACATAACAAAACATATAAAATAAACCAAAAAATACTAGGTATACATGAGACTTAAAAATTTAACATAACACAAAACATCTTTACAAAACCTAACCTATCAATATTAATAACAAACAAAACAAAACACCCTTGATATAAACATAACATAACAAAAATAATACAACTCAAATACTATAATCAAAATGACCATACAAGCATAACTTCAGGATCTTCAGATCATGAGGTGAATTTTGACAATCGACCCTGCTATAAGACCATTCGGAGGAAGATAAGAATTCTTGATATTTCAATGATGACAACGGTGAACAATAAGCGCAAGCAACAATTTGAAACAAGCTTTCAAATTTCAAGTGGGTCCCCAAATTTTGGGATCGTTGTGAAGGAGTCACAACACACCTTTGCTCAAGCAATAACATCTTTGAAAGAGCAATATTATATTTGCAAGGTCGTAGATATGTGCTTTATGCAATGTTTTACAAACATATTCACCAATTTTATGGGTAGGATGGAGAATGTTAGGTCATTTATGACCCCACACCATTTAGAAATATAGTCATTTATAGATCCATCATCAAATTATCGCAAGCTATAAAGTTCTAGTAGTGACGTTTTATTTTTAATATTGATGGAGAAGTGTTCCAGAGATGAATTGGTTAGTTTTTCAAATGTGAAGAGATTGTGTTGTGGAAGGTTGTTATATAATTTGAAGGCTTTGTCCCCAAGAGATAAAGAAAATTTATAGAGCATGAAGGGATCACTACCATTGATTTGGTAGCAAGCAAACTAGTAGTTGCTTAGGTAGTCCTTTGGGTCCTCCTTACATTTAAATTTTTCAAATTTAGGAATTTCAAACCTGTAGGGATAAAGATGAATGACAATAGAGGGGTTTATGGGATCATTGCAAAGTTGGTTGTAAGTGGGTTCTTGGGACCCCTAACCACTTGTTTACAATTCCAAGTTTTGTATTTGTTCCCTCATGAGTTGTATCTCATATAGGGGTGCTTATGGTGTTTAGATGGGATCAATTGGAGTGTCCATGAGCAACAATTTAGGATGGTAGGTATAGGGGTATTTGTATTATTGTGGTTGTAGGGGTGGATAATATAGACAAGGACCTTGGGGATGATAGGCAGTCGAATTGACTAGAACTGAAGAGGTGGGAATTTAAGGTGCCAATGAGTAGAATGAGTAAGGAGGGTATTGTTGTTGTGTAGCCCATTTATTTGTGGGAGCTAGAGAGGGTTAGATTGAAATGGAAGAGACTTGACCCTGAATTGGAATAGGTTGATACTGAGATGAGGACGGTTTATAGTATTGGGTGGTAGGAACTTGTTGTTGAAGAGGAATTTCTTTTTGAAGAGGAATTTATTGTTGAGAAAGAATTTTTTTTTGAAGATGAAGTTGTTGGTAAGGAGGATGTTGTTGTTGAGAAGGAATTTGTTGTTGAAGAGGAGATATGGAATATTATGGAAATTTTGATTGAGAACGTGGCATTGAGTATTAAGAATGAGAAAAGGTGAAGAAATAGGCTTGATTTGAATGAGAAGGAGGTTGATTGGAAGAATAAGTTTATCCATGAGGTGGAGAAGAAAAGGGATTTATCTAAAAAATAATAGATGGATGAAATAGAACTGGGTTGGATATGGTGTTGAGCAGAAGAAAGAGAAGACGGTTGAAGATATAGTGGATATTAAGGATTGTAGGAAGAAAGAGGAATAGGAGGTGGATGAAAAGGAGGTTGAGGAATATGATAAGAGGAAGGCGATAAATAATTTTTTTGAAAAGAAGAATAGTTTCCATATGCACTAGTTTGGAAAGGATATTATGGTGGAGGATTTGAAAAGGAAAGGGTTAATTTGGGAATAGTAGACTCAAAATGAGGAATAGAGGGATAGGATGTGGGAGGATGCAAAGAGGTGGGAGGATGGAGAGTTTTAAAATGATTTTGGGATGAAGAGGTGATATTGGAAGAAGATGTTCCATAATCATCATGGTAGATTCAAGTGGTTGACATCATAGCCACGGTATAGGAGGTAATGTTAGTGTCTAGATAAATTTGAGAGAGAACAGATTCATAAGCATCAATAAGACATTGAGAAAGATGTTGCAAGAAAGGATGTGGTGAATGATGAGAAGGTAAATACAAGTCATGATAGAAGATGGAAGGTTGGAAATTTTCAAGTGCCATGTATATAATATGTGGGAAAATAGTGGTAGGAGGATTCTTTGTGCTAGGACTCTGATGTCATGGGATGTTTCTAGAATTTTGTTTCATGTGTTGGTCGTGAGTCAAGGTTGCAAGTTGTGACATCTTGCTTGTTAGCTTTTGAAGCTTTAAACTTAAAGGAAATACAACCACAAGTATGTAAATAAGCATGCAATGTTATAACTATGATAATGGCTAATAATATGCATGAAAATATGATAGAAAAATTGAAACAATTCTCAAAAAATGCTCATATATAAAAGCTCACAAAAATATGCAATGCCATACAATGGAGGTCACTACCTCTCCATTTTGCAAAAATAGGTCTACGTTGTATCTACTACTACTCTACCTATAAAATCCAAAATCCACTTTCATTTCTACTCTATGAAGACTTTAGTATTCAATAAGGATCTTTATCTCTTGCATATTCTTCAGCTTGATGAGGGTCTTCTGTAATGTCTTTAAGTTACTTTGCACTGTATTCCTCCTTGATTTGATTCTTCTTCTTATTTTTTGCCCTTAGGTTTGGTTTTTGTACTCTCATACCTAGTTGTATTATCAGTTGATTCCTACATTAGTATTTTCTCTTTACCTTTGTATTTTTTCATTACTATTCTTGTAATGTATAGAGACTTTTGAACAAACACTCAAGGCATCATGATACAATTTTTTTTTTTTGGTAATTAAGGTACAATTTCATTACATCCGGGTTTTCCAGGTTGACCCAAAACCTTTTACAAAATAAGCACTATGCTGTTATGGATCAAAAACTCAATAGGGACAGTCTGTCCTTCGCTACTAGTACCCTTCTGAGGCCACCATTCCAAAAAATAGCACCGCCCCTTACACATATTTACCAACACCTTAGAACACAGGCAGTGGCCCACCGCATTGCTCTCTTGCTGCCCCAGCCGCGAAAATGTGACCTGTCATGAAATCATGACGTCCTTAAGTCTTCTCCTTCATTTGCTTTGAAGAGTCACAAAACGGAGACATGTCATGAAAATGAGACATGTCACGAAATCGTGACATTCTGCCAATGTTTTGCTCCTTTGCCGCTATAAGCCACAAAAATGCGACATGTCACGAAGATGAGCCATGTCACGAAATCATGACATTCGTCTCCCATTTTTCACTCTTTCTGCTTTCATTCATGAAAATGCGACATGTCACGAAATCACATCCTTAAGTCGTTTCCATGTTTTACTTTGGAAATTCGTGAAAATGTGACTTGTCACAAAAAAGAGACTTGTCGCGAAATCGCAACATTCTGCCTTCGTTCTGCTCCTTTGTCATTGCATGTCATGAAAATATGATATGTCATGACAATGAGACATGTCACGAAATTGCGACATTCGTCTCCCATTTTGTACTCTTGCCGCTTCCATCCGCGAACGTGTGACATGTCGTGAAATCACGACGTCCTTAAGTCTTTTCCTTCATTAGCTCTAGAAAGTCATGAAAATGCGACATGTCGCGAAAATGATACCTGTCGTGAAATCGTGACAATATACCTTCATTCAGCTCCTTTGCCACTGCCTGTCGCAAAGCTGAGACATGTCATGAAATTGTGACATTCGTTTCCTGTTTTGTTCTCTTGCTGCTTCTAGCCACGAAGAATCGGCAAGTCACGAAATCGCATCATCCTTGAGTCTTTTCCTTCATTTGCTCTGGATCATCGTGAAACAGTGACATGTCGAAGATGCGACATGTCACAAAATTGCGACACTTCTGCCTCTTTGACCTCTTTTGTTGCTTTTGGACATGAAAAGGCAACATGTCGCGATATCATGATACGATTTTGAGTTAGTAGAACTTGAAGTATTAATACTACATGAGGCTTGAAATATTTTCTCTAAGAAGGATTCATCTATCTTTGTTTTCACTTTGAGTAGTTCAATTAATTCTTTCTGCTTTGTATTCTCTTCTTTATAGTTTTGAAGTGTCAGTAGAGCCATATATAAAATATGTAACACCCCAGGTCTACTCACCTAGTTGTTCAAAATATGAGGTAAATTTTTCATTAAAATCTTAAATTTTAAGCCACACCCAACATTTATATTAGTTCATAGCCATAATATTATTCATTTCAAGGTATCTGCCCACTGCAAACGGTCCCTTAAAAATTCAATATTGGCCAAATCTTACAATAGTTATCATCTTGCGAACACATTCGTCTCCTTTTCTAGAGGTCTATATTCGAGGTTTTCCTTCTAAGGTCCATAACACCTGGAAGAGTGGATGTGTATTTCCCTGTCCCATAACATGGTGCATTAGGAAACTCATCCTAAAATTTTGCCTAAAGCACATATGTTTTAGCTATCTCCTCCATTTTAGGGTATAGCGTGTGTATGCCTTGTGCCTAACTAAGAACCCACCTTCCCTAGTTCTAGTTAGGGCTCACCATTACTCTGGATCAAGACCAAGTATCTCAAGCTATTTTGTGATTTATGAAGTGTTGTCCCATACCAACACTTTGCTAGACCTTTTAGCTTTGGGGTCAAGCTTCCCCTAATACCCTTCGATGGTCTACTAACAATTCCCCAATCGAGCATAGCACGTGAGATCCCCTTATGTACTACTTGTCTTTTAGTCTAAATAGGGTGTCACATACCACCCCTCGTTACTTTTTCATGGTAATAGGACTTCTCATCTAGGGTAGGATTACCAAAAAGTGACTAAAATCAAGTTACAACATTTTCCCTTCTTGCAAATGTTGGTTTTGGATGAATGTTCATCCTTCTCGATGAAACATCAAAATATATTTGTTTTTTCTTTTAGTATCTACCATACATCCTAATGGGTTTAACATAGTTTCAAGTTATAGGTTGGAAAATATTTATCTTTAGAAGTGAAGAATTCAATTTCAGAAAATATTGAAGATCCTTCTCTAGTTACAAATATTTAAAAAATAACAAATACAATTTTCTAATAAAAACATCTAAATATTACTTAATACATAAAAATTATGTAACGGTCTATTAAATTCCATTCGTAAAATAACTTTTAATTTCTATATATATTTTAGATACAAATACTCTTTTTTTTTGGTAATTAAAGATTTATCATTAAAATGGGTTTTCAGGTTGACCCAAAACCTTTTTACAAAAAATATCCCACGGCTGAGGAACTTAACCAAAGATAGATTGAGGATCCTCCATCCTCTACCCCAACAATTCTTCCTTACCTGGGACCCCACACCCTGGGCATCCCACCCCAAATAGAGCTTAAAACAAAAAGACACACAGGGCCTTTGCCCAGCCTGACCCATCCTAGGCATCCCACCTAATCCTAGAAAAAACATCAACAAAAAGGAAAGCAACATGCAACCCTCTGCCCTGACAAAAAACGTAAAAATTTAACATTGAATACCACCAGCAAAATCAACAAAAATAGACAACCCAGGGCAAAAAAATAGCAAAGAGGACCCTAGTCCTCCTCTTCGACCTCCTCCTCCTGATCCTCCTCTTTGTCATCTTCATTGTCATCTGTCTCCAGGTTGTAAACCATCGGCTTGTTGCTCTAGTAGGCCTTGTTAAATAAAACCTTGTTCAGGACCTCCTGCAACTCCTGCATCTGATGGTTGATATTGGTTGTAGTATTCAGGATGAACTTTTTTAGCTCCATAATAGACAGGTCAGGACCCTCATCCTCGGAGGTAATTTCCAAGATTTTGTTGCTATCCTGAACTTGTTTATTCTTTAGCATCAGAGAGGACCTAGGGTATGGGTCATCAATCCTAATATGCTTCTTGGCTAACCCATCCTTGGAACTTGACTCACCCTCTCTCCTCTTGGCAGGGGAAGGTTTGGGTAACCCGAGGTTGTCTCTTCCCCTCGAAATCTCACCACGAACCTGCGGGGGATCCTTAAGGGGTGGGAGAGGGAGCTCAGGTTGGGGAACATTGTTAAGGATGAATTTATAGATAACCTTAAGAAGGCCTTGGTGCATGGGTATTGAGAAGCCTTTCTTACTGTGGGATGATTTTATGGTGTGTTTGAGGGAGTTCATCAAGAATTACGGGATGCTAATGGGGTTTACATCCATGAAGAATTTTACAAAGCATAATGAAAGCTCAGCAGCACTTTACTAGGGTCTTCTACCATGATAAATTCTAGGACATTCTTCATTACCATGTTCTAGGGCATCGAGATATCCGTCCTTGTGAGACCATTCTTTGCCTCCTTGTAAATTTTTGGATTGTCCTTGAATTATTTTAACTCTACCTCCCAGTGGTGCTTCTGTCGATGAATCAACCTTCCCTTAATAGACTGTCCAGTAATAGTCACCAACATATTGATTTTAATGACGAATTCACACCCCTGGATCTCCACTCTGCCATCCTCCCAAGTCTCCATCATAGCCAACATGATTTCATCCTCCACACCCGAGAATAGGTCAAAAAATTGGGTAAAACATCTATCGGTCAGAATAGCCTGAGCAGTAGGGTCCATGACCACCATGTTGGGCTCAATGTAAATCATATTTGGAAGGGTTACCATAAGATTCCTCTCAATATTATCATGGAGCTCTATACTCATAATTTTAGAATAATCCTATAGTAGTAGGTACTAATATGAGGGTGGCGCCTTGGAAAGCTTCTGCCATCTAAAGCTAGTTCCTTAAATCTCATGCCAGTTCTAGAAGTGTGCCTCTGAGTGTTGTTATCTTGGAAAGTAAGCCACTTTAGCATAGGTATCGTACCACAGTATCCCTCATCATATCTCTTAGGATACATTATCTGAACAATGATGATAACGATGGGCGAGAGAAACCTCACGATACGCCACCTTCTATTGGAAAAAAGCACCCGCATATATCAAGACATATGGAAAATTGCTCCTGATCCCACAGTAGGTCCTCTTCGCATAAATATCATATTTAGGGACGAGGTCCACCACCTCAGATCTATGGCACCTGGTTAACCATTTTTCCATGCTAGCCTTGGTTTTACTAATTGCTCTTTCCAATATAGGTGAAACCACTGGGAAACACCTTCTAATTTGGGCCATCTGCCCACTGCATGTGATCTGCTGGCGTGAAATCCACCTCATCAAGTTTTGGAAAGGATGATTTCTTCCACATCACCTAGGACCTCATTTTTCCACATGATCAATCTATTAGCCTCCACCCCAATGTTTTCCAGCTTGTCCACTACCTTATTGACTTCATGGAACATGTGTTGGGCCTTCTTTTCTTCAACCCCATCAGCAAGGATCCTTACTTCATTTATTAGGGCCTCAATCCTCCAGGGAGGTTTTATTTTATTGTTAAGGAGGTTTATAATATTTAGGGAATCCCCTTCCACATAACATTTACCCCGAAACTCTTGGAGCATTTGCAAACCATGCCACAACACCCATGCCTCAACCTCGTTATTAGTCTTGATCTTGATGTTTTTAGAAAAGATAAAAATAACTTTACCATGATGATCTCTCACCACCCCTCCATATCCAACTTTTCTAGGATTGTCCTTGGCTACCCCATCAAAATTGAATTTTATCCATCCCATCGAGGGGCTGTCCACCTAGCCTTCGTCCTCGTATGAGGTTTAATCACACCTAAAGACTCATCTAAGGACATATCAAGATATTGGGCTAGGATTATTTCCTACAAGAGAATGGTTTGGGTAGTTGGAGGGAGGATGCTCAGATTCTCTTTGGGAAAAAACTAGGATTTTGTTGAGAACCAACAATGGGTCAAGGTTAGAATCAAAAAATACTTTGTGGTTCCTTTCTAACCAAATCTGCCAAAGGTAATGGTGGAGGCAAATATTCTAGAGGAACCTGAGCTGAAGGCTTCTGAAGGGAGAAGGCCACTGATGGAAAAGCTCCATAATGGTGACAGGCTAGACCCAAGAGATATTAAAGGTTTGGAATAGTCCATTAAGGATGGTTGTTGACCAAGGGCACTCTAAAAAAATGTGATGAATGGATTCCCAACTGTTCCTGCACAAATAATACCTGTTAGGAAAAAAATACCTCTTCTTATCATGTTATCGATGGTGAGGATTTTTCCTTGAATTATCGCCCATGCAAAATGAGCTATTTTGGGGATCAAATTGCTGATCCAAACCAGATTGGTTTCAAACAGAGGATCATCATGGTCAATAAGCATCCTGTATGTAGATTTGATTGAGAATTCACCACTCTCAGTCGCATCCCACCTCAGGTGATCATCCTCTGCTCTTATAGAAATGAATTGTTGAGAAAGGATATCTTCTAACTCCATTGATTCGTCCTGAAGTCCATGAGCCCTAATATGTTTCCATATCAAGTTGCCTCCCTCTTGACTTAGGAAATAGATCACCCAAGGTCCAAAGTTGTTATCAGTATAATTTTTTAGTATTGCTAACTTGGGATCTGAAAGCAAAGCCTCTTGCGTAACCCATCTGTCCTCCTAGAATCTGATCTTTGAGCTCCTCCCAACTATCCATCTCATACATTTTTTCACAACGTCTCTACTTGCCAGAATTGCTTTCCATAGATCTAAAACTCTCATTGGAATGGGAGTGTTAAGAAAATCGGATCCCTGAAGATATTTTCTTTTCACAATGGCTATCCACTCATTCTCTTCATTTGTGAGGACCCGCCATGCTTGTTTCGCTAACAGGGTTGTGTTTAGGTGGGAAATTCTCCTAAGACCCAAGCCACCTCTATCTTTGGGTCGACAAAATTTTCTCCACCCAACTAGGTGGATCCTATTCTTGCCTTCAGAACCTAACCATAAATTTTTTTTTTGCAACTGCTCAATTTTTTGGAAGACTCAAGTCAGGGCCCTGAAATATGACAGGAAGTAGGCTGGGTTACTTTGTAGCGAGGTCATAGTCAGGGTATCTTTCCCTGCTTGAGATATAAAATGGCCTTTCCAACCAGCAAGCCTTTTTTGGATTCTTTTGACCACATTGTTCCACATAACTCCCAAAGGAGCCCTAGTGAAAAGAGGAAGGCCTAGATAGGAAGTTGGCAATGAGGTGATAGTGCATCCCAATATCCCTATGATTCTATTTTACATAGGGATAGGGGTGTTAAGGAAGAAAATCTTACTTTTGTTGAAATTAACCTTCTAACCAGCCACCTCCTCATACAGGTTTAGAATGAATTTGATTCTTTTAGCCTCTTCCATAGAAGCTAAGGATAGCATCAGAATTTCATCAATAAATTACTGATGAGAGACAGGGGTCGTTTGAGATGTGGCTTTGATACCCGATATCAGGCCTGCAGAGTAGTCAACTTTGATAGTCCTACCCAAGGCTTCAGCCACAATGATGAAGAGCATAGGACTGATAGGATCCCCTTGCCTCAGTCCCCTACGACTTTGAAAAAAACTGGCCAAGGACCCATTCACCAGAACAGAGAACCAGGGTTTCTGAATGCAACCTTGAATAAGTTTAACCCACTGATGATGAAAGCCAAATTTGACCAATACTACCTCTAGAAATTCCTAATTGATGTAGTCAAAATATTTTTTCATGTCAAGTTTTAGGGCAAAGGAAGCTTTCTTGGTTTTGTTGGCCAAATGGAGAGCTTCATGAACTGTGATGATCCCATCAAGAATAGATCTCCCTTGGACTAAACTCCCTGGCATTTGTCGATGATAAGAGGCAGGATGCCTTTCATTCTAATTATAATAAATTTGGTGAGGATATTGTAGGTTATATTACAAAGGCTCATAGGTTTGTAATCTGCCATTATTTTCAGATCTGCCCCTTTAGGGATCAAGGCAATAAACATGGAGTTATAGCTTCTAGGAATGTGTCTGGAAGTATGGAATTCCTTGATTGTCGCACATACATCAGTCCACACTGTATCCCAGTAGGTTTGAAAAAAATGAGGAGAGAAGCCATTGGGTCCTGGGGCTTTATCAGGATCCATGGAGAATAGAGCCTCTCTGATTTCTTCATATAAGAAAGGATCGGTGAGATTCCTATTCATGTCATTATCAATAGCTCAAGGAATGGCCCTCAAAATAATATCTTTAGCATTGGCCTGACATTGCAGTTCTACCAGAAGGTTGTTGAAGTAAGTCATAGCTTCATTTATAATTTCTTGAACATCATTAGCACTAGATCCATATTCCTTAATCAGATATTTTATTCTGTTGTTTCTTCTATTTCTAAGGGTGGTCACATGGAAAAATTTGGAGTTAGAATCCCCGTCCTTAAGCTAGAGAGCTCTCAACTTCTGCCTCCAATACATTTCTTCGCAGGCTAGAATGTTGAGGAATTCAGCCAAGAGAGTTTTTTCTTTGGCTTTGGTAGCTTCATCATACTGGCCATTTTCAATGCTCCTTTCGATGACACTTAGTCATTCACTTGCCTTTTTTTATTTTCAAACAAGTTCCCAAAAACTTCCTTATTCCACCTTCTGAGGTTATCTCTTACCATTCTTAACTTCTGGGACAGTCTGAAGGATGGGCTACCCTGGCAACTAATCCTCCACCATTGATTCATTTTTTATTTAATGTCCTTATGCTTGGTCCACATTGCCTCAAACCTTAAAGGCTTGTTTAGGCAAGACTTTTTGGGAACCTCAAGCAGAATAGGGTTGTGATATAACGCAATCTTGGGAAGAGACTATAGGGAAGACTCTCCAAAGTCCATAAAAGACTCCTTAGATAAGAAGAATCTATCCAACCTCTCCTAGATGTGGTTGTTCTCTACCCTTCTATTGCTCCAAGTAAACTTAGCTCCTTTTATATTTACATCCATAAGCTCATTTGAATTGATGAAAATATTAAAGTCCTCCATGCTTCTGAAAGGTAGGCCAAATCCTCATTTTTTATCAGATGGGTATAGGGGTGTATTAAATTCTCCACATATAACCCAAGGAACGTCCTTAAAGTCTTCGTTCATATGGGTCAGGTATTCCCACAATGAGGCTCTTTCTTGAATGGTGTTAGGATAATAAACATTCGAGGGGATCCAAGACTTATTGCAGTCTAGGTTATAAAAAAGAACACTAAGAACCCTCTCCTCTGCCTGAATAACATTTACTTCCACTTTCTGAGGATCCCACATCATTAAAAGTCCTCCCAAGGCTCCTCTCTCTTTATTGAAAGTCATTTCCCCATGCTTCCATAATTTGGTGGCTGCAAGAATTGCTTGTCCCTCATCCATTTTGGTCTCTTGAAGTAATAATATAGTTGGATTCACTTTTTCCTTAATGACTTGGCCATCGTTTGTTTAACTGGGCCATTAAGGCCTCTCACATTCCATGAGAGGATCTTCATTTAGATGACTTGTTATTTTTCCCTCTCCCCTTTCCTTGGGTTGGGGGAGATTTGTTGTTTATGTTATCTTCCTGACTTGAGATAACTTGTTGTAGTAGTGTCCTCTATTTCCCATTTGCTATTTCATTGTCAATATTGAGTTTATAATGGTCTACCTCGAACATTCTTCCTCTCTTTTTTTCACTTCCAAAGTCAATCAAGGATTTTGCTGAACTTCTTGTCTGCTTTGGGCTAAACTTAGGAGGAATGATTTGTTGCAAAATGGGGCTTGATCCCTCATTATTCCTTCTGGTATTAGTAATGTCGATACTTGTTTCTATGCCCTCTAGATTTAGCCTGTATTCATTGGGTTCTGGACCAACCCTTGAGGATTGATCAGGTCAATAGATATATCTAGAGACAACCCTACTTGTGAATGAGATTCAAGGATTTTGGGCCACACGATCTGAGGCTCCTCGTTCTCCTTATTTTCTTCATAAGAATCCTTTTTAGCTAAAGCTTAAAATCTATTGAAACTTGGGGTTTTAGGGCTTACCTTATCTCCCTCTTCAACTTGTTTCTTTCCTTTCTCCCTAGATTTTGCTTGACTCTCTCTGGTAGTGGGGTCTACTCTAAATTTCTTGAAAACTCCTCTACCTTATGGGACCCGATGTCTTTGGTTTCTAGAATTCCTTCTTCCATTGAACCCTAAAGGGTTTGGATTCTTTGGGCCTTCAATATTGGCAGCCATGGTTGGGCATTGGCTCGGAAGGTGACCTTGGTTTTTGCATTCCGTGCAAAAGGCAGGTTTATTTTCATATTCTACCATTTTTTTCCTCAAATATTTTCCATAGCCCAACTCAACGAAGGTTGGTAATTCATATTCTAAATTTGTGTTAACACAAATTCTTGCCTGAGTCATTCTTGTCCTTGCCAGAGTGGAATGGTCGATAGCAACCAGTTCCCCTATAGTTTTCGCTATTCCTTGAAGCCAGTATTCATTAACAAACTGGGTAGGTAAACTTGGCAAATGAACCCATATGGGTACTGTGTTAATATTTTGTCTCTAGGTCAAAATCTTCTCCCCAACACCTTAGAAACAGGTTGCACCTCCATAGAAACCATGGCCCACCTGTTAAAATTCGCTCCATGTATTCCTTGTTGTTGAACCTTATTATGAAGAACCCTCTTGAAAGGGCCACTATCTCCAGGTTGCCTATCGTTTTCCATTTTTTCCAAGCCCATGACCTTATGGTCTCTATGTCGGGCCTACCACCTAGGAACTTCCCAACTAACGAATGTTTTTCCATCGCCATAACTCGTCCATAATGTTTGTAGGAGCGATGATCCTATTTTTTTTGGGAATCAACGGAGGGATATTTTTACAAAAATCCCCCCTAGACCCTTTTAGGGTTTTTGCAAAGGACCAAGCCTTTTTGGGTCCTGTAGCTCCTTGTTGGGTCCCTTTGTCAGGTTCTTTATCGGGTGGGTCGGATCCTCTTGTCGAGCCTACTAGGTCAGGCTTTGGATCTCGGTCATCCTCTACCTCGGTTCCATCCTCTGGATCCTCACCTGTCCCTTGCTCCTTACTCCTGCCTACCCCACCTAACCCTCCACTAGTCCTTCTTTGCTCGCCTCCTGACCCACCATTGTTGCTCCTCTGCTCCTCCATTTTTCCTCTGAATATTCCGCTTCAAACTCTCAGATATTTTATTAAAAAATCCTTAGATACAGATACTCTAATATTAGGGTATTTTAGTCTAAAACATCTTTAAAAACAACTTTAAGAAAATAATTTTAACTCTATTTTGATTACCTTTAAAAAACAAACTTGACATCTAATTAAATTTTATATGGTTTATGATTTTATATGATCACTTCCTACCTAAGATACTAAAACCTAATAAAATATCCTTACTAAATAAAGGACTTAAAATATCATCATAATAAATCAAATCGCCTACTCTCTTATGCCTTTGTTTTATACTTTTAAAGTGTAAATCAGAAGTTTTCCAAAGATACAGCTAAGTCTTTGAAACAAGCTAATACGTGATCACAAAATGAACTAAAAGCCAATAATTTATATTTCTTCCCTATGCACATTTGACAAGAATATTTAAATTAGGTAGATTATTATAGAAGTGAAACTTTTGTGATCACCCCTATGTATATGTGACAGTTTTCATTATCCAAGAAGTAGCTTGTCTTTGCAAGTTAATTTCAAGATAATGTATCCATCTTTTGGAAATTTCTACTATGATCAAACCAGCCCAACACACAACCCAAAATTGTTTACTCTTTCCTAAATTTTATGATATTTGAAATTATTTTTCAAAATTATATAAAACTGACACGTTTATTCAGGCCTTCGTCTATCAAGAATTACATATTAACAAAGAAATTATTAATACGTGTATAATTTGTTAGTTTTCGTACCAGTAATCATCACAAAATATGATTTTCAACAAATCCTATAGTATTGAAACAATATAAATAGATCAAAGTTGTATTTAGATTTTTATGAAAGCAAGATAAGCTTTCAGATTTACATTCCATAACAATGTTACCATGTGAAAACATATGTATAAACGAGAACCATTTTGCTATAGCCATTAATACTAAATTTTTCTTAACTACAATATGCCTTCTTAATAAAACTTAAAGCTATGGTTTAAATCATCGATGGTGAATTCTTCAGATAGGCACATCTAATTTACATATAGGTTGGTTGAGGGAAGAACCCCTTAGCAATATCTATTTATGTTATCTATCTAAAGCTTTTAAAGGTATCTTGGTTAATAAATTAGAGATTCTAAATTTTGTTTTTAATAGAAAAGATGAATGAGACACTCATATCATAGGCACTTCTCCTATTCTACCATAGCTTTAAGATTTGCAAGTAAAGAGTTTGAAACAACTTAGAAAAATGAAAACTCTAATGGTTCAATCAATGACTAGAGTGTACAATAATATAATAGTATTCTAATATTCTCTAAAGTTCCAAACAACCAAAAATTTATAAATTTCCTTGTTACACTATCCATTATGTACACAAACCATACACTATCCAACATTTTTTTTTTTAATTTATAAGTCTCATTCTAAAGTTTGAATCCTTCAGTTCTTAAATTTATAAAATGTTTATACTCGACAGGGCTCTTTTTCAGGCAACATTATAAATGAATAATCAAAGAAAAGAATTAAATTTACTGTTATCTCTTATTCATTGTAAATTGTCTCACTATCATAATTTAAGAGGACCAAATGTCATCTAAAATCAGCAAGAGATCTCATCTGCATACAGGATGACTTTGTGTTAGATATCCCTCATCGGCCAACCATTTGTACGAGATAATCCAAAGCTTTTAGTGAAACATAATTCTCCACTAGGTAGGTTTGCTCAACCACCCATATGGCAGCTCCAAACCTAGAAGAAAGGTTAAAATTTGATGTGCTTTTTGGGTTAGCACAACCATAATCCATAGTGCATCTAAATGAAATCACAAGAATACAAATCATTCTACTCAATGCAAGACTATTCGAATTATCCTATCTACTTGTATTACATTTTTTTATCGCCTGTAATTATTTGGTAAAACTTTTAATAGATGCAAGATCAATATTGAATAGAAAACTATCCACCCAATGCACAATAGAGAAAATTCATTCCCAACGAGCATTAACATGAAAGATTTCAAATATCCAAAGCAACGTAAATTATAGTTTAGATACACAATTTTCACATATTCTCTACTCAAGAAGCAATAACGGGTTTGACCTGGTAATATTACTGTGATGCACTTCTATTCCAAATTACAACAAGTAGACACATTTCAAATGCAATCCAACCATTTCCTTTTTCAAAAGAATGCTCATAAGATTTTTTTATTGACTTGTATAGAACTACCATCATAAGGTTTTGATTATGCATAGACCAAGCATGCATCAATACGTCTATTGTGTGGATGAAACTATTGACTCATTATAAAATTATATTATTTATTTATATATTGTTTTTATTTACATGATTATTATTTTTATATATTATTTTATTATTATTATTTCTTTTATTTTATTTATTATTTAAAGGGATAAAATTAATTTTAATTATAATTCAAATTCATTCAATTTTCAAGCAAACACAAGCATAATGCAAATGTATGCAACAAGAAATATGCTTATATATGCCTTTTACCCTGGTGAAATTCCATGTACTCATAGGTTGTGGTGTCATCGGACACTAAACATCATATCCCACTTTACCTTAAACGGATATTATTTAATCTTTTTTTCTGAAGGTGGGTAACAGGTATACTGATCTGCTCGTTGGTATATAATTATTTTTTCCTAAACTCACAAAGATTATTAGCAGTATCTCATTCTAAAATTGATAGCAAGAAAACAAGTAATAAAATAGAATTGATATTACATTCTCCCCCTTTAATATTAAACACATTCCCTATGTTTATAAAAGAAATTATGTATTTCACATTAATATTTAAATATTCACACATCATTATGCTAAAATTTTTAATTACTCATCCATATGTAAATCTAAAATATGTATTATAAAACTAGAGCAAACATATATTATCAATGTTTAGACATGTATCAGTCCTCAAAAAAATATGGAAATTGTTTTTTCATAATAGTCACGTCTTCCCATTTGGTATTTCTATCAAAATAGTGGTCCCACTAGACCTTGCTCTATATTTCTTTTTATAAGCTACTTTGTTATAAAAAAGAGGATTTGGATAGGGTGGAATTTTATATGTCGTGTGTCTAACATCTACAAGTGGGAAACATTCCATACTTGTGAAGGATTAGCCACATATCTATGAAAAAGAGACACATGGAAAGTATCATGGATCTTTGATAAATTGGGTGGTAGGGCCAATCTATAGGTAATTGGACTGATTTTATTAACAATCTAAAATGATCCTATGAACCTAGGATTGGGTTTGGTGGATTTTATTGAGCTTTTGGATGGTTTTACTCTTAAGAGTACTTTGTCTCCCATAGATAATTCTCTTGATGTTCTCTTGAGATCAGCATAGCTCTTTTGCCAATCTGAGGCTTCTTTAAGCCTTTGGAAAATTTCCTTTAATTTCTCTTCCATTTGTTTCATAGTGTTTGGATCGATCACTACCTAATCCTCCATATTATCCCATGATAAAGGAGTTCTACACCTATCCCCATATAGGACCTCAAATGGATTTATGCCCATTGTAGCATGATAGCTATTATTATATGCAAACTCAACCAAATAGAGATAATATTCCCATTTACTTTGGTGATCCATGCAATACATTCTCAACATATCCTCTAATACCTGGTTGAATCTCAATATTCCCATCGATCTCAAGATGGTAGGTTGTGCTAATGTTGAGCTTTGTACCCCATGCTTGGTGCAAAGCTTACCTGAATTTTGATGTAAATCTGGAATCTCTGTTGGATATAATTACTTCAAGAAAACCATGTAAATGGACCACTTCCTTGGAAAAATTTTGGGCAATTGTGGGTGCATCATCTTACACATTCCCAAGTATAAAATGATCTACCTTGGTCAATTTATCTACACTACAAAAATGGTATCATGCATGAACCAAGTTTTTGGTAATCCAATTACAAAATCCATAGAGATGACTTACCATTTTTGTGTAAGGGTTCCATATGGATATAATCACCCTGTCGGATGTAGGTGCTTAGCCTTAAATTTTTTGCACTCTAAGCATCTGGTAAAAAATTTTGTTATATCTCTCTTTATCTCTGGCCAATAGTAATCCTTTCTCAAGTTCTCTCGCATTTTCACCCCTCCTGAGTGTGCGGAGTATAGAAAACAATGAGCTTCTTTAAGAATATTTTTTCTCAATTCTTCATTGTTTGGAATGACTAATTAGTTTCTAAATTACATTAGATCTTCTTTAACTTTGAAATCCTTATTCCTATCAGATCCTTTCTCGACCTATGCTTGGTGTTGTAGATAAAATTTATCTATTTTCTACAATTCTTTAATCTAACTTCTTAGTCCAAACTGACACTGAGTCATGGCAGCTATATGCCTCCTTCTACTTAAAGCATTCTCTAACTTGTTTTATTTTCCTTTTATATATTCAATTCCAAAATCATACTCTGCTAAAAATTCCATCCATCATTGTTGCCTAGCATTTAGCAATGGTTGAGTAAAGATATATCGAAGACTCTGATGATTAGTTTTAAGCTTGAAAGGCTTACCAAGCAGATGATTCCACCAAATTTTAAGAGCATGGATAAAATTAGCCAGCTCTAAGTCATGAGTAGCATAATTCACTTCATGCTTTTTAATTTTTCTAGATTCGTAAGCTATAACTACTTCTTCTTGCATCAAATTCCTTCAATCCCCTCCATGGAAGCATCAGTACATACTGTGAAGGGCTTATTCAGATATGGTATTCTAAAGATAGGTGTTGTAGTTAATTTTTTCTTAAGGTTCTCTAAAAGCCACTTCACTTTGAGTATTCCACTTGAAAGCTTTTCCTTTCCTCTAAAGATTGGTTATAGGATGGGAGATTATTTAGAATCCTTTTACAAATCATCTATAATATCCAACCATGTCCATAAAACTTCTTTAGATACATTAGTTGTTGTGGACCAACTTATTATGGTTTCAATCTTCTTGCGGTCTACTGCAACTCCCTCAGCAAAAATTATATGTAGAACTCACATTTTGATAATTTTCCATACAATAGATTTTGTCTAAGGTTTTCTAAAACTACTCACATGTGTTGGTCATGTTTCTCTTTATTTTTGGAGTACATGTGTATGTCATCAAGAAACACTAAAACAAATTGATCTAGCTACTCTTAGAATACGTTTTCATCAAGTTTATAAATATTGCATGAGCATTTGTTAAACCAAAGGGTAATACTGTAAACTCATAATGCCATATCTAGTTCTAAATGCAATTTTGTGAGTATATTCTTCCTTTATTATCAATTGGTGATACCCTGATCTAAGGTCAATATTTAAAAATATTGAGCTCCTTTTAGTTTATCAAAGAGGTCATCAATTCTAGGTAGTGAATATTTATTTTTAATTGTCATTTTGTTGAACATTTGGTAATCGATACATAACCTCAATGATCCATCCTTCTTCTTTACAAAGAGAGCTAGTGCACCCCATGGAGATACACTTGGCTTAATATGTCCCTTTTCTAACAAAAACTGTAGTTGGATCTTCAATTCTTATTGTTCTATGGGAGTCATTCTATAGGGATCCCAAGAAATTGATGTTGCACCAGGTAACAATTCTATGGAAAAGTCAAACTCCCTTTGGGGTGGCATTCCTAGAAAATCTTCTAAAAATACATCCCTAAACTCATTCAGCACTGGATATTGCTGAAATAGACCCTAACTAGATTTAGTCTCTTCCTTCTTGTTCAATTTGACTACATATAGCTTACTTCCTTTTCTTAAATCTCTCTTCACTTGCATAGCAGATAGATAGTATGGTTTGAGTGAGTCTCAACTACAGTGGAGTCAAACTCGTTTAATGTAATCAGTAAAATCCACCCATATTTCCTCAAAATTTAATAGATATTTATGCACCCTAAGCCAATATACACCTAAGATAATATAAAATGCATGTAATGGAGATATGTATAAGTGCCATCTGTTCTTTCCCGGAGGTAAGGTGATTTGGGGATCAAATAGACATTGGTTGACTGTATAAGTCTATCTTGACCCATATTCGACCTTCCACCCATTTTCCATATATCCAGGACTTTTCAATATGTCTTTTATTAAACTAATAGAAATAAAGCTATCAGTAGCTCCACTATCAATTAAAATATGAACATATTTATCATATATTCTTCCTTTTAAAATAAAAGGTGTAGCTTGACCAGTGAGTGCAAAGTTACCTATTACTACATATATTTTGTGTGTGGCCTTCTCAGTTGATTTCTTTATGTCTACTCTATTTGGATATTGGTTAGCATAATGACCTCTGGTGCATATATAACATCTTCAAGGGGAGCCTTATTCTTTCTACCATCTTCACTCCTGACTTGAGATGTAGATTCTTTTCCAAAATTATGTGTACAATAATTATGATTATTTCTATAATTCTTTTTATCTTGTCTACCCTTAGAGTTCTAGAACCTCTATCTATCTCTATTTCTATATTATTTTATTTAATAGTATCCTCCTTTGAAATTTTTATACTAATCCTTGGCCCCTTTTGTTGGTCCAGTGTATTTTCTCTTCCTAGCCTCATCTCTATTGCTTTCTATTTTTTGATAATAAGCCTTTTTATTCTTTTGGTTTAATTTCTCAATTTGGGTTTTATCATAAGCTTCTGACAAGTCCTTAGATTTCACCAAGCCCACAAGAGATGCAATCCTTAGATGTGATCCTATAAGAAATATTTGCACCTTAAGTTCTTCTCTATGGTCATATTCTAGTACATATTTTAACAACTGAATAAATATTTGATAAAATTTTATAACAGTTATGTTCTCTTGATTCAAATTAGTGAACTCTCTAGATTTTTCACGTAAAATTATCGGGTCAAAATTTTATCTCTAAATTCTTTCATAAACGTATCCCAAGGTATGTCTACTACCTTGACATGTTTGTTTTTCTTATACGTTGTCCACCAATCCATTGTTGGTCCTACCAAGTGAGCCACTACCCACACTATTTTAGACTCAAATACGAGGGGATTAATAGTGTAACACCCCTCAGTCTCACTTAGCCAATTTTCTAATGCCTCACCATCACCCTTACCATCAAACTTAGTGATGTCATTTTTTCTTAAATCTTTCTTTAATTCAACACCAACTCTCCTTCGACTAGAACCTTCACGCACATATTCTTGTCCCCATTCTGGCTCCTTTTTTTGGACAAATTTTTGATTAATTTCTATTGTTGAACTATTAGTTCCTACTGTTGATCCAATTGTGCTCTTTTTTGTTCCATTTATTCAGTCAATTGGGTCCTCTATTGTTCCATGTGTTCTTTTTTTTTGTTCACTTGCTTTTGTGGTTGAACCCTTTGTTGCTCCATATGCTCTCATTGCTGATTCATTTGTTCTTGCAACAATTGTACCATTTTAGCCAAATTATCCTCCCTTTGAGGGGTTTTATTGGCTACAGGTTCCTTGTCCTTCCTGATAAGTCTACAGGGTGTTTCTACCCCAACTTCTCTTTTTGAATCCCTTATGAGTCTCCTTAGTCCCTTTCTTGGACCTTTAGCAAGTGCCTCTTGTTGAGCGAGTGAAGTCTTCCTGGAATATCTTACCATTTGCTTGGATACAACAAGAGCTATGTTAAGCGAAATTCATTCAATTCACATCAAATAGAACTAGATTTTTGCAACCTAGGCTCTGATATGAATTGTAACACCCTAGGTCTACTCACCTAGTTGTTCAAAACATGAGGTAATTTTTTTTGAAAAAACTCTTAAAATATTAAGCCACACCCAACATTTATATTAGTACATAGGAATAAGGTTATTCATCTCAAGGTATCTGACTGCTGCAGATGACCCCTTAAACGTTCGATATTGGCCAAATCCTGCAATAGTTGCCATATTGTGAACACATTTGTCTCCTTTTCTAGAGGTCTATTTTCATGACAAGGGGTTTTCCTTATAGGGGCCATAACACTTGGAAGGTTGGATGCATATTTACCCACCCCATAGCATGGTGTATTAGGAAACTCATCCTAAATATTTGCCTAAAGCACATATATTTTAGTTATCTCCTCCATGCTAGGATATAGAATTTGTATGCCTTGTGCCTAACTGAGAACCCACATTCCCTGGTTCCAGTTAGGGCCTACCATTACTTTGGCTCAATATAAAGTATCTCAAGCTATGCTATGATTGACAAAGTGTTGTCCCATACCAAAACTTAGTTGGACCTTTTATATTTGGGGTCAAGCTTCCACTGATACCCTTTGATGGTCTACTAATGATTCCTAAATCAAGCATAACATATGAGATCCCCTCATGCACTACTCATATTTTAGTCTAGATAGGGTGTCTCATACCATCCTTCATTACTTATTCATGGTAATAGGACCTCTCGTTTGATGTAGAATTACCAGAAAGTGACTAACATTGACTCACAACATTTGCCCTTCCTGCAAATGTTGGTGTTGGGTGAATGCTTATCCTTCTTGATGAAACATCAAAATATATTTTTGTATCATTCATTATCTACCATACATCCTGATGGGATTTATTTAGTTACAAGTTCTAGGTTGGAAAATATTTATCTGCAGAAATGATGAATTCAATAAATATTAAAGATCCTTCTCTAGTTACAAATATTTTAAAAACAAAAAATACAATTTGCTAATAAAAAAATCTAAATATTACTTAATACATCAAACATATGTAACAGTCTATTAAATTCCATTCATAAAGTAACTTATTAAATAATTTTTAATTTCTAAATATATTTTAGATACGGACACTCTAATCTAAGGGATTTTTAGTCTAAAACATCTTTAAAAACAACTTTAAGAAAATAATTTTAACTCTATTTTGATTACCTTTCAAAAAAGAACTTAACATAGGTCCGAGGTGTAGACCAATTGGTTCATCCAAACCCCATAAGGGAGGCGAAGGTCCAAGGTTCAAATCTCGAGCCTCATCGGACTGAACGCTTGTCCCTTTCCCGATGCTTTCAGCGATGTAAAAGGTTTAAAATTATTGTGGCATGGTGGTTATAGGGGCGGACTGCACGAAAATCTGTGTGGCGGATTCTAGGGCGAACAATGCAGAATACTATGGTGGCCATAAAATCTGGACAGCCTGCTCGGATTCGTGGTGGCTATCGATTCCACCATGTAAATAAAAAAAAAAAAAAACTTAACATCTAATAAATTAATTATATGGTTTATGATTTTATATGATCACTTCCTACCTAAGCTACTACAATATAATAAAATATCCTTAGTAAAAAGGACTTAAAATATCATCATAATAAATCAAATCACCTACTCTCTTATGCCTCTATTTTATACTTTTAAAGTGTAAATCATAAGTTTTCCAAAGATACAACTAAGTCTTCGAACAAGCTAATATGTGGTCACAAAATGAACTAAAAGACAATAATTTGCATTTATTCCTTATGCACATTTTACTAGAACATTTAAATTAGGTAGATGATTATGGAAGAAAAACTTTTGTGATCACCCCTATGTATATGTGACATTTTCATTCTCTAAGAAGTAGCTCATATTTGAAATCTAATTCAAGAACACAAGCTTATATGAGAGGGGGGTGAATAGTATAAAGCCCACTTTTTACTTTATTTCCAAACCAATATCAATTAGTGTCCTCAATTGCAATAACTAAATATAGCAGTGTGCATTAATAACATAGATAGAAATAGTAATCAAGTGCACAAATCATCACACATAATTGAGACACAAGATTTAACGTGGTTCTCCTAATGTGGGGTAGTCCACAAGATATTCTCCTTATAATATTTCACAAATAAATAGAGATACTCATCCCAATACAAATGATTACTTTGATCTGCTCAAAGCTAGGCTATCCTAATCTACTCAGGTGGGCTCCACTGATCTGCTCAGCTAGGCTCTCCACTGATCTTCTCAGCTAGGCTATCCACTAATCTGCTCAACTAGGCTATCCATTGATTTGCTCAGGTAGGCTCTCCACTAATCTGCTCAGCTAGGCTATCCACTGATCTACTCAGCTAGGCTATCCATTGATCTACTCAACTAGGCTATCCACTAATCTGCTCAACTAGGCAACTGGTGTTGATGTATTTTATATTTTTGTCTTATCTCTTTCACTTCTCACAAATATACCTCAATGCCTTCTCACAAGGCTCAAAAAATCCTACTCTTATACTATCTCAAATATGTCCATAAATCTATCCCAAAAGCCTTCTCAAAGGCTCAACCAATCATGCACAAAAGCTATCTCAAATCTATCTAGAAATTCTATCCCAAAATCCTTCCCAAAGGATCAACCAATCATGCACAAAAGTTGTCTCAAATCTATCCATAAATTCTATCCCAAAAGCCTTCCCAAAGGCTCAACCAATCATGCACAAAAGTTGTCTCAAATCTGTCTAGAAATTTTGTCCCAAAATCCTTACCAAAGGCTCAACCAATCATGCACAAAATTTGTCTCAAATCTTTCCCAAAAGCCTTACCAAAGGCTCAACCAATGACTCTCAAGTTGCACTCAAATATCAACCATAAATAAATGAAGGCAAGGCTCAATGATGAACTCAACAATGGATATCAAATGAATTATAACAGTACTCAACAATGCGCTCAACAATGAATGGCAAATGTACTCTTCAATGGACGACAACAATGATCCACAAAGATCTCAATAATTTATGACAAATGATCTCTCAAATGGATGACAACAATGCTCAACAATGTACTCTCAAATGGATGACAACAATGCTCAACAATATACTATTAAATGGATGACAATAATGCTCAACAATATACTCTCAAATGGATACCTCTCCAAAAAATAACAATGAGAACTTCAACCAACAAAGAATAATATTCACAAGTGATAGCAATAGGTTATCAATAACATCTTCCTCATGCAATATCGATAAGATCTTAAGAAACAAGCACAACTCTCTCAAGCAAAGAGCTCTCAAATAGCCAACAATGATCTCCTCAAAATGAAAGACAAATGTATCCACAAGTGACTAGAAAATGATCTCCTCAATGGTCTCAACTAATGGAAATGTACTCAACAAGTAACCAACAATATGCTTCTCAAGGCAATAGCAAAGATCTCCTCAATAATGGCAATACTCTCAATGAACTCCACTAAATAAATCATGAAACTCAAGCATCAATTTTATCCATAAAATTGATTTTCTAATCCATCCACTTCCTCTCAATAACCAAGGCATATAATCAAGCAATTTTTCTTCAACTTCAAACCCTAACTCATGTGCATGTCTTCTAACTCAAGGTAGCAATTAACTAGGTCTCAAGTTCCCAGTTTAATTTCATAATTAAATCATGCACTCGGACATATAACAAGTTCAACACTTTTCAACCTTATGACTCCCTAATTCCATTAAAACATACGACAACCACCTATGCTTTTATTTTTAATTCCACACCTTATAACTCCATGTACAAAAATCACAAATATTTAACTTCACACCTTATAACTCCCTAATAACATACAACAATCATTTATTTTCACTAAATACCTTATGACTTCCTAGTTATAATAGAAATGATTTTCAATGCACCAAAACTTTGGTAATAATAAATATTACCATGCGCTGGAGATAAATACCTTTATATGAAATTTGCTACCTTTGTAACCTTCAAAATCATCTTTTTCAAAATGCCTTGCCAAAATTAATGCTCCTTCACACCTTCATGGAAGTCGAACTTCGTTCCTTTCACTTAGCGTTGTGAAGTGCTTACCACGTGGGCACTAGCCCACATTGGGATTTTAATCCCAAACACTCAACTTTAACCTGTGCTCAAATCTGAAACTCAATTTTACTTTGTTAGCAAAACACTTTACCCTTGGCGGGATTCCAACAATGAACCTGCCTTGTGCAAAGTTTGTGCACTAACAATTGCGCTATAGGCTCCTGCATGACGTTACTTTCCCATGCTTTTTACTTGACCTT
Source organism: Wollemia nobilis (assembly GCA_028583015.1). Classification (NCBI taxonomy): domain Eukaryota; kingdom Viridiplantae; phylum Streptophyta; class Pinopsida; order Araucariales; family Araucariaceae; genus Wollemia; species Wollemia nobilis. The sequence goes on from JAQPPZ010005450.1 coordinate 2,661,152, forward strand.
GCTCTCAAATTGAAAGTTATTTATCCTTCTTTCTTCGTTGCTTCCCTTTCGATGACTCTCTCTCATGCGCTATGTCAAGTCTTCAATAAACAAAGGTTTTTCACCTTTTATTTATATGCACCTCAATCCCTCGAATGATGTCGGTGAATCTTTATTAATCTTCCCAACCTTTGCATACTGACATATAATGTAATTCAATCTTTAGACCTTAGAATTATTAAATAAAAATTTAATAATTCACCTCTTAACTTTGAATTGGGATATCTCCTTCATTCTTTTGAATTTCTCCATGAAACGTTTTGCATCTAGGTTTTATTGGAAAACCTTTTCATCCATCATAATTTGGAGAAGTCTTAGCATAGTGGTTTTAATGAAAAAACTCTTTCCAATGGTTTTAATGAAAACCCTTTCCGTTGGTTGTAATAAAAAACCTTTTTTTCAGTTTTAATAAAAACCCTTGCCATTGGTTTTAATAAAAACCTTTACCATTGGTTTTAATAAAAACCATTAATATAATATTTAAAAAATTAAATATTATATGCCTCTTGTGCCACAAAACCCTGTAAATATCCATGCTTTCCTAAATATCATAAATAATTATTTATGAAGTGCTTTTGCCATCAAAACTCAATGTGATCCATGTGACATCAATGACAACACAAAATAACTCAAATTGCCAACAATCTCCCCCTTTTTCATTGATGGCAACACCTCTAATGCAAATCACCACAATCACTGCAAAAGTCATTTCTGAAAATCAAAGCTGCTCTCCCTGACTCAATACTCTCTATGGAGGTTTCTCCCCCTATCTCAATGTTCTCTTTCGAGGTTACTCCCCCTATATCAATACTCTCTTTTGAGGCTGCTCCCCCTAACTCAATACTCTCCCCCTTACTCAAATCTCTCCCCCTTTGACATCAATGGCAAAAGGGACACCTATGGGGCTAAAATATATGACTCTTAAGCTTAGACCTCCTACCACCTTCTCTATTGAGGTGATTAATTTTGGGATGGGAGTACATTTACTCCCATATTACATTGTTCCTTTCCTTTGTCAACTTCCTTCCACATCTTTCTGATATCCTTTTCTTGATGAGTTACTTAATCTTCTTGTCTTAAACATTTTTGACCTTCTTACATTAAAATTGCTTGACCTTCTTGCCTTGAACCTGTTTGGAACTGAGTTCTACACCATCTTGCAATATATCCAAAGTTATTACAATTAAAACACTTGATATTGTAGCCTTTGGATGGTGCCCATATCTTGAATTATTTCTTGAAATCATTTCCATATCCATTCCTTTCCTGAACCCTATATTGTGAAGCTTTGTTTCCATAATCATTTTGACCATGACCTCTGAATTGTGTAGCTCTATAATCAAAACCATATTGCTCATTTTCTTTGCACTGAGAAGCTCTATGACCAATCTTGTTGCATAAGAAGCAATGTCCCTAAAAACCATACCTTCTTCCTTTGAAGTTCCTTCTAGCAAAATCAAACTTCTTTGATCCATAGACCCTGCAGTGTATAGCCCTGTGTCCAAATCCATTACAAGAAAAACAGTGTCCTTGAAAAGCCCTTTGTTCATGCCTTGGTTCCTCATACCTTTCTTGACCATTATCCTTGTGATAATATTTAACTTGTGCATTGTATCCTTGATCCTTCTTTGTGGTATCCAAATCTTCTTCCTTAACCTCTTCCTTGCTTTCTTCTTCAAGAATTTCTTTGCTTCTTGAACTTGATTCACCTATCTCAAAACAAGATCCAAACTGGATATATGGAGCCATAAGAGCTTTGGAACTTTCTTCATGAATCTTAGGTGCTTCCTTGCTTTCATATTTTAGAACTTCCTTTCCTTTTGAGTGTGACTCCCTAAACTTGAAATATGAGACCTTTGGTGCTTTGGAACCTTCCTCTTTTTTCTCTTCATTTGTGTCAAATAGCAAATTGGCACACATCTCTATAGCCTCTGAAATGCAAGTATCCATTTCTTCTGCTTCCTTTTCTTTGAGAACCAGTTCTTCCTTATAGATTTCTAAAACAAAACCTCCTGATACAAATAGAGGTCCTTGTGTGTTTATTTTTTATTTCCCTTCTTCATAACCAAGCCCTGTCTTTATAGATGGATCTCGCTGTAAATCCAAAAAAGTTATCCAAATTTTTTGAATTCCTTTGAAATCATGCTAACTTATTTATGTAGGTCCCCAAAAATTTTTGATATTCTTCTTCTAACTGATTACATCATTCTTTCTTCTTCTTCAATTGTTCATAAATAGTGATGCCAAGCTCTTTTGTTTCTTGAAGGTCTTTTTTCAAATCTTGAATATGTCGATTAAGCATTACTTTGACCTTTTCATTTTCATGAACCTTATTTTCAAGCCTTTTGATTTTCCTTTTCAATATCTTGATTTTATTTTCTTGTTTTGTGGATTCCTCTTCTTCATCATCACTGCTACTGGAATTATCACTAGAACTGCTGCTAGAACTATTACTAGAACTGCTGCTTTCTTTTTCCACAAATAAACTTTTCTTTGTTGCACTTCTTGTAGTACGTGCAATCATCATCTAAATGCCCAAAGTCTCTGAATATGAAGCATTTTAGTATTATTAGACCTTTCTTGCACATGTTTTCTTGCTCAATGGCTATAGAAAGCTCTTCATGTCATTCTTTGATAGATATATCCTCTTCTCTAACTTCAATACCTAGGAATAAGTGTTCTTGCCTTTCTTCACTTATTCCAAAGAATGTACATTCTTCTTCATCTGACTGGTCTTCATTGTTGTGATCTGAACCATCACTTGCTTCTTCAATGTAGAAATTTTTCTTATTCTTACAAAAACTCTTCTTCTTCTCATGCTTGCTTTGCTTGTACATGTCCTCTTTGTCATGCTTATGATTTCCTTCTTCTTTTCTTTTGTGACCATTTTTTTCATCATCACTATTTTCTTCATGTGGACACTTATTTTCATAGTGACCATAATCACCACACTTGTAGCATTTGAATTTCTTCATATCCTTGTAATTCCTTGAGTTCTTTTTCCTTTTGATGAAGTTAGCTTCCTCATCATTATCTAAATCTCTATCTGTCTCTGGATCTTTGTATTTATTTTTCTCTAAGGCTTTGAATGCAATTTTTTTCTTTGGAGCATGATGCTTATCTATCCTCATCTCATAAGCTATGATAGTTCCTTGTAGTTCTTCCATCATCAGCTTGTCGATATCCATTGTTTCTTCTATCGTTGAAACCTTTGCATCATACTTCATGGGAAGTGATCTCAAAAACTTTTTAGTAACATCTTATTCTTTCATCTCAAATCCTAGGCCTCTCATGGTGTTTGCAATCTCATAAACTCGAAGCAAGAACTTTGTAATATCTTCAAAATCTTCCATTTTCAATTCTTTGAATCTTTTTCTATGAGTTTGTAGTTTTGCCAACTTTACCTTGGAATATCCTTCATAGGTATTCCACAACTTGGTCCACATTTCATTAGCTGAATTACATACCATGACCTTTACAAAAAATTTCATATGTATCCCACTCAGAATACAATTCATTATATTTTCATTGATCTCAACTAATTTCTTGATAGTCTTATTTGTCTCGAGATCGCCTTCAACCTTATACTCTTTTGCAACCATCTACCATACCTCATATCCTTGTGATATCAAGTAGTTTCTCATGCTCCAAAAAGCATAATTATTATCGTCAAACAATGGAACCTTACTTGTATATGATCCATTCTGTGAAGTCATATGTGTTCTTGTAGAATTTGCCCTCAAGCGGTTAGCCTTTCTGGAGGAACCCGCTCTGATACCAATTGAAGAACACAATATTATACTAAGAGGGGGGTGAACAGTATAGTGCCCACATTTTACTTTCTTTTCAAACCAATATCAATTAGTGTCCTCAATAGAAATAACAAATTATAGCAGTGTGCATTAATAACATAGATAGAAATAGTAAGCAAGTGCACAAATAATCACACACAATTGAGACACAAGATTTAACATGGTTCCCCCAATGTGGGGTAGTCCACAAGATATTCTCCTTATAATATTTCACAAAGAAATAGGGATCCTTATCCCAGTACAAATGATTACTTTGATGTGCTCAAAGCTAGGATATCATGATCTACTCAGGTGGGCTCCAATGATCTACTCAACTAGGCTCTCCATTGATCTGCTCAGCTAGGCTATCCACTGATCTACTCAGCTATTTTATCCACTAATCTACTCAGCTAGGCTCTCCACTTATCTACTCAATTAGGCTATCTACTGATTTGCTCAACTAGGCTATCCACTGATTTGCTCAGCTAGGCTATCCACTGATCTGCTCAGCTAGGTAACTAGTGTTGATGTGTTTTTTGATTTTGTCATGTCTCTTTCACTTCTCATAAATCTGCCTCAATACCTTCTCACAAGGCTCAAACAATCCTACTCAAATATTGTCTCAAATCTATCCACAAATCTGTCCCAAAAGCCTTCTCAAAGGCTCAACCAATAATGCACAAAAGTTGTCTCAAATCTGTCCAAAAATTCTATCCCAAAAGCCTTTCCAAAGGCTCAACCAATCATGCACAAAAGCTATCTCAAATATGTCTAGAAATTTCATACCAGAAGCCTTCCCAAATTCTCAACCAATCATGCATAAAAGTTGTCTCAAATATGTCTAGAAATTTTGTCCCAAAAGCCTTCCCAAAGGCTCAATCATGTACAAAAGTTGTCTCAAATATATCCAAAAATTTTGTTCCAAAAGTCTTCCCAAAGGCTCAACCAATGACTCTCAAGTAGCACTCAAATATCAACCACAAATCAACGAAGACAAGGCTCAATGATGAACTCAATAATGGATAACAAATTAATGATGACAGTACTCAACAGTGTACTCAACAATGAATGGTAAATGTACTCTTCAATGGATGACAACAATGATCCACAATTATCTCAACAATGTATGACAAATGATCTCTCAAATGGATGACAAAAATGCTCAACAATGTACTCTCAAATGGATGACAACAATGCTCAACAATATACTCTCAAATGGATGACAACAATGCTCAACAATATACTCTCAAATGGATACCTCTCCAAGAAATAACAATGAGAACTTCAACCAACCAAGGATAATCTCCACAAGTGATAGCAATAGGTTCTCAATAATATCTTCCTCATGCAATGTCAATAAGCTCTCAAGAAACAAGCACAACTCTCTCAAGCAAAGAGCTCTCAAATAGCCAACAATGATCTCCTAAAAATGAAAGACAAATGTATCCACAAGTGACTATAAAATTATCTCCTCAATGGTCTCAACTAATGGAAATGTACTCAACAAGTAACCAACAATATGCTTCTCAAGGCAATAGCAAATATCTCCTCAATAATGGCAATACTCTCAATGAACTCCACTAAAGCAATCATGAAACTCAAGCATCAATTTTATCCATAAAATTGATTTTCTAATCCATCCACTTCCTCTCAATAGCCAAGGAATATAATCAAGCAATTTTTCTTCAACTTCAAACTCTAATTCATGTGCATGTCTTCTAACTCAAGGTAGCAATTAACTAGGTCTCAATTTCCTAGTTTAATTTCACAATTAATGATGAGCAAGGTGCAACCAAAGTATTGTCATTGTTGTCAACACAGTCAGGTTGATCAGTTGATGCAATGGATAGGAGTTCATTGATGAGCAAGGTGTAGTCAAAGTATTGTCATTTTTGTCAACTCAGACAAAGGATCGGTTGATGCAATGGACAGGAGTGCAGAGGTCATTAGATGGATCGGTTGATGAAGTGAACAAGATTTCAGAGCAGTCAGAGCATGTACAGTAAATTTCCAAGAAGACAGAAGTGGCCCAGATTCAAAGGATTAAAGAAAAAGACAAGTAAGAAAACTATCGCGATATCGCGACATGTTTGGTCGGAAAGAAAAACTGTCACGATTTCGCGACATATCAAAGGAGAGAGAAAATGCTGGCAAAACTGTCACAATTTCATGACATATCAGAGGAGAGAGAAAGCACAAGGAAAACTATTGTGATTTTGTGACATGTTGGACGAAAGAGAAAGCGCAAGGAAAACTGTCACGATTTCACGACATGTTCGAAGAGAGAGAAAGCGCAAGGAAAACTGTCACGATTTTGCGACATGTTGGACGAAAGAGAAAGCGCAAGGAAAACTATCACGATTTCATGACATGTTCGAAGAGAGAGAAAGCACAAGGAAAACTATCATGATTTCATGACATGTTCGAAAAGAAGGTGCAAGCAAAGAAAACTGTCACGATTTCGTGACATGTTCGAGGAGAAGGAGCTAGCAAAGAAAAGTGTCACGATTTTGTGACAATCTGCAAGAGAGGCAGTACAAAAAAAAATGTGTCACGATTTTGCGACATGTTTGAGAGAAAGAGCTTGTAAGGAAAAGTGTCATGATTTCACGACAATTTGCAAGAGGAAGTGCTAAGGAGAAAAAGTGTCACGATTTTGTGACATGTCGGGTTTTCGCGATCCGATGCGAAGAAAAGCGCTAAGGAGAAAAAGTGTCACGATTTCATGACATATTGCAAGAGAAAGAGGAGAGAGAAAAATATGTCGTGATTTCATGACATGTTTCATTTTCACGGTCCAAAGCAAAGAGAAAGTGCAAGGAGAAAAAGTGTAGCGATATCGCTACATGTTGTATTATCGTGGGCCGAAGCAAAGAGAAAGTGCAAGGAGAAAAAGTGTAGCGATATCGCTACATGTTGTATTATCATAGGCCGAAGCAAAGGTAAAGCGCAAGGAACAAAAGCGTAGCAATATCGCTACATGTTGGGTTTTCATGACCTGAAGAGAAGAAAAGAGCTAAGGAGAAAAAGATGTCGCGATATGGTGACATGTCGCATTTTCATGACTAAGAGAGGAGAGAGAATGTACGGAGATAGAAATGTCACGATATCATGACAATAGCAAAGAGGAAGACTCTAAAGGATGAAGTGTCGTGATTTTGTGACAGAAGCAAAACAAAAGAGCATGGAAGTAGAAGCATCATGATTTCATGACAAATTCAAGGAGGAAGAGCTCAAAGGCGAAAGCGTCACGATTTCACGACATGTTCCATTTTTGCGGGCGTAAGGCAGTGAAAGTGTCATGATTTCGTGACACGTTCCGTTTTCATGGGCCAAAGACAAAAAAGGCATAAGGCAGAGAAAAGTGTCATGATTTTGTGACATGTCATGTTTTTGCGGGTGCATGCCGAGAAGAGGACTAGGAGGTAGAAAATGTTGCGATATCATGACATGTCATGTTTTTGCGGTCAAACGCCAAGGAAAATTCAAAGGGGCAGAAATGTCATGATATCGTGACATGTTGTTTCTGTGTGACTTAGAGCTAAAAGGAGAACCCAGCCGAAGTAAAGTTAACTGAAGGAAAATGATAGTTACAAATGTATTTGCAAAGGAAATACATGCAGCCAAAATTAGAAGAGTTAACTGAAGTTAGTACAACAGTTACAGGTGCGATTATAGATAGAAATCATGCAGTTAAATAAGAATAGTGAACTGAAGTAATTACAACAGTTACAAGGGCAGTTACAGTGACAGTAAACATAAGTCATTACTACAGTTACAGGAGTCGTTACAAAGAAATATCATGCAGCAGTGGTTACTAAAAGTCATCAGACGAAGACCACGAGTTGGACAGAGAAACATCTCAAAGCCCAAATAAAGAATCATTCTATTAATAAGATTGCATGTGAGAATAAAGGAGCCATTACTATTAATAGGCTGCATGCATGAATATGGAAGTTAAGAATAGAAACAAAACACAGTTATAAAAGCAGATTTGCGTGAAGTAGCAAGGTTGAGCTCCGTGCGGGAAGTGAAAGCAGTGTGTTGCTGAGCAGAGGAAAAGTGCTATGAAAAAGGATGTATAGAAAGCACGGCTAAAATAGAGAAGCATATAGAGTGCAGCAGAGAGAAAGCAGCTGAAAGTTGCTCAGTAGGAAAGAGTGTTGCGGTATAGAGGGACAGTGTTGTGGGCTATTACAAAGCTGGAAGAATGTTGTAAGAAGTACAGAGCTATGAGAGCTGCAAGAGTAAGCCATAAGAAAGGGTTGTAAGTGTGCAGTAAGTAAAGCTGTAAAAGAGTGTATGCTTTGTGGACAAGGAGTTGAGATTGAAAGTTAGAAATAGAATATATTGAGTCTCTAACAATTCTCCTTATGCTTCCATGAGATTGATTTGAGTTAAGTTAGACCAGTGAGGGTCTTGTAACATAGAAGGCATTTTTATATCAATCAAGATTTAAAATAGAAGTCCAAGTTGGTGCTTGGAATCAGGGGTAGGTGCTCCTTTCTGTTGGTGCAGATAAATCAGGGGTTGGTGCTCCTTCCAGTGGGTGTTGGTAAACTGATTATGAAGTTGGTGCTTTGCAAAGGCTGGATTTGGATGGGAGTCCAAGCAGTCTATTTTTGAGAAGTAGCCAAAACTAGTGAACCTCTTTAAATCTTGTGTTATGTGTTGCTATCTTATCACACTTACTGCATCTGATTTTAAGCATTCATTAGTTTTGAATTAAGAGATGAAGATTTAAGTTTTTAATTAGCTGCACTGATTCACCCCCCCATCTCAGTGCCATTGTAAGACTAAAAATTGGTATCAGAGCCAAGTTCCTAGTTTTGGCTAAATCAGTCAGGGTTGATCTTGGATTATTTCACAATGGCTAAAAAGAACAGATCCTCCTTCAAAAAGGCATCCCAGTCATTTTTAGTTTTTGTAGAAGAGAAAATTGAACCAAAAAATACAGAAGAAGTGAATCCTAAAGTTTGTGATGAAAATCTTGATATTGAAGTAGATTTAGAAGGTGATTTGATCTCTGCTCTTGAAGAGTTGAGTATAGAAAAGAAAAATAACAAAAGAATGTCCAAGAAGTTAGAAGAATATGGGGATGAGATTGAAGATCTCTTCCTACAAGTTCAAAAGGCCAAGAAATCAAAAGAAGCCTTGAAGACACACCTGGATGATGAGGATGATGTATGCAGCACAAGTGAAGAGGAATCTAACAAAGTTATTGTTGATCTAAAGTTGCAAGTAGAACAGTACAAAAGGATTGAAGATATTCTCAGGTCTCAAATCAATGAGAAAGAGACTGTTTGCTACCAACAAGAAGAAGATATTGTTTCATTGAAGAAAAAACTAGAAGAGGCCAATGTAAATCTCAAATATGAGAAGAGTGTTGGCAATTTTGGGTACCTTGGGTATATTGCCTTTGCTCAAGTGTATAAGTTGTCATTGATGTCAAGAAGCTTTTAAAGGAATTTGATTTGATGTAAAAAAAAAAAAAATTGATGAAGGTTTCGGCATGACAGGTTCGAAATAAAGTAAGTTAGAGAAATGTCACGATATCACGACATGTCGCATTTTCGCGACCTAAGCAAGAGAGAGAAAGCTTTTTAGAAAAGTGTCGCGATATCGCGACATGTCGCATTTTTGCGACTTAAGCAGGAGAGAGAAAGTTTCTTAGAAAAGTGTCATGATATCGCGACATGTCATAGTTTCGCGACTCAAAGAGGAGAGAGAACGATCAGAGTCAGAAATGTCACGATTTTGTGACATATTGCAAGGAAGGTTGAACGGATGAAAAAGTGTCACGATTTCTCGACATGTTGCAGGAGAAAGAGTCCGAAAGAAAAAATGTCACGATTTTGTGACATAATGCAGGAGAGAGAGTCCGGGAGAAAAAGTGTCGCGATATCGTGACATGTCGAGTTTTCGTGACCCGAAGAAAAGAAAAGCGTTAAGGAGAAAAAGTGTCGCGATTTCACGACAAATCAGAAGACATAGTGGAAGCAAGATAAAGTGTCACGATTTTGCGACATGCTGTAGATGAAAATTTTCCAAGTAAGAACTATCACGATTTTGTGACATGAAGCAAAGGGAAGAGTCTAAAATGAGAAGCGTCGTGATTTCGCAACAAGTTGCAAAGAAGTCGTACGAAAGCTAAAAGCATCGTGATTTCGCGACAGGCTGTAAAGAAAACGTAAGGAAGCTAGAAGTGTCGTGATTTCATGACAAGTTGAAGGAGGAAGAGCTCAAAGGTGAAAGCGTCACAATTTTGTGACATGTTCCGTTTTCACAGGCGTAAGGCAAAGAAAAACACAAGGCAATGAAAGTGTCACGATTTTGTGACATGTTTCGTTTTCGCTAGTGCAAGCAGACAAGAGTGCAAGGAAGAGAAAGTATCACGATTTCGTGACAGATTGAGATGGCAGCGTTCGGTTGGAGAAAGTGTCATGATTTTGCAACAAAAATAGAATGCAGGCCTTCTATAGGAGAAGTGTCACGATTTCACAACAAAAGCAGAGATGAAGGTTATGAAGACAGAAGTGTCACGATTTCGCAACAAGAGCTTAGTTGAAGTCGACAAATGCTAAAGTGTCGCGATATCACAAAAAAATCCAAAAGAAGGTATATAGTTGCAAAGGTGTCGCAATATCACAACATGTTGTAGTTTCACAGTAGAAGCTATAGAAGAGTTGCAAAGGTAGTGAGGTCGACAAAGTTAAATTAGGGTTTGTAGCTGACGTAGTTTAGGGTTGTATAGTCGACTAAGATCAAGGTTTTGATCTTGAAAGTGTTAGTATAAAAGGAGGGCTGTTTGGAGATTTGTGAAGTGATTGAATGCGTTGTTGAAGTGCGAAGTTCGAAGAAAGTGTGCAAGTTAAGTTCGCAGGGCACAAAGAGCAAGTCGTGCCAAATCGAGCTAAGTGTGAAGCAGAGTGCACAAAGAGCAAAAAAGTACAAAGCTATTGGGTGCATCATTTTTGCGATGTTCGAAGATAGTGCATAGGCCTTGATGGTTTTGGAAAAATCATTGAGAGGGATTGTTGGATAGATTTGAGCAAGCTTTTATTGAGCTTGTGGAGCAGTTTGGGTAGGTTCTAGTGAGAACTTGCAAAGCAGATCTGAGACAAGTCTTGGTGAAGACTTGGGTGAAGATCAAGCAAGCTTTAGTGGAAGCTTGTGAGCAACTTCTGTGAACCATATTTGAGGACCAGTTGAGGACAGATATTGGTGCAGTTTTGAGGACATTTGTGCCAGACCGAAGGACTGTGTTTGGTGCAGATCAGAGAAAGAGAACGAGGACATTTGTGCTAGACTGAAGGACTGTGTTCAATGCAAATTTGAGGACAAACTTTGGAGGTGATAGATTTGAGGACAGAGGTCTCTAGCCAGAGCAGGGAGGATAGGTGTCTTTTATGGATAGAGTTCCATTTGCTAAGGGCAGTGGAGGCAGAGGTCTTCTAGAGGATCACAAGCCAGAGCAGAGCTAGGGGATTGGTGTCTCCTGTGGGTTGGTGCCCATGAACTCGAGATTAGGGGATTGGTGTCTCCTTTGGGTTGGTGCCCATAAACATTGTAATCGGGAAAGGTATTCCTAGAATTTGGATTGATAAAATTTAGTGAAATATTTTATCCATGGACGTAGCCCAACCATTTTGGGTGAACCACGTTAAAATTATTGTCACTTTGTGTATGTTTTTATGCATTGCTTTGATATTATTGTGGGTATATTGCTTTACTATTTTGTAATATAAAGGAAAAAGTAAAAATATGTCTTATACTATTCACCCCCCTCTCAGTATAAGCTTGTGTTCTTCAATTGGTATCAGAGCGGGTGCCTTCGAAAAGTTTAACAGCTTGAAGGAAAAGCTAATACAGAACACAATGGATTATTCAAGTGGCAATGTAGCACCTATTCTTGATGGGTCAGATTTTGGTCTTTGAAGTGCAAGGATGAAGGTTCATCTAATGGCACTTGGTAATGAGGTATGGGAAGTAATTGAAGATGATTACACTATTCCTGTACATGGTCCAAATACTAAAGAAGAAAGGCTCCTACATCACAGCAATTCAAAAGCAATGAATGCAATCCTGAAATGCCTACAGAAAGTAGATCTCACCAAAGTAATTCACTGCAAAACAGCTAGTGAAATGTGGAAACAGTTGTAGGTGGTTCATACAGGTGATTCAAATTCAGAAAGGCCAAGTTGAGACACTTCAAAGGTATGTTTGAACAACTCAAGATGAATGATGATGAAAATATTAGCGACTACATGCTTCATATGGATGAGGTTGTTAACTCCATGAAAGACTTAGGTCTTGAACTTACTAAAAATGATGTTTGTGATAAGATTTTAAGATATCTTCTTAATAGATTTAGTGAAAAGATTTCTGCTATTGAGGAAGCTAAAGATTTGGATAAGTTGAAAAAGGATGAGCTCCGTAGTATACTTGCAGCATTTGAGTTGAGAACTCAAGTGAAGGTTGATGTCAAGAAAGAGGCAGCTTTCAAGGCTACCAAGAAATCCAAGGGTAAATAGCTTCAAGAGAGTGATGAGTCTTCTAGTGATGAAGAGGCGTATTACAGCAAGAAAGGCAAGTTCTCTAGAAAGCACAAAAGCATGAAAAATATAATATGTTTCAATTGTGGAAAGTTTGGTCATTATGCTACAGACTGTACTATTCTCAAGAATGAAAGTGATGAAGATAAACAGGATTCTAAGAGCAAGGATTTTGAAAAGCACAAGCATTACAGGAAAAAAAAATATGAGCACAGCAATCAAGGAAAGAGGTATTCTCACAAGTACAAGAAGAGTTTCTACCTAGACAAAGCAAGTAAGTATTCTAGTAGTGATAGTGAAAGTTCTTCAAGTGATAATGAAAATGAGATGTTGTTCATATCAGAAAAATAGGAAGAACCGAAACATAGATTCTTTATCATGAAATGTCTTAGATGTGGAAATTTTGGTCACCTTGAGGATGATTGCACAAATAATGATTTGGTTTCTAGTATGTATGAGGATGCTTCAGAAAACTATAAGGAAGATGCATGTATGGTTTTTGAAAATGGTAGCACCTCTAGTGATAAGAAATCTGAAAAAGGCTTTGATGATTCAGAAAGCAAACAAATAAAGGATCTTGAAAGTGAACTTACTAACACTCTTAGTGTTTTAAAAAAGAAAAGAAAGAAGAATGCTAGACTCAAGGATAAGTTAGATGAATGTTTTATGGAGAGAGATGATCTTATAGAAAGTCTTGACTTCTCTATGGCTAAGATACAAGAACTCAAGGATGAGTTAGAGTCTAAGGTTCTTGAGTATAGTGAGTTAGAATAGAAAATGGCCTCTTTGAAAGAGGAAACTAAAGAGTACAAGGATAAGCTTTACAGGTTTCAAGATAGCTCCAAAAAGGTTAAGTCACTCATCAAAGTTCAAAGAAAGACAATGGATAAAATAGGCCTTGGTTTTGTTAAGGAAAAAGCTGGAGACTCTAGTAAGAGACTCCAAAAGGAAGATAGTTCTGATGAGGAAAGTATTTCATATCATGAGTCCTTGAATGATAGATGCGCAGAAATAGAAAACAAAATTTAGAATGAGAAGAAGAAGTTTTCAGGACCCAAGAGGTCGAATAAAGGAAAATTTCATGATAGATGTTTTGCGTGTCACAGGTTTGGTCACATGGCTGCACATTGCATGGCTCAAGTGAAGAAGGTAAACGGAAATTTCAGAAGCACTAGTTTCTTTCAAGGGTACTTCTACTCTTGTCAACAGTTTGGGCACAAGACAGTCTATTGCAAGGTTAATTACAGGAACGGGTTTGATCAAAATAGGTTCGGCCAGAACAAGTTTAGTCAGAATAGGTAGATTCAAAGAATAGGTATGCCTAAAAGAAATAACATTGTTACTTGTTATAAGTGTAACAATGAAGGTCACACAACTAGACAGTGTAGAGCTGAAATTCCAAGGTACAAGAACAGGAACAGTGGTATAAACAAGTCCAAGGATCAAGGCATGAACAGGGATGAGAACAAGAACAAGAACAGTGACAAGAATAGGAATGAGAACAGGAACAGGAATACGGGCAAAGAGTTCAAGAGAAGGCCCGACAAGGAAATTATAGATGTTGATGATGATCAGTGCCTAATGGGAGTTTTACTCCCACCCCAGAATTAATCACCTCATCAAGAGGTGGGGGAGGGACTAAGCTAAGAGGCTCATTCTTAGTCTCGAGCCCCAAAGGTGACCCTTTGCCATTGATGACAAATGGGGAGAGATATGAGTAAGGGGGAGAGCTTCAAGTGAAGAGGAAAGCTTCAAGTCAGGGGGAGCAAAAATTCAAAGGAAGATTCTCAGTTGTGGCCATATTTTCTCAGTTGTTAGCACAGTTGGTTTCAGTTTTGGCTCTTGAGACGTGTTTTCAGTAAAGGTTTGCCATCAATGACAAAGGGGGAGATTGTTGGCAATTTTGGGTACCTTGGGTATATTGCCTTTGCTCAAGTGTATAAGTTGTCATTGATGTCAAGAAGCTTTTAAAGGAATTTGATTTGATGTAAAAAAAAATTGTTTTGATGAAGGTTTCGGCATGACAGGTTCGAAAGAAAGTAAGTTAGAAAAATGTCGCGATATCCCGACATGTCGCATTTTCGTGACCTAAGCAGGAGAGAAAAATCTTTTTAGAAAAGTGTCACGATATCGCGACATGTCACATTTTCGTGACTTAAGCAGGAGAGAGAAATTTTCTTAGAAAAGTGTCACGATATCGCGACATGTCGCAGTTTCATGACTCAAAGAGGAGAGAGAATGATCGAAGTTAGAAATGTCACGATTTCACAACATATTGCAAGGAAGGTTGAACGGACGAAAAAGTGTCGTGATTTCGTGATATGTTGTAGGAGAGAGAGTTCAAAAGAAAAAATGTCAGGATTTTGTGACATAATGCAGGAGAGAGAGTCCAAGAGAAAAAGTGTCGCGATATCGTGACATGTCGGATTTTCGTGACCCAAAGAAAAGAAAAGCACTAAGGAGAAAAAAGTGTCACGATTTCGCAACAAATCAGAAGACATAGTGGAAGGAAGATAAAGTGTCATGATTTTGTGACATGCTACAGATGAAAATGTTCCAAGAAAGAACTGTCATGATTTCATGACATGCAGCAAAGGGAATAGTCTGAAATGAGAAGCGTCGCGATTTCGTGACAGGTTGTAGAGAAGTACGAAAGTTGAAAGCGTCATGATTTTACGACAGACTGCAAAGAAAACGTAAGGAAGCTAGAAGTGTCATGATTTTGTGACAAATTCAAGGAGGAAGAGCTCAAAGGTGAAAGCGTCGTGATTTCATGACATGTTCCATTTTTGTGGGCGTAAGGCAGAGAAAAACATAAGGCAGTGAAAGTGTCGCGATTTTGCGACATGTTTCGTTTTCGCTAGTGCAAGCAGACAAGAGTGCAAGGAAGAGAAAGTGTCACGAATTCGCGACAGATTGAGATGGCAGCGTTCGATTGGATAAAGTGTCATGATTTCATGATAGAAACAGAATGTAGGCCTTCTATAAGAGAAGTGTCACGATTTTGTAACAAAAGCAGAGAGGAAGGCTATGAAGACAGAAGTGTCACGATTTCGTGACAAGAGCTTAGTTGAAGTCGACAAAGGCTGAAGTGTCGCGATATCACGACAAAAGCCAAAAGAAGGTATACGGTTGTAAAGGTGTTGTGATATCGTTACATGTTGTATTTTCATGATAGAAGCTACAGAAGAGTGGCAGAGGCAATGAGGCCGATAAAGTTAAATTAGGGTTTGCAATCGACGTAGTTTAGGGTTTTGCAATTGACTAAGATCAAGGTTTTGATCTTGAAAGTGTTAGTATAAAAGGAGGGTTTTTTGGAGAGTTGTGAAGTGATTGAATGTGTTGTTGAAGTGTGAAGTTCAAAGTGCAAGTTAAGTCCATGGGGCACAGAGAGCAAGTCGTGCCGAATCAAGCTAAGTGCGAAGCAAAGTGCACAGAGAGCAAAAAAGCGCAAAGTTGTTGGGTGCATCGTTTCTGCGACATTCGGAGATAGTGCGCAGGCCTTGATGGTTTTGGACAAATCATTGAGAGGGATTGTTGTATAGATTTGAGCAAGCTTTTTTTGAGCTTGTGGAGCAGTTTGGGCAGGTTCTAGTGAGAACTTGCAAAGCAGATCTGATACAAGTCTTGGTGAAGACTTGGATGAAGATCAAGCAAGCTTTAGTGGAAGCTTGTGAACAACTTCTGTGAACCAAATTTGAGGACCAGTTGAGGACGGATATTGGTGCAGTTTCAAGGACATTTGTGCTAGATCGAAGGACTGTGTTTTGTGCAGATCATAGAAAGAGAACGAGGACATTTGTGCTAGACTGAAGGACTGTCTTCAGTGCAAATTCAAGGACCAACTTTGGAGGTGACAGAGTTGATGACAGAGGTCTCTAGCCAAAGCAGGGAGGACAGGTGTCTTCTATGGATAGAGTTCCATTTGCTAAGGGCAGCAGAGGCAAAGGTCTTCTAGAGGATCACAAGCCAGAGCAGAGCTAGGGGATTGGTGTCTCCTGTGGGTTGGTGCTCACGAACTCGATATTAGGGGATTGGTGTCTCCTTTGGGTTGGTGCCCATAAACATTGTAATCGGGAAAGGTATTCCCAGAATTTAGATTGATAAAATTTAGTGAAATATTTTATCCGTGGACATAGCCCAGCCATTCTGGGTGAACGACGTTAAAATTGTTGTCACTTTATGGATGTTGTTATGCATTACTTTGATATTGTTGTGGGTATATTGCTTTACTATTTTTTAATATAAAGGAAAAAGTAAAAAGAGGTCTTATATTGTTCACCCCCCCTCTCAGTACAAGCTTGTGTTCTTCAAAGAGCACATAGTTGCTAGATAAAATGATAAAGCAACAAAGAAGCTCCACGACTAAGCTTGGTCTTGGATTTGAAGCTGAACAACCTTCATCTTTCAAAAGTTCAAAAAAGAAGAATTCCACTGTTGAAGGATCAAAGCAAGAAAAGTCTAAAGCTGAATATTCAAAAGGAATAAAATATCAAAGAATATCTACAGCAAAGCAACCATAGCAAAAGAGGTTCTCTCACTCTCACTCTTTTAATAATAATGCTTTTAATGGCTTTTTTTCTAAATGCAACTGCTATGGTCACAAGGCAATTTATTGTGGACTGAACAATAGATCAAAAAGTTATGCTGATAAAAAAACATTTGCTTTCCTGAGTGAACACCCTGTGCAATGTTTTAAATGTAATGGCCATGGGCACATAGCAAGGTTTTTTCCAAGCACTTCTGTATCCAATCTAAGGCAAGATCATAGATTTCATCATACACACAAAATGCAATATATACAGGGAATAAAACATGTGTAATGTTTTAAATGTAACAGTCAAGGGCACATAGCAAGGTTCTGTCCAAGCACTTCTGTATCTAATCTAAGGCAAAACCCTAGATTTCATCAGACACAAAGAGGGCAACACAGACAAGGAACATATCATGTGCATAAAAGAAAAGAAAATAATCATCCATCAAGAATGCACAAGAGACAACCCCACAAGAGAAATTTTCAAGTTCACGAATAGGGGCAAAATAGGGATGTAGTTGAAAAAATCAAGCCCAAGTTTACGAAAGTTTGGAGAAAGACAGAATAATGGAAATCATGTCTCCTTGGACTGAAGGAGACTACTCCGCCATTGCTCTAAGCAACTCCAGTTGGCACATCCTCAGGGGGAGCAATATTAAGGTCTTATTTTAATGCTCCTATGTATTTGTATGGTTATCTGAGGATGAAAGGAAAGTAGTAGGAAATTGTCGTATAGCTATTAAAGTGTGTTTTTCAGTTTATGTAGTGGTTTGTGGAAGTGTCGTGAAGTGTGGTGATTAAATGGAGAGCTGTCACCATTGGTAGTATTGCTATACATCATTGTTGTTTTGTTGATAGTTCTTACTACCACTGTTCAAAGCGTCGGATTATAACAGACAGTTTTGTTTTAACTGTTGATAAAATGCCAATCCGAGATTATGAAGTATGAGGTTGAGTAAGGTGCACTATGGTTGGCCGTGAAGTGTTTGAAAAAATTTCTTCTCCTGATTTGCACAGTTGAAAGCAAGGTGTGACTAGAGGTGACTGTAGAAAAATATAGATCAGGTTGTAAATATAAAAAGGGATTTTGTTGTGCTAAGATACAGTGTTTGGTGCTTGCACAAAGTTAATAGTGGATCTGCAGTGTCAGTACAGTGTTGGACAAAAGTTGGTACAAGTGTGAGTCACTTGTCAATGTTGTTGACAGATGTGAAATCAACGTTTTGAATGGGAATATTGAAGGAGAGGTTTATAATGAGCAGCCAGATGGTTTCCAGCCTAGTGATGATTGGTTGAGTTGATTGATTGAGCCTTTGAAGAAGGCCTTTGAGAAATATTTGAGGACGATGTTGGGACAGATTTCTAGATACATGATTTGGGCTTACTCCATTGAGATTGATTTGAGCAATTTATTCTTTGCATTGGTGATTTATGTTGGTGGTTGTTTTGTTCAAATACCTTTGGAAGGAAAAGGATGTCTACTAGTTTCCTTTTCATGTAGTGATTGTGGTGGAGAATAGATCTTGCATAAGACAGAAAAACCAGAGAAACAAGAGCCCAAGATTTTGTATTCAATGCTCAGGAAGAAATTTTACAATATACAGCCAAATTGCCATTTTCCTTATTGACAGAATTTTTGTATACAAATTCTGCCTACAACAAAACTAAATCCCATCCCTTGGGCTTATTGGCTATCAAGCATCTTAGCAAATTACCCAAACTTCTATTTACCACCTCTATCTATCCATCAGTTTATGGGTGGTATGCAGAACTGAACTTCAGATCTATCTTCAGCTTCTTCCACAATGTTCTCCAAAAATATCCAACAAACTTTGTATCTCTGTCAGAAACTATGCTTCTTGGTAGACCGTGAAGTCATACCACTTACTTGAAAAATAACCCTGCAATGTGAACTGCATCACTTGTCTTCTAGCAGGGAATAAAATGTGCCATTTTGGAGAATCGGTCAACCACCACAAATATAGAGTCATTTTCCCTCTGTGTTCTCGGCAATCCAAGAATAAAATCCATGCTTATGTCCTCCCACGGCCTCTCAGGTACAGGTAACAGTTGGTATAATCCTATGTTTTGCCTTACGCATTTTGCCATCTGGCATATTCTGCAACCTTGCACAAACTTTCCGACATCTTCTTGAAGTCGTGGCCAGTAGTAATTTTCATTTACCAGGGCAATGGTCTTATCCCGACCAAAATGCCTAGCCAGTCCTCCACTGTGCTTTTCCTTGATTAAGTTCTCCCGCATGGAACTCCTTGGAATGCATAATTTACTTCCCTTGAATAGCATTTCGTCTTGTATTTGGAAATCTAACCATTTTGTCCTGTCCACAGTAACAGGTGCCAAGCAAGCCATCCAGGCTGCTACAAAATCAGGATCTTCAGGATAAAGACCCTTTAGTTCTTCGAATCCAACCACCTCCACTGTCATTTCAGTCAGTAGATTCTGCCTTCTACTCAAAGCATCTACAACTCTGTTTTATTTCCCGCTCCTGTGCTTTAACATAAAGGTATAGCTTTGGAGAAACTCTACCCACTTCATGTGTCGTTGATTCAGTTTTGTCTGGCTGTTGATGTACTACAATGCCTGATGATCAGTAAATAGAACAAACTCTTTTGGTAGCAAATAATGCCTCCACTTCTTCAGAGCCTGAACTATAGCATAAAATTCCTGGTCATAAACTGAATACTTTTTTCGGGCATCATTGATTTTCACTGAAATAAGCTACAGGTCTGCCTTCTTGGCTCAGTACAGCCCCTATTGCACTGCCATTGGCATCACAGTCGACCTGAAATACTTTGTTAAATTTTGGAAGTGCCAAGACAGGCTGTTCTATGACCTTTTTCTTTAATGCATCAAAGCTCCTTTCAGCCCCTAAGGTCCACTTGAACTCTTTCTTATCCCCTCTCATTGTTTCTATGAGGGGTGCACAAATGCTGCTGAAGTTTCTTATAAACTTCCTGTAAAAGTTGGCTAGACCATGAAATGATCTTACCTCTATTGTGCTTCTTGGGGTAGGCCATTCTATGATAGCCCTCACCTTCTCTGGGTCCATTTTTAGACCTTCTACTGAGATTACAAATCCCAGGTATACTAACTCTTTCTTGACAAAATTACACTTTTTTAGATTTATTAATAAGTGCTCCTCCCACAGCTTTTCAAAAACCCTCCTGATGTGCATCAAGTGTTCCTCTTGGGTTCTATTGAATATCAATATATCATCTAAATAGACAATGACAAACTTTCCCAGAAACTCCTTCAGTACCTCATTCATCAGCCGCATGAAGGTACTTGGTGCATTGGACAGCCCAAATGGCATGACCAACCACTCATACAAGCCCTCTCTTGTCTTGAAGGCTATCTTCCACTCATCTCCTTCCCTGACACGGATCTAGTGGTAACCACTCTTGAGGTCAATTTTGGTGAAGTACTTAGCTCCACTCAAACAGTCCATTATGTCATCCCTCCTTGGCAGTGGAAATCTGTATTTTATTGTAATCTTGTTGATGGCTCGAGAGTCTGTGCACATTCTCCACTCTCCATCCTTCTTGGGTGCTAGTACTACAGGTACTACACACGGGCTAAGACTCTCCCTAATTAATCCCTTCTCCAGCAACTCCTGAACCTGCCTGTTTAGTTCTTTAGTTTCTACAGGCATCATTCTATGTGCAGCCTTATTTGGCAAGCTTGACCCTAGCACCAAATCAATATGGTGGCTGATTTTTCTTACTGGGGGTAAACCCTCAGGCACATTGTCAGATATGATATCTGGAAATTCCTTCAACAGCTCTTGGACTTCTGCTGGAGCATCTTTGCATTTTGTTTCTCTGACTCTAGGAACTAATGCATAACACATGCTCATGCTTCAAATCATCTAAAAATTTTCTTCAGTCAACCAAGCAAATTCTTGCACTGCCACATACCTTTTCTTCCACCTCCTTCAGGGGCTTCAACTTGTGGCACATTCCATTCTTGGTCACAGAATAAGTGTTTGCTCGGCCATCATGAACTGCACACCTGTCAAATTACCATGGTCTTCCCAGCAGCAAATGGCATGCATCCATGGGCAGAATGTTGCACAGAACCTCATCACGGTAATTTCCAATGCTAAATTTTACCAGGCATTATTCATTGACCAAAACCTTATGGTCTTTCTACAACCACATGATCCGATATGGATGTGGGTGTTTCTTTCTCTCCAGTTGTAGCTTTGTAACCATTCCCTCTGAAACCAGGTTATCTATGCTACCGTTGTCAATGATGATGTTGCAAACCTTACCCGTGCATTTACACCTTGTGTGGAATAAGCTTTTCCTCTGATCTGTAGCTCCCTCTTCATTCAGCAGGACTCTTATTGCAATCATTACTTCTCCTCTCTCAGCTTCTTTAGAATGCTTAGACCCAGCATCTTCATCCACGACTGCTACTCTAGCATTTCCTTTCGGCCTGCGATTATTTCTTTCTCATTGTTGTGGGCACTCATATTGGTGATGTCCTTCTTCACCACACTGGAAGCAAGTCCCTCGAAACCTTCCCCTTCCTTGTACACGTCTAGCTTGGCCTCTTCCCCCTCGATAACCATTATTCTGATTACAGGGGCGGTCTGTATTTTCTCTCCTTTGTTCTTGATTGCTGCTACTTTCTCCATTTTTTTGAGATTCTTCATTTCTTCTTCCACTATTCCTTCCGCCCGTCCTTCCACCACGACCTCTTCCTCTTTGCTTGTTTTCAAACCTCCTATTGAGCTTCTCTTCAACCTTTAAAGCAAATTGGTAGGCGTCCTCTATGGTGGTCATCCGAACTAGACTTAGTTCCTCCTGAATGCTGGCTCGTAACCCATTAATGTAATGGGCTACCTTCTCCTTTTTGGCCTCTGAGTGGCCTGTTCTAATCATTATTTTATGAAACTCTTCTATGTATTCTTTCATAGACTTGCTTGATTGCCTCAATCCTTGCATTTTCTTCATGAGGTCTAACTCATAATCACCAGGGATGAACTACCTCTTTAGCTTTTTTGCCATCCGTTCCCACTTGGTTATTCTCTCTTTCCCTCTTTTATTTTGCTCCAGCTACACTCCCTTCCACCAAATGCTAGCATGACCTTTCAGTTTGGTCTTTGTGAATCTGACCCTATAAGGGTCCTCAACCTCTTCGTACTCAAAGTACTCTTCCAGATCGTTGATCCAGTCGATCAATTCCTCTGGCTCAAGGTTCCCGAAATATGTGGAAACCTCCATATTCGGCCTCTTCCCAATCTAGGATATGGCCTTGTATAGTCTGGCCTGAGCTGGATCTACTACTTCTTCTTCCTCCTCAGGTTGGTCTTCTTCTTCATCATCTTCCTCTTCACTACCTTCATCTCTTCTTGGCTCCAATCTTCTGTGCATTTCTTCTTGCAGAGCTTGCATTTGCCGTTGTAAAGCTCAAACATCTTCTGTTGCTGCCATGCCTCTCCCACCAACAGGATTCCTCCTTGGAGGCATTCTGTTCACTTGATCTCAAGCCCTCCCACAGGTCCTAGTGCAACTGCCTCTCCTTCGACGATCTGCTACACGCTCAGGAACTACTGGATCTGATACCACTTGGTGGAGAACAGATCTTGCATAAGACAAAAAAACCAGAGAAACAAGAGAGAAACCAGAGAAACAAGAGCCCAAGATTTTGTATTCGATGCTCAGGAAGAAATTTTACAATATACAGCCAAACTACCATTTTCCAACCCCCTCTCATTACAATCCATGGGTTTTTATTGAGGTCCTAATCCTCTATGCTTTCCCACTTCCCATGATTTACAATCGCCACTTGGAACAATTTTGGAAAGCTGCATTGATGAGACTCTTAGTGAGGTGTGCGACTTGCTGCCATATCCAACGGAATCCACTTCTCAATATGCTGCTTACTGTTAGATGCTTTAAATGTGTCTTCCAGATACCATGCGTGAGTGGCCAACATGCCCGTTGGAATCCTTCTTTGGAACAGCTGCTTCACTGCCTCTAACTTGTCGTGCATGAAGGGATATCTTTATGAAAGCTGGAGTGCGTGTTTTTTTGTTTGGTCATGATATCGTGACATGTCGCGATATCGTGACCATTTCTCTCCTATGCTTTCTCTATCTAGCTTCTATCGTGATATTGTGACATTTCCTTCATCAAGCCCTTTCCCTCCGTTTTGGCCGCGATATCGCGACCTGTCGTGATATTGCACCGTTTTTGTCTGTCGGCCTCCGTTCTCCTGCTTTGGTCGCGAAATCGCAACATGTCATGATTTCGTGACCTTTGCGCCTTCCGTGCCTTGGCTTCCCTGTAGTGGCCACAATTTCATGACATGTCACGAAATCGCGACATGTCACGATTTCGCGACCCTTGTGCCCCTCGGCCTTGCCTTCTCCGTTTGGGTCGCGATTTTGCAACATGTCATGAAATCGTGACATGTCATAATTTCACGACCCTTGTGCCCCTTGGCCTTGCCTTCTCCATTTGGGTTGCGATTTTGTGACCCTTGTGTCCCTCGGCTTGCCTTCTCCGTTTGGGTCACGATTTCATGACATGTCACGATTTCGTGACCCTTTGGCTTTCGACTTCGCTTTCTTTGACTTGGGTCGCGATTTCGCGACCCTGTGTAGCACTTAGAAAAACAACAAAAAAAAATAACTTTGTTACTTAGAAAGAAATAACAACAAAATTTTGGTTGATGCTCGATTGCTTTGCTGCCCTCGGATGCTCCTGCATCAGATTGGTTGAATGCTTCAAGGTTAATCTTGAGTTGAATGATGTTGGTTAAACCTTGTCTATAAGCATTGTTGTTAAAGCCCTAATTGGTTGAGAAAAGATATTGGTTGTGGAAAGAACATGAGTATCATTGTTATATGAGTTATTGCATGGTTGGAAATTGTTGGGTTGTGTTTCATGTTCTTGAGAAAAGCATACTACATCTATCTTATTCTTTTGAGATTGAGATTGAGTTGAGATTGAGATTGGGAGTTAAGTATAGAACATATTGAGTCTCTAACAATTATCTTTATGCTTCTATGAGGTTGATGAATCACATTGGGTCTCTAACAATTCTCTTTGTGGGTTCATGCTAAGCAAGTTTTTCTTGATGAACTTGTGAGCTGATTTGGACAAGTTCTAGTGAAGACTTGTGAGCTGAATTGGACAGGTTCTAGTGAGGACTTGTGAGCTAATTTGGACAAGTTCTATGTGAGCTTGTTAAGCAGGTTCTGTGTGAGCCTATTGACAAAGTACAAAGAACAAATTCTCAATGGATAGAGATCCAGCAGCCAACATAGTTGAAGATAGATCTGAGTAATGCCTATTATGCTTATCATGACGTTGTCAAACAGTGAAATGAAGTGGTCACATATTCCCAAGAATAGTCTAAGAATTGACTAGCTATCAAGATCAAATTCTCAAGGGGAGCTGTTTATCATATTGCTCATGTTTATTTTTTTTGCTAACTGTAATAATTTGTGCCTAAGGATGAGGTGCATGGACTCAGGGGGAATTTGCAACCGCCCTTTGGTATTATTGTCAAAGGGGGAGAAGAATTACAGGTAATTGCACACAATTACGTGTGTTGCCAACAATTCCAAAGGGGGAGATTGATGAGCAAGATGTAACCAAAGTATTGTCATTGTTGTCAACATAGTCAGGTTGATCAGTTGATGCAATGGACAAGAGTTCATTGATGAGCAAGGTGCAGCCAAAGTATTGTCATTGTTGTCAACACAGACAGAGGATCGGTTGATGCAATGGACAGGAGTGCAGAGGTCATTAGATAGATCGGTTGATGAAGTGAACAAGAGTTCAGGTCAATCAGAGCATGCACAGTGAATTTCCAAGAAGACAGAAGTGGCCCAGATTCAAAAGCTCAAAGAAAAAGATAAGTAATAAAATTGTCGCGATATCTCGACATGTTGAGCAAGCATGAGAAACTGTCACGATTTCACGACATGTTTGAAGAGAGAGAAAGCACAAGGAAAACTGTCGTGATTTCGTGACATGAGAGAGAAAGCGCAAGATAAACTGTCACGATTTCGCGACATGTTGGAAGCAAAGAAAGCAAGTAAGAAAACTGTCGTGATTTCATGACATGTTTGAAGAAGAGAAAGCATGCAAGGAAAACTATCGTGATTTCGTGACATGTTGGACGAAAGAGAAAGCGCAAGAAAAACTGTCACAATTTCGTGACATGTTTGGAGAGAAGGTGCAGGCAAGGAAAACTGTCATGATTTCGTGACATGTTCGGAGAGAAGGCGTAAGCAAAGAAAATTGTCGCGATTTCGTGACATGTTTGAGAGAAAGAGCTTGCAAAGAAAAGTGTCACGATTTCGCGACAATTTGCAAGAAGGATAGTACGGACGAAAATGTGTTGCAATTTTGTGACATGTTTGAGAGAAAGAGCTTGCAAGGAAAAGTGTCACGATTTCGCGACAATTTGCAAGAGGAAGCGCTAAGGAGAAAAAGTGTCGCAATTTCACGACATGTCGGGTTTTCGCGATCCGATGAGAAGAAAAGCACTAAGGAGGAAAAGTGTTGCGATTTCGCGACATAATGCAGGAGAGAGAGTCTGATAGAAAAAGGTGTCACGATTTCACGACATGCTTCATTTTTGTGGTCCAAAGCGAAGAGAAAGAGGAGAGAGAAAAAGGTGTCACGATTTCATGACTGTTGTACTTTCGGATGCCAAAGCAAAGAGAAAGTGCAAGGAGAAAAAGTGTAGCGATATCGCTACATGTTGTATTATCGCGAGCCGAAGCAAAGGTAAAGTGTAAGGAACAAAAGTGTAGCGATATCGCTACATGTTGGGTTTTTGTGACCTGAAGAGAAGAGAAGAGCTAAGGAGAAAATATGTCGTGATATCACGACATTTCGCATTTTCGTGACATGTCACATTTTTACGACAACAGCAGAGAGGAAGACTCCGAAGGATGAAGTGTCGCGATTTCACAACAAAAGCAAAATGAAAGAGCATGGAAGCAGAAGCGTCGCGATTTCACGACAAATTCAAGGAGGAAGAACTCAAAGGCGAAAGCATCATGATTTCATGACATGTTCCGTTTTTGCGGGCGTAAGGCAGAGAAAAGCACAAGGCAGCGAAAGTGTCACGATTTCGCGACATGTTCCATTTTTGCTGGTGCATGCAAAGAAGAGTGTATGATAGCGTAAAGTGTCACGATTTCGTGACATGTTTCGTTTTCACTGGTGCATGCAAAGAAGAGTGTATGGCAGCGAAAAGTGTCACGATTTCACGACATGTCATGTTTTCACGGGTGCATGCCGAGAAGAGGACTAGGAGGTGGAAAATGTCGCGATATCACAACATGTCTTGTTTTTATGGTCAAACGCCAAGGAAGAGTTAAAGGGGCAGAAATGTCACGATATCGTGACATGTTGTTTCTGCGTGACTTAGAGCTAAAAGGAGAACCCAGCCGAAGTAAAGTTAACTGAAGGAAAATGATAGTTACAGATGCATTTGCAGAGGAAATACATGCAGCCAAAATTAGAAGAGTTAACTGAAGTCAGTACAACAGTTACAGGTGCAGTTACAGATAGAAATCATGCAGTTAAATAAGAATAGTGAACTGAAGTAATTACGGTAGTTACAGGGGCAGTTACAGTGACAGTAAACAAAAGTCATTACTGCAGTTACAGGAGCCATTACAAAGAAATATCATGCAACAGTGGTTACTGAAAGTCATCAGACGAAGACCACAATTTGGATAGAGAAACATCTCAAAGCCTAAACAAAGAACCGTTCTATTAATAAGATTGCATGTGAGAATAAAGGAGTCGTTACTATTAACAGGCTGCATGCGTGAATATGAAAGTTAACAATAGAAACAGAACACAGTTATAAAATGAGATTTGTGTGAAGTAGCAAGGTTGAGCTCCGTGCGGGAAGTGAAAGCAGTGTGTTGCCGAGCAGAGGAAAAGTGCTGTGAAAAAGGATGTATAGAAAGCACGGCTAAAATAGAGAAGCATATAGAGTGCAGCAGAGAGAAAGCAGCTAAAAGTTGCTCAGTAGGAAAGAGTGTTGCGGTATAGAGGGACAGTGTTGTGGGCTATTACAAAGCTAGAAGAATGCTTTAAGAAGTACAGAGCTATGCGAGCTACAAGAGTAAGCCATAAGAAAGGGTTGTAAGTGTGCAGTAAGTAAAGCTGTAAAAGAGTGTATGCTTTGTGGACAGGGAGTTGAGATTGAAAGTTAGAAATAGAATATATTGAGTCTCTAACAATTCTCCTTATGCTTCCGTGAGATTGATTTGAGTTAAGTTAGACCAGTGAGGGTCTTGTAACACAGAAGGCATTTTTATGTCAATCAAGATTTAAAATAGAAGTCCAAGTTGGTGCTTGGAATCAAGGGTAGGTGCTCCTTTCTATTGGTGCAGATAAATTAGGGGTTGGTGCTCCTTCTAGTGGGTGCTGGTAAACTGATTGTGAAGTTGGTGCTTTGCAAAGGCTGGATTTGGATGGGAGTCCAAGCAGTCTATTTTTTAGGAGTAGCCAAAACTGGTGAACCTCATAAATCTTGTGTTATGTGTTGCTATCTTGTCACACTTACTGCATCTGGTTTTAAGCATTCATTAATTCTGAATTAAGAGATGAAGATTTATGTTTTTAATTAACTGCACTGATTCACCCCCCCCCCTCTCAGTGCCATTGTAAGACTAACAATTAAATCATGCACTAGGACATATAACAAGTTCAACACTTTTCAACCTTATGACTCCCTAATTTCATTAACACATATAGCAAGCACCTATGCTTTTATTTTTAATTCCACACCTTATAACTCCACATACAACAATCACAAATATTTAACTTCACACCTTATAACTCCCTAAGCACATACAACAATAATTTATTTTCACTAAATACCTTATGACTCCCTAGTTATAATAGAAATTATTTTCAATGCACCAAAACTTTGGTAATAACAAATATTACCATGCGCTAGAGATAAATACCTTTATATGAAATTCGCTACCTTCGTAACCTTTGAAATCATCTTTGCCAAAATGCCTTGCCAAAATTAATGCGCCTTCACACCTTCATGGGAGTCGAACTTCGTTCCTCTCGCTTAGCACTGTGAAGCGCTTACCATGTGGGCACTAGCCCACATTGGGATTTTAATCCCAAACACCCAACTTTAACCTACGCTCAAATCTGAAACTTGATTTTACTTTATTAGCAAAACACTTTACCCTTTGTGGGATTCGAATAGTGAACCTGCCTTGTGCAAAGTTCGTGCGCTACCAACTACGCTATAGGCTCCTGCATGATGTCACTTTTCCATGTTGTTTACTTGAACTTGCTCTCAAATCAAAAGTTATTTATCCTTATTTCTTCGTTGATCCCCTTTCGACGACTCTCTCTCATGCGCTATGTCATGTCTTCAATAAACAAAGGTTTTTAACCTTTTATTTATATGCACTTCCATCCTTTGAATGACGTCGGTGAATCTTTATTAATCTTCCCAACCTTTGCACATCGACGGATAATGTAATTCAATCTTTAGACCTTAGAATTATTAAATAAAATTTTAATAATTCACCTTTCAACTTTGAATTGGGATATCTCCTTCATTATTTTGAATTTTGCCATGAAACTTTTTGCACCTAGGTTTTATTAGAAAACCTTTTCATCCATCATAATTTGGAGAAGTCTTGGCATAGTGGTTTTAATGAAAAACCCTTTCCAATGGTTTTAATGAAAACCCTTTCGTTGGTTTTAATAAAAAACCTTTCCATTGGTTTTAATAAAAACCTTTACCATTGGTTTTAATAAAAACCATTAATATAATATTTAAAAAAATAAATATTATATGCCTCTTGTGCCACAAAACCCTATAAATATCCATGCTCTCCAAAATATCATAAATTATTATTTATGAAGTGCTTTTGCCACCAAAACTCAATGTGATCCATGTGACATCAATGACAACACAAAATAACTCAAATTGCCAACACTAATTTCAAGATAACATATCCATCTTATAGAGATTTCTACTGTGATCAAACCAACCCAACACGCAATCCAAAATTATCTACTCTTTCCTAAATTTTATGACATTTGAAATTCATTTCCAAAATTATATAAAACTGGCACATTTATTCAGACCTTTGTCTGTCAAGAATTACATATAACAAAGCAATGATTAATACATGTATAATATGTTAGTTTTCTTACCATCAATCATCACAAAAGATGGTTTTCAACAAATCCTATAGTATTGAAACAATAGAAATAAACCAAAGTTGTATTTAATTTTTTACAAAATCAAGATAAGCTTTCATATTTACATTCCATAGCAATTTTACCATGTGAAAACATGTGCATAAATGAGAACCATTTCGATATAGCCATTAAAATTAAATTATGCTTAACTAGAATATGCCTTCTCAGTAAAACTTAAAGTTATGCTTTAAATCATCGATGGTGAATTTTTCATATGGGCGTATCTAATTTGCATATACGTTTGTTGAGGGAAGAACCCCTTGGCAATATCTATTTATGTTATCTATCTAAAGCTTTAAAGGTAGCTTGGTTAATAAACTATAGATTCTATCTTTTTTTTTTAACAGAAAAGGTGAATGAGACACTCATATCATAGGGACTTCTCCTATTCTGCTAGAGCTTTAAGCTTTGAAAGTAAAGAGTTTGAAACAATATCCAACCCCATAATCTATAAACTATAACTTAGAAAAATGAAAACTCTAATGGTTCAATCAATGACTAGAGTGTACAATAATATGACAATGTTCTAATATTCTCTAAAGTTTTGGAAAACCAAATGTTTATAGATTTTTTTATTACACTATCCATTACGTACACAAACCATAAACTATCTAGCGCTTAAAAAAAAACTTATAGGTCTCATTCTCAAGTTTGAATCCTTCAATTCTTAAATTTATAAAAAAATTATACTCGACAAAACTCTTTGTCAGGCAACATTATAAATGAATAATCAAAGAAAAGTATTAAATTTACTACTATCTCTTATTCATTGTAAATTGTCTCACTATCATATTTTAAGAGGACCAATTGTCATATAAAACTAGTGAGATCATGCCTGCATACAAGATGACTTTGTGCTAGATATCCCTTGTTGGCCAACCATTCGTACGAGATCATCCAAAGATTTTATTGAAACATACTTCTCCACCAGGCAGGTTTTCTCGACCACCCATCTGATAGCTCAAAACCTAGTAGAAAGGTTAAAATTCGATGTGATTTTTAGGTCAGTATAGCCATAATGCACAATGTATCTAATTAAAATCACAGGAATACAAAGCATTCTACTCAATGCAAGACTATTCTAATTATCCTATCTACTTGTATTATGTTTTTTTATCGCCTGTGAGTGTTTGGTGAAACTTTTAATAGATGCAATATCAATATTGAACTAAAAACTATCTATCCAATGCACATCAAATCAAATTAATTTCCAACAAACGTTAACATGAAATATTTCAAACATCCAAAGTAACATATTTATAGTACAGATACACAATTCACATATTCTCTACTCAAGAAGCAATAAGGGTCTAACCTGGTAACGTTACTATGATGCACTTCTATTCCAAATTAGAGCAAGCAGACACACTTCAAACATAATCCAACCATTTTATTTTTTAAAAGCATGCTCATAAGATTATTTTTAAGTGACTTATATAGAACTACCATCATAAGGTTTTGATGATGTGTAGACCAAGCATGCATCATTACGTCTATTGTGTGGATGAAACTATAGAATCATTGTCAAATTTTATTCTTTATTTATATATTGCTTTTATTTGCTTGATTATTATTTTTATATATTATTTTTTATTATTATTTCTTTTATTTTATTTATTATTTATAGGGATAAAATTAATTTTAATTATAATTGAAATGTATTCAATTTTCAAGCAAACATAAGCATAATGTAGATGTATGCAACAAGCAGGATGCTTCTATATGCTTTTTACCCTAGTGAGATTCCATGTACTCACAGGTTGTGGTGTCATTAGACACTAAACATCAATCATATCCCATCTTACTTTAAGCGGACATCTTTTAACCTTTTCGCTTGAAGGTGGGCAACAGGTATACCATTCTGCTCTTCGATATATAATTATTTTTTTCTACACTCAAATTTTATTAGCAGTATTTCATTCTAAAATTGATAGCAAGCAGAAAAGTAATAAAATAGAAGGAATGTTACAAAATACTTCCAAATTCTAGTGGAACTGAAACTTCTTTCTTTCCATTATCAATTGCTTCAATGAGTCTAGCATGAAGATAGAATTCAATAGTTGTAAAATTTTCTTTGAGTGTTTTAGTATAGATCAATCTTGAATCGATATCTAAGTTCTAAGTAGATTCTTGATTCTAAATTTTATAACACTTGCCTTCTCCTTTCTAATGGTGTTATTCATATCCTTGTTTACTGTATTCTTTGAGGTTGACATCTTTATCCCCCTTTTTCTTAGTTTGAGTGGATAGTGCTTGACCTTGTGAAAAATGATTAACCAATGGAGCTCTAGTACTTTAGAGTTTTTGTGAATATTCTTAGTAGATCCTTTGAATTAGTATACCTTATAACTCCCTAATAGGATAATTAAATGCTCTTCTTCAACTTTAAAATAACTTCTCTAATTTTATAAAAAAAAAAAAATTGTCTTAAATGATTGAGTGATCAAAGGACTTTGATAGTATATTTAGCATTTTAGTTTTGTTTTGAGGATTCTTATCCTTTGAGGTTGACTTCCTTATGGATCCCTAGTTATGAAATAATGAGCTTGGAATAAAAATCACCTCCTATAACTTGCAACCAATTTATTTTTTTAGTAGAAAGCTTAGATGCAATTTCAAAGGATAAAAGTTTTCAATATTTTAAGTTGGAATATCTATGTAAGGAAGTAGAGAATAGAAGCAATAAAAGTTTTAAATTCTTTTTTATATGAAGGAAGTACATAATAGAAGCATTAAAAGTTTTATTATTATTGCTTCAACTATTTACAAATATTTAACAAGGATTTATAAGGATAGTAAAACTAATTTGCAAATACATAGTATTTCTAAAACTTCTAACTTGGGAGATATAAGGTATCCTACACCAAACTAATATCATAGAAGTTTAGTTTTATCATAGCATTAATTCAAAGTTGAATATTATTGCTTACATCAATACTATTTTGAAAAGTGAACTTACTAGTCTCATACTTAAATAAAAGAGACATAGATAATCCAACTTAAAATATTGAAAACTTTTATCCTTTGAAATTGCATCTAAGATTTCTACTAAAAAATATGAATTGGTTGCAAGTGATAAGAGGTGATTTTTATTCCATCCGCCCATGTAGAGGATTTGGAGAGCAAGTGGGTAGTTAAACCTCTCTAGGTGCTGAGAGGCCCAGGTTCAAATCTCTTGCCTCACATGTTGCGGATATGTTATGTAATGGTTCCCTCGTGGTCACAGTCTGTTTACCCCTTGTGGCCACCACCAAAAAAAAAAAAAAAAAAGGTGATTTTTATTCCAAGATATTTATTTCATAACTAAGGAGCCATAAGGAAGTCAACCTCAAAGGATTAGAATCATCAAAGCAAAACTAGAAAGCTAAGTACACTATCAAAGTCCTTTGATCACTCAATCATTTAAGACAAAAAAAAAAGTTGTGGTTGACTAGAATATTTTATCAAAGGACTTTGATAGTATACTTAGCTTTCTAGTTTTGCTTTGAGGATTCTAATCCTTTGAATTTTACTTCCTTATGGTTCCCTAGAATATTTTATCTAAGCTTTCTACTAAAAAATATAAATCGGTTGCAAGTGGTAGGAGGTGATTTTTATTCCAAGCTCATTATTTCATAACTAGGGAGCCATAAGAAATTCAACCTCAAAGGATTAGAATCCTAAAAGCAAAAATATAAAGCTAAGTATACTATCAAAGTTCTTTGATCACTCAATCATTTAAGACTAAAAAAAGTTTATCAAAGGAATTTTATAGTATACTTAGATTTCTAGTTTTGTTTTGAGGATTCTAATCATTTGAGGTTGATTTCCTTATGGCTCCCTAGTTATGAAATACTGAGCTTGGAATAAAAATCACTTGCAACTAATTTATATTTTTTATAAGAAATCTTAGATGCAATTTCAAAGGATAAAATTTTTCAATATTTTAAGTTGGATTATCTATGTCTCTTTTCTTTAAGTATGAGACTAGTAAGTTCACTTTTCCAACTAGTATTGATGTAAGCAATAATATTTAACTTTGAATTAATGCTATGATAAATTTTTAAACTTCTATGATATTAGTTTAGTGTAGGATACATTATATCTTCCAAGTTAGAATTTTTAGAAATATTATGTATTTGCAAATTATTTTTACTATCCTTATAACTCCTTGTTAAAGATTTGCAAATAGTTGAAGTGATAATAATAAAACATTTAATGCTTTTATTCTCTACTTCCTTCTCAAGATAATCAAAATTATTTTCTAGATATTAACACCTTATTACTCCTATCTTTTAATTTCTCTAGATTATAAGGTTTAGCTGATTTCAACCTTAATAAACTTTACAATATAACTCTTACCTTTCCAATGCTAAGCTTGATCTTGAAAGTTCTTTGTAATCAGCTCAAACTCTTGTGATTTGATGGTAGTTGACTCCTTTTCGACTTTGAGATGCAACTTAAATTTTTAACTTCTTTCTTCACTGGTATATGTGCTTTCTCCAATGTCAATATTTGGTCCTACAAGCATCTAATCCCCTCATCGAATGTACTCTCCTTCACACTTCTATTTAGGTGTCAATTATTCTCTCCTTCAACATCATTTCGCTTAGCCTTCAAGCTTCTATCTCACTGGCAAACGTGTTCTTCTACAATGTAAAATACTTTGGTCTTCAATCTCTTATCTCTATTGTGTGTGCTTCTCTTTAATGTAGTTGTGCTAGCTTGAGCACTCGATGAGTTAATTGGATATTCTCTCTCAATCTCTATGTCGCTTCACTTAATTAATGCACATTTATATTTCTCCTTTGACTTCTAGTTGACATCGCTTTTATGGGTGCTATACAAGAACTTATCTTTGAGAGCGTCTCTCTGGCTTGAAATATAGTATGCTATGGATAATGCCAAGTGGCATTAGTTTTATATTTTTTCTTAAAAATGCTTTCACTCCTTCCAATTCCAAATTACAAGTGGTGTTAGGTAAGTTAATAGATTCCTTCAACATCCCTAATCTACGATTGATGCCTCTTTAGGTTTTGTTATGTGAATAATATCCAAGAATTCTCCTTTGCTCGAGTTGTCCTTGATATCATGGTGAATGCATGCAATACCTTCTATCACATGGTGTAATTCATTTGCTCATTTTTTCATAATTGATGTAGGTTATTTGAATGCTTATTTTTTTAACCTTCTTATTTTGCTTCCAATATTTCTGTTGATAAGAGAATGATGGTTATTCTCCAATATTTATATGGCATAAGTAGTTGCTCTTCCAACATTTCAATTGAGTGATAATAAAGGCTATGAGATTGCTTTAGGTGATGATTATCCTTCTTTAAAACTAAAATTTCCTTATTTTTTACACTATACAATGATCGATGTATCTCCTCCTTAGGATTAT
Organism: Wollemia nobilis; assembly: GCA_028583015.1. Lineage (NCBI taxonomy): Eukaryota > Viridiplantae > Streptophyta > Pinopsida > Araucariales > Araucariaceae > Wollemia > Wollemia nobilis. The sequence goes on from JAQPPZ010005450.1 coordinate 2,695,705, forward strand.
TGAGTCTACCATGCAATTTGTGATTGTTTCCATGTTGAATACCTAGGCTGAATGGGATGCTTACTTTGGTGCAATTTGCATAGGTAAAATGGTGGCTAAACTTAGTGCCAACATAACTTCTTCCAACATAAATTATTTAACATACTACGATACCTTCACAACTATGATGTGTCGTCTGATGCTTGGAGGTAGAATTTGTTGTGCTCCTTGTGTTGCCTTCACCAAAGGCTATCAACTATGTAAGATACCTTTCAATGTACCTTATTTTGCCTTCACCAAAGGCTTCCAATATGTAGAATATATTTTGCTTGACGTCCTTAGCTTAGCTAATAGCTTCTCCTACATTTTGCTCAATGATCCTTCAATGGATACGTATTATTAGAAGTCTAAAAAGTAATCACTTTCTTCACCTTTTTGTTAATGACTTCTCTTCTTGATTTGAGTGAATAAAATGTAGGTAGATGATGTTTGAGATATCTCCCTTTACCTTGGAGATACTTCACTTTTAGAGCTCTTGTTGAGTGGCTCTAAAGAGATGCTTGCAAATATTCAATGCAATGGTGTAGATGTTTACCCCCTATAATCTCCAACTGACTCTCTTGGCTTCTCAAATTGATGGTTAATACTCCCTTTGCAAGTTGAGATAAGTTGGAGTTAATATTACCTTCTATCCCTTGGCAATTCTTACCTTGCTTGGTTACTTTCACACTTACTAATCCAAGATTTCCAATAATTATTTTGCACTATAGAATATGCAAATCTATAGAGTCTTCTTTTGCTTAGAAATAGTCAATAGAATGTTGATATGTTTCTTTCTCTCAAAATATATCTAACTTCTATATTTTTTCTTGTGCAAGTTTAAAACTTGTAGACAATAACTTCTACACTACCTTGAAGACTTGAATGAACACTATTTATGCAACCTTTAAACCTTGAAACTAGTGCTCAATAAACTTAATAAAAAACTAAATATAAAAGTTCAACTAATGAACCTTTTACACCTTTGTTGCATACCTTTTCTTGTATGTAGATGATGATGATGATGGTGGTGATTTAAGTCATCTAAATTGCTTTCTTTTGTATATGTTATTACAGCTCTTCTAGGTTATCTAAAAATAGCTCTTTGGCTCACCTTTTTGCAGCTTTAACACTCCACTAATTTGTTGCTCGAAACTATGATTTTGTGGCTCCAATACTCCTTCAGGATGTACCTCTAAAATATGATCCTTAGCAGCTACTAATGCTGCCCAAATTGCCCTTTTCTATCCTCAAATCTAAAAAATTTCAGATTGTAAAGCAGTCAAAACCTTCATTGAAATGTTATCTTTAAGTCTCTTAGATTTGGTGATTTCTCTATATCTTTTCTCTTATCAAATTCTGACTTCAATATTGGCCTATCTAATGGTCATCTTCTCAATATTATTACTATATTGAGGTCTACACTTTTCTTCTCTAAAATTTTTCAAACTTATTGTCAAATCCTTTTCTCTTGGGCTTGTTGTATGGAGATAATTGTCCTAATTTCTTTATCAGAAACTTCTCCTTGGTAGTAAATTTCTCCAATAATTTATTCTAGGAACTTTTCCAATGAGGCTCACCAAGAATTCTCCTTATTTCTCCTTGAGACCTATCCAAGGTCTTTAATCTTGTAGCTTCTAAAACTTCAATGAGACCTTCCTTGATCTCTTCAATATCCAACAAGTTTTACAATGAGATCTCCTTCTTGGATCTCCTAAATCTTTTGCTAATGAAATATTGCGATAGGACTTTTGTTAGTCCTTCTCGATCCTCAATATTCCACTATGGAAGTTCTTCAATAGAGCCTTCTATGGACCTCTTCCCCAATGTGAAGTTTTCAATATTCAATGGAGATCACCAATCTCTAATCTTCACTAGGACTCTTCTCCTTGAATCTTTTCTTCCTTCAGTGGGGTCTTCTTTCTAGGACCTCCTCCTTGATTTGAAATTTTCAACTTGGCTTTCTTGGCCACTAGATATCTTCTCAATCTCCAACTTGGAGTCTTCAATCTGCAATTCTTTTAATGGTACCTTTCTCCTTAGTCCTTCAAATATTCAATCTCTACTCTTCTGCAATAAAGAACTACTCCTTGTGTGAGGAAATAACATAGACATTTAGGAAATAAAGGTGAAATTATTCTCTAACTATTGTAGGAATTTTTTCAACTTCTAGGAGTTAATTTTTTGCAAAAAAATATTAGAAATAGAAATTTTTGTAAATCTATATAAAATAATCTTCACTAGTTGGATTGCCAATCTAGTGGATTCAATGTTGAGTTATAGTCTTCATAAGTTTTTATGCAACTTTGTGGAAAAACTCTAGCCAATGGTAAATTTAAAAAATCTGAAAAATAAGATTTACAATCTCCTCTCAATCTCTCTTGTGGGTCTCTCTATTTCCTATTGATCTATCATATACTCTGATACCACTGTTAGCTTTTGAAGCTTTAAAATTAAAGAAAATACAACCACAAGTATTGAAATAAGTATTCAATGTTATAACTATGATAATGGATAAATAATATGCATGAAAATATGATAGAAAACTTGAAACAATGATAAAAAAAATGCTTATGTATGAAAGCTCACAAAAATATATAATGTCATGCAATGGAGGTCACTACCTCTTCATTTTACAAAAATAGTTCTACATTGTATCTACTATTACTCTACCTATACACTTCAAAATCCTATCTCACTTCTACTATATGAATACCTATTTATAATTAGATGCAACACTTTGCCTTAAATATTCCTATGACACCTCACTATTGTATTCTAAGGACTTATATATGTGGACTACATGCACATTTACATCATTGCACATTCTAACACTTGTGCATTTATTACATTGCTTTAATAAAGTACTTAACTCCTAATACACTCCTAATATAAATATGTACCCATGATGGTACATTAGTAAGGAACAAAATAATGTAATATATTCCAACATTGCTCACATTTGGGCTATGCAAATAGGTTGGGAGATCTTGAGGTGAAATGGAGGTAGTTTCCTCCAATTGGTTGAGTGGGTTGATTAGGAGTGAAGACACAATTCAATAAGCTTTTATAGCTAGGTGTGCTTGCTTATGTGCTTATATTTAGGTGAGGACCATGATGAATGGTGAAAAGGTGTGAAACTAAGATGATATGATAGTTTTTCCAAGAGGGTGTTGGAAATCTGGCCAGCCATACATTAAAACAAAAATTTGGGCCGTTAGATGACATTTTCAACCTTGTAAAGCATCTTCTCTTAGAGGAAAAGAAATCGTAGAGCTTCGAAATCTATGCAATCTAGAAAAAAATGGGCTCAAACAGACACCCGAGTCAAAATTTATGGCCAAAATACTAAGACATGTAATAAAAACCGTCGATGTAGATCAAACGGATGTGATTTGCTAGGGTTAGGGTTTGCTTTGTTTTTTCTTACTTAAGGTAGTTTTAGGGTTTTATTTTATGAACAATAATTTTCCATTGTAGCAAGTGTGTGAGCTCTTTCAGAGCTTGTGAGGAGATTGTAACAGAGTACTGAAACTCTGCCAAAATTATTCTAGATAATAAGATAATAGTTGCTCTAATTTTGTTTTATTGTATTATTGTAAATTCTTCATTTGGTATCATATCAAGGTGATCGAGAAATTAGGTTTGATTAACTATGGAATTTTTGCTACAAGTTTTATAGAAGCTTCTCGGATATCTCAGTTTGTGTTGAAGGGAGCTATTATGACCAACAACACCAATTCAATTCCGATCCTAGAATTTGACGATTTCAACTACGAATATTGGAGCATCCGGATGAGGACAATTCTGAAGGCAAAAGGAGCTTAGGCCATCGTTGAAGCTGGGTTCACTGAACCAAAATACTGGAGTGCATTAACTGTAGATCAAAAGAATGATATGTAGGAGAAAGAGAAAGAAAATAATTTGGCTTTGGCTTTCATCCAATTAGCTCTAGACAAGAGTCTCTTTCCTCATATTTCTGCCTATATTTTGAATCAAGAAGCTTGGAAGACATTGAAGGAGAATTACCAGGGGAGTGCCCAAGTTAAGGAGGTGAATTTGTAGACTTTATGGAGAGAATTTAAAAATCTCAAATAGGAGGAGAATTAAAATGCAGGAGATTACTATATTCAAGTAAAAATAGTAGTAAATAAAATGGCTACATTTGGAGAGATCATAGATAAAAATGTAGTAATTAAAAATATTTTAAGAACATTGAAAGAGAAGTTTGATAGTGTAGCCCTTATCATAGAAGAAATGAAAGACCTCTCAAAAATGGATATAGATTAATTAATTGGCTTTCTCACATCTCATGAAGAGAGAATTACCAAGAGGAAGAAGGATAAATAAGGAGGTTCTACAGAGGAACAAGCTTTTTCGACAAAAGAGAATGATGGAGGAAGAGGTCACGATAGGGGTTCCAGAGGAAGAGGAAGAAATAGAAGAGTAGGTAGAAGAGGCTCCTACGGTGGTAGAGGTCGAGGAAGATCTCAAGATTCAGACAATGACCAGGCTCATGCTGCAAGAGGATGATCCAGTGTAAGAGGAAGAGGTAGAGATCAAGATATGATAAATGTGTAGTGTTACAATTGTAACAAATATGGCCATTATGAGAGAGATTGTAGGCTAAAAAAAATAGCACATTATGGAGAAGAGGATTCCTATGAGGATGATACTTTCTTCTGTATTATTGAATAAAAAGTGGAGCAAGCAACTTTCCTCTCTACACACAATAGCATAAAGGAGACATGGATCCTGGAAAGTGGGTGCACAAACCATATGACCGACAAGAGAGATGTATTTTCATATCTTGATTCTTCTTATAAATCCAGTATCAGGCTTGGGGATGAGAAGATCTTGGAGGTGGTTGCGAAAGGAGAAATGGAGGTTCCTACCAGGAGAGGAAAAATAATGAAGGTAAAAGATATTTACTATGCACCCTATTTGAAGCATTCATTAATGAGTATTGATCAAATGTTGGAAAAGGATTATAAGTTAGTGTTTGAGGATAGAATGTGCAAAATTTATGATCATAGGAGAAAATTGATTACCACTGTAAAGATGACCAAGAACAGGTTCTTCCCATTATAGTTTTTAGATCAAGGGGGAGCTCTCACATTTATTGGTGTAGAATGTAAGGAGAGGCTATGGCATTTACTATTTGGGCATTTAAATTATAAGAGTTTGAATATGATTTCACCACTTTTCTATGGGTTGCCAAAATTTGAAGACTCCAAGGAGGTTTTTGAAGGTTGTGTACTTGGAAAACATGCAAGGGGGAATTTTTTGCATGGTGAAGCATGGAGGGCCCAACATCCATTGTAGTTGGTTCATAGTGACATTTGTGGACCAATGCAGACACAAAGTATGGGTAAAGCTTCTTACTTTCTAATTTTTATTAATGATTTCTCCAGATATTGTTGGGTTTATTTTATTAAGCATAAGGATGAGGCATTCAATTGCTTCAAGAATTTTAAGGCTCTAGTTGAAAATGAGAGTGGTCATTATATCAAATGTTTGAGGACAGATAGAGGAGGTGAGTTCTGTTCTCATGAATTTGACTATTTTTGTAGTGAGTTTGGGATTAAAATGCAAAAAACAAGTCCTTACACACCTCAATAGAATGGGGTGGTTGAAAGAAAGAACATGACTTTAGTGGAGATGGCATGGTGCATGATGCAAGAAAAAGGTATGAGTAATTTTTATTAGGTTGAAGCAATTAGGACTGCTAATTACATTTTAACTATAAGTCCTACTAAGAGTCTTGAGAATATTACCCTTATGAATGTTGGTACAACAAGAAGCCAAATGCAAATCATTTTAGATTTTTTGGATGTGTGGCTTTTATGCATGTTAATGCTAATAATAGGAAGAAGTTGGATGCAAAGAGTGAAAAATGTATTTTTATTGGGTACAGTGAGCAATCTAAGGCTTACAGGTTCTTTAATCCTATTTCACATAAAATAATTGTATCTAGAGATGTAATTTTTGATGAAGGGGGAAGTTGGGGATCACAAAAATTATCTGTTGAGGATTTTTTTGGTGAAGAGAAGGTGGAACCAAGCCATGTTTCAGTTCAGCCCAGCCATGAAAAATTTTCCAATTCATCTTCTGCAAGTGCACCTTCAAGTCCAAGAGAAGGTTCTTCCAGTAGTTCTCCACCTCCATCACCACCGGCCAAAGGAAAAGGTAAAATATTGTTGAAAGGTCACCCAGAATCTCAAATTCTTGATAAAAATTTCCATAATAAGATGACAAGGAGTCAGCATACAGATATGAATGCAGTAATAGAGAGGTTAGATAACCTGCATCTTTATGGAGATGATGACAGTGGAGATCCCAAAGGTGATGTTGTAAACTATGCACTTGTTTCACAAGTTTCTAAAGTTTCAAATTTTGTTTTTGATGATTTTGAGCCTTCATGTTTTGAGCATGCTAGTACTAACAAAGTGTGGATGAAGGCTATGCAAGAAGAAATGCATTCTATTGAAAAGAATGATACTTGGGAGTTGTGTGATTTACCCAAGGATAGGAAATGTGTAGGATGCAAGTGGGTCTACAAGATCAAGAAGAACAATGATGGATCCATTGAGAGGTACAAGGTATGGTTTGTGGCAAAGGGTTTCATTCAGAAATATGGTTTGGACTATGAGGAAACATTTGCTCCAATGGCAAGGCAAGAAACAGTAAGGATGTTGCTATCATTGGCAGGTCATAAAAGTTGAAGGATGCATCATATGGATTTCAAAAGTGCATTTCTCAATGGGTATTTAGATGAATAAGTATATGTGGAACATCCACAAGGTTTTTTTGTCCAAGGAAAAGAAGATCAAGTCTATAGGTTGAATAAGGCTCTATATGGGCTGAAGCAAGCTCCAAGAACTTGGTATTCTAGAATCCATGACTACTTCTTGTAGTGTAATTTTGAAAGGAGTAAGAGTGAGACCACTTTGTACTACAAAAGGTAAGGTAATAATATTCTTATTGTATACCTTTATGTTGATGATATGTTATTTATGGGGAGTAGTTCTTTGAATGATTCTTTTAAACATGATATGAAGAAGGAGTTTGAGATGTCTGATTTGGGTTTGATGAGTTACTTTCTTGGGATGGAAGTACATCAAACTAGCAATGAGATTTTTGTTTGTCAATCCAAATATTTAAGGGATATGCTGAAGATATTTGATTTGAGTTAATGTAAACCTGTAGCAACACCCATTGCACATGGGGAGATCTTGAGTTTGGAGGATGGAGCTAAAAGGGAAAAAAAAATAGAGTACAAGAGTATTGTTGGTAGCCATATGTTCCTTTGTAACACTAGGCTGGATATATGCTTTGTTGTTTCACAGTGTTCTGGGTATATGGCTAATCCATCACAATTACATTTGAAGGCAACGAAGAGGATTTTGAGGTATATTCGTGGAACAATTGATTATGGGATCCACTACTCACAGGCAAAGAATTTGAAGTTAGTGGTATTCAGTGATAGTGATTGGGGAAATAATATTTATGACAAGAAATCCATGAGTGGGCACTGCTTTTGTAGTAAAACCTTAGTTTTTGCTGCTAAGGGACTTGATAGTCAGTCCCCTTACCAGTAAGGGGGAGAATGTTGGAAATCTGGCTAGCCATATATTAAAACAAAAATTCAGGCTATTAGATGACATTTTCAGCCTTGGAAAGCATATTCTCTTAGAGGAGATAAAATGAAATCATAGAGCTTTGAAATCTATGCAATCTAAAAAAAAATGGCTCAAACGGACACCCGAGTCAAAAGTTATGGCCGAAATACTAAGACATGTAATAAACACCGTCGATGTAGATCCGACGGATGTGATTTGCTAGGGTTAGAGTTTGCTTTTTTTTTCTTACTTAAGTTATTTTTAGGGTTTTCTTTTATGAAGAAGAATTTTTCATTGTAGCAAGTGTGTGAGCCCTTGTAGAGCCAGTGAGGAGATTGTAACAGAGTACTGAAACTCTGCCAGAATTATTCCAGATAATAAGAAGATAATAATTGCTCCAATTTTGTTTTATTGTATTATTGTAAATTCTTCAGAGGGGTGGTTGTCTATAAGTTTTGTATGCTACTGGATATGTTTGTGTTATAGTCTATTCAATCATACCTATCCATATGATCAGAATATTCACACCTATCCATACAATTATGTATAACAGGTAATAGAGGTAGAAAAGTGAAAAAAATACATACAAAAATATTTGGGACTATGTATGAGTCTTTTTTTTTTGTTTTTTTATGACAATTTTACAAATAAAAAACTTAACTAACCGAACTAGAAGTTTCACAAGAAACAAGCAATTCTTTGAACGTATTTGTGGGTGTTGTTGTGGGTTTGACTAGTTATGTACTTAACATACAATTTATTTGATGTTTTGCAATTTGTTAGATTTTGTGATGTTTTTGTTACTTTTTTGTGTTTTATAATTTTGAAAATCCTAGAATAAAGGAAATGGATGAGGTATGTACTCTATGAAGGCACGTCAATGCATATTTCCTAACAACACCCAAAGGTATGCAAGGGGTAGCTATGCAAAAATAGGTTAATAGCTACTAATGATGGGTATGGCTTGGGTAACCAAAATGGGATAATATAGGTCTCTTATGAAAGAGATAGCATTGTCTAAGACCTATGTAGACCAAAGAGGCTTCTCCTTAACCCTTGGGCAAGTTTGGTCAAAAAGGACAATTAATTACTTACTAATTATGTGTAGCCCTATGAGTAGGGGCATCTAATCCTAACTTATTCTAAGGAGATTTCAAGGGTAGGGTGTTTTATGGTGATGAAGTCCAAATAAACTGCTCATGGGGGCTACTGTGGTGTCTAGGGGGTGAACCAACAGTTGGACATGAAATCCAGTGTCATTGGTCTCAATTGATGGTTGGTGATGGAGTCCAACTAAACCAATGTGTGAGAGATGTGCAAATGTGTGTGGTTGAATTTTATTTTTAGAAAACAATGTGCAAAAAGGAAGCTAAGATATGAGGGAAAATGCTTTTAACTTGATTAAAATGAAATTTACCTTTTGAAAAAATATAAGTTAAGCAAGAGCTAAAAAAGATGCTAAAATAAAAATGAGATCTATGCTAGAAGCATGCAAAGAACAAGAGCTCGATTTGAGAGATATGTAGGCTAAGATCTACTTTGTCATAACTCTATCTACACTGACCAAGATAGATCGGTTAAGGCTATGACCACATGTCTTGTAAGATCTTTTTATATGAGACATTGAAATATATTCTTAGATCAAAAAGATAAATAAATTGAGAGGCTTTCTTTGGGCTTTATGCAAATACATTAATGCTAAATTAATAAGACACCTATGAAACACAATTTGCAAAAAGAAACTACTATATTATTCTTAAACAAGCAATTAAAGTAATTTTGGTGTATTTCATAAAGAATTAAAGCAAAAGGGATGCATTTTGTAAAACACTAGCAAAAGAAATTCATTTTCTAAAAATACCCAAAGTGATTTAGGGATTTTGTAATACAAACGTGTAGAAATCAAGAGAAAATATTGAAATTTTAGTGCTTACTTGTGGTCTCCAGCCTCTAAATACTGTCTGGATGGTTACCAAGGTCTAAAATATGTCTCATATTAGATCGTACCCCCATTTCTAGTTGGAAAGCTCATACATGTCCATACGATTGGAAGCAGGGGTGATTTTTTTTTTTAATTTTGTAGTGATTTGTGGTTTGTATGTTGCAGAATTAGTTTTTGGAAAGTTGTATGCAACAAAGAAAAATATGAAGTCATATTCTATGCAAAAATTTATAGGTTAGCAAACAATAACCGAAGTTAAAAGAAACAAGAATTGCAAGATGGTATACAACCGAGTTTTACGACATGTAAATATAGATGGAAGATGAGTAATTTCACCTTGGAGACATCATTTTGTAAGGTGATTTGGCCTAATAAGGTAAGAGATAGCAATATCTAGAGGGAAATTCTATCCCACAACTTACCTACAACAATGGAGTTGTTATGGTCTATGTAGAAACTGATACCTGTATGTTAGGGGCCTAGCTTTTGGAGTGCTTTTTTTAATCGTATGGACCCATATGATTGTTGTGATCGTACCCCTCTATACAATCCTGGATCATAGACCATAAATAATTTTTCCTTGGACCTAAGGTGTGTTTCAAGATTTTGGATGGTTCTATGCTAGTTTTATGGCATCTAAAACACAAAAGAGTGACAAATATGTTAGTTAGCTAGCTAGCAAGCTAATGAAAACATAAAAAGTGGGTGGTCCCACTGTGATCACCAAAATGAATACTATGGAAATATGTTGTTTGCATTAATAAGTAAAAGGGTTACAAGATTGGTCATTTTTACAAGATTGCCCCATGGGCAACAAAATGGGTCTCCCAATAAGGGAGCCCTCTTCTAGTGAATGGTTTAACAACACCAAGGGTATTTTGTAGGATCCTCAAAAGGAGTGGACTTATTGTGCATGAGCCACTATTAGTTGTAGAAGATCCTCTAAACCTACACAACCCTACAAAAATGGTTAGTAATATTTGGGGGCCTATCTCAATCAAACCCCTCATGATAGAAGATAAAAGACTAAATGAAACTAGCCAATTGCATGCTGATAGTGATTGAAACTGACAAAAAATAGTAAAAGAGAGTTACTTACCTAGTTTAGCAATTTGTTGTAAGATTTCTAGACTAAAATGGATCCTTGTATTGGTTTGTACCCCTGGGTATGATCCTTCTAATCATACATATTTATATGAATGGCTCTGTGTTATCCAGTGAGAGAGTTGTGTTGCAAAGGTTCTTTTGGTTTTATTGGAGCTCCTATCTATGTCAAGTGACATATTGTACCTGTAATTGGGGGAAACTTACAAATAAAAATGGGTTATCAATAAGCTCATGTGGGTTTTTATGATGGTTGATAGTGAGTGATGATGAGTGGTGGTTGAGTGTACTTAGTATCTAGAGGGATTTATGTAGATTTTGAGTATGTGGATGTCTGATCCTTTGATATGGTATAGATTGGGCCAAGGTTATATGGGGTTGAGGTGTCTTGTGAGGTGTCCTATGAGGTGTCCCCTAAGGTGGAATGGGATGTCATGATTCATAAATGGATTTGGGTGAGAGAAGTCCTCACCCATCCATATGCAATAAATAGGCATGGGTGAGGCATGAAATTCTTCTCCCCATTATGACATGGTGGCAGATTACTCATTTTTGCTTTCAATGACTTGATTGCCTTAATGCAAAGGGTCTTAAAATATTATTTATAACATTGAATGCTCATGGGAACATGTGTGGAGCAAGAGTTACTAGTGACTATGGTTAGGTTGACCTTGGGTTTAGGGTTGACCAATGGTGAGGTGGAGGCTAGGCTTAGGTAGAAGCTAGGCTATAGTAGGGTTGATCATGGGTTAGATTAACCATGGTTAGATTGACCATAGGTTTAAGCTTGACTATAATATGAAGTTTGACCAAGGTTGAGAGTTAACCAAGGTTAGGCTAGGGTGAGCTACGCTTAGGTGGAAGGTGGACTAGTCAAAGGGTAGACTAGGATGAGGTGTCCCTAAGTTAGGCCAAAGGGGTGGTCATATGGTGACCAAGGGCTAAGTGTAGGAAAGGGCTTAAGTGGCCAAGGGGGCTTAAGTGGGATGAATAGTTATTTTTGCAAAATTATGCAAATTTTGTGGGTTTTAAAAATTAATTGACCGTTAGCACTACACAAGGATAAATGTGATATTTTTAGGTGTCTACACTTGTAATAAAATAAACTTAAGACTATAATAACCTATTAATTCCTTAAGAACTCTATTTTTATGGGTCTTATTCATACCCCTAATATTCCATGATATCATTTTGTTTCAATTGGTTATATAGGATTGAAACGGGCCCCAATAGTATTTCATCGTCACCACATAGTGTTATTACAACAAATTTTGGATTTTATCCATGTATTGCTTAGCAATATTTGAACCTTGGTCTCCTCAAATGTTGAGGAATCTACGTAGTTGAGATAATGCCACTTGATAAATTGATGAGGTTACATAGGTTTTTATGACGGTTTCTACTCCCCTCAAACTGAGTGGGGTTTGAACCTTGGACCTCTCAAAGAGAGGCCAAAGCCCTTACCACTATAGTAAGCTTACAACTATTCCATGATATCATTTTCATCATAATTTTTTATTTTTTTAGTGAGCTTAGCCCCACTTCTTGTTAACACTTGTAATATTTTTATTTGGATTCCCAAATTGATATCCCTTTGAGTTTCTTTTTCTCTTTGTTCATGCTTTAATGACCTTCCTCTCCTTTTTCCATTCCCATCAGCATTTTCATCTTCATCATTCTCTTATTTTTTCTATATTGTTCATAATGAGACTTTTCTTCTAAATATTTATGTTGCCCTAAAGAATCTAAAATGCAGGGTAGCATTATTAACACTTTCTTCTTTATGTTGCCCCAATGACCCTAAAGTACAAGGATGATCCTCCATAGTAATCACTTTATTATGTTGCCTTGGAAACCATAAATTTCCATGGATATCCTCTATATGCATTTCCTTATTATATCATTCTTGAAACCCTAAAGTGCAACAAATACACTTTATATTGCTTTCATTTTGATTGCAAGGAGAGGATTTAATGCTACTTGAAGAAAATGAAGATGAGACCCCTTTGCCTCATTTTCTTTAAAATTTACAAATTTGCCTTACCATATTTCTCCACACGTTTAACTCCTTGTAAATTTGAACTTGTGCATTGTACTTCCTCATCCCTTGTATCATTTTTTCTTACAATGTTTTATTTGAGTGAAATATAATGGCCTTATCTATTTGATGATGTAGAGGTGTTTTTTTGCCACTTTCTTAGGAGTGAAAAATATTTAATTTGACCCATATGCTATTTTGATATGATCTCCTTGTTTCATATTGAACTTTATCTCATGCCTAAAATTTTCCATCTATTTCTCCATCATTATCACTTTGCAATCTCTTACCATGTTTCTAGTCTTATAACATGTGTAGCATTGGCATACAATGTTGTCATAATTCACTTGTTGATCACATTGTCTTGATTCATATTTAATCTAAATGGACAACATTAAGGGTTTTTGAAATGTCTATGGTAACATTGATGGCTTTTTAAGCCTTAATGTTAATATAAAAATCATAGGATAAAATCCACAGGATAAAATATAAAAAAGCCACAAAAATGATAAGATCAAGATAATGATAAGAATGAAACTTACAAACTTAGGAGAGAACATAATCTGTAGAATTCTATTACGTAAAGAACTCCTACAATAAAGTTATGGAGTTTTTTGTTCATAATATAGATTTACAAAATGACATTTGATCTTAATATTAGCACTTGTCTAAGAGACTCTTGATCTTCTCATATTTCAAATAATGTAATATACTCTAACACCCCCCTGTATTACATTATTTGATGTGAATTTATCTTGATTTGCATATATAATCTCTAAATATCTTAAACTTGTTTTGGTTTGGAGCCTTTGTGAAAATATCTACAATCTATTCTTTCATAGGAATATGTTTCAACTTAATTTGATGACTCTGAAAATGATCTCTATTAAATGGCATTGAGTTTCAATATGTTTGGTTCATTCATGTATGAATGGATTGCTGATAAAATTTAATACTCCTTAATTATCACAATTTATTATTGTTAGAGTTATTTCGATTCCCATGTCTGACAGTATGTATTGTAACCATAAATGCTTCAAAAACCACATCCTTCACTACACAATACTCTAATTTGGTAGATGAAAGTGCTATTGCATGCTATTTTTTATTGTACCATGATATTGGTCCTGAACCAAGATAAAAAATATATTCTGATGATGATTTTCTATCATCAATAGATCCAGCATAATCAAAATATGAATATCCATGTAGACAAAAATTATTATCATCCTTTTTATATGTTAGTCCATATTTCGTAGTCTTGTTGATATATTGTAATATTATTTTTGTAGCTTTCCAATGACTTATTCGGGTTCTTTCATAAATATTAAGAGATAATTTACAACAAAAACTACATCTGGTCGCATATTTGTTAAATATAAGAGACTCCCAATCAATCGACGATAGTGTTAATTAGTGTTTTTATGTATGAGTTTTTTCTATGTTTTTTGTTTTTGTTTATTTTTTGTTGTTGGTTGTTTTTTATTTTTATTTTTTTTATTTTTTAGGTTTTGGTTGTGTTTATTTTTCATGTTTTTTTTGTTATGTCTTTGTAGTGTTCTGTTGTTTTTGTCATGTTTGTGTTTTGTTATGTTGTTATTGTGTTTTTTCTATGTGGTTCATGTTATATTTTTTTTTTTTATTGTATTGTGTGTGTGTGTGTGTGTTTGGTTGTGCTTTTATTTTTGACACACTCAAGGAGCATGTTTTTTATTTTATTTTATTATTTTTATTGTTTTTTTTTAATTGTTTTTGTGTGTTTGTTTTCTCCTTGAGTGTGTAAAAGATAGTAGTTCAAGTTTGAGACCTGGGTATTTTTGATGGAATGGATACCCCTACCTCCTTGGGTCTTACCCGAAAGTCGCATCCCTTCTAGAATGTTTTCCACAAATAAAAAAAAATTCAATCAATGATAGGTTTGTTACTAAAACTAAATAAGTCTCATCATACCTAGATAATTGTAGTCCTTGTTCCATAGGTGTATCCTTGGACTTATAATTGTTCATTCTATATTTCTCAAGTAAGGTTTTTGCATACTTTATCTATGTTATTGTAATATTATCTTCATTTTGATAAATTTCTAAACCAAGACAATAATGCATAGGTCCCAAATCAATCGTTTCAAAATTCCTTTCAAGATCATTTTTAATTTCATTTATTAAACCCTTTAAGCTTCTTATTATCACTATATCATCAACATATACTACAAGTATTATTATATCATTTCCAAATCTCTTTGTATATAGATTTGGATATGACAAGCTTCTCTTAAAATTATGTTGTAATATATGATTATTGATTTTTATATACCATGCTTTCGGAGCTTGATTTATTTTTTTGATCAGTTAAATTAAATTAAAAATGGGTTTTTATCAAGGATCCCAAAACCTTATTACAACAAGACATAAGACTATAAAAAATCCACGGAATGCCATAGGAAAAGATACAAAAATCTAGAGAAAAGACATAAGGAATGCCTTTTAGGATAGGCTAAAGGATAGCCTTAAAGGATAGGCTTGAGGATAGCCTTACAGGAAAGGCTAAAGAATAGCCTTAAAGGATAAAAATTAATTTTTTTTAATTTTACATTGAAATCTGGGACAACTCCACCCTTCCCATAATAGCCAAAAAACACATACAAAAGGACCATCTAAAAATTACATGCAAAGAGAATTTGAAAATGGGTAAACCTACCCAAAAATATTTGAAACAAGGTTGAACCGCCCATTACAAACATTTGAAAATTCAAATTTGAAATTAAAGTGAAAAACACAAAAAATTCCTGCCTGAGGATGCACATGGATGCAGCAGAAGGATGTCACAGTAGGTAATGCCATCCCAAATAGGCCTCTAAAAGGAACATCAACCAAGGGACTCTAGAGGTCTTGAAATCCCGTTGCAACAGGGAGAACCACTCAAAGGCCAAGGGAGATAGAGGAAACATCAATGTAGAAACGTGAGTCAAGGAAAAAGGTGGGAAGACCCTATAAAACCTCAACAAAGGAGTTATGAAGCACGATATGCCACCAAAAAGTACAGGGCCCTACAAAAGGCCAAGAAAAAAGTAGAAAGAGCTCCATAGCCACCACCAATGAGCAGCTTCAGGGATCCAAAAGAGGATGACCTGTAGGAATGCAACATCAATCAGCATAGAGCCCCCCCCAAGCCATGAAAAGTTGAGAACCCACCATCAAGCCTGCAACTGGAAACCCAAAGAGCAACACCATAGGAATAAGCACGAGGTCCCATCCAAGCCAAAATATATTGTGAAGAGTTGCTCATGAAGCCAAAAACCCTAGCCACAACACACTACACCAAAATAACCTTTGATCCTTAGCACCAAATAGAACCCTACAAGAAAAAATAAAAAAAGTTCCTTAAGAAAATCAGAAAATCCAAAACAACTAGGGAGAATCTAAGAAAAACCCAGGGACATCCCAATTCACAGGCACCCAAAGGAAAACCCAATAGAAGACATGGAAATGGGTAGACAAAATAAACAGGGATCTCCTAGCCCAAGGAGATCGTTTGTAACACTAGCAAGCTAATAATGAGGGCAAAAGGAATGCCAAGGAACTGGGATAGAACCCAGGGACATCCCAAAAAAATCTAGGGATATCCTAGATCACAAGCACTAGACATAACCCTACCAGACAGCAAGGAAAGCGGTAGACAAATGAAACAGTGACCCCCCACCCCAAGGAGATCGTCTACAATGCCTACCAGCCAAGGAGGAAGGGCAAAGGAAGTGCTAGGAATATAGTACAAGACCAAGGATCTAGGATAGGGCCAAGGATGAGTTGTAGGGAAGTGGGAAAGGACTTCCCCCTCGAAGCGTGATTTATATCATATAATGATTTATTTAATTTACAAACTTGTGTTCTTATCCCTTGATTACAAATCCCTTTGGTTGTGACAAATAAACTTCTTCTTCAAGATCATCATTACGAAATCCACTTTTTACATCCATTTTATGATGTTTCCATCCATGACGTATTTCCAAAGCACAAATTGTTTTTATAGTATTCATTCTTGCTATCGATGCAAAATTTTATTTATAATAAATTCCTTATGTTTGTGTGTAGCCTTTTGCTACTAGTCAAGCCTTGTACTTGTCAAGTGAACCATCAGATTTATATTTGACCTTATAAATCCATTTGTAATCCACTATTTTCTTTCTTGGAGATATCTCGACTAGATTCTATGTTTTAATTTTTAGTAATGATGTATATATTGATTCCATAGCCACCTATTTTGGATTATCCAAATCTTGAAGTGTTGTAGGTTTTTCCATGGTGCTTAAAAATCCCCTGTTTATTCTAGTTAGACTGCAATTTTGAGGTCTTATAGTAGTAAGATCTAGCATTTTCTCAAGATTTGAATTTCTAAGTGTATTTCTAATCCATATAGGTTATTTTCTCTATGAATTTATAGAAATATTTATACTTTCATTCTGCTCATCTTGAATTATAATTTTGTATCTTCATTTGATATATTTTATTTTGAAACTTTTAGAACTTCTAAATTAGCTTTTTTTTCTTTAATGTCATCTTTAATTTTCACAAAAAACTACATCTTTGCTTATATATATTTTCTTTGTTGTTGGATCAATTATTCTATATCCTACAGATTCATCATCGTAACCAAGAAATATACCACACATAGTATTTTTATCTAATAATGATTTGGAAGTTGAAAGCTTAGGAGAATACACAACAAGAAGTGGATATAATGTACAACACCAACAAATCCTAGAAAGGTCGTGAAGTGCGAAGGATTAGGGTTTTTCCTAAAAAACATCTCATCTTTTAGGAGCCATATCTTCGTGAAGAGTTATTTGATTTAGCTAATTCTTGGACCAGCTTGTGCAAAATTTGAATAGCTTTAAAATGAGTCATCATATGCAAATATCCAATAAATATTAATGGAGATATCACCCTGTGAAGTCAACCATTTGGAATAAGGACAATGACGATTTTTCAAGTCACAAAAAATAAAATTGCAAATATTTGTTAGCTAGGGTTTAAATGATGGGAAGAGCAATGAAGGACTAGGACTTCAATGAGGGAAGATATTTTATCTGGACAAAGAATTTTTTAGCTAATTTTATTTTCCTTTCTTTATCTTAGAAATTATGCATGAAATAAAGTTTTTATCAAATATTATATTTGTTATAGGATATTTAGATAAATTTCAATAGATTTTGAGTTTTAGTTTCCTTTCCATGGACTGATTTATAGTTAAATCCTTGGAATAATTTCTAGTGGTAGAGGTTAGTGAGCACACCTTATAGATATCCTCATTGCTCCAATATAGGGTAGTTTTTTGTAAATTTAATGTGCATTTGCCAGGGGCTTCAGCCTTAAGAAAATGGATTAATAGGAATTGGAAGTCTCTAGGAGTGATTCTATAATTTCTTCCCAAAGGTTTCTTCCTAGCCATTTTTTGTTCTAGGTAAGAAAGAGAAAAAATCGTAAATTGGGGTCCTTGTTTTAGGGGAAAAGCAGGATTCTTCCTTACCCACTAGTATGAAGGATTTTCACCTGAAAATGTAAATCTATCCCTAGTACCAGTCTGGGTTAGGATATTTGGGTTACCCATTGAATATTTGGAAATAGATAACTTCAAGGTAATAGGCAACACTCTAGGAGAATTCCTTGAGATTTTAGATATGACAAAATATGGATTCCTAGCTATTTATGCTCGAATATTGGTCATGATTGATATAAGTAAAGCTTTACCAGATACAGTCATTCTTAAGTATGGGGATAAGATGTGGTCCCAAACTATAGATTATGAAAATATATCTTTTAGATGTAGAATATATCATGATGTGGGGCATATTGAGAGATCATGCCCTAATAAGAGCCCAACAAAATCATATGTAGAAAACTGGAGAAACCTAAAAATAGTTATGGTTTTCAACTTCCAAAAATAGATCTATAAAAATAAAAGAAAATAAATAGTAGAGACCAATAAGGAATATAATTGGAAGAAATGCCAACTCTTTTGAGTCTTTAGCCTATGAAGAAAAAGTATATCAAAACTTAGAGGACACAGTACAACAATTTCAACACATTAACAAGGAACCATCTATTCAATATGATCCTGATTTAAGGAAGAAAATTCTCGATGAACCTAAGGAATGTGTCTCATCAAATTCTAAAGACTCCCTTGAAGTACCATGAACCATTTAGGAGAAAAAATTGGTAAATAAAATGTATTTTTAGAATTTAATACCTCTACCATAATAAGAAATACCATAAAATGAGCAATACAAGTCAAAAGCTTCCATAATAGATCCAAGAGAGGATAAATATGATGAAAAAAAAATTGTGAAAGAATATTGAGGAATAGAATAATAAGACCTACTCCTGATATAAGTAAGGCAAAAATAGGAAAACCCTCAAATTATCAAGCAAGATCTAGGGAAGCAAGAGCAAACATAGAGAAAGGAACACAAACTGAGTTGGTTGAACTTCTCTTTACCAAACAACAAAATGATATTGGTAATACACGGGTGGGGCCAAAAGCCACTAATGAGACATGATTATCATCTCATGGAATATAAGGGATGATAATGCCCCTTTAAAGCAGAGGTGTATTAGGTACCTATGTTTAATTAAAAATCCTGATATTCTTTGTATCCAGGAAACTAAAATGACAAAAGAAGAAGTTTCAAAAACTATGAGAGCAGTATGTGCAATATGTGAATGGGATGCTATGGATTCTAAAGGAGTGGTAGGAGGAATTCTAACTTGTTGGAATTATTCTAGAACCTCTTTTATAACCATTCATAAAACTAGGTATTGGATAGCCTCTTTAGTCACTTACTACTTTGTTGATATTCATTTCATCCTTATCAATGTTTATGGACCTACAACTCAGTCGGGTTTACTAGAATTTTGGAGTGGTATTGAAGCCTTTATGAGAAGTAAAGACCAAGAAACTCGATTCATGACCATTGGATATTTTAATGCCATAACCAAGCTGGATGAAAAATTTTGGGGAATTAAGGAATTAATCCAAAGCATGAAATATTTCTCAGCTTTTATTCAAAATAATAATCTATACTTGGACCAACAACAGGAGAGGCCAAAACCTAATAGAAAAAAAAATAGATAGATGAATTCTCTCCGATCATTGGCTAGATGAAGGAACTTGTGCTAAAATTAATACCTTAACAAGGATTGGTTCATACCATTGGACAATAAGAGTTAAAATGGTGGTAAGTGAATTGAAAAAATATCATATTTTAAATATGAGCATATATGAGAAGACAATTCTCAATTTGTTAATATGATATCTCAAATGTGGAATTATTTAGGTAATGGTGGGTTGTATGCTCTTCCAAGCCAAATTAAATCTATGAAATCTAGCTTTAAATAATGGAACAAGAACACCTTTGAAAAAAAATTGAGAAGAAAGAAGAACTAAAATATAAACCTTCAAAATTCCAAAAAGGTTATGATAATAATCCAAGCTTAGAGAAAAGGGAGTTGCTTAGTGAATATCATAATATTTTGAGTAAGAAAGATAAATTCTAGATATTAAAATCAAGACAAACTTGGTTAAAATAAGGAGATAAAAATACAAATTTTTTTCATAGGATGGCTATAGTATAGAGATAAACTTCCATAATTAATAGAATTAAATCAATACAAGGGGTTTGTATTGAATATCAAAGTGAAATTAGAAAAGAGGTAAATTCATTTTATCATAATATTCTAGGTTCAGAGGAGACCGAAGTTCTTAATGATAAACGTCTTCAGATTTTCCTTTAGTTATAACAAATGAAGACAATAGGAAATTGATGGAGCCTATTACTCTAGAAGAATTTCTTTTAGCTCTTTTCTCTTTTAATAAGGATAAATCCCTAGGTCCATATGGGATCTCTTCAGCTTTTTACCAACATAATTGGGATATAGTGAAGGATTCTTTATTGGTGGCAGTGAAATAGTCTAGGGTAAAATAATACATACCTTATAAAATAAATGTAATATATCTTACCCTAATTCCAAAAAATAAGGATGTTAATTTATTTGATTATTTAAGACCCATAAGCCTATGTAATATGGAATATAAAATTATTTCCAAAGTGATGGTGAATAGATTAAGGTCATTGTAAGACAAAATCATTTCAGAAGAGCAAGGAGGATTTGTGAAAGGGAGACAAATTTTGTATGATATCATAGTAGCTCATGAAGTTATACATTTAGTAGCTTCAAGAAAAGATAAAGTAATAATCTTAAAACTTGATATGAGTAAAGTCTGTAATAGGATTAAATGGGATTTTCTTTTTTCAACTTTAGATAAGTTTGGTTTCAGGAAGAAATGCGTTAGATGGATTAAAATTTGAGTCTCTACAATTTCTTATTCAATTTTGGTAAATGGATTAGTGACAGAATATTTTAAAAGCCAAGAGAGGTCTTAGATAAGGAGATCCTCTATCTCCTTTTTGTTTATTATTATAGCATAAGTTTTGAGTAGGAACTTAAATAAGTATTACAAATATGGGCTCATAAGTGGACTTAATGTTAGTAATAACAATGATAACATCACCCACCAATAGTTTGTAGATGATACAACCCTTTTTGGAAGGGCAAGGATAAATGAGACTAGAGCTTTGAATAACACTACGAAAGAGCTTCAGGGCAAAAAGTTAATAGGACTAAATCCAAAATTTACTTCCTTAACACTCATAATATTGAAGCAATAATTTGTAGGTTGCTTCAAATGGAGGAGGTAAATTTACCAACAACTTATCTAGGGATGCCTTTATTTGAGGGGAGAATGAGGATAGATTTATGGAATCCAGTTATTAGTAAATTTTAGAATAAACTTCCAATTTGGAAAGGTAGATGGTTATAATTAGTAGGAAGAGTGTAGTTAATTAAGTCAGTCTTACAAGCCATTCCAACATATTATATGTCATTGTATTCTATGCCAAAATTAGTTGAAAAAGTTTAATCTATAGTATACGATCCATTTTATGGTCATGTTTACATGATAAAAGAAAATTTCCTTTGGTAAAATGGAGCAAGTTGTTAATGATAAAACTAGGGGAGGTCTTGGTTTAAGAGTTCTTACATATGCAAACTTAGCTCTTAGGGGAAAAGTTATCTAGAGATTGTACAAAGAGATTCAAAGACAATGGGCAAGAATTCTTCTAAGTATGTTGATCCCAATGACCCAAGTTTAATATTTACTACATTCTCTCTTCCAAATGGTTCTACTCTTTGGAATGGTTTAAAAAAATCTATTGATCTTATGATTAAAGTTTTAATATGGATGGTGGAAACTAGAGAAAAAAATTTGTTTGGATGGATACTTGGTGTGATAAAAAACCACTCAATTTAGATCCAATTTTGAAACCTTGGATGAGATTTCTTCAAGACAAATATGGTGATAGAGTTTCAAACATTTTTTACAAGAATAGAGAAGGAAGATAAAAATGGAAAGAATATTTTTTACAAGTATACAAGACATTGATGCTAGGAGGTAATTTAGTAGAAGGATAACAACTATGATTATTCTGAGGGGAGCCAAGGATAAATTGATTTGAGAGTTGAATAGCTTAGGAGAATACACAACAAGAAGTGGATATAATGTTCAACACCAAAAAAATAATAATATCACTAGAATATGGAGAGATATTTTGGATAGCCCAAACATTCCTAAAGTTAAAATGTTTTTTTGGCTAGTAGGTCATAGAAGAATTTTATCCTAGGATAACCTTATGAAAAGGTATTTTCGTAACCCCTCTCAATGTGTTTTCTATAATGAGGAGAGTATAGACCATCTCTTAAGACATTTCTCAATAGTCTAGAATCTATGGCAATGGATTCTTATTATGTTTGGTAAACGCATGGTAATGAATAGCAAAATTGAATATTGGTTAAATCAATGGCAAAGAACTTATAAAAGTGAGGCTTTACATACAATATGGTATATATAAAAAGCTACAATACTTTGGACTATATGTCTAGAAAGGAATATAAGAATATTTAAAGAAAGGAAATAAGTTTAGAGGTAATGAAAAAGAGGATAGGTTTAGCCATTGAGGAGTCTAAACCAATCCTATCAACTCACCTAGTCCCTAATTTGGAAGTAGAGAGCCTTGATAGATGGAATTAAGTCATTAAATGGAATTATGATGTTGGGTACAAGAGAAGCAAAAAGAATGCAAATAATATAAAGTGGAAACCACCAAATGTGGAATGGGTTAAATTGAATTTTGATGGAGCGTCTAAAGTAAATCCATGACCAGTAGGAGGAGGAATTATTAGAAATAATAGAGGAGATATTTTGTCTCATTATGCTTTCAATAGTGTATTTAAGATAAATAATAAAGCTGAAGCTTGGGTATCTTTAGAAGGGCTAAAAATATGTAAACAAATAAAATGGAATAGAGTATGGATGAAAGGTTATTCTCATAGTAATAAATATAATTTTGAGGAAAGCAAAAGCTCCATGGAACATACAAGATATAATTGTGGAAATTCAAGATCTTGCTAAAGAGTTTGAAGAAATTAGGTTTACACATATATTAAGGGAAGGAAACAAATGTGTAGATAAGCTAACCAATAGAGGGTTTTTTATTGAGGATCGTGAATTTAAATTGTTCTTTTCATGGTTAGAGGAAGTAGAAAGTTTAGTTGAAGCTGACAAAAAATGTTGATTATTTGAATTAATTAATAATTAAGATTTACTTTAATGTTTCCCATTGGTAATATTTTCTTTATTTTGTAACAATAATTTTATTTCATTTAGACTATTTATTATAATTTTTGTGGTTGCACTTGTGTTTCAATAAGGAAACTAGCAATCCATATTTGGTAAAGCGGACTATGATAGTACGATGTTTTGGAAATATTACTCTACTAAGATGCAAGGAATAGATAGTAGAGGTGAAATTTTTGGTATTGTGAAAGCGGCTATAGGAAAATGTCAAGAAAGATGCTAAATTTTGGATTAATTGTATTCGTACAAAAATTTGAAAATATCCAGAAAATGAAAATCAAGAATACAGACATTTTATGTAAAATAATGTAGGTTTATAGCTATAGCATCTCAATTGAGATGAGAAGTGTATATATTTGTAAAATCTCAAGCTATAAAGAAGAAAGATGCAATTTTTCAAGGGTGGGGGACCCAAGTACAACCCCTTATTATCGAGCAAAAAAATGTACAACACCAACAAAATAGTAATATCACTAGAGTATGGAGAGATATTTGGGATAGCCCAAGCATTCCTAAAGTTAAAAATTTCATTTGGCTAGTAAGTCATAGAACAATTTTATCCTAGGATAACCTTATGAAAAGGGGTTTTCATGGCCCCTCTCAATGTGTTCTTTATAAAAAGGAGGAGGAGAGTATAAACCATTTCTTGGGACATTGCTCAATAGTATGGAAACTATGGCAATGGATTCTTAATATGTTTGGTAAATGCATGGTGATGAATAGCAGAATTGAAGATTGGTTAAAGCAATGGAAAATCACTTATAAAAGTGAGGCTTTACAAACAATATGGGATATATCAAAAGATACAATACTTTGGACTATATAGCTAGAAAGGAATAGAAGAATATTTAAAGTAAAGGAAAGTAGTTTAGAGGTAATGAAAAGGAAGATATGTTTAGCCATAGAGAGTCTAAACCAACCCTATCAACTCACCCAATCCCTAATCTGGAAGTAGAGAGTCTTGATAGATGGATTTAAGTCATTAGATAGAATTATTATGTTGGGTACACGAGAAGAAAAAAGAAGGCAAAGAATATAAAGTGGAAACCACCATATCTGGAGTGTGTTGAATTGAATTTTGATAGAGCGTCTAAAGGAAACCTAGGACCATTAGGAGGAAAAATAATTAGAAATAATAGAGGAGATATTTTGTCTCATTATGCTTTCAATAGTGGATTTAAGACATAATGAAGGTGAAGCTTGGGTGACTTTAGAAGGTTAAAAATATGTAAATAGATAAAATGGAATAGAGTATGGATGGAAGGTTATTCTCTCTTAGTAATAAATACAATTTTGAGAAAAGCAAAGGCTCCATGGAACATACAAGAGATAATTATAGAATTTCAAGATCTTGCTAAAGAGTTTGAAGAAATCAGGTTTACACATACTTTAAGGGAAGGGAACATATGTGCAAATAGGATAACCAATAGAGGGGTTTTTATTGAGGATCATAAAGTTAAATTCTCCTTTCCATTATTAGAGGAAGTAGTAAGTTTAGTTGAAGCTGACAAGAAAGTGTTGATTGCCAAAATCAAATAATTATTAATATTTACTTTAATATTTTCCATTGGTAATATCTACTTTATTTTGTAACAATAATGTGTTTCCATATAAACTATTTATTATAATATTTGTGGTTGCAATTGTGTTTCAGGAAGGAATGTAGCAATCCAGATTTTGTAAAGTGGACTACGATAGTGCAATATTTTGAAAATATTGTTGTACTAAGATGTAATGCATAGATAGTAGAGGTGAAGTTTTGGTATTGTGAAGGTTGCTATAGAAAAATTTTAATATGGATGCTGAATCCTAGAATATTTGTATTCATACAAAAATTTGAAAAGATCAAGAAAATGAAAACCAAGAATTTAGACATTTTATGTAAAATTGTGTAGGTTTCTAGCTATACCATCCCAATTGAGATGAGAAGTGTATCTATTTGTAAACTCTCAAGCTCTAAATAAGAGAGTTATAATTTTTCAAGGGTGGGAGACTCGAGTACAACCCCTTCTTATTCAGCCAAAAAAAACTCTTATAATTTATAATCCTCTTATCACTCCTAATTCAATAAAATAACTTTAATAAATAACTCTCTACCTTATTACTCCTAAAGTTAATAAAACTTTATAATCACTTCTTATCTCTCCAACTAAATTAATTATTTAACTATCACCTTATAACTCCTAATGTTAATGAAACTTTATAAAAGTTTGAAATACCTCAATCAATCTTCTACATGCTCACAATTGTGTTCTATTGTAGACTCTAATGTAAACACATATTCTAATGCATGTAGAGGGTCTTAATGATCTTGGGTGAACTGTCGCTTGTCTCTCAAACAAGATGTTTCAGCTTTAGGTATGTAAAGGAGATGTTACAAGCTATGATGATGTTCTTATTTCTACTATATCAGTCTATGCTTAGGAGCATTACAATACTTAATACTTGAGTTTGTTTTTATGCCAATGCTTCACCTATCAATTGTCGTTACATATTCTTCTAATGCATTGTCACCTTGTGCATACCAAACACTTCACTTCCCTATCATGTTCTAGTCTAAAACAATGTTTCTTCATGTTGTTGCATGTCACCTAACATTGAAGAATACTTATATGCTAAATCAAGTTGTCATTGCATTCTTTTCCTTGTCTATAGTTATCAATACCTAAAGCACTTATCGGGAGATTTATGATCAGGCTTTGTCAAATAAAAAAACTTAGGACACTAATTGTTGCTTTGTTTAGGTTCTAAACTTTGGGTATTGACTATAGTCCATGCATTTTTGTAGTTCAAGCACTAACCAATGTCCAAGCATTGTCCAAAGCCTATGCACTAACTTGATATCTGGGTGTTATCTAAAGTTTTTGTGCTAACCTAATATCCATGTGTTGTCCAAAAATTTTTGTTCAATGATGCCTATATCCACTTTTAATACTTCCTCGACACTACTTCATCCTTAATACAGTTGACAATTGAATCAAATGGCTCTTGCTCCTTAATATATATTGTCTTTTTCCTTTACTATTCTACCTTTATATTCTTATAAATAACTGCTTCTTATACTTGTATGACCTTAGGTCTTTCTTTATTCCAAAATTTAGCCACTTATATTTAATGCTTGTGTAGTCTTCTTTGTCAGCTCATTGCTCAATTTTTTCTCTATTTAAAATTTTGAATGTTGGTTGCTTAGCTCATTCCTTTGGTGCTCAAACTTTTTAGCTTCTATATTGACTGCACTCGTATTCTTAAACCTATATTATTACTTTATGCACTTGAGTATCTTCTTCACTAAATATTTATATGGTTACCAATGTCAAGGCTATTGTTAAGGTAAATATCTAATGACCTGAATATTCTTTATCAATGTCAAGGTGACTCAAATTTCCTTGATGCCTTAATCAAAATTAAGATGACTTGAATCCTTCAACTTCCTTCTAAGTTGATAAAAATCAGTGTCAATAATTATCTATGTACCGAAAATCCTTCTAATATCAAGGTTTGGCTATTTCCCTATAATGATCAAGTATCTTAAAGTTGATTCACCCATATGAGTCATTGTCTTCACTAATCATTCTCCAACCATGAAAAGACTCTATAGCTTAGTCCAGGTCTTCACTAGTTGTTCTCGCAATCGTGAAAAGACTCCAACCTTTCTACTTACTTTGACCTTATAATAGAGTTGAAGTCTATCTCCATTTAAAGTAGACTAACTCTAAACAAATTTTATCAAATTGGACAAAATTGATTTTATATGCAGCTAAATAAATTCAACTTTTGCAAGAAACTACTTGTAGCTTTGATACCATTGAAAGATTTTTAAACCTTAATGTTAATATAAAATACACAGGATAAATTCTATAGGATCAAATATAATATAGCCATAAAAATAATAAGATCAAGATAATTATAAGAATGAAATTTACATACTTAGAAGAGAATACAATCTATAGAATTATATATGTAAATAACTTGTACAACAAAGTTATGGAGCTTTGTTTCCATAATATAGCTTTACAAAATTACTTTTTATATTTTTATCTTGGTACATGTCTAAGATAAAATTGATCTTCTCATATATCACATAATGTAATATATTCTAAAAAACACATATTCGAGTGTAGATAGAATTCCTTCTCTCCTTTGTAGTTTGTCCTTCCTATATGAACTCCCTAAGAATATTGTTATTCTTCAAAGCTTCCTTATTGATGAGATGATAAGTTCAAAAAGACTACTCCACATTGAAGTTTTTTATAGTCTCTCTCTCCATAAAAAATTTCTCACTCCATGGTCTTAAATATAATGCATCTTTGCCCTTGAACCAAGGTCCATCTATTATTTTATCTCTTATTTCTAAACTAGACAAGATTATGAGAAAAGATACTTTTGGAAGAAAATTCATGAAGTAATGTGAATTCAATCCCCTTCTACTTGATCTAAATATGAATCTTCAAAAAATTTGGCCAGTATCCATAGAACTTACATATTAACCCTCTACTTTTAAGAACTATTATAATGCTCAATCATCTCATCCTTGGTAATCAATTATGGTGTAGTGTCTACTACCTAAGTAGGCGTTACCATAGATTTATTCTTCTTCTTGTTAGTAACCAAGACATCCATACCTTCAACTAGGGCATATTTACTCTCAATAAGGATTTTTAAAATTAAATTTTCTACTATATTACCTAGATTTCCTTCACTTGAATCTTTTAGTTTTTAAGTTTCTCCTAAGATCTGGAACAAGAATAAGTGGAGTGACCACTCCTTGCTTACACTTTACTTCCTTCTTGCACCCGTAATACTTTCTTACTTTATGAAATAATAAAAAGGTGAGGCATGTTTCGAGCTTGCACTCACTCCCAAATTGCAAGAGTTATATATCTTTCATATATCCAAAATATTAATTCTTGACTATCATATTTACATTTTATTTTGGAAAAGATTAATTAATATGTTTTTTATATTTGATAAATTTACCTTTGGAAAATACTTTATTATTTTCAAATACTGTGTTCCTATGGGTTTTATTTATGTTGATAAGAGGGAAGAAAATCCTCATAAAAGACTAGGCCTTCATTTCTCTTAATATGCAAATCGTACAAGTGATGCCCTAAAATTTAATAGACACATCTAAGGTATCTTTGATGTAGTAAATTTATTTGTGTTCACATTGACTTGACTTGCTATGGTTGAATGCATGAAGTAAATCATAAATATAAATAAAAGTGTTAGGGATCATTTGTTATAATATCAATTCAGACTCATAGAAATTTTATAATAATTATTCTAGAGGTAGTAATTGCATCTAGACATTAAAGCACTGCTACTATTTTATAATGTAATTCAAAATGAATCCAATATTATCTTAATTTTTCAACATCTGAATTTACTAGTGCTACTAACATTATATAAACCATGCAAATTGCCTATTTTTTCCTATCTAAAACTAAAATGCATTAAAATAGCCACTTAAACAAGGTACTTCTAAATAATTTATTAATAAAGAGGCTACCAAGTTGGTTTTAAATTTCAAAGGTTAGATAGGTTGAGGTTATGATAGGGATCAAGGATTTGTGTCTTGATTTTACCTTGATATACCACATTAAATGTTTATCCTCTAAATTGAGTAAGCAAATCTTATGAGTTATTTTTTAACTTCAACACATTAACAAAACTTCTACCGTGACTTGTTCTACCATCGCTAAAAGAAATTAGTTAATTTTTTGCAAATCATTATATATTCATTATTACTTGTGTTTTTTATTAAATATGAGAATCAAGACTACTTTCACATTTTATGCAAGCTTACTTTAATACTTTATTTTTATAAAAAGTATTTATTATACCATTTTCATTTAATTGCGTGGGCTCTTTTAGCTATTGTTTATAGTGATTGGTTTTGAAAATATTTATTTAAAATCACTTAGTTTGATTACTATCTTTGAATTCTAATCTAGGGAGGCTTGTATTGATTTAGTAAACTTATCAATGTGGGGAATTTTAGTAATCTAGTTACTCCAAAATGATATTGATTGATCATGATGAATATTTAAAATATATACTCTATCTCCTTAAGGAATGTTTCAATATGGAGAGTGGAAAATCTAAAGCAATTTATTTTTAGTTAATTTGAAGGTGGATCTAATAGTAAAAAAATGATAAATTTAATCCAAACTTCCCAAACCCAAAAGAAGAGAATATATCACATTTACATTATCTGAATTGATATGTAAGGTTAAATTTTTAGTGATTTTTTGTTTTAAATGTAGCATAAATAGTTTTCTTTGGGTAAGCATAAAGAAATTTTATTGTATTTTAGATAAAAATTCAATAAGGTGGCCTTTAAGGCAATATAAAAAGATAAAAACTTGGACCCTTGAAAGGGAAGATAAAGACTGCTTAGAGAGTTAGAATAAAATACCATAAATTCTCTATACAACATCAGTCTTTAGGTTCTAGGTTATTATAAGTTGTGACACCAAATTTTGGGGACATTCTTGTAAAAGTGTTGGTTTTGGCTTCACTTTGGATCTATTTAGTACATCAAAGGAGTAATTCTTCTTAAGATGACATCTAATTCTCTATCTATTTTTCATATTTTATTTACCTTGTGAGTTAAAAATAACAACTTGGATTTCCTTTTTGTTTATTTTTGGTATTGAAAATATTGAATTATGTTTACATTTCTCCATCAATAATGGAAATATTGTTTGGCACATCCTTTTTTACTCATTGTTTTTCATCCCTAGTTTGAACTTCTCTTTGATATTTTCTTTAATTCTTCCATTCTCCTAGGTTATTGTTGAGGCTTCCTCCTATTTTGCATGCATGTTAAAGGATCTAGATTCCAATATCCAATGTAATATCTACATTGAATGGATTACTTCTATGGTATTTTTTTTGGTTAAGTATAATAATAGTCTTTCATATGAACAACATTTTTATAATTTGTATTAATTTCTAGATGTGAACATGGCATAGGGTTTTCTTATTTGTTTTTCATAAGGATTATTTTAACTTGAACCAATACCTTTCCTTGCACCATAATATTCTTCTTAGAAAAATACCATATCACTACCACCACTTCAATTATATATAAACAACATAATATTTGGGCCTTACTTTAATTTTATTAAGTTTATCTCTCTTGGATTTGCTAAGATGGTCACATGGCAATATGGCTTATTTGGTATCTCTAGGATATCTATCTCCTTTGTATCCTCATCATTAACAAGGTCATCAATAAGGAGATTGTCAAACATATTGTTTGACAAAGTTTTCTGTGAGAGGAGGGAATCCATTCCTTAAGAGGTAAATTGCACCCCTAACACCACCCTAGCCATGCAAAGCAACAAATAGGAAGGAGTGAACCAACCAACAATATATTACCATTGAAAAAAGAGGAAAATAATAATAAGAATAATAGTCTATTAAAGGGAGGAACTACAAAAACCCAAAGCCTAGGGAATACCTCACCAAATATTCCAATAATACCCTAGTGTTGTACACACATGCGTTAGGGTTAGATGTTATTCTAGAACTAGGATAGGTGTGCCAAAAGATAAGTAAGAATATGAAAATGTAAACTAATCAAAAGGTATGACTCAAAACTAATAAACACCATATGGAAAAATAAGGAGAAAATATAATAGCAAAAGGTAAGGTCAATGCCCTTACCCATGTCTTTATCCCCTAATACTGATGAAAATCATCTCCTAGAACATTAGAGGACTCAAGGGAAGTCCCTCAAAATATAATGAAATTATAATAAAAATACATACAAGTTGACCACAACTCATCTTCCTTTAAGAGACAAAGGTGTTAGTGGAAGATATGGGAACAATTGTAAAGAAAATATGGTCTCCTAGAAGAGTGGAATCCCTTAGCTCCTAAGGGGTATCAAGAGGTATTACATACCTTTGGGATCCTAAAGAGGTAGTTATACACCAAGTGGTGGATAGTTGGGGTCTCTTGGTGATAGCAACACAAAGTAGGCAATCAAGACCAAGTTATGCTCTATATGAATGTCTATGCACATACTATCCTAGAGGAGAAACAAAGACAATGGAAGAACATAAACTATATTATTACCCAATTTCCTAAAGCATGGGCCCTAGTAGGAGGAGATTTCAATATCATCATTTTCTTAGAATAGAATTTGGGGGGAAATAGTATCTTATATGGGAGCACATACCTTGTAAAGCAATAATAAAAAACCTCCATCTTATAGATGTGATGCTAGACAATGGTTTGATGACCTAGTCTAGCAGGAGGTAAGACTTTACCTACATTTTGGAAATATTAGATAGGTTCCTGCTATAAAATAATTTTCTAATTCATGGATACATTCCTAAGGGTAAATATCATAAACAATGTAGGCATAAATCATTGGTCAGTCATGATAAAACTATGTAAATCCAAGGCTAGACACTTTTCATTCAAATTCCAACTACGATATGACTCTTTTAAGCCTAGAGTGAAATAATAGTGGAAGGAAAACCTCAGCATGGAACCAATATATATTGCTTTGTGAGGAGGCTTCGGTACATTAGATCTAAGATAAGGACCTGGAACTGGGAAGAGTTTGAAGATATCAAGAAGAAAATTTGGAAGTGATAGCCCAACTTAAATATTTGAATGAACATATCTACATGGATAGCCTCATAAAGTGTCTGATTATGGCAGAGATCAGACTTACATCCCAAGTATAAGAATGAAAAAAAAGGAAGAGCTATTATGGAATCAAAAATTAGTTTATGTGGATATATTGGAGTTATGATATGGATTCCTCCCAAAAAGTTGTGTACTCAAAGTTGGGTAAAACTAGAGAATGCTCGTCAACTCCCACATAACATTTTCATCTAACAATTACTCCCACTTGATAAGGAACTCTAACACCTAACAATATTACAAATTATGGACCCAATACTACAGGACTACTTTTGGGTGGAGGTCAATCCACCCTTCTTCATCCAGTACTAGAGGTTTTACTTGGGACTACCCCTTCTAACCAATAACTTATTTAGAATAAGAAACAATAAATATAAGATGTAATTTACAAGTAGGAGGAAGATCTAATTGATATACCACCTCCCCAATTTGATGAACCACTTTGTAAAGATCATAGAATCAAGGTGCCAATTTCTAACTAGAATTGGTCTTTAAAGCAATTGCTTATAAGGCTAGAGCTACAAAAATACCATATCACCTATTACAAATTATTTCTTTATATAATTTTATGCTTAAAAAAAATTATACTTAAGGATTTTAAGAACAAACTAGTGTCATAGAAATAAATTATCAACCTAGGCCACCTTAGAGGAACCTGCAACATAGTCTATCATAGATGGTGGTTTCTGACCATGCAATGCTTCAAATGGGACATCTTGAGGGAAATTATAAGTATTATAATACCATTCAACTAAGAAAATTCATTTAACTCACTAATATTATGTCTTAGGCAAAATATCTAAGGTAAGCACCTAAAAATTTGTTCATAATATTTGATTGGCCATCCAACTAAGGGTGATAAGAAGAGACCATGTTTAGCTAAAAACAACTAAGAGTGAAGAATTCCTTCTAAAATTTATTAGGGAAACCTAGATCTTGATCGTTGACTATAGACTTGGTCATACCATACAATTTGAAAACAAAGTCAAGAAATACTTTGGCTACCTAAAGGCAATAAAAGGGTGTTGTAGGGTATAAAAGTGAGCATACTTAAAAAGGCAATACCCCAATGAAATCCATGGAGATGTGATCTCATTAGCCATATAGGATAGGCATAGGTTACAATAAACCAAGATATTTAACTATTTTTCCTTTATTCCCACAACAAACCTCACATTTGAACATAAATTGCTTGACATCTACTTTCATTCATGTTCAAGGAAAAATATTGCTTAACCCACTAATAGGTTTTTAGAAACCATAAATTCCCATCAAA
Organism: Wollemia nobilis; assembly: GCA_028583015.1. Lineage (NCBI taxonomy): Eukaryota > Viridiplantae > Streptophyta > Pinopsida > Araucariales > Araucariaceae > Wollemia > Wollemia nobilis. The sequence goes on from JAQPPZ010005450.1 coordinate 2,729,118, forward strand.
TGGTGAAGTGTGTAATTCTTAGATAATGGTATTCTTAAGAATAAGTGAGATAAATACAATATTTCTTCCTAATAATCCCATCAACATAAGAGAAGAAGGAAGTGGGTGTTGTACAAGCCTCGATATCATGAATTACATAAATAGTCTCAAGATATGACTACCATTCCTCATAAAGGGGACTAGAGATAACATTGACAATGATTACATATTCATATTTGTGAGAAAGAGCATATACCACCAAATTCTCCTTTCTTTTTTTATACTCAATCGTAGAGTCATAACCCAACAACTTGGTCAACCATTTGTTTTTTTAAGATAAGAGAAATATTTTTACAATAAATATTTGAGGTTGTGGTCAATTTTGGTAATCAAGCAACCCAATAAATAAGGCTTTCATGTCTTTATCACATGAAAGATAGCAAATATTTCCTTCTCATAAGTGGAATGGACCAAATTCTTATGGGAGAGTTGCTTACTTTCAAAATATAGAGGGTGGTTGTCTTGTATCAAAACAACCCCAACACATGTTCTTAAAGCATCACACTCAATGACAAATGGATTTTTGAAGTTAGGAGTAGCTAAAAATAGTGTGGTGCATAAATCCTCCTTTAAGGCATTGAAGACCTTGGTAGCTACATTTAACTCAACAAAGGCATCCTTCTTTGTAAGTGTCATGAGGGAAATTCCAATATTCCTATAATTCTTGACAAATTTTATATAATATCATATAAGACCTAAAACTCCTAAAATATGCTTGAGGTATTTAGGTAAAGGAAAATCTTGCATGGCCTAAAACTTGTTAGGATCCACCTCGAGTCCTTCATGAGACACAATATAATCCAATTATTCCATTCTAGATACCCCAAAAGAATATTTGGATCTCTTGACATATAATTGTTCATTTTATACTAGGTGGAGTTGTTTTTCAACTAAACTAAATGAGTTACCAAGACTTACTATAAACTAAGATATCATCAAAGAAAAGTGGAAGGGATATTAGTGAGACTAAAATACATGACCAAGAACACATAATGACCCTCATGTGTAGGAAAGTGTAGTAGTTCAGCTACTACCTTCTAATTCCAAGGAATTATCCATAGAAAAATATAGTTTGCAAACCGAGGAACTAAATTGCAAAATAGTAAATTTAATAAAATTGAAAAAATCTAAGTCTCCAAGGTGGACCAATTTTCTTTAGTGTCCATTTGTTAGCAAAACGTTTATTGGTTGAGGAGCAATTTGCCAGCAATATGGCCAAATTATCATAGGAGTGATTCATTAGCAAAGTGACCCATTTAGCTTAGGAGCAATTTGATAGCAAAATGACCCAATTGTCTTGTACGAGTAGTTCACTCACAAACCTATAGAGAGGTAAAAGTAGAGGCACAAATCCCAAGGAAAATATTTGGAAAGTAATATTTTTGCATGTAGTGACACCGCTAACTCATTTTAGAGGTCTTTTAGGTTATTTAGAGGCATGTAACATTTGGAGAATATTTAGTTTTACTAATAGTTTTTTTTTGGTAGGTTAAAATTATATTAAAAGCGGGTTTTGAAAGGACCCCAAAACCTTTTTACAATAGGTCAATCGACCAAAAAAAAGGTTAAGAACAATCAATTTTTAAAATCTCGTCCAATGGGAAATAACCAGTTTGGAAAAACCCACCCAGTAGGAACAAAAAAATTTGAAAAATCCCGCCAGCAGGAAACCACCAATTTTTAAAAATCCCACCTAATGGGAAACTAGTAGGATGATAAATTTGAAAATCCCGCCCAGCGAGAAGCAACTGAAAACCACCAAATTGAAAATCCCGCCCAGTGGGAAGCAGCTGAAAACCACCAAATTGAAAATCCCACCCCATACATAAGATACAGCCATTGGAGGTGCATTATGTTTTAAATAAGTGTTTTAAGAACCAGCGGGAAAACCAGCAAGTTTGGAAAATCCCACCCAACGAGAAAATCAATAGGTTTGGAGAGTCCTGCCCAACAGGAAAACCAGCAAAAAATTAGATTTGAAAAATTTTGCTCAGTGGGAAAACTAGCAGGTTCATAAAATCCCACCTAGTGGGAAGCAGCTGAACACCACCAAATTAAAAATCTCTCCCAGCAGGAAAACTAGCAGAAAAAATGAATTTAAAAAACCCCGCCCAACGGGAAAACCAATAGGTTTGGAGAGTCTCGCCCAATAGGAAAACCAGCAAAAATTTGGATTTGAAAAATCCTGCCCAGTGGGAAAACCAGTAGGTTCAGAAAATCCCACCCAACAGGAAAACCAACAGGTTCATAAAATCCCACCCAACAGGAAAACTAGCAGAAGAATGAAATTTAAAAATCGTGGCATTGGTATCCCACCAACAGGAGTACAAGGACGTCGGAAGGAGCCAAGGACAATAGCAGCAAGCACAAAGAAAGGATCCCTAGAAGCCAAAACTAAAGGAGGAAGGAGTGACCACAACTGCAAGTGCATTGGACTCCATCCCAAGACCAAAAAATGTAGAAGAAACCCCAAGCATTCCAATAGAAAGGACCAGGAACCCACCATCCTTGCTCATGAATAGTTCCAAGGAACTGGAACTAGGACTAGGAATAACTCAAGAATAGGAAGAGGCCCCTCCCAAGGCCAATAACAAGCTTTGAGAGTCCATCGAGAAATAGGACCAGAAAGCAAAAGCCATCGAATAGGAAACTGAAATGAAAAATCTATGAAGCCTAGGAAAAAAGTGGTAGCAGGAACAAAGATGGGATCCTTGGAGCCTAAACTGAGGGAGCCAGGGGTCTACATGCATTGATCATAGGTTCCCTCTCCAATATCAAGACATGCAATAGAAAACCCTAAGCACCCTGGTAGAAAGGACCGAGAACCCCCATACTTGCACACGAACAGATTCAAGGAACTAGTACTGGGGTTGGGAATAGCTCAAGCATAGGAAGAGGCCCCCCAAGGCCATGCCAATACTCTAAGCATCCACAACGCAGTACATCCAGCAAGAAGAAGCCTTCGAATAGGAAATTGAACATGACCCCACCCAAAGGGATGGGACCACCAACAACCAAAGGCATCCCAGAGAGGAGTCACAGGCAAAGAGGAAAATGGCCCCCCTAGACCAACCTCAATGAAGTGAGTACCTCACAAGATGCACCAAGAAGCAATCGAGAACCCAACCTGCAACCACCATAGATATAGAAAGACCTAAGAACCAGATCCAAGTAAAAACCTATGAAAAAACCCTAGGGGAAATCCTGAGGGAGATCAGGGAAAGGATCCCGAGAACATGTAGGAAACCCTAGAAGATCCCTGGGAAGCACCAGGCCTAGGAATCAAGCAAGGAAACCCCAAAACTACTAGGAAAGGAGCAAAAAGTGGGTAAGGATCTCCCCCCAAGGAGATCATCTGCTACAAACCATTCCTAGAGTGGGATGACCTAGGATGAATCAGGGACTGGGCAAGAACTAGGGGAGGGGGAGTAGGGAGAGGGAGTAGGTCCCTCCCCCTCTCCTCTGAAAAGAGCACATTGACCTTAATTATAATAATTTAAATCCTATGGATTTAAATATTATAATTTTTCATTACTAATAGTTTTTCACTTGGGGTGAATCAAGGATAAACTCCAACTATAAATAGAAGTGATGGTCTTCCTTGTTTTCATCCTTTGGCCATGAAAATTTAGAGCTACACTCTATGAAACCCACATTATGCTTTAACCTCGTGAGATTTTTGAGAAATTGGCAAGTCCTTATGCATTCCATCTGTTGTAATGTCCTTATGATTTTTTAAATGTGTAGTGATCGAGGTATCTTCCTTTTGTCTATCTTGTCATTTGCTTACCAATTTCCTACTTAATAAGTGGGATAATATTGATTTTATTTGAATTCTTATGTGTTGATTGATCACTTACACTCTCTTGCTATAATTTAAACCCATATTACATTTAAATCACTAACATCCTTAATATTTTATGCATGTTTATTTTTCACACTTTAATGTTTATGTAATATAGTATACATTAATATAGGAATATTTCTACTAGAAGAGTGGGGATCTAGTCTCAGTCTAGAGGTTGGAAGGATCCATTGTTCCTTCCAACTTTGTTGAAGCTAGAATTGGGTTTTGTAACAGCCCTCCTTGGTAGAACTCTTATGGACAATGAAAAATATTGGTTCAAATTTTTAATGGTATAGTTTCCTTCTTGATGTCTATATGATAGAATGATTTCATTCTTTTGAGCAAGGAATATAGTACTTTTGATGTATTTGTGGATGTAAGATCCGGTAATTTATCTCTGGTAGGAACTATGGGTGAACCACCTACCATGAGAGATATTTTGAGAAATGATGATGATGACTTGCTCATCAACAGCTCAGGGTAAAAAATACCCTTCATGTAAATACATTTGCATTTAACTTGTTTTCATATTCACACCATTAGGCCAGGAAGTTGCTTGTACAATGAGTCCCCTTAATAGGTTGGCAATAGCATTAAACTATCTTAAAGGAGACCACCTATTTAGGGATAAAATAATGGTGTATAATATTGTTTGTGAGAATCTATATTTGTTCATGGTATGCATAGATTTTACGGATTGATGATGTATTATTGGTTGCATTAAGTTTTACAAAAACTAAAATTAAGGTGTTTAAAGAAAGAGCATTAATGTTTCTCTTAGTTTCAAGAATATTAATATCATGTTTAATAATTGATATTAACCTTTGATATTAATATAATTTACCGCTATTTTCTATGCGCTTTGAAGATGTTTTATTCAAGAAGGTAGAGGTGACGCTTTATTTTATGAACATTAAGGGTGGTTCTCTCTTGAACGTTTCATACACTATATTCCTTCAAGCAAGAAAAGGCATGGATTCTTGTTTAGATCGAGGAAATGTGTTTGGAAATGACTAGTTTTTTTAGCAAGAATCAAATTCTTGAAGATGAGGGAGTCCTTTGGATAGCGGGACACCGATTGGAGAAACATTTTAAAACTCAGAGCTAAGGTGCATGGTTTTTTTTTTAGTGCTTTCTTTTTATATATTGATTTACTCTTTGTTCACATAGTTGCTTTATTATCATGCTTAGATTATGATTTAAACATTTTATATACTTTATTTTTTATGTTATGGAAGCATGTGTGTATGTTATTGGTAAGCTTCCTAGGTTTTGTCTTGTTATCTTTGTTAACCTCCATCGTGCTTTGAGTTTGGACATTGTTGGTTATATTTTTGTGTTGTGTGCTTGCATTTTGAGTTCTTAAAAAACCACCCTTAGGTAGCATTAGATCGATCGGCTATTATTTTGTGTGTTCCTTCTTTTTAAACAAGTGGAAAGCTTTTATTTTTTGTACCCAAGTGATTGTTATAGCTTAGAGCTTTGAGTCTTGCTTTAGACGTTCAACTAGTTAAACATATCTTTTAAACATATATTTTTTAGACCATAATATTTTGTTAAAATCTAAGTAAACCTATGTGCAATCGATCCCTACATTATGTTTGATGTTCAATCTCATATTAATGCATCATCTTTCATGTTTACATGTGTCTGTAGAGTTTTCTTTCTGCCTTCACCGATGTAGTTTGTGTTGTCCCTTCCATGTTTTTAGGCTCGATCCTTCTCAATTTGAGTAGCGCCTTAGTTTGGAGTTGTTCTTAGTTTTTTTTTATTTGATGGAAGGTTGATTTAATCAAACATGTTTAATGATCAACTCCCTTAGCTTTGATAAGTTAAAGTTCATCTAATTGAGAAGCACCAAATTAGTAGGTTGTAGTTAATCTTAAGTATAATAAAATATTAATGTTTTGGCTGGATTTAACTTTTGAGATAAGAAGTGACTCTTTTAGGGTTACAAATTTTCTTTGTTTTAGATCAGATAAGGTACTTTGATTATAGTTGGTTTAGTAAAGTACTTTAATTATATTTTTTTGGAATAAGGTACTTTGATTATAGTTGGTTTAATAAAGTACTTCTATTATATTGTTTTGAAATAAGGTACTTTTATTATAGTGGGTTTAATAAAGTAATTTGATTATATTATTTTGAAAAAATGTACTTTGATTATAGTGGGTTTACTAAAGTACTTTAATTGTATTATTTTGAAATAAGGTACTTTGATTATAGTTGGCTTAATAAAGTACTTTGATTATATTATTTTTTAAGGTTTCTTTCAGTATAGTTGGTTTAATAAATTACTTTTTGGCATATATTACATTATTTGGTATGTGCTAATGTACCACCTTAGGTACATCTTAATATTATGAGAGTGTCCTAGATTAGAGTGTGAGTATTTACTTTATGCAATGTAATAAATACACAAGTATTATTAGAATGTAAAAAGTATTTAATAATGTAAATGTGCATAATAGTCCATGTGCAAATAAGTCCATAAAGTAGGAAAGTGAAGAGTCTCAAGAAGAGTGAAGGCCAAGAGTATTCCATATGAAGAGTCACATTCCATTATATATGTATCTATGTGTGTGTGTGTGAGACACAATGTAGAGTGAGAGTGTGTGGAAGTATGGTGTATTGGAGATCTTTATTCTATCAAGATACTATTTTCATGAGCATTTTTTAATGGCACTTTTATGAGTTTTTGTAGAAGTTATTTATGAGTTTTATATGTTTAGAATATTTCCATTGACTTATATTTCATACAACTTTATTTTAGATCTTGTGGTTATTTTACTTTAAGTATTAAGCATCAAAAGCTAACATTGGTATTAGAGCCACAAGGGATATTGATAGGAGATAGGAAGATTTCATTTACATAATTTGAAAGTTGTTATTTGGGTAGAGTCTTTCCAAAGGGTTGTAGGAAAACTCGTGAAGACAAGGACTTAGCATAGATTTATTTCCACTACATTGAAGAACAACTAGTGAATTTTATTTATTTTAAAATTTTGGATATTTGGATGTATTTGATTGTTTTTATCTAAGTTTTTGTTGTAAAAAATTAGTTCTCAAAAGTTGAGAATCTTCCTACAACAAATAGAGAAGAATTTCACCTTCGATTTCTTGAAAGTTTGTGTGATTTCTTCGTGCAGGGATTAGTTTTGAGTTGTAGTAAAAGAGTAGACATTGAAGATTAAGGAGGTCCAAGAAAGAGGTCCCATTGGAGATTGAAGATAGAAGATTGAGGAGACCCAAGAAAGAGGTCCCCATTGAAGATTGAATACTATAAATTAAGGAGACCCAAGAAAGAGGTCCCCATAGAAAATTGAAGATTGAGAAGAGAGAAAGAGGACAAAGAAGTCCTATTGAAGATTGAAGAAAGAGGAGACCCAAGAGAAGAGGTCCCCATTGTAGATTTGATAAAGGATATAGAATATTGAAGAATTTAGAAACCCAAGATAAGAGGTTTCAAGTGAATTTGGAAGGAGTAAGAAGAAGGCTAGAGAAGCCCTATTGAGAAAGTTGAAGAAGTGGCCATTGGAGAAGATTTGAAGAAAGTTTGAGGAAGAATATTACAAGAAGAAGAAACTCCTGAAAAGAGGTAATCACATCAAAATTGGAAAAATTGTTGTCATTCAACAACAAGCCCAAAAAAATTGTGAAACTAATTCAAGGATAATTTTTTTGGCAAGAAGTTTACCAAATTTGAGAAAGTGTTTTTTAAAGACTTCAAGACATTCATATTCTTGAAGAAGAGGCTAGAAAAGAGGCCAAATTCAAATATAGAATTTAGTGAGATTTAAGGAGGAGAAAGAGGATATAAGAGGCCACAAAATTGAGAAGTTTGAAGACAACCATTAATATTTTGAAGGCTGATTTGTGAAGGAGGAGATTGCAGTTTTTCAAGACAGCAAAAGGTAGCATATTGAAGGAGTTAGAGGTAGTATTTTGGGCAGAATTGAAAGCTATAAATTCCATAAATATTGGATAGCATTTGGATAAGGAAATTAGATAAAAAAAAATCAAAATTTTTAGGGCAAAAATCTAAGAAGAAAATAGTTACAAAATTGATGATTTTGGGGCAGAAAATTAAAAGGAAGTGAAGCTGCAAAATTTATAAATTTGAGACAACAAAAAGGTGAATCAAATCACCAAGAAGATTAGCTACAAAAGGAGGCAAAAGAGGTTTGTAACAATGGTTCTATAAAATTTTATTATTCAAGCATTAAAATTAGTTTATTATAAAGTTTTTCGAAAGCACCATTAAAGGCAACAAAAGATAGTCTAAGCTAAGTGTCTCCAAGCCAAGGAAGGAGGCATCATTATCATCCTAGAATCTACAAAACACAACAACAAATATTGGAGTTAAAGTTTGCTTGAAATGGAGTGATAAGAAGAAGTAACATATGTTTTTTTTATAATAAAAATAAGTGTAGATTTTTATAAGCTCTATTAAATAAAATAAGGTCGAATAGTGATCAAATATAAGGTATATTTAGGTGTCTAAAAACACCAAGAGAAGCACTAAAAATTGCAAAAAATATTGGTGAATAAAAGTCACCAAAGGAGTGGTAGAACCACCAAGCACAAGTGGAGGTGCCACCATATTGAAGGAAGAGCCACCTTAGTGAAGAAGGAGCCACCTAGAGCAAAGCCCAAGTCATCAAAGCCATCAAACGTAGAGGAGAAAGAGCTACCATGGAAATATTTGAACAACCATAAAATAGATGAAGGATTCACCAAGATAGAGCCACCAAAGTTGTGCCACTAGTTTTGATGTGGAGAAGCAGATTATTAACACCTTCAATAAGCACCGTCCAAGGAGGATAAGTGTGGTATATGAGCAGGTAGTAGAAAATATTTTTTTTGGACATCAAAGGGTGAGCATGGAGAAGTTAGAATGTTGAATAAGGGAGAATTAGGGTAAATCAAGCACCAAGAGATCACACCACACAAGTGGACATTAAGGTTGCAACTTTAAGGATACCACATGGTGTATGAAACATCTAGGATGTCATAATATTTTCAAAACATTCATATTGCTCATTACTAAGTGTTACATAGTGAAGAAGTGTGAGTATTGTTAGTTGAAGAAGAGCACCATCCAAAGTTTAAACTTAGTTTCTTTGACCATCTAGCATCAAGCAGAGCATGGTAGATTAATTCATATTCATGGAGAATTAGGTTTGAGTATGGCAGAGTGGAGAGAAGTGCCATACATATGGTAAAGGAGTGAGATTTCATGGAAGACCTCCATTCAAGGGAAAGTCAAACATTTTTGACCAAAAAATTTTGCCTCAAGTTTGGAGGTAAAGCAATTTATTTACAATTAGATTATTTGTCCAAGTTAGGAGTTATAAGGTTGGGTAATATTATTATTTTCTAAGGTTGAAGAGAAATTAATCTATTTACTTGATTATTGGAGAGATAAGATATAGAAGTGAAATTTGAAACCTTAGAAACATTATTGCTATTTGGAAAGTTTTATGAGAATTTGAAAATTTGAGAAATTAATTTGAAGTTTTGTAATTGGATTATTTGAGTTTGCAAAACAATTTGAAATATTTGCAAATTGATAATTTTGGAGAAATAAGGTTTCCTACATCAAATTAGGAATACAAAACTTACAAATATATTTTATAGAATTTCTAAATTTCTAATTGGGGAGGTATAAGGAATTCAACACCAACATAGGTTTCTGAAATTTAGAATTGAGAAATTATATTTTTTAAATTTGGGATATAAAAGGAATTCAACCTAGAGATTTGAATAATTGAAACTTTTGTCAAAACTATTGCTTGATCATTATCCAAACATTAGGAAATACAAAGTATACTAAAATATTTGAATAATTGAAAGTTAGTATTTGATCATATACTCAAATTCAACTTAAATTTTAGAAGTTGAAAAGGTTTTATCAAGAAATACAATATATTCAAAACTAAGGAGACATAAGGTAGTCAACCTCAAAGGTTTAGATATTTGAAAAATTATCTTTAAGTTGTTCATACAAACACTAGGAAGACATAAGGAATACAACAATAAAATTATTTTTTAATATAGTAATGGATAAATTAGCAAGAGGAACATATCACCATAAAGTACACTATGAAAGGATCCAAGATCAGTCCTTAAAATATTCCATATCAAAAATGCAAAATCACTTCAAGTACAAATAATTCTACAAGTCAAAATGAAAAAGATATTTGGTTTATTGATTTTGATGTCAGTTATCACATGACAAGAAATCTACAATGGTTTGATTGCCTTGAAGTCACAAATATTTTTGGTTTGAGATATCTAGTTCATGGAAATGGATGTGTAACACTAAGTACACCATTTTCAAATCTTGTGTTACATGATGTCATGTATGTACCAAGGCTAACTACAAACCTCATTTTAGTAACCAAACTAATTGAAAGTGGAGATATGGTAGAATTCAAATATGTAAATGGAGAAAACAAATGTCTTATCAAAAGATACAATGAAATAGAAGCTACAGGATCTATTAACAATGGTATATATGCTCTAGACTCATTTGGGTTCACACAAGATATTGTTGTTCAAAATAACACTAATGGATTTTTTGAGAAATAGATTGCAAGAAATGGAAAAGAAAAATGGATCAATTGTGATCCAAATTTACCTTCCATATTCATACACAATAATCAAAGAATATAAATGATGAAGCAAAAGTTTCCATATAGAAAAATAAAGGGTCATATGATTCTAAGGACAAAGAGAAAATAAAAATACTTATGGAAGAATTTGATGACTATGAAAGAGCTCAAGAAACTTGTAATATTGAAAGTACAAACACTAGAATATACTAACCATTCATTTGATCAAAATACAGAAAGGTAATAGATTGAAGAGAGCAAGGATGAACAACATGTGTTCCAATATTATGATCTAGACATTAGTCTACTAGAGGAATATTGAAAACTCAAAGATAGAGACAAGCAGGAAAGGACAACATCAATATGAAGAACATATTGAAGTCTAAAGTCTTCAATAACCAAATAATGTAATATAGGGGGGTTTTAGCATATATTACATTATTTGGTACATGCTAATGCACCACCTTGGGTACATATTTAGATTAGGAGAGTGTCCTAGATTAGAGTGTGAGTATTTACTTTATGCAATATAATAAATGCACAAGTATTATTAGAATGTGCAAAGTATTTAATAATGTAAATGTGCATAATAGTCCATGTGCACATGAGTCCATAAAGTAGGAAAGTGAAGAGTCTCAAGAAGAGTGAAGACCAATAGTACTCCATATGAAGAGTCACATTCCATTATATATGTGTCTATGTGTGTGTGTGACACAATGTAGAGTAAGTGTGTGGAAGTATGGTGTATTGGAGATATTTATTCTATCAAGATACTATTTTCGTGAGCATTTGTTAATGGCACTTTTATGAGTTGTTGCAAAATTTATTTATGAGTTTTATATGTTTATAATATTTCCTAGGTCCGAGGTGTAGACCAATTGGTTCATCCAAACCCCATAAGGGGGCTGAGGTCCAAGGTTCAAATCTCGGGCCTCGTCGGACTAAATGCTTGTCCCTTTCCTGGTGCTTTCAGTGGCGTAAAAGGTTTAAAATGATTGTGGCATGGTGGTTATAGGTGCGGACTGTGTGAAGATCTGTGTGGCGGCTTCAGGGCAGACAACACAGAATACTGTGGCGGCCATAAAGGTCGGACAGCCTGCTCGGATTCATGGTGGCTATCGATTCCACCATGTAAATACAAAATATATATATATATATATATATATATATATATATATATATTTCCATTGACTTATATTTCATAAAGTTAGATCTCATGGTTATTTTGCTTTAAGTATTAAGCATCAAAAGCTAACAGTACTTTGCCTATATTTAATTATAGGTTGTTTAATTGAGTACTTTGATTATTGTGTTTAATAAATTACTTTGCTTATATTTAGTTATAGGTTGGTTAATAATGTACTTTGATTATTGTGTTTAATAAATTACTTTACCTATGTTTAATTATAGGTTGTTTAATTGAGTACTTTGATTATTGTGTTTAATAAAGTACTTTGCCTATATTTAATTATAGGTTGTTTAATTGAGTACTTTGATTATTGTGTTTAATAAAGTACTTTGCTTATATTTAATGATAGGTTGTTTAATTAAGTACTTTGATTATTTTATTTAATAAAGTACTTGCTTATATTTAATCACTTTGATTGTAGTTGATTAAATAAAGTAATATTTTGGTTTTGAAAGAGAAACTAATGTAATGATTTCCAAGACTCTTGTGAGTTAGGAAATCATTATAAAGAGAAGTATGGTATTCTCTTGTATTGATTTTGAATGTTGATGATGGTTTTGAAATATAAACTAATGTAATAATTTTTTAGACTCTTGTGAGTTAGGGAATCATTATAAAGAGAAGTATGGGATTCTCTTGTATTGATTTTGAATGTTGATGATGGTTTTGAAAGAGAAACTAATGTAATGATTTCCAAGACTCTTGTGAGTTAGGGAATCATTATAAAGAGAAGTATGGGATTCTCTTGTATTGATTTTGAATGTTTGATTTTGGTTTTGAAATAGAAACTAATGTAATGATTTCCGAGACTCTTGTGAGTTAGGGAATCATTATAAAGAGAAGTATGGGATTATCTTGTATTGATTTTGAATGTTTGATTTTGGTTTTGAAATAAAAACTAATGTAATGATTTCTGAGACTCTTGTGAGTTAGGGAATCATTATAAATAGAAGTATGGGATTCTCTTGTATTGATTTTGAATGTTTGATTTTGGTTTTGAAAGAGAAACTATTTTGATTCTTGAGACTTGTGATAGTTAAGGAATCATGGATTATTGCATGTTGGTTTTGAAAGTGAAACTATTTTGATTCTTGAGACTTGTGATAGTTAAGAAATCATGGATTTTTACATGTTGATTTTGAAAGTGGAACTATTTTGATTCTTAAGACTTGTGATAGTTAAGGAATCATGGATTATTGCATGTTGGTTTTGAAAAAGAAACTAATATAATGATTTTGAAGTTTTTTTGTAAGTTAAGGATTTATTATGGAGAGAAGTATAGGATTCTCTCCTTATTACTATAGTTGTTTTCTTGCATAGTTTTGAAAGAATGTTAAACATTAGGATGAAATTATAATGGACATCTAAGACTTGAGTAGGTAAATGGGCCATTATAGAGAGAAGTATGGGATTCTCTCTTGTTTTTCTTATCAATGTTTTATGCATGGTTGCTTTTTATAATAGATAATGACATGTTTTAATTTGCATTGCATGAAGAGTTATTCTGATCTCTAAGTATACCTCATAAAATTATGGGTGGTTTCCCCATCACGAAGAGGTTTGTTGACTTGTGGTTGGATCAAGGATCATTTGGAATGGCTTCATAGAACTTTAAATATTTAGAAGTTGTGGAAATTAAAGGCTTTGTAATGATTGAGTTGATCAATAAGTTTTGTATATTTGATTATTGTACAAACTAAAATATTATGTTGCTTAATGACAACTTGGGTTTTTGTACTTTATGTGATTTTGAGTAATCTCTTTGGATAGTTATTATTGAGTTCTATCAACTATGGAAAATGCATATTATGTTAGAGATATAGATTATCTTGTCTATGCATTTATGTTGTTAGAAAGTATTTGAATTCAATAACTTTTTATATGCATAGTTGATTTATGGTTTAGAGGAATCTTTGTTCCGCATTTAAAAATTGATGGATTATGTACTGCTTGTTATCATGCTTAGTGCATTGTTTAATTTTATGGTAAAAATTATAATATTTATCTATCCTTGGTATGGGTATAATCTTCCTCTTGTAAACCATAAAACCCAATCTTGGGAGGAGTTGCATGGATGCAATAACCAAGTAGATATGAGTCTTAGGAGTTGCAATAATTAAATAGGTAAGAACTCATGAACCTGGGAGGATTTATGTGAATGTAATAACCAGGTAGATATTAGTCTTATAAGGATTTGCAAGGATACAATAGCTAAGAACTCATGAACCTGGAAGGAGTTGTGTAAATATAATAGTCAGGGTACTTGTAAATCATCATGCCTCCTCATGTATAATAAAGTGTGTTCCATATAAATATTAGGAAGACCATTCACAAGGTAGCAGTGGTGATTTCTCAATCGTGTAGTTTTAGGATATCATGTTAATTGTTGAAGTGACAATGACCTTAGTTAGCCTATGGATGTGTGGTAACTAAGCACCAAGGCTCTATACCAATTATTCTACCTAGATGGATTTAGTATCAGGTTAGGGAATAGGAATTCCCCTTAAGTTCTATGGGCCTTAAAATATAATCCCTATGTTGTGTTTCAATAGTCCCTAGCCGATGATGGTATGGGAAATATGGAGAAACCACTTATTGGCATTCTTTTAAATGTGTAGGTTTAGTAAGGTGAACCCCAAAAAACATGAGAGTTGGCCACTCCTATCCACTGAGTGTCATCTATAGTGACTTAGAACTCAAATGTGGTGAAGCCTTGTATGTTGAGATAAATAAATTAAGGGTGTCTTCCTTATGAGCCTTTGTTTGTAAGTGCTCTTTTCAAAAAAAATGGGTTGGTATTTTTGGGTTGTTACAAACTTGAACAAATAAGCCTCTACTTCCCTTCCTCAATATTTTTCCATTTAATGGGAGCTAAAAACCTTGGAAGGTGTAGGATGGACACTATGGAGACAATTTGCCTTTATCATTTTTCATCCTTGTACATATAACTACTACAAATTAAGATTGGTATCCTCTAAGACAATCACTATACCCCCAAGATAACATTTGCACTACCCAATTTCATTGCATAAAGGTGACCAAACAATGTATAAGGACCCATTTGGAAATGGAAATTTACAATGTGACCCACATATTGAGTATTGAATCCATTGGAAATTAACACCTATAAATTATCTTGAATTGAACTATTGATATACAACCCCAGGGCTTTGGTCATCTTGCTATCAATGAAATTATGATTGCTACCCACCATATATACTTGTTAGTGCTTTATTAAGCCTTGCATATTGATGGTATAATGAGCCTATAGCTTCAAAAGGACAAATTTTGAAAGGGCCATAGTATCCATATCCCTATTTTGATCCTCGATTCCAATCACTAACTTTCACTAAGGTGGGGTAGACTCTTCTTCCTTAAAGACTACATCTTTAATTTTTAATTAGAAGCTACATTGCTTCTTATAAGCCTAATCCCAAGGGTAAAAAAAATGATATATGTAATAAAATAATATTGGTGGATGATCTTCATTATATTTATTGAAGTATGGTTGATGGGGATTAAAATTATGTTGGGATTGGGGTTGAGGCAACTGTAGCTTCTTCTACACTGTATGAGCCAAATGCTTGTCATCATAAAGGGTGTATAGATCATGCATATTTACCTCTCATATAATGTCATTCTTAAGGCCATGATGTCATATTGATACCACTATAACTAGATCCAAATAATAGGTATATGTGAGGAGACCCATGAACTCAATGTAATAGTCCTATATTTCATCTATTTGTTTAATTTTCATCAAACAAACCACATAAAATGTGGAAGGTCCCTTATCAAAATTGAGTAGGAATATCTTTTTGAACTTTAGCGACAAAATATGATGATTGAAATGCTTTAGTACTTAAAGAAGCCATTGATGAGAATGGGTACCTAGCTTAGAAATAACAAAGCTAACTTGACCATTCTCAAGAACACGCTATAAGCATATAAGCTAATATGTCTTGGATATCCAAATGAAATGATTGATACCATCAAAGATTGGGATATAAATTTGAGAAATCAAAACATCGTAAGGTTATTCAAGCAATATTATAGCACCTCCTATAGATGAATTAAGTTTAGTACCAAAATTTAAATTAAGCTCACCCATGCCTAAAAGAGATTCCTTGGCAAGTGTATATGCATGTGAATTGAGTGGTAGAAATCAGGATCTTTCCTGAAAGGTGGTTGATGGAAGAATATTGGTTCTTACCCAAGGTTGCATGCTAGTAGTACCAAGGATCTTGATGTAGTAAAGACCTTGGTTCCTAACCATAAGGTAAATATTCAAAGTTTTATGAATCCTGATATTGGAAATTTCTAATAAGCAGAGGATCATCAAACTGAAGCTTGGGCTACTTATGCTTATCTTGGTATTGTGTCCTCAAAATTTATCGGGAATTATTTTCCAATAAGTGCTCAATATAGGATGGGTCATTATAGCGCTACCCAAGAAAAAAAATTCAATTAGGTTTAAAATTTTCAAGTTGCAGGAAGTATTATTGCTAGGAATGACTATTATCGATAACCATTTTATTCATCCTTTCATGCTCATATGACAAATACTTATATTAGAGGAAATGTCATTGGGAAGGGAACAAGAACCCATAGGAGGAGTGTAAGGGGTACTCATTGTGTGTAATACAAAATGAGCATGAGGGCTATAATTACTAATGAGGTATGGTATATTATGGTGGTTGTTTGGGTTTCTTGGTTGTCTTTTATTTTGGACCATATGATTATCATTAAATGGATTTGTGTGCTACTGACACCTGTTGACTCATTTCCAATTAGATAAATCCAACGGTTTACACATATACCATGGACCAATGATGAAACCCTGAAGATGGCTCTAACCACTTGCAAAAAAAGTGTTACCAAAAATATATGTTATTTTGATAAACTCGAAGAGATGATAAAAATGAGATATGTATCTCATAAGTTATGGTCACCTTCATTAGGAAACACAAGTAGTTATGCCTAAATTATGATTCATGATTCTTGAACGATATTGTGAGAAATTTAACGAGCTTTAAAATGAGTGGTCATATGGTGGAATTTGAACAGTATTGAGGGAGATACAAACCTTTGAAGTCATCCATCTAGAACAAGGGTAGTGACAACTTTTCAAGTCATAGAAAATGAATTTGTAGATATATATCAGCTAGGATTTGGAGGATAGGAGGAGCAATGGAGGGCTATGGCCTCAACGAGACAACTTTTTATCTGGGTGTCAATTTTTTAGCTAAGTTTCCTTTATTCCTTCATTATATTAAATATGAGCAAATGTGGGAAGACCATCCTCAATTTTTTGATATGATAGAACATATATGACATTCTTTAGGAAATGGTGGGCTATATACACTTCTCAAATATATTAAATCAATGACATATAGATTAAAAGAAGGAACAAGAACACTTTTGAGAACATTATTTAGAAGAAAGAAGAATTAAAAGTGAAAGTTTCAAAATTTTAAAAAGGTGAGCACAATAATCCAAGCTTGGAGAAAAGAGAGTTTCTTAGTGAATGTCATAATATTTTGAGTAAGGAAGAGAAATTTTTTAAATTAAAATCAAAATAGACTTGGTTAAAAGGAGATAAAAACATGAAGTATTTTTATAGGATGGCAAAAGTACAAAGATCAGCATCCAAAATTAGTAGAACATGTTTGGATTGAAGATCAAAGCGAAATTAAAAATGAGGTAAGGCTATTTTACCAAAATATTCTAGTATCAGAGGAGATTGAAGTTCTTAACGATAAACTACTACATGAAGTACCTTTTATTATGATAGATGAAGACAATAGCAAACTAGTAGAGCCTATTTTATGTAAGAAGTTTGTTCAACTCTTTTCTCTTTTGATAAGGATAAATCCATAGGTCTATATGGGCTCTTAGTAACATTATATCAACATAAGTAGGAAATAGTGAAGTGGAATAGTCTAGGGTTAAATAGTACATACCTTATAAAATAAATGCAACATATGTTAAACTAATTCTAATAAAAAAGGATGCAAAATATTTTGATTTATTTAGGCCCATAAACCTATGTAATATGGAATATAAGATAATCTCCAAAGTGATGACAAATTACTTAAGACCATTGTTAAAAAAAAAAAAAAATTAGAAAAGCGAGGATTTGTAAAAGGGAGACAAATTCTAAACAGGATCATAGTAGCTCATGAAGTAATGCATTCAATAGCTTTTAGAAAAGAGAGCAATGATCTTAAAAATTGATATGAATAAATTCTATGATAGGGTATAATGGGATTTTATTTTTACAGTATTAAAAAAATATGGATTTGGGAAGAAATGGATCAGATGGATTAAAGCTTGTGTCTCTACAATATCATATTCAGTGTTGGTCAATGGGATGGTAATAGAATCATTTAAATTCAAGGGATCATATATAGAGAAATCCTCTAGCACCATATATATTCATTATTATGGCAGAGGTATAGGGAAGGAACCTAAAAAAGGAATGCAAATATGAGCTAATTAGTAGACTTAAGGCTAGTACTAACATCAAAAACATCACCCATGATGAGGCTTAATTTTTGTTTTTCATAAACCTTAGGTTTTTAGGTTTATGTCTTAGGACTTAGTCATAAAGTGTGTTAGTCGCCTTGTTTACGTGCATCCTTTTTATCGCATGTTTTTTTTGGTCATGGTCCAGGTGTTTTATCTCTCGTAGAATAAAACGGTTTACTCCTTATCATTTATTTTCTATAGTAAGCCTCATCACGTAATCTTCAGGTTACAGTTTTTAATTTGGGCTTATTTAAGTCCTTTGTTGATTAATTTACATTTAGCTTTGTTTACCATATCATTTTTTATATCAGAGCAAAAATTATGGAGGATTTGGGTAAATTCTGACCTAGTTTTGGTTGATTAGGGTTCATTTTGATCAACAATATCATGTTGAAGCTCATTGTCAATTACTGCAATAATTGCTAAATTGTTGCAATTGTGAAAAAATTGTCGAACAATTTGTATTGCTACAAAAGTTGTAGAGCAACTTTTCTTGTCGACAAAATTGGTTCACATTTTTTTTTTGCAGTAATTCATTTTTGTTGTCAACAATATTATGTTTTGTTTCTGCACACACTCTGAGGCAACTCTATCTATGCAAGTGCAAAGGTTTTTGACGTCCATCCTACACTTGTTCATGCTCTAACTTTAGAATTTTTTGTAGTTCTCTTGCAACTAGCTTTTGATGCCCGATTAAAATTAGTGACATACCCTTTCACCCTACTAGACTCTTACTAGATCGGAAATCTTCTGCCACTGATAGAAGATTCTACCAATCGCGTGTGCATGGTGGGTTGACCACCTCTGACAAACCTTGGTGCTAAAAGACATATCTGACACTTTTATCTCTCCTAAGCACGAACCCTATTGTAGTTATTTGTGTTGTAGTTCACAATTAGAAGGTTACCGCTACTCTGACGACCTAACATCTTTGTGCCCTGATCCAACCTTTCCATATGATGGGATGATTCGGTTGGATGTTACGTGTTTTGAATCCTGATTACTACCATTGATTGGCTAAGGCACAATCTTATGATACCTTCTCCATGTTGTGTTATTATCGTGATTGGTAATTGGAGGAATCGAAAGAGGTGCTTTGCACATGCACTACCCGAGATCTGATATTGTCTCCAACAGACGTACGACTTTCTACTTCGCCCTTATGTTTATATTCACCCACTTGAACAAATCTATTGATTTTTGCATGAACTACAACTCTATCCACTCTATGACAGCAAAAGTTTGTACCACATTATGCACGTCGTACAACCATAATTATTCGAATAAACTTATCGGTATGATGCATTATGGCACGCATAACAATGCATTGTATTACCACCAAATATCTTGACATGTTTTTATAGCAGATTGACTCCATTTGAAATTTACGCACATGGCTTCGATTATTTGTGTAAGTGGATGATGTCATTTTGGTTGACTTGCTTTGGTCAAACACAAATTTTTGCTCATAATTTTTGTCAAAGAGGATAATTTTATTTACATTGCAAATTTGAACAATAATTTTTGTCATCACCCTCACATATGAAGAACACAAGCTTATACTGAGAGGGGGGTGAATAGTATAGCGCCCACTTTTTACTTTATTTTCAAACCAATATCAATTAGTGTCCTCAATTGCAATAACCAAATATAGCAGTGTGCATTAATAACATAGATAGCAATAGTAAGCAAGTGCACAAATCATCACACACAATTGAGACACAAGATTTAACGTGATTTCCCCAATGTGGGGTAGTCCACAAGATAATCTTCTTATAATATTTCATAAAGAAATAGGGATACTTATCCCAATACAAATGATTACTTTGATCTACTCAAAGCTAGGTTCTCCTGATCTACTAAGGTGGGCTCCACTGATCCGCTCATCTAGGCTCTCCATTGATCTGCTCAGTTAGGTTATCCACTGATCTACTCAGATAGGCTATCCACTAATATACTTAGCTAGGCTCTCCACTAATCTGCTCAACTAGGCTATCTAATGATCTTCTTAGCTATGCTATCCACTGATCTGCTCAGCTAGGCTCTCCACTGATCTGCTCATCTAGGCTATCCATTGATCTACTCAGCTAGGCTATCCACTAATCTGCTCAGCTAGGCAATTAGTGTTGATGTGTTTTATATTTTTGTCCTGTATCTTTCACTGCTCACAAATCTGCCTCAATGCCTTCTCACAAGGCTTAAACAATCATGCTCAAATTCTATCCCAAATTTTTTTTCAAAACCTTCACAAAAGGCTCAAACAATACTGCTCAAATGCTATCCCAAATCTATCCACAAATTTGTCCCAAAAGCCTTCTCAAAGGCTCAACCAATCATGCACAAAAGTTGTCTCAAATCTGTCCAAAAATTTTGTCCCAAAATCCTTCCCAAAGGCTCAACCAATGACTCTCAAGTAGCACTCAAATCTCAACCACAAATCAACAAAGGCAAGGCTCAATGATGAACTCAACAATGGATAACAAATGAATGATGACAATACTCAACAATGTGCTCAACAATGAATGGAAATGTACTCTTCAATGGATGACAACAATGATCCACAATGATCTCAACAATGTATGACAAATTATCTCTCAAATGGATGACAACAATGCTCAACAAGGTACTCTCAAATGGATGACAAATGATCTCTCAAATGGAAACCTCTCCAAGCAATAATAATGAGGACTTCAACCAACAAATGACAATATCCACAAGTGATAGCAATAGGTTCTCAATAATATCTTCCTCATGCAATGTCAATAAGATCTCAAGAAACAAGCACAACTCCCTCAAGCAAAGAGCTCTCAAATAGCCAACAATGATCTCCTCAAATGAAAGACAAATGTATCCACAAGTGACTACCAAATGATCTCCTCAATGGTCTCAAATAGTAGCAATGGAATTAACAAGCAACCAACAAAATTCTCCTCAAAGCAATAGCAACAACCTCCTCAATAATGGCAATGCTCTCAATGAACTCCACTAAAGCAATCATGGAACTCAAGCATCAATTTTATTCATAAAATTGATTTTCTAATCCATCCACTTCCTCTCAATAGCCAAGGCACATAATCAAGCAATTTGTCTTCAACTCCAAACCCTAACTCATGTGCATGTCTTCTAACTCAAGGTATCAATTAACTAGGTCTCAAGTTCCTAGTTTAATTTCATAATTAAATCCTGTAATAGGACATATAACAAGTTCAACACTTTTCAACCTTATGACTCCCTAATTTCATTAACATATACAGGAAGCACCTATGCTTTTATTTTTAATTCCACACCTTATAACTCCACATACAACAATCACTAATATTTATTTCCAGACCTTATATCTCCCTAATCACACATAGCAATAACAAATATTTAATTCTACACCTTATAACTCCCTAAGCACATTAACACATACAACAAGCATTTATTTCCCTAAACTCCTTATGACTCCCTAGTTATTGTTGACAATTTTGTCACATTGCATAGAGGGGTAGAAAAAAATCAAAAAATTTCTCTTTGTAAAGTGTTTCTTTTGTTGTTTTCGAAAGTATTTGTAAGTGTTGCAGCAATTTTGGCTTTCAATGCCACCCCCTTGTACATAAAATGAAGAAGAAGAGCTTCACTGCTGAACAAGCCAAAGAAGATAGCTTCGTCGAAAGAAAGAAAAAGTGTCACGATATCGCGACATGTTGCATTTTCGCGATAGAGAGATACAAGGGGGAGCAAGAAGGAAAAAGTGTCACGATATCGCGACATGTTTCATTTTCGTGGTCGAAAGCCAGAAGAAGGAGCAAGAAGGAAAAAGAGTCACGATATCGCGACATGTTGCATTTTCGTGTCCGAAAGCAAGAAGAGGGAGCAAGAAGGAAAAAGTGTCACGATATCGCGACATGTTGCATTTTCGCGGCCGAAAGCCAGAAGAGGGAGCAAGAAAGAAAAGTGTCGCGATATCGCGACATGTTGCATTTTCACGGCTCAAAGCAAGGAGAAAGAGCAAGAGAGGAAAAGTGTCGCGATATCGCGACATGTTGCATTCTCGCAACCAAAATAGGAAAAGTGTCACGATATCGTGACATGTTGCATTCTCGTGACCAAAAGAGGAAAAGCGTCGCGATATCGTGACATGTTGCATTCTCACAACCAAAAGAGGAAAAGCGTCGCGATATCGCGACATGTTGCATTCTCGCGACAAAAATAGGAAAAGTGTCGCAATATCGCGACATGTTGCATTTTCGTGGCCAAAAGCAACAAAAGAGGACAAAGACAGAAATGTCCCAATTTTGTGACATGTCATATTTTTGTGATGCAAGAAGAAGAACCAAGCTGAATACATAGAAATGTCACAATATCGCGACATGTTGCTTTTTTGCGACTCAAAAGGGGGCACGCGCTCCAAGCCAGGTATTTTCTCGAGATGATCAAGTGCATCATAAATGCATTTTTACTTGCCCAGTAAGCTTGCTGCTCATTTTTGGCAATTGGAAGCGAAGTATCAATCTCTAAAGGAGATCCTAGAAAGCATGGCAGCCACTCAAGCATTACACCCAAAAACCAAGGACACTCAGACAGCTCATCAATGCATGTTTCCACGGTTGACTTGATCACAGTTTCCAGTTCTGGTAATGGATTTGAGAGCTCAGTCATGAGGGCCATGAGGAGTCGACTTCTCAAATCTCAAGGGTATACTTCACCATTCTGTGTAATAATGACTCATAGGGTCGGGTCCTCTATAAAAACCCAGGCATTGTAATGTATAAGGGGGGGGGACTTTCTGCTAGAAAGCTACTGTAACTTGAAGTCCTACGATTAATACTAAAAATATTTGGGCTCGATTTATCTCTTGTATGCTACCTTCTGTGTTTATTTCTTGTATCTATCTTGTTACTCTGAATCCTAAATTTCGGTGTGCGATTGGGGACTGAACCCTAAAATTCACCCGAAGGATACATAGGGGAGGAAAACGCTATATTGGTTTTCTTTTATGTTGCCTGGTGGGTAGTGGTTTCTGTTATATTTTCTTGTCCTAATCGTCATTACTCTGAACCCTAAATTTTGATGAAAGGGAGGAGGAGAATCCTGGAACTCGTCCAGAGGATACATAGGAAGGTTAATGTTGCGTTTCTTTTGTTTATTCTTGGTGTTCCTTGCTACTGCTTCAAGTTATTAGTTAGTAATCATGCTTCCTATTCTCTCCCACTTTAAATCATTGATCTCTATTCCCTTACTCCCTTTATTTCTTTCCTGCACCCTTACTCTTTTTATTTGTTTCCTACACCCTTACTCTATTTATCTCTTTCCTGCACCCTTATCTCAAAACACCAAAGTAGTTTAGCATAAGAGTCGGTCTTTCTCTGGATATTGGCATGAGGGGCATCTCTTCCCTTTGTTCTTTCAATGTTGGTCTAGGTCTAGGGTGCATACACTTACCCAAATCCTTTCCTTGGTAGATTTGATGACCAATAGTTTCTGGCACGCCCAATGGGACCAATAGTCCCCATGTTTTAAGGAAGTCTGAGTTTGGTGAATCTCTGGCTTGCCTTCATTTGGAAAAATCACCTAGCGACTCTGACTGAGCTGAAGATCTAGATTTCTTGATCGTAGGCACCTTTTAAAGCTGAAATAAGAACATCCCAAAGGAATCAAGGTTTGGTGAGTAGCCTTGACCTCACGAGCAGAGAAAAGAATGTTCACCTGGCAACTCTGACTTAGTGGTGAGAATCATGATCTCTACAGGCCACTGCTATAATGGAGAGGGTATGTTATCCTAGCTAAGATGATTGTGGCCCTCTGAATCTCCAAAGTTACCATGAAATTCCCAAAAGCGCCTTGAAGACATTGATGAAATACAATGGCACTAAGGGAATGGACCAAGAACACCTTGAATATGTTGTTGCTTTAGCGACCCTCCATGACATAACCCATGAAGATGTCATGATCAGACTTTTGGTTCTATATTTGGAAGGAAGGGCATTGCAGTGGTACAGACTGCTCGGGCATAAAAGCATCTGCTCATGGGATGACTTAGCGGGAGTGCTAATCAAAAAATTTGATGGCTCTCAAGATCCCTTCCAGCTTTTGATGTACCTCTTCACCATAACGAAAGCACCTCTGGAGAGCATCATGGACTTCAATGTCTAATTCTGTAGAAGTTGGAAGAGAATTCCAGGGGAGATCCAACCGACACCCGCCCAAGCCCACCTCTTCTATGTTCGGGCCTTTCACCCGGACATGAGCCTCATCTTACTACAATCAGGTGAACGAAGATTCCCTCAAATATTTGAGGAAGCAGTATGAGCAGAACAACTTTTGCTCCTATCGAGGAAGTGGCAGTGGGGAGAAACCCCATCACCTTATCCGGTAATTGTTGCTCCTGTCTATCCAACGCAGTATTCATCATGGTAGACTCCTCATACTGAGTAGAGGCCTGAAATGCAGTCGTGTGGAGCTCGAGAGGCAGATCTCATCCAAGTTCGATGATGGGAATATGCAAGCTTTGCCCCAACAATGAACAATATGGTTGCTTGCAGTCTCCATCAGAGGACGGGCCAAGGACAAGAGTAGGCCCAAGTGGTAGAGCCTGAGAATGAAGAGGGCACAATTTTGCATCCTTCTTGTATCCTAAGGGATGGCCCACAAGTGTTCAGCCATAATCCATTAAGCATGTCTCATCAAGCTGAACTTGAAGAGATCCTAGAAGATTACTCTTTATCGAAGGAGCCCTGTTATCGCATCAGGAGGATGGAAGAACCTGTACCCAGCCCACAGTTAGTAGATTCTTTGGTATTATGGTATTGGTTCTAGCCCCCACTATGACCAGTACCCCAAGAGGCCCCTCATGCGACGAACTTCTTCACCACATCTTTCATCAACAGTACGAGTACTGGTAAGAGTGACAACTCACTGTGTTGCTCCCTGTTCGCAACATGGACAACTTCGATAAGAGGCCAGCCGGACTTCAAAGATCAATTGAATTTCAATCAGATCTGGTTCGAACATTGTAGGTTCACCGGATAGGCACCCGAAGCTGGGTTTATGGTCGCGGTATGCCAATCATGTCACAAAATTTTGTGTAAATACTTTAAATAGCCCGACTAGTAAATAAGTGTCGAAGGCGCTAAGTGTTGCTTAGGAGCTTAGGCACAAACAAAAAAACAAAAATGTCGTCAG
Organism: Wollemia nobilis; assembly: GCA_028583015.1. Classification (NCBI taxonomy): domain Eukaryota; kingdom Viridiplantae; phylum Streptophyta; class Pinopsida; order Araucariales; family Araucariaceae; genus Wollemia; species Wollemia nobilis. The sequence goes on from JAQPPZ010005450.1 coordinate 2,754,505, forward strand.
TGGGTAGTCATATAAGAGGACAATGGGAACGATTTTGTTGCCCAATGGATAAAGGCCTGGGATATCTGCATTCAGACAAGCTAAATGCCCTGCGAGCTGCCAATAATGTTGAAAATTTTATCACATTGCACAGAGGGGTAGAAAAAAATCAAAAAATTTCTCTTTGTAAAGTGTTTCTTTTGTTGTTTTCGAAAGTATTTGTAAGTGTTGTAGCAATTTTGGCTTTCAATGCCACCCCCTTGTACATAAAATGAAGAAGAAGAGCTTCACTGTAGAACAAGCCAAAGAAGATAGCTTCATCGAAAGAAAGAAAAAGTGTCACGATATCGCGACATGTATTTTCATGGCAGAGAGCGACAAGGGGGAGCAAAAAGTAAAAAGTGTCGCGATATCGCGACATGTTGCATTTTCATGGCCGAAAGCCAGAAGAAGGAGCAAGAAGGAAAAAGTGTCGCGATATCACGACATGTTGCATTTTCACGGTCAAAAGCAAGAAGAGGGAGCAAGAAGGAAAAAGTGTCGCGATATCGCGACATGTTGCATTTTCATGGCCGAAAGCCAGAAGAGGGAGCAAGAAAGAAAAAGTGTCGCAATATCACGACATGTTGCATTTTCATGGCTCAAAGCAAGGAGAAAGAGCAAGAGAGGAAAAGTGTCACGATATTGCGACATGTTGCATTCTCATGACCAAAAGAGGAAAAGTGTCGCAATATCGCGACATGTTGCATTCTTGCGACCAAAAGAGGAAAAGTGTCATGATATTGCGACATGTTGCATTCTTGCGACCAAAAGAGGAAAAGTGTCATGATATCGCGACATGTTGCATTCTCATGACCAAAAGAGGAAAAGCATCATGATATCGCGACATGTTGCATCCTCGCGACCAAAAGAGGAAAAGTGTCGTGATATCGTGACATGTTGCATTCTCACGACCAAAAGAGGAAAAGTGTCGTGATATCGCGACATGTTGCATTTTCGTGGCCAAAAGCAACAAAAGAGGACAAAGACATAGAAATGTCACGATTTCGCGACATGTCATATTTTCACGATGCAAGAAGAAGAACCAAGCTGAAGACATAGAAATGTCATGATATCGTGACATGTTGCTTTTTTGCAACTCAAAAGAGGGCACACGCTCCAAGTCGGGTATTTTCCCGAGATGATCAAGTGCATCATAAATATATTTTTACTTGCCCAGTAAGCTCGTTGCTCATTTTTTGCAATTGGAAGCAAAGTATCAGTCTCTGAAGGAGAGCCCGGTAAGCATGGCGACCACTCGAGCATTGCACCCAGAAACCAAGGACACTCAGACGGTTCATCAATGCATGTTTCCACGGTTGACTCGGTCACAGTTGCCAGTTCTGGTAATGGATTTGAGAGCTCAGTCATGAGGGTCGCGAGGAGCTGACTTCTTAGATCTTAAGGGTATACTTCATCATTTTGAGTAATAATGACTTAGAGGGTCGGGTCCTCTATAAAAACCCAGGCATTGTAATGTATAAGGGGGGGAACTTTCTGCTAGAAAGTTGATGTAACTTGAAGTCCTGTGATTAATACTAAAGATCTTTGGGCTCAATTTCTCTCTTGTATGCTGCCTTCCGTGTTTATTTCTTTTGTCTGTCTTCATTTGCATTTTGTTACTCTGAATCCTGAATTTCAGTGTGCGATTGGGGATTGAACCCTAAAATTCGCCTAAAGGATACATAGGGGAGGAAAAATGCTATATTGGTTTTCTTTTATGCTGCCTGGTGGGTAGTGGTTTATGTTATATTTGCTTGTCCTAATCATCGTTACTCTTAACCCTGAATTTCGATGAAAGGGAGAAGGAGAATCCTGGAACTCGTCCAGAGGATACATAGGAAGGTTAATGTTGTGTTTCTTTTGTTTATTCTTGGTGTTCCTTGATGCTGCTTCAAGTTATTAGTTAGTGATCGTGCTTCCTATTCTCTCCCACTTTAAATCATTGATCTCTCTTCCCTTACTCCCTTTATTTCTTTCCTGCACCCTTACTCTTTTTATCTCTTTCCTGCACCCTTACTCTATTTATCTCTTTCCTGCACCCTTATCTCAAAACACCAAAGTAGTTTAGCATAGGATTCGGAATTTCTTCAAATATTGGCACGAGGGGCATCTCTTCCCTTCGGCATTTCAATATTGGTCCAGGTCTAGGGCGCATACACTTACCCAAATCCTTTCCTGGGCATATTTAATGACCAACAGTTATCACAAAAATAATTTTAATGCACCAAAACTTGGTAATAACAAATATTACCATGCACTGGAGATAAATACATTTATTCAAAATTTTCTGCCTTCACAACCTTTGAAATCGATAATTCCTTTGCCAAAAATCAATGCACCTTCACACCTTCGAAATCATCAATGCCTTGCCAAAAATCAATGTGCCTTCACACCTTCATGGGAGTCAAACTTTGTTCCTCTCACCTAGCATTGTGAGGTGCTTACCATGTGGGTGTCAGCCCACATTGGGATTTAATCCCAAACACCCAACTTGTCCTGTGCTTCAAATTTGAAAACCTAAATTGCCTTTCTCAGCAAAATACTTTACCCCTGTCGGGATTCAAACAGTGAACCTGCCTTATGCAAAGTTCGTGTGCTGCAAACTATGCTAAGAAGTCTTTCATGAAGTCACTTTACCACGTTTTTTACTTGACCTTGCTCTCAAATCAAAAGTTATTTATCCTTCTTTCTTCATTGCTCCCCTTTTGACGACTCTCTCTCATGTGCTATGTCAAGTCTACAAAAAACAAAGGTTTTAACCTTTTATTTATATGCACCTCCATCCTTCGAATGATGTCGGTGAACTTTATTAATCTCCCCAACCTTTGCACGTCGGCGGATAATGTAATTCAACTTTAGACCTTAGAATTATTAAATAAAAATTTAATAATTCACCTTTTAACTTTGAATTGGGATATCTCCTTCATTCTTTTGAATTTTGTCATGAAACTTTTTGCACCTAGGTTTTATTGGAAAACCTTTTCATCCATCATAATTTTGAGAAGTCTTAGCATAGTGGTTTTAATTAAAAACCCTTTCCAATGGTTTTAATGAAAACCCTTTTCGTTGGTTTTAATAAAAAACCTTTCCATCGGTTTTAATAAAAACCCTTGTCATTGGTTTTAATAAAAACCTTTACCATTGGTTTTAATAAAAACCATTAATATAATATTTTAAAAAATAAATATTATATGCCTCTTGTGCCACAAAACCCTGTAAATATCCATGCTCTCCAAAATATCATAAATGATTATTTATGAAATGATTTTCCACCAAAACTCAATGTGATCTATGTGACATCAATGACAACACAAAATAACTCAAATTGCCAATAATCTCCCCCTTTGTCATTGATGGCAACACTTCTTAATGCAAATCACCACAATCACTACAAAATCCATTTCTTAAAATCAAAGTTGCTCCCCCTGACTCAATATTCTCTATGGAGGCTGCTCCCCCTATCTCAATGTTCTCTTTGGAGGCTACTCCCCCTATCTCAATGCTCCCCCCATTTGACATTAATGGCAAAATGGAAACCTATGGGGCTAAAATATATGACTCTTAAGCTTAGCCCCCCTACCACCTTCTCTCTTGAGGTTATTAATTTTTTGGTAGGAGTACATTTACTCCCATATTACATTGTTCCTTTACTTTGTCAACTTCCTTCCACATCTTTCTGATATCCTTTTCTTGATGAGTTACTTGATCTTCTTGTCTTGAACCTGTTTGACCTTCTTGCCTTGAAACGCTTGACCTTCTTGCCTTGAACCTATTTGGAATTGAGTCCTACAACATCTTGCAATATGTCCAAATTTATTGCAATTAAAACACTTGATATTGTAGCCTTTGAATGGTGCCCATATCCTGAATTCTTTCTTGAAATCATTTCCATATCCATTCCTTTCCTGAACCCTGTATTGTGAAGCTCTGTTTCCATAATCATTATGACCATGACCTCTGAATTGTGTAGCTCTAAAACCAAAACCATGTTGCTCATTTTCTTTGGACTGAGAAGCTTTGTGACCAATCTTGTTGCATAAGAAGCAATATCCCTAAAAACCATATCTTCTTCCTTTGAATATCCTTCTAGTGAAATCAAAATTTTTTTTATCCATAGACCCTTTCTTGACCTTTATCCTTGTGATCATATTTGACTTGTGCATTGTATCCTTGATCCTTCTTTGTGGTATCCAAATATTCTTCCTTAACTTCTTCCTTGCTTTCTTATTCAAGAATTTCTTTGCCTCTTGAACTTGATTCACCTATCTCAAAAAAGATCCAAACTGGATATTTGGAGCCATAGGAGCTTTGGAAGTTTCTTCCTAAATATTAGGTGCTTCCTTGCTTTCATCTTTTAGAACTTCATTTCCTTTTGAGTGTGACTTTTCTTGGAAATGAGATACAACCTTAAAATATGTTTCCACTCCTTTTTGAACCTTTTCATCTAATGTGTCATGTCTTTCCATCATTACCCTTAGTTCTACATTCATCCTTTCCTCTATCCTTTTTGCATCTTGAAGCTCATCTCTTAGATCACTAATTGTCTGAAGTAGTTCTTCTCTGATTTTGACATCTGTTCGAATCTTGTTTTCAAGATTCCTGATTTCTTCTTTTAGCCTTTTGACTTTTGATTTTTGTTTTCTTGGCTCATCCTCTTCTTTTTATATTACCAAAAGTGAGACTTCTTCATATTTACTATCATTGATATCATTATCATCTTCTATAGCAAACAAACTCTCATGAATTCTTTGACCATGCATGTTTCCTTGATGTGTCATTTCATCTTCACTATCACTGAAGCCATTGCAATATCCTAATATGTGATATCTTTGACCACACACAAAGAATTTTTCTCTTTCACCTTCTATTCCTAAGAATAGATGTTCTTCCTTTTCATCATCTGACTTATCTCTATCATTGTGATCTGAGCTATCATTTGCTTCTTCAATGTAGAAAGTTTTCTTAGTATTATGAAAACTTTTCTTCTTCTCATGTTTGCTTTGCTTGTACCTATCATCTTTGTCATGCTTGTGCTTTCCTTCTTCTTTTCTTCTATGACCTTGTTTTTCATCATCATTGTTTTCTTCATGTGGACACTTGTTTGTATAGTGACCATAATCACCACACTTGTAGCATTTGACTTTCTTCATATCCTTATAATTCCTTGAGTTCTTTTTCCTTTTGATGAAGTTAGATTCCTCATCATTATCTGAATCTCTATCTATCTCTGGATATTTCCCTTTATTTTTCTCTAAAGCCTTGAATGCAATTTATTTCATTGGAGCCTGATGCTTATCTATCCTCATCTCATAATTTGTGAGAGTTCCTTGTAGTTCTTCCATTGTTAGCTTGTCGATATCCATTATTTCTTCTATCGTTGAAACCTTTGCATCATACTTCATGGGAAGTGATCTCAAAACCTTTTGAGTAACATCTGATTCTTTCATCTCAAATCCTAGGTCTCTCATGGTGTTAGCAATCTCATCAACTCAAAGCAAGAACTTTGTAATATCTTCATAATCTTCCATTTTCAATTCTTCAAATATTTTTCTATGAGTTTGTAGTTTTGCCAACTTTACCTTGGAATCTCCTTCATAGGTATTTCACAACTTGGTCCACATTTCATTAGCTGAATTACATACCATGACCTTTGCAAAATCTATCTCATGTAGCCCACTCAGAATACAATTCATTGCCTTTACATCGATCTCAACCAATTTCTAGATAGTCTTATCTGTATCGGGATCACCTTCATCCTTATACTCTTTTGCAACCATCTGCCATACCTCATATCCTTGTGATTTCAAATAGTTCTTCATTCTCATGCTCCAAAAAGCATAATTGTTACCATAAAATAGTGGAGCCTTACTTGTAGATGATCCATTCTATGAAGCCATATGTGTTCTTGTAGAATCTACCCTCAAGTTGCTAGCCTTTTCAAAGAAAACCACTATGATACCAATTGAAGAACACAAGCTTATACTGAGAGGGGGGGTGAACAGTATAGCTCCCACTTTTTACTTTCTTTCCAAACCAATATCAATTAGTATCCTCAATTGCAATAACCAAATATAGCAGTGTGCATTAATAAAATAGATATCAATAGTAAGCAAGTGCACAAATCATCACACACAATTGAGACACAATATTTAACGTGGTTCCCCCAATGTGGGGTAGTCCACAAGATAATCTCCTTATAATATTTCATAAATAAATAGGGATCCTTATCCCAATACAAATGATTACTTTGATCTTCTCAAAGCTAGGATATCTTGATCTGCTTAGGTGGGCTCCATTGATCTGTTCAGGTAGGCTCTCCACTAATCTACTCAACTAGGCTATCCATTGATCTACTTAGTTAAGCTATCCATTGATCTGCTCAGCTAGGCTCTCCACTAATCTGCTCAGCTAGGCTATCCACTAATCTTCTTAGCTAGGCTATCCACTAATCTACTCAACTAGGCTCTCCACTAATCTGCTTAGCTAGGCTATCCATTGATCTACTTAGCTAGGCTATCCACTAATCTGCTCAGCTAGGAAACTAGTGTTGATGTGTTTTCTATTTTTGTCCTATCTCTTTTACTACTCACAAATCTGCCTCAATGCCTTCTCACAAGGCTCAAATAATCCTGCTCAAATGTTGTCCCAAATCTGTTCTCAAAGCCTTCACAAAAGGCTCAAATAATCCTGCTCAAATGCTGTCCCAAATTTATCCACAAATCTATCCCAAAAGCCTTCCCAAAGGATCAACCAATCATGCACAAAAGTTGTCTCAAATCTATCCAAAAATTCTATCCCAAAAGCCTTCCCAAAGGCTCAACCAATGACTCTCAAGTAGCACTCAAATCTCAACCATAAATCAATGAAGGCAAGGCTCAATGATGTACTCAACAATGGATAACAAATGAATGATGACAATACTCAACAATGTGCTCAACAATGAATGGCAATGTACTCTTCAATGGATGACAACAATGATCCACAATGATCTCAACAATGTATGACAAATGATCTCTCAAATGGATGACAACAATGCTTAACAAGGTACTCTCAAATGGATGACAAATGATCTCTCAAATGGAAACCTCTCCAAGAAATAACAATGAGAACTTCAACCAACCAAGGACAATCTCCATATGTGATAGCAATAGGTTCTCAATAATATCTTCCTCATGCAATGTCAATAAGCTCTCAAGAAACAAGCACAACTCCCTCAAGCAAAGAGCTCTCAAATAGCCAACAATGATCTCCTCAAATGAAAGACAAATGTGTCCACAAGTGACTAGAAAATGATCTCCTCAATGGTCTCAAATAGTGGCAATGGACTTAACAAGCAACCAATAATAATCTCCTCAAATCAATAGCAAAAACCTCCTCAATAATGGCAATACTCTCAATGAACTCCACTAAAGCAATCATGGAACTCAAGCATCAATTTTATCCATAAAATTGATTTTCTAATCCATCCACTTCCTCTCAATAGCCAAGGCACATAATCAAGCAATTTGTCTTCAACTTCAAACCCTAACTCATGTGCATGTCTTCTAACTCAAGGTAGCAATTAACTAGGTCTCAAGTTCCTAGTTTAATTTCATAATTAAATCATGCACTAGGACATATAACAAGTTCAACACTTTTCAACCTTATGACTCCCTAATTTGATTAACATATACAACAAGCACCTATGCTTTTATTTTTAATTCCACACCTTATAACTCCACATACAACAATCACAAATATTTATTTCCACACCTTATATCTCCCTAATCACACACATCAATAACAAATATTTAATTCTACACCTTATAACTCCCTAAGCACATTAACACATACAACAAGCATTTATTTCCCTAAAATCCTTATGACTCCCTAGTTATCACAAAAATAATTTTAATGCACCAAAAATTTGGTAATAACAAATATTACCATGCGCTGGAGATAAATACCTTTATTCAAAATTTTCTACCTTCACAACCTTTGAAATCGATAATTCCTTTGCCAAAAATCAATGCGCCTTCACACCTTCGAAATCGTCAATGCCTTGCCAAAAATCAATGCGCCTTCACACCTTCGCGGGAGTCAAAATTTGTTCCTCTCGCCTAGTGTTGTGAGGCACTTACCATGTGGGCATCAGCCCATGTTGGGATTTAATCCCAAACACCCAGCTTGTCCTACGCTTCGAATCTAAAAACCCGAATTGCCTTTCTTAGCAAAATACTTTGCCCCTGGCGGGATTCGAACAACGAACCTACCTTGTGCAAATTTCGTGCACTGCCAACTGCGCTAAGGAGTCCTCTATGACATCACTTTCCTACGCTTTTTACTTGACCTTGCTCTCAAATCAAAATTTATTTATCCTTCTTTCTTCGTTGCTCCCCTTTCGACGACTCTCTCTCATGCGCTATGTCAAGTCTACAAAAAACAAAGGTTTTAACCTTTTATTTATATGCACCTCCATCCTTCGAATGACGTCGGCAAAATTTATTAATCTCCCCAACCTTTGCATGTTAGAAAATAATGTAATTCAACTTTAGACCTTAGAATTATTAAATAAAAATTTAATAATTCACCTCTTAACTTTGAATTGGGATATCTCCTTCATTATTTTGAATTTCGTCATGAAACTTTTTGCACCTAGGTTTTATTGGAAAACCTTTTCATCCATCATAATTTGGAGAATTCTTAGCATAGTGGTTTTAATGAAAAACCCTTTCCAATGGTTTTAATGAAAACCCTTTCCAATGGTTTTAATGAAAACCCTTTCGTTGGTTTTAATAAAAAACCTTTTCGTCGGTTTTAATAAAAACCCTTGCCATTGGTTTTAATAAAAACCTTTACCATTGGTTTTAATAAAAACCATTAATATAATATTTAAAAAATTAAATATTATATGCCTCTTGTGCCACAAAACCCTGTAAATATCCATGCTCTCCAAAATATCATAAATGATTATTTATGAAGTGCTTTTGCCACCAAAACTCAATGTGATCCATGTGACATCAATGACAACACAAAATAACTCAAATTGCCAACAACATACTGGCAGCAACACTTGATTTAATTTTGTAAAATGGGAACCAATACAATTTTTCTTTGGCATTTTTGCAATTAGTTAGGCATATTGTATTTTTTTTATAACCCCTTACTTGCTGGTGCACACTCGGGGTCAAATGGCTACCGAATTGATCGAAAAAATGGCCCAAATTACACAACTTGTGAGTGTTTTTGCTAAAAATGTCACGTCCCAAGATATTCAATCATAATGTGACATTCCACTCTACGATGGCTCCTGAGATCCTGAAGTTCTCAACAATTGGATTCTCGACATAGAAGTTGGTTTGATTACACAAAATTGGTGAAGGACCAACAAGTTGCTTTTGCCAAGCTCAAAATGTCAAGCATTACTAAGATCCTTGTCACTAATCACCAACGGACTCAAAATCCTATTGATTCATGTGATGAATTACAATGTTTTTTGAAGAGTAGTTTTTATTCTTTAAACTACACCGAGAACCTTGATATAAAATGGCTTCGTCTTTGCCAAACTTCTCATATGAGTGTTCACGATTATGTGTTGCAATTTAACAAATTGAGAATTTTGAATATAGTGCAGGACTCTACCATCCAACTTGTGATCAAATTCAAAAGTGGGTTGCAAGAACCCCTTTTCAATAAATTGATGTACAAAACCATTGTGAGCATTGATATGGATTTCAATCAAACCATTCTTGCGAAGGAGGAATTGTGAGATTCATCGTGTGGATCTCGCTCTTCATCATCGAGAGAAAATTTGAATGCTTCTACTCAAAAATCCAAGGCAACTAAATCTTCTTCCTCTACTCCTTCCTCTTCCTCTTACTCTTCCTCTTGCTCTTCCTCTCAAAAATCTTCTTCTAAAGCTCCTATGGAATGTAGCTTTTGTAAAAATAAGGGTCATCAAAAGAATCAATGTTGGAAATTGTAAAATTTGAAGAACACCCTAGTTGTAAAGCCTTCCAATGAGGAACCCCAAGAGTTTCCTATTGAGGCTACAGGGGAACGAAAGGCATACAAGTAATTAGTAGGGTTAAACAAAGTGACCCTTATGAATACTTCTCAAGGTGATCATGAGAACTTATTTGTGACCACGGTTCACCTAAGTGACACCTTCATGGTTGATTGTATAATCGATAGTGGCTCGTAGAAAAATCTAATTGTGAGGTTCGTTGTTGACAAACTGAAGCTATCAATAAATCCTCATCCTAATTTGCATCCTTTATGGTGGAAGTATAATGGGATTTCATCTAACATCACACACACATGCACAGTGAATTTTGCTTTCAGTCCTACATTTGTAGATACAGCTGTGTGCGATGTAACTCTAATGGATTGTTGTGGCTTATTGCTTGGAATACCCTATCAATATGATAGGAGGTCTATACATAATGGTTATAACAACACATACACTTTGCACAAATATTTACATAATCAAAACTACACAAAAAACACCACAAAATCTGATGTTAAGTTGCATACAAGCACATAAAGTCGTTAATCAAGCAAAGGAACTAGCACTCATCTTCATCGGATCAACCAAAGAAGAGAATCAAGCACCTAAGCATTCACATAATAGGTATTCTTTAGTTAATTCATTGCTTCATTCATATTCTGGTGTTTTCAAAGAACCTTCAAGCCTTCCACCTGAAAGATAAATTAATCATAGCATTGAGATTATTCTTGTTGCCCCTCTTCCCAATACTTCAATGTATAGACAATCAATAGTGCAAATGGAAGAAATTAAAATATAAATTCATGATTTATTGGCTAAAGATTTCATAAAACCAAGCAATTCTCCTTGTGCTTCACCTATCTTGCTTGTGTTGAAGAAATATGGTACATGGAGGTTATGCATTAATTTCAGGGCACTTAACAAAATAACAATAAAAAACAGATATCCACTTCCATGGATTGACGACCTCTTGGATCAATTTTTTCTCTAAGATCGATCTCAATAGTGGCTATCATCAGGTTAGGATTCAGGCTGAGAACACTTGGATAACAGCATTCAAGACCAAAATGGGGCTCTTTGAGTGGCTTGTCATGCCCTTTGGTCTTATGAATGCTCCTGCCACATTCATGTGGTTGATGAATGAAGTATTCAGAGATTGTTTGGATAAATTTGTAATTATCTATCTTGATGACATTCTTGTATTCTCTCCTACATGGAGAAGTCAATTAGAGCACTTAGAATCTGTCCTTCAAGTTCTACAGAAGAACCAATTGTATGCCAATCTTTCTAAGTGTTCTTTTGGGTAAACTTCCATTGCCTACCTTGGTTTTGTAATTAGTGAGAAAGGTGTTCAAGTGGATCCTGCTAAAATTGAAGTCATTCTCAAAAGGCCAAATCCTACCACTGTCACAGAGTTAAAGATTTTTCTTGGACTTGCCAATTTCTATTGCAAGTTCATTACGGGATATTCCACAATTGTCGCTCATTTGCATCATTTGACAAATATCAAATTTAGTTTTAGTGGACAAAGGATCAACAAAATGTCTTTAAAACATTGAAATACAAATTGTGTACTGAACCTATTCTTATTCTGTCAGATCTTGCTCAACCATTTGAGATTGAAATGGATGCTTCATAGTTTGCACTTAGAGTCATGCTCAAGCAGAATGGCCATCCAGTGGCCTATCATTCTAAAATATTTTTTGGGGCCAAGAAAAAATTTTCTACATTTGATAAGGAGTTATATGCTTTGGTTCAGGCCATCAAGCATTGGAGGCACTATATTCTCAGAAAAGAAAAAATAGTCCACACAGATCACCACTTAAGTTTCTTCAATATCAAACAAAAATAGAAGAAGCTAGATACATAAAATGGGTATCGTACTTGCAAAAATTCTATTTGGTAATCAAGTACAAGAAAGAATAGAATAATGCAAGATAACTGGTCTTATAAAATAAATTTTGCAAAAATTAAATAAGGATCGCAGTACTCAAGTATCACATTTTGGAAAAAAATGTGTATTCTTTTATAAAATGTATATTCGATGATGATAAAATGTAATGGCCCTATTGGGCTAATATACCCATTTAAGGGTTGTGATTGTGAAAGGGTGTGACCCTTGTAATATAATAAATAATAAAATATAATAAATGAAGTATGTTAGGAGAGTCCTAACATGCCACCCTCCTTTGAAAGGAGCTTTGTCCTCAAAGCTGTAATTTAGGAAATCATTGCTGAATATGGTGAAGTGTCTCCCATGTAGCATCTTCTAGTGGAATTCCCTTCCGCTAGATTAAAACTTATGTGATATCTTGATTCCAAAGGTGGCGAGAGCGACGATCTAAGATAGCTTCAGGCTTGACCAAAAGAACTCCCTCGTCCAAAAATTTAGGAAGGCTAGTTTGGATGGTGATGTGTGCTCCCACCACAGGATTAAGGCAAGAAACATGGAATACTGGATGAATTTTGGAAGATGATGGTAACTCAAGTTTATAATAAACTGGCCCGATACATTGAAGAACTTTATAAGGTCCATAAAATTTGGGTGCTAACTTCTGAGAGCCTTTTTGTTTGAGAGATGCTTGATGATAGGATTGGAGGCATGGGAAAACCTTATCCTCTTCTTGAAAACTATGCTCGGTCCTATTTTGATCGGCATGTTGCTTCATGTGATTTCAGACAATGTGGAAGTTCTCTTTTAGGATCCACAGAATGTCATCTCGAGTAGATATTTTCGTGTCTACCGCTTATACCTTGGTACTTTCGGGGATATAAGAAGTGAGATATGGTGGGGGTTGGCCATATAATGCTTCATAAGGAGTCATTTTGATTGATGTATGATATGAAGTGTTATACCACCATTATGCTAGCGGAAGCCATTTTACCCAATGGAGTGGTTGAGTGGAAAAAAAACATCGAAGGTAAGTTTCTAAGCATTTATTAACAACCTCCATCTGGCCATCGGTTTGGGGATGGTATGCGGAACTCATTCGAAGTTGAGTACCTTGTAACTTGAATAATTCCTTCCAAAAAGTGCTAGTGAAGGTTGGGTCGCGATCACTAATGATCATAGAAGGCATACCATGTAATTTAAAGATGTTATCCAAGAAAAGGTGGGCTATAGTACTTGAGGTATAAGGATGAGCCACAGGACAAAAATGGGCATACTTGGATAAACAATCTACTACTACAAAAAATGTTGTTTTCCCACTTGATTTTGGTAGACCTTCAATAAAATCCATAGAAATATCTGCCTATGTTTTGGTTGGTATAGGAAGAGGTTGAAGTAATCCTGGAGTAGCCAGTGTCTCCCCTTTGTGTCTTTGGCAAGTCTCGCATTCTTTTACAAACTTTTTGATGTAATTTTTCATACCCACCCAATAAAAAGATATATTTAATATTCTATATGTCTTTAAGAATTCTGAGTGTCCGATAGAAGATGAGGTGTGTAATTCATGGAGAATTTTTTATAATAAGCGGAATTTGGGGAGAGGACCACCCTTCCTTTGTACCTTAGTATATTATCCATCCAAGTGTATGGAGGCTTGCTATTAGAATTCTATTGGAGTTGTTGGATTATTGCGTGGATAGTAGGATCATTTATCCATTCTTCATGCACCTCATCTAGCCATTTAGGAATAAGGGATGAAAGAGCATGGATTTGAGGCATGTCTTCAAATTTTCTAGAAAGTGCATCGGCTGCCTGGTTGTCTTTTCCCTTTTTGTAGGTGATTTCATAATCATAGCCAAGTAGCTTAGTGACCCACTTTTGTTGTTCTGGAGTATTTGTACATTGTTCCAAGAAGTATTTCAGGCTATGGTGATCAGTGCGGATAATAAAATGTTGTCCAATAAGGTATGGTCTCCAATGTTGAATAGCGTGAACAATTGCCAACATTTCTTTTTCATAGGTAGAACGAGCTAGATTATTTTTAGAAAATGGCTTGCTTTTAAAAGCTAGAGGTATTTCATCTTGCATGAGTATGGCTCCTATTCCTACCTCTGATGCATCACTTTCAATGATAAATGGTTTAGAAAAGTTGGGAGTACCTAGGACAGGAGTGGTACACATTGCATTTTTCAATGTAGTAAAAGCTTCATCCACTTGAGATGACCATTTGAAGGTATTTTTCTTAAGTAATGTTGTTAGAGGAGCTACGATTTTGCCATAATGCTTGACAAATTTTTGATTGTATCCTGTTAGCCCAAGAAACCCTCATAGACCTTTCAAAGTTTTTGGGATAGGCCAACTTTTCACATCCTCTATTTTGCAAGGATCTACCTTAACTCCATCTTTAGAGACAATGTGTCCTAAGTATTCGATTTCTTGCTTTCCAAAGGAGCACTTTGATTTCTTCGCATAGAGTTGATTTTCCTTTAAAATTACTAATGCTTGACTAATATGGTTCAAGTGATATTCCCATGTTTTGTTGTAAATCAACATGTCATCAAAGAAAACTAAGATAAATTTATGAAGGAAAGGGTGGAATACCTTGTTCATTAGACTTTGAAAAGTGGAAGGAGCATTGGTAAGGCCAAATGGCATCACCAATAATTCATAGTGCCCTTCATGAGTGCAAAAGGCGGTCTTTGGAAAGTCTTTTTTGTTAACTCTGATTTGGTGATATCCTGATCGTAAGTATAATTTGGAAAAATAGGCAATCCTGTGTAGTTCATCTAGTAGCTCATCTAGGACTGGAATAGGAAATTTATCCTTGATGATCATTTTGTTAAGTGCTCTAAAATCTACACATAAACGCCATGACCCATCCTTCTTCCTCACTAATATAACTAGAGAGGAATAAGAGCTTCTGCTAGGTTTAATGACCCCTGCCTTAAGAATCTCTTGTACTAGCTTCTCTATCTCAGTATTTTGTAGATATGGATAATGATAGGGCTTAATATTAGGGGGTGGATGCCCTGGAATTATTTGAATAGAGTGATCATGACTTCATTGTGGAGGCAGTCCTTTTGGTTCATTGAATACTTCTTTATGGTGTTCTAAAATCTTTTGTAGCTCTAGCGGACCCTTTTCTTTGTGAGTGGGTTGGATTGAGAATAATTGGGCTACCATTCCTTTGCTTCCTTTGCGGATAATTTTCTCCATTCTATGAGAACTTACGATTTGTGAAGGTCCAGATTTTAATCCTTGGATAGTATAAGTTTGGTTCTTCTCTGTGAACTTCATCCATAATTCATCAAATTCCCATTGAACTATGCCCAATGTTCATAGCTATTGTACTCCTAGTATGATGTCACAACCTCCTAGGGGTAGTACATACATGTCTCCTTTCATGTTATAATCCCCCATAGTTAGTTTAATATTTCGACATTTACCTTTACATGCAATTTTTCCTCCGTTTCCAATCATCACTTCAAAATTATTACAAGGATATATAAAATAATTAGCTTGTTTAGCCACCCTTGGATTGATAAAATTATGCATGCTACCTGAGTCTAGGAGCACAATAAGGTTTTTCTTCTTAAAATTCCCTTTTACCCTCATCGTTTGTGGAGCAAAAAATCCTACAAGGGCGTTCAAGGAAACCTTAGGTGTATTTTCCTCTTCACTTTCTGGTGTGTCGGATACTACTTCTACTTCTATCTTAGTTTCTTCTTCAAAGGAATTGCCACAGTCCGGAGCATCCATAATATACAACTTCCATGAGGCAAATTTATGATTTCGATCAAATTTCTCATCGCAGCAGTAGCAAAGACCTTTGGCTTGTCGTTCCTTCATTTCTTCGAAACTAAGGCATTTAATTGGTAGGGTTGGATTAATTTTGGGAGTTGTGTATGAATTTTTTACCCTTCCATTTTACATGGTTTTGGGGTTAGTGTAACTATTTGATGATTTCCCCATGGGTGGTTTCCCCAATCTACGTTGTGCCCTAATTTTGTCCTTCGCTAGTTTCACCAATCCTATGGTCTCCATCATATTTATGGTTCTATACATTTGTACCTCTATTCATATTTCTTCCTTTAATCCACTAATGAAATAATATTGAAATAAGGAAGCATCTAGCCAAGTTGTCTGATTTGCCAATCTTTCAAATTCAGCTTGATATTCTTTTACCGAAGTGGTTTGGCATAATTTTGTGAGAGCTCCTCTAAAATTTCAAAAGCGCTGGGTCCAAACCACACTAATAGGTTTTCTGTAAAGGTGAACCAAGTAGGAGTGTCGTTGGTTTTTTTGAACCATTGGTACCATTGGATGACTTCATTCTCTAAGTGAAAGGATGCAATATGCACTTTTTGTCTTTCAAGAATTTGATTCAATGAGAAATATTGCTCTGCCTAATAAATCCAGTTTGTAGGGTCACCGCCTTCAAATTTTGGAAAGTTTAATTTGGTAGTTCTGAGGAGGATGGATTTTTGCGGCCCTCCAAATGGTGTTTGGGTGGCGATCCTTCGCTAGTTTGATTTGTTTGCACTAGTGACATATTCTGACTGACAGATTCTAGTTTTATGTTTAATGTGAGTACTGTTTCTTGGAGTTCTTGTGTCTTAGCGGTGTTCTCCTCTTTGCCTTGGAAAATTTATTGAAGAAGTTTATCCATAGTTATATCTTGTTATCATCGTACTTCAGCCATTGCAGTAGGGTTTTGGAGACTTTATACCTTTCTGATTTGCAAAAAATTGACAAATTTTGATGAATTTACCAAAAGTTGTTACCAATTTTTTTTTGTAAAAGTTGCTAAAAAACAAAAATATATATATTTTTGTTTGATAATGTGCCTCTTTTTGACAAAATTTTGGTTTTCAACTTATTTTACCTTTGGCACTAAGGGATGGTTATGTGGAAACATTGTAGGATAGCACGAAGCACGAGAGCGCGAAAAACACGAGGTGAGCGATAGGGAGGGTGGCAAGCATGAGGTACAAGGTACGGTCCACAAGGCAAGCACGACATAACAGACAAGGTGATAGGAGAGGGAAGAGCGAAGGTAGCATTGGGCGACAATTGAAGGGAATACACAACAACGATGACAGGTGACATGGAGGGTGCAAAGCACGAAGTGACACGGAGTATGGGAGGGCTGAAAGCATGAGGTAGCATAGTAGGCAAAACAGGACAAGGTACGATGCAAGGTGATGTGGTTTAGCTCAGGCGCATGAGTGCCTAGCAAGCTAGGCACTTTACTAAGTGCCTGGAATTGCTTATAATCCCCTTTGCTCCTCAAGCAGGAGCAATGTGGGATATTGATTTTATCCCAAAAAAAATTTTAAACGATGTTCGGTGTCATCGATGAAATTCTGACATCAAAAAATTAATTTAAATAAAAAATTTAGTCGCACTTAGCAAAACTTAAATTTTTTCACCGCTATTCTGACTTTTCCATTGAAAAACAACATCGATTTGATCTGTGATGGATTTTTTTGATGTAATGTGAGGGATTTTTTTGAATTTTGTTGTAAGTATGGGAGTCCTCGTCGATGACGTCGAATGCAAAGTCATTTAACGTCGATGTCTTATAGGAAAAGTGGTTAAAGCTTGTTGTATTGATTGTTGCAAGGAGGAATGAAGATAGGGGGGTAGATCGAGTTGTCTAAATCAATTGTTTATCGGAGGATAGTGGAGTATAATAGCCTAAGCTTGGTGTCTCAAAGAAAACAATTTTCTATGATAAGGTGTCTGGTGTAACTTGGCTCTGTACCAGATGCAAGAAAACTGGTATTATAAAATGAATTTTACAAAAATTAAATAAATATCATAGTACTCAAGTATCGCAGTTTGGAAAATAATGTGTATTCTTTTATAAAATGTATATTCGATGATGATAAAATATAATAGCCCTATTGGGCTAATATACCCATTCAAGGGTTGTGATTGTGAAATGGTGTGACCCTTGTAATATAATAAATAATAAAATATAATAAATGAAGTATGTTAGGAGGGTCCTAAAAAATAATGCAATTGTTTGAGTCATCCTCCATCAGCCCTTGCTTTGACTATTGTGACAACATCCCATATTGGCTTCCAAACATGGCCCACATAGTATCCTTTGGATGTTGATTTTGGAAGGATGTTGATTTTGGAAAAAAAATTCAACAACTATTACATCCTTTGTCTTCCAATTTGAGAGCTCTTCAATACTTTTATATAAAGGATGGCATGTTGTACAAAATGGATAAAATTTGTATTCCTCATGAGCGCAGGGAGTGTCTCTTGAAAGAGGATCGTTCTACACTTTATGGAGGACATTTTGGCAAGAAAAAAACTCTTCATCACCTTCAGTGGTTCTTCTTTTGGCCTCAAATGCAGTGATATGTTCTTCAATTCTTGCGATAATGTGTTGTGTGTAACCATTCCAAATACACTAATAGAAAATTGGATTTGAGATGCCTTTACCCATTCCTTCTTATCCTTGGGACAGCATTTCCATGGACCTATTGAGCAATATTTCAATGACAGTTAGACAACATGATTGTATCTTTGTGATTGTGGATAGATTTAGTAAGATGGCCAAATTCATTCCATATCGCAAGATGATTTTTGCACAGGATTTGGCCCAGCTCTTCTTTGAGACTGTATGGCACTCATTTGGTCTTCCAACCAGCATTGTTTCCGATCGTGACTCACGCTTTGTGGGTCACTTTTTAAGATCTCTTTGGAAGATCTTACGAGTATCTCTTAACTTCTCTATTGCTTATCACCCTCAATTAGATGGGCAGATAGAGGTAGTTAATCATACTATTATACAAATTTTGAGGATCTACCATAATTCCACTCCTGCCAAGCGAGATTTGAGCCTAACTCATATCAAGAATACCTACAATAGAGTTGTTTACATTTCTACTAGGCACTCTCCATTTGAGGTATGTTTAGGATTTTAGCCTTTGGCTCCATACGAGTTGCCTTTGTCTTTGCCTTCACCAGTTACCTTGCACATTTAGAAGGAGCAAGACAAGGCCAACTCTTTTGTTCAGTATTTGTAGAGCCTTCAATTCAAAGTGGTACAAATTCTTCAAAAGACTCAGCAAAATCAAAAATAATAGATGGACAAACACTGCACTCCTCATCACTTTTAGGTTGGAGATAAAGTATGGTTTTATTTGGATAAATGGTGATTTACGGATAAGGCACATAGCAAAATCAAACCTCTTTGTTATGGACCTTACACCATTATTTAGCATATTTTTGAGAATGCCTTTCACCTAGATATTTTAGTGCATCTTGGCATTCATGACATTATTAATGTCGATAACCTAAAACCATACTATGATTCTACCTTGAAATCTTCTCCAGCTATCAGTCATCCTGTTAATATGGTTTCTGATGCACAACTTTCGCTCGACGCTAATACACTATTTGATACAAAGACTTGATAAACTCACCAGGGTACTTCTACTTCATATCTTATGGCCCACCATGGCCAATTTCCACATCAGGTTTGCTAGATATTTGCTCACCAAATGTCCCAAGATTTTATCTTTTTGTTAAAAGCAATGGAGTCCAATGCTTCTTCTGTTGGGATGAAAGATGAGGCTTAATTTTTATTTTTCATAAATCTTAGGTTTTTAGGTTTGTATCTTAGGACTTAGTCATAAAGTGTGCTAGCCGCCTTATTTATGTGCATTCCTTTTATCGCATATTTGTTTTGGTCATGGTCCAAGTGTCTTGTCTCTCATAGAATAAATGGTTTGCTTCTTATCACTTGTTTTCTAGAGTAAGCCTCATCACGTAATCTTTGGGTTACGGTTTGTAATTTGGTCTTATTTAATTTCTTTATTGATTAATTTACATTCAGCTTCATTTTCCATTGTAGACACTAAAAATTGGTCAATCTGATTATGCTACCGCAAGCAACAACTAAATGATAGACCAAGGCCCATAGGGTAGCCCTCAGTAGGTATACAATGGTCCTAACCACTCAGTGCAAGGTTTTGGAAGGTTTCAGGACACTTTTGGGACCTTTTGAACACCTTATTTCTATTCATCCCACCCTAGGACAAATACAAAAACTATTCATCCCACCCTAGAGTGAATAGTAGCATTCATCCCGAGGTGGAGCGAATAGCAGGTTTGACCAAAAAAAAGTCAAACCTGGACCAATGGCACCCGATAAAATTTAGATTCCTGGCTATTATTTCCCACAAGTCAGTGCATGCAGTAGATCTTATGACATGATCCATGAATGAGGCCATTTTGGAAGATTATTTTCCCCCTCCAATGCATGTCGCCTCGGTGGCCAAGTGGCGCCTCTTGCCCTGCATGCCCTTGTATGCCTTTTGACCCATGAGCCTCCTTGGGCTATAAAGTGGATGTATTTTCCATACAAGAGATAGAGATAAATTTTGGGATAAAGAAATGCAGTGCTGCCAATATTTCCTTTCACCCTTTTGTGCCCATTCTTACCTTGAAATCTCTACCTAGCGAAGGAGGTTTGCGAGAGAACTAGTAGGCGCAATTTGTCATATAACTAAACCATATGAGTGAATTCATTGATCAAATTTTATTATGATACTCCCTATAGTGTTTTTCATAAATCCTCAATGGAATTGGTAGCAAAAATTAGGCAAAAACGGTGGGCTTCCCACCCCCGGGTGCCCCCCAATTTGTGAGAGTCGTATTCGTCCCACCCTGTGATGAATAGAAATATGTGAGTAATTTTGTAACTATTTTTAATTTTTTATTTCCTACATGTTATTATTATGCTGCATTTCAAATTTCATGTCATTTTGAGCTATATTGGCCGAGATATTGCAATTTTAGTGTTTTGTAGGGTCTCATGTAGGTCTCCGGTGGTCATCTAAAGAAACACCTAAACTATTACTTATTTTACAAATATGATCAAATTTTTTTCTTTAAAATAGCATTTTATGTGTCCCATCCAATTTTCATGTGTTTTGGATACGTGTAGGTCTGGAAATTGTTTATTTTGTGTTTTGTAGGTTGTGAACGGTCATTGTAATTACAAGGCACCAACAGACTCAATATTAGCACAATTTTTGGTGATATCTTTCTAAAATATTTTTTTTTACATCCCTCTATAATTTCATGTTATTCGTAATTGATACGATATCTATGCATGTGATCACTACTAGTCTTTTAGTGCCTGTGGGGATCGCATGTTTTACATCATACGCACTTGCTACTTGACGTTCCTTATTTCTCTTAGTGTAGGTTTAGGTTAGAGAATGCATTTGGAAGTATCGTGAGACACAAAGATCAAAGAAATAAGCGATGAAAATTTTGGCCTGCCCACATCGATTGTAGGTATGAGGAAACATACTGAACACATGACCAGGGAACATAGGTCCTACCAACTCCTCACCTAGTTCACCTGTAGTCTACGATATACCCCCTCGAAGAGAGATACGTGCTATAACCCATGGGCTATGATGGATCTTTGAATTATTCGTGGTAAAGAACAAGGTTTGTGGGGCTTGATACGACATATGGAGATGAAAGCTACCTTGTCAAACTCTACCAGTGGATGGTGATGAAATCCAGCTCATTAGCGTTTAAGTGAATCATGGTGTGTGTGGTTCTTTTTAATTTAAATAAAGTAAGAAAGGAAGCATTTGATGATCATTCACTAAATGCATGCAAAAGGTGTGTTTTACTTTCGATAGCATAATCGAATTGAAGCAAGTGCTAAATTGATATACCTAAGCCCTTAGGGCAGCCCTTAGAGATCATGCAGTGGTTCTAGCCACTCCCATAAGGGTTTTGGAAGGTTTCAGCCCATTTTTAGGACCTTTTGGTTCCTTGTTTCTATTCATCATTCATCCCACCTTGGGATGAATACAGATCCTATTCATCCCACCTTGGGACAAATAGCAGCATTTGTCCCATGGGTGGGACGAAAAGCAAGTTTAACCCTAAAAAAGTCAAATTTTGGACAAATGGCACCCAGAAACTATCATTTGCCCTACCTATCCTAGCATGTGGGTTAGAGCACGCAACAACCTTATGACATGCTCCATGAATGAGGCCAATTTTGGAGATTCTCTTCCCCCTCCAATGCATGCCACCCTGGTGGCCAAGTGGCGCCTCTTGCCCTACATGCCCTTGCATGCCTTTTGATTCAAAAACTTTTTTGTTTGGTTTTTCTCATATTTTTTGCTTGTTTAAAAAGGTTAAGAGGTATTTTCCCTTTTCCTTAAACATAAAATAAAAAATATATATAAAAGGAGAAAAATCAAAGAAAATCAAAGTAGGAATGCACCTCTATGGTTTGATTGCTTGTAGCCTACCTAATGGGTAGGCTATCATTTAGGAAATGCATTTTGTAGGTTGTCTTTTATCTAGCCTTTTTGAAATTAAAATGTAACTTTATGTGCATTTAGTGAAAGTTCATTGAGTGCTATATTGTTTTACTTTCTTTAATATTGAAAAGAATCACACACACTTACACGTATCACAATAACATTGGTAAGGTTGGATTTCATCACTAGCCTCCAATTCAGACTGGTGATGTTGGATTTCACCTCCTTCCACTAGCTTGCCCTTTAGATGCCTTAGATAGAATAGGGCACTCTCTCAAAATGGAATAGGTCACTAATGTTCAAACTGCCTCCCACTATTGGAAACACTATTTCAGAGTGGAAGAGCTAGGCGAACCCCCCACTGGGTTTTAAGCGATGTACCCTAGACTCTTTTGAGAAATCATGTTTGGCACTAGTGTTCCTAGTCACAACTTTGGTTGAGTACCCTTATTCTAATTCCAAAACAAGAACAAGAAAGCAAGAGCAAAACAACACATCTGAAACACACCAAACAACTTAGGGATTCACATCTAAAATTTAAAGGAGATAATCACATTGTTTTTTTGCATGCTTCTTTGATCATTTGATTATATATTTCTAATATTTAAAATAGATAATTATATACATCCAATCCTTAAAAAAGATAATCATATTATCTACTTTGGGTGTTACCTTATTGCTTGGGTAGTCAACACAAGATCCTTGATCTAGGACAACTCCCTAATTTTTCAAATAAATTTATTGAAAAAAAAACTAATTTTTAATTCTGAATCCAATGGTTCACGAATCATGTAAATTGGAACTATAACAAAAAAATTATTTTGGTTTTATGATTACTCTATTTTCAAAGCCAAAAATAGGGAAAAACTACACTAAAACTGTCATAAAGTGGTGTAGACAACTCCAAAAACTGCCAAATTAGTTTTTTTGTCTTAGTTAGATCATTCTACACCTCTTACAAAAATTTTGAGTCCTAACTCTCCATAGTTCAAAATTTACCAAAATTTCCTAAAAGTGGGCATTTCCCCACGAGCCCCGATTGGCCAAATATTCCAAAAATACAAATTTTTGAATTGGAGGTCACTTTTCGGAGTCATAGCCCATTGTGATTAGCTCTTTGCACTGATCATTTTGGTATATAACACTTATAACCTTTTTCTAAAAAGTCATTTTTTTCTAAAAGTGGTCGATGGACCTTTTACGGGTTTGGTCCAAATGTGGTTAAAAACAAGACCTCCAATTCTACAGATTATGCTACTGAAAGCAAGTGCTCAATTGACATACCTAAGCCACTAAAATTTGTAGACACTAAAATCTGGTCAATCTGATTATGCTACCATAAGCAATGGCTAAATTGACATCCCATAGCCCCTAGGGCAGCCCTCAGAGGTCATACAGTGGTTCTAGCCACTCCCGACAAGGTTTTGGAAGGTTTCAGCCCATTTTTGGGACCTTTTGGCTCCTTGTTTCTATTCGTCCCACCCTAGGATGAATAGCAGATCCTATTCTTCCTAGGGTGGGACGAATAGCAAGTTTGACCCCAAAAAGTCAAATTTTGGACAAATGGCACCCAAAAACTGCCATTTGCCCTACCTAGCCTAGCATGCGAGTCAAAGCACGCAGTAGATCTTATGACATGCTCCATGAAGGAGGCCAAATTGGGAGATTCTCTTCCCCCTCCAATGCATGCCGCCCCGGTGGCCAAGTGGCGCCTCTTGCCATGCATGCCCTTGCATGCCTTTTTACCCATGAGCCTCCTTGGGCTATAAAGTGGATCTAATTTCCACACAAAAGATGGAGAGGAGTTTTAGGACAAAGCAACAGAGTGCTTCCAAGATTTCCTTTCACCCTTTTGTGCCCATTTTTACCTCGGAATCTCTACCTAGCGAAGGAGGTTTGTGAGGGAACTAGGAGGCGCAATTTGTCACATAACCGAACCATATGAGTGAATTTCCTCACCAAATTTGATGAAAATACCCCCATAGTATTTTGGACCATTCCCCAGTGGAATTGGTGGTAAAATTTAGGCAAAATTGGTGGGCGTCCCACCCCCGGCGCCCCCAATTTGTGACAGTCCTATTCGTCCCACCCTATGATGAATAGAAATATGTGAAAAATTTTCTGACTATTTTTAATTAGTTATTTTCTACATGTTATTATTATGCTACAGTTCAAATTTCAGGTCATTCTGAGCTATATTGGCCGAGATATTGCAATTTTAGTGTTTTGTAGGGTCTCATGCAGGTCTTCGATGGTCATCTGAAGAAACACCTCAATTGTTACTGATTTTGCAAATCTGATCAAATGGGTTTCTTTATAATAGCATATTATGCATTCTATCCAATTTTCATGTATTTTGGATATGTGTAGGGTCATAAATTGCTTGCTTTGGGTTTTGTAGGTTGCGAACGATCATTGCAATTATGAGGCACCATAGGATGCAATTTTGGTGCAATTTCTAGTGATATCTTCCCAAAACCTTCTATTTTACATCCCTCTACAATTTCAAGTCATTTGGAGTTGATTTGATGCATATTCTCATTACTAGTCTTTTTGGCCCTTGTGGGGATTGCATGTTTTTCATCATACGCACTTGCTATTTGACATTTCTGGTTTCCTTGTGTGTAGGTGCAGGTTATATAATGCATTGGGAAGGATCATAAGACATCTAGATCAAATACACAAGTGGCAGTAACCTTGGCCCGCCCACCTCGATTGTGGGTATGAGGAAAGACATTGGATGTGCACCCAAATTTCTTGAAGGATTTTGATCCTTGGGCACCCAAGTTGTAAAAATTTGTATCATCCATTTTGAGCCCTCAAAGGGGACATTTTGTAACCTGGATTTGATCTATCTAATTAATAAGAAATCAATTTACTTTGCTTCATTTCTTGTTATTTGTTATCTTTTCCATCTTACTTGCATGCTTCCATTTGATGCTCATAAGCAATAGGACATAGATACACATATTTTTTATCATCATTTGGTGCATTATTTTTCCCTAATTCAGTGGTGATCATGGTGGGACCTAGTCCCTTTTGCTTTAGGTGAAGTTTGAAGCTCATTTTTCATATTTTTATGTTGTAGGTGCTATTCATTCTGGACTAAAACGAACTCTGACCTGCTATTCATGCCACCCTAGGATGAATGTGAATTCATCCCACCCTAGAATGAATGTAGACCTGCTATTCATCCCACCCTAGAGTGAATAGAAACCAGAGAGCTTTCTGGTCAGAATTCTAGAAATGATAGGTTCCAGAAGTGATGAGGTAAGTACCTAAACCCTCTGCTTTCATTTTGCACTTTCAAAAGTTGTTTAATTTGGTTTTTCTCGCATCATTTTGTTTGCTTAGAAAGGTTAAATATTATATTTACTTTTCTCATAACACAAAATAACAAAAAAAGGAGAAAAATCAAAGAAAATCAAAGTAGGAATGCATCTCTATGGTTTGCTTGCTTGTAGCCTACCCAATGGGTAGGTTTACATTTAGGGTATGCATTCATAGTTTACATTTGTAGGTTCCTTTTATACTAAATTTCTGAAAGTAAAATGCACCTTATGCATGCATTTAGTGAAGGATCATTGAGTGCTTCCTTGTTTGCTTTCTTTTAAGTTAAAAGGAACCACACACACTTGCACGTATCACAATAACATTGGTAAGGTTGGATTTCATCACCAACCTCCAATTCAGACTGGTGACGTTGGATTTCACCTCCTTCCACTAGCTTTCCCTCTAGATGCCTTAGATAGAATAGGGCACTCTCTCAAGATGGAATAGGTCACTAATGTTCAAACTACCTCCCACTATTGGAAACACTATTTCAGAGTGGAAGAGCTAGGCGAACCCCCCACTGGGTTTTAAGCGGTGTACCCTAGACTCTTTTGAGAAATCATGTTTGGCACTAGTGTTCCTAGTCACCACTTTGGTTGAGTTCCCTCATTCTAATTCCAAAACAAGAACAAGAAAGCAAGAGCAAAACAACAAATCTAAACACACCAAACAACTTAGGGATTCACATCTAAAATTTAAAGGAGATAATCACATTGTTTCTTGTGTGCTTCTTTGATCATTTTATTATGTGTTTCTAATATTTAAAAGAGATAATCATATACATCCAATCCTTAAAAGAGATAATCATATTGTCTACTTTGGGTGTTTCCTTATTATTTGGGTAGTCAACATAAGATCCTAGATCTAGGACTAAACCCTAATTTTTCAAATAAATTTATTGAAAAAAAATAAAAATCTACTTTTTGATTCTACATCCAACGGTTCGAGAATCATGCAAATCAGAGCTATAACAAAAAAGTTATTTTGGTTTTATGATTACTCTATTTTCGAAGCCGAAAATAGGGAAAAACTACACTAAAACAGTCATAAAATGGTCTAGACAACTCCAAAAATTGCCAAATTTGTTTTGTTGTCTTAGTTAGCTCATTCTACACCTCTCATAGAAATTTTGAGTCCTAACTCTTCATAGTTCAAAATTTCCCAAAAATTCCTAAAAGTGGGCATTTCCCCATGGGCCCCGATTGGCCAAATATTCCAAAAATACAAATTTTTGAACTGGAGGTCACTTTTTGGAGTCATAGCCCATTGTGATCAGCTCGTCGCACTGATCATTTTGATATATAACACTTATAACCTTTTTTTGAAAAGTCAAATTTTTCTAAAAATGGCCGATGGACCCCCCTTTTACGGGTTTGGTCCAAATGTGGTTAAAAACAAGACCTCCAATTCAGAGAGAGATTCAAGCTCCATAGCCAGTGAATATCTCCAAATAAGTCTAGAGGACATGCCCATATCTGAATGGCATCCTAGGTCCTATCATAACAACAATATCATCCCTAGGGGGCAAACCTTCGAGATACCCCTACTAGGGAAGCACCCATAGGTCCTCTAGGAAAACTTCCTGATTTGGATACCTTGATAGAATTCTATATAGAAAATAATCTACCCACTAAGGGGTCTAATAGATCAATATCATGGGTTCACACCCCAACTTGCTCTATACATCAATCAGAATGTGAACATGAGAGTACACCATGGCCTAGCTTGGATGAGCAAACCACCCCATCTGATCGAGCAAGTCGCCTCCATACTCCTCATAGAGAGCACTCAACATCCACACATCATGCTTCTATGTAGCCTGAATATATAGAGCTTACATCCAAAACTGAATATGAGTCTTTCCTCATAGATGAGGGAGAAGACCCAAGTCATCCTCCTACTCCTCGTGAAGAGTACTTGGTGCAACCATATGATGGCTCTACATCATCGGACTATATAGAGCCAATTCATAAATTAGAGTCTCAAGGTAATGTGACCCTTAGGGAGCATGGAAAACAAGCAATAGATCCTACTAGGGGTGAAAGACATGATAAACCCATCTGTATTTCAAATACAAGGGCACACAAACCCCATACAACTGAGCAATGAGATCATACTCATCAAGCAATTAGGCCAAATCTTAACAAGCAACAACATACGGATCAACTCCAGTTGGCTCAACAATGATTACATCAACAATGGGTGGACTCACAATGAGCACACCTTCAAAGGTTGTATCAACAAAATATACAAGAACAACAAAAGATACAACAAGAGCAATTACAAAATGCATTACATAAAGTTGTGCTATCACCTAGCACCTATAGGATGCAACAATGGGCAAGGCACCCAATACAGTCTCAAAATATTCCCCCTCGACCATGCCAAAATTACGTTCAACATCAAAGGCCATTGTCTGGGTATCCTCGTAAGCTTCATACTCCTCAACAATACCAAGATCAATACAATGAAGAATCATATGAAGAGTCCCAATGGGAACATCAAGATCAAATAGATGCCTACCCTGAATCCAGTTATGATGAGGTACCTAATGATCATACTTATCATCCACCTCAACATCAAAAGTGACCTCCTTCATCTAATCAAGGGTGACAACAAGATGATCATATCATGTCATCAGGGCCATACAAAGAGCTAGCTGATCGGTTAAAGGCATTAGAAAATCCAGATCAAATTTTGGGTTATCAAAAACCCACACTGAAGCAACTTAGTAATCAGCCTTTGCATCCATCAGTGTCATCACTGACATACCCATCAAATTTCTAGATGCCCAAACTTGAAGATTTCAAAGATGATGAAGATGCAGAAGAGCACGTGACAAGCTTCATCCTTAAGTGCTCTCATCTTCAAGACTATGACCCTTTGATGTTGAGAATATTCATTACAACATTATCTAGGGATGCTTTAGAATGGTATAATCATCTACCACGTCATAGCATAAACACCTTTGAGCAATTGGCCGATGCATTTTTGGGATGTTTTGCCTCTAGCGCTAAGAAAATGATAAACTTGACTGACTTGTCTAGCCTTCATCAACTTGATGATGAGCCAATCATGGAGTATGGTAATAGATGGAGAAAGGTGATGTTAAAACTACCTTTCACCCTACCCACAACGGAACTTATCCGAATGTTTACTAGAAGTTGTTCGAAGCAGATTTCACTTCTCTTACAATTACAACGATATCAAACATTCGAGGAGGCCTTAGCACAAGCCCAAATCATTGAGGACATCAAGGTCCAGGAGGGTGATGTTCAACTCCACAAAGGGGAACAACCAAACAAGAACATTAAAGGTGGTGACATGCAGCAAAATGTGGCCCCAATCAATCAAGTGGTTCTAAGTACCCCTGAACCCTCAAACCGGGCTCCACCACCGCAATTATCAGTGCAGCCTAATTACCAGGCTCAACCTCCATTGGCCAAAAATCACATGCAACAAAAGCAAAGACAATATACTCATTTGTCAGAGCCCTTAGCATCGATCTTCAATCGATTATATGAGGCACAAGCAATCACGCTTCCCGAGATCCATCCATTAAAACCTAATAAGCGTAGATCAAAGGCACACAGAAAAGATCTATACTATGTTTACCATCGACAAAGAGGCCATGACATCCAGACATGTTATCCCTTTAGAGATTTAGTTCAGGATATGATCGAGAGGCAAGAGCTTCCGATGGGCAATCCTCTTGCTCCTAACAACCAACCAATAGGAGACTTCCAAGACCTCTGGCCCATACACGAAGCAAACACAACATCTACCAACCACTTTGAGCAACCCAAAGGTAGCATACCTTCCCCACCATCCACATCACAACCAATGAATCATAGTGAGAACTCTAAAGGTATCACACCTTTCTCACTTTCATTGAGTAGCACACACACTAGGGGTGCCTAAGGTATCATGCCTTCCCCCTCACAAAACACTCAAAATTCAAAAACAATTTAAAACATCAAAATTCCAAACAAATCATAAAACATCAAAATCCAAAAACAAAAACATCAAACTTTCAAAAACAATAAAAAACATTAAAAACACAAAAACATTTTGCATTACCCTTCAACATACAATACCCAGCAAAAACTACCCATCAATCACAACATACGGGTACACAAGGTATTGCACCTTCCTCCTAAAAGCACAAAGTAATCAAAGTTACCCAAAATGCTCCAAGGGTGCCTATAACCCACTTGGTCAACCTAAAATGCTCCTAGGTGGTCCTATAACCAGGTCTAGAAAGTTCTATAACCATCTAGGTCACCCCAAGGGGCTCCAAAGGTCACCCTCAAAATCCTCCAAGGGTACGCACCTAACTAGGTCCTATAACCATCCTAGGTCACCTCAAAAAAGTCAAAAAGGCATCCCATAAGCCCCTTAGGTAAACCTCAAAATGCCCCAATGGGCCCCCAATAAGCCCATTGGTCACATGATATATATATATCAATCAAAAAATACAAAAACTATCAAAAATATCAAAAATACAAAAATATTGCATTACATTGCATCTTCAAACATCATAAAAAATATAAAAATATCATATTGCATTTCATTACATCACATCTCATTGCATTATCAAAATCATCTTGCATTTAGGCATACTCATTATTACACTTTGCACTATAGAGTTGCTCATACATGTCTAGCACTAAGATTGTACATCCTGCATCAGTCCAAAAACAAAAAAAATAACAAAAAAATTATGTCAAAATCATTATCCACATCATTTCAATTTTCCACTTATCATGTTCACCTACATTTTACATTGGTCATAATAATGTCTATCTCCCATCACATAGTCATTTGTTCTAGAATGTCATTAGGGTTTTTAGTCACTCAACCATCTCTAGTTTTCTTTTCAGATCTTGTAGAAAGCTATCATGATTTTTAGGAGGTAGAGTCTTGCTTAGATTATACCTTGTATACAACAAATCCCAACACATTTACACATTAATAAATCCAAGTTTTGTGCAAGGAAAGATGAAATCCATGAAGTGGTCTAGGTTACTTTAAGAGAAAAGGTTATCCTGCTCATCCCCCTATGTGAATGGTTCAAGAATGTTGAGAATTGGAAAAAGGACAAGCTCTTCCCTACCCAATTCCCCAAAATAAATAGTGGTTTTCACCACTATCAAAAATCCCAATTCCCAAATCCCAAAATCAAAACAAAAATAAAAATAAAATCCCAAAGTCAAAAATCAAAATCCTCAAAAGTCAAAGTCAAAGTCAAAAGCAAAATCCCACAAAAAGCAAAATAAATAGTGGTCATCACCACTCCCCAAATCCCTTGCTCAAAGAAAACAAAATACAAAATAAATAGTGATTATCATCACTACACATGAGCAAGTATCCCAATAAAATTGAAGAAAATAAGGGAGCTTGAACTTGAATCCCTGGAATTCTCAGCATTTGGAAAACCATAAGGTGATCCTCATTACAGGTTTGGTGGATAGCCTATCTGTCAATGGCGGTAGCCTCATGCATGATGATATGTCTATCACATTAGCTTTTGCGTGTGTGCAGACCAATGTTTGCATGTGGATGAGCTAGCTTTTGGTAACCTATATTACCTAGTGGTCTAATCCTACTAAGTACAGAACCTAGGATTGTGACATTCATAGGGTGATCCTCATTCCAGGTTTGGTGGATAGCCTATCTAGAAATGGTGGTATCTTTATGCATCTCACAAGAATGAACTCACTTGCACACACAGGGATATGAAGTATCTTGGTCATCCTAGCAGATTCATACCTTATCAAAAAGTCTTGCATAGTCAGTATACAACCTTTGATCAAGTTAGCTAGAGTGTTTGAGTCTCAAGAAAACCTCATCTACATTCTCTAACATCTCATTTCATTTATTCCATTTTATCACATTGCAATAATACATTTCCATATATCCATTACACAAAAAAATTACAAAAAAACAAAAAGGATTAATGAATTTTATACAATCTATGGTGCTAACATAGTGTGTCAAATCATTAGTCATAGTTCATCATATCAAAGCAATCAATTCATCCATCTCATTATGCATCCATGCATATACACCACATCAAATCAAATCATATTACAACATATGCATACATGATAAACATCCATTAAAATCACATCATATTACAAAAACAAAAATATGCATCCATGATAAGCATCCATTAATGCATCCATAAATCATAACACATAATGCGTCTAACGCTCCAAATATCATAATTGCAAATCAAACAAATATTTTGTAATATCAACTAGGGCATTATTGGTATCATACCTCCCCAATAAGCAATCAAACAGTTAAGCAATCAACCTCAAAAGCCCCAAAGGTATCCATAAACCCTTTGGTCAACCCAAAAAGCCCCAAAGGTATCCATAAACCCTTTGGTCACCTCAAAAAGCCCCAAAGGTATCCATAAACCCTTTGGTCACCCAAAAGCCCCAAAGGTATCCATAAACCCTTTGGTCACCCAAAAAGCCCCAAAGGTATCCATAAACCCTTTGGTCACCCAAAATCCCCAATGGCATCCACTAAGCCCATTGGTCATAATAACAACATATATAATCCAAATCAACAATTGATAACTTAATCAAGTTAATCGTGTTCATCTTACGAATCATTGCCAAAGACAATCATCCACCCTCCTTGCTTGGGGAAAATAAGCAAAAGATCAAAAGCAAATTCAAGCAAACTAGTAAGCTTATCTCCTATTCCCATCAAGGCTAGGATTTGATTTAAGCTTATCTCCTATCACCATCAAGGCTAGGATTTGATTTAAGCTTATCTCCTAATTGCCATCAAGGCTAGGATTTGATTTAAGCTTATCTCCTAATTACCATCAAGGCTAGGATTTGATTTAAGCTTATCTCCTAATCGCCATCAAGGCTAGGATTTGATTTAAGCTTATCTCCTAATTTCCATCAAGGCTATCTATTTGACTTAATCTTATCTCCTAATTTCCTAAGGCTAGGATTAGACTTAAGCTTATTTGCCAATATCCCAAAGATTACCAAAATCAAGTTCCTTAACTTGTCAGAGGCCATGATTCTGAGATGTGCACCCTTTCCATGATTGGGGCATCTAATGTTGATGAGGTATTCTTCTATGAAATCTCATAAAAAATAAAAAATTTAAAAATAATTAAAACAATCAAAATTCAAAAACAACACAAAAACCAAAGAAAAGGGTCCAAAACCCACCAAAAACAAGTCAAATCTGATGGAACTCACTCAAGATCAAGAAGGAACCCCAAAAAAGTCATCTAGGTCAAGCGACTCATCACTTTTCTCATGATTCATTCCCTCATCGACTCGTCACTTGAGGGGGTAGTCATACTCAATCAAAATCAACAAGCACACACTCAATCATGCAAATTGTATTCATTCAATGAATCATTGACAAAGACAATCATGCTCCTACTTGGGGCAGCAAACAAGCACAAAATATCAAATTAAATTGCTTGGCATTCTAGAAGCATGGAATCATAGGCCTCATCTCTTCATGACAAAACAATATCCAAGCTCAAGCAAGTTCCTTAGCTCATCAAAAGCAAGGATTCAAGAATGCATGCTCTTTCCAGGATTGGGGCATCTAAAGTTGGTTAGGTTATTAAGTAACCTTAATCATTGAATATTTTAGTTATCTATTTTTTCTCAGTGTTGTGTTGCACACAATGCATCTCAAAAAGGGGCATCTATAGACACTAAAATCTGGTCAATCTGATTATGCTACCATAAGCAATGGCTAAATTGACATCCCAAAGCCCCTAGGGCAGCCCTCAGAGGTCATACAATGGTTCTAGCCACTCCTTGCAAGGTTTTGGAAGGTTTCAGCCCATTTTTGGGACCTTTTGGCTCCTTGTTCCTATTCATCCCACCCTGGGACGAATAGCAACATTCATCCTAGGGTGGGGTGAATAGCAAGTTTGACCCCAAAAAGTCAAATTTTGGACAAATGGCACCCAGAAACTACCATTTTCCTACCTATTAGCTATGCATGCAAGTCAGAGCACGCAATAGATCTTATGACATGCTCCATGAAGGAGGCCAAATTGGGAGATTCTCTTCCCCCTCCAATGCATGCCACCCTGGTGGCCAAGTGGCGCCTCTTGCCATGCATGCCCTTGCATGCCTTTTTGCACATGAGCCTCCTTGGGCTATAAAGTGGATCTAATTTCCACATAAAATATAGAGAGGAATTTTAGGATAAAGCAATGGAGTGCTACCAAGATTTCCTTTCACCCTTTTGTGCCCATTCTTACCTCGGAATCTCTACCTAGCGAAGGAGGTTTGTGAGTGAACTAGTAGGCGCAATTTGTCACATAACCGAACCATATGAGTGAATTTCCTCACCAAATTTGATGAAAATACCCCCATAGTATTTTGCATCAATCCTCAATGGAATTGGTGGTAAAATTTAGGCAGAATTAGTGGGCGTCCCACCCTCGGGCGCCCCCAATTTGTGACAGTCCTATTCGTCCCACCCTATGATGAATAGAAATATGTGAATATTTTTCTGACTATTTTTAATTATTTATTTTCTACATATTCATATTATGTTGCAGTTCAAATTTCAGGTCATTCTGAGTTATATTGGCCGAGATATTGCAATTTTAGTGTTTTGTAGGGTCTCATGCAGGTCTTCGGTGGTCATCTGAAGGAACACCTAAAATGTCACTGATCTTGCAAATATGATCAAATGGGTTTTCTTAAAATATAATTTTATGTATCTTGTCCAATTTTCATGTGTTTTGGATATGTTTAGGGGCAGAAATTGTTTGCTTTGGGTTTTGTAGGTTGCGAACGGTCATTGCAATTACGAGGCACCATCGGATGCAATTTTGGTATAATTTCTGGTGATATCT
The DNA here is from genome assembly GCA_028583015.1 of Wollemia nobilis. Lineage (NCBI taxonomy): Eukaryota > Viridiplantae > Streptophyta > Pinopsida > Araucariales > Araucariaceae > Wollemia > Wollemia nobilis. The sequence goes on from JAQPPZ010005450.1 coordinate 2,788,935, forward strand.
TCCCAAAATCTTCTATTTTACATCCCTCTATAATTTCATGTCATTTGGAGTTGATTTGATATAATATCTATGCATATTCTCATTACTAGTCTTTTGGTGCCTGTGGGGATTGCATGTTTTTCATCATACGCACTTGCTATTTGACATTTCTGGTTTCCTTGTGTGTAGGTTTAGGTCATTACAGTGCATTGGGAAGGATCATAAGACATATAGATCAAAGACACAAGCAATGGCAGCCTTGGCCCACCCACCTCGATTGTGGGTACGAGGAAAGACATTGGATGTGCACCCGAGTTACTTGAAGGATTTTGATCCTTGGGCACCCGATTTGTAAACATTTGTATCATCCATTTGAGCCCTCAAAGGGGATATTTTGTAACCTGGATTTGATCTGCCCAATTAATAATAAGTCGATTTACTTTGCATCATTTCTTGTTATTTGCTATCTTTTCCATCTTACTTGCATGCTTCCGTTTGATGCTCATACACAATAGGACATAGATACACATATTTTTTATCATCATTTGGTGCACCATTTTTTCCTACTTCATTCATATCAATCTATCAATAGTTTTTTATATGATACAACCCTTTTTGGGAGGGTAGGTATAAATGAGGCTAGAGATTTAAATAACTTATTAAAAAAATATGAAGGATCGTTAGGGCAAAAAGTTAATAGGACAAAATCCAAAATCTACTTCCTAAACACTCTAGGTAGAATCAAAGTAGGGATGTGTTAGTTACTTCAATGGAGGAAGAAAAATTGCTAACAACATATCTAGGGATGCCCTATTTGTGGGGAGAATGAGGATAGAATTATGGAATCCAGTTATAAGTAATGTTTAGAATAAACTACCTATTGGGACTAAAAAATAAGGCACACTTTATTTACAAGTTATCTTACAATATATAAGCATCAAGCTTAGGAGGGAGATATGACAAGTGTCATAAGCTCCACTCCAAGTGTCTTTCATAAGACACCACTCCAACTCAAACTGAAGACAGGGACAAGTGGCAGAAGACAAATGTCAACCTGTCAATTATAGGCATAGTGCACATTATAACAATAATAATATTCTAACATTCCCCCTTAATGTGCACTATCCTAAAAATATAAGTCAACATTAGATAACATTCCCCCTTAATGTTGACTTCTTTTACATAGATATAGCAAATTGCTAAACTGATAAAACTTGTCTTTCCCAAGTGACTTGGTGAAGATGTCTGCCACTTGATATTGAGTTGGTACATACTCCATGTGTATAATGTCTTCTTGGACCATTTCTCTAATGAAGTGATGATGGATCTCAATGTGCTTTGTTCTAGCATGGAAAATTGGATTCTTGGTCATCTTGATGGTACTTTGATTGTCACAATATATATACGTTGGACCATGTATGAATAGCCCAATATCCTTAATTAATTACCTCAACCATATTGCCTCCTTAGTTGCCTCAATTGCTGCTCTATATTCTACTTTTGCTGAAGATAGTGAAACTGTGTTCTGCTTCTTTGTGCTCCATGAAATAGAGCCTTGGCCTAATTGAAAGCAATAACCTGATGTAGATCTTCTAGTTTTAGGACAACTGGCCCAATCTAAATCTGTGTATCCAATCAAAGAAAAATTATCACTTGATTTATACATAAGGCCATGATGAGGTGTGGCCTTTAGGAATCTCACAATCCTCTTAGTTGCTATCCAATGGCTCTTCTTAGGATCCTGCATGAATCTAGAAATAAGGCCAATTGAATAGCAAATATCTGGTCTAGTTGAAGTTAAGTAGATCAAACTTCCAACTAGTTTCCTATAAAGTGTACCATCAACCCTTTCTTCTTCATCATTATTTACCAATTTCAATCTAGTTTCCATGGGAGTTAGAGAGGGCTTACACTCCTCCATGCGAAACCTCTCCAAAATAGACTGAATGTACTTAGCCTATGAGATAAAAATCTTACCAGGCTATTGCCATACCTCTATTCCTAAGCAATAGTGGAGGAGGCCTAAATCTATCATCTCAAAGTTCTTGCATAAGTCCTCCTTGAGCAACCTTATTCCTTCTATGTCATCACCTGTAATGAGAAGATCATCCACATACAATGTAACCAAAATGATGCGGTTCCTCCAATGTTTCACATAGAGAGTAGATTTTGCTACATATCTAGTGAAACCAAGGTTGATAAAATAGGAGCCAATCTTTGCATACCAAGCTCGGGGTGCTTGCTTCAACCCATATAGAGCTTTCTTTAATCTGAGGACTTTGTTGTTTTGACCTTCAACTGTGTACCCTGGTGGTTGTTTCACATACACTTCCTCCTTCAAATGACCATTGAGAAATGCACTTTTGACATCCATTTGATATATTGGCCAATGTTTTTGAGCTGCCATAGCAATAATTGTCCTGATTGTAGTCATTTTAGCCACAGGAGCAAAGGTCTCCTCATAATAAATTCCCTCTTGTTGCTTATAGCCTTGAGCTACTAGGCGAGCCTTGTAGCGATCTAGTGAGCCATCTACTTTATATTTTGCTTTGTATACCCATTTTGTGCCAATGGTATATTTTCCTTTGGGTAAATCAACTAACTCCCAAGTGTGATTTTTTCAATGGAATCTAATTCTTGATCCATGGCATGAACCCATTTAGGATCACCAAGTGCTTCTTTGACATTAGAGGGTTCAGGTTGGCTAAGGACTTTGGCCATTAGGGCATAATTCACTTGGTGTCTTAGGGATGAAGGCATTTTACATGTATAGGTGGGCAAATGATTTTGGGCTTCATCTATTGTGGATTGAACCCACTTGGGTAAAGGAGTGGATGATGTTACTTGATCATTAGGAGGAGGAGATGGAGGACATGGATCATTTGTAGGAAGTTATTCTTGTGGATGAATTTCTTGATTTATGAGTGAAGGAGAAGGACTAGATGATATTGTATGTATGAATGGAGCAACTATTTCATTAGTTATTTCTAAAGTGGGGGCCTTAGGAGGATTATATGGGGGATACTCATGAAAGGTAACATCCCTAGATAAAATGATTTTCTTGGAAATAGGTTCATATAATTTATATGCATTGGCACTATCACTATAGCCAACAAAGATGCATTTTTGGCTCTTATCATCAAACTTCTTCCTTTTCTTATGAGGAATATGAGCATAGGCATCACATCCAAAGATTCTCAAATGGACCACATAGGGCGTCCTTCCACTCCATGCTTCTTTAGGTGTTCTTTTATGTAAGGCCTTTGTGTATGACCTATTAGTCAAGTATGTAGCAATAAGAACATCTTCTCCCCAAAATGAGTTAGGTAATATAGCAGCATGTAACATTGAATTTGCCCTATTTGTGATTGTTTGATTCATCCTCTCATCAACTCCATTTTTTTGTGGGGTATAAGGGGTTGTGAATTGCCTCCTTATCCCATGATACTTACAAAAATTAAAGAATTCATTGGAGACATATTCTCCACCATTATCTAATCTTAAGGTGGAGATTTGATAGCCACTTTCTCTTTCAACAAGTGCGATGAATTCTTTGAACTTATCAAGGGCTTGCCACTTATATTGAATTAGGTAGATCCATACCTTTCTGATGTAATCATCAATGAAAGTGATGTAGTATTTAGCCCCAGTATAAGATTGAACAGACATTGGCCCACAAATGTCTAAATGAACCAATTGCAAAGGTCTATTGGCTCTCCATGCATTTCCTATTTCAAATGGTTGCCTATGGTGTTTGGCTATTACACATGGCTCACAAAAAATTTTTGACTCCTTAAGATGTGGAAGTCCTTTAACTAATCCTTTTGTAGCCATCATTTGAAGATTATTAAAATTTAAATGTCCCAATATTTCATGCCACATGTACTCCAAAGAGAAAGTAGTTGTTGTATGCAAAGATGTTTGTGTTACAGATTTTATAAGGAGGTAGTAAACACCATCCTTTTTCACTCCCATGGCCTTAACATTGCCATTTGGTTCCTTAATGTAGCATTTGTATTTTTCAAAATAGACATTATAGCCCTTATCTGTAAGTTTTCCAATAGAAAGAAGACTCCTTTTAATACTAGGCACATACAAAACATCTGTTGTAGGAACATTATTACAATCATGCAAAGTAATTGGTGCCTCCCCAACACCTTCAATGGGTAGAGAACTTTCATCACCAAAAGTAATGAATTGATTTGATGTAGGCTGAACCTTGGTCAACCAATCTTGCCTTCATATCTTGTGCTTTGCTACTCCATAATCAATATACCAACATTCTTTATCTTCAACATTATCTAGGTTGGTTGCATACAATGTATTCAGATTATTATTTTTTGGTTCTCCCTGTTCTCTTTGTGTAGACACCAAAACAGCACCAATCTGATTATGTGGCTACAAGCACTGACCGAATTGGCATACATAGCCCCTAGGGCAGCCCCCAAAGGTTAAAAAGTGGTCCTAACCACTCCCAAAGTAGTTTTGGAAGGTCAGAGGTCAATTTGGCACCTTTCAAGCACCCTGCTCCTTATTCGTTCCACCCTGGGATGATTAGAATGCTATTCGCCCCACCCCGGGATGATTAGCAACAATCGCTCCAGGGTGGGGCGAATAGCAGGTTTGACGGGAAAAAGTCAAACCTTGACAAATGGCAGCCCAGATCCGCCACTCAACTCCACCTTCAATGCATGGGAGTGCGAGTGAGCATTTCAAAGCTCAAAGAGGCAATCATGGAGCCCTTAATCAGGGAGGAATCTTCTCTCCCCTGACAAGGCATGATGGCCAAGTGGCGCCCCTGCATGCACATTCAAAGCAGACCTTCAGGTCTATAAAATGGTGAGTCTTCTCACCCCAAAATGAGGACAGAGCAGGAGCATTTGGAGCAATGGAGTGCTGCCGAATTATACCCTCACCCTCATTGTGCTTCCTACATCCTTGATCTCTCTTTTGGAAGGGAGGTTATCGGGTGAACATTAGGAGCGCAATCCGGACCCAAAACCCAAACAATTGGCCACAATCCCACACCCAATTTTCTGACACAACCCCCTAGGAGGTTTTGGACCCATCCCAAGTGGATTGGTGTCAAAACCAAGCCCCAAACGGCGGGCGTCCTGCCCTCGGGCGCCCCCCGCACTATTGCAGTCCTAATCGCCCCACCCCGGAGCGATTAGAAATCTATAGTATATTTCTTCACTATTTCTTTTGCATCTTGTTTTAGGTGACTCATATATGTTGTTGTTCAATTTTGAATGCATTCTGACTTGTTTTGACTGTGTTTTCATTGTTTTACGCTTTTACTAACATACAGGGAGCGCCTTCGGATATAGGGTGATCGGGGCAGAATCTGCAAAATCCGACCTTCTGGGTCATCTCAAAATGCCCCATTTTTCCTAACCCCAAGTTTGCAGGTGTTTTGGAGGCCTCTGGATGGGACATTTGGGAGGTCACTTTCGGACATTTTATGATAGTCCTAATCGTCCCACCCCGGAGCGATTAGAAATCTACAGTAGATTTCTTGACTGTTCTTTTTGCAATGTGTCCCTGATGGTGTTTACATGCTTCTTTCCAAATTTCATTTCATTCTGATAAGTTTTGATCACTGTTTTAATTATTTCATGTATGCATTAACCGGAGGCCTTGGGGATTGCATGTTTCCCTCCATCCGCATGTGCTATTAATCATTTGTTGTTTCTCTGTACATAGGATCTCGACACCGGAGGGGCAGCAAGGAACTAAGAATGTATTCATGCAAGTGGTGGTGACGTTTGGCCCGCCCATTTCGAATGTGGGCACGCGGAAGATCCCGAAGGGAAGCGCACCATCCGTTGGTGTAACAAAATTGTATCGAACGCTCCGAGCCCCTGAAAATGGGGGGAGACGTATTGTAACCTGATCATAAGAAAAATTAATAAAATAGGCTGCACCTTTGTTTTTGCTTTACATCTCGTTTCATTCATGCTTCGCTTTCCCTTTTTCATGCACTTAGCGTTTCGTTAATACAACTGCTTTTGTTTGCATCGCACCCGGTGCGCCTGTGCTTTCGTAGACATGCTTTCAGTGGCGATCATGGTGGGACCCTGTCCCCTAATTTTGGGATCAATTTTCTGATCAAAATTTTGTGTTTTTTCTTGCAGGTGTTAATCCTTCAGGCGCTGGACTGCTGCTCGTGCCACCCTGTGATGAATACAGAGCTGGTATTCATTTCACCCAGGGACGAATAGGCATTCATCCCACCCTATGATGAATACAGATCTGCTATTCATCCCACCCCAGGATGATTAGCTCTCTATGCATTTTTTGAGCAGAAACTCAGGGGCATCCGGTTTGGGCAGAGAAGAGGTAGGTTTTCTGAACATCCTCTGTAATTTTTTGTCTCTGTTTCTATGATTTTTTTGCTTTCTTTGCTTGCATAGAGAAGTTTGCTGCATGTTTTCTTTCTTTGCGCAAGTAAAAAGAACCACACACACCACGTGATAATATAAACATCAAGGAGTTGGTCGTAAAACCCCAACACTTGATCAAGACCAACGGTGGATTTCATCACCACCTTGGCTTGAATTTTGCATACATAACCCCGATCGCGATTGTTGCTAGACGTAAATCCTGATGAAAGCTGACCAAGTGTAGCTGGGGTGATTCCCAGTGCATGAGGATAAGTCTTCTATGGTAGGTGTCAAAAATAGAGTGATTCCCCTTTCGTACCGCCTATGTTCCACGTACTGTTCTGCTCTCGCGTACCAATAGTTTCCCTCACGTAAGGGCGGGTATATTGAGAGGTTCGGTATAATGGCCTGGCAGTGGTATATTGAAGGGGCGACCATTTTGGGAGACATAAGAGCCCTCATATTGCATGTACAACAAAATTTTCTTTACAAGGCTTTCAAAACAAAAATCAAAACACACTGAACCAGATTTAGGGCACACATTTAATCTATAAACGAGATAATCACTTCTTTGTTTGTGTGGCCCCTTTTTGTTTAGTGTAGCATAAAAAATCATAAAGAAGATAAAAACATACATATCTTTTAGAGAACCACCACCATGGTGTACACCCGTAGCCAAGCCCAATCATGGGCAGAAGCTACGAAAAGTGTACAAGGGGGCACAAGTCACCTCCGTTATAGCCCCAAGGACTTGGTTATACCACCTTGGCGGCCTGACCCACAACATAGTCCACATCATACCATGACGGAATAGGACTATAGAGGCACCCCTTCGAGGGGCACTCCCATTCAACACAGACCCTTTCAAGAGGAGTACATACATAGGAAGGCCCCCTTAGACACTCATTATGAGTGGCCACCATGTGATGAAGTGCTAGAACAACATAGGGTCCATAAGGAGGGGCCACATGATTATATCATCCCTCCTCTACCCCTCATTACTGTCAAAAACAATAGGCCAAATCCAGAGCGCAAGGCTCTTCAGACAAGGCGAGCCAACTCTACCCGCCCCTTTCACATATATGAAAGGGAGCATGAGGAAAACCACTATATTCCTCAAGAGCAATACACAGCATGGGAGCAATGCGCCTCCGCACCTGCTATTTATCAGGATCACCTACTGAGGCCAGAGCCTCGGGTGAATGCTGCTAACCTCGATAGAGGGAAGTGACCTATAGAGATCTCGGATCACTATGACCGAGGTAGATATGTAGGGGAGGCATCTAGGCCTCCTAGACCTAAGACGGTGGAACAAATCGACTTGGCATTTGCCAAACATACCACCCGCCAAGCGCAAATCATGTAGCTTGAGCAAGATCAACAATAGTTAGAGCACCTGTACCATCTTAGCAAAGAGCGCATTCAATGTCAGACGGATGAGTTGCTCCAGAACACTATGCATGAGAGGATTCCAACCCCTCGCACACATAAGATAGAGCTTTATGAGAGGCATAACCCCTTGGTACGAGACAGGTCTCCATGACCTTATCAAGCATTGCCTCCAAGACCTCCTAGACCTGAGCGGGAGACCACTCCCAGAACCAATGATGGGCACCCTCCTCGGGCACCCACCCATGTTTATAGGTCATGCCCAGGAACTCCTCAAGAAGCCTATGAGGAATTCGAGCAAGAAGAAGAGTGGGCTGAAATGCCCTACCAAGGCAGGGGGGCGCTATCCGGCTACCCCTCCATAGGCCTCAAGTTCCCCGTAATTCACAATGGGAACAAACCAAGGAGGAAGAGATCAAATCTTTCGATGCATACAAAGCATTGCTAGAGCACTTAGAGTCTATGGAGACCAAGACTTCTGGGCCCCAAAAGCCCACTTTATGCCAACTCTGCAGTCACCCTGTGCATCCTTCAGTGTCGGCACCCCCATACCCTGAACACTTCAAAATGCCTCAATTGGCAATTTTTAGAGGGGATGAGGATGCCCAAGAGCACGTGACAAGATTCCTGAGTCAATGCTTTGGCATTCAGGACAATGATGCTTTGCTTCTAAGAACATTTATAACCACGTTCGTAGGCCCTACCTCGGATTGGTTTACCCAGTTGTCGAAGCATAGCATCAGCAACCTAGACCAGCTAGTGGATGCGTTCCTCGAATGTTTCACCTTCAACACCAAGAAGAAGGCATCATTAAGTGACCTAGCTAGCCTCAGGAAGTATGAGGAAGAGACCATGGCGGCTTATGGAAATCGATGGAGGACGTTGCTTTCAAGGCTACCTTACCTCCCTCCCATGGCCGACCTGACCCAAATGTTCTCAAAGAGTTGCCTAAGGTCGATCTCCATGCTATTGCAACTACAACAATATGCCACTCTCGAGGAAGCCCTGGTGCAAGCCAGAATAATTGAGGAGATCAAGATACAGGATGGCGAGATTGCCAAGCCACGCAAGAAAGAGTGGCCCAAAAATGCCAAAATTGGGTCCACGCAACCGAAACCCATCGTGGTCAATCAGGTTGCCATAAACATACCAAAGCCTACACAGATGACACAACCCCCAAAGGCTAATTATCAGGCAGTTCCTCTTGACAGCTATGAGAAGGAAAATCATAGGCAAGAGCAAAATTAGTAGCGTCACCCTAGGCGACAATTCACACCCTTCACAGAGTCTAAAGACTCCTTGTTTGACCGCTTGTCCATGGCAAACTTGATAAACCTGCCAAAAAGTCGACCCGTAGACCCCAACGTGCCAAAACCCAAGGGCTATAGGGAAGACCTATATTGTAGATTTCATCGACAGAAAGGACATGACCTTTACGCATGTTGGAAGTTCAAAAGCTTAGTGCAAGACCTAATAGACAACAAAATGCTAGCGATGGATAATCCCGTAGCACCAAGCAACCAATAGATGGAGGTCTTCAAAGACCCCCTGCCTGCCCATGATGCGTAGGCAAAGACTCTACAAGTCAATGAGGTGACACAAAACTGCCCCATGCAGGGGTATGTAGGGATGATAAGCATAGTGACACGGAACAAGAGGTACCCAAGCACAGCTACCCCCGCTGCAGCTACAGGAGAGGTTCCATCAATGTCACAACCTCAACAACACCCTACGCAACCTCCCTCGCCTAGACCAGTGGCCACGATTCGGACTAAACTTACCCAAAGTTTAAGGACCACGTCGGCTAGGCTCTCCATCTATGAGCTCATCCAACAATCATCGCCCCATCGGGAGGCTCTAATGGAGATACTCAAAGCCATCGAGCTACAACCCCATGAAGCAAACTCTTTCAACAACTTTGTGGGACATGTAAAATGATGTACAGAACCAGTCATCACCTTTAGAGAAGATGAACTAAAATTGATGACTGGTGATATGGTGGATCCACCCCTGCACGTCATTGCATGGGTCAACGAGATTCCATTTAAGAGGGTGTTGGTGGACACTGGCTCATCCAGCAATATAATCACAATAGTGGCATTGAAACACCTCAAGTTGCCAGCATCTCACATTGTGGCCTCCACCTATACTCTTCGAGCATTCAATGACGCGATATGCTCGATGGTTGGCACAATTGTCCTACCCATCCAAGTGGGACAAAAGACTATTCCTACATTGTGCCACATCCTGGAAGGTGAGATGGCCTACAATATCTTGTTGGGCTGGCCTTGGATCAGGGACATGAAGTGTGTCCCTTCGATAGCCCATCAATGCCTAAAGTACACATACGAAGGGCAAGTGCATGTAGTCCCAGCAGACTTAGAGCCCTTCAAGTATTGCAATACGGTGCAGCTGATGCCACAATCGACCCTCCCATCGACACATTTGGACTTTCAGTTGAATCCATCCAAACAGGGTCCGATTCCGCATACATCCCCATTGTTAAGTCCCTCAAATCACCAACCGGGCCCATCTTCATCATCTGGTCCTTCACCAATGACACCACCTACGGTGGCCACATCGAAGGACAATGGGAAGAAGCCCCTGGAAGAGATACCACCATTAGTCTCAACCATCTCTACCGAAGAGGTGCCCAGCCGAATGGAAGTCGAGATGCCTGGTTCACCCAACATGGAGTGGACTCAGGAAGAACTCCCATTCCCTCCCCCTCAATCACCAATGATCACCATTGAGATGGCCAATACGGGCCTAGGGGAGTACCTAGTGTGGAACATTGTGGCAACACCCACGCTTGAGTCCATGCAGGACATGGGGAGACCTCGCCTCCCCATCGGCACTATTGTCCCTTTAGGCTACCCACCAAATCAGAAAAATTTTGTATATGGGGGCCTCGATAATGGCATTGAACCTTACCTACAAGAGGAAGAGGATGAAGAGCCCTTTGTTGAGAATGTCAACTATTTGTCCAACCCGGACTTCGCTTTGAAATACCTTGGCCAATGTAATTGGCATGGATATGGGTTGGGTAGATATGAACAAGGAGTGCACGTTCTTTGCCAACCAAGATATCAAATGCCATATGATAAATTAGGAGTAGGGTTCAACCACCCTTTGCCCCTTGACATCTTGGTAGAGAACATGCAAGGCCTAGGGCTAGGCAACAAGGATGGGTTGGCACAAGATCCATATGCCAATCCTAACACAACATACACATTGGGGGATTATCTCCCATTGTTAACAACAAACCTTGGTGACCTCAACAACCCCTTCCCTTTGATCGAGAAAGGGGAAAGTTCAAGAACTTACCTCCAAGAGGGATATAGACAAGGCCAAGAAGGATCTTCAGAAGATGAGTCAGAGTATGAGGTAGCACCTTGGGACCCTTTCGAGTCCGATAGCAATCACTCGCAAGTGACGCCCATAGATGACTATCAGGAGAACTTCATGGCGATGTTCCCCTTGAATGCTCCAATCGAGCGATTGCCACCTCAAGAGAATCAGGTCCTCCCATAGAGAGTGGAACAACCCCGATGGGACCAAATCAACTTGCTCGAGTAGAACGAGCCTCACATGCCACAAATAGTTGTCGGAGCCAATGAAGGCCTATGGATCTTCGATAGTGATTATGAAGATGAGACTGAGATGGCATATCTCAACCATATGTGACAATGAGAATACCCCATGGACATTGATGACATGTTTGAATAACTAAACATGGGGCCAAGGCATAGGTGGCATTTGAACCAAGCATAGTTGGACCAAGTGCTGCATCCGCCACTTTAGGCATACAGAGAGCACCTTCCACCCAGAGACCCTATAGAGCCATCAGTGCCAAGGGTAGACCCTATCCTTCTATCCACACATAGGGCCGATCCATTTGTGCCAATACCCACAGAGCCAGATCTAGAGCACAAAGATCACCAAGGATGTCCGAGTCACCACCCACATGGTAATGGAGACCAAATTCACTTCATCAACATGATCTCCATTGACTTAACCGCCCCATCCACAATCCAGCCGATCCAGCATGACCATTGTATCTAAACCTAGATGCCATAGACTGGGATCATGCTAACTCGCCACCATCCCCATAGAGTACTGGCCTTGCGGTGAGATGCTTCATTTCACCCCAAGACCAACTCAGGATATCTTCCATGCTGAAGAGGAACCCGACGTTCCAAATGTAGATCTAAATTCAGCAAATGATATCCACCTGATCCCAACTCCACACCAGTTGGAGGATGGGTCCCACATGTTAGTCGAAGAGATGACTGACGTAGACATCGGCTCTGATCCAATGAATCCATAAATCATCAAGTGGGGGTAAGTCTATCCCTCGAAGAGCAAGCCGATTACATTGCCCTTCTCAAAGAGAAGAAGGAGGTTTTTGCATGGTCCTACAAAGACATGTCGGGGCTAGACCCATAGCTAGTCACGCATAATCTAACGCTTGATCCGACAGTCAAGCCAGTCAAGCAAAAACTACGTAAGATGCACCCAACAGTAGCCTTAATGGTCAAATATGAGCTACAAAAGTTGTTGGATGCACAGTTTGTCATCTGCATGGATTACCCACCATGGTTGTCCAACATGGTACCCATCAAGAAGTCGAATGGGAGGATTCGCATATGCACCGATTTTCGAGATCTAAACAAAGCGAGTCCCAAGGATGATTTCCCCTTGCCTAGCATCGATGCATTGGTAGATGCTACAGTAGGCCATGAAATGCTTTCCCTCATGGATGGTTTCTCGGGATACAACCAGATTCGTATCAATCCCGATGATCAACTCAAAATGGCGTTCACAATGCCTTGGGGGACATTTTGTTATAAGGTCATGCCCTTTGGCCTTAAAAATGTTGGTGCCACCTACCAACGCGCTATGACATACATCTTCCATGATCACATGCATAAAACTTTGGAAGATTATATGGATGATTTGTTGGCCAAATCTCTTTTGCACCCAGATCATCTCGATGACTTAAGCAAGATCCTTGATCGCCTCATCGAACACAAAGTTAGGCTAAACCCCAAGAAGTGCGTATTTGGCATCACATCTGGAAAACTCTTGGGTTTCATAGTCTCAAAATGAGGCATCGAGGTAGATCCAAATAAATTCAAGGCAATCCTTGAAATGCTTCCCCCAACCACCATCAAGCAGCTCAGAAGCTTGTAGGGTAAGGTCGCGTCGATCAAGCGCTTCATAGCGCAGCTATCTGACAAGTGCCGACCCATGAATAAATTATTACACAAAGGGGTAGCATTTCATTGGGATGATGAGTGCCAGTCAGCCTTCGACGACATTAAACAATACTTGGCTTCACCGCCAGTATTGGCACCACCTAGACCAGGAGTGTCATTCTACTTATACATCTCAACTACTGAGGTGGCACTGGGCGCCATGCTAGCCCAGAAAAATGAACTACATAAAGAATAGGCTAATTATTATCTTAGCCGCACCCTGGTCAGTTATGAACTTAACTATGCATACGTCGAGAAGCTATGCTTAGCAGTGGTATTTGCCACCAAAAAGCTATGCCATTACATGCTGAGCAATACGACGTATGTTGTGTCTAAGGAGAATCCATTGCGGTACATGATGAGTCATACTTATCATAGTAGCCGCATGGTGAAATGGATCATGTTGTTGATGGAGTTTGACATCGAATTCATTGGACAGAAGTCCATCAAAGGTCAAGTCATCACCGATCAACTAGCAGAGGCTCCTCTCGAAGACGATCAGCCTCTGACCATAGAGCTGCCCGATGATGGGGTCTTCCATGTCTCAGAATCACCAGATTCTGATGAGCCTGAGTCACAAGCCGACATAACCCTATTTTTTGATGGTTCTAAATGTGAGCAAGGGGGTGGCACGAGAATCATATTCTTCACACCGCAAGGGGCTCCAATGCCTCTATCATTTAAACTTGATTTCCCATGCACCAATAACAATGCTGAATACGAAGCCTTGCTCATAGGTCTTCAGACAACCATCACCATGAACATCAAATGCTTGAACATCTTTGGTGATTCGTTGTTAATTGTCAACCAAGTGAAAGGGGTATTCCAATGTAAATGCCCAGTTCTGCAGGCCTACAAAGCCCTTGTGGATAAATTCTTGGCAAATCTTGAATGGTACGACATCGAGGCACTCCCTCGATCATCGAATCATTTTGCGGACACTATGGCCTCCTTGGGGTCACTAATCCCGCAAGACCCTTTTGGTGAGATGACAACCATTCAAGTCAAAACATTATCGCAATCCATGATGGAGCGTGCAAGCTCTGACATAACGCCAGGAATCCACCTGATCCAGATTGAACCATCTCAGGATAGGTTCTCTCGAATCCATGATAGTCTGAATCATGCCAACTAGGGGTCCTTGTTCTCCCCAACCCCTCTTAATAGCAACACAATGCTATTCTTACAAGTTCTTTCCCGCTCAGCTTTTGCTAGGGATGAACTTCAAGAGGGATTGGTCATTCATACCATCAAGGTTTCTGATCAGCAGGATTGGTACACACCCATAAGAGACTATCTCAAGTTAGGTAGCCTCCCACTTGGATTGTCGCATGCCGCAAAAATATCATTCAAACAGAAAGCGGCAAAACATGTCTTGCTAGGAGACATTTTGTACCATCGAAGCTACGAAGGAATCCTCCTCCATTGCTTGGACCAGTAGGAGTCCACTTGGGTGATCACCCAAGCGCACGATGGTACATGCGGTGGCCACTTCAATGGTATGGCCATCGCAAAGTGCATCCTTTGCATGGGCTATTATTGGCCATCTTTAGAGCGAGATTGTTGCGCGTATGTGAGGAAGTGTGCAAAGTGTCAACACCATGCTAACTTGACACACGTACCTTCTCAGGCCTTGCAGCCGATCCAATCGGCTTGGCCATTTTTATAGTGGGGCTTAGATCTAATCGAAAAGATCTCCCCTGCATCGTCAGGCCATCACACGTTCATCATAACGGCCACAGAGTACTTCACCAAGTGGGTGGAAGCAATTCCGCTTACCTCTACGACTGGACCCCGCATTGCGGAGTTTATTTTACATAACATCATATGTCATTTTGGTATTCCATCCAAGATCATCTCGGATAATGGGACATCATTTAAGAACAAATATGTGCATGCTTTGACAACAAAGTACAAAATTCAGCATAGTTTTTCGACACCCTATTATCCGCAGGCAAATGGGCAAGTAGAGGCGTCAAACAAAATGCTAGTTGCCATCCTTAAAAAGATGGTCACAGATAGTCATAAGGATTGGCACATTCAAATCCCACTTGCTCTGTGGGCTTATCGCACTAGCATTCGGACGCCCACTGGGGCAACTCCATTTTCATTGGTGTATGGCTCCGAGGCAGTCATGCCTCTCGAGTTGGAAATACCTTCCCTACGCATATCAATGCAAGAGTTCATCGATGATGACACTGCACGGTAGGCCCGGTTAGACCAGCTTACGTTGCTCGATGAACGACGCATCAATGCTCTCGAGCATTTACGTATCTATCAAGAGCGACTTAAGAAAGCATACAACATGAAAGTTCACCTGAGGGACTTTCAGGTTGGTGACCTGGTCTTAAAAGAGAACCAACAAAATTCTAACTTGCCGCCCCATCTAAGGGACAAGTTCATGGCAAACTGGTTAGGTCCTTATGTCATTGATAGTAAAATAGGACCTGGAACATACCGGCTAGCCTCTCTTGAAGGAATCAAGGAACTAGAACCCTTGAACATCAGTCATTTGAGGCCATTCCACATTTAAAAGAGCCATGGCCCACCCCAAAAGCTCCAAGGATTCCCACAATCACTTGGTCAACCCAAAATCCCCAAAGGTACCCATAATCCCTTTGGTCAAAGGCCCAAAACACCCCAAAGGTACCCATAATCCCTTTGGTCAAACCAAAAGCTCCAAGGATTCCCACAATCGCTTGGTCAACCCCAAAATGCCCCAAAGGTACCCATAATCCCTTTGGTCAAACCAAAACGCTCCAAGGATTCCCACAATCGCTTGGTCAACCCAAAATGCCCCAAAGGTGCCCATAATCCCTTTGGTCAAACCAAAAGCTCCAAGGATTCCCACAATCGCTTGGTCACCCCAAAATGCCCCAAAGGTATCTATAAACCCTTTGGTCAAACCAAAAGCCCCAAGGGTTCCCACAATCGCTTGGTCACCCAAAATTCCCCAAAGGTATCTATAATCCCTTTGGTCAAAACCTCCAAGGATCCAAAAGAATCACTTGGTCCACACCCACTCGAGATAAACCAACCATAACAAATTTTCAAAAACAATAAAATAATAAAAAATAACAAAAAAATTGCATCTCACTTCCATGCATACTCTTAAAAATCAAAACACAAAAAAAAAACAATAAGTTGCATTAGGCATCGCAAACATACATTGCATATTTGTTGGTCATACAAGTCAAATGCACCATAGACTGTAATTACTCGGCAATTCCATCATTTTCCACATTTTTCCACTTTGTAAATAGTCCAACAAAAATAAACGCCATCCACATTTTTCACCATATCATAATCAGTTGTCTTCTAATGTATCCAGGGCTTTCGTCATTCAACTGTCTTTAGATTTCTAGCCAAAAACTGTACAAAGTCAGATAGATTTTTACAAAGGTAGAGTTTTACTTGGATCACACCTTGTTACGTCGCATCCCAACACAAGTTAAAACACATAAAAAATTCCCAAGTTGTGTGAACGAAAGATGAAACCTGCAAAGCAATCTAGGATACCATACAGTGAAAAGGTTATCTCGCTCATCCCCCTATGCGAATGACCCCAAGAATGCTGAGAGTTGGCAAAAGGACAAGCATCTTCCCTACCCAATTCCCCAAGCATCCCAAATTCTCAAAAAGTTGCAAATATCCAAAAAAATTGCAAAAAGTCAAAGTACAAACTCCAAAGTTTGACATCAAAACCCACACAATGCATACATCAAAAAGCACAAGAAATAGTGATTCTCATCACTCAAAATTCCAATCCCTTGCTCAAAAGAAAAAAATAAAAATAAACAGTGATTTTTATCACTACATACGAGAGCAAGTATCCCAATAAAAGTAAAGAAAAGAAGGGAGTCGAACTTGAATCCCTGGAACTCTCAGCATTCGAAAGGTCATGAGGTGATCCTCAGTACCGGTTTGGTGGATAGCCTACTGGTCACTAGCGGTAAACCTCCCGCATGATGATATATCTATCGCATTAAACTATGTACAGATCAATGTTTGCATGTGGATGAGCTAGCTTATGGTATCCTAGATTGCACCATAGATTAATCTTACTAAATACAACAAAGGAGTTAGTGGAGCTAATTAGGTGATCCTCAATACAGGTTTGGTTGATAGCCTATCTGGCATTGGCGGTATCCTGACAACTACCACATAAACAAATTCAATCGCACACACAAGGATGTGAAATAACTTGGTCAAACTCAAGTCTGATTCGTACCTTGTTCAAAAGTCTTGTGAGATAAATGTACAGTCTTGGCTAGTTAGTTAAAACATCTGAGTCTCAGAAAAACCTTAACTACATTCTAGAACAACTGTGGTACATTCCATTCTTACATCACCATCAAAAAATACAAACAAAAAAAATATTACACATGCAAAGTCATTCCACAAAGCAATCACATAGTACAGAAAGCCAATAAATCCTGTACAGTCTATGGTGCCACCGCCAAGTTATCAACAAATCATTTCATCCATTCCATATGCATACATCATATAATTAGAAACAGTCGCATTCATAATAACATATGCATACATCAACGTAAATAAATGTGCATAAAAGTAACAATAAATCATGACAAGTGTATAATAAAAAAGAAAGTCATGTATATATATCGCCAAAAATGCCCGTAGGCTACAATAAGTCGGTCCTCTGACCTCACAAAAAAATCAAAAACTCAAAAACCCCAAGCCTAGGGAGTCGGCCACCATGATCACGTAGGATCGGTGTGACTGGAACTACCCCCAGTGGTGTGGGTCCTATGGGACCTCTCAGGGCGGCTACTGCCAGCCCCCGCATCATGCCCACTAGCGCTACCCTCACCCACCCACTACGATGAGAGGATGCAGACTGCTCAGTCTCACTACCTCTCGTACGGCGTGATGATCCACCTCCAGTGAGCTCAGGTAACTGTCCACCGAGGTGGATAATCTCGGCCTCCAACTCCACCCAACATCGACCCCACTCCACATCCCGTCGGTGGTACGTAGCCAATGCGTCATCCCGCTATGCCAACTAAGCCCACAGGAGATCCCTCTCGACGCTGTGCTCCTCATCCCATCTCCATAGTAGGTCCTCCAATCATGCTATCTCAGCATGAAACCTAGCCTCCATATCCCCTAGGACTGCCTGAGGCATGGGCATCTCTGGGATGGCATGCTGCTTTGGCACCCACTGCTTCGGGACGTCCTATGTATCCGGTTGCTCTAGAACCCCTAAATCATCCCTAGTCAAGTCATCTACCTCCACCATATCCGCATCATCGAGCGGAGCCCCCCAACCCTCCCTCGGTGCCTCTGCAACCCCACCGCCTATTGCTACTACATCCGGACCTCCTAGAGGCCCCTCACCCCGCCATCACAACATCGTCCACCACTGGTCATACTCTACAGTCACCCCGACATTGTCCATATCGAGGACATCAATCACTGCATCCGACTCCTCACCCAATGGCTCAATAATCGGCTAGGCTAGAGTCCTCTCATCGCCCCGACGTCGATAGATCAAGGGCTCACCAGGAAATCCCTGGTGCACCCCAAACTATCGAGTCACCCGGACGTACAGGAAGTACTCCTGCTCGATCCCATGTCGCCCGATCAACCACCTCCCCCTACGCACCCATCGAAGCCACTCTCCAGCCTCAGGCCAGGCTGGACAGTCCTGGTATGGCCGCCATAACACCTCCCCTAGAGCAAGACGAGAGAAGGCATCAGTATAGTGCCCTACGACACCTGCCCATCACCGACTCTGCCCCTGCTCCTCTGACCTCCACCATAGAGCAGCATACCCAATCTCCCTATCCACCATCTCTCCCCGAGTGGTCCAAGGCAACCCCTGCAGCCGCTCCACAGCTATGTGCTGCCACCCCAGCACTGCAACAGATAGCTGCACCCAATCCCCTTCCACCTTCGATAGTGGACCTCGTACAACTCATCATATAGCTATGCCAATAGCGTCTGACCCCACCTCATAATCAGTGGTGCTACCGTCGGACACTCCACAAGTCTGAACACTACCTCAAGCAGGTTCCAAGGGAACCTCGCACCTGAGGAGTCGGGAAGGAGCATGTTGGAGATGAGGGTCATAAGCAAAGCATGCCTCACCCCCAACACGCCCTTCTCAAACCACCATCGCACTAGAATCCTACCAATCAAGCAGTCCCCCTCTACCCTCTCCACCGCCCTATCCACCCCCATCTCCGTCGCATGCCCAAAGCACCGTGTCAGCACCATCATCCACTGATCACGAGGAGTCATCCGAATGGGCAGCCCATCTATCAAAATCCATAGAATTCGATACACGTCCTCCAGAGTCACTGTCATCTCCCCTATTGGGAGATGAAAGGTGTTGGTGCGAGGATCCCACAAATTGATCAGGGTAGTCAGATATGCCCGATCCCCCACCACAGGCTCCAGCCGCGTCACTTGCTTGAGCCCAAGGGCATCAAGCCAATCCCAATCCACCACAGTCAACGCATCCCGTGCATCAAAAAATACCATCGACTGACGGTAACGACTCTTCACAACCTGAAAAACAAAAACAACACAAAAACATTAAAACATGACAACAAAACAAATGTACAAGTGTACACAAAAACAATAAAACAACAAAAAATAATTAGGGTTTCAACCTTAATTTAAACAAAAACATTCAAATAAACATACACAACAAACAATAAAAAAACAAAATAAACATACAAAAATACAATCAATCAACTAAACTATACAATCAAGAACAAAAAAAAAATAAAACAAACAAAATCATACTAGGGTTTTAACCTTAGTGTAAACAAAAAAAAAAAAAAACAACAATAAACCCAACAAAGGCACCTTGCGCTATTAATGAGCATACAAAACCCAAACTTGAGGTCACAAATTCCTCACTATCCTACTCCCTAAGAATGCTACCATAGCTATACCACTCCATAGGAGGATGGATTTTCAACAATTTCATCCCCAAAAGGCATCACAAAAAGGGTCAAAACCCACCAAAAAACAATAATAAAACTGCCGAACAAAGGCACCTTTGCGCCTATGATTCATGGCATACAAAACTGACATTGGGGTCACAAATTCTCACTATCCTACTCCCTAAGAAGGCTACCATATCCGGACCGCTCCACGGGAGGACGAATTTTTGACAATTTCATCCCCAAAAGGCGTCACAAAAAGGGTCAAAACCCACCAAAAAATAACAATAAAATTGCCGAACAAAGGCGCCTTTGCGCCTGACATTCTTGGCATACAAAATCGACGTCGGGGCCACAAATTATCAATATCCTACTCCCTAAGAAGGCTACCATAGCCGGACCGCTCCACGGGAGGACGGATTTTTGACAATTTCAGCCCCAATAAGCGTCACAAAAAGGGTTAAAACCCACCAAAAATAGGTCCGATTGTTGGGAAACTGCATAAGCATTCAATGGAAAACAACTGAAGGCACCCTTACAAAAGTCATCTTGGGTCAAGCGACTCATCGCTTTTCTCATGTCGGTCATTCCCTCATCGATTCGTCGCTTGAGGGGGTAGTCACACTTAGTCACCAATCAACAAATACACACCCAATCAAGGAAATGGCATGCATTCAAAGAATCATTGACAAAGACAATCACGCTCCTCGCTTGGGGCAGCAAACAAGCAATAATCACAAGCTGATCAAACACTTGGCATTCTAGAATCATGAACTCAAGGTTCCCACAGACAAAAGGTTGCGCCCTTTGCCTATTCATGACTGAACAATGTCCAAGATCAAGTAACACCTCACCGAAAAAGGTTAACACTTGAATTAAGCTCCTTAGCTCGTTAGAAGCAAGGATTCAAGAATGCGTGCCCTTTCCATACTTGGGGCATCAAAATTTGGTTAGGTTATTGAGAAACCCTAATCATTAAGTGCTTTGGTTATCTATTTTTGCTCAGCACTGCGCCACGCATAGCGCATCCCAAAAAGGGGCATCTGTAGACACCAAAACAACACCAATCTGATTATGTGGCTACAAGCACTGACCGAATTGGCATACATAGCCCCTAGGGCAGCCCCCAGAGGTTAAACAGTGGTCCTAACCACTCCCAAAGTAGTTTTGGAAGGTCAGAGGTCAATTTGGCACCTTTCAAGCACCCTGCTCCTTACTCGTTCCACCCTGGGATGATTAGAATGCTATTCGCCCCACCCCGGGATGATTAGCAGCAATCGCTCCAGGGTGGGGCGAATAGCAAGTTTGATGGGCAAAAAGTCAAACCTTGACAAATGGCAGCCCAGATCCGCCACTCAACTCCACCTTCAATGCATGGGAGTGCGAGTGAGCATTTCAAAGCTCAAAGAGGCAGTCATAGAGGCAGTCATGGAGCCCTTAATCAGGGAGGAATCTTCTCTCCCTTGACAAGGCATGATGGCCAAGTGGCGCCCCTGCATGCACATTCAAAGTAGACCTTCAGGTCTATAAAATGGTGAGTCTTCTCACCCCAAAAGGATAATGGAGCAGGAGCATTTGGAGCAATGGAGTGCTGCCGAATTATACCCTCACCCTCATTGTGCTTCCTACATCCTTGATCTCTCTTTTGGAAGGGAGGTTATCGGGTGAACATTAGGAGCGCAATCCGGACCCAAAACCTGAACAATTGGCCACAATCCCACACCCAATTTTTTGACACAACCCCCTAGGAGGTTTTGGACCCATCCCAAGTGGATTGGTGTCAAAACCAAGCCCCAAACGGTGGGCGTCCTGCCCTCGGGCGCCCTTGCATTGTTGCAGTCCTAATCGCCCCACCCCGGAGCGATTAGAAATATACAATAGATTTCTTCACTATTTCTTTTGCATCTTGTTTTATGTGTTTCATATATGCTGCTGTTCAAATTTGAATGCATTCTGACTTGTTTTGACTGTGTTTTCATTGTTTTACGCTTTTACTAACATACAAGGAGCGCCTTCAGATACAGGGTGATCGGGGTAGAATATACAAAATCCGACCTTCTGGGTCATCTCAAAATGCCCCATTTTTCCTAACCCCAAGTTTGTAGGTGTTTTGGAGGCCTCTGGATGGGACATTTGGGAGGTCACTTTCGGACATTTTATGACAGTCCTAATCGTCCCACCCCGGAGCGATTAGAAATCTACAGTAGATTTCTCGACTATTCTTTTTGCAATGTGTCCCTGATGGTGTTTACATGCTTCTGTTTAAATTTCATTTCATTCTGATAAGTTTTGATCACTGTTTTAATTATTTCATGTATGCATTAACCGGAGGCCTTGGGGATTGCATGTTTCCCTCCATCCGCATGTGCTATTAATCGTTTGTTGTTTCTCTATACGTAGGATCTCGACACCGGAGGGGCAGCAAGGAACTAAGAATGTATTCACGCAAGCGGCGATGACGTTTGGCCCGCCCATTTCGAATGTGGGCACGCGAAAGATCCCGAAGGGAAGCGCACCATCCGTTGGTGTAACAAAATTGTATCGAACGCTCCGAGCCCCTGAAAAGGGGGGGGAGATGTATTGTAACCTGATCATAAGAAAAATTAATAAAAGAGGCTGCACCTTTGTTTTTGCTTTACATCTCGTTTCATTCATGCTTCGCTTTCCCTTTTTCATGCACTTAGCGTTTCGTTAATACAACTGCTTTTGTTTGCATCGCACCCGGTGCACCTGTGCTTCCGTAGACATGCTTTCACTTTGCCTTTTATAGAAATTAGCAACATTATGACTCCATTTTACACAATATTCACACTCTTGATGATTGTTGTTTTGACCCCCTTGAGGTCTTGTTTGCCATCTTGGTTGCTGCTGGTACTATTGCTGATGTGGCTACTGATGGTACTGTTGATTTGGTTGTTGCTGGTACTATTGCTGAAATGGTTGCTACTGGTACTATTGATTTGGCTATTGCTGGTACTGTATTTATCTCTAATTTTGTCTACACCTTTGATTCTGATTATGTTGATTTTGACCCTTGTTTTGTTTAGGCTGTAAAGTTGCCTTGGTGACAAAAGTTGCTGATGTGGCTTCAATTTCTTCATCTTTGATTAGGGCTTGCTCATGTTTCTTAAGTAGGATCTCAATATCCTCAAGTGTGGAATTCATTGTTTTACCACTCAAGTCTAACATGGTAGCATAGGAGTGAAACTTTGAAGGAAGACCATGCAACATTATTGGAATTAACTCATTATCATCTAGGGTTTTACCAGTAGCTAAGAAATCATTCTTAATAGACTTCACTTCCATAAGATAATTAGTTAGTGAGCCTTTCATAAATATATTGTGCAATTTTTGTTTGAGATACAAAATATTATCTTGACTTGGCCTATCAAACAATCTATTGAGAGCATCCCATGCTTGTTTAGGTGTTTTTGCAACCCTTACAGTTTCTCTGCATTGAATTCCTATAGCTAGCTTGATTAGAATTAAAGATATATTGGAATTCTTCTCAAATTATGCTTTTTCTTTAAGGTCTATAGGTGCAGTAAGTGGGTCTTCATTAGCCTACCTATCTTTCACAAAGTCCCACATGTCATTCATCATTAATATTGATTCCATCTCATACTTTCAATTTGCAAAAGTTTGTGCTCCTTCAAGTTTCTTTGTAAGTCCACTTAATAGATTTGTAGTAGCCATGATTTAGAAAAGGATCAAAAGAAAAGGGAGCTCAACAAAGGATGAATTAAGAACGACAAATGCTAAATTAGAGCCCTCAAAAAAATCTAGGGTACACCGCTAAAGATCCAGAGGAGGGTTCGCCTAGTTTTTCCACTCTAAATATTCAAGTGATTCCAACAGTGGGAGGGTTAAGTTGAACATAAGTGCATTTTTCTATCCAAAGAGAGTAAGAATTAGAATTTTGCCAGACCTTTATACCAAAATTCTTAATATACTCGCCCTTACGTGAGGGAGACTATAAGCATTTGAGCAGTTGATAGGTGGAACATAGGCAATTCTGAAAGGGAATAACCTGTCAAACCTTTATACCAAACTACTCAATATACCCGCCCTTACGTGAGGGAGACTAAGTATTTTAGCAGTTGATACGTGGAACATAGGCGGTTATAAAAATGTGATGCTTGCTTTTTGTAGAATTGTTACAATAGATGTGCCAATGTATTATTGCTTTATAAGAATTTACCTGTATGTGTTTGCTTGCTTGTATATAGCTTAGTGTCAAGTGTGTATGAAATGGAACTATACTTGATTACAATTATAAAACCCAAAGTCATGCAAGGGTAATAGCAAGCATAAAATGTAGACAAAGCCCAAATAGAAGATGCAAGCAACAAACACCTAGTGGCCAAGAGAGTGCCACAAAATGAATCCATCGACAAGGGACAAGGGGCCCTAAATCACCCCTTGATAGGATGATTTGTATTGGAAACTTGGCTAAAAAATTAGCCCCAAATGTACCTTGAAGTGTGATACAATTTCAATGCCACCAATGATGATAATGCCTCCAATTTTGCCAAATATAATGACAAGGAGTGTCGGATACTACCGAAAATGCACTCCAAATTACAATGTCAACTTCAAACTTCAATTTAGCATATTAAATGATTTTAAAACTAAAAATAAACTGCACCAATGGATTCCTCTCGAAAAATCCTTTCCAACGACTATATATAAGGCTATAGTCGGTTATAATTTGACCCTTTATTTTAAGAAAATACAACAAGACTTCTTAGAGGTAAAAAACATGACAGATTGCCCTCTACAAATTTGAAATTTGAAATTTTGGCTTGAAACTGTTTCGGCGGG
Source organism: Wollemia nobilis (assembly GCA_028583015.1). Lineage (NCBI taxonomy): Eukaryota > Viridiplantae > Streptophyta > Pinopsida > Araucariales > Araucariaceae > Wollemia > Wollemia nobilis. Next base: position 2,813,694 of record JAQPPZ010005450.1, read on the forward strand.
AAAATTTTGAAATGATCGAGCGGAAAATTTTGGAGGGAATAACTAAAAAATTTGCAATCTAGCTTATTGTTACCTACTACAGTTGTATATGTTTCTCAATCCAACAATTGGCAACTGACGTGCCTTAACAAAAAAAAAAACAAATTTTTCGCAACCCCAAAAACTGTTGCAAACAGCCAACTTTGAGCAGTTGTAACTTGCTCAATACATTACCGAATTAAGCAAGTGAGTACTTGATGTTGTATTACTTCTCATAATCTATATGATGGTGTAAAAACATCAGGAAAATGACTGCTAAAAAAATTAATAAAAATGTTTCCGTTTCGGAAAAAATTGCACAGAAAAATAACAACTGCAACAGTCCGTCTTCAAACAACCATATATTGCTCATTTCTTGTCGGATTTTTATGTGTGAGTACTCAATTTTGTAGTACTCATCCTAATATACGTGCTGGTGTACTCAGATTATGAAGATGACTGCTCTAAAAAAAATTCTCCATTGTAAAATGTGACGTTTTCTTTTTTAAAATGTGCCTTCACCCTACAAAAAAAATAGCCCCACATTGCCATAATTGCCAAAACTCTTAAAACATTCTCTCCATTTTTCATTCATAGGATCAACTTAGCAAGTGAAGAGGATACTTCGAAGAGAAAATTCAATCCTAAAAAAAAACTCTCAAACCCTAAGGGTCCCCATAGGTGGATCTCACCGCTCTGATACCAGATGTTGGGACTGAAAAATAAGGCACACTTTATTTACAAGTTATCTTACAATATATAAGCATCAATATTAGGAGGGAGATATGACAAGTGTTATAAGATCCACTTCAAGTGTCTTTCAGAAGACACCACTCCAACTCAAACTGAAGACAGGGACAAGTGGCAGAAGACAAATGTCAACCTGTCAATTATAGGCATAGTAAACATTATAACAATAATAATATTCTAACACTACCAACATGGAAAGGTAGACAATTATTGTTAGTAGGAAAAGCAACTAATAAAATAAATCTTATAGGCCATTCCAACATATTATATGTCCTTGTATATTATGCCAAAATTGGTAGAAAAATTTTAATCTATATTATGTGATCATTTTTGTGGTTAGGATTACATGATAAAAGAAAATTTCTTTTGGTGAAATGGAGTAAGGTGTGTGATGATAAAACTAGGGAAGATCTTGATACAGCTATATTACCTTATTCTAACAAAAAAAACTATGGATTTTGACAAATAGATTATGGATTCTAATAGATAAGTTATAGGTCTCTCATAGATAAACTATAGAACTCTAACAGATAGACTCTAGATTAAACTTTGATAGATAGAGTGTAAATTATGGAATGGGTACATGCCATAAAGTGTATATTACAAAATTAGTATAGACCACAAAGTATAGATTATGAAATGGATGCAAACCATGAAAAATCATCATAACCACCATCTCAAAAGTCAAATTATCATAGTTGTTATCTCACAAGTAAAACCATCATAACCACCCTATAATTCATTTAAGAAGGCAATGGCATTGAGGTTCAAGATATGACATGGTTGCATGGTAGTATTACATAATTGCATTTAGGGTTTTAGAAGACATCTCTTTTTAGAGATTGCCTCCTTTGTAATATATTTTTAGATTAATAAGATATTGTTTCTTATTTTGCAATATTTTATCTTTTCTAATTTTTTTACACAACAAGGAATCCATTATCCTTAGACATTTTGGATAAGTGGTGTCAAACCAGTCTGTTTGTAGGTGTATAGTCCCAAATATGAGATTATTTTATCAAAATATTTGGTATCAGGATGCAACCCCTTTGATTACCTACCCAACCATTTCAAAGTATCTCAAATGGTGAACAACACCGAGATAGCAAATCCTTTCAAACAAATGGTGGATGAAGCCATTGAAAGATAAAATAATCATATGTTGGATCAATTTGCTCATATTCTTCAATGGTTACCATATGTAAACACTACAACATAACCATTTAGTACTCTAACACCATTCAAATTTTGGTAAACTTTTATAAAAATCAATGCAAAAACAATGGAGAATTAGTTGGATTAGCTATTTGCTTCTCCGATATAGAGAAGATCACGTTTACCCTAGTAATGATGCAAAATAGAGTTGCACAAAATATGATTGGCAAATTATTCAATTAAGCATTAACTAGACCTTAGGATAGTCATAGCTTAAATAATATACAAAATAGGTTAAGCAACTTATTTAACGCTAATCACGCTAACTAATCATGCTAACAATAGAGAGAGATACGTGATTCTAACAACTAACCTAGGATAGAGAAATATGATTAAACCACTAACCTAAAATATCTAACCTAGGATATTTTAGGTATTAACCTAGGTTAACCAGTAGATATTATGGAACAGTAAATATCTCCATGGTTATGCAATAAAAAGTAAATGTAATAACCTATGTAGTATAATGCAATATACTACCTATTTTACCCTAACATCCCCCCTTTATTACATTACTTTGATATACAAAGTTTATTTTGGAACAGTTGAAATTTGACACGTCCAAGTGCCTTTGTAAAAATTTCAACAACCTGTTCATCGGTGGGAATGTGTTGGAGCTTGATTCTGTGCTTAGGAACTTCATCACGAATAAAATGACAATCTGTGTCAATATGCTTTGTTCGTTCATGATGTACTGGATTCTTGACCAAGTTCAAAACACCTGAGTTGTCGCAAAACATGTGAATAGGAAGTTTCTTTGGTAGGCCCATGGTAGCCAAGATGTGACTTAGCCATATCGCTTCACACACAGCTCCACGTGCAGCGTGATATTCTACCTCAGTTGAAGATAAAGCAACCACCTGTTGCTTTTTACTATGCCATGAGACAGGACCAGATCCAAGATGAAATACATACCCTGATGTTGATTTTCTGTCATCTATGGATCCAGCGTAATCAGAGTCAGTGTAACTCTGTAAGAAGAATGAGTTATTCTTCTTATACTCTAGACCATAATCTACACTACCTCGAATGTAGTGAAGAACATGCTTAGTTGCTTTCCAGTGAGAGGCCTTTGGTTCCTGCATGAACCGAGAAAGATAGTTTACAACATAAGTAATGTCTGGTCTAGTATTGGTTAGATAGATAAGGCTTCCAATCATCTATCTGTATAGCGTGCCATCTACCTATGGTGAGTCATCATACCATGATAACTGAAGCCCTGATTCCATCGGTGTTGCCTTGGGCTTGCATTCAGTCATACGATATTTTTCTACTAAAGTCTTGGCATATTTTTTTGAGTCACCCTAAGATGATTCTTTTTTTGTTCTATCTCAAGACCAAGACAGTAGTGGAGAAGTCCGAGATCTGTCATATCAAATGACTCTTTCAAGTCATCTTTCATGGCGTTGATCAATGTCTCTGAATTTCCTGTGATGATCAGATCATCTACATATAATACAAGAATCACTATTTCAGAACCTGTGTTCTTGATATAGATATTTGCATCAGATGGACTTCTCTTGAATCTGTGCTGCAGTAGGTGACTATCCATTTTAATGTACCATGCTCTTGGGGCTTGTTTGAGCCCGTATAATGATTTGACCAACTTGCAAACTTGTTGCTCATGGCCTTCCTCAGCAAATCCTGGAGGTTGAGTCATGTATACCTCTTCTTTTAAGTCACCATTTAGAAAGGCACTTTTTACATCCATTTGATGTAATTTCCATCCGAACTATGTTGCCATAGCACAAAGAACTCGAATGGTGGTCATCCTTGCAGTGGGTGCAAAGGTTTCCTCATAATCAAGGCCTTCCTTTTGAGCATAGCCCTTTGCCACAAGATGGGCCTTATGCTTGTCTATGGTACCATCTGCCTTATATTTGACTTTGTAAACCCATTTGCAGCCTATGGGCTTCTTTCCTTTAGGCAAATCGACCAACTTCCATGTTTTGTTTTTAATGAGGGATTTATGTTCAGCATCCATAGTTGCCTTCCACTGAGGCTGACTAAGTGCTTCATCAACTGTAGAAGGTTCATTTTCATCATATGAAGACATGTAAACCCTCTCCTCATCAATTTCCATATCATTTCCACTTTCTAAATCTCTATCAACAGAAAGCTCTTGAAAATCTACACAAAGATCATCAACTAAAGTAGATGCTTTTGTCGTTCTCTGTCGAGACATACTTCGTGTCTTTGGACGATTGAGAGTGAGATCTGGTGGTGAAGTGAGTTTGGAATCTTTCATAGTACTTGTATACCATTTTGGAGGCTTTTTCTATTGTGGAGGAGGAAGTGGTTGTTGCTCCTCATCTTCTAGGTATATTGATGTAGTGTTAGATGTGAAAGCTTCATCAAACACTACATCTCTACTAACATGTATTTTCTTGGTGAATGGATCTATCAACCGATAGCCTTTTGAGAATTCATCATATCCAAGAAAAACACACTGTAGGGTCTTCTCATCTAACTTCTTTCTTTTCTCCTTAGGTATATGCATAAAAGCCTTACACCCAAATACTCGTAGATGAGATATGGAGGGTTTCCTTCCACTCCATGCTTCCTGAGGAGTCATACCTTCAAGAGCCCATGTGGGTGCCCTATTTAGAAGATATACTGTAGTTGTTACAACTTCAGCCCAGTAAATGTGCTCAATATTGGCTCCCTTAAGCATACATCGAACCATTTCCATAATGGAACGATTTCTTCTCTCAGCAACTCCATTTGACTGAGGAGAATAGGTTGTTGTTAACTATCTTTTTATCCCATGTTTCAGAAAAAATGAGGAAAATTATTTTGATGTGTATTCCCCCCTCGATCTGAATGGAGGGTCTTTATGAAACATCCTGATTCTTTCTCAACAAGCTTCTTGAACTACTGAAAATAGTCAAATGCTTCAGACTTCAACTACAAGAAGAAGACCCACATTTTCCGTGAGTGATCATCTACAAACAATTAAAAATACCTTTTTCCTCCACAACTAGTAGACATAGGACCACACAAATCTATGTGAACTAACTCCAAAGGTACCTTAGCTCGAAAGGAGCTAGGTTCAAAAGGTACTCTATGTTGCTTTCCTGACAAGCAATCTGAGCACACTGGCAAAGTAGATGAAAGAGTAGGCAGTCCTTTCACCATTTGATATTTATTGAGTTCTAGTAAATACCCTGAACTTAGATGCCCAAATATCTTATGCCATAGAGAAGTGGCCTCTTTTGTGGTTACTTGCCATTGCAGTATGTGTAGAGGTAATTGCATCTAAGATAAACAAACCATGTTTGTATGAACCTATTGCTATCTATTTTCCTTTCTGAGTGATAAAGCAACGTTTCTTTTCTTTGTCCACTTTGAAATTGACATTCATGTTATTGTCCAGGATTTGTGGAACTGACAAGAGATTATTTTTCAATCCTGGTACATAAAGAACTTTTTGAATCTTACATTCTCCATCTGGAAGGGAGACAGAAACACTTCCTTCTCCCTGAACTCGATAGGTCTGATCATCAACAATGGTTATCGGTCTACCTTCTCGAGCCTCAAATGTCTCAAACCAGGACTTATCGCCAGTCATATGTTTACTAGCACTTGAATCTATGTACCAAACAATATCCTTGTGAGGGGAGTATGTATGTGTCATGAGCACTTTGTGTGCTCGTTCAGAGTCCGAACTAGAATCTTCAGTGGCAATATGTCCCTGTTGCTGCTTATTCTTGTTCTTTGGTTTACCTTTGCCCTTCTTTTGTCCTTGTTCATTGGGTGGTTTGTTCTTAAACCAACATATTTTGGTTTCATGAGTGTCTTTATCACAAATTTTACAATACTGCTTCTTCTTCTTAATCTCTTTGCCTTTACCCTTGTCTTTGTTAGAAGAAGATCCTTTCTATTGATTCCACTTTTTCTTTCCACTTTGCTTGTTTGAGAAAAGTGCATTGTTGGATGCCTCATCTCTTTGGAGTTGATTAGCTTCTTCGGTTTGAAGCAAATTTACCAACTCTACAAAAGTCATTATCCTCCTAGAGACTTGTAGTGAAGTGATCAACATTCTATATGAGTCTGGAAGAGCCCTTAAAATGATTGAGGTCAGGACATTGTCTTCCACTTTTTCTCCTAAGGCTTGCAGTTTTGTTTTTATATCTACGACTCTGCAGAGGAATAGCTCTACTGTCTCTCCAGATTTCATATGAAGAGTATGAAGTTGTGTTTGAAGGTTAAGAATTGTTGATTGATTCTTTCCTTCAAAAATGGTTGCTAAGGCATTCCATGCCTCCTTACCATTTTTAGCTTCACTTATATGAGGTTGTATGTCATCAGTAATAGCTAGCAAGATTAATAAGGAAAGTCTTTTATCCTTTTTATCATATGTTGTCTGATCTGCTCCTGTTGATGTGGGTCTAGAATCAGTGCCATCCACTATTCCCCACATCTCCTCTATAGTTAAAATGGCTTTCATCTTAGTTTTCCAGGCAGAATAATTTGAACCTTTGAGCAGTTGGCTCTCAGTGAGATACTTGTTGATCATGGCCATGGTGAAGGTTTCAAATTGATAGGACTAAGATGACTTTATCTTGTAGTATACCCTCAAAAGAGTATATGGAAGATCTTTAATTTGCTCTTTTAAGATATTTAATGGCACCTGCCTTAACACCCTTAACAAGGGATGAAAAGTTTGAGGATTTTAAGCCAAACAAAATAGAGCAAATTAAAGGGGTAGGTTTTGAAAGACTTCTGATTTTGCTCTCTAGGATATTTAATGGCACCTGCCTTAACACCCTTCAAGAAGGATGGAAATTTTGAGGAAATTAAGCCAAACAAAGAGAGTGAATCAAGGTGTTTGAATTTTGACCTTTAATGGGGAGTAAAAAATTGACTTGTGAAACCTGTGCAAGGTGTAGCACGATTTTAGTGAAATTTGGGTTTCTGAAATGCTACTTCAATGTTTTATATGATTGTTTAATTGCACACAAAAAAATGATGGTTAGTGCAATAATCAAAACAAGAGAGCAACCCAAATTATTATCACTATAGGTGTCGGATGCAACCGAAAATGCACCTAGTATAGTCAATTTTTAAGAAAAGGTGTCGAGTACAATCGAGAATGCACCTTTCTTACTTTGAAATATCCCCCCTTTCTCTTTACAACTTTGCAAAAAATAGAATCACAAAATATGACTTCTATCCCCCCTTAATTTTTACAAAATTGAAAAATTTGAGCACTCCTTTCAAGACAAGTCGACACACGACCCGCGTTTGAAAGGCTTCCAGACCAGTCGACACATGACTTTGGTTTTTGTCTTCAACAATTTAGCATGAGGAGCAAAAAAAATAGGTTTGTATGGATCTCAAGTTTACAACAAAAAAATTGCTATTTTATGTTTTATGTCTCCTTTCTTGAAGGAGAGAACAAAAGCAAAGTTTGAAGTTTTGTGAAAAATGAGATGACCTTTATGCTTCCTCGATCATGGCATGCTATGTGTTTTGCAATAGAAATTTTGAGTTTCTATGTCTTATATCTCCAAAAATGAATGAAGAAAACTATAGAACTTCTGAGGAATTTATTGCAAAAAAAATGTTGAAGCAGGTTTTTTTTTTTTTTGGATTTCAAGTTCTCTAAGTTTGATAAAGCAGAAAAATATGTATTTAAGATGAAATTTCTATAATTTAGGAAAAATTTGGAAAAAAAATGGTCCAATTTGACTAAAAATTGAATATTTTATGCCAATTTAAAAATAAATTATAAAAAAAAATCAAAAAATAATATTTTAAGGCGCAAAAAACTTTAGAAAATTGAAAAAAAAAATTAGGCGATTAAAAACCTATTAATTTGGAGCGTGGGGGAATCGAACTGGTGCCTCCGCGGTGCTAGGCGGCCACGCTAACCAACCGAGCCACCGGTCGGTTTGGGATCACCTCGGCGCGATGGCTACTTAAGGTGGTCACGGCGCTCAAGTGCCTTTGTGGGATTTATCCCACATGCATCCTAGAATGGGATGCAAAGGGCATATAGGCCATGGCTCACCCTTTGAACGTCGATTTCCTATGGGAAATCGATGAGAGTCGCCCGCCCTTTTGGATGTCGCCACGTGGCACCAGGGGTGGGCCCGTAGTCCAAGTAGAGTCTACATTAGAGTCAGTCTAGGTAGCACCTCGGGGTGCATGTAGAGTCTAGATCTCGCCAGGTGGTGCCAGGTAATGGGTCCATTTGTCAGGGATCATAGGGCCTCCTACCCTCATGGATCCCGAGGTCATCTGGGTCCCGCGTGTCCAGCTAGGAGGGGGAGGGCGCTCCTGCCCTCTCGGCTCTCTCAAGCTTTCGCCACATGGCTCCTGGGCCCACGTGGCTCTACGGGCCATGGCTTCCTATGTGGGAGCCGAGGCGACTGTGCCTCAAGGCTACTATCACGGGGTCGATCGATAGCCAATCGTTGTCGACTATGGGCTCGGTCGGTCGACCGCTAGGATGGTCGATCGCCTAGCTCGTGCGATCGGCCTATCCACGTCGGCGTTGGCCAAGGTGGCCCGCAGGCCCGCCTGCGACTGGCAGGTCGATCTGACCTGGCTAGTGAGTGCTTCGCCTAGGCCCTGGTAGGTCGGATTGACCTGGCCAGGGGTTGACCTACGGATGCGCCTGCCGCCATGCTCGAGTAGAGTGTGGTGGCAAAAAAAATCCGACCTCCGACGTATGGCTCTGATGCCAATGATGCAAAATAGAGTTGCACAAAATATGATTGACAAATTATTCAATTAAGCATTAACTAGACCTTAGGATAGTCATAGCTTAAATAATATACAAAATAGGTTAAGCAACTTATTTAACGCTAATCACGCTAACTAATCATGCTAACAATAGAGAGAGAGATACGTGATTCTAACAACTAACCTAGGATAGAGAAATATGATTAAACCACTAACCTAAAATATCTAACCTAGGATATTTTAGGTATTAACCTAGGTTAACCAGTAGATATTATGGAACAGTAAATATCTCCATGGTTATGCAGTAAAAAGTAAATGTAATAACCTATGTAGTATAATGCAATATACTACCTATTTTACCCTAACAAGTAAAAGCTTTAATACTAGTCCAAAATTTGTGGGAAGCATACAAGCAGAACCAAGGATATGAACAAGATCCTATATGTGATGAGTTCATGGAAGGAGTCAATAATGAATACTACCTAATAGGCACCTATGAATATTTATACATGTGATGATAATAACTCCATCAATGTTAAAAAATAGTTTGTTCAAGAATATATTGATGTTTTTCATTCATTGTCTACAAAACTTGGCATCCAAGATACTTAGATGCATTGAGTTCTCAAGTATAGTGGACTATATTGATACATAAGGGAGAAGATGGACTTATTTGAGTTTAAGATCTTGGGTGAAGCATCTAGATTTTCCATCAAGATTGAGTTGAAGTACAAACACAAAAACAAGGAAGGATATGATTAAAATGACAAACCAATATACCAAGGTTCAGATCAAGAAAGGTAAAGGTGATTTCCAAAAGCAACAAGACTAAGGAGGTCAACAATAAAATAAAAACTAGAAGCAAAAGAAAGAGTCATAAGACAACAAGCCCTAGAAGAACAAGATTGTGAAATGGTGGGATTACCATAACAATAACCAATATTCTAGAGAAAAGTGTAAGGCAATTTAGTCTATATTTGTTGAGACATAACCCTCGATATCCACATAATCAATGCATCCCCTAGTTGACAATAAAGGTAAGCATATCATGGAGATTGAACCACATGTAACTATTGTTACCTCTACTACACGAATAAAAAACAAGGGTCTACCTAAGGAGGAGCAATTGTTCCACACATAATTATGGGTAAATGGTAAGCCCTTACATTTCATTATTGATAGTGGGAGTCAAAATAATTTGATCTTTTTTTATACTATGAAGGCTCTAAATTTGCCTATGAAGCCTCACCCATAGCCATATAATATTGGATGGCTAGGGGGAGATATTTGTCACTCAATAGTTTATTCCCTTTTATGCCATCAAATCATTCATAGATGAATTTTTATGTGATGTGGTTCAATTAGATGTTTGTGATGTGCTCCTTGGATAGCCATACATGTGGTAAAGACGTGACATGTATGATTCAAGAATCCACAAAGTCATCATCACCCTTGGGGACCAAAAATATAATATATTAGAGGTAACTCCTTCCACCTTTGTCTCCCTCATCAATTCCAAGCAATGCAAAAGGATGATCTAAAAAATAAAGAAGTTTGTTCTCTTGATGATCAAACCTCAATCTACCAAGAATATGATTGCTATTGCTATGACTACACAGTCATCATAGCAACAATGATAAATGGACCATATCATAACATAATATGCTAATATTTGTAAATCACTCTTGTTTATCATAGATCGGTTCTTAAATATGATGAGATTAAGAGGAAGATTAAAAAAAATTATTAAAAAGGGTCATATTAGACCTGCCAAGACTTAGGAATCTATCTCCATGGATTTCCTCTCAATTTTGATTTTTTCCCTATCATGATTACTTGCAAGAAGAATGTTACAACTAAAAAAATTATAAAATTATATTTCAGCCATGTATGGTTTCATTTTGGTCTACCAAAACCCATTATCTCAGACAAGGATAACATATTTTTAAGTATCTTTTGGAACACTCTATGGGATATGATGGACATAAAGCTCACCTAATCCACAACAGTCCATCCTCAAACTGATGGATAAACAAAATTTAACAATAGGTTGTTCATGCATATGTACAATTGAAAGCATCCTCGAACATGGTACAAAAGCCTACCATATATCCAACATGGGTATAACAGGGCTTTGCACAACTCTACCAAATACATCCTCTTTTATGTGTGCTTTGGTTTCTAGCCTTTGGTGCATGTGGATGTGGCTCTTTCAATCTCACCCATGGATGTTACATCATATAGGAAAAAAGAAATGAAAAAGGCAATGAATTTTGTCGAGCATATTCAACATATACAACAGTAGTTTCATGACCTTGGGACTAGATGACAAAGTACAAGCAATGTCATGACCAACATTGCACCCCACACTCTTTCAAAGTGGGAGATAAGGTTTGACTATGATTGTAAAAAGAGCATCTTGTAGCTTCACACAAGAAAATCAAACCCTTGCAATACAAACCTTTTATCATCACCAAGCAAGTGAGAGAGAATACCTTCAATATAGATCTACCACCTTACCTCGCTTTGCATCCTATTTTTAATGTTGAGCTTCTAAAACCATATTACCTATCTTTGCTAGACACTTCCACAATAATATAGAAATCGATGATTGAAAATCTCAACCCTAAATATCTTGCACCGATAGAAGAGGATCAAATAGTTGACATGGAATAAAAGCACCAGGAGACAATCCACACAACTCTACAAAGTAGTCCAAGCAGGTCAACTCAGTCACAAAGCAAAGTGGTTCACAAAGACCTAGATAAAAATTCCACACTTGATGTTAAAACTTGACACAATAGAGATATTTTTTTCTCAAGGGGATTGACTAATCCAGGTGGATTACCTCATTTTGATAGACGAACTATGGATTTCAACAAATAGATTGTGGATTCTGACAAATGGATTGTGGATCTCCAATAGATGGACTATGGATATTAGACAGATAGAATTTGGCTCAAACTCTGATAGACAAAGTCTGATTTATAGAATGGTTATAGACCATGGAGTGTAGATTATGTAATAGGTACATACCACAAAGTGTGGATTATAGAATGGGTGTAAACCATGGAGAACCATCATAATCACCATCTCAAAAGTTGAATTACCATAATAATTATCTCCAAAGTCCAACCATCATAACCACCATGTAATTCATTTAAGAAGGTAGTGGTATTGAGGTTCAAGATATGACATGGTTGCATAGTGGTATTGCATAGTTGCAGTTGGGGTTTTAGCAAACATCTCTTCTCAAATATTGTCTCCTTTGTAATTTTAAGATTAATAAGATAATGTTTCTTTTTTTGCAATCTTTTCTCTTTCTTGCTTCTATTTTTACACAACAAATAATCCATTATCCCTAGACATTCTAGATCAAATCTCAGTTATGAGTTCTTATAGATACAAACTTAGCTCTAAGGAGAAATGTAATTTGTATATTATGAAAATAGAGAGTTCAATACAACGGGAAAAAATTCTTATAATTACATTTACCCCAATGACTCAAGATTAATATTTATTTCATTCTCATTATCAAATGGTTTTGCACTATGAAAAGGTTAAAAAATCAATTGATTTACTGATTAAAGGTCTAAGATGGCAGGTGGGAACTAGAGAAAAATTTTCTATTTGGATGGACACTTGGTGTGATAACCACTCAATCTATATCTAATTTTTAAACCATGGGTGAGATTACTTCAAGATAAATATGGTTAAGGGGTTTCAAACATTATGAACATGGATCAAGAAGGAATATACAAATGGAAAGAATATTATTTTACAAGTATACCAAACATTGTTGTTAGGAGGAAATTGAGCAAAATGATAACAACAATGATTATTCCAATGGGAGTTGAGGATAAGATAATTTGGGAGTTAAATAGATCAAGAGAATAAACAAGAAACAGATATAATGTAAAGCACCAACAAAATAGGAATACCAAAAGAATATGGAGAGATATTTGGGATAGCCTAAGCATTCCAAAAGTCGAAATGTTTGTATGACTAGTAGGTCATAGAAAATATTTATCTTGGGATAACCTAATGAAAAAGAGGTTTTCATAGTCCATCACAATGTGTTCTATGTAAAAAGGAGAGTATAGACCATCTCTTCGAACACTGTTCAATATTTTGGGAACTATGACAATGGATTCTTAATATGTTTGGTAATACATGGTGATGAAGCATAATTGAAGAATGGTTAATGCAATGGCAAAGCACTTTTAAAAGTTGGGCATTACAAACAATATGGGGTATATCTAAATATACAATACTTTGGACTATATGGTTGTAAAGGAATAGAAGAATATGAAAGGAAATATTTTTAGCCATATAGGAGTCCAAACCAACCCTATGAACTTGCTCAATTCGTAACCTTGAATTAGAGAACCTTGATAGATGGACTCAAGGCATCAAATGGAATTATGATGTTGGGTATAGTAGAAATGAAAGGGAAAGAATATAAAGTGGAAACCTATTAGGAACATATCCTAACGTTATTATGTAATAAACCCCTTCTTTCCTAAATGGGAACCCCCACTTGCATGTGTATGGGATCCCTTGAGCATTAGGGTTAGGGTTAGTTGATTTTCCTAAATGGGAACCCCCACTTGCATGTGGATGGGACCCTTGAGCATTAGGGTTAGGGTTAGTTTAAATCTATAAAAATACCAAGGTAACAAAGGATGGCATCTTGGAAATATCATTGTATTGGATCTCTACTTCTAAGGAGGTTTCCCCCTCAAAGAGGCCCATGATTTAGGACTGTAATCTTGTTATTTCAATACAATCTATTGTTCTAGTTCATTGCAATACTATAATTTTAGTTTCATTATTATTAATCTTGCATTTCATGTTACAGGCAGGTTCCTAACAAGTGGTATTAGAGCACTTTCTAGGGTTGAATTCTACTATGATTGCAATGATTCTTTGTCCATCCATTGTCTGTTAGGTATAACTTTCTTGTGTTTCTCATTTTTTTTATTCTTTTTCAAAAAAATACAGACTTTTTAATAGTAGGTGAGTAGGCTAGAAACCCTATGTTGAAGGTTTTAAAATATCATGAAGATGTTATTATTAGCTAATCTAGATTGCCCATACAACATCTAGTGAAGTGAGGGGCAATTAGGATCCAATACACAAGCCTCACACAACACTTGTGCACGGATTTTAGCTCCCATGTATCTTCAGGTATATCAGGAGACCATCTAATATTAAACAAATTTTATCCTTAGAAAGCTTTTTCGACCTTGTATTGTCCATAGTGCACAAGACACAGCATCCTAGAAGACTACCCTCTCGTACTATCAGAGAGGCAGATAGTGTGCTCAAGGGTATGTGTGGAATCCTGCTTGAGTAGTGGCCTAAAATATTGGGCAGTCAAATTGGACCATAATTTTGGGACTAGACACAACTCATTATTCTGCACCAAAGACCCTTAAGGACCCACCAATGAATTTTTAAGTCCAAGTTGAAGAAATTGCCTCAGCATCGACTTGCACCAAACCAGGAGATCACAAAGAGTCAAAGAAGTCAGTATATATCCTTAATAGATGCTCATATCAAGTGAACATTAAAGTGGTCCCTATCCTAAAATACCGTTTCAAACCTAATTCTAAAAAAAAACTCAAAACACACCAAAATATCTGCTGGAACTCATGGACACCAAAAAGAGATGAAACAAGCCTTATTGGATGCCATCACAAAACAACTTACTACCTCATTATAATCAATCTGGGTTGATATCCAAAATTTCAAAATTGAAGTCCATGAACAAATTCAAGCGGTTGAATTTGAGCTTCAAGGCGACCTCCAAGTGTTTGAGCATACAGATACAGAGCATCCAGAGCAAGGAACAAAATCCCATAGGGAAAGAGAAAGTTTTCACCCTGCTTTTGATCATGATACTACATTCAAGATGTCTAAATTGGACTTTCTAATTTTAATGAAAAAGATGCATATGGGTGGTTATGTCACCTGGATCAATTTTTCCAGCTCCATAATGTCCCTAAATTTCAGTGGGTCAAGATGGCTTCTTTCAATCTTGAATCAAAAGCATTACAGTGGTACCAATGGTTTTGTTATACTATTACCAATCCTTCTTGGGAAGATTTTGATTCCCAACTACTCACTTGCTTTGGCCCTAGTGAATATGAATATTTCCAAGGAGCATTAACCAAGTTAAGACAAATTTCTACAGTTCAAAATTATTAAACCCACTTTGAAAAACTGGCTAACCAGACCAAGGGGTTGAATAAAGGGTTTTTATGAGTTATTTCATTAGTGGATTAAAGGACGATATTCAAGCAGAAGTTAAGATGTTCAAACCATAAACAACGATGCAAGTCATAAGCTTAGCATGATTAGTCGAATCAAAATTTTTGGCTCAAAGGAGGACACCTAGATTTCAATCAACCAAACCCTCTTTTCCTCCCAAATTCATAAGCAATAGTGAAAATAAATATATCCCCTCAAAATGCTTGACCATTGAGCAAATGGATGCTCAACAAGCCCAAGGGTTGTGTTATAATTATGATGAAAAGTATGTTATATGGCATAGGTGTGCCCAAAATAAGTTGTTCCTAATATATGTCGAGGAACCTATAAACAGTGACGATAGTGATGATGAAGTAGACACAATCGAAGAACAACCTCCAAATGAAGTGGACTTATAGGAAGAACCCCAAGTAGATATCTCAATCCATGCTCTTGCAAGGATTGCTACTCCATAGACCATGAAAGTTGTGGATTTTTTCAAAGGCCAATGCCTTACCATCCTTATTGATTCAGGTAGCACACACAACTTTATTGATCCTTGAATTTCCAAGCAGGCCAATTTTTACATACATGCATGTAATTCCTTTAAGGTTATGGTGGAAAATGGTGGGATATTACCTTGCAAAGGTAAATATTTTAATGTCAAATTGAAAATTAGATATTATGAGCTCAAATAAGACATGTTTGCTCTTCAATTAGGGGGATGTGATCTTGTGTTAGGCACTCAGTGGTTGGGTACTTTGGGGACCATCTCACGGAATTTTGCAAAATTATGGATGTAGTTTTCCCAAAATGGATAGTCTTACACTCTTCATGATTCCAACGTAGGACCTTCTTAGAGTATCAGTTGTAACCATTTGAAGAAATTGTTAAAAAAATCTTCTCGTGGGGTCATCGTGTAGTTATTTGTAATCTACCCACCTACTCCAAAAGTGGACCAAATTCCTAAAGATTTATAAATTATTTTGATAAAGCATAATGCAGTTTTTACCAAACCAAAAGATTTACCACCATGTCACTCTCACGACCATGATATTCCCTTATTCCCTAGTAGTGTACCACCTAACATTAGGTCGTATCGATATCCTCATGTCCTTAAGTCAGATATAGAGAAGTTAGTATACGAATTGTTAAAAGCTAGTGTAATCCACCCGTAACAACCCTTACTCTTATCCTATCTTATTGGTATAAAAGAAATATGGCTCATGGCTATTATGTATTGATTTTCATGAGATCAATAAGATCATCATCAAGGATAAGTGTCCTATTGAAGTGGTCGATGAATTATTGGATGAGTTGCATGGGACTATGTTTTCTCTAAATTAGATCTTCACTCTAGATACCATCAGATCAGACTCAAGGATGAAGATGTCCCCAAAATTGCATTTTGTACTCATGAGAGTCACTATGAGTTCTTGGTGATGTCATTTGGCTTGACCAATGCACCTTCCACATTTTAAAGTCTCATGAATAACATTTTTTACCCATTTCTTCATAAATTCATTTTGATTTTCTTTGATGACATTTTAGTTTATAGTTACTCTTGGGAAGAGAATATCCTCCATGTGGATCAAACTCTCCAACTATTGGCACAACATCACCTTTATGCTAAGCAGTCCAAGTGTTATTTTGGGTTGATAGAAGTGGAATATTTAGGACACATTGTCACAAAATATGGCATTACAGTTGACCCCCAAAATATTCAAGCGGATCAATAGTAACCAAAACCTCACACTCTAATAGATGTTCATGGATTTTTGGGGCTTACATGCTATTATCATAAATTTATCCGCAATTATGGAAAAATTATCGCTCCCTTAACATCCATGTTAAAAAAGGATTATTTTACTTGGATTGGTCTAGCTGAACAGGCTTTTATAGAGTTGAAGCATGCTATGACAATCACTATGATCTTAGAAATGCTTAATTTTTCTAAGCCTTTTGTAATTGAAAGTGATGCTTTAGGCAATGGCATTGGCATAGTGTTGATGCAAGAAGGGCACCCTTTGGCTTTCACTAGTAAAGTGCTTTTCAACCAAAATATAGGTAAATCCACTTATGCTAAGGAAATGCTTACCATTTTGCATGCGGTCACTCATTGGTAACTTTATCTCATTGGGCATCATTTCTTCATTAAAATAGATCATCAAAGTCTAAAATATTTCTTGGAGCAATGGATTGCCACCCTTGAACAACAAAAGTGGGTTTCTAAGCTCATGGGTTATGATTATGATATTACTTATAAGAGGGAAAGGAGAACATTGTGGCAGATGCTCTCTCTCAGCAGTGTGAGGCTCCTAGTATGTTATGTGCCATTTATTCCCATGTTATCCAATGAATAAATTCTCTTTAGAAGGAGGTTCTTTAGAAGGAGGTGCTTAAGGATCTAGGCTTGCAAAATCTAGTTTCATCCCTTCAAATAGAACCTACTTCATGTCCTGGCTACACGTGGGATGGATAGGATTTATGCTACCATCAACGCCTAGTTATTCCTCACACAACCCCACTTCGAGAACTTTTCATGATGAAAATGCATGCTTCCCCCACTATAGGCCATTCGGGATTCCTCAAAACGTATGAAAGAATCAAGTGTACCTTCTCTTGGAAGGGTATGAATAAGGACATACAAAATTTTGTGGTAGCATGTAACACTTGTCAATGAATTAAGGGCGGCACAGTGCGTTCTCTAGGAACTCTACAACCATTTTCGATTCCTGACCAGGTTTGGATAGATATTTCCATAGACTTTATTGAAGGATGACCTAAGTCTAGAGGTAAATCGGTTATTTTTGTGGTAGTGGATTCTTTCAAAATTTTCTCATTTTTGTTTCCTCTCCCATCCTTACACGATCTCTACAGTTGCCCAAATTTTCATAGATTCTATCTTCCTCCTTCATTGCATGCCCACCTCCATTGTGTTTGATCATGACCCTACATTCACTAGTAATTTTTGGTAAGAATTGTTTAAGTTGCAGGGAAATAAGCTCAAGATGAGTTCAACTTACCATCCAAAAATAGATGGCTAGATTGAGATTGTTAACAAATGTTTGGAGATCTACCATCATTGTTTTGCATTTGATTATCCTACATAATGGGTAAAGTAGCTTCCCTTGGCTGAGTGTGTTAGGACTCTAATCCTAACTAAGCATATTATTTAATTCATTATTTTAATCATGGACCAATGTGTCCTTTCACATCACAACCTTAGGTAGATATTAATATGCATTTCCATGGGTGTCTTCAAGCATCCATCGAAGAACAATTATATAATTTATTATCCATTGGTTGGTCTTTACCTCCAGTGTAAAAAGTGATTCAAATTTAAACAGTGATTCTTTATTTTTATTCATTTGCATTCGATTCATTCATTTCATAGTTGATCTAGCTGCTAGGAACTTTGGTTCCTACCATTTGGTATTAGAGATGGTCTCATTTTTCCACCCGAGGCATATCTACAACTAAAAGCAATCGATGAAATACAACCTACGTTGATTGAATATCTTCACTAAAAGCAGAGCAAATCAATGAGCAAAAGAAAATTAATCCCATTAAATTTCTGGTTATTCCCATTGGCATAGCATCGTTCATCTCATAGCACCCTTGGAATTCTAAATCAACAACAATATCATCTCATGATACAACGTAGAGTCTACCATCGTCAGACAACAAGGACATTACAAACATGCTAATAGAGGTGAAGAACCAGTGAAAAAATATGCTAAAACCCATCCAAATCCCTCAAAGGATGTTACAAACCTCTTAAACTCAGGTCAAACACCAAATTCCATAGGAAAATTTGAAATCTATCCACAAAATCAACTTGCAAAAACTCCTGATGTCGTATCAAAAAAATCTAATGGCAAATTATAAAATAAACTTTATAATATAAATTTTATAAAATAATTTTCAATTTTTTGAAGACCAAAATAAATTTTCGACATCAGAAATTCGAGTAGGAAGTACCAAAATCGGAGGTTTTAAAAAAATTTAGGAATATAATCCCACATTTTTTTTGTTTTGGTGACTAAGGTGTTTAAAAGAGTTTATGCGATGATAGTAATTTGCCTAGTGTGCTAGGCATACACACTCATGTGTGAAGCCTTGTGGTGCCAATTGTAGGCACGCCTTGCGTTGGACTTGTGCGTCATGGACTTGTTGTGATTCGTGCTTGACTAGTTGACCTACCCCCCACTCTGTCGCTTAGCCCTCCGTTCCACTTGCTCCTCCCCATCGCTTAGCCCTCCACTCCGCTTGCTCCTCCCCATCTCTTTACCGTCCTAGCTTGCATACCCACCATTTTGTGACCATTGCAAAGCAAATTTAAAAATTCAAATTAATTTGACCGTTCTATCAAGTTGAAAAATAGAGAAGGAGAAAAATAATAAAAAAATTATTTTTTGCAATAAATTTAATTTTATCAATTATTGATAAAAATATTGCAAATCTTTCAAATTTTTGTCAAAACATTTGACAAATTTTGACTAAATTATTGATTAAGTGCCAAAGAATTGAAGATTAATGAAAACTTGCAATTCTCAAAACCACACCACAATGGTTGATGGTAGAAGGTCACAAGACCCTACGAAGGAAATCATGCAAGTAATGAATAAATGGCAGGACGAGTTTGAAACAAAAATCATGGCAAAGATGGCAGAGTTAAACTTAAAAATGGATGCCACTAACCACTCAGTGGACATGGTACAACAAAATATGGTA
Source organism: Wollemia nobilis (assembly GCA_028583015.1). Classification (NCBI taxonomy): domain Eukaryota; kingdom Viridiplantae; phylum Streptophyta; class Pinopsida; order Araucariales; family Araucariaceae; genus Wollemia; species Wollemia nobilis. The sequence goes on from JAQPPZ010005450.1 coordinate 2,833,362, forward strand.
GTAATGCAAGCCGACCAATATATCATAGTACCCACACAACAAGCATTACTCAGGGGACCACAAACATCAATCCTACCTCGAACTACTAAATTGGATTTCCCAAAATTTGAAGGAGGCGATCCCATGAATTGGATCTATCGAGCGGACCAATACTTCTCCCTCTATCAAATCCCTAAGAACCAAAAGGTTCACATTGCATCCTTCCACCTAGAACGAATCGCTACTCAATGGTACCAATGGTATGAAAAGACAAATGACACCCCTACATGGATAGAATTTACAAAAAATCTAATGGTACAATTCAGCCCAAGCAAATTTGAAGATTTCACAAGGGCTCTTACCAAACTCCGTCAAACCTCTATAGTAAGAGAGTACCAAGATCAGTTTGAGAAATTGGCAAATCTTACATCGGGACTAGATGCATCATTCTTTAAAAGTTCCTTTATAAGTGGACTAAAAGAAGAAATTCAATTAGAAGTACAAATGCTCAATCCTACCGACATGATGCACACTATTGCATTAGCCTAGATGGCGGAAGAAAAAATCAATAACTAGCACCGACTAGGAAGACTACCAATAGGGAAACCACAAAACACCTACACCATACCAAAATTAAATAGAGTCTTACCAATTAAATGAATTAGCCCTAAAGAAATGAAGGAAATAAGAGAAAAGGGCCTTTGCTTTCATTGTGATGAGAAATTCGTCCCTAATCACAAATGTATTACACCAAAATTATATATTTTGGATACGATTGAGAATTGTACTCCAAAAGAAGAGGATAATATTGAAGTGGAAGTAGTGACGGATATCTAGGAGGAAAATAATGAGGATAAAACAAAAATTTCTTTTAAGGCCCTCGTAATATTTTCCGCCCCACAAACTATGAAAGTTAAGAGATACTTTAAAAAACAAAATCTTATTGTGCTTCTATATTCTAGCAACACACACAATTTTACTAACCCAAGGGTGGCAAAACAAGTGAACTGCCTTATACATCCTTGCAATAATTTTGAAGTCATGATTGGAAATAGAGGAAAAATTACGTGCAAGGGCAAGTGCCAAAATATTAAACTCACTATGGGTGATTATAACATGAAAGGAGACATGTATGTACTGCCCTTAGGGGTATGTGACATCGTTTTAGGAGTGCAATGGCTACGAACACTCAAAATAATCTAATGGGACTTTGAAGACTTATGGATGAAATTCACACAAAAGGACCAAATATATACTATTAAAGGGTTAAAATCAGACCCTTCACAAATCGTAAGTTCCCATAGAATGGAAAAAATTATTCGCAAGGGCATTAAAAGTATGATCGCACAACTATTTTCCATTCAACCCACAAATGAAGGACAACCTGTGGCACCTGAACTACAAAAACTCCTAGAAAGCCATGATAAAGTATTTAATGAACGAAAAGGATTACCTCCTCGACGAAGTCATGATCATACTATTCAAATTCTTCCAAGGCACAAACCCCCTAATATTCGGCCTTACCGATATCCATATCTATAAAAGATAGAAATAGAAAAACTAGTACAATAACTACTTAAAGCAGGGGTTATTAGACCTAGTGTGAGTCCTTACTCCTCTCTTGTTATACTAGTTCGAAATAAGGATGGGTCATTGTGCCTATGTATTGACTTTTGCGCCCTCAATAAATTAACCATCAAAGATAAATTTCCTATCCCAGTCATCGATGAACTATTAGATGAACTTCATGGGGCTACATATTTCTCTAAATTAGATTTACGATCGGGCTACCATCAAATTTGAGTTAAAGAAAGTGATATTCCAAAAACAGCCTTTTGCACTCATGAAGGACATTATGAATTCATGGTTATGCCATTTGGCCTTACCAACATTCCTTCTACATTTCAAAGTCTAATGAACAAGGTATTTCACCCTTTCCTTCGAAAGTTTATTTGGGTTTTCTTTTATGACATTTTTTTTTACAGTAAAACATGGGAAGATTAATTACGCCATATAGACCAAGCATTAAAGACCTTAGACAATCAATTATATGCCAAAAGATCAAAATATTTCTTCGAAAAACAAGAAATTGAATACCTCGAACATATTGTCTCTAAAGAAGGAGTTAACATGGACCCTCGCAAGATTGAAGATGTGAAAATTTGGCCTATTCCAAAATGCATAATTTTTTAGGACTAACAGGGTACTATCGCATATTTGTCAAATATTATGGCAAAATCATAGCCCCCTTAACAATACTACTCAAGAAGAATGCTTTTCTTTGGTATTTAAAGGTTGATGATGTCTTTATCGCTTTAAAAAATGCAATGTGTACCACCCTTGTCTTAGCCATACCAAATTTTTCCAAACCATTTATTATTGAGAGTGATGTCTCAGGAGTGGGAATAGGAGCAGTGCTAATGCAAAATGAAAGACCCTTGGCTTTTACTAGCAAGGCATTTTCTAAAAATAATTTGGCCCGCTCCACATATAAAAAAGAGATGTTAGCCATTGTTCATGCTATTCAACATTGGAGACCTTACCTTATTGGCCAATGTTTCATTATTCGCACTGACCACCATAGTTTAAAGTACCTTCTTGAGCAACGCATAACCACTCCAGAACAACAAAAGTGGGTTACAAAACTACTAGGATATGATTATGAGATCATATATAAAAAAGGGAAAGATAACATGGATATCGATGTCCTTTCATGAAATTTTGAAGAAATTTTTCAATTACATGCTTTTTCATCTCCTATTCCCAAATGGATAGACCAAGTAAATGAGGAATGAATTAATGATACCACCACACACAGAATAATTCAATAACTTTAACAAGACTCCACTAGTAAACCACACTACTCTTGGAGAGAAAATATACTTAGGTACAAAGGGTGTATTGTCCTATCCTCCACATCCTTATATCATGCAAAACTTCTCCATGAGTTACATGCCACACCCACTACAAGACACTCTGGATTCCTCAAAACTTATAAAAGAGTGGCTAGATCTTTTTATTGGGTAGGGATGAAAAATAATATCAAGAAACTCGTGGATGAGTGTGAGACATGCCAAAGATAAAAAGGAGATACATTGGATACTCCGGGTCTTATTCAACCTCTTCTCATTCCAACTAAAACATGGGCTTATATATCCATGGATTTTATTGAAGGCCTTCCAAAATCTATCAAAAAAACTACTATTCTAGTTGTGGTGGATCACTTATCTAAATATGCTCATTTTGTCCCTGTGGCTCATCCTTATATAGCTAGTACCATCGCCCAAATTTTTCTTGATAATATCTTTAAATTACATGGCATGCCTTCCACTATAGTTAGTGATCGTGATCACACTTTCACTAGCAAGTTTTAGAGAGAATTTTTTAATCTCCAAGGCACTCAACTTCGTATGATTTTTGCCTACCATACCCAAACATATGGTCAAACCTAAGTTGTTAATAAATGTTTGGAAACCTACCTACGTTGTTTTATTTCTACTCAACCCCTTCATTGGGTTAAATGACTTCCTTTAGCTGAATGGTGGTATAACACCTCATATCACATCGCCATTAAGATGACTCCATATGAAGCTTTATATGGCCAAACACCACCATCCCTTACCTCTTATATTTTGGGAAGTACAAATGTGCCAATAGTGGAGATGGAACTTTCTACTCGAGATGATATTCTTTGCCTCCTCAAAGATTATTTATACACTACACAACATTGTATGAAGTAGCAAGCGAACCAACATCAAATTGAACGAGTTTTTTAAGAAGGAGATATGGTATTCCTTCGTCTTCAACCTTATCACCAAACTTATCTAAAACTCAAAGGTTCTAAAAAGTTAGCTCCTAACTTTTATGGACCTTATAAAGTTCTACAATGCATTGGGCCAGTTGCTTGTAAACTTGAGTTACCAGAGTCCTCCAAAATTCATCCCGTGTTCCATGTTTCTTACCTTAAACCAGTCGTTGGTGCACACATCACTACACAAAATCAACTTCCTAAGTTCACAGAAGATGGAGCACTCATGGTTGAACTTGAAGCTATCCTATATCACTGCACTCACCAACTTTGACATTGCACTATCATCGAGATTTTGATTCAATGGAGAAGCCTACCTTCCAAAGACACTACATGGGAAACACTTCATCATACCTAGCAGTAATTTCCTCATTTTCCACTTTGAGGACAAAGCTCTTTTTAAGGATGGTGGCATTTTAGGACTCTAATCCTAACTAATCATATTATTTAATTTGTTCATTTAATCATGGACCAACGTGTCCTTTTACATCACAACCTTAGGTAGATATTAATATGCATTTCCATGGGTGTCTTCAAGCATCCATCGAAGAACAATTATATAATTTATTATCCATTGGTTGGTCCTTACCTCCAGTGTAAAAAGTGATTCAAATTTAAATAGTGATTCTTTCATTTCCATTCATTTGTATTCAATTCATTCATTCCATAATTGATCTAACTGCTAGAAACTCTGGTTCCTACTAGAGTGGTGGTATAATACTTCTTATCACACGGTGACCAAGGTCACCTCTTTTAAAACAATTTATGGTTGACCTCCATGCACACCCTCTTTCTACATTCCAGGTAGATCTAAGGTCCATGCAGTCGACACTACACTCAGCCAACATGCCGAAGTCTTCCATCAGTTGAAGATGAATTTGGAAGGGACCCAAAATCGGATACATCAACAAGTTGATCAATATTGTTCTAAGCATATCTTTGATGTTTATGATATGTTTTTCTTTCACTTGCAATTGTACAAACAATCATCCCTCCAACTTTAAGTTTCAAAAACTTGTAGCTAAGTACTATGGACCCTACTAGGTTTTACAACGGATTGGTGCCATAACCTACAAATTGATTCTACCATTGACATCCAAGCTCCACCCTATTTTTCATGTATCCTATCTCAATAAGGTTATGGAAAATTACGTACAGGTTCAATATGTCCTTCCATAATTGGATGAAGAAGGTTATACCCTGCTTGAGCCAGAAAAATGGTTGGATCGTAGGATGCACATGCTTTGCAACTGAGCCATTACTAAGGTCCTTGTTCAGTGGCATAGTCTCCAATTGAAATATGCTACATGGGAGTATCTCCACCAAATCCAACACCAGTTTCCTCATATTTGAGGATAAATATTTTGAAGAGGAAGGATATGTTAGTAACCTATCCTAATGTTGTTATGTAATAAATCACTTCTTTCCTAAATGGGAACCCCCACTTGCATGTGGATGGATCCCTTAAGCATTAGGGTTAGTATTAGCTGATTTTCCTAAATGGGAACCTCCACTTGCTTGTGGATGGAACCCTTGAGCATTGGGGTTAGGGCTAGTTAGAATCTATAAAAATACCAAGGTAACAAAGGATGGCATCTTGGAAATATTATTGTATTGGATCTTTGCTTCTAAGGAGGTTGTCCCCTTGAAGAGACTCATGATCTAGGACTATAATCTTATTTCAATACAATTTGTTGTTCTAGTTCATTGCAATACTATAATTTTAGTCTCATTATTATTATTCTTGCAATTCGTGTGGCTGCATTTCATGTTACTGGAAGGTTCCTAACAAAACCACTAGAAGTAGAGTTGGTCAAGTTGAATTTTTATGGAGCATCTAAAGGAAATCTAGGACCAACAGGAGGAGTAAGAATAATTAGAAATAATAAGGGTGAGATTTTGTCATATTACACTTTCAATAGTGGTTTTAAGACAAATAATAAAGTTGAAGCTTGGGCAGGTCTAGAATGGCTAAAAATATACATCCAAATAAAATGGAACAAATTATGGATGGAAGGCAATTCACCAATAGTAATAAATATAATCTTGAGAAAAACAAAGGCTCCATGGAACATGTTGTCCTCTTTAATTTTTTGGGCCATCGAAAGGGGTTTTGGATAAAACAATTGAGATTATTACACCTTGTGCATAACAACACAACAAGGCCTATCCTAAGAGCGTAGGGTTTGGCTCTATCAAGAACCTCTAGGATTTTTACAAACGTCGACTCCCTTATAAGATTTGATAATGGGTGCATAGTCCTAATTTAACAACTTGGGGGAAATATTAAGAGAAAAGGAAAAAAAAAAAGGTAAATCCTAAGCTAACTAAGATAATGTGCCAAGATCAAGATAAGATTCTAGTACATAACAACAATACGCTCATACATGTGAATTACCATGAACAATGCTCAAGGAACACTTCTTTCTCTCAACATAATGAAGTGTTAGTTGTGGATAAAGGAAACAAGACATAAATCAGTTACTCATAACCTCTAGTATACATATCACACATACATAAAGGAAACAAGACAAGAAGAATTTAATAGTTGCAATGTCTAGTGTGTGTGTGTATAGATATATGAGTATGAAATTTACAAGTTATGCCAGAAGGTAGGGTTTGAAAATATTTTTAGAATTGACCCAAGGTTTGGGTGTTGCTATATAGAGCAAACGAAGGGAATGTTATTCAACTTGTCGATGATTTACAATATCTGTAATTCTACTATCTATAGATTACAAAGAGGAGGTTTTTCCTCTAAAATATGTGCAAAGATTTCAAGATGACTGTTGCTCTAGATGTTGGGTTATATCTTAATTTAAGTTGTTGGTTCCTCCAAGGTCTCTATATCTAGAATCATAAATATCAAATGGTTATGAGTCTTTGGATGAGTAGCTATCACCATTATTGCCATCTACCCTTCTTGGGGATTTTCGAAGTCTAGGCCTGGGAGATTTGCAATAAATGCTCTAAATTTAGATTCCTGGTTGTGGCTCTCATTTTGCTACCTTTAATGCATTTAATATATCCTTTTTTAGAGATATGCCATTGTCTTTTGCAAAGAAACGACTATACTCTGTAGAATATTATACACTTTAGCATAACATGCGGGGTATGGATCCTCTAAATTATTGGAGCATGAGTGGTTTTAGCATTTTAAACTTTTATCACCATTTGAATTTGAAGCTTTTATCATTCTCTAACCTCAAAAATTTTCTCACATCTATCCTCTAAACTTTAAAAGTTGAAACTTTTTCCTTTTGTCTTCAAGCGAAAGTTTTGTAAACTTTGAATTTTTGAACACAACCTTCTTAAAATATTTTGGTCATAACTTTAGTCTGCACTTATCTAATGCTTAATTTTTTTCCTCCCACCTATTTGTTTCTTAGGCTATCTTTCAAGATTTTCCTAAGGCAATATTTTTTTGGTGTAGTCAAAATTCACTACAGAACATACAAGAGATCATTGTGTAAATACAGTACCTTGCTACGAAGTTTGAAGAAATTAGGTTTACACATACGTTAAGGAAATGGAACATATATATAGATAGACTAGCCAATAGAGGAAGTAGTAAGTTTAGCTAAATCTGACAAGAAAATGTTGATTGCCTGAATCATATAATGATTAAGATTTACTTTAAGGTTTTCCATTGGTAATGTTTCTTGTATTTTATAACATTAATGTGTTTTCATATAAATTATTTATAATAATTCTTGTGGTTGCACTTATGCTTCAAGAAGGAAATTAACAATCTAGATCTACTAAAGCAAACTATGATAGCACATAGTTTGAGAAATATTACTCTACTAAGATGTAATGCATATACAATAGAGGTGGAGTTTTGATATTGTGAAGGTTGCTATAAGAAAATGTTAAGAAGAAGGATGCTAAATTTTAAAATATTTGTATTTACAAAGAAAATTGAAGAAATTCCAAGAAAATGAAAATCAAGAATTCAAAATTTTAATGAAAAATATGTAGGGTTTAAGCTATAGCAACTCAATTGATATGGTAATAGAAATTGATTGTAAAACATCAAGCTCTAAAGAAGAGAGTTGTGATTTTTCAAGGGTGAGGGACCTATGTACAACCCCTTTTTCTCAAGCAAAAAAAAATAGTTTATAGATTATATAGACCTTTTAGGAAGTGTGAGAAAAAACGAGACCAAAGCTTTGAATAACTTATTTAAGGAATATAAAAGAGCATTAAAGTAGAAATTTAATAGGACTAAATCCAAAATTTACCTCCTAAACACTCTAGATAGAATAAAAGTAGGGATATGTAGTTTATTTTAAATGGAGGAAATTTTGTTAGAAGCATATCTAGGAATGCCCTTATTTGAGGGAAGAATGAGGACATAATTATGGAATCCAATCATGAATAAATTTTAGAATAAATAGAGAAATATTCTCTCAACATTAACAGTTACCTTAATAAGAGGACTACAAAAGCTAATGGGTGTTAAGTATAATAACAAAAACTTTGAGAATCCTTAACTCGTTGGAGCATGTGGAGATTAGTCATGTTTTTAGAGAAGACAATAGGATGGAAAATTGGCTAGCTAACTAGGGAGCTCTTCGTGAAGAGGACCAGAGATGGATTTCCCTAGATAATGTTCTCTCATACATAAAAAGTGTTTGTAGAAAAGGAAAGGGTGTAAACAGGTTATTTATGGTACAACCAAGGGTTAATCCAATGGCTTGTATATTTTCACAAGCCAAAAAAGTAAAAATCCCAATAGTAATCCTTGTCATTGGAAAATATGGAATTACATGGCAATATGTTAAGACCTATTTTTTTGATCTAGTTTATTGTGTGGTCTATGCAACTCCAAAAACCTAGTGATAAATTTACCAATAGAAAATCCCATCATTAGTTGTCATTTACAACATGGTAGAAGTAGTGGTAGTCTATTTAAGATATCCCTCAGTGGATAGTAGACCCATTATCTACCTCATCTAGACATGTGGTAACTTCATCAAAGACAGAAAAATAGTTTGAATGCAATGATTAACAATTTGCAAGAATAAGAAAAATATTTTGAGGGCATAAATTTTCTAGCAATTAACTGGTCAAGAAAAGTCCTTGTGAATGACCAAACTTAGGGATAGTATTAAGGGTCGGTAACTGGTGTGGTCCAATGGTGGTTTGTATTGGGGGATAGATCAATGGTTTGTGGATGAGAGATGAAATCATTTTGACCTTTGGGTAAGGCCTAAGAGTTATCTCAAACATATTTTTAGAGTTAGGATGGTAGTCTAGAATCAATTTAAAATGTTTGAAAACTAATGGAAATAACCCAAAATTTTATATCCCTATAAAATGAAGTTTTGAGCAATAGGTCTGGTGTTTCTAGTTGAAAAGTGTAAGAGGTTTTGGGCCCTTTCAAAAACTTTGTTTTTACCTTAATAAAAAATTATAATAAACTACTAGCATGGAAAGGTAGACGATTATCATTAGTAGGAAGAGTGCAACTAATTAAATTAGTATTAGAGGCCATTCTAACTTATTATATGTCCTAGTATATAATGCCAAAATCGATAGAAATAAGTTTTAATTTATATTATGCAGTCATTTTTGTGATCAGTACATGATAAAAGGGTATTTCCTTTAGTGAAATGAAGCAAGTTGTATGATGATAAAACTAGGGGAGGTCTTGGATTAAGAGTTCTTATTGATGAAAACTTAGATTTCAAGGGAAAAGTAATTTGGAGATTATACAAAGAGAGTTAAAGACAATGGACATGAATTCTTCTAAGTATGTTGATCCCAATGACACAAGCTTAATCTTTATTGCATTCTCACTAGTAGATGGTTTTGCACTATGTAACGGTTTAAAAAATCAATTGATCTGTTGATTAAAGGTCTAAGATGGGTGGTAGGGACTAGAGAAAAATTTATATCTGGATGTATACTTTGTGTGATAAAAAAACACTCAATTTAGATTATATTTTGAAACCATGGATGAGATTACTTCAAGATAAATATGGTGATAGGGTTTCAAACATTATGTACAAGGATCAAGAAGGAAGATACAAATAGAAATAATATTTTTAAAGCATACCAAAGATTATTTCTAGGAGGAAATTGAGAAATAATAATAATAATAGTGTCTGTTTCAAGGGGAGCCAAGGATAAGTTGCTTTGGAAGTTGGATAGCTCAAGAGAATACACAAACTGAAGCAAATATAATGTAAAGCACCAACAAAACAGTAATAGAAAAAGAATATGGTGAGATATTTGGGATATCCCAAACATTCCAAAAGTCAAAAAGTTTGTACAACTAGCAGGTCATAGAAAACTTTCATCATGGGATAACCTAATGAAAAGGCGTTATGTGTCCCCTCGCAATGTATTAAATGTAAAAAGGATGAGAGTATAGACCATATCTTAGGATATTGTTCAATAGTATAGGAACTATGGCAATGGATTCTTAATATGTTTAGAAAATGCGCGGTGATGAATTACAGAATCGAAGAATAGTTAAAGCAATGGCATAGCACTTTTAAAAGTAAGGTGCTACAAACAATTTGGGATACATCAAAAGATACAATTCTTTAGAGTATTTGAATGGAAAGGATAGTAGTTTAGAGGTAATGAAAATGAAGAATTGTTTAATCATAAAGGAGTCTAAATAAACCTTATCAACTCACCCATTCCCTAATATTAAAGCAGAGGGCCTTGATAAATGGAGTCAAGTCAGCAAATAGAATTATGATGTTGGGTACAAGAGAAACAAAAGAAAGACAAAGAATATAAAGTGGAAACCACTAGAAGTTGATTTGGTCAAATTTAATTTTGATGGAGCATCTAAAGAAATTCTAGGACCAATAGGAGGAGGAGGAATAATTATAAATAATAGGGGTAAGATTTTATCACATTACACTTTCAATAGTGGATTTAAGACCAACAATAAATTTGAAGCTTAGGCAACTTTGAAAGGGTTAAAAATATGCAAACAAATAAAATGACACAAGGTGATTCTCTAGTATTAATAAATGTTATTTTGATGAAAGCAAAGACTCTGTGGAACATATAAGAGAGCATTATGGAAATACAAGACCTTGTTACAAAGTTTGAATAAATCAAGTTTACACATATGTAATGGAAAGGGAACAAATGTATAGATAGGCTAGCCAATAAAGGGATTTTAATAGAGGATCGTGAAGTAAAATTATCTTGTCGATGGTTAGATGAAGTAGTAAGTTTAGCTAAAGCTATCAAGAAAATATTGATTGCCTAGATCATATATGGATTTAAGATTTACTTTAATATTTCCCAATGGTAATATTTGTTGTATTTTATAACTTTAATGCATTTTTTAATGGGTTATGGGATTGAAACAAGCCTCACCTATATTACGTCATCATCATATAGTGGTATTACAACAAATCTTGGATATTATCCATATATAATTTGGTAAGATTTGAACCTGGGTCTCCTCCTTGAAATGTTGAGTAATCTAATTGGTTGATCTAATGCCAATTCATAACTTTAATGCATTTTTATATAAACTATTTAATACAAATCCTATAGTTGCACTTATGCTTCATGAAGGAAACTAACAGTCCATATATGGTTAAGTAAACTATGATAGCACAAAGTTTTAGAAAGATTACTCTATTAAAATGAGTGTGTAGATAGTAGAGGTGGAGTTTTGGTTTTTTGCAGGATACTATAGGAAAATGTCAAAAATATATCCGCTCATGTAGAGGAGTTGGAGAGCAAGTGGGTAGTTAAAACTCTCTAGTTATGGAGAGGCCCAGGTTCAAATCTCTCCCCTCACATGTTGTGGATATGTTGTATATAAAAGGTTCCTCATCAAAAAAAAAATGTCAAAAATAATAATTCTAAATTTTGGAATTTTTGTATTTACAAAGAAATTAAAGAAGATCTAGAAAAGGAAGATCAAGAGTTCAAACTTTTATGAAAATGATCTAGGCATCTAGTTATAGCCACTCAATTGAGATGAGAATTGAATTTGTTTGTAAAATCTCAAGCTCTACTTTTTTTTTAATTTATATTTTTAAAATATGAAGGACTGAAGTTTGTCAAATCTAATATAAATATATATATATATATATATATATATATATATATATATAATCGAGGAATATAAAAGATTTAAATACTACATTTTGGGGGGGAGAAAATGGGGTTTTATTTGGGTCCTCCACCCTTGATAAATCACAACTCTCTCTTTTAGAGCTTGAGAGTTTAGAAACAGATTCAATTTTCATAACAATTGAGTTGTTATAGGTTGATACCTACATACTTTTTCATAAAAATTTTAAATTCTTAATTTTTATAATTTTATTTGTAAATACAAATATTCCAAAATTCAACATCCTTCTTGGCATTTTCCTGCAGTAATATTAACAATACCAAAACTCCACCTCTAATATCTATGCATTGCATCTTAATACAGTAATATTTCTAAAACTTCATGCTACAATAGTCTTCTTTACCAAATCTAGACTGCTAATTTCCTTCCTGAAGCATAAGTGCAACCACAAGAATTGTAATAAATATTTTATATGAAAATATATTAATGTTATAAAATACAATAAATATTACCAATTGAAAACATTAAAGTAAATCTTAATCATTATTTGATTTAGACAATCAATATTTTATTGTCAACTTTAGCTAAACATACTACTTCCTTTAACCATGGAAAAGAGAATTTAACTTTTTGATCCTCTATTAAGACCCCTCTATTAGCTAGCCTATTTGCACATTTGTTCCCTTTCCTTAAAGTATTTGTAAACTTGATTTATTTAAACTCTATAACAAGGTATTGTATTTCCACAATGATCTCTTATATGTTCCATGGAGCCTTTTCTTTCCTCAAATTTGCATTTATTACTATTAGTGAATCACCTTCAATCCATACTTTATTCCATTTCATTTGTCTACATATTTTTAACTCTTCCAAAGCCACCCAAGATTCAACCTTATTAGTTATTTTAAATTTACTATTGAAAGCGTAATGTGACAAAATATAATCTTTGTTATTTCTAATTATTCCTCCTCCTCTTGTTAGTTTTGGGTTTCCTTTAAATGCTCCATCAAAATTCAATTTGACCAACTCCACTTCTAGTGGTTTCCACTTTATATAAATTGCCTTCCTTTTATTTCTCTTGTACTCAACATCATAATTCCATTTTATGAATTGACTCCATCTATCGAGACTATCTGATTCAAGATGAGGGATTGGGTGAGTTGATAGGGTACCTCTAAATTGATTCTCTTTCCTTTAAACATTCTTCTACTCCTTTCTAGCATTACAATCCAAAGTATTGTATCTTTAGATGTATCCCAAATTGTTTGTAATACCTCACTTTTAAAAGTGCATTGTCATTGCTTCCATTCTTTAATTCTATCACTCATCACCATGCATTTACCAAACAAATTAAGAATACATTGCCATAGTTCCAATACTATTGAACAGTGTCCCGAGAGATGGTATATACTCTCCTCCTTCGTTTTACATAGAACACATTGCGAGGGGCCATGAAAATCCTTTTTTAATAGGTTATCCCAGGATAAAAAATTTCTATGACCTACCATCCATACAACCATTTTAACTTTTGGAATGCTCATGCTATCCCAAATATATCTATTGGAAGTATTATATTATTTGGTACCTTGCAATAATATTGGAAGCACCATGTAAATAGTTTAGTTTAGAGTGTGTTTAGTTGTTGGAGTATATTACATTATGTACCCCCATTATACCTTCATGATACATTTGTAAATAATAGATTAGGGTTGAGTCATAGTTTAGAGTGTGAGTAATATTTCCCCTTTTATGTAAGTGTGAATGTGTAGGATATGCACAAGTATCATGTAAAGTTGTAATGTGCAAGAAATGCACAAGTATCATGTGAGTTAGTGTGCAAGTGTAAGTTGAGTCTATGTGCACAAGTTTCTTATATGTAAGAGTGCAAATATGTAATGTAAATATGTGCACAAGTATCTTAGGTTAGAGTGTGCAAGTTATAGAAGTGCAAGAGTCATGTTTAGGTGTGCATACAATATAGAGTCAAGTGTTCATCAAGTATGCAAGTGTCAAGTAGAGAAGCCAAGAGTCATGAGACTTGGAATATGGAAAGCAATAGTCAAGTATCCAAAGAGTCATATTGTCGTGGCTATATTATGGACATAATACTCCACAAGCACAAGAACAAGATAAAAAAAAATCACAATTACAATCAGTAATTATCATCATATTTGTAAGAGAAAGTGGAGTAATAAATATTGCATACATTTTGAGCAATTAATATTGTAAGTTGTTCTACATGCTTAGTACATGTATGATTCAGGCTATTTACATTCATATTGTTGCTTATTATTGAATTTTTATTTGATATATTATTAGACTTGATATACATATTAATTTTCTCATATTATTCTACTCGTATCATTATATTTGACCTTAATATATAGTGGCTACATTATATTCGTTCCTCTGATATTTAACTTGTGATATTTGTGGTATTAGTAAGGCTTAAAATGCCATCATTAATATTTGAGTATATAATAGGTGTTATACTAGTAAGTGTGGAGTTATGCAAGAGTTTGTTATGTGTAATCATTATAGTCTTTGTTCTTATGTGGATATATGGAAACAATAATAAATTTATTATGTGATATTTCTCCTATGATAAATATGAAGTGTTAGATCTCCCATGTGTGTGAGAAGATGAAAAGTTTGTGTAAGTGGAAAGGTCAAGAGTCTTGTAAATGTGAAGAGACTCATATCTGATATATTGATGATAAAGCATTGTAATATATGCTTTAAGAAGTTTGCAGATACAAAGTATTTGCATTGCTTGAGTTGATGTATTTGCATTTGTATGCTTAAGATAGTGGTTTTTGAAAAAAGAGTTGAAACAATTTCTTTCTTTACCATGTCCTATATGTTCGGGTATATGGTTGGCATGAAATTCAGCTATGTTTTAAGAAAATTTAATACCCCTTTTTCAATTCATTTTTCAGGTGAGGACTTTGGTCTCAATCAACAAAGGGCCTGACAAACATAAGAAACCTCGACAAGTAGGTAATTCATTCATTAAAAAGTCTCATCCATGGAATTTTTTTGATGGGGTTAGTCAGAGACAGTCATCTTTTAGTAGTGTAGGAGATACTCTATACTTCTCAGATATCCACTATATCAAATTTAAAGCAGGTCTTGGGATAGGTTCCAATAATTTTATTGAGTTTTAGGCATTAAGATTGCTAATGAAGTGTGATGTGGAGAAAAATGTGAAAAAATACGAATTTTTTTAAGATTCTACTCTGGTCATCAACTAGATGAATATATCCACTCAATTAAAAAATCATCTACTTAGACCAGTGGAATATGAACTACTGGAGGTGATTTCTATTTTTTAAAATATCTCTTTTACTCATGTTTATAGGGAATTAAATCAAGAAGCAGATAAGTTATCAAAATAAGGTCAACAGGTTCCAAAAGGTTTCTTGCAAATGGAAGAGAACAAGGATGGATTTTTTTCTTTCACCCACATATCATACCCCTAGTTCCTATGCTAGCTCTGGTTTGTACTGTGGGCCTGTTAATTTATTTAGAGCTTTATGGTAGTTTTTAATTGTTTTTTTTCTTTATGTTGGTTTCCTTTTCACTGATATCTATCTAGGTTTTGAACATGGAGGTTATTTGGATGATTAAGTATTGATATATAAGGATAATTATCCTTATTTATCCCATGCTATTTCGAATATGGGTTTATTTTCTCTTTGATATGCCCAATTGTAATTATATCTTGACTCCTAGTAATCTGTTTTTATCTGGATTTTTATTTGTGCTAAGGCACCTGAGAAGTGTAATTTTCTTTCATTCTTGAAATAAAATTATGATTTTTTTCTTGTAAAAAATAAATAAATATTGCATACAATTTAAGCAATTAATATTACAAGTTGTTCTACATGCTTAGTACATGTATAATTCAGGCTATTTACATTCATATTATTGTTTATTATTGAATGTTATTTGATATATTATTGGTCTTGATATGCATATTAATTTGCTCATATTATTACACTCATATCATTATATTTAACCTTAAAATATAGTGTTTATATTATATTCATTCCTTTGATATTTAAATTGTGATATTCATGGAAGCATTAAGGCTTAAAAAGCTATAAATGGTATCAGAGCTACCACCAAACTCTATCCAGATTGACAAGAGTTATTTTAGCCACTCACATAAATTGATTTTATCTAGTTTGATAAAGTCGATTAAGAGTCTATCCACTTTGAAGGCAGTGAGACACGAATTCTATTTGAAGGTCATAGTGAGTATGAAGGCTAGAGTTTTTCCATGGTTGAAGAATAACTAGTAAATACTAGGACTTAGCTATAGAGTCTTTCCATGGTTGAAAAATAATCAATGAAGACTAGGACTCAATTATAGAGTATTTCTACGGTTGAAGAATAACTAGTGAAGACTAAGACTCAACTATATTGATTAGAAGGCAAATCAACTTTGAGATAGTTTATCATTTAGGGACAACCAACCTTTGATACTAATAGTAGAATTAGGGACATAGATATCCCTTGAAATTGATTTCAAATATATTTGTAGAATTAGGAACATAGGTATCTCTTGACATTGATTTCAAATATATTTGTAGAATTGGGAACATAGGTATCTCTTGACATTGATTTTAGAGATAGTTGAAGAATCACGGACATAGATATCCCTTGACATTAATAGAAGATAAAAGTATATTCAAAGTCACCTTAAGATCAAAAGAGAATCCAAGGTCAATGCTAACCCTTGATATTAAGAAATATTGAAGGATTTATGGACATACAAAGTCACCTTAACATAGTTGTAGTAAAGTTTAAGCAACAAAAGTGTGAGAGAAATAGATAGAAATGGATTGAGAATCATACAAAGCTTCCTAAGAAATATATAGGAGTAGATTGAGAAGCATACAAAGCTTCCTAATAAGAAAATATTGTAACAAAGAAAGAAAGAAGAAATATATATCATGTCTTGAGAAAGATACATCAATATTGAGATAGGTATATCATTCTTGAAGCTAAGCATTGAATCTATAGTGGATAAGAGCTAAAAGAAGATTAAGATATAAATAATAATCTGGTTCAAGAGGTAAAAATACTAAAGAGGTCTTACATAGAAAGAAAATATTTTTAGAGAAAAAAAAGAAAGAGACTTGAATTAAAGAAATTTAATAGAGAAGGAAAGTGAGCATAAAGAAAAGAAGAAACATGTGATAGTTTCATGAGAGGATAAGCAAAAAGTTTTATGATAGAATAAAGAAGCATAATGTATATGATAGAATGCAATCTGAGCTAATAGATAAATTTTGTTTATCTAAGCTCCAAAAAGGAAGAAGAGCTCATCAATTGATTGCCATCACTTGCAACAAGAATTAGAGGTTACAAGTCAACTGGTCATCACCTACAATAAAAGAAAGTCATCTAGTCTTCATCTACAACAAGAAACAAAGGTTAAAGTGAGCCAACAGAATACATTATTGTTGTTTCTTATGAAGCGTAGAGGTATATGAAGCGTAAAGGTATATGTAGTGCATAGGTTGAGGTATATGAGGTGTAGTAGTAAATACTAGTAGGCAAATGTAGAGGAGAAAATAGGCTAGCCTACATAGATAAGGAGATTTCCAAGCAAGGTTATCAAGACAAGGAAGTTAACAAGCAAATTATGCACATCATCTAAGCATTTGAAGAGACGTTGAATATATAAGCTCATAGTCTAAGCAACTATAGAATATTTAAATGTAGATTTTTAAGCATCCAAGGAACGTAGGGCCTAAGCATTTGAGGAGAGCATAGTTTTAAACATCCAAGAAATGCAATGTCTAAGCATTTGAGGAGAGGAGTACATCTAAGCAACCAAGGAATATCTAAATGTAGAATCTAAACAATTGAAAAGTGACGTTGAATGCAACAACCAAAGGAGAAACGCAAACCAGAGCAGTGATGACTATCCAAGTGCAAACCAAAGCACGAAAGGAAAAACCAAATGTTAAAAGGAAAACCTAATCATCTAAGAGGTATTATGAGTCCCAAGGGAAGGTGTATAACATCAAAGGATGGATCTAAGCACTAGGATAACTTAATAAAATTCTTGAGAAAGAATCTGAGTGCCATAGATTAAATTGTAACATTTTGAGCATTAATAAGCGTCATAGAGTAAGCTTTAAGTAAACAATAATGTCCAAGAAAGATATTGAGCATTGAAAGTATCATAAGGTAAATTCTAAGTAATTTTAAGCATTGAAGAGTGAAACTAGAGCGATATGTAACGTCTGAGAAGAAGAAATGCTACCGTGCATGGAGACTAGTCTCCAACGCTCCTATGAAAGAACATTACGGGATTCACACAAGCAATGGAGAGCAGTATGCATTCAAAATAGATAGCAACAAGTTCGTGCTTTGAGAGTTTGATTTAAATTTGAGGGTTTGATTTAGTTTAAAGTTTATTATAGGAGAGATAATAAATACAGTTTATTAAATTTTTTCAAAGGTTTATAATTTGATTTTTAAGGAATATAAGGCTTGATTGAAATTATTAATTTTTAGGAGTTTATAAGTGTTATTTGGAGTAATAAGGATTGTTTATGGTTATTTAATTTTTATGAGAGTTAAAATTAAAGTTATTTGTTTTTTTTAAATATTTTTCATAAGGTTGGAGTAATAAGGTTTTCAACTAGGTTATTTAATTTCATAAAGTTTTTCAAATTTGAAGTTTTTTACAATTTGATTTGATTTCATATTTAGAGAAAGTCAAAATTGAATATTTGCAAATTTATATATTTGGGAGATAAAAGGATTTCAACATCAAAATTTAGGAAAACATAAATTTGCAAAACTTTATTTTTAGTTTCTAAAACTAAGGAGACATAAGGTTTACTACTTCATAGGTATTAAATTAGAAACTTTGAATTATCCAAACTTAGGAGTTATAAGGTTGTCTACTTCAAAGGAAAAAATTGCATATCATGGAAGAAATTATTAAAAATGCATTCAATGAGGATAGTGAAGAAATGATGCACAAACTTAAGTTTTATTCTCAAAATTTGATAGATAACTTTTATGGAAAGAAACAAATGACTAATGATTTAAAGGGGAAATTATCTTTGTTTCTCAAGGATGCAAAAGAAGAAAACTTTACAACACTTATAAGTTATCTTCATGAAAAACTTTTCAAAACATGGTGGAATTCACAAAATACCATTATACTTTCTTCAAAATAATGCTTAATGATGTATTTATCATTAATTAGTTTTGAGATTTTTCAAGAAAAGAAGCAAGCAAAGAAAAATGATACATATAATTTAAATGAAGCTTATGTTAGCTTCAACGAGGAATCACTGAAATCAAGGTTGTATTATTGTGATGATTTACTAACTCAATGCTTAGAAGGTATATCACAAATGAAGGTGTAGGGACGAAGAAGAAAGAAGAGAAGAAATCACATCAGGAAGGCTAATAGGAAATATGAATTCAAAGACAAAGAGGAATTTCATATTGAAGGTTCAGATATTTATCTAAAAGAGGTTGATTGAAGATCAAGATGAAGACCATGATTGAAGACTAAAGTCTTCAATAACCAAATAATGTAATACATGGGGGTGTTGGAGTATATTACATTATTTGATACATGATAATGTACCCCCATGGTACCTTCATGGTACATTTGTAAATAATAGATTAGGGTTGAGTCATAATTTAAAGTGTGAGTAATAATTCCCCTTTTATGTATGTATGAATGTGCAGGATATGCACAAGTATCATGTAACATTTTAATGTACATGAAATGCACAAGTGTCATGTGATTTAGTGTGCAAGTGTAAAATAAGTCTATGTGAACAAGTGTCTTATATGTAAGAGTGCAAATATGTAATTTAAATATGTGCACAAGTATCTTAGGTTAAAGTGTGCAAGTTATAGAAGTGCAAGAGTCATGTTTAGGTGTGCATACAATATAGATTCAAGTGTTCATCAAGTATGCAAGTGTCAAATAGAGAAACCAAGAGCCATGAGACTTGGCATATGGAAAGGAATAGTCAAGTATCCAAAGAGTCGTATTGCTATGGCTATATTATGGAGACAATACTCCATAAGAACGAGAACAAGATGAAGAACAATCACAATTACAATCAATCATTATCATCATATTTGTAAGATAAAGTGGAGTAATAAAGATTGCATACAATTTGAGCAATTAATATTGTAAGTTGTTCTACATGCTTAGTACATGTATGATTCGGGCTATTTACATTCATATTGTTGCTTATTATTGAATGTTATTTGATATATTATTAGACTTGATATACATATTAATTTTCTCATATTATTCTACTCATATCATTATATTTGACTTTAATATATAGTGGCTATATTATATTCATTCCTCTGATATTTAACTTGTGGTATTTGTGGTAGTAGTAAGGCTTAAAAGACCATCATTAATATTTGAGTATATAATAGGTGTCATGCTAGTAAGCATGGAGTTATGTAAGAGTTTGTTATGTGTGATCATTGTAGTCTTTGTTCTTATGTGGATATATGGAGACAATAATAAATTTATTATGTGATATTTCTCTTATGAGAAATATGAAGTGTTAGATCTCCCATGTGTGTGAGGAGATGAAAAATTTGTAAGTAGAAAGATCAAGAGTCTTGTGAATGTGAAAAGACTCATATCCGATATATATATTGAAGATAAAGCAGTGTAATACATGCTTTAAGAAGTTTGCAAATACATAGTATTTGCATTGCTTGAGTTGATGTATTCATATTTTATTAATAAAATATTTCCTATGAGTTTGTTATTGAATTGTGTATATCGATCTTGTGGAGAATATTGTTGGTTTTCTAATAGTGGTATCAGAGCCACATTGGGTGTGTCTGGTGATAGCCATGTTGAGCATATGGCGAAAGGAGAGAGCAATATTTGAGATACTTTGTTTGGGAATATATACGATGATAAAGAGACAAGATATGTTGAGAGAGATTGTATTTGTATCTAGTCAAGGTGGAAGATAAATGTTGAAAGAGTGGCAACAACTTTATATTAAAGTGAGGTCTAAGGGTCTGTTTCGTTGGTCAAAGCGCTCTCCTGGGAGCGTGGAGACCATAGTTCAAATTCTTTAGGTCTTGTAGAATCAGAAGACGTGTCACGTTAGCATCGTCATATACGTTAAAAATTTTACTCAATGCAACTAGAGGTTATAGTGGAAGCAAGGAGCAATATTCAAACCTACGAAGAGGCATTGAAAAACGTAGCAAGTTATTGATTCCTCTCGTATACGCAAAAACAAAAAAGTACCATGTACCAAAGTGAGGAAGCAATATCCAAATAATTTAAGCACCTATGAGAGGTCGTCCAAGCCTTAAGAGTTCCTAAGCAAGGTTGTCCAAGTCTGTAGAGTGCCTAAGAGAGATCATGTCCATAGAAGGATATTAGAGAAATTGGTGAAGCATGAACCAACAAGTCTAAGTCTATAAAGTGCCCAAGTGCGGTCATTTCTAGAGGAGGATGTTAGAGAAGTTGATGAAAGCTTATACAAAACATCACAATATTGTAGCCAAGAAAGCTCAAACAATAGGCAAGTGAAACATCGTAAACAACGTAATGATAACATTTATAACACACAAAGTTAGACAATGAAAAATGAAAGCTTGTGTGAATCTGACATCATAGAATAACATGTTGGTGAACATGAGATAGCAAAGGTGGTAACATGGAAAATAAAATATTGCATGTAGAATATTTCATCCAAAGAAGAGCAACGATTTAACTACATGTGAAGGTAGAAGTAAGAATTGAAAAGAAGAAGAGATTTGTTGAAAGAAAGCAAAATTGTGTGAAGAAGAAATATTATTACTTATAGAGAATATTAAAAATAAGATTAATTAGTGGAATATAAGGAGAAATTACTATTTGGAAAAAAATATTATAAAGTGAAAGTTTGATATAAATTTATATATTTGAAGGAAAATATATTATTAAGGAAAATAAAGAATTTGAAATATTTGTGAAGAAATTAATTAAAGAAAGAATATTGAATTAAATAAGAATATAAAAGGTGAAGAAAGATATTAATTATATTTGAATAAGAATAAGAGAGATTATATTGTTGAAGAATATTAAATTGAAGATTATTTATTATTTGAGTGAAGAGAATTGTTTGAAGAAGAAATAATAATTTTTAGAGTTATAAGGTTGTCAAATAGAAGGTTCCCCCCGAACTTCAACCCTTTCTTTGGTTGGTGCTCCAAAACAAGATACTTACTAGAGACAACCTTGTTAAGAGGAATATCATGGGATCTTGTATTTGCCATAGGTGCCTTAAGAACAATGAAACAATATCACATCTATTCTTTCAATACAAAAGGAGTTAAAATTTGGATTGAAATAAACCAATGGCTAGGATCAACACTATTAGAAACCTTCAACTCGTAAAATTTCCTAACCTATTAGGGCCAAATGTACAAATGGGGACTGAAGTATAAGCACCTTATCAAGAAAATATGGTATTCAATGCCAATATTCATCATTTGGCACATATGGAAGGACATAAACATGATAATATTTGATGATAAAAAACAGTTTTTCAAGTGTTAACCAATAGAGTGTTGAGGCAAATAGTCTTGAACACAAAAGCTATATATCATAAACAACAAGACATTAGCATATTAATAAAAAAAAGATACAACTATTACACCAAATGGAACTCCAAAATCTCCTAAATTGTAGGCCACAAGTTGGAACAATCAAATCCCTAAAGATAAATTTCCTTACACTTTTCTTTGATGGAGCCTCTAAATCAAACCTAGGTCATGTAGTGAATGGTGGTGTGATACTAGTGGCACCACACTATGAAATGCTTTAGTTCAAAATCAATTTAGAGAAAACAACCAATATTATTGTAGAATTGATAGGTTGTGAAATGGGACAAAAACTGGCTCAATAACAAGGCATTAAACAACTCCATGTGTATGGTGATTTGAGACTTGTGATCTTTGCTAAGGGAAAGGATTTCTCATCAGTCCAACTACAAATAGTTTAGAGAAGACTAACAGAATTGGAGTAGGAGTTTTAATATATACAATACTCCCACATTGGAAGGAGGTATAATATGGTGGTTGATTGCCTTGCAAATGAGGTCATAAATATAGCCTATTTGCATCTCTAAGTAGTAAGTAAAGCTAAAAGTAAACAACATGAGCGACATAGATGATATGAAGTATATGGTAATTTTGGATCCTTTGGAGATTATAGAGCCTTTGAATATTTCGATGCCCTTGGAGATTTTGATGCCTCTGGATAACCTTGGAACATTACATGATTCTAGAGCTTTTGGTGTTTAAAGTTTTCTCGGTGATTATGGTACCCTTTGAATCTCTAGCACCCCTGGTATACTGTTACATTTTTTGGACATTTTAAATTTGCTTTGTTGCTTTTTTCTCCCTTTGGACAACAATCTTGTGACCTCCAAGTTTCTTGTTGGATATTTGTTCTTTGCAAATTTGAATATCAACATATAACTTATTTTAAAAATAAAAAAAAGTTGTCAACTACAAAGGGAATTATATTAAAGGAAATAATTATTTGAAGAAAAAATATATTGAAGAAAAAAAGAAGAAATTTATTTGAAGAAAATAGAAGTATTGTTGAAGGAAGAAAGAATTTTAAATATTGAATTTTGGAGAAATAAGGATTTTTTTGTTTGTGGAAAACACCCCAAATGGGATGCCACTTTTGGGTAAGTCCCAAGGAGGCAGGGGTATCTATTTTGCCAAAAATACCTAGGGCTTGCACCTGGTTTGCCCCCTTCGGCACACTCAACGAGCATGCCTAAAAAAACAAAAATAAGAATAAACTAATACAAAAACAAGAACAAAAAAATACAACACAAACAAACATAAAAAACACAACAACAAAAAAACGAAGACAAAAAAAAAACACAAAACAAAGAAAAACAACATAAAAGCATAAAAACAACAAAAAACTTTAAAAAAAATAAAAACAAAACACAACACCCAAAAAAACTATAAAAACAACAAAACAACACACAAACACACAAAAAATAAATAAATAAATCAAAACACAAAACGTAATAATAAAAAAAGCAAAAATCATAAAAAAATAAAAAACACATAAAAAACAACAAAAATACAAGAACAACAAAAACAAAACAGAACAAAAAAAACACACACACCTCAAAAAACTAAAAAGAAAAAAAAAATAAAACACAACAATGACCTTTCTAGGCCAAAATACTTTTAAGGCAAGATTCAACAGAGGAAACAAAATAAAAATTTGTTTGAGCTAGGGAACTAAAATACCCTGATCGAACCAAAGAGAAGCAAAAACAAAGCAAAAAAGAACTAAGTACCTCTAGTACTAGAGCCATCCAAAGAAATGATAGAAAGAAGAGCTTCTCTTATTTGCGAAGCCTACCATCTAGGAGGGTGGTTGTAGCAAATAAGATCACCTTTGTCTAGTGCCCAATTAGCTAAAGCATCAACACTCCTATTCTAATCTCTGATCACATGATTGTAATTAACTTTCAAAAAGCCCATATAGACTAACTGAATCTTCTCAATAATTCTTTTTATTCTCCAATCAACCCTATGATTCTTAGTAGGAGTTTTCAATCATGAGTTGAGAGTCAAACTCAACTAGCACTTTTTCCCATCCAACCTTAGCAGCCTCTTGAAGGCCTCTGAGGATGACATACTCCTCAGCAAGGTTATTGGAAAGAATACCCAAATTCTCAACAAAAGTAAAAACCAGGGAGCCATCTAAAAGTCTACCAATTCCTCCTGCACTAGCTTTTCTAGGGTTCCCCCTAGAGGCTCCATTAGTATTGACTTTTCCAAAATTCTTAGGAGGAGGCTATTAATTCCTTGTTCTATCCATATTTCAATTACTCATATTCCCTTTAAGCTGATTGCCCTTAGAAGAGTTAATCTTCGATATTTGCATCACTTGATCCCATTCTTTAGTGGGAGTTTTGAGGGTGATTAAGGAGTTGTTGGACTGATTCAACTAAGTTAGCAATGGTCTTTTACTAGATATAGTGAATATCCTTTCTTGATTGAAAATTTAGTTGTTCCTTTCATTCCAAATATTCTAAAGTAGAATGGTAGAACCATTTAAACTAATTTTCTAATAAAATGATCAACACCCTCTTGATTAGGCCAATCCCTCCAAATTCATTCAA
Source organism: Wollemia nobilis (assembly GCA_028583015.1). Lineage (NCBI taxonomy): Eukaryota > Viridiplantae > Streptophyta > Pinopsida > Araucariales > Araucariaceae > Wollemia > Wollemia nobilis. The sequence continues at coordinate 2,858,407 of JAQPPZ010005450.1, forward strand.
AAGTAAAAAAATTGGACCATTGTAAGCCAAGTAAAGTGGTCATTCTCCTCCATAGCTCAAATGCTAAAGTACACTTAATAAAAATATGGTTGAGAGTTTCCACATTCTCTCCACACATTTCACATCTAAAAGGGCCATGAAAACCATGCTTCATAAGTTGCTCACCAGTAAGCACCCTGTGATGCAATAAAAGCCAAGTAAAGAACCTCACCTTAGGCCAAAACCTTTTGATCCCACAACTAAGAAAATATGTCATATGATTGGTTGGGATTATTATGGCATAAGGTCAAATAACCTTGAGCAACTGAATACTCACCCTTAGTAGTGTTTTTCCATCCAAAACAATCTTTATCATGGGACCAAGAGAGAGATCTTATATGAAGGATGCATTGTATGTCTTCTCTTTGCATTTCTGGTATGTGAATAGGCCAGCCCTCAATAGGTATCCAATATCTACCAACCTCTAAATTACCAGTATGGTACCGACAGTAATTAGCTACCTTTATCCAGTTAGCTCGGTGAAGCTCCTCCATCCAAGTCCTCCAATCGAGAAACTGAGTTATCAAAGGTTGGTGACCATCCCAAGAATTTGTCCAAAAATTTACTTGTTGACCATTATGAGTGATCCAAAATATTTTTTTCTTTATCAAATCCTCACAAGTCTTAAGAACTGCTAAAATGGGAGAACCTTTGGTAGGCCCAATGATTCGTTGTTGATATGATATGTTGATAGCGAACATGTTGGCAATTTGAGTTATTTTATGTTGTCATTGATGTCACATGGATCATTGATGTCACATGGATCACATTTGAGTTTTGGTGGCAAAAGCACTTCATAAAATATCATTTATGATATTTTGGAGAGCATGGATATATACAGGGTTTTTGTGAAAACCAAGGCAGGTAAAATAAAAGGTTTTATTTAAAACCATGGATGGCAGATTTGAAATGGGTTTTTCTTAAAACCCAGGTTGGATTTTCGTTTCATCGAAAAAGGTGCCCCGATGATGGAGATATTTAATTTTAAATATTTAGTTTAAATTTTAAATTATTTAAAATTTTAATTTTAATTTTAAAATTAAAAATAAAATTATAGCGTCGACGTCTAAAGAAAGGAGGAAAGGCATATATTAAAAATAATAGCGCCGACGTCTAAATAAAGGAGGAAAGGCAAAAAAAAATATATATATATATGCCACCAAAAGTTTTGATAAATCCTTGTCCTCGATTTTTGAATGCATTCGAATTGATAATGTAATGCGAGAAGAGCCTATGTGTTGAAGCGTGTGTAAAGAGGCGTGTGAAGGGTTTACGAAATTTGGGTCCATTGAAGAATCATTCACAGAGGATAACCAAATGCATAGGCACCTTTGGCCTAGTGGTTCGTGCACTATGTAAGAAGCAGGAGGTCCTGCGATCGAGTCTTGTCGGGGATGCTTGTTGTGTTGAAACGCTCGAAGCGTTTTTGAGTTTTCGAAGGGCGCAGAATATTGAGGTATTTGTTTTGGTTCGTGCCCCTTTGAACACGTGAGGGCGTGTGGCCCAACGGCGGCTTGGCCATGGTTAAGGCACTGAGCGAGGAGGCATCAAGGGATCGAATCCCGTCAGGGACAGAGGCAAGTTAATCTTTTTTTAATATTTTATTTTTCTAAAGTTGCCCTAGGAGAAATAAGGGTTATGATGCACCTTAGGAAAAAGAGAGATTTTTGGTGATTTTCTTTTTGGAAGTATATCATATTATATATCGTTGGAAAGCTTATTTCGAGGGCTATTTGATTAACTTGCTTAGAGGGAGAAATAAGGTGTGTGTAAAGAGATATTTCTGATTTTGTAAAGAGGTTCAAAAGTGAAGGTTGCTTTGTTCTTTTTCAAAGAGGATTAATTCTTTCATGAGGGGACATGATGTATTTTATTGAGTAGGAGTAATAAGGTGTTATTTGGATATTATTGTTGTGTTATTAATCATGATCCCTAACCCTTATTGAAAGTTGAAAAAGAAAGTTTGTTGAGTGTGGAAGATTTAGTGGACAACTAATAAGGCATCAAAAAGGTATGAGCAATATTCTCCATTGACTTTGTTTATGGTGGTTGATTTCTAAAATATCATTGGAGAGAAAAGGATTGATTGTGGTTTCCTTTTCGAAAGTGGTTGGTTGAATGCTTCAAGGTTTTCTGGTTTGAGAGTTGTGATTAAACCTTGTTTTATAAGCATTATTGTTGAAACCCATTGGTTGTACAAAGAACTTGAACTTGAGTTAGAGGAGAACATGAGTATCATTGTTATGTGAGATTTATGGTTGAGCATTATTGGAAACATTTTGAGTTGGTTGATACATGCTTGGACTAGGGATTGTGAGAAAGAGTTGTTCCTTGTTGTGATTGGTTGAGTAGAGTTGTTTGAGCCTAGTCAAGTGAATGAGTGAAGTGGTTGTTCAAGTTCCATGAAACAAACTATTCTATATTCTGATTTGAGTTGAGATCATTGTGGATCATTGTTGTCATCCATTGTAGAGTGCATTGCCATTCATTGTTGAGTTCATCATTGAGCCTTGCCTTCATAGATTTGTGGATGAGATTTGAGTGCTACTTGAGCATGATTGATTGAGCCTTTGAGAAGGCTTTTGGGATAGATTTCTAGATAGATTTATGGCAGATTTTCTGCATGATTGATTGAGCCTTTGAGAAGGCTTTTGGGATAGATTTATGGACAGATTTATGGTAGCTTTTGTGCATGATTGATTGAGCCTTTGAGAAGGCTTTTGGATAGATTTCTAGATAGATTTGTGGCAGCTTTTGTGCATGATTGATTGAGCCTTTGAGAAGGCTTTTGGATAGATTTGTGGACAGATTTATGGATAGATTTTGAGCAAGTTCTTGGTGAGCTTGCTGAGCATATTTGAGCAAGTTCTTGGTGAGCTTGCTAGAGCAGATTTTGAGCAAGTTCTTGGTGAGCTTGCTAGAGCATATTTTGAGCAAGTTCTTGGTGAGCTTGCTAGAGCATATTTTGAGTAAGTTCTTGGTGAGCTTGCTAGAGAAGATTTTGAGCAAGTTCTTGGTGAGCTTGCTAGAGCATATTTGAGCAAGTTCTTGGTGAGCTTGCTAGAGCAGATTTGAGCAAGTTCTTGGTGAGCTTGCTAGAGCAGATTTTGAGTAAGTTCTTGGTGAGCTTGCTAAAGCAGATCAGTGGATTGCCTACCTGAGTAGATCAAGATTGCCTTGTTGAGTAGATCAGTGGATTGCCTACCTGAGAAGATCAGTGGATTGCCTAGCTGAGCAGATCAGTGAATTACCTTGTTGAGCAGATCAGTGGATTGCCTACCTAAGCAGATCAAGATTACCTACCTGAGTAGATCAGTGGATTGCCTACCTGAGCAGATCAGTGGATTGCCTAGCTGAGCAGATCAATGAATTGCCTTGCTGAGCAGATCAGTGGATAGCCTAGCTTTGAGTAGATCAAAGTAATCATTTGTATTAGGATAAGGATCCCTATTTATTTATGAAATATTATAAGGATATTATCTTGTGGAGTACCCCACATTGGGGGAACCACGTTAAATCTTGTGTCTCAATTGTGTGTGGTGATTTGTGCTCTTGCTTACTATTGTTATCTATGTCATTAATGCACATTGCTATATTTGGATATTGTAATTAAGGACACTAATTGATATTGGTTTGGAAAGAAAGTAAAAAGTGGGCGCTATATTGTTCACCCCCCCTCTCAGTATAAGCTTGTGTTCTTCAATTGGTATCAGAGTGGGTTCCTTCAAAAAGGCTAACAACTTGAGGGTAGATTCTATAAGAACACAGATGGCTTCACAGAATGGATCATCTAAAAATAAGGCTCCACTATTTGACGGTAACAATTATGCTTTCTAGAGCATGAGAATGAAGAACTACTTGATATCACAAGGATATGAGGTATGGCAGATGGTTGAAAAAGAGTATAAGGTTGAAGGTGATCCCGAGGTAGATAAGACTATCAAAAAATTGGTTGAGATCAATGCAAGGGCAATGAATTGTATTTTGAGTGGGCTACGTGAGACAAATTTTGCAAAGGTCATGGTATGTAATTCAGCTAATGAAATGTGGACCAAGTTGTGGAATACCTATGAAGGAGATTCCAAGGTAAAGTTGGCAAAACTACAAACTCATAGAAAAATATTTGAGGAATTGAAAATGGAATATTCTGAAGATATAGCAAAGTTTTTACTTCGAGTTGATGAGATTACTAACACCATGAGAGGTCTAGGATTTGAGATGAAAGAATCAGAAGTTACTCAAAAGGTTTTGAGATCACTTCCCATGAAGTATGATGCAAAGGTTTCAGCAATAGAAGAAACAATGGATATCAACAAGCTAACAATGGAAGAACTACAAGGAACTCTCACAACTTATGAGATGAGGATAAGTAAGCATCAGGTTCCAATAAAATAAATTGCATTCAAGGCTTCAGAGAAAAAGAAAGGGAAAATTCTAGAGACAGATAGAGATTCAGATAATGATGAGGAAGCTAACTTCATCAAAAGGAAAAAGGACTCAAGGAATTATAGAGATATGAAGAAAGTCAAATGCTACAAGTGTGGTGATTTTGGTCACTATGCAAACAAGTGTCCACATGAAGAAAACAATGATGATGAAAAACAGGGTCACAGAAGAAAAGAATATGGAAAGCATAAGCATGACAAAGATGATAGATACAAGCAAAGCAGGTATGAGAAGAAGAAAAATTTTCGTAGGACAAAGAAAACTTTCTACATTGTAGAAGCAAGTGATAGCTCAGATCACAGTGATAGAGACAAGTCAGATGATGAAAAGGAAGAACATCTATTCCTAGGAATAGAAGGTGAAAGAGAATAGTGCTTTGTGTGTGGTCAAAGAGATCACAGATCAGGATATTGCAATGGCTTCAGTGATAGTGAAGATGAGATGACACATCAAGGAAACAGGCATGGTCAAAGAAATCATGAAAGTTTGTTTGCTATAGAAGATTATAATAATCTCAGTGATAGTGAAGATGAAGAAGTCTCACTTTTGGTAATAGAAAAAGAAGAGGATGAGCCAAGAAAACAAAAATCAGAAGTCAAAAGGCTAAAAGAAGAATACAAGAATCTTGAAAACAAGATTCGAACAGATGTCAAAATCAGAGAAGAACTACTTCAGACAATCAGTAATCTAAGATATGAGCTTCAAAATGCAAAAAGGATAGAGGATAGGATGAATGAAGAACTAAGGGTAATAACGGCAAGACATGACACATTAGATGAAAAGGTTCAAAAAGGAGTGGAAACATATTTTAAGGTTGTATCTTATGTCCAAGAAAAATCACACTCAAAAGGAAAGGAAGTTCTAAAAGATGAAAGCAAGGAAGCACCTAAGTTTTATGAAGAAAGTTCCAAAGTTCCTATGACTCCAAACATTCAGTTTGGATCTTGTTTTGAGATAGGTGAATCAAGTTCAAAAGGAAAATAAATTCTTGAAAAGGAAAGCAAGGAAGAAATTAAGGAAGAGGATTTAGATACTACAAAGAAGGTTCAAGGATACAATGCACAAGTCAAAAATGATCACAAGGATAATGGTCAAGAAAGGTATGAGGAACCAAGGCATGAACAAAGGGCTTTTCAAGGACATTGTTTTTCTTGTAATGGATTTGGACACAGGGCTATACACTGCAGGGTCTATGGATCAAAGAAGTTTGATTTTGCTAGAAGGAACTTCAAAGGAAGAAGGTATGGTTTTCAGGGACATTGCTTCTCATGCAATAGGATTGGTCATAGAGCTTCTCAGTGCAAAGAAAATGAGCAACATGGTTTTGGATTTAGAGCTACACAATTTAGAAGTCATGGTCATAATGATTATGAAAACAGAACTTCACAATACAGGGTTCAGGAAAGGAATGGATATGGAAATTATTTCAAGAAAGAATTCAGGATATGGGCACCATCCAAAGGCTACAATATCAAGTGTTTTAATTGCAATAACTTTGGACATATTGCAAAATGGTGTAGGACTCAATTCCAAACAAGTTTAAGACAAGAAGGTCAAGCAGTTTCAAGGCAAGAAGGTCAAACAGGTTCAAGACAAGAAGATCAAGTAATTCATCAAGAAAAGGATATCAAAAAAATATGGAAGGAAGTTGACAGAGGAAAGAAACAATGTAATATGGGAGTAAAAGTACTCCCACCCCAAAATTAATCACCTCAAGAGAGAAGGTGGTGAGGGGGCTATGCTTAAGAGTCATATCTTTTAGCCCCATAGGTGTCCCTTTTGCCATTGATGTCAAAGGGGGAGAGATTTGAGTTAGGGGGAGCAGCCTCCAAAGAGAGCATTGAGTTAGGGGGAGAAGCCTCCAAAGAGAGTATTGAGTTAGGGGAGAAGCCTCCATAGAGAGTATTGAGTCAGGGGGAGCAACTTTGATTCTCAGAGATGGTTTTTGCAGTGATTGTGGTGATTTGGATTAGAGGTGTTGCCATCAATGACAAAGGGGGAGATTGTTGGAAATTTGAGTTATTTTATGTTGTCATTGATGTCACATGTCATTGATGTCACATGGATCACATTTGAGTTTTGGTGGTAAAAGCACTTCATAAAATATCATTTATGATATTTTGGAGAGCATGGATATATACAGGGTTTTTGTGAAAACCAAGGCAGGCAAAATAAAAGGTTTTATTTAAAACCATGGATGGCAGATTTGAAATGGGTTTTTCTTAAAACCCAGGTTGGCTTTTCGTTTCATCGAAAAAGGTGCCCCGATGATGGAGATATTTAATTTTAAATATTTAGTTTAAATTTTAAATTATTTAAAATTTAAATTTTAATTTTAAAATTAAAAATAAAATTATAGCGCCGACGTCTAAAGAAAGGAGGAAAGGCATATATAAAAATAATAGCATACGTCAAGAAAGGAGGAAATGCATATATATATGCCACCAAAATTTTTGATAAATCCTTGTCCTCAATTTTCGAATGCATTCGAATTGATAATGTAATGCGAGAAGAGCTTGTGTGTTGAAGCGTGTGTAAAGAGGCGTGTGAAGGGTTTACAAAATTCGGGTCCATTGAAGAATCATTCGCGGAGGATAACCAAATGCATAGGCACCTTTGGCCTAGTGGTTCGTGCATTGTGTAAGAAGCAGGAGGTCCTGCGATCGAGTCTCGTCGGGGATGCTTGCTTGTGTTGAAATGCTCGAAGCATTTTTGAGTTTTCGAAGGGCATAGAATATTGAGGTATTTGTTTTGGTTCGTGCCCCTTTGAACACGTGAGGGTGTGTGGCCCAACGGTGGCTTGGCCACGGTTAAGGAACTGAGCGAGGAGGCATCAAGGGATCGAATCCCGTCAGGGACAGAGGCAAGTTAATATTTTTAATATTTTATTTTTCTAAAGTTGCCCTAGGAGAAATAAGGGTTATGATGCACCTTAAGAAAAAGAGAGATTTCTGGTGATTTTCTTTTTGGAAGTATATCATATTATATATCGTTGGAAAGCTTATTTCGAGGGCTATTTGATTAACTTGCTTAGAGGGAGAAATAAGGTGTGTGTAAAGAGATATTTCTGATTTTGTAAAGAGGTTCAAAAGTGAAGGTTGCTTTGTTCTTTTTCAAAGAGGATTAATTCTTTCATGAGGGGACATGATGTATTTTATTGAGTAGGAGTAATAAGGTGTTATTTGGATATTATTGTTGTGTTATTAATCATGATTCCTAACCCTTATTGAAAGTTGAAAAAGAAAGTTTGTTGAGTGTGGCAGATTTAGTGGACAACTAATAAGGCATCAAAAAGGTATGAGCAATATTCTCCATTGACTTTGTTTATGGTGGTTGATTTCTGAAATATCATTGGAGAGAAAAGGATTGATTGTGGTTTCCTTTTCGAAAGTGGTTGGTTGAATGCTTCAAGGGTTTTTCTGGTTTGAGAGTTGTGATTAAACCTTGTTTTATAAGCATTATTGTTGAAACCCATTGGTTGTACAAAGAACTTGAACTTGAGTTAGAGGAGAACATGAGTATCATTGTTATGTGAGATTTGTTGTTGAGCATTGTTGGAAACATTTTGAGTTGGTTGATACATGCTTGGACTAGGGATTGTGAGAAAGAGTTGTTTGAGCCTAGTCAAGTGAATGAGTGAAGTGGTTGTTCAAGTTCCATGAAACAAACTATTCTATATTCTGATTTGAGTTGAGATCATTGTGGATCATTGTTGTCATCCATTGTAGAGTGCATTGTCATTCATTGTTGAGTTCATCATTGAGCCTTGCCTTCATAGATTTGTGGATGAGATTTGAGTGCTACTTGAGCATGATTGATTGAGCCTTTGAGAAGGCTTTTGGGATAGATTTTGGATAGATTTGTGGCAGCTTTTGTGCATGATTGATTGAGCCTTTAAGAAGGCTTTTGGGATAGATTTTTGGATAGATTTATGGTAGCTTTTGTGCATGATTGATTGAGCCTTTGAGAAGGCTTTTGGATAGATTTCTAGACATATTTGTGGCAGCTTTTGTGCATGATTTATTGAGCCTTTGAGAAGGCTTTTGGATAGATTTGTGGATAGATTTTGAGCAAGTTCTTGGTGAGCTTGCTTGAGATTTGAGCAAGTTCTTGGTGAGCTTGAGATTTGAGCAAGTTCTTGGTGAGCTTGCTAGAGCATATTTGAGCAAGTTCTTGGTGAGCTTGCTAGAGCATATTTTGAGTAAGTTCTTGGTGAGCTTGCTAGTAGATTTTGAGCAAGTTCTTGGTGAGCTTGTTGGAGCAAATTTGAGCAAGTTCTTGGTGAGCTTGCTAGAGCAGATTTGAGCAAGTTCTTGGTGAGCTTGCTAGAGCAGATTTGAGCAAGTTCTTGGTGAGCTTGCTAGAGCATATTTTGAGTAAGTTCTTGGTGAGCTTGCTAAAGCAAATCAATGGATTGCCTAATTGATTACCTTAGATTGCCTACTTTAGCAGATCAGTGGATTGCCTAGTTGAGCAGATCAGTGAATTGCCTTGCTGAGTAGATCAGTGGATTGCCTACCTAAGCAGATCAGGATTGCCTACCTGAGAAGATCAGTGGATTGCCTACCTGAGAAGATCAGTGGATTGCCTAGCTGAGCAGATCAGTGAATTGCCTTGTTGAGCAGATCAGTGGATAGCCTAGCTTTGAGCAGATCAAAGTAATCATTTGTATTGGGATAAGGATCCCTATTTCTTTGTGAAATATTATAAGGATATTATCTTGTGGAGTACCCCACATTGGGGGAACCATGTTAAATCTTGTGTCTCAATTGTGTGTGGTGATTTGTGCTCTTGCTTACTATTTGCTATCTATGTCATTAATGCACATTGCTATATTTGGATATTGCAATTAAGGACACTAATTGATATTGGTTTGGAAAGAAAGTAAAAAGTGGGTGCTATATTGTTCACCCCCCCTCTCAATATAAGCTTGTGTTCTTAAGAACAAGGTCTTCAAGACTTTTGTTCTCAGCATATTTAGCACAAAGATTTTTGGCCCAAAGAGCATTGGGGTTATGCAAAATCCTCCAATACAATTTAGCAGCTAAAGCTTTGTTGTTAATAATAGCAGACCAGAATCCTAACCCCTCTTCATTCTTAGGAAGACATAAAGTGTCCCATTTCACCAAGGCCCATTTTCTTTTCTCCTTAGAACCACTCCAGAGGAACTGATGACCGATTTGATCCAGTTCTAGAAGAACAACCTTTGGGATACTCAACATGGTAGAAACGTAAATAGGAATGACTTGAAGGACTGGTTTTACCAAGGTGATTCTACCCCCAAAATAAATCCACCTATTGGTTCACTTTCTAATTTTCTTCTTAACTTTGTCCAACAACCAATTCCAATATTTTTTTTAAGTGATTGGAAGGAAGGTATTCTTATATCTTAATTTATCCAAGACCATGGATTCTTGTATGGTAGAGCAGTGAAAGAAAATGATTTTAGATTTGTCTTCATTGATCAATTGCCTGGTAGCCTTAGAAAACAACTAATGATTTGCTTAATTTTAGAAGCATACTTAAGTGTAGCTTTACCTAATTGAGTATAGTCATCAAAAATTTGAAGATGTGAGATAGGTCTAGCTCCATGAGCAATGGTAACTCCCTTAAGGGTTTTATTTTCTCTTTTTTGGTTATAGTCCTACCCAAGCATTCAACAAGAATGATGAATAAATAAGGGGAGAGGGGGTCACCTTGCCTAATACCTCTGGAAGCTAGGAACAACTAAGAAGGCCTACCATTGATAATAACTAAGTAGGAAAATAAAGAGATACATCCCATAATCCAATCTATCTAATCCTGAGAGAAACCAAATTGCCTCAAAACTTTGATAAGGAAGTGTCAATCCACCTTGTCATAAGCTTTGGATAAGTCTAACCAAATGAACATAGAAAGAGATTTTTGCATTTCCATGGAATGGATGGCTTCCTAAGTAAGAACTATCTCATTTACTGTTTGATGCCCTTCCACATAACCCCCTTGTTCAGGGAAAATAATCTTATATAAAAGAGGCTTCAATTTTTTTACAATGATCTTAGCAATAATTTTTAGAAGAACATTACATAAAGCAATAGGTCTAAAAGTTGAGATACGTTCAGCCTCTTGAGCTTTTCTAACAAGAGTAATATAAGTTTTATTGATAACCTTCAAAATTTCTTTGGCTTTCTTGGCTTCTTCCACCACCTCTAATAAATTAGCATGAAGGACATCCCAGAACTCTTGGTACAACTCAATGGGAAAACCATCAGGACCTAGGGTTTTCCCTTTTTGCATTTCAAAAACTACCTGTTGAAGCTCACTAATAGTAATAGGAGCAATCAAAATAGAGTTCTCCTCATAAGTGATAAGAGAAGGGATTGCTTGAAGAACATTATGTTGAGAAGCTAAGTCAAGAGGAGTAGCAATAAAAAGATTTAAAAAGTAATTGACAACGATAGAGTTCATGCCATCCCAAGTGTAGATAACATATCCATAATCTACTTTCATAGAAGAAATAAAGTTGTGATATCTTCGAGCTAGAAGAGATTTATGGAAGAAATGTGTGTTTTGATCTCCTTCTTTGAGCCATTGAATTATAGATTTTTGTTTCCATAAGATTTCTTCTATTTTTTCCCATTCTTATAACTAAGTTGTGAGTCTAATTTCATCTATACCTCTACTCTTTATGAGGCCATCTAAACGGATTTTCTTATTCAATTTTTTAAGCTAAGCAGTAACTTCATATTTTTTTATGAACATCTCCAAACTCCTTCCAATCCCAAGTCTTGATTTTGGATTTAATGTATTGCAATATTTTGTAAAAACAAAACATCTTAGTCCCATACCTAGGTTTACCTTCCTTCCACCATTGTTGCACTGGAGGTCTAAAGGAACTGTCTCTAAGCCATATTAACTAAAATCGAAAAGGAGAGAAACTCACATTATTTTTCCACATTTCCACCATGACTGACCAGTGATCCAAACCAACATTGTTAAGAGTCTTCACTTTAAGAAATTGTCAGAGAGCAAGAACCTATCCAATATCTCCATTATACAAGCTAAGCCTTACCTTTTGTTAGACCAAGTCATAAGGCCATTATCTGGTTGGATAGGTTTGTAATATATTCGCTTATGAGATCAGTGCTCTTGTCCAACTTTCTATTTCCCCCAATTTTCTCATCCAGAGAGAGGATGGTATTGAAATATCCTTCGATCAAGATCTAAGCTTTAGTAAAATGAGAGATAATATAAGTTATATCCTTCCACTATCTTCTTTTTTCTCCAAATTAGTTGGAGCATAAACAGTAATGCAGAGCATAATTTGGTTGGAATGTCTACTTTGAATAGTTATAGCCAAAAGACCCCAAATGCCAACCATATGGTGAATAACTACCTCTTTTGGGTCCCAAAGGCAAGCAATGCCACCAGAAGTCCCTTGGGAACTGAGGGAAACCACTTTTTCAACTAGCCAAATTTTACTAGCAATTGATTCCATTTTCTCTATTGACATATTTGTTTCTTGAAGGAAAACAATATGTGGATGATTTATCTGAATCATTCTTCTAATTTCATTTTGTTTTGAAAGACTCCCTTTGAGTCCTCTAATATTCCAACTAATGATATTCATCAATACCAGGGCAAAAAAATCTGGGAAGGGCATTTATCTTACCTTCCTCTACAAGCTTTTCACCTTCTTTTATCATATGATGTTGATTGGTCTTGCGACCTGCCTTTTGATTAGAATCCATATTTAATTTTTTTCATGTTTCTTGACTTACTCCAATTGAATCTAAGATGTCTTCTAACCTTGAATAATGCATGTACAAATCCAAAGTGTTACCGGAAGGTTCAACAAAGTCTATCTTGGGACCTATATTATTTGAAGTTTTAACATTTAAGAGATTGTTTTTCTTGTGTATATTTTCTCATTTTTTCAGTTGAAAACCTTTGATTTGTTGGTTTATCTATGAGTATTTTCCTTCATATTTAAATTGTATTTCTAAGATTTTTGTTTCCATTATTTCCTCTTCCTCACTTGGGACATCGTTTGTGGAAATAATTTCAAACACATTAGGCATTTGGAAACCTGCTGAGTTTATATCTTCTTTCATTTGATCTGGAATTTTATTTGGGCAGACACTACACAAATTACCATATTCATGACAAATTCTACAATGAAAAGGAATGTTCTCATAGTCCACTACTTGCTCCCAAGTGTCCTCCCCAAATTGTAATGAGATTTTTTTAGGAAGGGGTTTGTCAAAATCCATTAAAACACAAATTTGAGCATAAATAATATGTTCAATTTTTTTAGTACAATCAACAGTCATCATAAAAGTTCCTAAAGAGTTTTCAATTGAAGAAAAAATAGTTGGATTCCATAATTCAATTGGGATTTCAAAGAGTCTAACCCACACGAAACCCATAAAAGGCATCTCTTCTTTGCTAGGGCTTCATGAAAAGCCCTGCCTTTCCAAAGAACCAAGGACCCCTTGAAATGTTTTCTTTCTATCTTCATTATTAGCAAATAAAACAAGAAAACAACCATTTGGATAAATAGAGATTTGTAACTCACCTTTATTTTTTCAATATTTTGTAGCCTAGACTTTGAAAGCAAATAGACTCGGACGAAAACCCAAGAAACGACATATTAGTCCTCTTTTTCTAGATCTTCAATGCTAGTTTGAATGTTGCCCATATCAAGCTTAACAATAGGAGTTTAATCAGCTGCCTTAAGACATCTTGACTCCGTTTTCCTAGGATCAATCTTAGGTATTCTTAGAGGTTTACAAGAAGCCCTAAGATTAATATTAGCATTAGGCTTAGGTTATCCACCATGGAGGGCATCCCTAAAATTCATTTTTAGGGTTGAGTCTTGGAAATCCTTACCCTTGAAAGGGGTTTCCACAGTGGATTTATTTTGTGGGTGCACCTTAGCACCAGATTTGCTTAAGATCTGAGCCATTTTTTGATCAATTGTTTGAAACTTGTTTCGTGATCTCTTTAATCCATGCCCTGGATGTCGAGGAAAGGTATGATTTTCACTTTTTTTGTGCAACAAATTAGAAGCCATTGTCAATAAAGTTCATAACATGAAGATATTTTGAAAGATATATTTCTAACCCATCTTAGACCCCCTACAACATATTCTGCTAAAATCTTGAGCAAAAACCATAAAAATATTGGATGTAGGGCCTGAAGGCCCCGAAAAACAACCTTTGGAGCTGCTTGCACTCAACTCATATGAAACCCTCACACAGTCGCTTCAATCTATCTTTTATCTACATTTGTATAATAAGGATTTTAATAACAAAGGAAATTAATTATTATTTGAAGGAAATTAAAATTGAAATTTGCATACGCAAAAGTATTATAGAATTATTTAAAGGTTTTAAATGTCTAAGATGAGTTTCAAGAAAGTACCCATGATTCATGTTAAGAAGATTCCAAGATGGTTTTAACAACTTGTAAAGAAGCAAATCTAGACTATAGCCACACAAGCAGGTGGGATGTGAAAAGCTTTAGAAAATAAATCGAAGAGGAATAAGAAATAATCAAATAATATATCACAATTGAAAATGAGGCAAAATGGTATATAAACATGCTTAAAGAATCAAAACTAGAAATACTACCTACCACTACAAGTCCACAAAATCGCAATATGATAATAGGAGAAACAAATGTAAAACTCATAATAGAATACACTTAAAATTTGGAACCATGACGATAAATGTGATTTATGACCTTATTCAAGAAACAAATATGCCATATAGAAAAATAAATTTGAGCATAGACAAAGAGTGTACAAAAGATATTGTTGGTTTGAAGTCTTCAAACAATAAATAGGGATGTGATAGAACAAGATATACAAATAACAAGAATAATTAATTGTTACATCCTCCTTTTGATTGCATTGATAACAAGTTTGATAATAATACTTATAGATGTTATGAGACATGAGAAATAGATAATAACAAGGGTATCAAGGACAATATTAGTATCAATAATGGACTATATTATTGTGATGACTTGCTCATAACTGTGATAGGTACAAATGACAGGTACTATCAATATTGTGATAAAAACATGTATGTCTTGAATAAAGACAAAGAAGAATAGATTCAATGCCCAAATCTAAAGGAGTACCAAAAGCAAAACAAGAATCAAAGATTGAAACCACATGAAGGCAGAGGATCTTTATACCAAATAATGTAATATAGGGGGTGTTGGAAGTATTGCATTTTTTGGTACCTTGCAATTACGTTGCGAGCACCCTGTAAATAATTTAGGTTAGAGTGTGATTAATATTTGAGTTTATAGTAATATGTTCATCTTGCACTCCAAAAATCCTACCCTTCGGTTTGAATAGGGGAATTTCAAGCTCTGTAACTTTGGTTTCATAGCAAACTAAAATCAGAAGGTTTTTTGTAAATTTGGGAGGGTTTATCACTAGATAAGTTGATGTTTTTGAGAAAATGTTGGCGAGCTCATCGAAAGAATTACCTGGGATTTGGTGGACCATAGAATTGGAGTTGTCACCATTTTAAATTTCTAAGTTGTTTTATTACTTAAGTTTATGCTTTATTATAGTATTGAGGGAGTTACAACTTTATGAAGTCATTCATCCAGTACAAGGACAACGAATATTTTTTCAAATTGCAAAAAATAAAATTATAGTTATCTCATTCAGTCAAGGTAAGCAAATCATATGCAATTTAATTTATTTTTAAGAAAATCTATACAGTTATTTGTTGATAACAAGGAATAGAAGAGATTTGATTTTTTTTTAAAACCCTAGTTTTTTTTTTCCAAAATCTTAGTTGCTTTAGATTTTTTTGGGGGGTTGAGATCATGGAGCTACCAGTTTTCACTAGAAATTATGATATTGATGCTCAAGAATCGTGGAAGGAGTTTAGATCTCTATATTTTGGTGATCATTTTTGGCAAATCCAACATATGAAAAATTTAAAAGAGGAAGCTTATGTTTGATGGGCAAGTTTTTATAAGAAAAGGAATTATAATTACACTTGGGATGAAATAGAGCAAGCATTCTTAAGTCACTAGGACCCGTATAAAAAAATAGCTAATTTGAAGGTCACCATCAAAAGATATGAAGAATAAATAAAAAGGCTTTAGAGGGAAATAAAAGAAATGAATAAAGAGGATATAATAGAAGGAAAAATGCAGATAACAATGTGCAATTTCATGGATGCATTCAGAAGGAAAAGTTTAAGAAGAAAGGATCCAAGGAGACACAACAAGCAATTATGATAAGGGAACAAGTTCAAGAACCACAAAAGACTCGAAAGTTGAATTTATAATAGTAGCAACAATAGAGTCCATGAAAGAATTAACAACAAAGTTCAAGTAAACCTTGTCATAAGCGCAGAAGGATGCACCAAAATAAGGGCATAAGAGAGAATATTGTGAAGAAAAAAATAAAATAAAGAAAAAAATTACTAAATAATCAAAGAAAACATAATGTCAGGTTAAGGTTGCAACATATTGGCACCCACACCACTCTAAGCGACAACAATATTGGAGGTATGACTTAAGGCATCAATATTATAGATCTACATGGAGTTATAAAGGCATCAAGCATGACAATGTTTGGTAGAAAAAGCATAGTGATTATGGATTTTAAAAGGGTACAACAACATCAGAGAACAACAAGACCAACCGTTCAAAATATCAGAGCAGAGCAGTAGAAGCATGGAGCCAACAAAGCAATTATGGATATTCAAGTGGCACAATGGCAACTTGGCATCATAAAAGACTACCACTAATCAAGATTTCATTTGGATGGATGGACGAACAAGGTTAAAAAATATTAAGAAGGATGTCGATCATTTGTATTTACAAATAAAATTGAATAAGACCAAGAAAATGAATATCAAGAATTCAAACTTTTTTGGAAAAAATATCTACATATCTAGCTATAACATTTCAATTGAGATGAAATTTAATATATTTGTAAGAACTCAAAGAGAGAGTTGTGATTTGTCAAGGGTGTGGGACCAAGTACAACCCCTTTTTCTCAAGCAAAAAAAACATGAGTATACAGTAGGAGTCATGTTAGTAAGTGTGGAGTTATGTGAGGTGTCATGTTAATAAATATAGAGTTATGTAAGTGAGGAGTTATGTAAGTGAGAAGTTATGTAAGAGTTTGTCATGTGCAATCATTATAGTCTTTGTTATTATGTAGATATGTGGAGACAATAAGAAATTTATTATGTGATATTTTTCCTATGAGAATATAAAGTGTTAGATCTCCAGTGTGTGTGTGAGGAAATGAAAAGTTTGTGTAAGTGGAAAGATCACGAGTATTTTTAATGTGAAGAGTCACGTATCCAATATATATTAAAGACAGAGCATTGTAATATGAGCTCGAAGAAGCTTGCAAATACATAGTATTTGCATTGCTTAGGTTGATGTATTTATATTTTATCAATAAAATATTTCTTGCGAGTTTGTTATTAAATTGTGTATATTGATCATTGTGGAGAATATTGTTGGTTTGTTAACAATCTCTCCATATTCTTGCAATATTCCAATTTTGTTGGTGTTTTACATTATATTTACTTCTTGTTGTGTATTATTGATGCAGGAGCATCCGAAAGCAACAGAGCAATCTTGCATCAACCAGAGTTTTTCTAAGTGTTTTGTTTTTGACAAGGCAGAAGTTGGTCGCGATATCGCGACGTCGCGATATTGCGATGTAAAATTGAAGTCAAGGCAGGGGAGCGGGGAGGCCGCGATATTGCGACGTAAAGTTAAAGTCAAGGCAGGGAAGCAGGGAGGTCACGATATCGCGACGTCATGAAATCGTGACGTAAAATTGAAGTCAAGGCAGGGAAGCGGGGAGGTCGGCGAGATCGTGACGTAAAGTTGAAGTCAAGGCAGGGAAGAAAGGAGGTCACGATATCGTGACGTAAAGTTGAAGTCAAGGCAGGGAAGCGAGGAGGTCGCGATATCACGGCGTCACGAAATCGTGATGTAAAATTAAAGTCAAGGCAGGGAAGCGGGGAGGTCGCGATATCGCGACGTCGTGAAATCATGACATAAAATTAAAGTCAAGGCAGGGAAGCAGGGAGGCCGCGATATCGTGACGTCGCGATATCGCAACATGAATTTGAAATCAAGGCTCAAAGGCAGAGAGGTCGCGATATCGCGACCAAAAGAAAGCAAATAAGAAATGAACACATGGACGGCCATGCGCACGAAAAAAGAGGCAACAATCACAGATGAACAGTTTGACAAAATGGAAGTTGCAGGTCAAGGGTCTCTTTAATGCATGCTTTCATTGCGGATCGGGGCAGTTGCCCATTTATGGAAAGAAAATTGAAAACTCGACTGAGGAAGCAAACTTTGGGATTTTGTTTAATGTATTCTGGTAGGTGGGTCATTAATGGCCTAGAGGGTCGAGACCTCGATAAAAACTCAGAGATTGTAAGAGAAACGGGGTGGTGGATTGGAGAACGCACGTAGAGTGTGTGTGGGAAAACTAAGCCGAGCGCTGGTTGTTGTAAAGCCTGCGGATTGTATCTGTAAAGAGATTTTCCAATTAATGAATGAATTTTTTTGGATTTTTGGAGTTGCGTTCTTCGTCCCCCATTAAGTGGTATCAGAGCTAGAAGTTCTTGAGTGTGTAACAGATCGTCGGACGTGAGGCAGTTACACTAGGATCTGTGGAAGGGCTTGTGAGAGAGTGAGCAGAATGCCTCCAAGAAGAAACCCTGTTGGTGGGAGAGGCGTGGCGGTAGCGAAAGATGTTCGAGTTTTGCAGAGGCAAGTTCAAGCCCTGCAAGAAGAGCTACGCAGAGGGCGCGAGCCCAGAAGGGAAGAAGGAAGTGAAGACGAAGTTGATGAAGAAGAAGACTAGTTTGAGGAAGAAGAAGAGGCTATGGATCCTGCATAGGCCAGGTTATGCAAAGCCATCTCCCAGATTGGAAAGAAACCAAAAATGGAGGTTTCTACATATTCTGGAAACTAAATCCAGAAGAGGTGATTGACTGGATAAATGATCTAGAAGAATATTTCGAATATGAGGAGGTTGAAGACCCTAATCGGGTTAGATTTGCTAAGACCAAGCTGAAGGGTCATGCCAACATCTGGTGGAAGGGAATACAGCTGGAAAGGAACAAAAGAGGGAAGGAAAGAATAACAAGATGGGATAGAATGGCAAAAAAGTTGAAAAGACAGTTTATTCTTGCAGATTACGAGTTGGATCTGCTAAGGAAAATGCAGAGTTTGAGACAGACAAGCAAAACTATCCAAGAATACACCGAGGAGTTTTACAAGATCTCTATTAGAGCTGGCCATTTAGAGGCAAACAAGGAGAAGGTGGCCCGTTATATCAATGGGTTGAGACTCAATATCCAAGAGGAGCTGAGCCTAGTTCGGGTAAGCACCATTGAGGATGCTTACCAGTTTGCCCTAAAGGTGGAAGAAAAACTGAATAGACGGTTTGAAGGTAAGCAAAGAGGAAGGGGTCGTGGTGGAAGAACTGGTGGGAGGACCAGTGGAGAAAAATACAAAGATCTAAAGAAGACTGGTGAAACAAGTAGTAACCAGGATCAAAAAGAAGAGGATATTTATCAGCCCCGTGATCAGAACAACTACCCAAGAGGAAGAGGTAGATCTGGACGAGGAAACAGAGGAGGAGTGTTTCGTGGAACCTGTTTCCACTATGGAGAAGAGGGACATCGGGCATATGAGTGTCCCCAGCACCGCGAGAGGGTGAACAAGAGACCTGTGGGTCCTGCCAGAGCTGCTGTGGCAGATGAAAGAACCGAATCAAAACATTCTGAGGAGGCAGAGAGAGGGGAAGTCATGGTCACAAGGAGAGCCATGCTGATTGAGGAAGACAAACCAGAGCAGAGGAGAAGCCTGTTTCGCATGAGGTGCAAAAGTTCAGGTAAAGTCTGTAATGTTATTATAGACAATGGAAGTACTGATAACTTAGTCTCCGAGGAAATGGTCACTAAGTTGCAGCTGGAGAGGAAGAGACACCCGCATCCATACCGGATTGCGTGGTTGCGGAAGGACCACAGAGCATGGGTCCGTGAATAGTGCTTAGTCACGTTCAATATTGGGAAGTACCAGGACGAGGTCCTGTGTGATGTTTTCCCCATGGATGCTTGCCATTTGCTGTTAGGAAGGCCATGGCAGTTTGATCGAAGTGCAGTGCATGATGGTCGTGCAAATACGTACTCATTGACGAAAGATGGAGTGCACCACAAGTTAAAGCCATTATAGGCAGTGGACGAGAAGGTGTGCAACAATGCCAAAATTTGTCTGGTAGAAGGCAAAATATGTTTTTGCCAGGAGACGAGGTTTAAGCGGGTTGCAGAAGCAGGTGTACGTTTGGAGATGTTGCAAAAAACCGTGACCGAATAGCACAAAAGTGAAGGTCACTTCTCCATCAACCCCGGGTGTCTGATGTAGGAGCATCCAGCGGCAACAAAGCAATCTTGCGTCAACCAAAGTTTTTCTAAGTGTTTTGTTTTTGACAAGGCAGAAGTTGGTCGCGATATCACGACGTCGCGAAATCATGACGTAAAATTGAAGTCAAGGCAGGGAAGCGGGGAGGTCGCGATATCGCAACGTAAAATTGAAGTCAAGGTAGGGAATCGGGGAGGTCGTGATATCGTGACGTGAAGTTGAAGTCAAGGTAGGGAAGCGAGGAGTTTGCGATATCGCGATGTCGCGAAATCGCGATGTCGCGAAATCGCGACGTAAAATTGAAGTCAAGGCAGGGAAGCGGGGAGGTCGCGATATCGCGACGTCGCGATATTACGATGTCGCGAGATCGCGACGTAAAATTGAAGTCAAGGTAGGGAAGCGGGGAGGTCACGAAATCGTGACGTAAAATTAAAGTCAAGGCAGGGAAGCGGGGAGGTCGCGATATCGCGACGTCGCGATATCATGACATCGCGAAATCATGACATAAAATTAAAGTCAAGGCAGGGAAGCGGGGAGGTCACGATATCGTGACGTCACGAAATCATGACATGAATTTGAAATCAAGGCTCGAAGGTGGAGAGGTCACGATATCACGACCTGTTGCGATATCGTGACCAGAAGAAAGCAAATAAGAAATGAACATGCGGATGGCCATGCACACGAAAAAAGAGGGAACAGTCACAGATGAACAGTCTAACAAAATGGCGGTTGTAGGTCAAGGGTCTCTTTAATGCATGCTTTCATAGCGGATCGGGGCAGTTGCCCATTTATGGAAAGAAAATTGAAAACTCGATCGAGGAAGCGGACTTTGGGATTTTGTTTAATGTATTCTGGCAGGTGGGTCATTAATGGCCTAGAGGGTCGAGACCTCGATAAACAAGGTGGTGGATTGGAGAACGCACATAGAGTGTGTGTAGGAAAACCAAGCCGAGCACTGGTTGTTGTAAAGCCTACGGACTGTATCTGTAAAGAGATTTTCTAGTTAATGAATGAAATTTTTTGGATTTTTGGAGTTGTGTTTTCTCGTCCCCCATCAAGTGGTATCAGAGCCGAAAGTTCCTGAGTGTGTAACAGATCGCCGGACGTGAGGCAGTTACACCAGGATCTGTGGAAGGGCTTGTGAGAGAGTGAGCAGAATGCCTCCAAGAAGAAACCCTGTTGGTGGGAGAGGCGTGGTGGCAGCGAAAGATGTTCGAGTTTTGTAGAGGCAAGTTCAAGCCCTGCAAGAAGAGCTACGCAGAGGGCGCGAGCCCAGAAGGGAAGAAGGAAGTGAAGACGAAGTTGATGAAGAAGAAGACCAGTTTGAGGAAGAAGAAGAGGCTATGGATCCTGCACAGGCCAGGTTATGCAAAGCCATCTCCCAGATTGGAAAGAAACCAAAAATGGAGGTTTCTACATATTCTGGAAACCTAAATCCAGAAGAGGTGATTGACTGGATAAATGATCTAGAAGAATATTTCGAATATGAGGAGGTTGAAGACCCTAATCGGGTTAGATTTGCTAAGACCAAGCTGAAGGGTCATGCCAACATCTGGTGGAAGGGAATACAGCTGGAAAGGAACAGAAGAGGGAAGGAAAGAATAAAAATATGGGATAGAATGGCAGAAAAGCTGAAAAGACAGTTTATTCCTGCAGATTACGAGTTGGATCTGCTAAGAAAAATGCAGAGTTTGAGACAGACAAGCAAAACTGTCCAAGAATACACCGAGGAGTTTTACAAGATCTCTATTAGAGTTGGCCATTTAGAGGCAAACAAGGAGAAGGTGGCCCGTTATATCAATGGGTTGAGACCCAGTATCCAAGAGGAGTTGAGCCTAGTTCGGGTGAGCACCATTGAGGATGCTTACCAGTTTGCCCTAAAGGTGGAAGAAAAGCTGAATAGACGGTTTGAAGGCAAGCAAAGAGGAAGGGGTCATGGTGGAAGAACTGGTGGGAGAAAAGATGAAGGAAAAGAGGAGAAGATCAAGAAGAAGCTAAGTAGTAACCAGGATCAAAAGGAAGAGGATATTTATCAGCCTCGTGATCAGAATAACTACCCAAGAGGAAGAGGTGGATCTAGACGAGGAAATAGAGGAGGAGTGTTTCGTGGAACTTGTTTCCACTGTGGAGAAGAGGGACATTGGGCATATGAGTGTCCCCAACACCGCGAGAGGGTGAACAAGAGACCTATGGGTCCTGCCAGAGCTGCTATGGCAGATGAAAGAACCGAATTAGAACATTCTAAGGAGGCAAAGAGAGGGGAAGTCATGGTCACAAGGAGAGCCATGCTGATTGAGGAAGACAAACCAGAGCAGAGGAGAAGCCTGTTTTGCATGAGGTGCAAAAGTTTAGGTAAAGTCTGTAATGTTATTATAGACAATGGAAGTACTGATAACTTAGTCTCCGAGGAAATGGTCACTAAGTTGCAGTTGGAGAGGAGGAGACACCCGCATCCATACCGGATTGCGTGGTTGCAGAAGGACCACAGAGCATGGGTCCGTGAATAGTGCTTAGTCACGTTCAATATTGGGAAGTACCAGGACGAGGTCCTGTGTGATGTTTTCCCTATGGATGCTTGCCATTTGCTGTTAGGAAGGCCATGGCAGTTTGATCAAAGTGCAGTGCATGATGGTCGTGCAAATACGTACTCATTGACGAAAGATGGAGTGCACCACAAGTTAAAGCCATTACAGGCAGTGGACGAGAAGGTGTGCAACAGTGCCAAAATTTGTCTGGTAGAAGGCAAAAAATGTTTTTGCCAGGAGACGGGGTTTAAGTGGGATGTAGAAATAGGTGTACGTTTGGAGATGTTGCAGAAAATCGTGATCGAATAGCACAAAAGTGAAGGTCACTTCTCCATCAACCCCGGGTGTCTGATGCAGGAGCATCCGGCGGCAACAAAGCAATCTTGCATCAACCAGAGTTTTTCTAAGTGTTTTGTTTTTGACAAGGCAGAAGTTGGTCGCGATATCACGACGTCGCGAAATCGCGACGTAAAATTGAAGTCAAGGTAGGGAAGCAGGGAGGTCGCGATATCGCGACGTAAAGTTAAAGTCAAGGCAAGGAAGCGGGGAGGTCGCGATATCGCGACGTAAAATTGAAGTCAAGGCAGGGAAGCGGGGATGTCGCGATATCGCGATGTCGCGAGATTGCGACGTAAAGTTGAAGTCAAGGCAAGGAAGCGGGGAGGTCGCAATATCGTGACGTCGTGAAATCACGATGTAAACTTGAAGTCAAGGCAGGGAAGCGGGGAGGTCGCGATATCATGATGTAAAGTTGAAGTCAAGGCAGGGAAGCGGGGAGGTCGCGATATCGCGACGTAAAGTTGAAGTCAAGGCAGAGAAGCGGGGAGGTCGCGATATCGCGACGTAAAATTAAAGTCAAGGCAGGGAAGCGAGGAGGTCACGATATCGCGATGTTGTGAAATCGCGACATAAAATTCAAGTCAAGGCAGGGAAGCGGGGAGGTCGCGATATCGCGACGTCGCGAAATCGTGACATGAATTTGAAATCAAGGCTCGAAGGCGGAGAGGTCACGATATCGTGACCTGTCACGATATCGCGACCAGAAGAAAGCAAATAAGAAATGAACACGCGGACGGCCACACGCACAAAAAAAGAGGCAACAGTCACAGATGAACAGTCTAACAAAACAACGGTTGCAGGTCAAGGGTCTCTTTAATGCATGCTTTCATTGCGGATCGGGGCAGTTGCCCATTTATGGAAAGAAAATTGAAAACTCGATCGAGGAAGCGGACTTTGGGATTTTGTTTAATGTATTCTGGCAGGTGGGTCATTAATGGCCTAGAGGGTCGAGACCTCGATAAAAACTTAGAGACTGTAAGAGAAACGGGGTGGTGGATTGGAGAACGCACGTAGAGTGTGTGTGGGAAAACCAAGCCGAGCACTAGTTGTTGTAAAGCCTGCGGACTGTATCTGTAAAGAGATTTTCTAGTTAATGAATGAAATTTTCTGGATTTTTGGAGTTGCGTTCTCCATCCTCCATCAATTATTGTGAGCTATTCAACTCCCAAATCAACTTACCCTTGGCTTTCTTCAAAATAATCATTGTTGTTACCTTTTTGCTCGACTACCTCCTAAAAACAATGCTTGGTATACTTGTAAAAAATCTTATCACCTTTTGTATCTTCTTTTTTTATTCTTGCACATAATGTTTGAAACCCTATCACCGTATTTATCTTGAAGTAATCTCATCTATGGTTTCGAAATTAAATCTAGATTGAGTGGTTTTTTTATTACACCAAGTATCCATCTAAATAGATTTTTTTCTCGAGTTCCCACCACCAATATTAGACCATTAATCACTAGATCAATTGATTATTTGGAACTGTTCCATAGTGCAGAACCATCTAGTAGCGAGAATGCATTAAGCTTGGATCAATGTACTTAGAAGAATTCTTGCCCACTATCTTTAACTCTCTTTCCACAATCTCCAAATTACTTTTCCCTTTAGAGCTAAGTTTGCATCCATAAAAACTCTTAAACTAAGACCTTCCCTAGTTTTATCATCACACACCTTGCTCCATTTCACCAAAGGAAAATTCCTTTTATTATGTAATCCTAACCACAAAAATGATCGGATAATATAGATTAAACTTTTTTTGATTGATTTTGGCATAATATACAAGGACAAAATATGTTGAAATGGCCTTTAAAGCTATTTTAATTAGCTGTACTTTTCCTACTAACAATAACCATCTACCTTTCCATGTCAATAGTTTATTTTAAACTTTACTTATAACTTGATTCTATGATTTTGTCCTCATTCTCCCCTTAAATAAGGGCATCCCTAGATATGTTGCTAGCAAATTTGCCTTCTTCATTTGAAGTAACTTACATATCCCTATTTTGATTCTACCTAGAGTGTTTAGGAAGTAGATTTTGGATTTTCTCCTATTAAATTTTTACCCTAATTCTCTTTCATATTTCTTTAATAAGTTATTCAAAGCTTTGGCCTCGTTTATCCTTGTCCTCCCAAAAAGGGTTGTATCATCTATAAATTATTGATGGGTGATGTTGTCGATGTTATTACTAGCCTTAAGTCCACTTATTAGCACATATTTGCATGCCTTCTTCAAGTTCCTTGTCTATACTTATGCCATAATAATGAACAATTATGATGATAGAGGATCTCCATATATAGGACCCCTCTTGGCTTTAAATCATTACGTGACTATCCCATTGATCAACATTGAATATGATATTGTAGAGACACAAGCTTTAATCCATCTGACCCATTTCTTCCCAAATCTAAACTTTTATAATACTGCAAAAATAAAATTCCATTTAACCCTATCATAGAATTTATTCATATCAAGTTTTAAGATTATTGCTCTCTTTTTTAAAAGTTGTTAAATGCATTACTTCATTATCTACTATGATCCCATAGAAAATTTATCTCTCTTTCACAAATCCTCCTTGCTCTTTTGAAATAATTTTGTCAAATAGTGGTATTAACAAATTTGCCATCACTTTGGAGATTACCTTATATGTCCTATTACATAAGCTTATGGGCCTAAATTAATTAAACAATTCTACATCCTTCTTTTTTGGAATTGGAGTAAGATAAATTGTATATATTTTATGAAGTGTGTACCTTTTTACCCTAGACTCTTCCACTGCCATGAAAAAAGAATCCTTCATTATTTTCTAGTTATGTTGATAGAATGTTGTTGACAACCTATCTAGACATGAGGATTTATCCTTATCAAAAGAGAAAAGAGTTGAATAAACTTCTTGATAGGCTCCATTAGTTTGCTATTGTCTTAATCTATTGTAATTGAAGTTACTTCTTGTAGTAGTTTATTGTTAAGAATTTCAATCTCCTATGATCCTAGAATGTCCTGGTAAAAATGCCTCCCTCCTTTATGATTTTGCCCTGGTCTTTAATCCAAACCCCTTCTATTGATTTAATTCTACTAGTTGTAGATGTTGATATTTGTACTTTTGCCATCCTATGAAAATACTTTGTGTTTTTATCTCCTTCTTTAAACCAAGTATGTCTCTATTTTAATCTAAAAAATTTCTCTTCCTCATTATGATATCCACTAAGCAACTTCCTTTCCTTTGAGCTTGGATTCTTATGCTCACCTTTTGGAATTTTAACCTTTCTTCACAAAAATGTTTTGAAAGTGTTCTTATTCCATTCTATTAATCTATATGTCAATGATTTAATTTGTTTTGGAAGTGTACACAACCCACTTTTTCTTAAAGAATTTTACATCTACATTATCATATCAACAAATTGAAAATAGTCTTCTCACATCTGCTCATTTTAAATTTGATATTTTTAAAATTTACTTACCACCATTTTAACTCTTACTGGTCAATGATCTAAACCAATCCTTGTCAAGGTATTGATTTTAACATAAGTTACTTCATCTAGCCAATGATCTAAGAGTATTCATTTATCTTTTTTTTTTGCTATTAGGTTGAAGCCTATCTTGTTATTATAGTTTTCCTCTTCAAACTCAACCAAACAAAGATTATTGTTTTGAATAAAAGCTAAAAAATCTCTCATACTTTGGGTTATTTTTCTAGTTCCCCCTAATTTTTCTTCCAACTTGGTTTTGGCATTAAAATCTCCTATGTTCATGAATTGGGTTTCTTGGTCTTTATTTCTCATAAAGGCTTCAATCCCATTCCATAATTATGATCTATTTGACTGAGTTGTAGGTCCATAGATATTGATAAGGATAAAACAAATATTTGTAAAGTAGCATGTGACCAACAAGACTATTCAATGCCTAGTTTTATGAATAGTTCAATGAGTTTACATAGGTTTTTATGAGGGGTCTCGATCCCCTCATACTAAGTGTGGTTTGATCCTTAGACCTTCCAAAGAGAGGCCAAAGCCCTTACCACTGCAGTAAGCTTGCAATACAGTTTTATGAATAGTTTCATAGGATGTTCTAATTGGATTTCAAAATATTAAAATTCCCCTTGCCACTCATTTTGAATCCATAGCATCACATTCACATCTTGGCCATACTGTTTTCATAGTTTTGAAAACTTCTTCCTTTGTAATTTGAATTTCCTAGATACAAAGAATATCAAGCTTATTACTTAAACAAATGCCTCTGATACACCTATGCTTTGAGAGGGCATTAACACCCCTTATATTCCATGAGATGATAATCATGTCTCATCAGGGGTTGTTGTCCCTTCCTCCGAATTACCAATATCATTTTTTTGTTTAGTAAAGATAAGTTCAACCAACTTAGATTGTGTTCCTTTCTCTATGTTTACTCTTGCTTCCCTAGCTTTCGCTTGATAATTTGAAGGTTTTCCTCTTTTTGTCATGCAAATATAAAAAATATGTCTTATTATTCTATTCCTCAATATTTTTCACAACTTTTATTTTTAATAAATTTATCCTCTCCTGGTTGTACTAAGGAAGCTTTTGACTTATGCTGCTCATTTTCTAGTATATCCTTATCAATGGTAGAGGTATAAATATCTAACATTGTGTTTTTTCTACTACTTTCCTTCTCTTGAATGGTGCATGGTACTATTGGCAATTTGAGTTATTTTATGTTGTCATTGATGTCACATGGATCACATTTGAGTTTTGGTGGCAAAAGCACTTCATAAAATATCATTTATGATATTTTGGAGAGCATGGATATATACATGGTTTTTGTGAAAACCAAGGCAGGAAAAATAAAAGGTTTTATTTAAAACCATGGATGGCAGATTTGAAATGGGTTTTTCTTAAAACCCAGGTTGGCTTTTCGTTTCATCAAAAAAGGTGCCCCGGTGATGGAGATATTTAATTTTAAATATTTAGTTTAAATTTTAAATTATTTAAAATTTTAATTTTAATTTTAAAATTAAAAATAAAATTATAGCGTCGACGTCTAAAGAAAGGAGGAAAGGCATATATTAAAAATAATAGCGCCGACGTCTAAAGAAAGGAGGAAAGGCATATATATATATGCCACCAAAAGCTTCGATAAATTCTTGTCCTCGATTTTTGAATGCATTCGAATTGATAACGTAATGCGAGAAGAGCCTGTGTGTTGAAGCGTGTGTAAAGAGGCGTGTGAAGGGTTTACGAAATTTGGGTCCATTGAAGAATCATTCACGGAGGATAACCAAACGCATAGGCACCTTTGGCCTAGTGGTTCGTGCGTTGTGTAAGAAGCAGGAGGTCCTACGATCGAGTCTCGTCGGGGATGCTTGCTATGTTGAAACGCTCGAAGCATTTTTGAGTTTTCGAAGGGCGTAGAATATTGAGGTATTTGTTTTGGTTCGTGCCCCTTTGAACACGTGAGGGCGTGTGGCCCAACGATGGCTTGGCCGCGGTTAAGGCGCTGAGCGAGGAGGCGTCAAGGGATCGAATCCCGTCAGGGATAGAGGTAAGTTAATATTTTTTTAATATTTTATTTTTCTAAAGTTGCCCTAGGAGAAATAAGGGTTATGATGCACCTTAAGAAAAAGAGATATTTTTGGTGATTTTATTTTTAGAAGTATATCATATTATATATCGTTGGAAAGCTTATTTCGAGGGCTATTTGATTAACTTGCTTAGAGGGAGAAATAAGGTGTGTGTAAAGAGATATTTCTAATTTTGTAAAGAGGTTCAAAAGTGAAGGTTGCTTTGTTCTTTTTCAAAGAGGATTAATTCTTTCATGAGGGGACATGATGTATTTTATTGAGTAGGAGTAATAAGGTGTTATTTGGATATTATTGTTGTGTTATTAATCATGATCCCTAACCCTTATTGAAAGTTGAAAAGGAAAGTTTGTTGAGTGTGGAGATTTAGTGGACAACTAATAAGGCATCAAAAAGGTATGAGCAATATTCTCCATTGACTTTGTTTATGGTGGTTGATTTCTGAAATATCATTGGAGAGAAAAGGATTGATTGTGGTTTCCTTTTCGAAAGTGGTTGGTTGAATGCTTCAAGGTTTTCTGGTTTGAGAGTTGTGTTTAAACCTTGTTTTATAAGCATTGTTGTTGAAGCCATTAGTTGTGTGAAAAACCTGAGATAGGGTTTGAGAAGAACATGAGTATCATTGTTATGTGAAGAATGTTTTATAAGCATTGTTGTTGAAGCCCATTGATTGTACAAAGAACTTGAACTTGAGTTAGAGGAGAATATGAGTATCATTGTTATGTGAGATTTGTGGTTAAGCATTGTTGGAAACATTTTGAGTTGGTTGATACATGCTTGGACTAGGGATTGTGAGAAAGAGTTGTTCCTTGTTGTGATTGGTTGAGTAGAGTTGTTTGAGCCTAGTCAAGTGAATGAGTGAAGTGGTTGTTCAAGTTCCATGAAACAAACTATTCTATATTCTGATTTGAGTTGAGATCATTGTGGATCATTGTTGTCATCCATTGTAGAGTGCATTGCCATTCATTGTTGAGTTCATCATTGAGCCTTGCCTTCATAGATTTGTGGATGAGATTTGAGTGCTACTTGAGCATGATTGATTGAGCCTTTGAGAAGGCCTTTGGGATAGATTTCTAGATAGATTTGTGGTAACTTTTGTGCATGATTGATTGAGCCTTTGAGAAGGCTTTTGGATAGATTTGTGGTAGCTTTTGTGCATGATTGATTGAGCCTTTGAGAAGGCTTTTGGATAGATTTGTGGACATATTTTGAGCAAGTTCTTGGTGAGCTTGTGGAGCAGATTTGAGCAAGTTCTTGGTGAGCTTGCTAGAGCAGATTTTGAGCAAGTTCTTGGTGAGCTTGCTAGAGCAAATTTGAGCAAGTTCTTGGTGAGCTTGCTAGAGCAGATTTGAGCAAGTTCTTGGTGAGCTTGCTAGAGCATATTTTGAGTAAGTTCTTGGTGAGCTTGCTGGAGTAGATCAATGGATTGCCTACCTGAGCAGATCATGATTTCCTACCTGAGTAGATCATGATTGCCTACCTGAGCAGATTAGTGGATTGCCTAGCTGAGCAGATCAATGAATTACCTTGCTAAGTAGATCAGTGGATTGCCTACCTGAGCAGATCAGGATTGCCTACCTGAGCAGATCAGTGGATTGCCTACCTGAGCAGATTAGTGGATTGCCTAGTTGAGCAGATCAGTGAATTACCTTGCTGAGCAGATCAGTGGATAGCCTAGCTTTGAGCAGATCAAAGTAATCATTTGTATTGGGATAAGGATCCCTATTTCTTTGTGAAATATTATAAGGATATTATCTTGTGGAGTACCCCACATTGGGGGAACCACGTTAAATCTTGTGTCTCAATTGTGTGTGGTGATTTGTGCTCTTGCTTACTATTGCTATCTATGTCATTAATGCACATTGCTATATTTGGATATTGCAATTAAGGACACTAATTGATATTGGTTTGGAAAGAAAGTAAAAAGTGGGCGCTATACTGTTCACCCCCCTCTCAAGTATAAGCTTGTGTTCTTTAGGTACTTCAAGAGAGTCTTCAAAATATGCTAAGACACATTCCTTAAGTTTAGTAAGAATGTTTATCCCTAAATAGGAATTATATCAAGTAGGTTGTTCCTTGTTAATATTATGATCTTGTTGTACCATGTCCTCTAAGCTCTTATCTGATTTTTCTTCATAGGCTAAAGCCTCAAAAGAATTGGTATTTTTCCCAATATCCTTACTAGTGTCCACTATATATTTACTTTCATCTGTTTGGACCTATTTTTCTAAGTTGAAAATCATCCTCATCCATATTCGTTTGTAAGTTACTCTTATAATTGTCTATGCATGTTTCAATAAGATTATTCTTAGGGCATGATATTTCAACATGCCCCACCTCATGACATCTTCTACATTTAAAGGATACGTTTTCACAATCCATGGTTTGGGTCCACAACTTACCCCATACTTAAGAATAATTTATTATGGTAAATGTTTACTAATATCAATCATGACAAGTATCTAGGCATAAATAGCCAAAGACTATATCTTTTATATTTTTTGAAATCTTAAGGAATTCTCCTAGAGTGTTGCTTATTGCTTTAAAGGTATCCATTTCACAAATTCAATGAATAACCCATACATCTTGACCCAAATTGGTACTAGAGATATATTAATATTTGTAGGTGTAAAGCCTTCATAACAATGGGTAAGAAAGAGTCTTACTCTTCGCATTAACCAATGACCCTCTTTCATGATTTTATCTCTTTCCTCCCAAGAACAAAAAATGGATAAGAAGAAATATTTGGAAAGAGAGGATAAACTCACTTATGGGGATTTCCAACTCCTATCAATCCGTTTTCTCAATGTCAAAGCCCATGGTCAAGACCCATTATATTTACCCATGATTATCTTATCTTTAAGCAACATGGATCACTGCTCTATGAGGTCCTCCTTAACCTCTATTACTAGGGTTGATTATAAGAATTTAGCAATAAATCGGTCCATGGGAAGGAAACTATAACTCAATATCTACTAAAATTTACTAGTATATCCTATAACAAGTATATTATTTGCAAATTAATTTACAATAACCTGCATACAAAACTTCTAAAATAACAAAGCGATAAATAAAATTTAGCTAAAAATTTCTATGCCTAGATAGAATGTTTTGCCTCACTGACGCCCTAACCCTTCATTGTTCCTTCCATCATCCAAATCTTGGCTAACAAATATCTACAATTTCATTTTTTGTGACTTGAAAAATCACCACTATCCTTGTTTTAGATAGTTGACTTCACAGGGTCATATCTCCTTCAATACTGCTTAGATTCCTTCATATAATCACTCATTTTAAAGCTCTTCAAATTTTGCACAAATTGGTCCAAGAACCATTTGAATCAAACAACCCTGTGCAAAGATATGGCTCCTGAAAAATGAAACATTCTTTAATTTTTTTTTATGATCGTATCTCTCTTAATTACGTCGATAAGCGTCCTACAATAACAACCAGGAAGGTCAACCATGCCGTAAACAATATTAATATTTTATTAAAAAAATCGACATTAAAAAAATTATCCGTCGACATTAAGGGTTACGATGAATTTAAAATATTTAAACTATTTAAACTATAAAATATAAACGCCGAGAGTTATCAATCTCGAGGCGCCTATCTATCACACCCCCAAGAAATGAGATAGGCGCCTTGAGATTGATAACTCTCGGCGTTTATAGATATATATATTTTATATATCTAAGCTAGTTTAAATTCTTTTATACAACTCATTTCAAAGCTCTATACATTCAATACAAAAAAATATAAAAATTATCTGAATCAAATAACTCTATGCCAAAATATAACTTTTAAAAACTAATTTATTTTTAAATTTTTTTAAATATCATATTATTTAAACTAAAAAAACTAAAATAAAAATAAATATTCATCTTTATCAACTAACTTATCTTTGTTCAAATTATAATGATAGAGACTAAGGAAAAAAATAACTGGAGTGCAAATACATACGAAGGGCTTTTCATTAGAAAAGACGGGCCCATGGAGTATTTAGGTCTTAAGGAAAAAGTCTTTTTTTATTTTTATTTTTTATAAGTTCTTATAGTAAAAGAAACTTTTTTCCTATCTAATACAAATTTATGTTATAGAGGTGTTTCACTGTAGATATATTTTCTATGTTTTGAAATTTTGGGTTGCTTAAAACATTTTATAATAAAAAATAAAATTAATAAATTTAATTTTTTAAAAATAATTATTAATTTTTTATATTATTAGTATAATTTATGTAAAATAATATAGCTTGATGTGTTTCTTAATAAATTAAAAGATTTTTTATCAAAATCCTCCCTTAATATTACCAAAAATAAAAATGTTAGATGACTGTTCCAAGACTTCCAACTTCCGGGGCGCGTTTTCTTATCGAGGCAACCTTAATGACTGTGTCTTGTGCTATAAATAACTATACTAACCAAAACAAAAAAAACTATCGCTACCCTAAGTATGACACCCTTTTTAACTACAATTTCATGTTTTTTTCATTGGGCTTGTCTTAGTATTTACTCTTAGGAACCGCTAATTTAAACCGTTCTTTGCTGAGGCGTTGTCTGCTGGGTTCAGAGCTGGGCGGAAAGGGTAAGACCATCGTGTTCTGCATTATATTCTCTAATAAAATGAGAAGCAACTTTGTTAATTAGGGCTCTCCTGTGCAGAAAAAGAGAAGGAGAAACCCGGGGGATTGCCTGGCGGATTACTACCCTTTGCATACAGAGATGGATATAGAATTGGACGATCAACCCTTTGATTTGGATTTTCATCCTTGTAATTCCTTCGTTGCTGTTGGACTAATTACGGGCCGCCTTCATCTGTGAGTGTACCTCCTTCAATATCTTCCAAGCTCCAATTATATATATACATATACAATCTCTTAAGATGTGTATATACACAGTTCTCTTAATGTCTTTAAAGGGACTCAATCTGACCATATTCACATTTCAATCCTGCATCCTGCATTTCATTTTTTAAAATTATCTATTTTTCTTTTAATCCCACGTTGGGGATATAGCTCTAGACGTGCCCAGTCGATACCTGATCCATCAAATATGGATGGATCAGAAAGGGGCATATATTCAGCCTAAACCCTAAACCCTAGTCTAGGGTTTATGGCTTAAATTTCTAGCTCAAATACAAGAGTTGGGTGGCTGTTGCATTTGGTTTTAGTTAAAAAAAAAATCAAAAACATGCTTGAAATAGAGAGGAAAAAAAAAGAGTTTGCAAAAGTTTTTCTTACGTCGAATGATTCCTTTGGGCGGCTGTTAGTGGTTGTTGGTGGCCTGCCAAATTCCTTTAAACTGCAAAAATTCAGATGTTAAGATGCCAAGATGCCCTAGTGTGTTTTGTTTGGTGTGGTAGCAGGTAGGCAGACCCTTTTCTCCAGTTTGCAACAGGTAAAAATGAAGCAAATTGAAAAAAAAATTAACTCTCTCTTCCATGAATCCCGATTTTTTTCAAAAAAAAAACAAAAAAAAATTGCCAAAAAGACCAAA
The DNA here is from genome assembly GCA_028583015.1 of Wollemia nobilis. Taxonomy (NCBI): domain Eukaryota; kingdom Viridiplantae; phylum Streptophyta; class Pinopsida; order Araucariales; family Araucariaceae; genus Wollemia; species Wollemia nobilis. The sequence goes on from JAQPPZ010005450.1 coordinate 2,892,230, forward strand.
ATCTGATTTTGATGCGATTCGACTCAGATTTCTGGCAGATACAGAAAAAGTCGGGGAATTGGCACTTTTTTTTTTTTTTTTTTGCGATTTTCGTAACAGAGCCCGGCAGAAGGGTTTACCATACCCATATGGGCTATAGAGAGCTCCTTCTCATCTAGAAAGGCATTTGACAATGTCTTGGATGATGATTGCTTTCCTTTGTCCACACTCAAATGCTGTCTTATCTTCTTTGGTGCAATCTCATCCTTGACAATGAAATTTTCAAATTTTAGCACTCCAGATTTGGCTGTATAAGACAGAACAAGGTTGGAAGATGTGGATGCACTGGTGTACTCTATGTGCTTCTCCAAGTTATTGTAACCAATTATACTACTAGAGTCCCAATGACCTACTTGGGTCATAAGTGGACATCAATAAAGCTTCTTTCTTTCTTTCTTCCATCTGCTTCTCAACTGAAATTCTCCCTTTTCGATATATCACATTGTACTTGCTGTATTTGTTTCATACTTGTTTTGTTCCGTACGACATACATACGAACCCATGAATCTAGGTTAGAACAACAAGATGTCACAGAGAAGAGAAGAAAGGAGACAGGTAGGGCTGTTACGAAGTCCACCAAACTCTGATACTAGTTACCATTGATAACATGAGTGGTGGGCTGCAAAAAGGAAGTATATATATTACAAAACATGGCAAATAAAGTACAATGGATGACCGATCCTAATCAATTGGGAGAGGCAGATCCACTTACAAACCAGCCACCAAACTAACTCACCTCTAAGTAATCAATTTACTAATTCATATGTAAACAGCATGTACATGATAATGTTCTACAGGGACATATGAGAGCTAGATTTGCTTTCAACATTAATATAATTGAAGAAAAATCAAACCGATGAAACAGATATCCCAGTATGGATTCTCCAGGGCTTCTTAGAGACTGAGGAAAAATATCTGGGCCATGGGCAGCAATTCCTATTCAACCGACAGAAATAATACTAGAGGAAATATCAACTGTGTCTGTAACTGTTTTCTTCCTCAATTTACTGACTTGGAGATCCTAAAAGAAAGTAAAAATAGACTGTTTTTTGTTAATTCCAAAGCTTTCTATTAACAAAGGAAGCATATGATCCTTCATACCTTCCAATAGGCTGAGAAATTAAAATGAAAGCACTCAAAAGAAACTATTGCCAACAGAAAACTTCTCTGAGAAGCAGCCCTTGGAAACAGAAAGCAACTTGTCATCAGCCTCCAAGAGAAGAATTGTGCTAGAGAGTGGGCTTGAGAACACCAGTAGACTGGGGAATCAAAACCTCCATGAAATATTGAAATTTAAAATCACAAGATTGCAATGCTGCAGAATTTTCTGCTATTCTGGCTAGAAATCCACAGAACAGAATAAAGCGAAGCTCAAGTCAAACGGGAATACATCCAGTGATATAAATAAATCTTGAGAAAGCTATAAAGGCCCAAGGCTAGTGAGAAATTTATAACCCTCAGCCACCAAAAGGTCACAACAGGTAAAACCTCCTTGAAAACTGAGACTGATGGCCTTTTCCAATGCTATAGAAAAGTCGTTGACAGAAAAATCTAGCTAATTCTCTAAGAGAAGGATGCCACAAACTAGCATATGAAAACGTCATATCTGTGACTGGGCAAAAACCTCTTGAACGAGTGGCTTGAGCTGTATCTGTTCACACAATCTCAATGTTCCATTCCCATCCTCACCATTCCTGCCCATGTTTATATCTTTAAAATAGATCTTATAATATTCATTATTTATGTTTTTTGTTATTAGCTCCTTATGAATTAGATAGAAATCTTTCATGATTAATATTTTGCAAAAGATTTTAGGTCTCTCTCTTCTAGGATCTTTGTCTGAAAACCTTCCCTGATCCTCTACCTGTACACTCCTTTGACATGGTTGAAGGAAATTAAGAAGACTTTCCACTAAGAATTGAATTTCTTAAAAATTAAATAATGTCCAATTCATACTTCTGCTTCTAAGGTCAATTATAACATTAAATTTTAGATTCGCTTTCCATCTTCAAGTTTATCCATGATTTTGAGAAGGCGAGATTACATCCAAATTTGAGCACTCTAGCCTGTACAATTATTTGTCCCAAGTCCAAACTAAAATCAACAATGGACGATCCCTTAACATTTTCTAATAATTCCTCCTCCTGCCTCTCCTTTGTGTCCTTTTTAGGTTTCATCAAAATTCATCTTTAATCTATGGTAGAGAGGTGGTTTCTATGTCTTAGATGGATTGACAAGACTTAACTTACCATAGCTTGATCAAAGGGTTGAAACCCAAAGAGGTACATAATTGAATTAATATATCCAAGGTAAAGGAAAAAAGTTCCCTTGCCCCCACAGGGTTGTTTCACACACCCAGGAGATGTGCCTGCTTGGCTGTGACCGGAAAATCACCCTTATCTCTAGCTTTTAACTTTGGGGATTGGTCTCACTTTTACAATTCCCTTTAGCAAGGGACTTTTATTATGTTCTGTTACTCTTTAATCTCCTTACTCTTTTATTATATTTTTTATGCTAATTCTGGGTACTTGGGCTTGCAGGTTCCATTATGATGATGCTTTATCTGACTCTCAAAGGTAACAATGTAGTTTCTACTAAAGTTTACAAGGTCAATAGAACTCTTTTTTTTTTCTTTAATGAAGAATTTCATATTTCCTTTTAATTGGTGGATTTTGAACTCCCCTTTGTATGCCTATTTTTTCTCCCCTCTGGCATGATTTAGACATTTTTGGAGAGCTTGGATTTGTCAAAGGGTTGTGGATTTCAATTCCCTTTGTATTGGAGCAACATAGAAATTACAAACGGAGATTCATTCTCTTTTGGAGTCTTAAATAACATGACTAAGAAACAATTTTTTTTTCATTTTTTTTTGGAGGACTTGGACGCGTCTAATGGTAATGAGGCATGTTTGCTACTGATCATTAGTTCAATTGAGATAGACCCATCACCTTCATAATCTATCCTTTGGTATCAGAGGAGAATGCCAAAATGTTGCTTTACAAAATGCCTATGTATGAGAAATTGGGATACTGATCAGCTGAGGGGCTTGTCTTGTTTTTTGTTTTGTTGTAAATGCAGATTATGGACTACACTTGCTCATACCGAGTCTTGTCGAGCAGTTCGGTTTGTCGATAGTGGCCGTTGTAAGTCTACCGTGGATACCCAGAGCTGGTTTCATGCAGTAATATTTTTGGCCCAAATACTTGCTGTGAATAGAATTTTGGGAATAACTTGTGTTAGTCTTGTATGTGCTCTTATACTAATTCACGTAGTGCTTGGTATCTGTGACATTCAGCCGTGTTGACAGCATCTCCTGACTGTTCAATTCTTGCCACAAGTGTTGAAACTGGACAACCGATTGCCCGGCTTGACAATGCTCATGGGTAATTTTGCATTCTTGTTTCATGGAGCCATTGCTGTTTTTCCTGATTGTGGGGATAGAACATGATGTAATTGTTTGATTTAAAAGTAAAATAATTCAGATTTGGAGGAAATGTGAAGATGCTTTCTTTAGTTTGATTGTCTGAAGTGTTAGAAGTTAACTGTAGTTTGACATGAATGGGTTATAATTTAAAGATAATGTAGAAAACGAGTAAACCCAAGGTGGTTTGTCTGGACTCAGTTCACCAGAATTTGTAATTAACCCCTCAGACTTGTAGCTCTTGAAAATGCATTAGAAATGGAAAAATCAATTTATTTGTAATTTTTAATGCTTTGCTTATCCTTTCATTTTGAAACTGTTGTACATGATTGCATTTTTTGGGTAGGTTATTTATATAAAATTTAAATTATGCACATGGGTACCCTGTTGTAACTAGTCCTATTAAGGACCTTCCACTATATAATATGATCAGAAATTCCTATTTAGAATTCATCCACATTGGTGTTAAAAGTTAGCGGTCTTTCTTTATCATTCACTAGTGCAAAATATACTTCCTAATTCCCCTTTAATATGTTGCCCTGGTCTACAAGCTTTTATCCAGCCATACAATCTTGGATTATGCACAACCAAAACAAACCATGTTAGTAAACAGCAGTAGAACACACACATCATTTCAAAGACATTGATTATATAGAGAGATTCTGGAAAGGGAGAAAAATACATGGGAAAGGCTTCAGTTCTGCATTATTGTGTTCTGTAAAGCAGGTGATGACAAGGTACAAGGAGCTTGCAGCAACTCTTGGAGCATCCCTGTGTAAGGGAGAAAAAATACATGCGAAAGGCTTCAGTTCTGCATTATTATGTTCTGTAAAGCAAGTGATCACAAGGTACATGGAGCTTGCAGCAACTCTGGGAGCATCCCTGTGTATATCTCTTGCTTCCAAGATGTTAATAACATCTGAGTGTTTTTCCCTTGCTCAAAATTCTTTCTTTTTCACTTGTCATGAATGACCCTTCCAATTCCATGGTCTTGTTCAGATGCCCAATCTCATGGATTTGATTCATTTCTTAAACTTGTATTTAACGTTTTATGTTCTTGCATATCCTCCGATGATGAGGAAGCTCAAGAGATCCTTGGCATGCTTTGCAGGTTTCATTTCCCAAGTGACACTTGTTCCAAAAAGTTTGAAAGTCAATTGGAGGTGTTCAGGATCTCATCAGATCGTTAGGGGTTCCTTGTTGCTTATGCAGCATCACTCCGCTTGTTGGGGGCCTCCTCACTGGTCCTTTATGTTGGTTTAGGCCCTTTAGGGGTCTCCATTTTACTTGTTGAGGGGGAACCCCACTGGTTGCTCCCAAGTCCCAATTTAGGACGTTTTGGGAGGCCATTGGGCCTAAATAAATTCTCGAAGTCATCGCTGATGAACCCCACAATATGTCAAATACATAAGTCAAATAGTTTTGGTCAAAATTACTTTGAGGTGATTTGGTGTAGTTTATAACTTCATGGGTCTGAAATGATCCAGAATGGTGTTTGTCAATGTTACAACCCAAATATAGCTTAGTCAGCTATATCGATATCACCATTATTTGTTCATTGATTTAATATTATAAATAGAGTAGGTTGATTTATTTCTTATCATCTATCATCATTAATCTAATTTGCATATTCGCAAGGACTAAGCCCTCCTAGTGGCGAAGGACTTAGCCCTCCTAAAGTGGCAAGCATTATTCATTTTCATTTCATATTTCTCTCTTCGAATGTTCGTATGATTTGTAATGCTTCATGTGGTATCAGAGCACTTTCCCGGAGACCGCGCAAATATTTTTACTTCAATAACCTAAGAACGCGGTTTGAGGATTGAAGATTGCACGATATACAACTGACGCGTGATTTAAAACCATTTTTTCCTCTGCGTAGGAATATAGTGCAAGGATTTCCTCCAGAACCTACGATCTGAATAAGTGCAATTTGGCAAAAAATTGTTTAATAGTGACCACTGGTCACGAAAGCAAGCAGATATACGACATGGTGGTAGTCTCACACTGTTATCCCGAGTGATAATCAAGAACGCGGTTTTCCTTATTCTTCTATCCAGAGACGGTTGCAAGCTACGAACACTATCCTGGATCCCAGTAACTCTCTCCTGCAATTCCGGTTTGTGCATTCATAGACGTAGTAGAATTGGGCTATCTGGAGTCAAAAGGGCGATAAGCAGGTCCAGAACATATCTTCAATAATTTCAGACATTGCGCACATTTAATATTAATACCTAAATTTTTTAGATTGAGGTAACCCGAATATCGTTGGCGGATTCAGTGACAACAAACGTGTTAATTGGCTCGTATAAAGAAGTTACTTAATCCAGCTACGTCATTTCATATCCTCGGCTTCATAAGTGTATCTTTTAACGTTCGTTCTACCGTCTTTCGTGTCCGTATATCGCTTGACCACAATCATACTGATTTACCAATTTGTGTCGGAGTGTTAGCGTCAACAATAGGCAATGTAGTGTATGAGACAACGATCAAATATCCGCCGGTGAAGATATTAAACATCGTCTTTATAGCAAAAGCAAATAAAATGCGTCTATAGCAAGGAATAGCAAGTGGTGTGAGTTATACAAAGGCAGTTAAAATCTTCGGGAACGTTAGCAGAAAGAGGACATCGAAGTTGATTTGTTGTCAAAGAAAATTGCAGGTAATCAAAACCAGATTCATCCATCGACCAATAATTTTCAAATTATATGGTTTCATTATAATTTTCCCCGCCCAAAGCTTAACGTTTTATCCCTCATACAAGAGGGAGAGAACTTTTTGGTCTTTATATTCATTGAGCGGCATATAGTATTCTGTGGCTTTGGCCACACAAGAGCTAGCTCCCGCGCATAGTCCAAAGCCTATTTCCCGTCTCACGTGTACTTGTTCCCGTTCCCACGAGTCCTTGTCGCCTAGTGTCTAGTCGTGTGTCGTTGTTTGATCATCTTACGTCACGTGTCGTGCGTCCCTGTCGCCTAGTGTCTAGTCCTACGTTGGAAGTTGTCGTGTTGAATAATCCCCGCCCGATCCGCCTTGTCTAGCCGTTGGTCGCCCGATCCGCCTTGTCTAGCCGTTGATCCTTCCTGTCACGTCGTCCTTGTCGTATTGCGTCCGTATTGGTTTTCGGTTGTGTAGTCTTCCTTGCGTTTGGTCGGGGTGTAGTATAGTGACAGGTCGTGTCATTAGCTGTTCGTCTTTCAAAAATATAGCTATTGCCGTTCGATCTTCTAAAAAAAAACAAAATAGATGTTGGAACCAACTAGCGTTGAAGACAAAGCCAAGCATTAGCTGCGTCGCAGTTGGGGCGGTAATTAAGCAGCAAACAAACCATTTTTTGTAGGATTTGTCAAATTTTTTTTTAGAAGGAATTAAAGATAAATTTTAAGCAGCAATTTTTTGGCAAGTGCATGAGCGGAAGGTGGACTAAAGGACCAAACGGGCGATTATCTAGCATAGATAATACAAACGAAGGACTTTCGAAGTCACCAAGAAGACCTCCACGAAATAAAGGTACACAATACAACTCTCCTTTACGCATTAACAACTTTGATCCCAACCATCCTACTATTAACCCCATGGCCCCTTCCAACTCATCCCATGAAAATATCACACATGAGGAAATGGAAAACACCAATGCAAGTAACCAAGATGTCCAATCATGTATAACTCAACTAATGACTAGTATGAGCACCATGACTTCAATGCTGCAACAATTATTGAGGAAACAAAACCAAGAAGCTCCTCATTCCCCACATAACTACCATAGAAGGCATGCTAATGAGGATCAGGATACAGAGGAAGATTATCAACAAGCAATATGGCCTACAGGTGTTAATATTCCACGTGCTTATATGCCTACATTTGAGGGTGGTGATCCACGTGGTTGGATAGCTAAAATGGAAGGCATTTTAGAACTATATCGGGTTCCCGAATCTGAAAAAGTTCCTTATGCTTCCTCCAAACTGGGTACTGAAGCTTACCAATGGTTTGCTTGGCAAAAACATCAACATAGTCGACCCCTCATATGGCCTGAATTCAAGAAGCTTTTTCTCAAGAGATTTGATGAAGGGAGTTCATCCTCGTACATGGTTCATTTGTTGGCACTTAAACAAATTGGTTCAGTAAGGGATTATATTTCAGAATTCACTAGTCTTCTTGCTTATACAGGAGATTTACCATCCGATGTGGTGGTATCGGCTTTTAGACATGGTTTGAAAGAGAATATTCAAATTGAAGTAGACTTACATGATCCATACTCTTTAGATGACACTATAAATATTGCTAAGTTGGTTGAGAAAAAGGTGCAAAATTTGACATCCTTCAGACGTGACTCCTATAATCGTCCTCAATATCGCAACAATTCCTTCCGTAGAAATGACCAACCATCAAGATATTACTGCTATAAATGTCGCAATCATCATCCAAAATATCAAGCATGTGTACCAAGACAAAAATTTCAAATAGAATATGATAACAGGGAAGACGAAGAGGAAGTAGAGGATATCAATTCACATGACTCACCTGTGCCCGAAGAACAAATTGAACATAATGAAGCAATAGGTGACGAAGACACTATGGCTATTTCAGTACATGCTCTTATGGGATTAACAACTCACCATACAATCAAGGTACCAGGATTCATTCGACAGAAGAGGATAAATGTGTTGATCGATTCAGGGAGTACTCATAATTTTATTGACATTAAAACTGCTAAGGCATTGAACTTACACATTCACTCCTCCAATCAAGATAAGTTTCAAGTTTTAGTTGCAAATGGAGGAAATGCTCAATGTATTGGTAGAACATCTTCAGTTTCAATACAAATGGGAAGTTATACTTGGCATGGAACTCTCTTTGTTATGAGTTTAGGGAATTCAGAGGTTATTTTGGGAGTTGAATGGTTAGAACAATTGGACACGGTCAGTTTTAATTTCAGAAAGCTCTTTGTGGAATGGAAAGAAAATGGAAGGACCATTCGCCTCCAAGGAATTCCAACTCCTCCATCAAAGGTAGTGAGTTCTCACAACATGGAGAAAATATTAAGGAAAGGAAGTTATGGATTCATAGCTCAAATCAATTGTTTGGAAAAGCAAGCACAGGATATCCCTGAAATTCACTCAAAGGATCTTCAAGATATTGTGGCTAACTATGATGAAGTTTTCCAAGAACCAAAAGGACTACCTCCCAAATGATCTCATGACCATGCCATACACCTTGTTCCAGGAAGTCTTCCTCCTAATGTCCGTCCTTATCATTACCCTCAACCTCAAAAAATAGAAATTGAGAAAATTGTCCAAGAACTTTTAGAACATGGAGTCATTCGTCATAGCACTAGTCCTTATTCTTCACCAGTGGTTTTGGCCCATCGTAAGGATAATTCTTGGCGTATGTGTCCTGATTTTCATCCTCTCAATAAAATCACCATCAAGGATAAATTCCCTATTCCTATCATAGATGATTTATTAGATGAATTGCATGGTGCAAAATTTTTCACAAAATTGGATCTACGCTCTGGTTTTCATCAAATCAGAGTAAGGGATGAGGACATTCCTAAAACCACCTTTCGTACTCATGAAGGTCATTATGAATTCTTAGTCATGCCTTTTGGTCTCACTAATGCCCCGTCCACATTCCAAAGTCTCATGAACCATGTCTTTCATCCATTCCTTCGCAAATTTGTCTTAGTCTTCTTTGATGACATTCTAATATATAGTAAAACATGGAAGGATCATTTGATGCATGTGGGAAAGGTTCTTCATATATTACACAAGGAAAAACTTTTTGTCAAATGCTCTAAATGCTCTTTTGGTGTTCAAGAAGTTGAGTATTTGGGTCATATCATTTCTCATGAAGGTGTTAAAGTGGATCCTAATAAGATTAAGGCCATTCAAGATTGGCCTTTACCTAAAACCATCAAGAAACTTCATGGTTTTTTGGGTCTTACCGGTTACTATCGCAAGTTTGTGCGCAACTATGGTAAAATTGCAGCCCCTCTCACAGCTCTCACAAAAAAGGATGCTTTTCATTGGTCTGAAGCAGCCACTCAAGCCTTCATGACTCTCAAAGAAGCAATGTGTACTACTCCAGTTTTGGCAACCCCAGATTTTCACAAACCATTTGTGATTGAATGTGACGCTTCAAGAACAGGTATTGGGGCAGTACTAATGCAGGAAGGGCATCCCTTGGCATTCGAAAGTAAACAACTTTTGGGTAAGAATTTGGGAAGGTCCACATATGAGAAAGAAATGTTGGCTATTCTACATGCGGTTGAGAAATGGAGACACTACTTAATCAATAGTCGCTTTATTATTAAAATAGATCATAGTAGTCTCAAGCATTTTCTAGAACAACGATTTTCTTATCCAGAGCAAAACAAGTGGTTAACAAAATTGTTGGGATATGATTTTGTTATCGAGTATAAGAAAGGGAAAGAAAATGTGGCAGCAGATGCATTATCACGTAAATATGAAGATGAAGTGGTTATCAATGCTATTTCAGGTCCTTGTTCCCAATGGGTTTCTCAGCTCCAAGAGGAATGGTTGTCAAATACAGAAACTGCTCAAATAATTCAGGAATTGATGTTAGGATCATCCAAGCATCCTCATTTTTCCTATGATGACAAGGTATTAAGAAGAAAGAATCGCATTTACATTCCACACAATTCTACCATCAAATCCAGGATTCTGGAAGAATCGCATGCTTCTCCATCAGCAGGACATTCAAGTTTTTTGAAGACATATATACGGGTAAAACAATACTTTTATTGGAAAGGATTAAAATCCGAGGTCAAAACATGGGTGGCTGAATGTGAAGTATGTCAGCGCAATAAGGGTGAAACAGTCAAATCTCCAGGATTGCTTCAACCACTACCTATTCCAGATCACCAATGGGAACATATTTCAATGGATTTTATTGAAGGTCTTCCTAAATCAGAAGGCAAAACAATAATTTTTGTGGTAGTGGATCGCCTCTCCAAATATGCTCACTTCAATGCTCTACAACATCCATTTTCAGCAAGCAAAGTGGCTAAGGTATTTATGGACTCAATTTTCAAATTGCATGGAATGCCTAAAAATATTGTAAGTGATCGTGATCCCATCTTTACTAGCAATTTTTGGAAAGAATTATTTCGTCTTAGTGGTACCAAGTTAAATATGTCTTCTGCATACCATCCTCAAACAGATGGCCAAACTGAAATAGTTAACAAATGTCTGGGTACCTATCTAAGATGTTTTGCTCAAGATAAACAATATCAATGGAGTCATTGGCTTTCCTTGGCAGAATGGTGGTACAACACTTCGTACCATTATTCCATCAAGATGTCTCCATTTGAAGCATTGTATGGAGTCAAACCACCCGCAATAGCAGATTATGTTCCAGGTTCTTCCAAAGTGGCCCAAGTAGACGATTGGTTCCAACACCGACAATCAATGCTCAACATTCTCAAAGACAATTTGGTCCAAGCACAAAATCACATGAAGCAGCAACAAGACACACACCATTCCGAAAGATAATTTAATACAGGTGATATGGTGTTCCTACATTTGCAACCCTACAAACAACTATCATTGAAGATCAAGACCAGTCAAAAGTTGGCTCCAAGATTTTATGGTCCTTACAAAATAGTGCACCGCATAGGAGAAGTGGCATATCAACTAGAGCTTCCTCCCTCATCCCGTATACATCTAGTATTTCATGTTTCCTATCTCAAGAAGGTGATCGGACAAAAAGTACACTCTCAGTCAGAATTACCAATACTTGATGAAGAAGGGCGTATATATCTCCAACTAGAAGCAATTTTACAGAGCAGATCACGTATGCTGAGATCCCGTCACATCAAAGAATTTCTCATCAAATGGCAGGACCTACCAGAAGAAGATGCTACATGGGAACCAAAAAGTATTTTCCAATCATTTCCAGCTTTGAGGACAAAGATTTCCGAGGAGGGGAGCCATGTTACAACCCTAATATAGCTTAGTCGGCTATATTGCTATCACCATTATTTGTTCATTGATTTAATATTATAAATAGAGTAGGTTGATTTATTTCTTATCATCTATCATCATTAATCTAATTTGCATATTCACAAGGACTAAGCCCTTCTAGTGGCGAAGGACTTAGCCCTCCTAAAGTGGCAAGCATTATTCATTTTCATTTCATATTTCTCTCTTCGAATGTTTGTATGATTTGTAATGCTTCAGTCAATGTCCTTTATTGGTTGTTGGCATAACTAGTGGATGCATTGCCTCTCAAATGATGCATTATGACTCTTCTTTGTACTGCAATATCCTCTCGATCCCTAGAAGCATTCCTCATTCTTCTCTAACTCAGTTATCTCCATAAGCCATGTGTTCTTGCTTCTTCAGACTGTTTTGACCCCATTGATCAGTTTTTGGGCCTCCATAAGACCTGATAGTGATTTATTTGGATCATTTTATAGTGCTATAGTAGTAATCAGTTGCTGATACATGTAGGGTTGGCAAACTTATGTTGAAGTCATGAAGCCTATGCCAGCCTTTTCATACAGTTTTGTGAACTCATAAAGAGTGTTGAATCCTAAATAACATTTGGCACCAATATCAATTTTTGGGCCAATTCAAGCGTCATCTCTAGTGTTATTCTTGGTGCAAATGCCAATCATGTGATTTGTGGCGCTCATCGCCAAATAAAAAATTGGCGTCAATGCCATCCCTACTAAAACTCTGACCATTGCCAACACTGGCAGCACCAAAGCCTTTATTAAAATAGTGTTGATACTGTTAAAGGAAACATCAACAAGAACACTGATCTCGCTCGGTTCTACCTAAAACCAAACTTTAGTCACCAAATCTTGTGTCATCCTTGTACTCTTTTGATTGCAAGCTTCATTTAGTGCAAATTATCATTCATCATAGTTGATGCTTTCTTAGGCTTTTTGACACCAATGGCTTGCTATGAGAGACTTCCTATCTACACAGTAGTGGTGCTGGTGTTAAACCCAACATCAATACCAACACTGGTCTCACTTAATTTCACTTAACACCAAACTTTAGCCATCTGTTTTAGTGTCATCCTTGTACTCTTCTGGTTCCAAGTTCCACATGGTAAAATATCATTCATCCTATTTGACTCTTAGTTCTGCTTTTTGACAGCAATGCCTTGCATTTGTTTCCTCTATGCCATGTTACTACGAGAGATGTCCTATTTGCAGAAATTCATTAGAAATCTACGCCTTGTCTGCTTCACCAAGCTTCAGTGCTATATACGTCTCATTTGTCTTTAGGTAGGAAGTCTTTCTTTTAAGCCGAAAACATGCTTTAATATCTGCAAAGCTACACAAACAAGATGGTTGCAAGTTACAGGAAGTTTGGTCCAAATGGAAGAGGAAAAAGTTCAGAGGTTGAAAATTTTGGAAAATATAATTTTTTTTTAATTGGTTATATGGGATGAAATGGGTCCCACCCACATTAAATAAATTATCTTGGTATTTCAACGAACAACTTAGAGCCAGCACACAACGGAGCGTGGTGGGAGGTTGCCTACATATAGACATAGATATTATTGAAGAAATATAAGGCAAGACTCAAGGACTCCCAAGATAGTGTGCATAATAGTTTAGAGATGGAATATTCATATGGCTTATATTATGATAATGAAATGGACTTTTCATATGGTGAGGATGACAGTTATGAAGAAGATTTAGACCTGTCATATGAAGAAGAAGATGATGACAAATATTGGGAAAGTGAAGACGATGAAAGAGAATGGTACCAGAAGAGTGATGACGATGAAGAAATTGGTACTTGTTACCACACCCAATATCGGGCCAATTATCAGAGGCATACATGGTCTCTAAGAAGTAGATTCTGCTTCATGGAAGAAGTAGAGGCCAAGAAGGAAGCACATCTAATAAAATGCAGGGTAAATCAATTAGCATGCCACCAAGAGGAACAAGCCACAAAAGAAGAGTCAAGATCAGCCTATGAAAATGTGTGTAAAAATAAGGAATAAAGAGAGATATCAGAGAATCCAAAGCTCATACTTCAATGGATAAAGAATTGGAAGATAGGAACGGGATGGATAGAAGTTTCAAACCCTGGGTGGAAACCCATGCATCAGACTCCACCGCAGAAGAATGATAGTAATGAGAAAAGCATTGGAAGTGATGATTCTGAGAAGGCAAAGGATTACCAAGAAAATAAAAGTATTGCAGAAAGCTCATCTTCCAAGGAAGGTCATTAGGAGGATCCTGCCAGCCATCAAAACCATGATTTGACCATTGATGACAAGAAAGATGGAAATAAGAAAGTTTCAACCATTCAAAAAAGTCACAATATCGGTTCACAGGTATTTTCCAATACAAGGTCTGTATTATTGCAAGGTCACCAAAGATTGCAATGATTGTTTGGAAGTTATGACGTTTGAGAAACAATTGCCTCGAACAATAGTGGGGATGCAAGTTGAAACTTTTGGAATAACATTGCAAATGGTGCCAATGAGATGACTACCGATGACGAAGGATGACTTGTCGACAAGGGTCAGGTGCAAGTTGCTAATGAGGAAAACTGTTTGATTGTTGACGATGTCGATTAGGACACTTTTGCATGTTTAGACGACAATGCGGGTGTCAATGATGACAATCCCACTCTTTCTACTTCTCTTTTGTTAACAACTTGAACAACACAATTCATGTGGACATCTCCCATTGATATTCTAATGTGTACAAAAACCTATTTGACAGGGGCTCTATTGTCAAGATGGTGGGCAAAACTGATTTCTCCTTAGCAACTATGCTGCACTTCACTGTGCACAATCTCGTGAATCACCTTGCTTGGGCTGAAAATAATAGCTTTTGCATGCCAGTCCTCATGGCCCATGATTTTCCTTCCATTCCTCCAATTGTTTCGTTTTAGATATCTGCAATTTTTGAACAAGCTATTATCGTGGGTTTCATGCACTTTTGCCTTTATTGGAGTGTTGTTTGTGGTTGTCTTCACAAACCCTTCCTTTGTCTAGGGCTATTGTCTCGATGTCCCAACGACCCAAGTGCTATGTGCTCATATAGTGTCATCCCTTGGCATTCACAGTTTTTCTTTCTACTCCACTTCTTTCCACACTAGAATTTTTTTTTAAATTTTTTGTATGTCCTTTTATACAAGGGACCTCTCATTCTTCCTCTTCAATGATAGTTATGGCCGTTGTTGCCAGCGAGGCAATTAGGCTTAACTGACTTTGTCCTCTGTGCCTTTGTTTGAAGACAATATTCACACTTGTGTTGACATTTTTCTTCACCTTGTCGGATTGAAGCATTACTTTGGTGACTGCTCTTTTTTCTTGAAAATTTTAAAATTTTTAATACTTTCGCCATTAAAATTTTAAAAAATCTGTTCTTATTTCGGCCATCTTCGACTTCATCATTGCGTTCAAGCTCAGAGATAATTGTTTTGCCTTTACGATTCTTCTCTCACTGTAGGATGATCTTGCATAACTCCATTATATTTGTCCGCTATTGCATAGGCAATAGGGTTCGTCTACCCTATCGTTCATGCCCTTTTCAATTTCCAATTTGTTGGGATCCTCCAAGGTATTGTCGTCTTCACTTATCACTTTTGCTCCCATCGAGCCTTTCCCATCTTCCTATGGCCTTTAGTTTCAAGAATAGTCCATCGTCAACCACAATTTTTGAACTTCATGTATAATTCTTCTTTCCATCAATTCTCCTCTGCCAACCTCATGTCTTTCAATCTTATTTATTCTTTTAGTTGTTTCATGTGTAGCTAGGACATGCCTCTTCGTGTTCCAACAAATGCACCTCAACGGGCAATGTTTTGTGTCATTTGGAAATTGAACATGCACACAAAATTTGCGTTCACAAGGGTAGGTAGGTTCTATCTCTTCCTTTTCCACAACTGGCATTGGTGTTGGCAATTGAGTTTCCGCTGCCTCCTCCTTTATGAAATTGCCATCCCCTGGACTATTTTTAGTTGGCGACATGTGGCTGCTTTCACCAACTTAAAAAATTGTCAACCCCTCAAACTAATCCTCGGATTGACTTGACACCTTTGATAGTCCATCTAAACTCTAAGCTTTTGGCTTGTAATTGAGGAAGTTTACTTGTGCAGTCTCTTTGTCTATTCTCTCACTCTCCTCCCTATCTAGACATAGACAACTTGGCTGAAAGATTTCAGTCACCCATTTCCTAGTGGTTAAGACTACCGTCGGAGTGCCTCGTCTTTCGTGCACTTCTTTGGCTACAAGACATTGTGTTTGTTTGGTTTCCAATTTATGTTCTCCCTTCTCCTTGGTAGATGATGAGATTGACTTGCCCAATGATGCAACATCCTCTCCAACTGATTTGGTCTCACAAGTTTATGGTAACTTGTGATATGCCTTCTTGAATAACAACCAATATTTCTCCTAATTGTAGATAACTTTTGCTGTCCTCAACTAGTTTTGTCCCAACACCGTCATATGTAGACTTGTTCATTGTGATGACTATGAAATCCAAGATGAAAGTGTGATCAACTATGCTCATTTTCTGTGTTGTTAGTACACCTTTCATCTTGATGCTCGATATTTCCATGTGCAGTGGTGTTGGCTGCTTCCCTTTGTTAATTATCAAAACTATAGGGTCAAGAAATTCATCTTGTGTTGCACTCTTTTGTGGCACCTTTTGTTTCTCTACTTTCTCTTTTTTTTTGTAGTCCTTGCAACATCTTCCCGATTGTTATAAGCAATTCCAGGACCACCTTCAACAAGGTTACCATGTTAAAATTCACTTGCCAATCTACAATGACTTTTATGATGATGTGGATGACTTGTTTGTCATCATTCTTCCTTGGTCACTCTCATTGCTTACATTTCCCTCCTTTACCATCTCAGCTTTGATCTCCGCTCGAGCCTCTACCCACCTCTTCCTCTCCATACCAAGATTTGGGTAATCCTTCATCTTCCTTGCTTGTGCACGAGTTACTACGGGAATGTCTCTCGTCCTTGTACTCTGTTTTCAAATATCAATTAGATTGATATTTGAACTATTGCTACTATTGTCCTTCTTTGGGCAATCTTCCTTTGCATGATTACTAGGTCCACACCATCAACACATCACTTGGCCACTAGGCTTAGTATCATTGGCGTAGTTTTTTGCAATGTGCCCCCATTGCGAACACTTGCGACATTGTACAATAGGGCTTCTTGCCATATCATTCTGAATACCTCCATTTTGAGCACCTTATTGGTTGTTGTCCCTTCTTCCTTGGCAGTTGTTTCCGTTACAGCCATTGGTGGCATCTCCACTACTTGCTGCTACTTTTTGGAGTGCTCATGTGTGATGCTTTTTACTGAAGAACACAAGCTTATACTGAGAGGGGGGGTGAACAGTATAAGACCACTTTTTACTTTTCTTTCCCAATCAATATTATGCAATGTAAAGATAGCAATATCAACAGTAGTAATCAAAGCAATGCACAAATCACCACACACAATAGAGACACCAATTTAATGTGGTTCACCCAATGTGGGCTACTCCACGGAGAAAATCTTTCACTAAAATTTTCTCAATCAATCTCTTGGGAATCCTTTCCCTATTACAATGTTTATGGACCTCTTTCCAAAGGAGACACCAATCCCCTTAATCAAGTTCGTGGATCTCTATCCACAGGAGATCTCCTTTCTCCTTAGCTTTGGCTGGTGATCTTCTAGAAGAAATGTTGCCCCCACTGCTCTGGCTAATGGATCTCTATCCACTGAAGACACCTGTTCTCACTGCCCTAGCTAATGGATCTCTATCCACTGGAGACTGTCGTCCTCTATACTCTGTCACCTCCAAAGCTTGCTCTCAGCTTTGTCTCAAATCTGCACTAAACACAGTCCTTCGGTCTAGCACAAATCTGCTCAATCTCTGTCCTCTGATCTGGCACAAACCTGTCCTCAAATATGCACCAAACTCTGTTCTCAAATCTGTACTAAACATAGTCCTTCGGTCTAGCACAAATCTGCTCAATCTCTGTCCTCTGATCTGGCACAAAAATCTGCACCAAACTCTGTTCTCAAATCTGTACTAAACACAGTCCTTCGGTCTAGCACAAATCTGTCCTCAATCTCTGTCCTTTGATCTGCACTAAACACAATCCTTCGGTCTAGCACAAATCTGTCCTCAATCTCTGTCCTCAAGCCTTAACACAAAGCTTGATCCAATCATAAATCAACACTGCTAGATCTGCCCAAACCTTAACTCAGGGTTTGAACAAATCAATCAATCAACTCTGCTCACAAGTTTCAAAGACTTGTCTCAAATCTGCCTTGTAAGCTTCCACAAAAGCTCACACTAATCTGTCCACAAGTCCACTCTAGAACATGTCCAATCTGCTCAACAAGTCCTCATTAGAACTTGTCCAATCTACTCAACAAGTCCTCTCTAGAACTTGTCTAATCTCATAGAAACATAAAGAGAATTGTTAGAGACTCAATATGCTTCACATTCATCACAATGCCCAATCACTTTCAATCACTCTTTTAGAAACATATAGAGAATTGTTAGAGACTCAATATGCTTCACATTCACCTCAATGCTCAATCACTTTCAACCACTCTTTTAGAAACATATAGAGAATTGTTAGAGACTCAATATGCTTCACATTCAACTCAATGCTCAATCAACCACTCTTTTAGAAACATATAGAGAATTGTTAGAGACTCAATATGCTTCACACTCACAAACTCTCAATCACTTTCTCAACTCAATTCAGAATATAGAACAATTTGTTTCATAGAACTTGAACTATCACTTCAACACATCCACTTGACTAGGCTCATCCAACTCTACTCAAAAAATTACTCACAAAAATAATCCTTGCTCACAAACCCTAGTCCAAGCATATGAACACTCACTCAAATGTTCCAACAATGCTTATCAACAAATCTCACATAACAATGATACTCATGATCTTTGCAAACCCTAGTTCAAGTTCTTCACTCAACCAATCACTTCAACAACAATGCTTATCAAACAAATCTCACATAACAATGATACTCATAATCTCTTGAAGCCCTAGTTCAAGTTCTTCACTCAACCAATCACTTCAACAACAATGCTTATCAAACAAGGTTACTTTCCTTAACCTCTATTCCAGAAAACCTTGAAGCATTAATTTAAAACACACTCAACAAGGAAAACTTAACAAAGTCCTTTTCACTCCAATCTTGTTTTCAGAAAATCTCAATCACTCACTTCAACCAAAGAAGAATATGCCCATACCTTTTATTTGATGTAGAAGTGACCTTAGAAAACCTGTCTCAATCACAATTTTCTCTTTTGCCAATTTCAATAGTTAGATGATAAAATATCACACTAACCTCTTCACAAAATAATTCTCAATTACAAAAATTAATCAAACTTGATTACACCTTATTTCTCCTTCTTAAAATAATATCCAACACCACAAATCTTCAATCAAAACACTTCTTCCAAAACTCTAACTCATCAAAATAACCTCTTAACAAATTAATTTCATCATAACCCTTTTCAGAAAAATATCTCAAAAATAATCCAAACTCTACTTATGACTCCCTACTTAATATTGCATTAATTAAATAAATCACTTTATAAAATAATGCAATAAGTCAATCTCTCAATTTTCTAAGGTAAAACACTTTTACTTTAGCAACAATTAACCTTTCATATACCAAAACAATATTTTCTCAACACACAACTTAACTTCCACCTTATCTCTCCTTAAAACCTTAGCAATGCAACATAAAATAATTTCCAAAAATAATGTTACCACTTTTCGCAATCCACGGGGCTCGAAACTTGCACCAAACTCTCCACAACACCTTGGCCGCGGCTTCTACGCCGTGTGAGCCACGTGCTCCACTTGGAGCCTCAAAGCGCAATACACGCTTTGACTTCCTCAACCTCCTAAGAGCCCTTGGCTCTTCCTTCAACGCCTGGCGTAACCACACTTCGTTCGATCGGGAGGCGCTTTTAGTATTTCGCACAAGCTCTTCGTATTTTTGGATGCATTAAATCTTATTCCAAACTTTGGAATGGTTAAGGTATTAATACCTTATGCCTTCCTTGCCATACACGTCGGCGGAGGAAATACGTTGGGGAGTCGGCGCTAACATTTGCCTTCGAATAATATTTATTTATAATTATTTAAATTCAAAAGAATTTAAATATTATAAATTAAATATTTAAATCTCCTTTGGGCTTTTTAAAATAAAAGCCTCCTTAGGTTTTAGAAAACCTTTTTGATTTGCCCAACCATGGTTTTAATAAAAAACCTTTTATTTTGTGCTTCACATAATATTTAAAAATAAACATTATGAAGCTCTTTTGCCACCAACCTTTTGCATTACTCAATTTATCCTTTTGACATCAATGACAATTCATCCTTGACATCAATGACAACTTCATCTACTCAAAATGTCCAACATTTACTCTTCACTTTAAATGGACACTTTGTCAGTAAGGGACCATTAATCTCGCAAATATGGCAATAGCTTCGTTTTGGACAATTGTCACTATTATGTTCCTTCGTTTGACATTTTGTGCACCAAATGTTATGCTTCTTCTCCTTCATGTCTTCTCTATTTTTGTGCATCATGCACACCATATATTTTCGGATTGCTTTGATCAATGACCTTGCCTTCTCGTCATCCTTGTCATACTCATCGTCACTCTTGTTTTGACTCTGTCCACTAGCCATCATCTTCGCCTGGTCTCCAAATTGAGAACTTTGTTGACTACTTCTTGGTATGATGTTGGTTGAACCACCTTCATCTTCTTCCATAGCTTTGGAAGAAGGCCATCCACGAACTGTTGCTTCTTTAGATTGTTTACTGGTTGAACTTCCATCTTGTCAATTAATTGCTTCAAGCAATGATTATAGGACTTGACATCCTCATCTTTCTTCTAAATTGGTGTTTTACAATTATGCAATAATCTTAGTATCATCGTATAGTATGCAAAATTCTTTCTCAAGGGCTTCTTTCAAAATTTTCCAGGTATTGTTTATCACTTGCAAGGTCCAATCCATCGCCACTCTTCATGGTTGCTAGGAAGAGGTGTATCCACGTGGCCTCATCCGTCACATTGTTTGCATTCCAGATGGTGATGCAAGTCCCTATATGGCGAACGCGGTCCTTGTCGCCATTGAATTTTGGGCACTTCTATTTGCCTACAATAACCATGACTATCAAATGTCTTGTTGCTTGATTGGATGTTATCTGGCTTTTTAATTGTCAGCTGCCTTGCTTTGCCCAACAATGTTGAAGACTCTTTGTCTTCACGACCTTTGTCAACTACTTTGTCAACACCTTTGTCTTCATCGACAACACTACCTTTGACGTTACGACCTTCTTCGTCTTCAATGCTCTTGTCGATAGCACTCTCTTTGTCAACAATCTTTGTTTATATGATCTCTTTTTGCTGCATGATCTTTTGTTGCAAGACCTTCATTGTCTTTATCTTCAATTGTCAGCAACAGTGTCTCGAACAATTTCTCACTTCCTCCTTGAGGGAGCCGCACAAGTTGAATCTCCTGGGTTTCAACTCCTTCTGTCACCTAGTGGATATCCAAATGTCCTTGTCCAAAAGTAGGTTGTGTAGAAAGCCTGGCTTCTACAATTGCGACGAGTTTGCACGTTTGTGCTTGCTTCATCATGGTCACTGTTGGTTACGAATCTGCCATGAGAAAAGGATTTGTGGTTAATGCGCCCAGATTCGCCCACCAGCATGAAAGGCCGGGAGGAAGAGATGCCTTCCGAGCCAATCTCCGGAGAAGGCCGGCTCCTTTTGGGGGGCTTGATTTAAGCTAAAGGGAACTTGAAAGAAATAAATGAACGGAAAGAGACAAATGTACAGAAAGAGATACAAATATGTCCAAAGGTTGGTGGGGGGGAACTAACGATGACGGGAACACACCAATCACCGCTACTTACCGCATACAAACACAGAGCATGACAAGGAACCGCAAAACCTAGGCGGACTTCCGATACACCGGCGAGCCGTATGCACGACTTCAATAGCTCCCTAGCAAACATTCCCTACAAGGAACTAACAGCGAGGGATCGTATCAATCACCGAGATACGTACACCGACGGGGGTAGAAAGTAAACCTAGAGATGTCGAGCCGGTATATGTGTTAGGCGAGAGAGTTTAACCGCACAACTTCAATGGCTCCCTAGCAAACATTCCCTACAAGGAACTAACAGCAGGGGATCGCATCAATCACCAGATACGGGCCAGCAACGTCACACATAACTGATGGAACTGCTACCAAATTTATTATGAATGCTTTAAATTAATGAAGTACAGAGGGTGCTTTAAACAAGCAATGCTAGAGGAACCTGATCGCCAAATGCCGAAGTGAATCAACGAGCCGCGACACAGGTGGGCCTAAGGCATATAATGAAAGACAGCATAAAAGAATAAAGACAGTAGAACAGAACCAGGCATACAGATTGTATTCATAAGCAGAAGCACGGTTACAGTAAGCACAGTAGTTCCCTAACAAACATTCCCCTTCCACCCTTTACAATGAATTTCGGATGGGCTTTTATAGCCCGAGTCCCACCCGTTACATTAATGGGCACAGAGTCCCAGTCAAACATGAGCTGACAGAAGCGGCGAAAGAGCTGCAAATGCTGACCTTTTGTCGGACTGGGCTGTACCCGCAGAATGGTCTTCCTGGAAGCTGGGCAGCTACGTGGCGGAGTGCTGGGCAAATCTTCAAGTCGGCAGGCTCGCTGGTAGCTGGAGCAGATGAAACCTCAGATCAGCTTTGAATGAGGATATTAACGCAGGCGGTGCAGGCAGCCCATGCTTATCCCTTTTGGTCGGCAGTCTTGGTTCAAATCCCGAAGTCGGACACTTGTCTGATGATGGGTTATGTTGTGTGACACATGCCTGCCTTAGAGGGCAGTCTATCCATCTTTGCTTGGGATCGGGGCTCCTTGGGATGCGTGCAAAAATCAGTGCAGTCGGGGAAGGCCTTCAAGCCTTGGTCAAATTCCGGGTTTGTTCCCCTCATCGTACACTGTCAAGGGCGCATTCCGACTCTGTTGAGAAGTCGAACTGCGCACAGGCGAACACTGGTGTCTACCACCATACGGACCTGCTCCGGCATTTTATCTTTCTTCTGCGTTGACCTGCCAGTCTGCCAGTGCAAGGTGCGCCCAAAAAGTGGGGCGAAGTCGGACTTCGCACCAAAACTGGGCGAAGTGCGAACTTCGCACCAAAACTGGGCGAAGTGCGAACTTCGCACCCAGACTTAGCCAATTTCATATAGACCTGCTGGAAAGCTGGAAAATCAACTGGGGAACTTCAAGGAAAAAGAGGGGAGAGAAAGAGAATGGGAAAGAAAAGGAAAGGGAGAGAAGGAAGAAAAACGGAAGGAGGAAAAGAAGAGCAGCGTTGTTTACAAAACAATATTGAAGACATTGCACCCCGTGCAAAATGTGACAACATTTACGGCGGCTCGCGGGGTGTCGAGCTCGCCTCGGCGCAAAGAATCCATGCCTTCATCCTTTGGGTGCAGAGGAACTTGCCTCCCCTGCCTTTTGTTGCTCTAACTGTTCTCCTTGCGGCAACTGTTCTTCAGATTCATCTTTGTCAGTTGCCTCATCAGTATCTCCTTCTGAAAGGTCTCCATTTCTTGCTTCTGCCTCGCACATGCGAGTGTACGCCTCTTGGGCCGAGCGCCGAGCTTCCGCTTCGAATGGCTTGCGGTCGGCTATATCTTCTAATGCTCCGTGAAAAGCGACGACCGCGTGCGGGTCGATGGTGAGGTATCTTTTCTCTAACTCCCGAAAATAGGAGCGGATCCCGGAATATCCGGACACCATCCGAGTGACTCGACTGTCTTGAATTGGCTCGATCCAGTTATCAATTTTAGTCGTATCTCGCTTCAAAGGATCGCCAATTCTTCTTTACCCGATCTAGGGTGTGGAGCTCGCCATTCTCAACAAAACCTGGACCCCCAAGTTCTGAAAGAGCGTGAAAGGGGGCCAGACAGATATCTCTTTCATGTCCGAATGCGTCAAGCATTCGTCTGGCCACTCTCACCTCTTCAACTTTTCTGAAATATTTGTGCAAGGTCACCCTTGAACCTGCCCATTATGCAGCGAACCTGCCCATTCTGCAGCGAATGAGGACACGGGGGAAAAAAGGACGCCGTCGCGCTCGCGCTCCTGAAGATTTATCGCCAGGTCCAGCCATTGCTTTGCCTGGCGCTCGGCCTCCTCTACCACGAGCTTTCCCGGGCGAAACTTCTTGAATCCTGGATGCGAAGTCCAGGACTGCCATTGCCTTAAAGGTATGGGGCTTGCATTCCCTCAGCAAACCAGCCCTCATTTCCTTAACTTTTGTCTTTGAAAAGACAGCCGTTTGAGATGTTTTCTCCGCAAGCTGCGACTGCGCCTGATTCAAAGACTCCTGGAGCTGAGAAATCTGCTCCGAGGCTGCTTTCTTTTCGGTTGCGGCCTGTTGCTGAGAAGCGGCCAGCTGGGCTTTGAATTCATCTGTTTCTCGCCGCGCCGCTTCTAGATGCTCAGTGGACCTAGATAGGTCCTCTTCAAGTTGCCTTACTTTGTCCTGCAACGCGAAAAGTTCTTCCTGCTCCTCCAGACTCTTGACAAAGAGATTGTCGACTTTGCGCATGATCGTCCGAATCTCATCATCGTTTATCAATGTCGTCAAAGCTTTTCTCCTTTGTCCGGAGCACGTAGTCCGCCTTAGTCATTTCTCGGAGAGGCTTCTTCACTATTGGGATTATTTTCTCTCGTTGTAATCACTCTCCTTCCGAAATCATACTTTGCGCGTTTTGCGGGGCGGCTATCTCTTCGTGTCTCCTCCGCTTCAGGTCTTGGCGGAAAGAGACAGAATACTCTACGGCTCTCGTTGCCAGGGGCAAGTCATCTGAGTTCTGAAGGTCGTCCATAAAATCTGGTTCCCCCAGCCTAGGGATCTGCTGAGACGTCTCTCCTGCGGGAATGGGATCAGGAGGAACCGGACAGACTTTGGAAGAATCGGTCGCTTGTGGGGGCGACCGGGAAATGGAAATGGGAGCGGCTGACACTGTGAGGGTTTGAAGCGGCTGAGGCGGAGGATGTGATGGTGAACGGACAGCCTCAGCACTGACCTCGGGCGAAGGGTTTGGAGTTGTGCTCAGAGAGAGAGAGACGTTAGGGTTCTGAGCAAACTGGTCGAAAGAATGGGGACCGCTAGAAGGACGCAGAGACGGGGAGGAGGATGTGGTCATGGCTCGCCCAGATTTGAGCGGGGGACTGAGTGGAAGTAGAACTGGGTGAGACTAGAGAGACAGGGACAGCAAACGTGCCTGCGGGCTCCGCCTGAGCCGATGCCGGGTGAATGTCTTCGCTTCTTGTCTCGGCGACTGGCTTGGGACTGCCCAAAGGAATTGCCTCCGCGGCGGCAGGACGCGGCTGCGGCTCTGCGACTGGCTGCTGCACTATCAGGCTAGGTCGCCTGATTTTCTCAACTCTCCTCCGCTTCTTCTCTTCTGGAACAACTGTCGGATCAGGGGAAGGAGACGAAGCAGGTGCAGCAGGCACTGATGCTCCCACGGTAAACTTGTACCGGGGTTTGACTTGCAGAAGGTCTGCCGCGACCGGTTTGCTTTCCGGCGGCGCTGGCGCTGGCGCTTTTCTTGCCTGAGGAAGTGCCTCGGGCGCTGCCTTGACTAACTTTTTCGCCTTTTTAGGCGCCGCCTTAGGAGCCACGAACTGCATTGGATCGGCCTGGGTACTTGCTGGGCCGGCTGGCAATTGCCGAAGTGTACAAGCTGTTTGGGAGGAGACCCACTTTTATAATCCTCAAAGGGGCCTCGGGGAACGTAACCTTGATATGCGAACGGCCGCCAGCTGTCATGATGCTTGTCATAGAGAACCGAGAAGTCGTCATCTACGGCCAGGTTTCTCCTTGTGGATTTATCGTCGTTGCGTGCGGCATCTCATTTTCCAAGATTCGGTAATCTTTTCTTTAGACCGGTTAAGGCCTGCAATCTTGGACAAAAATTTTTTGAACCCTGGAGATGAGAAGTGATGGTCCCGGTTTCTCTTGGGGTCATATGTCACCTCCTCGCAGTAGAAATCCTGCCAAGGGGGAGAAGCTTCCATTAATTCAATCTCCCAGTCAAGGTCCACATGGACCACGTCGCATCTATCTTCGGTTATGTCCCGGGGGCACAAATGTGCAAACTTTCCCCTTATCCCATGAGGGTCATACTTCCAGCTGCGGCAGCAAAACCAGAGCCAATCCGGGACAGCGCTTGCTCTAGGTAGACATGTTGTCCTACCTCGGTAATCTCAACGTTGGCCCAGGAAAGAGGGTATTGGAAAATCTGTCCTCTTTTCTTCCCTAGGCCAAACTCTTCTTCCACATAGTCCATCTGTCGGGCAACCTCCATCCCGAACAGATGCTCCGAGCACCAATAGGGCAGCAAATAGGGTTTGCCCTTGAACCCGTAGATTCTCGATCACAATCCCTCGCGTCGATCGAAACGTCCCCGAGTTTCTGATTTATCAAAGCACTCGTCATTTCTCTCGGGGGACGGGGATTTCACTTTCGGTGAAGACTGACATGACGAATCCCAGAAAGTTGAAGTTGAACTTGTAGTAGGACCCTTTCCGGTATAAGTCATCCGTCCAGTTATAGACGGGCGGGGGTTCTCCCTTCTCGTTAACCTTCTTCGAGTTCGGGATCGGCATTTGGGGGTGCGAGATGATACAAACAAAGCCAGACCAGAACGGAACTGAAACGAAAATCGGTTGACTGCCTCTTCTGAATCTTCAACAGGCTGGAATGAATGGCGTAAGCCAGCCAGTCTGCCCAGTCGAAAGAGATGGGGCGCTTTCCGCTCCGCTGCGCCGTTGGTTCGTAAGATTCTCCACACAGGAGGCATTCTGCCAGCGCCAGCTGGTACGGGTGCACCAGCTCATCGGAGTCGCAGCCGAGGATCCATGCCAAGATGGTATATAGATACTTGCTCTAAAATTTCGCCAAAGGCATGGGGCCAGTCGGCCATTGTCCGACTGGAAGCGGGGCGTTCAGCTCTGAATTGAGGAAATCCCTCATTCGCTTGGTGTGCGTGAAATGTCCCGCTTGTTCGCCCAGACTGATTTTTCTGAGGATGGTGCCGGAGTCATACTCCAGCCTTGGGGCGAAAGCTGGCTGCACAGTCTCCCTGCGCAGTGCGAACAAGGGTTTGCCAACGGAACTGCAGATTTGCCGGGAAGCTGGTTTATAATGTCTAACAATTAAATCTATCAGCTCCGGGCACTGGTGGACAGGAGGGCACATGAATCTGAAGAGATTTGATTTGTACGCCGCTCCAAAATAATGGGAGGGCGAAACTTTGTCAGCCCAGCTCTCCACATTCGCTCGCAGCTGAGTTAGGCTCATGGAAAACAAGCCGTCCACATATCCTGCCAGGTAATTCACCGGAGGTGGTGGGGATTGCCCACGCTGTACCTTCTTCGTCCGGGCCTTTGACTTTTTCTCTGGCGGAGGATTGCCTTTGAAAACTCCTGGCCGCGGAAAATCCCCTGGTTCGCTGCTTTCGCTGGACTGCGCTGACACGGGCCTTTTTCCCTTGTCCATCTCTCCGAGTCAGCAATAATGACAGAGTTCGAGTCGTCTGCAACAAATTTCGCTATCGGAGGAATAATTAGCACTTGTCCGAGGAATAATCTCTCGCAATCTGGAATGTTGACATGATTCTGACCCCCTTTTCTAGATAAAAACAGCGCCATTAATGCAACGCAGGAGGGGTAGGTCGGCTGAGTTAAAACCCTTGGTGGCTGCGCGAGAGAACGTTTAGGAAAAGACGCGCCCCGGCAGACGTGCCTTGCTTCTTTAGTTGCATTTTTCCTTGAAAAACGCGCAATCATTAATTCAGCGTTGGGGACTGCACCATGGCTGACGTTGCTGCCACCATTTGGGCACACTGCTCAAGACAAAACCTTTGGCGCGGAAACCCAGATTAAAACAGTTACAAACGCGCCTTGGGCCCAGCTGGGACTTTTTGAGTTTTTTTTTCATTTTATTGAATGCTGCCCCAAACTGGCCCGGAAAACTAGGCGCAGCCGGGCTTCGCCCGAAGTTGGGCGCGGCCCGACCTCGCCGGCGAAGTCGGACTTCGCCGAATTTCGGGCGAGTTCGAACTTCGCGCGGCGCGCGTTGGAACCGTTCCATTTCTGCTTTTTTGCTGCGCCCAAGGTTTGGGCGCGGTCTGGGTCTTTGCCGCCTTGGGGCCTTCGAATACACTTAACATACCCTGCGACCTTTGGACTTTGAACAAACTGCGCAGTCGCGACGCTGGGGCGGGTTCGGACTTCGGCCGAAGCTTGGGGCGAAGTACGAACTTCGCGCGAAGTTCGCACTTCGCACAAGCGTTGAGCGCAGCGCGCACTTCGCACGGGGCGGCGAAGTCGGACTCGATTGCGAAGTTCGCACTTCGCGCAAACTTTGCGCGTGATGCGTACTTCGCACGAAGGGTTGCGCAGTGCGGCCTTCGGTCTGCTTCAGTGTTTTCTCGAACAAACTTCGCAATTCGGCTGGGCCGAAGTCAGGCTTCGCTGCGAAGTCCGGCTTCGGCCAACACTTAGTCGATTTTTTGCTCTTTTTCTCCTTTCTTTCTCTGCATAGCCGAACTTCGCCCCTCCTGCGGGGCAACGACAGACTTCGCTGCGAAGTCTGTCTTTCTCTCCCATGCCGCATTTAAGCTCAAAGAAGGAAAAAATAAACTGAAAGCTAAAACTGGAAACTATACATGCGGGGAAAAATAAAAACACAAGGCAAAAATTTTTACAAGGAAGGGCCACTCGGGCGCCTTCAACAGCGATAAAGCTTCACGTGGAACCCGTTGACGGGGATGGGGAGGAGTTGACCCTCCATATCCGAAAGTATGTAGGCATTCAACTGATTCACCCGGGCAATTTGATAAGGGCCCTCCCAGAGAGCATCAAATTTTCCGTGATTACCCGGTTTTGCCTTGTATGAGTCCCACTTCGACACCAGGTCCCCGACTTCGAAAACTCGGGCGGTGGTGCCTTTGGCAAACCAGCCTTTAGTGGTTGCAATGTGATCCGCGAAGGCCTGGTATGCACTTTCTCTGTCTTCTTCCAACTGCAGGAGTTGGCACAATCTGTCGTCTACCGGGTCTCCGCTGCTCCTGTCTTCATCAACCATCCACAGGGCGGGGATTTCAATGTGTGATGGCATAACAGCTTGCTTGCCATAGACGAGCGCGTAGGGGGACGTCTTGAGGGATTTCTTGAACGCAACTCTGTCCGCCCACAGCGCCCGTTCAGGAGCAAGTGCCAAGTCCGCTTATTCTTTTCAATGGTCCTCCGGAGAATTTTCAGGAGGTTCTTGTTAGTAGACTCGGCAAGGCCATTCCCCTGCGGGTAGTAATTAGAAGACATCTTGTGATAGATGCCAAGTCCGCTAGTGTACTCCGTGAGTACGGCGCCTACAAATCCCGGACCGTTGTACTGTCACAATCGACTCGGAACCCCGAACGGGTAATCGGGCTCTCAATGAACTCGATGACCGTTTCTTGGTCGGCGTTCTTGGTCGGGATCACCTCCGTCCACCGTGTGAAATAGTCGATGAGTCGTGAGAATAAACTTGTGGCCGGCGGAGGAGTTAGGAGAAATCACCCCAATGAAGTCTAGACCCCATTCTTTGGAACGGAGCTTCGGCTTGAATCGGTTGAAGGGGAAGGGGTGCTTTTCCGTTTCGACCAGCATACCTTGGCATTGATCACATTTGGTGCAGACCGCATACGCGTCTGCGAACAGAGTGGGCCAATAGTATCCAGCCCTTATTATTTTTAAGGCCGTTGGCCTTGAAGAATGGTGACCCCCAGGCATCCCGGAATGAAAGTCTCCGAGGATCCTAGGCTGGTCAGATTTTATGACGCACCGCAACAGGATGCCGTCAATGTTTTTGAAGTAAAGCCCCTCGGGGAGAAGAGTGTACCTTAGTG